>JAVHJO010000003.1:1292103-2584206 GCA_036971675.1 Orbilia ellipsospora
TAAAGCGAAAGAGAGTCTACGAACTCGAGAAGATACATAAACTGTGTGAATATCTCCCGCTGCGTGATGCTGGGGTTCGGATATCGAGGGTATCAAAAGAGATGATGTTTAAATCGAGGAAAATAAGAAAAAAAAAAGATATAAAAAAAATAAAATATTAATGGACCCGACCACGAGTCAACAAAATGCGGTGGATACCGGACAAATCTGGGTGGTAGCGCCAAAGAAGGCAAGAAAAGAAAAGGTATCAGGGTAACAAATGATGTAGGAGGCAGATCAAGATCGGGAGCCGTTCCTGCAATACAATCGGACGGTGACTGCTGCTATTCTTGCGTTAAGCTTCCTAGTGATAGCAGAAAAAAATAAATAAAAATAAAATAAAATAATGTATTCTCGAAGTGTGGTCGGTCTCGGATCTCTTGCGAGGGGTGAGAAAGGAGGAAAAGTGGTGTTCACGAGCGCAGAAGGGAGGAACGGAGGTTGAAAAAAAAGAAATACGGAGGAAGAGGAAAGAAGGGGAAAAGGAAAAATAAAATAACAAAAAAATTGTTCGAAAAAATAAAGTCGAAAAAAAAAAGGAAAAAGAAAAAGAGGGGGTCTGGCACAGTTAATATTATTAAGGCAAAACGTACCGTCAGAAACCAAAGTCCTGGGCGTGGGACGTCAAGGGGCAAAAAACTCTGCCTGTTGGGTTGGATTTATTATTCCCAGTCTGCGCCAGTCATACAGTCGTATTAGCACTCATTAGCTCATAAGCTGATATGGTAACACAGACCCTTCAAGAAACGAGAAAAGGTCAAATCAAAAGGTTCAATGGTTGAGGTCAAAACATGCAGCCCAAAAGGACACCCACGGGCAGAGGCATTGAGGCCTGGCAGGCAGAACGAGTAAGTCCACCGTCTGCGCGCTGCAAGTCCGAACACAACACGATGGGGAAGATTAATGTGCCCGCCCAGGTGTTTGGGGAAGGAGGAGAAAAAGCAAAAGATGGTGGGCAGGGTTGGGATGGGATGGGTGTTGCTGACTCTTCGCGGGAAGAGATGTCGTGGGACAGTCAGGAAGTGACCTCAGAGAGGGGTGAATGGGAATAAAGATTACCCGACCCTCTCGTTCGGCGTGGGAAGGGCATCGACAGACACACTTGCCTTAACGTGTCGTTGCGATGCGTGTGGCATGCAAAAAATCAAGTCCGGGCTGGTGAGAGAGGTGGGGGAAAAAAAGGAAAGAAGGCGGAGAACGGAAAAAGAAATACGCGCGTGGGTGGTCGGGGTTATATATTCAGCGGCCACCGGCGAGCAGTCCATGCGGATGCAAGGAAGAGGGAGGGAAAAAAAAAAAAAAAAAAGGCACAGGATTTGAGGGATCCTCACCTGTAAGCTTGACCCTGTGCGACGTCAAAAAAAAAAAAAAAAAAAAAAGAGAGAAGGATGTTGAAGCGCGAGTGAGCCACGCGTGGTAACTTTTCTAAAATCCACCACTGATCCGTGAATATTCTTTTCGTGGTCTGATTGTCTATGAAGGCTCTGTCCGAGGTAAACCTCTTCTTGGGATTTCATGCGTCACGAAGTCTTCGGATGATTTGCCGGAATCTGTTGCCATTCGTCAGCCATGTTCTATATCGCTTGGCTAGCTAAGTTCCTGAAGTGAAAGTACAGCGAACATTACCCACCGGCTGAGACCTGATTAATAAATCCAGCGAAACAGATTTCCTCTTTTTGTTTTTGTCCTCTTTCGGCTGCGACAAGAACAGTGTATAAATATATCGCTCACGGAACGTAGCCTCGCTAGGTTTTAGGCGATTGAATTGATTATCCGGGTAAACTTTCACAAGATTATCTGAGGAGTGATCCGGCTCCGTACTAAGGCGGGTTTGATAGTAGGAAAACGTTGTGATGACCCGTCCTAAAACTCCAGCCTTCAAGTTAGCTCTCCAATCAATCTCGGTTAAGTTCAAAGAGAGCAACGAATTCCATTCAGATTGTCAATTACCAGATTACCGATTGGCTATCAGTTGAACCTGTCAAAGCGACATCATTATCTAGTCTCTCTTCCGCCCAATGAGCACATGCGTTTGAGTCAGTGCGAATACGATGCAATTATATGAAACGTCCGAAACTGAAGTTTCCACAAGTTTCTCCAGCTAGTAAATATGCCACTAGTGGATCGTATACGCAATATATTCGCAGGGGTGAAGAAGCGCTTGTGCCAGGGCTCATAACCGGCATCGTAGCCAATGCAACTGACATGAACAATACGTAAGGACTTACTTGAACACTTATGTGTATAGTTCCAACACTTGTATAGCTTATTCGTGGACAAGTTCTTCCTTATTTAAATACTTGAGCGCGAATGTATCACCAAGTTTCTTTCCTTCCTCGTGCTAAGGAACCCAAAGAGGTCCAAAGAACTGTACAAACCAAAGCCTGACGAGTTTATTCACTCAAACTTTTCAATTTTTGAAGCCACCGAGTAGTGTTGGAGCAATAGATGTGGTCCTTTATTCTGGTTGCGGACAACGTTCGTAGCTAACAAGTGATCCCGGTCTCGGAATATATTGGTTCCAGTTAGACACAGTGATTGTTTGAATTCTCATTTAGAGGTGGATAACGCTGCTGTATAGTACTGACGAGAGGATTTCGATTATCTGTTGTTCGTTCGGTTGTACGGTCGTCACCAGTCAACTGTCTTTCGAAGAACCTTTCGTTTCATGAGGTTGATAAATACGCGTGCACACCACCCAAAGATACCTGTGTAGATGTCACCTCCAACACGCTCTCCAGACCGTCAGCCACTTGCGTCGCAGTAGCCACTATAGTAGCAGCTTACGAAGGAACGACTACCTGCAATCCCTGAATCGACAGGGAAAGGCCGGACCGGTAGACGAGAAGAGACTTAGCCGGACGGCTGTCGGATCTTGATGTCAAAGGTTTGCGGCTCTTTTATGGGGTTTGGTTGGCAATAGAAGGTCGGATGATATATGGAGAGGGGGTGCGATGGATGCGATGAGGATGCTAAGTGCGTGCCCTCGTCGTTACTTAACCAAGTACTTACTTAGCTAATGAAAATAACCTGGTTTGGCCACAACAAGCTCAGAGCGACAGCTAAGAACTGGGGGTATGGATGAGTAGTATTTGTGTGCTCATAGAGGTTGTAATTAAATGATGCAAGAAAAGATTGACTCCTAGTGACCGACGTAAAGGGTACTTTAGGTTGCGGGGTTGGTACCTCGTTACGTTTCGATTAAGTTGGGATATATTGGACGATAAACACCTGGCAGACTTCCAGGATGCTTAAGTAAATATATGCAGCAAGCTTCTCGTCGCAAGTTTTTGCACGTAATTGCTAGAAATTAACCCCCCACGTTGAAACAGACCTTGGATCCTACGCGGATATGAGGTCCAAGGGGTTGAATTTAAGAGATGTGTACCTTGCTCTCTATTCACGAAGAGTACCTGGGTTCAGTAAGACCAGGAATTTGAATGGTAAGAGTTAGAATATCCAAAATACCAAAAATTATAATCTCGAAGTTAGGATAGCCCGAAAATGCGACTGATAGGGCGGGGAAACTGAAGCGAAGCCGAACATCTGAGATGAACAAGCTGACAGCAGATGAGGTTGCAGCCCTTGCCCGCGGAGAGCTTCAGTAGTATTAAAGGAAAGACAAAGGAAGGAGAAAAAGGGAAAGGAATGGCGGTCTGGGTCGGGCTTGACGCAGCGAATCTAAAATGGAGGTCAGCTGTCGGCTATAATATAGCTATATAGTAACCAAATTCTGACGGTTGGCTAGTGAGGACTCAAGGATACCTCGCCCACCAAGGATACTTGATGCGTGTGTATCAACTTAGGATTGAAAAAAGAAGGAAGTTAGAGAAACTATAGCTTGATTTTAAAAAAAGCAACGAATAGCTAGTGACTATTTCATGGTTGTCAAGAGAATGATTAACTTTGAAATAAGAGGTGTACCATATAGAGATTTGTAGACCAGTCTATTTCAAACAAAAGGATAATAATCAAGCTTAGTTAACCAGCGTTGTTACGAAATAAAGATGGTTTGATATCAAAATTCTTTCACCTTCAAAATGTTTAGGAATACCGAATCTGTAGATTCGAATAATAGTCTTTGGGAAGTGTAAACTTTCGTCCTTTTCTTTCTCCAGGTTTCGACTGCACGATTGGCTTATACGAGCTACCCCTAACCTAAATGTTCGACTTGGGTTTTGTGGCAAACCGGTCTGGAGACTAATGCACGATAATAGGGTTTACAGGGACGAAGTAGCGTTCGAACCTCAATTCTCGTAACTTGTATCTGCGGTCACAGGAGAGTCTAAACTCGTTCGAGATGGAGGGTTGGAGACGATTGGATGAGTTTGGTGAGAGGCTTTTTCGGTACCGTTTTAGGCTTTAAAAATGCCACCATTTCTGCACAATGCAGAAATTTAAAGCTCTCTCGACAATAGTGTCCACCTCTGTAGCGGTACAACACTAGGAGTGTGCATCAGAGCACACAGCAAGCCGTTTCAGGAGTCAGGTATCACCCCTGCTAAGTATATGGTGATCTTTGTATTAGAGATAGGGAGTTATATCATGGAAATTTGTATTTTTTGAGATATCCCTCAGACCTACAGATCTGATATCTGTTTAACGAAATGAAGGGAGAGATATCTAGATAACGGGTGAAAATATTTTCCCCGGTGCATTTGCATAAGTCTGTTTGTAGCCCCACCCCATAATTACAATATGCATCTTTGAATAACATAAGTTAAGATAACTATTTAAGTAGTTGCTTTGTCGAAAGCCAGGTTTTTCGGAAACGAGGGTAGCCGGCTATAGGCCTATAGGCTAGCTCGCCGTTAATGCAATGATCCCTCGAGGAAACCTATAGGTTCCTGACAAGACCACCTATTTCTTTGCTTTTCTTTCGTTTCTCGTTTTGCCTGTCCCCGCGTATCTACCTGAAGATGCATCATGTATGAATCGGGGGGGCTTACGAGAAGGGGAGTTATAACATAGACCATTCCCAATCGGGTCTGCTGAAAGTTGCATTACCCGTTCAAATGAGATGATAGACAACCAGCGCGTGCACATTTCCAAACTTGAGATAGTGAGGACATTAAATGAGTTTTAGCACAATCTAAGGTTAGGAGCACTATGCTGAAGACATCAACGAGCTCTTTCATCCAATCCGCAAACATTGTCGCACTATCAATGTCTAGAAACACAGACAGTTCTCCACAAGCGCTGGCTAGACTGGCCTTTCCCAGTTATCCATATTATGCATGCAATGCATGCATCATTTTTCGCTCCGTAAAGTCTTATTCCTCAGGCATGCTCAAAGACGTAATGTCACACAATTGCTCGTCACTCTCCCACACTAGGTTAGGTAGCTTGGTGTGCGCAGAGTTGTGGAGCAGCGCTGTTGGTGTGGCTGAATGGTTTCAGATTTCCTAAGCAGAAACTCATCAAAAGGCGAGCCCATGCGATCTCAGCGTCCTCGACAATTGGCTGGACTCGAATCTACCCTGTGCTGCCCAAGGTATCAGCGGAATCCAAGTTTTGTTGTTGCCTGGTGGGGGATTCAAGCCTGAAGCTGGAGGCGTCCCTGTGAGGTTCGACCTTTTATCAAGTGTGGTATGTACCAATCTTGCCTAGTTTCAACCAAGCCAATCTTCTGCCGAAAGGCCGGTCCGACGCCGTTTTGTTCCCAAAGTTAACTTCCGACCCACCACCCGGGAGAATTCTCCCCGGATCTAGATGTAAACATGTTTACCTATCAAATAGAGACCGCATGTTTCTATATTTTACTTCATCCTAAATCAATCAAGACTTGTGCAGAAGGCTAACCATCTCGAGTTAATGGTTTAATGCGTCGTTTCGGAACCAATAGCTCTCTTCAACCTTTCAAGTTTCCACGTTAACTCCGCGCAATCAACCACCGCATTTCTGTTGTCAACGAGAGTCCTATGGCATCACAGTTAAGAAAATAGACGTTACCCCCTAGGGAAGTTGGTCGGCGAAAGTGGCACATTAGCTCCAAAAATCCCTGGGATGTGGTTTAGCTGTGCGGACCCAGTGACCACGGGTCTTCTAGACATTTCGCTGATGCATCCTCACATTCTTGGCGAAAGAGCACAGCCTCGAGCTTCGCCAGAGCAGTGTCATCTCCATCCACTTCACAGCGGCATCTAATCCTCTTCTGGTCTAGCTCTGGTGCGTCGGGGAGTACTCGAGAGAAAAAAAAATTTTCCCTCGGCCAAAATACCCTGCGATGCGCGCATCGTGCGTGAAATTTCATGCAAACACAATCTATTTCTGGTGTGCACACCTCAAAGAACCGCTCCTGTTCCGGCCAGGAAATTACATGAAGGGGAAGAAAAACCTTTCCCGCCGACCTGTTAAGCGAGCAAGTTGGTCATTCTCAGGTACGGTTTCGCTAAGAGCACCACGCCGATAATACATCATATAATATAATTTCATTTGCACCATCCGTCTCTGAATTTTACCTGAAATTCGATTTGGACAAGAACCTAAGCTGGCAGATCCTCATGCGCGAGATTTGTACCTGCATAAGAGAAACATTGTCTCAAACCATTCTTCTCCAAGTTGAGCACAGATGGAAACTGACTTCGAATCCAGATGTCCTGATTAGAAGGGGTACTCGAGATCCGGAGGCACGCAATGAGGCTTTTAAACCGTCCAATCACTGGAAACATGTTTTGATACCCACATGTAACTCGCACGAGCAAAATGGTCGTCTGCTGCGGCGATATCGCCTCGAGCTTGCAACTTGCGAAAATACCGGCAAGGTCGTTGTGAAAAGGCGCCTCCTACATCATAGACTTGCAGATATCGAGTACCATATCGACATCGTGTGTTATTTTTAGTAACATTAACAAGTTTTCACGAGTTCACTATCAATTATTTACCTCGCTGTGTATCTTTCACCCATATACCACATCATCAGTACCGGGGTTTTATCAAACATTATATAGCTTGAGCGTCACATGCACTATGTAATGATGTTGAATCTGAATCTGCGAGGTTGGAAGTGTAGTATATGACTAAATGATAATTTGTTGCAGTGGCTGATATAAATTGGTCCCGCGGACCTTATATACTGTAATAAGCTATATAAGTAAAATTTTTTTTCTTTTACGACGGAGAAGTGTAGACTATAAGTGCAAGCCACTTGGTAAGTTTGTACTCTTAGTTCATTTCTCAAATTGATGGCGATGATCTGTGCTAAATATTTGGCGGCAACGCACGGCTATTGTTGGAAAATCCAGCGCGGTTCTTGTCGGACACAACAGGCCGGACCGAACGGCTGCATACTATTGGCACCGCACCATGCATATTTCTACAGTGCGCCATCATGAAATTAGGCCACGTGAAAGATTTTGCAACTTAATATTATATCGATATACATTCTGTCAATACGCGAATTTACTAAGCGAGATATACTATGATATATCATAATTCGTATCGATGTATGCACCTGCCTGGCTCTGTACCTGGTATTCTTGCATCGTGGCGGGTTTACGAGAGCTGGGAGAAACTAATAGCTCCATTGCAAACACTGGCAGAACTATCTTTTCCAATTTTTGACCTGTATCAGTCGAAGGGATCTGTGTATCGAATGCAAGCCATAGGGGTCGACGGCACAGACACTGTTTCAAAGTTTTGACAAGGCTGGTCTTGGGACCCAGACCCATAGAATTTACAATACGCTTGGGATGCAGTCGCTAGCGCTAGCTTAAGAGTGTGGACTTCATGTATATATCTGGTTTTAAAGTTCCGACGGGTGTCGTACCTAGTCAATTTTCAGCTCAAATTTTTGTTGGGTCTGTCGACTCGGAGACCTGTCGACCCGGTATTTTGAGGCGGCTGGGTTGTGA
Source organism: Orbilia ellipsospora (assembly GCA_036971675.1). Lineage (NCBI taxonomy): Eukaryota > Fungi > Ascomycota > Orbiliomycetes > Orbiliales > Orbiliaceae > Orbilia > Orbilia ellipsospora. The sequence continues at coordinate 1,299,996 of JAVHJO010000003.1, forward strand.
CAGCCATGTAAAATACACCTATACCGTATCATGTAAGTCTAAAAAGCCATCATACTAAATCAGAACTCGCTTTGGGTCTATAAATAATCGGATATTGTATCCTCACTTTTGGCTTGCTTATGCATGTGAAAGTGGTACTGTAGTGTGGTAGACTAGTCGGAAACTCTGTGAACACTGTCATGCATGCAAAAGGTTCGAGATATTATAAAATGATATAAGTACTCTAGTGGTTATAGTTATGGGATTGTGAAACCTCCTATCTTTGATGGAATCTGAGGACGAAGGCCATGCATTGTGCGTATTTTATACCCTAGGCGCCATGGCTGGAATTCGAGGTCATAGCTAATCGGTACAGATGGCTTATACCCTGAAACATTGCATTTTATTGACGAAATAAACCCGTATGGGTAAAAGTTTCAACCTTTTCTACATATACGCAGGGAAATAGATGCTATAGGCTGGCTGTACCTTGCCGTTTGCTCTCCCTGGTGGAATTTAAACCCGAAATCTGGCACCAGGGTAGGATTTGCCAAGCAAGCGACCCCTTTGCTCTTGAATGTATACAAAGAACTAACTGGATCGGTGTCATTTCATGAATCTCTGTGGATGTAGAAGTGACGTTTACCCATTAAACCTTGACGGTGCATGCATGCACCACATGAGCAATCCACATTCTATTATCACAGTTGGCACCCATATTTTACGGCGGACATGTCTAAATCTAGTTAATAAAGTGAGGTAGCCTGCCATGAAAAGATGGAATATATACGCTTGACATGTATTTACTTTATTACATCTATGCGCTTTAGGATTCTTAAACTAAGAATACACTGAAGATGGCCCTTTCAGTCGGTTTGACTTATGCACATTACCTCGTCTGATATGTGCAGCTTTTGTTACCAAATATGATAAAATCTTAGAAGTATACAATGTGCCTTCGAGAGAGGTTAGTTCAGAGACCAATTTTACCCGAGTCACCCTGGGGAATCAAAACCTCTCTGGCTTTGTCGGTCTGAGACGTGATGTTAGTCTATCGAAGTCTCTTAATCTACAAACTGTTAAGAGAAAAGACTTAGACATCATGTATCTTATGCACAATCCAAGCATTGGAAGTTATCTTGAAGTTGCTTGTTCTCAAAGCTATTGTAAAATGCCATAAGCCGGAATGTTCGCTATCGGCTAATTTATTTTTCATCATGCCTGTAGTATGACCTACTTTAAAGTGGCTGTTGTTGCTCTGTTACATACACCGTACACTCCCATGAACTAAGGAATAGTTATATTGTTATCTCGACTATTTGATTTAGCGTGAGGCTAAATTTGAGCATTCGGATTCATATCATTGCCTGTTACTAAGGACCATCGTATATTCCGACAAACGAAAATTCTCTTACGAAATCGAAGACCCTATACATGTTTCATAGCGGCTCAGGTAAACTAAGGAGCTATATCTCAAGAATGGGGAGCTAGAATCAAACCAAACCGATCCCAATAGTTACTTTACCAAACGTCATACTCTTACTAAGTAGCTTGATCACCATCGACTTATTAATAAGACCAAACTAGAAAAATATTCTCTAAAACGAGCGAACATTGTCTATTTAAGTGTATGTGTCTACTTGTTAATCGTGTGTCTATATTCTCGCATCTCATACTAGAGAAAGTGGATATACTATTTATATCCACTTACCTTTGAGGTTTTAGCTCAAATTGAACTTCAGTCAGCCGAATTTTGGCGTGTCGATGCAGATGCGGCGGATAACAGTAAACTCACCGAAAAGTTATACTGGCTCTATACTTGTTTAATTTACGGTGTCTTCGCGGCCTACGGCTAGCTGTTACAGCCCATACGCCCGAACAAGGCTATCCAAAAAAATATTTGGTGTAACGAACGTACATCCACAAAAGAAGAGCTAAAAAATCTCGGTTTCATAGAACTCATGAAGCAGCCGAAGCATGTTGGATGACCGTGTCTGCTGGTGATGTAAACAGTGGTAACCACCGCTCGCCCAAATTGCTTCCACCTACCCCAGGCTCCGATATACCAATGCAAAAAGCAAGTGTGAAAACCCCGTTCATGATCAAAGAAACCCTAGAATCCTGCTTTGCAGCCCGTGAAATCATAAACTAGATAGTAAATATTTGAGTAATAGACAAATATGTAGGCACAATCAATTTTTTCTCTTTCAAAAATTGGCGACATAATATCCCACAGAGTGATCCAACCCCCCATCATATAATTTTGCATCTTTTGACCTTGCTTTTTGGGAGCACCTACGAACAATTTTTTTTCTTCTTAAACAATAAAAGAAAGAAATGGGGGAAGGGAAAAAGGATGTGAGAAAAGAAAGAGTAGGTAAAGTGAAGGAAGAGAGAGAAAATAGATAATAATAATAAAAGTATTTAGACACTTAAGAAACAAACAGAAAAGTACCAGGGAATAATGAAGGAAAACTAAAATTGCTCTAAAGAAAAGAGGAGCGGAAAGGAGTATCTCTGGAAAGAAAAAAAAAGGTCGCCTTATCCAACAAATAGATATAATATTCCCAAATGCCACACCCCAGAAAAATAAATCCATCACCTGCCGAGTACCCACACGTTTATACTCTATCGTAGCTGAATTCCAGAACACGCACACGTTAGACTACCAGTAACTTAATCAAGAATTGCGGCGTAAAAAGCTCGGCGTATTATCTACGTACCTCCAGATTCTGGCTTTATAGTCGCCGCTACCAGTTGCAAAGAGCTTTCCGACTGGGCTAGGAGCAACAGAGATGACTGTAATACTTGGTTAACCACAAGTAAATAAATCAGCGTTTAGGGAATACGAACCGGAATTCTTATGTCCTTGAAGCATAAGTAAAGTTTGATTTGTCCTTGGATCCCAGAATTGGACCCGTCTATCTTTGGAACCGGAAATAACCCAAGGTCCGTATGTGTCTGGAGTTTGAGCGACGCTCAAAACAAAGTCCTTTAAGTGGATGAGTCGGGTTAGCTCAATTATTTTCGAAATATTTCTGAAAGGCTTCAAAACCAGAGAGAACAAACGTACTTCGTGACCCTCAAATGTCTTGACACGGGGTTCTAGTTTTGCGGCCCCAGATTGCATACCGCTTGCAGAGGAGAGGGTCCACATCTTCACAGTCTTGTCAAGAGACCCGGAAATGAGACCGGTTCCGTTCGCAGTAAAAGCCACACTGTAGACACTATCTCTGTGGCCCTCATTAGGCTCATGTTGTGGTTCTTGTGGTGGTTCGGTTCCTGGAACAACATCGGCGGGGTCTGGCTGAGGAGGTCTGTCCGATCCCTCAAGTCTTTCAACGAGTCTACCGGTACTGATCTCCCAAATGCGAATACATTTATCCAAGCTACCAGCGGCAACGAGTCTGCTGTCAGGTGATATCGCGACTGTTGTTACACCGTCTTCAATGGTAAAGGCAAGTGGTGTCTGGTTGGGATTTTCCATGTCCCAGATTCGAACGGTCTTGTCGCCGCTACCCGAGGCAATATAACGTCCATTTTTAGAAAAGTCCAAGCTGTAAATATCTTGTTCGTGACCACGGAAATGATGCTTGATTTTCCTGCTCTTGATATCCCAGACCTAAAATCAATCCAAGTTAGATTTGCGTCATGTATAATAAAGGTCTAGAGGCCCTAGCGTACTCTGATCTGCTTGTCCTCGGCACCAGTGGCAAGGAAGTATCCATCGGGACTAAAACAAACGCTTCGAATGTAAAGGTCACCGCCTCGGTCGACAGTCTCGTCTTGTAGAACAGTAACCTTGTGTCCACTTTGAACATCAAAAATCTGAGCGCTGCGATTACATCCAGTTGCAAGGTATTTTCCATCCTGGCTAAACCTAACACAGCATACGACGCTATTATGCTCGAGAGTATGCATTAGATCGACATCGAGAACACGAGGAACACGATGGTTGAAGTAAGCGAACCAATCGCTACCTTCTTTCTTTTGGTTTTGAGGGATACGAGCGGGGTCAAGATCTTTAGGCTGCGGTTAGCTTCTTGATCATGAATAGTGGATAGTTAGAAATATCCTACCTTTATTAGGGCGGGGTGTATGGGAAGGCGCGGGAGGAGGTGGTTGTGGTTGTGATTGAGAGCTGGGCCCGGGGAATCCTTTAGATACAAAATAAGTTTAGGTCACTTGCTAGATGTATATTCGACGGTGATACGACATACCATTTGGACCACCGAAGTTTGATGGTGGTTGCGAAGGATAGTTGTTGGGTTGGGGTGGTTGAGGTCCAACCTGTGGAGTTGAAATAGGTTGCGGCGGGTGGATTTGGTGACCATGAGATCCAGGAGGCTGATGTGGTCCACCCGAGGGAGCTGGCCCACCTCGCCCTGGTTGAGATTGTTGTTGATTACCCTGCGCTGATGGATCTGCTAATTGCATGCCGGAACCGCCTTGTGATGTACCAGACATGATAACGCCAAATACGCCACTTCCTGGGTGCAGTACTGGAGGCGCTGCCGGAGTGGCAGACGACCCAGCATTTTGAGACTGTCCGGGATGCGGGGGTCCCTGGCCCGTGTATTTCTCAAGCTCACGGGTGAGTTGGGAGATTTTATCTTCGTAGCTGTCCAAGAGAATACATGTTAGAAATCAAATCCGAAATGAAACCATGGCGGCTACTTTTACCTTTGCTTCATTTGTTGGTGGCTTGTTTCTAGGCTATAGACAGCCTGTCGAATCATTTCCATCTCCTGCATCTGGTTATTGGCTATATGGTTTCCACGTTAGAATCTTCGCAGACCATCCATCCTGATGACAATATAACTCTCACCTTTATGCTCCGACTCGGCTCCCCGTTGAATCTGGGCATCATACTCGGCCCTTAGTTGATCGAGTATCTCGTTAAAGCGGCTCGGGACACCGCCCGGCGCGTGACCCCGGTGAGCGTTGAACATTTCGTTTCGTAAAGGGGTCGTGAACGCTGTATGCTAGAACTATCCGACTGCTCAGTATGCAAGAAACCCTAAAGCTGGTTGAGGGATGCTACGTTAGTCATGACACGTTTTATGATCGCAAGTAGTCGAAGATGTCGAGTTTGGGTGTGCTAATGGCGGCGGTGTTGGAACCGCACGCCTTCGTCGTCGAGTTGCCTGCCTGCCTCCTGCAACTGCGGTAGCTCGTTGGCCAGCACAGCAGCATCATCAGAACATCAACTCGGCCTAGCATCGCCAAAGCCACCGAACTCACAAGGCACCGCATACTCGCCACGCATACCAGATACCAGAAAACACGTCGCAAATGTAGCGGGGAGGATGAAAAAGGTACGGAGAAGAACCGGCGATCTCGCTTGCCATCACGAACGGGGCACTTACACGTATGAACAGGTCCGCCTGTATATTTATACAAGATGATTGCGCGAAAACTGGAGTACAAAACGGACGTACGGAAGAGCGTCGATGGGCGTTAGCCTCGCGGTCGAGGTCCAAATGGGCGTGGGGGCTAATCGATAACGTGACTTCGACAATGACAAGATGGATGGACTCGATTCACGCGAGGGAGATTGAGGCCGGCCAAAATCTTAAATGGGTGGATGGGACGAGTTTCGGAGACAACACAAAAGGGAAAAGCGCAGAGCAGGCGATGTGATGGGTGTTTGGCGGGTAAGGCTGCGTCCTTGTCAACCGCGATTCTCGATTGGAGACAGCTTGGACAACCAGGAATAACAACTATGGCAACTTCGAAAAAGAGGTCGTGATGACGTGACCTGACCCGGTCGACGCGAAAGGCTCGGGCGACGACGATGTATTTCGCGATGGGACGACGGGGCTTAGGAGAGCAGCCAGCGTCCACGACGGGGATGGACGGAGGAGGTGAAGAGGTATACCCGACGACCGAACACACGAGAGGTTGAAATAAGGGTTCTGCAGGAGGAATGGGCGGCAGAGAGGGGAAGAGGATAAAAGAAGGAACAAGAAGAACCGGAGGGATTCGAAGAAGAAAGGAAGATAGATGGCGGGCAGGAAAAGAAAGCAAAATTATATAAAATTAAGAGCCAGCGGAGGGAGGGAAAAGAAGAAAAAATCGAAAAAAGTAAACCGACAAGCAAAAATACCCAGCCTGTCCCCAGACGACAGAACGGACAGCCTCTGGAAGAATTGTTACGGATCCACCAAAAGGAAAGGCGAGCAAGTGCAAGCAAGCCAATCTGCGTTCGTTCGAGGAGGCCCGGGCGAATCACCTTCTTCCGAGCAAGGGAAGCGAGAAAAAAAAGTAAATACAAAAGGTGGGGACCAGACCTTGAGGCTTTGGGTTCTTTCTTACTAAGTTCTTGGGGCTATAATACAAGCCAAAGCAAAAGAAAGAAAGAAGGAAAGAGGAAGGAAGTTCTGACATGTTCGAAACAGAAAATCGGTCGACGGGATTCCACACGGCAGCTTATTCGATTTTGCAGCGCTATAATAATCAGAATCTCTTGCTCTGGAAGCAAAGCGGAAAAGCAAATCCAAAGAGCAAAAGCAAAAGCAAAACACCAACAATCGAACAAGATGTTCTCTTGCGCTCCCAAATTAACCTACTTTTTCGTGCGTGTATTTTAAATCGCACCCTGACGCTTCAATCGCTAGCCAGCGAGCGAGCGGATGACCAGGGAAAGGGAGGAAAAAGAAAGGTGAGGCAGGAGGCTTTTTTGAAAGATGCTGGTAATCACTTTTTTATGGCAATACCTACAAAATACCACGATGCGCACTTATCTCTTGGTGTGTCTAAAAGTTCATGGGAAGTCCCTTCGGAACAGGATACACACAGCTTAAACAGCCCAAGCAATCAGTGAATGCCAGTCAGGTCTTCTCCAACTGCGAATTGAACAGGTGCGAGGACATTGCGTTTACATGCCCTTCCCGACTCAAGTGCATTTCGGTACGCTAAAAAGAAGCAAAAAGCAAAGACATCTTAAAAAAGCAAACTATAAACGGACAAGATTGCGGGCATGAACACGAAAAAGCAAGTCAACTAAACCCATGCTTGGCATGTTTGGTGCTGTGATGCTCCCACAGGGTGCTTGTTTGGAGGTCCGATTATTGGGGTTGGGCAAAATGTGAGGGACTGGCATCTTTTGGCTCCTGCATGTAAGTAAGATGCCATACTTGGAGAACCTGGAAGGATCCAAAAGGCTCATTGCCTTTCGTCTAGATTGGACCACGCAACCCTATAGTATCAGGAAAGATGGATACTAAATTTAAGAAAGCAAGAGATTATATATACTTCAGCATAAATGACATATAGACGTCCCTTGATCTGCAATGCAATATATGGTTCCTCTAGGGACTCCATATTCTCAAAATCGATGTTCAGGAGGGGGGAATTATTGGTGGGCGAGCCATACCCATCTTTCCAAATGTCCGAAATATCCGCAAACCAACAATGCAGCAACCGGAGTCGATGGTTTGACCTCTTTATCCTTTAGCCCAGCAGCGCCCAGTCCTGCGTTCCATTAAGCTTCCTCGATGGAATGCCTTTGCTTGGTGAACAACGGACTTGATTGCGGCCAGGGAATCCCCTTCAGATACTTCGCATCAAGGGGCCGACACGGCATATCCCAGTATCGGACACGTGCTCCTTCACCAAAGGTCTTTCCTCTCGTGAAGGCACGGATCCTTTTTGGGAGGCGCACTTTTTGCTTTTCGGGTGCTCGGAGCTTTATCTTATCTCATCAGCAAGATCTTGATCTTGAGATCATGGTTCTTACTCAGCAGACTCCCCAGCCCCCCCACGCGAAGACGCACTTGCCCGGACTTGCTAACCAATTCGCCCCCACCTCACAAACTCTCGGTCATTTCGTCGTATGGTGGTTTGGTTGGCCCTCCATCAATCAGCTTTTTCTCCCACAGCTGATAACTGCTACCACACTCAGAACGGTACCGCTCTGCATTCACAACGGTGCTCCCCCTCGTATACAGTACCACCCTCCACTCGGGAGCTGGCAATAGCTTGCCCACCTGCCCGGTTATTAAGTGCCTGACAATCAAGCTCCCTCATCCCGGTGCATCCGTACGACCTTGAGCCAGAAGCCTCCCGAGTTCGGCACGGACCCGATTTCCTCGGAAATTTCGGTTTCCCGACTCCCGCAACAAGGCTCAATTAGCCTTTGCTCCTCGAGATTTTAGGACAGGCAAAACTACATTCATATTTCGAGAGTCTCTCATCGTCTTCACATTTACGAGTAACTGTGCTTATATACTCTCCCGATTGAACTGATTTACAATCGCCCTAGCAGCACAATTCCACCATAGCATTTCTCAGAGTTTTCAAAGGGGCTTAGAAGGTTGTTCCTTCCTACTACAGCCCTCAACTACACCAACACAATGACCAGGGGCACTGTGGGGCGGTAAGTTGAAGCAAGCCGACACGAAAATCTGAATCCTCAAAGCTCCGAATATCTTGGTAGTTTCTTGAAGCCAGACAATTAAACTTGGGTCTCGGTCGCATCAAATGTTGGGGCAACTAAAATTATACACCTTGCTTCTCGAATGCGTGGAACCCGTTGCTACCGTTTTCTTTTTTGGAGCAAAAACCCGGTCTGGATCAAATCTCTGACAAACTGCCCTCTGATATCATTAGGAACCCAGGAACCCCACCCCCCAATGCGGTTTATCGGACGCGCAGAAGATCCAGTGTGGATATCGATGGAGGTAAGCTAAGCCAATCGCTAGTACTCGCATCCTGTTTCGCAGCCATTACCATATGCATTATATAACCCTACCTGTCTTATCTCGTTATGCCTGAACTCGAGCTCCCTCTTAATATAAAGACTATACATACCCTGCAATTTCTTTGCTTGCTCTGCATGCGATGACTTCAATCTGAACTTCGCATCATATCTTGCATCCCAAACCTACATCTGAGAACCTACATCTGGCACCTAAGAGCAATATCGAGCTGGTTTTCTCTTTATTCTCAATTTTGGTTGTTATATATCATCAACACATACCGCCGCGATGAGCACCTCCACTACCACTACTACTACCAAAGCGGCCAGTACAACCATGGCCACCGACCCGTCTTCCTCGCGGAATTCTTATTTTCCATTAGTCAATGATCGAGACAAAGCTAAACCATCTGTGTTTGATGCTTCCAAAGTGCACGAAAGATGGCCCTTCGTTAAGGGCGAGATGGCCCCAGCCCAGCTCTACACCACGGAAACCGGTCGACTGTTCCACTCTGGAAAAATCGCTATAATTACTGTGGGGCTACCGGCTCGCGGAAAGACGTACGTCGACCTTTCTCATGACAGCGCTATTCTCATCTTATTTGCTACAATGAGACTAAAGACACATAATTCTCGATAGCCACTTATCCGTCGCCTTAACCCGATATTTCCGATGGTAAATCCTTCACCACCTTCCTCAAATCTCTCCAACCTCAAGAAGCTGACTAGTCAATCCACCAGGCTTGGTGTTACAACACACGCCTTCCATCTTGGCGACTATAGGAGAGCGCATTGTGCGCCTGGCCAAGACGTTCCGCCGGATTATTTTTTTGTCAACGGTATGTGTCGATAACAGACCCACGAGTTCGATCGAACATAGGAAAACTGACCCATGCCCGACCGATATCCTAGCTTCTCCAAATTCTGTCTTACTCCGTCAAAATATATTACGACAATGCCGACACGATATATTCGAATTCTTTGATAAGCACAATGGCCAGATTGCCATCTACGATGCTGTGAATCCTACGGCTGCAGGGCGCCGACAGCTAGCCAAAGAGTTTATGAAGAATGATATTCATGTAAATTTCCTGGATACCCCATCTGATTCAACACTTCGCTGATCAATTATAGCCTGTTTTCATCGAGTCGACATGTGATGATATGAAAATCATCGAAGAGAACGTTAGGAATGTTAAAATAGGATCGCCGGATGTACGACTACTATGCCAAGCAATTGAAGAATATGAGTTGACAAAGATTATAGTACGCCGGGTGGAAACCTGAAGATGCGGTCAAGGACTATCTTCATAGAATCAACGTCAAGATCCCACACTTTGAAACAATGGAGGAGACTGAGCTGGATTACATCAAAGTAAGCCACCACCTATGCCGAGGAATTTTCTAGCAACCGGAATCTTATATTAGGAATGGTATAGATGATCAATGCCGGCGAGAGAATAATTGTGAACAACTGCCGCTTCGGATATTTACCCAACCGAATTGTCTTTTATCTCATGAATCTACATATCAAAACGAGGCGTACATACTTTGCTCGTGTAAGCATTTCCAAATAACTAAGTCTCCCAGAGTATTTTTTACTAAAGACCGATACTCTAATTTTTACAGTCTGGGCTTGCAATTCAAGATTCATACAAAGCCGATGCCTCCCTTTCCGAAGCCGGCCTAGACTACGCTCGCCGCCTCGCCGACACAATCACCAAATTTCGTGTTGAAGAACATCGCGAGCAAGTAGCTCGTGGTGGCTCCGAGGAAGAACGCCCATTAGTTGTCTGGACTTCCACTCGTGTACGCACTGTCCAGACCGCAGCCCAACTCGCCGCCAAAGGCCTTAAGGTTCGTCAACGCCAGCAACTTTCACAGCTCAACCCAGGTGCTGTTGAGGGTATGGATGAAAACCAAATCAAGGCACTTTATCCCGAAGAGCTAGAGAAGCATAAAAAGGATCCCTACCATCATCGATACCCCAGATCCGAAAGTTACCACGACTTGGCGGTTCGATTGGAGCCGATTATTTTAGAGTTGGAGAGAGAGCACAATGATCTATTGATCATCGCGCATGAGAGCGTATTGAGAGTGCTTTATGCCTATTTGATGGCATGCTCGACCGCAGATATCCCAGACATGAAGTTCGGAAGGGATGAGATTGTCGAGGTAAGCTTCTATGATCTGGAAACTATAGGTAGATGGTAGTCACTAATCATCCGTTTTCTAGATCGTACCTGCCAGTTATAACAATCTTTCTAGACGGATACCGATACCTAAAGGAATTCACGCCGACACTCCTAATACCCCCTTTGGATTCCCTCCGGTCTTCAAAAATATCTAGGATTCAACGTTTTCTTAGCTTAGGTTAGACTGCTAGAATTGCAAACTTTCTATCGTTCGTTTTCACACTCTTTTTCAACGAGTTTCTATTAGAATTGAATTTGGTCTTTCTTTTCAAACTTCCTGTTTGTCCAAGGCGTTGCGTACAATGCGGTTTCTTAGGGAGGATGGGGAGGGTGAAGCTTGGATTGCGGTGTATGGGTTCGAATTTGGGAGTCCAGCTTTTCTTTCTTTTTTATTGCAAGGTATTGAGTGTTTGTTTCAGACTCTCGTTACATTATAGATCACGGTGCACTAGAGTTTATGTTTCGTAGATGTTTATTTATTGTCGAGTATATATATACCGAAAAAAAAATATATGGATTGTGAGCTCTGTTGAATTTAAGAGTGTAATTGCCCCAAATGGCCCAGTCTCGAAAAGCTCCCCCAAGGCCTGTTCAGCGCCGTTGCGATTCAACTCCACCTACCTAAACATGGCTGCATGTGTTGGTTGAATCGAACTTTTGTTCCACCAAATAAAATTCTTGTGAGTCGACAGCAGCAACGTTTAGCTTGCATCTAAAACTACCAACGTAACTTAAATTTATACACAAGACTAAAGGAACAATGACGGATACTCAAGGTCGAATAACCCAACAGTTCATCGCTATCGGGGCAAATAGAATACCTAATGCATCGGATTGGGATATCAAATCCGGTCTCATCGCCTATGGTGCTGGGAACCTCGTCGCTATCTGGAGGCCCCACGAGGTTAGTCAGCTACAAATCCAGACCGTACTCATAATCTTCACCGACAATATCCAAGATATTCTAACATATGGTTGGGGATATCGCAGACGGACACCCATCACTCGGGCATCGTAGCTACTCTCAAAGGTCACACCGACAAAGTCAACGCTGTGCGCTTCGTCGAAGACACCGACGATAGTATTCTTATAACCGCTAGCGTTGATAAAACATTAAGAGTCTGGAAGCTTAACCAATCTTTCGGAGTCGAAGAGCAGAAAGAGCCACGGTTTGATCTCATAGCAGTGGGGCAAGGGCACGAAGGCTCAATTGTGGACATCGCCGTTGAGAGACAAGCTTCCAACAGCGGGACGGAAGTCGCGAAAAGGACCACTGAGAACATAATCTTCGCATCAGCTTCGGCAGATGGAACGGTCAAGATATGGAAGCTTGATATATCACCCGGCGTTTCAGCCGCCGAGAAGACTATGACGTGTATTCAAATTCTCCAGACGAAGCCAAAGTACTACCCTCTCAGCATCGCTTTGGCCCGCCTATCGCCTGAGAATGGTACCTGGATTCTTGCCGTTTCCGGATCTTCGTCTGCGATACAGATATACGTCGGTAGTGGCATCTCCACCTTATCTTCTAAGGACAACAACGTTGGGTTTAAACTCGCCGCAACTCTAACCGGTCATGAAAACTGGGTTAGATCTCTTTCCTTTGTGCGTGACGAGATGAATGACGCCACCGCGGTGAGAGGGACTGCAGATTTACTTCTCGCTAGTGGTAGTCAGGATCGGTATATACGTCTCTGGCGTGTTCATCAAGGTGCTGATCTGCCCGCCCAATCCGCCGGTTCGAATATAGTGATCATGGGCCAATCATTGTCAAACAAGGCGCACAGATTCGAGGTTGCAGAGGAAAAATACTCGGTTACCTTTGAAGCTCTCTTGGTGGGTCATGAAGATTGGGTATACAATGTATCCTGGAAGAAATTTGAAAAAGGGAGGGTGTGCCTTTTGAGCTCGTCAGCTGATAACTCTTTATCGATATGGGAGGCCGACGAGACAAGCGGTATTTGGGTGTGCACGTCGAGATTGGGAGAGGCGAGCGGGGCGAAAGGATCGAGTACTGCTACTGGGAGCACAGGAGGGTTCTGGACGGGACTCTGGGCACCGGATGGCAAAGAAGTTGTGTCTTTTGGGAAGTCAGGTGGGTGGAGGAGGTGGGTTTATGGTGGAGAGGGGGATTGGATGCAGAGGAATGCTGTTACAGGACATGTGAGGGAAGCTATGGGAATAGCTTGGGAGAAAGAGGGGAGGTATCTACTGTCTACAAGGTGAGTTAAGCTAGCCGTATACACGAATATGGCATTAATAATCTTTTCTAACACATGTCTAGCCTGGATCAATCGACTCGACTTTACGCGAGATGGAAATCTTCAAAACATAGGTCTTGGTTTGAGTTTTCGAGGCCCCAGATTCACGGTTACGACATCAATTCTATCGTATCACTTACTTCAACTAAATTTGTCAGTGGAGCGGAAGAAAAGCTCATGCGGGTGTTTGGAGAACCGAGAGGGATAGCTAGAATACTGGAGGATATGTGTGATATCAAGGCAGCCGACATCAATGCCCTCCCGGACGTCGCCAGCCAGCCAGTCCTCGGACTATCCAACAAGGCTGTGACCGGAACCATAGTAGACGAAACAAAAAATACAACCAACGGCGAGGATGTAGAGGAAGAAGCTACCGATGGTCTGTCGCATTCAGCATATCCACCTTTTGAGGATTCTCTATCTAGACATACTCTTTGGCCGGAAGAAGAAAAGCTCTACGGTCATGGTTACGAAATATCAACAATCGGTTCCTCGAATAAAGGAGATATAATTGCGACGGCGTGTAAAGCGTCTTCGGTAACGCACGCGGTGATACGATTATTCGAAACGAAGACTTGGAGACAGCTAAAGCCGGCGTTGGAGGCACATTCGCTGACAGTTAACCGAATTGCCTTTTCGGCGGACGATTTGTATATGCTTAGTGTGGGTAGGGACAGACAGTGGACCGTTTTTGAAAGGAATACCGAACTTGGTGAAGCATTGGAGAGTCCTTATAAAGTGAAACAGGTTATGGCGAAGGCACAAACGAGGGTAATATTTGATGGGAAGTGGGCACCTCTTACGGTGGGAAGAGTCTTCGTAACAGCGGCGAGAGATAAGACGGTCAAGTTGTGGGGTTTGGGAGAGGATGGGAAGGAATGGGCGTGCACGGAGACGGTCAAATTTGAGGAACCTATCACTGCAATCGATATACTGGATACGGTGGTTTCATTTGAGACTGGCAAGTTTATGCTAATGGCGATCGGACTGGAGAGTGGTGTGTGGAGCGTTTACAGAGCGCTGGTCAAAGAGAACGGAGGGCTAGAAGGGTTTGAGAAGTATCTTGATGTTGATGGCTACTCTGTGCCGGGCAAGGCGATCACACAGATATCGTGGAGGCCAACGGGTGCTGAGAACGGGGGCATTTTTGAAGCAGCTATCTCAAGTGAAGACTCTTCTGTTCGAGTTTATGAATTGAAGATATAAAAACGTATAGGGGTATCGTTGAGATATTTACAAAGAATCAATAATGCTTGTACATAATAAAACATGGACGTTGAAGTCCCGCTAAAGTGGCACGAAATATAAAATACGAGGAATAACGAGTATGGACTTCGAATGATGACGATTGAGCTTGTGTAGTTAACAGCTAAAACGCCATTTGAAGAAGACTTGTTTTTAAACCCCGCTTATGCTTTGTTCTGGAGTTTCTTTGCGGATGGCCGTGGACCTCTTTCGATGAGATCTTCGGATTGCCAGCGCATGACCAAGTCGAGTAAGGAAGAGTTTCTGCCAATGACCGCGTCTTGAACATGGGCCTTCTCTTCTTTAGATTCAGGAGGGAAGAATTCTGCGATTGGGCCGTATTTTCGAACTTCGCCGAGGGTCATGCGAACTAGGTGGGTCGGCCAATTGGCTAGACCGTCCGTGATATGTGTCGCATAGAGCTTCTAGCGTGTCAGCTTATAAACGAAACTCAGAAATAAAGGATCAATGTTACCTACAACTGTGCATTTCCTAGTTTCGGTCTCTTGTTTCAACCAATCCAAAAATCTCCACCGAGCTAGACAATCTAGATCGACTGTGACTTCATCTAGGAGGAGAATGGACCATGGTCGAACGAGTCCCATAGCCAACTGAACCCTTCGGCGTTCGCCGTCCGAAACAGCGTGCATACGCCAGTCGACATCAATGTCGAGAATGGAAATTAATTCATCGCGTCGGTCAGAATAGTAGGTGCCGCCGACCGAGTGGAGCAGCTCGGTGACGGAGATATCGGTGCGTACGATCGGATTCAATACCCACTCTAAGCGGTCGAATTGTTAATAATATTTCAATGGAAGAGTTACAACAAGCCAAAAAAGGTATAGAGAAAACCCACCGACTCCGAGGTATGTGACTCCTTCAAGACCTTGCTTGAAAGGGTCCACACCTGCTACAAGAATCTTGCCATCTTTCGCGAGAGTTTTACCTACAATCCGGGCAATATGTTAACGGAATCATATATGACTGTGAGGTGTGAGTGCAATGGATGTATGGAAAATCCTACGAACCAGCGATAAGTCTCAGGAGAGTGGATTTCCCAGCTCCGTTAGAGCCAATAAGTAAAGTTCGGGAAGCGGAAGGCACATCGAAGGAGACATTGGAGAGGCCCTTCTTGCCGTTCGGATAGGTGTAAGTGAGGCTGGAGACGGAGATATCAGGTGATACTAAGCCGGACATATTTGCGGGACAGGGGAAAAGCACTCGCTCTTCAATACAGGCAAATTTCAGGTTGTGAATACAGTATTTTTCCCCACAGCTCTGTAGCCTCAGGAACTTTGCAAGCCTTATGGGAAAATTGCAACAAGGATAAAGTGTTGTGTGAATAAGTTTTTCTTTCCCAGACTCGGGTTTAAAATGGTTCGCATTTAAATACTAATTTTTGGGAGGTTTATTGGAATTTTCTCAACCGCTTCAATGCTTGGGAAGCCGAGACTACAATAGCTCCGGTTAATCCTAACGGTGCTGTTACTCGAGCTCGGTGTTCTCTGCCAGATATTTGTGGCAAGTCGGCACTAAAGAACGGACCGCAGTATTATACTCATGTGTTTATCTGATTTATGATCGGAAGAGTTGAGGTCCGTTTTGCGAGGAGGAGCACAGCGAAAAAGGAGAGAGGCCATCCTAAGGCCATGATGATCTTATCACCGACCAATTGAATATCAGACGGGGTCCACGCTAGCCTGATATCGCAAAGTAAACTGCAGATGCCAATTTCGCTGGGGGATCATGCAGGACGTTCGTACCCAAGATGCGCGACCGGGCCAGGGGCCGGCGTCGAGAAATGCGTGACATTGGCTCGAAAATGTCGCTTGGAAGGGCTCGTCGCAGGAAATTTACAAAGCGAGAAAATTTGTTCGGATTGTGGGAATGCGAGGGCCCGAGACTGATCTCATCCCATATATACTATACTTATAACTCTCCTGCACTCCTTCCGTCCATACTTTCGTTCGTTTTGGTCAATTGACTCCAATCACCATCACCTTCCTTTCCTTCGTTTATTTATATACTCCCCGCTGCTATTTTGGCAGTTTGTTACACAGCGCAGTGCGATTGTCGACACGTTCGGACGATCCGCTGCCTCCGACATCTACTTGTATTGATTAACCCGATCCGCAATTGGCAACGACGACACGACAACACATTCCCATCAAATCATTTATCTCATAGACGAGTATGTGTCCTCCCCTTTTATTCTTATAAATTTCCTGGCGGCTCTTTGGATGTTTGAATACTTCTTTTCGCATTGTAACTCCTTCGTCTTGAGGAGCCACGCTATGGGGATGAATGTCCCCAACGATATCCAGTTGGTGGCTTTTACGGGACAATTGGAAGGTTCTTGTGATGCTTTGGACAGCTCTACCCTGGCGTGTCCTCCACTTCCATGGAACCAACAGAATCAAAACAGGCAGCTGACTTTCAATTCCTGCCGTTCTCCCTTCCATTCTTCCAGCTTTGCCATACTCTTCCAAATAACATAAAACCCTTTTATTAACGAAACAATTGCTTTCTATAGTTGTCGACAAAGTATCATCCCGACATTCAACTTTGAGCGGCGGATCCGGCTCCATCCTTCGCCATGGATATCGTTTTATCCCTTTGCGACACCCTTTTCCTAGATCGCTTCTATGCGACAGTCTTACCTGCTACAAAGCTCTCATCATCTTCTCCGGATGTATTCGCCTACAGTAAAAACGCCAACGTCTCCGGCATACCGTCGAGCATCGAGGGACATGCCTTGAACAGCGCGGTTCAGCTCGAGCAATTGATCGGTTTATTACCCGGAAAATATGCCGACCTCTCCATGCTCGCCCGAGATGACGCTGCTCGCCAATTTTTCTCGCTTTTCCTCATTACCTGGTAAGAAGTTATTGATACTACATAGACTTCAACCCGACCGAATTGTTCTAATAAACTGTCATATGGATATTTAGGGTATTCGGCTGCCTTCTCTACTTCATCTCGTCGACCCTCTCCTATATTTTCGTCTTCGACAAGGACACCTTCAAACACCCCAAATTTCTCAAGAACCAAATCCGCCAGGAAATCTGGGTCTCCGTCAAGTCCCACCCGGGCATGTCCCTTCTCACCGCCCCGTTCTTCCTCGCCGAAGTCCGCGGCTACACCCTACTTTTTGACGGCGCACATGATTACGGCAAATTCTACTTTTTCTTCCAATTCCCCCTCTTCCTCCTCTTTACCGACGGCCTGATCTATCTGATCCACCGCGGTCTGCATCATCCTTCGATCTACAGATATCTGCACAAATCGCATCATAAGTGGATCATGCCATCGCCATATGCTAGTCACGCTTTCCACCCCGTTGACGGATGGGCGCAGAGCTTGCCATATCATTTGTTTCCGTTGGTCCTACCGCTGTGGAAGTATGCTTACGTCGGACTTTTTGTTTTCGTGAACATCTGGACTGTCATGATTCGTAAGTTTCCCTAATCGAACCCCCTTCTTCACACCAAATATTGTTAATTCAGCTCGAAACTAACCCCGGTTGTTTGTATTATCGTAGATGACGGAGAATACGTTGCCAACTCTCCCATTATCAACGGCGCCGCTTGCCACACCATGCACCACCTGTACTTCAACTACAACTACGGCCAGTTCACCACTCTCTGGGATCGACTGGGCGGTTCTTACAGACCACCAAACCTTGAGTTGTTCTACAAGGAGACCAAGATGAGCAAGGACGAGATTGACAAGCAAGTTAAGGAGATGGAACAGATGGTTAAGGAGGTCGAGGGTGATGATACTTTTAGAGAGTATGCTGGTAATGGGGACGCCGAGTTGAGGAAGAGAAAGTGAGGGGTATGAGATATATGAAACAGTATATCCGAACGATTTTTATTACGACCTTTTTTAAAATGCCCTATCGGCAATACTTTTGCCAGATAAAAAGAACAACAACAAAGCACTTAATTATGGGACTGAGCGGGACGGAGGGGTTTTGTTTTTGCGGCTAAGGAGATTGGAGATTGGAGGAGCTATTAAATTTTATAGTCTATATGCCGGCGTAGTGGGTCTTCCTTCTTTGCTCCCTTTCCCGTCTCTCTCTCGATTACCTTAGTAGCATGCTAGGGGTGTGGAGTGGGTTGGTAAGGGATGCCGTTTTCAGTTGTATATGCTTTTTGCCTAGCGTTCTCTTCTTTTAATTTTCTTACTTGGAGGAACGTACTTATGTACCGCCGACAGGATAATAGTAACTCTAAAATTTGTACATAATTGATAGACTGATGGGGGCGATTAATGTGAGATGATGTATAATCTATTTTTATTTAATTCAATTCTCTACTTTTGAGTACAAAGATTTTTGTTGATGAGCAGGATATGAATTTATTTATGCAACCAAATGGGTATTTATACTATTAGCAAAAATGCAGGTGGGTATCCAGATATCATGTCTGAGATGTATAAGAAAATGGAGGTAGAACGACAAATTAAAGGGAATAAAAAATTTTAAAACACACCATGAACGCCTCGATATGCTGTCGCTTACAAAAAGGTCAAGATGCGCAAACGTCGAGATGTATAGAAAGCCCTGCTTTCTGCCAATAACTAGGAAGTCGAACCAGACATATCCATCAATAAAATAGATAGAACGTCACATAGTCTTCCTCTTTCTTTTCCTACCGCTTCTAGTTCTTCTCACTATATTCTCCGTCTCGTCGGTTTCATAGGGAGGATCAGTGGTTACTGCTGCGCTCGCGGGAGCATCCAAATCGCTCACACCTGCAGCCGCTTCGGTATGCTGTATATCGTCCATTGTACTATCTATCCGCTTCCCCTTCTTTTCCATATGCTGTCGCATCACCCGTAGATTCCTCGATAACCATGGTTTCACCGGCATTATCGTTTGTCTAGGAGCAGAAGCGGTATTCTTCTCTTTTGCTAGCCGTCGGACACGAGCTCTATTGCATATCATTACAATATTGTCAGATGTTAAGGTTCTTTTGTGGGGTTTGTAAGATGAAGATCGGAAAGAGAACCAGGGGTTGGACAGGGCGAGAGAGGATGGTCGGGAGGCATTTGTGTTTGGTCTCGGGAGGGTTGTAAAGTAGAAGAGGATTATAGAAGGGCGGTGTGTTGTTGTATGTGGCTTGCGGGGTCTTCGAGTTGGTTCGGGTTCTGGCTCCCGTGTGGCACGACTATTGGATGGAGGTAGAAATGAAGGAGATGATGGTTTTGGTTTCGAAGAACGGCCAGATCTTCGGAGTGGTTGTACGGGTTGGGTGGAGGACGATGATGGGGTCAATTCTGCGGCTAGCTTAGCTGCCCATTGACGGTCCGAGATATCGGAGATTCTGCGAAGGTTCCGTTTCGCAGCGGTGATTGCTGGCGCAGGTAAACTTTTACGGGCTTTTGGCTTTGGACCACGACGTCGTTTAGGAGCAGGTGGGAGGACGGGGGCGGGAACAGATGGCTCCGTGGGAGAAAGTGGTGACATGGGAGAATGCAGAGAAACGGGAGAAGGGGCAAATGCTTCTGCTTGTTCTGTCTCCTCTCCCTCTTTCTCCCCGTCCGCTGGTGCATGTTGGGATATGTCCCCATCAGATATTGGCGCTACCGGGTACAAATCGACAGGTACGGGACCACCAAGGAGAAAGTTAGCATCGTCAGGACCCAAGGGTGCTGATGATATGTTCCTATCCTTGCAGAGCTGTGCCCATCGTTGATTGATATTAGCATCAGAGTCTAGGCCACCTGTTGCTGCAGTGGCTGCACCAGGAGCACGCGAGAGCCTTTCGGAGAGGTTATCGCTGAAGGCTACGGAAATGATATGGTACCAGGAGAAGTCTTGGGAGACAGCTTCGTGGAAGGGAGATCGAGAGTTGGAGGACAGTTTAGACCGCGGGGAGGGCAGCGGGACGTTGATAGATGAAGCCATCGTATTGTCGGTTAAGCCCCTTCACATTCTGATGGACGATAGTGTAGTGGGGATACTGTATTTATGGACGATGGAATCAGGAGGAGGAAGAATATAATCAGCTTGAACAGGCCAAGTCAGTCGGGTGGTGGTGTGATCATTTCTTGTCGGCTACATCTGCCAACGGACTGGCTGCTAAGTGTTAGTCAAGTCAGTTAGCTCCTCTTCGTCCTCTTGTCGAACGCCGACGCTAACTTTGAACGGACGGACTAGCGCCCACAAGGGAAGCAGCAAGAAGAAGGGAAAGAAGAGAAAGAAGGAAGAACGATCGAAAATCGATCCAATCTCGATCAAACCCACCGATTCGATTCGATTCAGCTAGCCCCGATCCCGTTCAATCATCCAATCGAAACCGACTCTAGGGGGCCAAAGCGCACAAGGAGCGTGTCAGCACACTTGGTTTCATAAAGAGTGCTGTGCCATGACAAGGACAATCAGATGGAGCCATTGAAGAGCCATTGAAGAGATATAAACATTCAATCGACGCCCAGCCGTATTTCGAATATACGGAAAATATTTCAACCGGGACGAATTCAGTCGAGATAGCAGTCCGACTATTGTAATCGGTTACCGCGTTCGAAGGTACACCCCTGGCCGATTGCTGCGGCTGAGACGAACTCCCCGCGATCGATCCAACTCGAATCAATTATGCATTTTGGCTCGTCTGTTCCCGCGCCGCTGGAGCGAGAGAGGGTCAATTAAATTTCAGCAGCAGGAGGAAGGGGGATTTTGCACGAAAGCCATGGCTTTGGCTGCGTCTTTTTTCTTCCAATATTACTTGAACCGTGCCGCTGCAGCACCGGTGGATGGAATACCCGTCTCCGAGCAATCAACCTCACCCTCGATATCTTTAGATACGGTTGGCTGGGTCGGTGATCCGAATGGCAGAGGCACCTTTAGTCTGGTCAGCAGCTGCGTTATCACTTTGACGCTATGCGTCTGGTCCGCCCTACACCTCAATGTCCCCCCTCAGGGTACTTCGTTCAGGACGGCAGCTTTCACAAGAGTTAAATGGGTAGTGTTCGGTTTATTCGCGCCCGAGCTACTAGTCGCCACAGCAAGTGCTCAGTATCTCACCGCTAGGTGGCTCTTCAACGAACTCCGGAAAGATGCAAAACATCGCCAGCAGATGGTGAGTTTTATATCATGGGCTCCATGCAAGATATGTTACTCACCAATGCTAATATCGTGATATGATGGTGTGCACAGCTCGACATGGCAAATCCTCCCCTCGAACCTAGCTGGACCATGATGCAATGCTTTTTCGCAACCATGGGCGGCATCGCAGTGCAAACCCGCGCCAGCACTTTCAATGGAGCCCCTAGAATAACACTCTCCGCGGAAGGTGTACGACTCCTCTCTTTCCTGGGCATGCTCCCACACACCGACAATGAAGAGATTCATGACAAGAGCAAAGGCGACTGGCTCGCCAAATCTCTCGTCTGTTTCCAGGCGTTTTATATCATAATCCAAGCTATCGCACGCCTCGCCGCTCACATGCCCATCTCTCTACTGGAGGTTAACACTATTGGTCATGTCATCTGCGCCTTGACGTTATACCTTTTGTGGTGGAACAAACCATTGGAGTTGGATCACCCGCACATCCTCCCTTACGAGCAAGCGATGGAACCCATCATCTCTTTGATGTATATGTGCTCGCCGATTAGTGAGAACATGGGAGTATCCGAGATTCGATGCATGGCGTATAAAGATCCTGCCAGGCTGCAGACAGTGGATCGGAAGGGTTCTGTTTACTCATCTGACCTACCCCAGTACACCAACTTTTCGGTAGGATCGAAGGCGAGGGTTGATCCGAAGGCTTGTAAGTCACACTTCACTCCTTCTCAAGATATCTTCTAACATAGTTATAATAGTTATTGGCATGGGACCTGCGAAACGAGGTATCGCCCGTTCAGATACACGCTTCGACTACAAAATGGAAGAAAAACACTGCGACGTCTCTCCAGAACACCGTTGCTTCATGGAACTACAAACTCCAGACACCATCCTCCAACACGGTCCCAAATACTGCCGTTGGGCCCAGAGCGATATCGACCACAAACGGCAACCCCGCGTCACATCTTTCGAAATTGAACGCTGGAGACTCGCCGGTCCCGCGGCTCACCAGCTCTGGGAAGCCTGTCAGGAGCGGGAATCCTATATCAACTACTACTTCACCACATCCTCTTTAGGCACTTTCCTCGGAGAAACATACTACCTCGACCACTACATCAAAAACTTTGCCGGTCTATCATACCTCGGCCACGTGAATGTGCACCGCGATCACCTCAAGTCTATACTAGCATTCACAGCATTCGCATACGGAAGCCTCCATATCGCCGCTTGGCGAGAGCATTTCCCCACGAAATTCGAAAGAACAGCATGGCTCGTTAGTGCGATATTCATATCCTGCACGGGCGTGCTCTCCTTCGTCCTTTTTTTGGCAAAGCAAAAGTCTGCTGCGTTCGATAGGTGGATTAACACCATGACCACTGATTCGTGGGAGTTTTACAAACGGTCACATATGGCACAGACGAATACGGCGTATTTTTGGCAGGTGGTGACTAGCATCGGTGGTGGGTTGATTTTGATGGCGTTTGGGTTTGCAAGAGTGTATCTTGTCGTCGAGGCGTTTGTGAGTTTAAGGTCGGTGCCGAGTGGGGTTTATGATGAACCTAACTGGACTGGTTTCTTTCCTCATTTTTGATCTACTTTTGGTACGAAATGTAATATATGGTTCATTAGCTTAGCGGGTATGGGATTATGCATTTAATGGTTGTACATAGTGATTCAGTTCATTTAGTTATGTATAAAGCCTTTCTGGTATATCTCTCTAGACTATATTTTTGGGTAACTAGTATTCATCCGGTTCCTCTAACAATACATCTAGTACGTCTTGGTTCAAATTTCGAGGTCGCCGTCCCGTAGATGTCATAAAAACAGGATCCTCGAAACTATCCTCCATCGAAGTCGAGACGCCGATTCCTCGACCAGTAGACGTCCTGGACCTCGGGAAGTTTTCCTCTAGCGACGCTAGGGAACCGTACTGATCAAAGCCATTGTCAAGATTCCTTATCCAGTCTTGAGATGTATATGGATCTTGCATATTCCCTGATAACGCATTGGCCATAGCGGGGCGGTCTGGGCTGGGATTCAAGTTTGGTACCTTTAAATGCTCCCCTTCCTCGTCATCAAGCCTCTCTGGCGGATTCCGGTGGGTAGATGTTGGACCGTCGCTGGTGAGATCATGTGTATATACTTCTTGTGTATCGACGGCCTTTGGCACTTCATCTTCGAGATATATATCATCCGACCCAACTTCAATCGAAACAGAGACATCAACGCCGGCATCTTCAGTTTGATCCTCTTCGATGATAGGTAAAGTCACAAGCGGACTGAGAAGGATCTCAGGTATATCCACCTTCTCGCGAGCGGCAGGTCGACCCCTCCCGCGCTTTTTCGGCCTGAGAAATCCTTGCGTGTCAACATCATGATCCGTCTCCCTCGCAATCTTCGCCAACAGTTCAGGATCCGCCTTCATATATTCAATTTCTATAGCAGGCGACTCTTCTTCTTCTTCTGCAGCCAAGAAGTCTTGAAACTTCCTAGCCACGCCCGAATTGAGACTTACATCATCCGGCTCCTCATCTTCATCTGGCTGCTTAGCCTTCCTTAACTTCCTCAACGGCGCCTCTTCATACCCCTCCCGTTCAAAATACACAACCCCGGGAACGCCCCCACTCTTGACAACAGGATACATCACCGACCTCCCATTCTTTCCCTTCCTCCCAGACTCCCCCGGCCACTTCTCAACCTCCCACGCGTTCTCATTAGTAGCATACCCCTTCCCCTCTCCAGCTCCCCGCTCATACAACGGGCCCCTCAAGGCAGGCGGCTTCCTAAC
This sequence comes from Orbilia ellipsospora, assembly GCA_036971675.1. Taxonomy (NCBI): domain Eukaryota; kingdom Fungi; phylum Ascomycota; class Orbiliomycetes; order Orbiliales; family Orbiliaceae; genus Orbilia; species Orbilia ellipsospora. Next base: position 1,324,234 of record JAVHJO010000003.1, read on the forward strand.
AACCCCATTACCAACACTACCCAACCGATCTTCAATCCACGGTGTAACCGTATCCACGATCTGCCCCGCCTTCTCAGGACCTATTAAAAACCGCTCGACCAGGTCTCGCAAGTAAGTATACCCGATCCTATCACCCTCCAAATCAACCCTCTCTAGGATATCAGTCGGTTCCGGGATGATGTCCACGCTATCGGGTAGGTACGCTATATATCTCCCTGGACGTTTTAAATTCTCAGGCTCGCCTTCCCAGACGTATACTCCGTTATCAATTGTGACATTGGCGGGTATCTCCCCGAATAATCCGGTGTGGGTATCTCGTTTTGCAAGTTCTTCGGTCAAGTTGAAGGAAATGTATGAACCGCGGTTGTATTGAATTCCTAACCGTTTAAAATTAATCAATCTGATACCATATTTACCCTCACCTTCTCTGGCTCCATGGATGTGATTGTGATTGTGGTTACGGTTGTTATTACGGTTGTTATTACTAAAAACAACAACAGCAACGGGTTTCTTAGGTGGTGGCTGGTTGGTAGTCTTTTTTAACCCGCAGAATCTGTTATTATAAAACGCAAGACCATCAATCGGAACCTCACCGGGGTTGTTGTATACCGCAAACCAATCGATATCACCCCACGCACTGCGGCCAATAGTTTCGTAGCATTGGGAGGGGGTACGTCGGTTGAGGGGCACGCTGGAGAGGAGGTAGTTGAAAGATTTGAACCAGTTTGGGTGGATTGCGCGGATCATAGTGGTGTAGTATGCTAATGCGTGGATTGAGAAGAAGAGGAGGAGAAGGAAGGTGGTGCTAGTGTAGGTGGTTGGCATTGTGATGAATGATAGGTATATCGAATAGTTGATAACTCGTGTATACCTTTATCATTCCGACGAAGTTTAAAGCTTTGAATATCTCATGGTACTTTTTTTTGTATATATATAAGTTGTTGCTATAATATATGAGCTGGTTTGTGTCTAAGAAACCCCTCGTGTGAAGATATGGTTGCGTATTGCAAATATCTCGACCCCACAAACCTCACCGTAAGATCAATTGGGTGGACACCAAATAGACTTCCTTGAAAGAAAATTGTCATTTCAAACCTACTATGTATCGTATCCGGCTCCAAAATAAAAATAATAATACAAAGAATGGGATGGAGGGGAGAAGGAAGGAAGGGAGAGAACGAACAAGAGACCTAAAACACCCTAAATATGCCGCTTTAAACATAAAAACACAAACCTCATAGAACTGGCTTATACATGTTCTAATGATAAGAACATCTTCCTCAAGGTAAAACCGATCTTCCTCTAGAACATAAAACACCATTCACCGCACACCTTTCTAATAAATTATTGAGTTGGCTGTATCTGCGGTCTAGCGTTCTCCGTGCGTGGTTCGAACAATCGTCTCCAAAACTCAGGTGGGTCCAACGGTCTCGATCCGTTTCGGACAGTGGGGTAGATGTCCATAAAGAAGAAATAAACTATAATCAAATTAGCACCAGCATTTATAAGAACATCCGTATAGAGTGAAATGATAACATACTGTGTCCGACGACAATTCCCAACAAGTCATCCTTTGGCATGTTACCGTTAAGCAACAAACTGAAACCTAACAGCACCCACGGAAGATACGGAGCGCTGAAGACGAACAGCCCAAGGAAGGATAATCTGACGCTTGGATTCCTTCTCGACCAGATGTACACTAAAGAGAACGCAAGCGGCGAGCCGAGGAAGGGCATGGCAACGAACGTCGCAGAACAAAACTATCCCATCCATAATACAAATTAGCAAAAGAATCACCAAATAAGTGTACAATGGGATGAGAGTGTAGGGATGGAGGACGTACGAGCAGACAGGTAGCACTGTATAATATCAACCAAGCGAAATCCGCTGTTTTGCCACGATAATAACTCTCCTCCAACATGCGGCTATACCGCGCCATGAAAAACATGTGGAATAGAAAGTCTATGCTTAGCGGTCCGAAGTAGAGGAATGTGGTGATGAGCCGCCAATACTGCCGTTTCGAAAAGACGGCTTGTGTTGAGAAGAAGAGTTGGAAGGGTGATACGAGATGGCATTGGCAGGCGACAGCGGTGAGGACAGCTGCAGAGGTCCACCAACGGGTGCAGACGGGTACATCGTAGAACCAATTTTCGATGGGAACAGCGGCCATGGTGGTGGCGGGGAGATGGGATCGTGTGAGCGGGAGAGATTCAACTGGTTGGTGGGAATTGGGGATGTATCGATGGTATTATGAGATTAAACAGAGATTTTAGTTCCAGTAATATGTGTTTCAACAATAAGGGTAATAATGGGAGGGAAGATGGATGGAGGAATGGGTGCGAAGAGGAGGAGGAGATGGAGATGCGATGTCGGGGCGACAGATGCCCATGCTTAGTCACTCTGATATCGCCGCATCATGTTGACACGCTGGACGTTGAATCTGCGTTGATTGCCCCGGTTGCCCTCAGACAATCCAACAACCCCCACGGCAACCAAATAAACATCGCATGGGTAGAGCCACTGCTATCGTAGATTTATAAGCCAATAGGTAATTAACAACTCATTCTGCGCCTACGGCACTAAAACCTGCCGGCTTGTAGAGAGTGTGAGAAAGTGGTTCATTATACACTTTGATTTGATATCCAACCTTGGTATTCCTGAGATGCAGTATGGATTATATTCAGCTATCAGTGCTAGACCTGCATCGAGCCCTTATAGCTCAGTTGGTAGAGCGCGACACTAGTATCACTACCAGCAATGTCGAGGTCAGAGGTTCGAATCCTCTTGAGGGCAGCCTCATATTAAATTCTCTTTTTGCAACTTTTTTCAAGCTGGTTCGGTAAAAATGCCTTTTTTGTCATCATGACATCTCGAATGGGAGAATACAACGCTCAACACGGGTGACGGCCAGTCGATCCAGAAATCGGGAGCTGTGTGATGCGTGGAGGGAAGGAGAAAAGATCTTGCTTTTTAATAGATATCTTTTGGTCCAGTATAAGGTTAAATTTCAAAGGCGCTGGCAAACGAGAGCTAATATGACAAAGTCGCAAAATCAACAACAGTGCATTAAAATGGTAGTCTTGAGACTGAAACCCAAATCTATGGCATATGCTCCCAAGGACGTGTATATATCCGCTAATAAACAAAGAACAGCCATGTACGAGCTAATACTCCCGTGCGGCAAGCACCTCTTTAAATCTTGGCAACAATAGCTCCACTGTCTTACTCAAATCTGGAGCTTCAGTCGTCTCTTTATCCACACTCGCTACTCCATTTGTCACACCGTTCGTTATCACTCCATTTGTCGTTTCACCAGAAACTCCATTCACTACTTCATTGACCTCATCAGATACCCCATTCGTTTCGGAAACTCCATTGGCAGTACCATTCGCGGTAGTACCATTCACGCCGTTCGCAACAACCCCCTTCTTGTCTCCACTCATATCAACACTACTCGCCGCTCTAACATCGCTATCCCTCCCACTCCGTACTTTTCCGGCAGTAGGTTCGCTAGGCGTAATCAACGTCGAATCCAACAAATCCTGCCATTTATACAAAAAGTTTCCAGGTCCCTTCTTCAACGGCTCACGCTGCACACCATCCAAGGAAACGATGGATGCCATTCGCCGGTTCGTCTTTTGACTCAACTTCTGTAGAAACTCTTCATACGCTTCCATCTGCTGCACCACGACCTCCCTATCTTTCAAATCCAGCTCGTTAACAAGTTTGTTGAGGACGGGTGTGAACCTCCCCGCCCCATCCCCGCAATCTTCTTCCTTCCGTTGGAATTCTTTGATGACGTTTTTCCCGTAATCTCGCCATGAAGTCATAGCCTGGTCTCCGTTCTTACAGAACTGGTGGAGAAAGCTATGAACGCTCTTCTGGTGGCGTTCGAATAACTCGACAAAGTCGGCAACTTCTGGTTTATGTTCGGGCGTGACTTTGCCAGTTTTGATGAGATCATTCAAGAATTTTTCAAAATCTGAAACCGTCCCGCTAAGATCTACGGCATTGTGCAAATTTCTTAAAATTGGCTCGTAAATCGTCACAATTTCGCGGATAGTGGCGGTGAGATTATCCGGGTTGGATTTACATAGCACCAGGATCAATTGCTCCCGGTCATGGATGGAAAGGTTGACGTAGAGATAATCTGAAAGGATTCGATGGTGTTCCGAGGTGACATCAGTAGAGGGCGAGGTCGGAGAAACAGAGAGGATTGCGTGAATGATCGAAGTAGAAGACGTCTTGCTGACCTCGCGATACTTTTCTTGCTCCTCGCGGTCTAGTTTGGTATATGCTTGAACGGCAGACAACTGGTCTTTTGACGGGCCATCTTTCAATTTCTCGATCTTGGATAATCGTGACTGGAGTTCTTTGATATCCCAACTTAAAACGGTATAGAAGATGCTATATATCGTTAGTATTAACAAGAAATATCGAGACATGGATGTATTAACATACGTTTGAAGTAAATTCATGCCCTCATCTGCACCGCTACTCCACCCAATCCAATTGGTAACTGCTCCCAGACTCATCTTGGTCAATACGAGGCGAGTCATCCCGCTAATCATTGTTGCTGCATTCCCAATCTTTAATGTTTGCCGCATGATTCGATACGGTATGAGCTTATGTGTCCTCTCGACTAATGAGAGAAGTGTTTGCCCTTTTGGTGATGCGATTAATGCGTAATGCGCCAGCGACCCCAAACTATACAACCATTAGCATCTTGACCAACCTAAAATAGAACAGATCACAAAGGACATACTTTACAATGATATGCTGGTGAGCAGCGATAACCATGTCCCTGTGGTCGTTCAACTCATCGCTCTCAGCAGCCTTGTCGAACAATTCATCTAGCAAATCACCATAGACAATTTGTCTCTGGAAAGTTTTCCACGCACGACCTAGATCTTCCTGATTCTTCAGATCGTAAATCTCGTTCGGGTCATCCTTGATTTCTCGTCCAGGCATGCCGCCGAGTACGCCTCTGGCGGGGTACTCGATCAAAGCAGATATCAGCGTTGCCATCATCTTGCGGATTCCCATGCCGCCCTTGTCGTATGACTCTGAGAGGTTCGCCTTTGCGAGATCGTCAATGATAGGGAGAGCTCGCTTTGTCCAGAACTCATCGTCGACATCGCGAAGACCGGGGATGGGGACGACGAAGGTTGAGAAGAGAGTTTGTAGGATCGGAGATTTGGATATGGCGGGGTCTGGTTGGAAAGGAGGACCGTAGCTGTTTATGATGCCCGGTGTCTTGAAGAGTTCGATTTCAGCGTCGTAGGTTTCGCGGTGGGTGAGGATATCAAGGAGGGCGTGGGCCTGGCCCGGTGTGAGAGTGGTAGCAGGCGTCATCGCGACAACAGACACGAATACGTCGAAGGGTAGAATTCGAAAAATATAACTTTCTCGTCATTGTGAAGAAGAAGAGAAGAAGAGAGAAAGGAAAAAAGGGACCAGGGATCTGTGGCAGATGAGCGGTAGTAGTATTAGTGGTGGTGGTGGTAGCGGTGGTGGCCAAGGGGAAGGATTTGGACGACGTTGGCTGCTGCGGGAAGGACTTGCCATTCCAACCAACGTCATTCCGCAACACAAAGGCCCGTCCCTTTCGACCATCAAAAAAGGGCCCATCCGAGTCGAAGATTCATTCACATTCCGCCATTCGCATATCTCATTATTAATCCGATCGTTACTTAGTACTTGCTTTCTTATTTATTAGATTGCTTCTATTGACGACGGGGAGTTAGAAATCGAGATAAGCTTAGCTTGAAACAGTCCCGACATGCAATGGTCGAACCGATGCTGCTCTGGTAACAATCTGCCAGCTCGAGGCTAAATCGCATTACCACACTCACGTTACTTCGGCAGCTGCAGGTTCCAGATGCAAAGACTACCTCGCTAGTCCGCACGTACATGACATACATGCAGCTCGCTCTCAGCTCGAGCTACAGCTGATTTATTTCAAACCAATTCAGGCCAAAAAGAAACCTTTGAAGCTTAAAAGAAAGGAACTGGGCCGTAGTCGGATTTGAACCGACATCTCTCCTCAAAATGTAGGTGTGGAGCATGCTAGTCATTGCACTATACAGCCTTCACCTCATATCTGTATGCTTTGGCTCGTTTAAAGGCACAATCTCCCGTGTTACGCACCGATGTCCAGGGTGATAGCTATAGCTATATCAACAATTCAACTCTCATTGCACACTTTGAAAAAGGCTCTGAGCGGGCAAGCGTGTCGGATCTGTGCCTACCGATTCCCGGCACCAGGTTGGTACCCGGCGATTCTAATCTCCTGCCCTCCGTGGTTAACGTTATGACGTTGGGAGTCGAAAATGTGCCTCGGTTCGATAATTTGCTCGCGTTCAGTTTGTAGGCGAGAATGCACCCGAACGAACAGCTGAAAGCCACACCTTGCACAAAAATGCGACTTTATCGTGCCCGAAGCAACCAGCTTGATAGCTGATATAAAACCGTAAGCCCAGCTAACTCTGTGACCTAAATATACCACCCCAATTCATTCGTTTTGTAACCCATCGACCATGTTGTTCGGACCAGCGACCCAAACGTACTATCACCACCCGTCACCGGTCCAGCTCAGGCCCGCTGGCACCGCTGGAAGCGAGTCCGGCGACACCGAATCCCTGGTCTCCGTCGCCAAATCCACCATCCCACCGTACTACCCAAACCCCCTCCTACGTAGCGGCCACTTACAAACCTGTGCCATTCTTTTTGCATCCGACAATGTTCAAATTCACTATAAGCGTCATGTCCTATCTGCGGATTCGCCGGATGGCAGCGATACCGGCACGTTTAGTATCGACGTAGTGGTGCCCCCGCCCTCGACTCCGGAAGTCGTCGCTACACCGTCAAAAAAAGTACTCTTAGAAAGCGACCCGGAGTACTTCCCGCCTCGGACGTCTTTCTTCACAAATGAGGAATTTGAGGCATGGGGTTCAAGTGACGAAACCAATCCTATCGTAGTTGCACTTCACGGGCTTAGCGGCGGATCGCATGAGACGTATGTTCGTCTGTCTTTGGAGCCACTAGTCAGGGCGAAGAAAGATGGCGGACTCGGGTACGACGGTCTAGTCGTTAATGCGAGAGGTTGCGCCTGGACAAAGCTTACGAGTATGTTTATCAGTTGAGAATCAGAGAGGGGGAATCAAGAGCTAATTCGGATTCGTATCAGGCAACAAGATGTTTAATGCAATGTTCACGCACGATGTTCGTCAGGTCATCAAATTGATACGCCAGAAATTCCCAAAGAGACCAATAATGGCTCTGGGGTTCTCTCTCGGCGCCAACATCCTCGCCAGTACGTAAACTTTTCATTGTTTAAAATATACCTCGCTAACCGATTAAATGTACAGACTATCTGGGTGAAGAAGGTGCATCCTGCCCAGTCCACGCTGCCGTTCTCATCTCCTCTCCGCACAACATGGACGCTTGCGCCAAGATCATGTTCATGTCCTTCACCGGACGCCAGTACTCCAAATTCATGGCAGGGAACTTGAAAAGGCTCTTCGAGCGAAACTACGACATGATGTCGACCAACCCGGCCGTTAATATCGAAGGCGTCCGAAACGCAACCTATCTGTACGACTATGACTCTGCGTGCACAGCGCCAGCGTTCGGGTTCAGAACAGGAGGCGAGTACTACCGTGCTTCCAGCTCGGTGGATAAATTGCTGAACGTAAGGGTACCGACTTTGATAATCAATGCCGAGGAAGACCCGATATCGCTCCAACAGGCATTTCCACGACAGGAAGCGGAGGCGAACCCATTCATATGTTTTGTAACAACGAGTATCGGCGGGCATCTGGGTTGGTTTGAATGGAATATGGAGCGATGGTTTCCAAAGCCGATAATGCGGTTTTTGAACCGGATGGCCACCATGGAACTGATTGAGAAAACAGAGGATGCTGATGAGTTTGTAAAGGTAAACGGGGCGGCGTAAGGTATATCATAAATAGACGGAAAGATGAGGATTTGGGAGTAATTGGCGTGTAAATTAGATAGGATCGCTGCTTTGATGGATATATAAAAACCCCTCCAATCGAGAATTTATCGTCGTAAAATTCGAAACTCCCATAACGCCTTGCTCTTAAAACAATATCTCCAACCAGCAACAGCAAAAGGATTTCAAGCAAACGAAACCTTCTTCTTCCTACCTCCCGCCGCTGGTTTCCCGTCCTCAACATCGTCATTCGCATCGCCATTCGTCTTTCGCTTTCTCTTCTTCCGTAACGAGTCTTTGACATTCTCCTATGCACCCATATCAATTAGACGACCCCCATTTGAATCTCACGATGGGATAAGATCGTGGAGAGTGAACATACCAATTTAGCTTCCTTCTCCCTCTCCTTCTTCTCCTGTTCAGCCCGCTTCTGCTGCCTGACAACCTCCAACCGCCTATTCCTCTCCACTTTACCCTGTATCACCCCATCCACACTCTCATTCACCAACTCCAATATACCCATCATGGTCTCCTTATCCTCAACGAACACTTTGCCCTTCTTCTTCCCACGGGGTTTCGTGACGCCAGCGGGTATGATGCCATTGAGCGTTGGAAGCTTTAGCTGTGCATCAGTGTAGCGCTCTTTTACTGGTTTCTTATGAGGTTTACGGATTCGCGACGACGAAGACGACGATTTCGTGTTTGTAGTGGTGGTGGAGGAGGGTCCGATGGTGGTCTTTTTCTTGTGTCGCTTGGAGGAGGTGATTTGACCTGGTGTGAATGGTTTCGGGTCAGTCGTTGATGAGGAATTGTTTAGTTTCCTCTTCTTAGATGAGGACGTCTTCGAGGCCGATGCCGTTCGTGTCCGTTTTACGGGCGCCATGGTTTGGTATAGTTTATAATGGCGATCGTGATCGGTATCGATATGGAAAAGTTAGGTTGTTGTGGTTAGTTGGTTAGAGGGAAAGGTTTTTTTTTTTTCTTTCGCGAAAGAGAAAAACGAAAGGGAAAAATTAGGCGGCGGTTTTGACGGATTCGGGATTGGCGCTTGTGCCTAACGCAACGCACTTTTTAGATTCTCAATTCGTTCGTCTACCTTTGCTACGTTTACAGGTCTCACGCACAAGGATACAACAGCAGGAGAAACGGATAAAAGCAAAACAAGAAACTTTTGGTTAATTACAAGCTATTACGGAAGGATAAATGTGCTATATACTCGGCATATAGAGTGTTATGAAGGATAAAGTAGTGGGAGCAATAAAAAAAACCAGAAACAAATATAACATGTTTTGAGAACTCGAACAGCCTTTGAAAACTGTTCATTCTGAGTTTCTAAACGAAATCAGGAAAACGTAAATAATAAACTACCAGAAAGGTATACTTCACAGAGTGTGTGCATATACAACCTTCCCAGTGTCAGTCGTGTAAACCCGTTCAAATGGTGACGAAGAACTCAATCGATTAGCTCATATCAAGCCAAAGTAACACCAGTTGAAAATATCAAGTCTACGGATTTATTTGTCTCGAAAATCAGACGTTCTAGTTTTACCAACCAGAAGCTTGTCTTTGAGCGTATGATATGTAGAGATCAGAAAAAAGACTCTAGATCATACTCTAACTCTCTTCCTCTCGTTGAGTGTGTCAACATATCTCTCACTATGTCGACACATCTCTCCGGAATAATGTCTCTGTGACCATTAATAAATTTTTTGTATGGGAAAAACAAAAGCGCACCTCTATCATCGTTCGATACGCAATCGCTCTTTTTTCATTCCTCTTTGTGTCTGTCTGTGTCTGTCTGCCTGTCTGTCGCTATCAATTCGAACCGCGCGCGAAAAGAAATGACCCGCTCCTCCCAACATCCTTGCTCCCCAAAGCCAAAAATATAAAGTGTAAAATAATTGGAAATAAAATATTACTCCTCATCAACCGTGTTCAAATTCAACATGCTTTTCCTCCTCTCCCTCCTCGCTTTGGTCAACTCAATTAGAATAAATAAGGGAAAAATGGGATGGACCTTCAACAAATACGCCTCTCCAAATGCTGCCAGTACAATGATCCAAGTGATTTTAGGCAAACTGAAAAAAAAGAGAAAAAAAGAAAGGGAAAAGGTAGAACGAGATGTATTGTAAGGGAAGTCGTAACAGGGTATCCGTATGGAAGGTCGAGCGAGGGAAATGAAATAAACGAAATGGTACTAATCATGGCGGCTGATACCAAAAGAAAGTCGTTTCGTTTGTGAGATCGGTGATGAGGAAAACATCCACCACTGTGCCGTCCATTTCGAAGTGCAGATGGATCCTCGAGAAAACGTAGCTTCGCAACTAAAGAAATTTGATGAAAAGGGCAGAGCCTCGAGTAAACGCTCGAGCAAATAGATTAAAAGGACCTGTCGAATTTATATCTTCCTCCAGCTCATGTTTCGGTACTTGCCGTAAGTTTTGAAACCTACAAACCATAGTTAGTAAAAACACCTTCAAAGGACATCAGACGGAGCTTACCGAGTTCCTCATAAACTTGTCTATCAGTAGACCAGTCCACGAAACAGCCCTTGAGTCCTCTTGACTTCAATTCCAAAATGGCTGCGCATACTAAGCCCCGGCCAACGCCTCGTCCCCGATATTCAGCTAAGGCTAATTTGTTAGCGACGAAATCTAACTTTCTTCACAGCACTATTACTTACGACCCATCCCGACGCAGGCGAGCCCGCCAATCTTTTCACCAATCGCCTTTGGCCAGGGAACATCTTTTGAGATCTGGTTGCTACCAACGCCTGAAAACACAAGCGCCGCTCCAACGACCGATTGGCCGCCGAATGCGAGAACTGCATCGCTAAAATCTAAAACGAAATCAGTCTCACTGTTGGTTCAAAGATATGAAATCAAAATGCTAGTACCATTGGTATCCTTCAAAGCTCTGTATTTTTCAACCCATCCAGGATAGCCAGAGAAATGCTTGTCTTCGAATTGAATCAAATCTTCGAATATTTTCGAATCGCAACAACCAAATGTGATACCTTGGCTGCCAAGATCGCTGAAAACACCCAAAGGTGCCTGCCAATTTTCGATATTCTGGAACAAGTCAAAGATGTGACTAGTTTCCATTTGCCAACCTGTCCAAAAGCCTGTTAGCCACCGTGAATTCTGTATGATTCGTAAAAAAAAAAACACTAATTTACCTCGATGCAAGAACCACTCTTGTTCTCTGCTCGGAATTTCCTCGGGGATGCCGGGGAAAAAGCGAGGAAATATGCTTCCAAGCTGCACACTCTCAATAACGCCACTGGCTCTCATGTACTGAAATGCCTCATCGTGAAGGGCGAGACCGATCCCCTTGTTTCTTTGCTCTGGATCCACCATCAACATGGCCATACTCCCAACCAGGCCTTTCCCCGCACGAATTGTGTATGTAGCGCATAATCCAAGGATCCTTCCATGTGCGCGAGGGTCGAGAACTACAAAGTGCTTTGACTGATAGGGTCGGTCCAATAGATCGCTCAGCGTCGACACATCCAATTTCCAATTCTCGTTCCACTCAAAACATTTTTTCCAAAGGTCGGCTGATGCGTAGAGGTCCCTTCTTTTTTCCCATTGCAGAACCTCCCATCTCTTGAAATTATCAATCTGGCCTAATTGTTGAAGCCCTCCTAAATTCGGTTTCCGTCGGAAAGGGAGGACTCCGGTCGCAACGATTTCTCCAAAAATAGCTGATGCGGCGGACTCCAATGCCTCTCTTGTGTATTCATAGCAGCAAACTAGCGTTTCGAGGACTTTTTAATTTTCGCGAGAGAGATAAGCAGTCAGTAAATTACCCAAAACTCAAGGGGGAGGCGGAAAGTGGAGAAACATACATGGAAGCTCGTTAAGGAGCTCGCGTGGACTACAAGCCGCGACCACAATCAAAGCTCCATCCGGACGCGTTCGCGTGACCGCTTTCATTGTCTCAATTTGCGCCCTGTATTCTGGATCCGTGTCCAACGCACAGACGAAAATCACCAAGCTGGCTTGTTTGAGTAGGCTAAGATGGGTTTCGGTTAAGCCCTCATGAGTGTACGGAGAATGGCTGACGACAACGTCACGTGCATTGATCGCTCTTCCAAAGTATTCAAATGGATCTTGGCTTGCTGGCGCTGGAAATCGAGGCGGGGCCACCGGGGTTAATAGGGCGCACGTCCCGGCTTTTCGTAGAATTGTCGATCTTCTCGCTTTCGTGAGAGGGATAAAACCTGAGGAGTTTTTCGCTACCGTTACAGACATTTCGTAAGCTCGGAAAGCCAGTTCTCGATTATGTCGCATAAGTGTCGGAAGGGTCAATTGGATTTGTGGAGGGTTAAGTGCCGTATCCCAGGATAGATATCGCTCCTTCACACGCCGTATTCGATCTAAAGATTGTTCTATCGCTGCTTTCGGTATTCTCCTCATCTCAACCGCAGTGTAGATCTCCTCCAATGTATCTTGGATATCATTAGGGTGTTCGCAAATAATCAACATGTCGCATCCGTTCACGAAGCCGCTGATGCAGAGTCGGCCGCCAAATGCACCAGATATCTTTTCAGACGCCCTATCACAAGATCCGACGAGAATACCTTCGTACCCGAAATGTTTCCTAATAAGATTTTGAACGAGACAGTCTTTCCCTTGGAATGTTGTCTCTGGTGATGTCGCCCACATTGTCGGTTCTAAGAGAACACCATCGATACCATGTTCGAAAGCTTTCCTGAATGGCGCGTATCTTGGTTCCGAAGTGAGATTTCTAGTCTCTAATATACCCCCCGTCCCTTGCCGCGGCGCTGGAAAATGCTTCACAAAACATCCCATGCCCACCGTTCTATAAGCGTCAGTAATTGCGCTGGCGCATCTCCAAGCGTTGATAGGATCGTCGCCAAAAGTCCTCGAGCTCATGATTCCGCCGCTGGGTTCTTCGATGTTCAAAACGGGGTTTAGGTTGAGATTTACGCTCATCGACTGTAGTTCGAGGGCCGATTGTTTTGCAATGTCGAAGAGTATCTCCACAGACCTAAATGCGCTAGAAGCTAATGCACCTGGAAATTGTGTTCCCAGAGTGCCATTGCCAAAAGGCGCGAACTGTAGGAGAGTGAGTTTATTCCGCGTCCGCTTTATTCGTCATTGGTTAGTCTCTACTTACCATTCCATTTTCCTGTTCAATGCTAATGAACAGAGGGTGAGAGTAACCCGCATCACGAGCAGTCTTTTGTAGCTCGTACACCAACCGCCTCACATCCGCAGAGTCTAGAACTGAAGAGTCAGCATAGAATGGTTATGAATGGCATGAAAAATCTCACGTCTGATGCTACGCCGCGATAATAAAACACCACCAATATAATGAACACGGATCATATGCAGGATATACGGGTCAGGATCCGGGGAATCCAAAGGTATAATCATCATTTGACCGATTTGTCTAATCAAGCTTGTTAGTTAAGCCGACGGGTAAGCAGTTTAACCAAGTCTCCCAGTATACCTTCGAATGGAGTCTCTATCCTCACGACTATACGGAGCATCTTGAGACCAGGCGCGTTTCTGGCCCGTGCTTTCTGGGCCATCATACCAGCCTTTGTATAAATTTGACTGTGAAAAGAATAACCGATCAGCCAATGACATCTGAGACCGTGTACAAAGATATGACATCCGACATCAGCGGGGTGAATAAAAGGAGGGTAACGGGAGGAGAGATGGGAGGAGGATCAATATGCATACTTTTGACATTTTTTGTTATTAATCCTAGCGGACAGTCCCTTAAAGAGACTATCTTAACCTTTACCTTTGCTTTCTTCGGTACCAAAACCGAAACTTTGTCGTGACAAAATGTGGAGATCATCGGAATCCCATCCGTGGCAAATAGTTTCTGTATAGGAATAGTCGGAGGTAGTCTATGGCAAGTGCGTATGACTGGTTTGTTCACAAAAAGTGAGAAGGAAGAAAAGAAGAAAAAAAAAAAAAAAAGAGGCAAGAGAAACGTGGGATTTTTGGTGGTAGTTCAGGGAGGGAAACGATCGATCGAGCCGCAGCTTTCCTCTCCAGAGGCGCTGTCTGGAGAGTCGTCTGAAACTCGGCCTTGGTTCTTGAAAGCGAGCTTCTCAGCCAACCACAAGGGGAAAAGAGACGAATTATCAGATCCTCTCCTGAGGTGATATTTTTGGCTGTATGCACCCTTTTCTTTTGCTCGGTGGCAATTTGGAAACTTCCCCAGTGCCTTTGTGGCTGCCGATTGGGATTAAATGTGAGATATGCACGATTATTATGAGAAATTCGTCACCAGAAGGGAACAGAGAAAAAAAAAAAAAGGTTGCTAGGGTTTATTAAGCCATGATATGATATTCGAGTTAGCGTGAACTTTGCCCTGGTGAGTATAAAATGCTAGTGCGGCATGCATTACAAACGGGCATTCCAAGCACAAGCCTTGCTTGATGCCAGAAAGGCGCGACGGGAGGGGTCCATTTACCTTTTAATATGCGTCGATCAAAAAACCCAAAGGCAATCAGGCTTAGTCTCGTTTCCTTGCCGGAGGGGAGGGCTCACACCGATGGACAGCGCAGTGCAAGGATCCGGAAAGGCCCCAGGAGCCAAGTTATCCGGTCAACAGCAAGAGATCAGATATGATATGCACTGACTCGGTGGACTGACTTGATCAATTGAGCTAGGACTGGCAGGCCTGCCCTGTCCGGACTTGTGGGTAGCGGTGGTTGTGGTGGACCAACGCTAGTTTAGCTAGTGGATCTGGCCGTAAGCCCCTCACCCCAAATTTGCACGGCAGATAACTTCTTTTTTTGATGTCTCTAGTCCCCGAGGCTCAAGGAAAAGATTGAATCCGAGCTTGGAGAAATCAGCGCGAGGTTCCGAACATGCACGCTGATAACCGCTGCTCACCACTGCTTCGAGTAGTAGAAGACCCTTGTTAGTTTTATGAACTATAAGACACCGAGTGATATTTTGGAGAGATCAAAGGTTTTAGCGGAAGGGCGAGTGTGCATGTGCAGGCGATTTTGCGAGTGAATGAGGATGAAAAACGATTATGAAGGTGGTGTACAGCAGAGTTATATTCTCATAATGCACTAAACAAGAAGGGCAATCGAAAAGCCACAAGAAGAGAAAAGATGGCGGAGACTATTTCACTTCGCTCTCCTTTCTTCTACTTTATTGCTGCTGCTTAAGTAGACTTGATTGGAGATACCAAAGGTAGGATCGTTGCATTGGATCTCGCAGAGATCAAAAGCGGATGACCGGGCTGGAAGGGGTAACCAGGCTAGAAATCATGCCAACCTTCTAGAAACTTGCAATGCTCCGTGTGGGAAAGGTATATCAGCCTACCTATATTATAGCCAAACGGCTGGCTCCACGATCGAGACTTAGGGTGACGGTGATCCCGTGGATCGAGGAAAACAGCCTTCAAACAGCGGCGTGTGAGTGCGAAAAGGCCACAGATGTGCGGGTTACAGAAAAGAGGCTTTAAGATGGTGACAGGACTAGCGGCAGAACAGAAAAGGAAAGAAAAGACCCTTCGGAGAGATATTATAATAAATGAATGGTGTCGATAGACAGGGCTAGCAGGTAGGATCAATCAATTGACCTGCGAGAAGGTATGTTTTTTTTTTTTTTTTTTTGATGATCGCAATCCCAAAGGTTGGACAGTGCAACTTTTGACTCGTGTTCCAACTAAGGAACCAAAAGATAATAATAAGAATTTAAATAGAATAGTTTGGTGAATGCATAAAGGAGATTTTAAAGGGCCTCAAAAGAAAAAGACGCTTAAACAAGACCTCTTGTTACTTTAAAAAAGCCTTATCCGTAATGGGATTTCCCCATGAGCCGGACTACGACACAAGCTTTGAACCGCCAGATGGTTGACCGCTGTCACCACTTGAGAAACGAACTGGGTATATCTCGTACGAATCTTTCTTCCTTGGTGGTGGGAACACAAGACAAAGCCACCTTCAATAAGCGCAAGTTTGAAGTTGGGATTCAACAAGAGAGAAAGAAAAGGAAAAAACACACTGGGCTACAAAACTAACGTTAGTAGTTTGATGTATGTCTTGTGTGACCCTCCAAAGTGGACAAGATTCAGCAGATGCATAAGGTGGGCAAAAAGTTTCAAGCGTTATCGACGAACGAAGAATTGGCAGCAAATATTTTTTTTCCCTGGCTGTCAAGGAGAAAACAAGCTAAGGAAGACTAAAGGAGCTAAGGAGACATGGACACGCATGCTTCAAGACTCGAGTCCGCAGAAACTAGCGGTTGTGCAAGAGATAAACTTTAGGAGGAAGTTGAAATCGCCAAGGGGGAAAGGAAAAAAAAAAAAGAAAGGATCACGAAGGGAAAACTTATCCTAAGGTAGCACTCACTAAGGAAAATGGCTTACCTGGAGAGTAGGTACACGTACCTCGCTGGCTTGTCTCCGCTGTCCCGCTGTTTTTAGGTAGATAAAAGGCGTGTGGACTTACTTGCTTGGTGGTTGTTCGCGATCGGATATTTCAGTTCAGCATGATAATCAGCATGGCAGAAATTTGGAATGGGGATGGGGGACTAAGATGGTTGCGATGCTGTTCAGGATGGCAATTGTTGTTGCCAGATGATTTGAGTGGCTTGTTTGGGCCGGATGCGCATCATTACGTTACCGGGAACAAAAACTATCAAATTTGTGCGGGTGTCCGGGGTGGGGTGGTCCAGTCCCCAATCTCCACCGTCTTGCCACTCGACCCTGTTTTATTCTCTATTCCTTTTATCTGATTCGATTGGAGAGATGCAAGATGCCCGAGATTACAGGTAAACAGAGGGCAAAAGTGACTGAGATCACCTTAATCAATTGAAGTAATGCCGGGGACTAATCATAAAGCCAATAGCGAAGATTAGCAAGCATTAAATGGTTCAAGTATATACGTGTATTATTATTGACATATATGGGCTATAAAAAACTAGGTAACTTCTGGATCTATACATTTTGAGTAGAAGAAAGACCAAGGAACTATAGAAGCCTCAGTTATTAGAATACAAATGAGGAGATTCGAGCCTCGAGCTCCATGGTATCATTGCAAAAGTAACGGTTCTAATACGCGACTTAAGCTTGCGAAGCAACAAATATGCGAGAATTCGCGGAATATGAACAGGAACCAGGCCAAGACAGATGCCTCTTATTCTTTCCTTTTTCCTTTTTTTTAGTTTCTTTTGCTAGTGTCAACATGTTGAGACGTACATGTACAACCTAACCCTCGTGGAACGGGCGCTAAAAAATTAAAAATACAGATGGCAGAAAACCAAAAGGAAGTGCAGACTGAGTTCCTGGATGCCCCCCAATCCTTTTTTTCGTCCGATTCATGCCTTCAAACCTAGAAGTTTTGAATCAATCATTGACAAGTATCTGTGCATCAGTGCATAGATATCGGCTATGAGCCTACCATGCAGCTCTTTGATATTAAACATTCGCTTACCTTCTCATCCGAGCAACCTTTTGCAATAGCGACACCGAGCAGTTGCACCAGTCGTGCTCTTCCAACAGACGATAAAAAAATAAAAAAAAATAAAAAAGAAGACTTTCTGCTACCCACACCGGGTTTATCAGACGCAGCCACCAAATCCACCTTGGTATATTTCGAAATCTAGACTAGTTATTACACACTTGCATAGAACACGTTGGTTTCCTCGAGACCAGTTAGTTTCTAAATAGTCCGGGGTATATCTCTAAATTAGCGTGGAAATTTGGTCATGGTATGAGATTCATCTGTCCCTATCTACAGGGTAGGTCATGCCATGCAAGGAATTGAAAAGAAATTAGTGTCCGCGATGACGATATGAAGCAGATTTTAGTGCGTCGGTGTGCCAGCCTCTGGAAAGACCGGCAGGGTTAACGGAGAACTTGGGGAAAATAAACTTTTTTTCTTCTTTAGAGTTTTTTTTTTTTTTTCGAAAGAGAGCTCGGATTTTATACTAATGTGATGTTGTTGAGCGAAGAAATCCGGAGTGATGCAGGTAAAACCGCCTCAGGTAAGGGAGCTAAAGACGGACTATATCTCCTCACTTGACTTAGAATAATCTCATGAGCTCGACGCATACGGAGTCTAGTAAAGGAAAGATTTGGCAAATTTGGGTAGAAAGCATCATGGTCTGATCCTGTCTTGGTACCCTGGGGCTTGCCTAAGGTTAACAGGCAGGCTTTCTTCGTACTGTGCCTCTCCCTGGTCGACTCTCGTCTTAAAATCTCTGGCATACCGGCACACCGCACCCGTCGACTGGAAAGGGCCTGTTTATTTCTTTCCCTTTCCTTTCATTCATCCTGTGCTGGCTGTCCATTGTAATGGGCCCAGTCACCCAAGGGAAACAGTGTTTGAGCCAATGAGTTGGCACTACCGCAATTTAAGTTGTGTAACACAAGGAACCTCGGAAGTCGGCAGGCGAAGAATGGCATGATTAGCAAATGGGTGTGGTCGAGAAAAAGTAACAAAAGCGAGAAAAAACATGAGAAAAGAAGAAAAAAAAGAGCATCAGTCTTAGGGAGTACCATTCTGTGACAGGTCGAACAGAGTGAGCGAGTCGTGCAACCGCCTTTGTTATGTGTACCTAGTTCGTCCAATGATACACAACTGTCTCGCCTGTTTTCGACGACACCTCGAGTCGGGGCGCAGAAATGGGGACAAAAACCTTGCAAACTCCACACAAACCCCAATGCCGTTGACCGATCATCTCCACAAGTACAAAATACCAAAGCTCAAGAGGGTCAGCAGGTTGACAGAAAGTAAGCTAAGAATAGGCTGATGTGAGACCATCATCCTTGACCTGTGCGACCCAAAACCTCACCTCTCGCAACTTGTAACTGCTCGGAAACTCCCTGTCGTGAACGGAAAGACTCTTGTTCTCCACAGCACTGGTGTCGCATCGTCGCTAGATGACAGGGCGATGGTCCGGTAAATGAGCTAGGATATGCATAAGACAGGTATCTATTACAAGGAAACCAAGAAATTTCCAGCACTTTGCTTATATCTTTTGTTTAAATTCCATGCATTCTACTCGTTTACCAGCGGTATATCCGGCTTGGATTTTAATTCTCGCATAGTTTGTTGAGGCAACGGACTCCAACCTTCCTGACATCTGGAGCCGATATCGCCTTCCCGAACCGTGCTCAAATTCCTAATTACGGAGGCCGTTTTTTTGCAATTTTGATCCAGCGGGAGGAAACGGTTCGGCAATCTGCGACGATATCTTCTTCTAGATTATTCACCAGTAGGTACTTCCTCATCAAGCGTTAAACTTGGCCCGGTGCCCGTGGGACGACTTGGCAAGATACTTGAGAGATGTTCAGTGTTCATTTTCGTTCAAGCTTGCTTGCGTGATTTCGAGGAATTCCGGGTATCTCGTAAATATAACGACGGCTTATACGAGCTCAGCAGCTAACTTGTTGCCCACCCAATATCACTCAATCGCCAGGACCCACCATTACTCACAGGATATTTGGAGGATTTCTAGGTTACATCGACGCATACCTAACTCGGTGATTACAAAACAAATTCCAAGGAATTTGATATTGTAAGCACATGTAGGCAAGCCAATTATCGACGAATCTCACAGAAAAGCAAGCGCCAACTGTAGTACAGAATTTTCGTCTCATGCGACACAATATGGTTTTCGTGTCACCTCACTGTGCATTGAAAATAAGAACGAAACTGGGCAACAGAAAGGTAAAATTAACGGTACATGCTCTTGCTTAAGCTGCACATTGTTCTGCCGGTGTGACACACACCCGAAAAATAATAAAGTTACACGACCCACTATTGCCAAGGCCACCCACACGAGCGACTTACGTATACACTCTCAAGATTGCATGGAAATGCATTTTTCCCCCCGAGCACCTTTTCTCTCGTTGGAGATGTATCCTTTGATACGCTTGTGTAACAGGAGCGAGAGAATAAATTTCAAGAAATAAAAAAATGATATCAGCTTTTGGAGCTCTATTAGCCAAGCTTGCGACTTGGCCGAAGTACTCTTTTCTCAAATTCTTGATAGCCAAGATTCGTCATTTCCCGACGGATAAGGCAATCCCGCCGTCAAAATGCGAAATCTTGCCAGTCCCGAGATGGTGAGGGTATGCTTGGCCCACCGAACAAAGGGCAATCAAAATGAATCACTTGATTTGGGCTTTATCAACCCTCAGATCAGCTTCGAAGGCCCCAGTTTCGTTTCCGAATCCCGCGGAAGATATATTATCCAGTCCCGGGTGTTCCAACATGGGTTTTGGATACCCATAATTCGTTGATGCAATGGTCTGGGTTTGATGCAATACCCATTGGAAACCCCAATGGGGGTGGAGAATTGCCGAGTCCACAGGACGCCCATTTGAGACATAAAGACTGACCTGGCCTAGAAGCATCAAGCCACCCACGTACCCACGTTTCATTTTTCGGCCTGCATGAAACTCCTCTCAGTTGACCTCGATGTCTCGCACTTTTAGCTTATCCATTCTATCATCTGCTTTCTTGAATTCTTTCAAAGGGCAAATCAGAATTTGCGATTCAAGCCTCGCATGTAAGCCAAGCACTCCGGTTGCTGCTACCCTTGCCTAGAACGTCAAAAGCTCGAGTTCAAGCTTGGGCGAGACGCCGTCCGTCGGAAAGGTGTGAATTGTGACGACCACCTTTCATCATACGAAAGCTATAACTTCTCCTTCGTTCGACATGACATGATAGCTCATTTTGTGCGCAAAATCGACGTGAATTTTTACCCAACTCGGCTCGGATGCAGACTTGGGGAATCACCGGAAGCTAGCGGCCGGGGCTTAAAAATTAACGTTTTGGGCCACCGCCTAATGAGCTCACAGACTCGATCTAAAGAAATCAGGGAGGTGGACGAGATTTGACTTGCAGCTTTAGCACGGGTTGCCCTTGCTCATGCGACTGGGTTTCATCTACGGAGTCGCTTTTTGAAATCTTGGACGCAAGAGAACCTCTGGAGCTGCATGGTGCCCCAAACTTAAAGTAGCGGCAAAAGTGATAAGGCCTAAAGCGACCACCAGCTTTCCCATATGGTCTTCCTAGCTGTGGCATGGAGGTAGCTAGCTGTGAGACGTAGAATTGAGCTTCGAGAGCGTGAATCGCGCTCGCAACATCATCGTTAAGTGCAACCTATACCGCCTCATATAATTAGTGTCAGATATTACCATGATAATAGACGCTCAAGTTGAACGATAGGATTACACTTTGTTACACAGAAAAGCCCAGAGCTGCACTTGTCGGTAAGTTTGGCCATAACTGGTCTCACAGGTCTAACGGGATGCATTTCGATGACGCTGTCGGATGCAACTGCCGCACCACTCAAACTAAGCCCCTCGAAAAATGCGACAAACACAACACGTCTCGACGCTGCTGCCAATCGACAACAACCACAACACCAACAACACACGTCGTCTGAACCTGCCCTTGCATCAAGCGCGGTATCATCCCAATATCATATCACCATACATACACACTGGAGAGGATGGCAAGCTCCCCGTTGGCCGCCTTTGCGTCACGGAACGAAGCCGCTGGGCCTCGTCAGATAACCGCCGATGATATCCCTAGAAAACTCGATCAATTATCAAAAGGTCTGCTGACACCGAACCCCCTTGCATTCGAAAAGAATGTTCTGCAATCACACGTGTTTTCCGTGTCTCTGACGCCCTCGCAGCTGCTTCGACGCGAAACGCATATACCAAAGAAACCGTGGAACATCTCGTAGACCAATTCTCCAGCTACGCAAACTTCCATGGTCTCTCACACGTTCACTTGGAGTCCCTGTTGCGTATACTCACTCTCAGTAAAACCTATCTCGACGGTCCTAAGACTAAGGCGCTTGTGAAATCGCTCGTACCACAGGGTAAAATTCGACCGTCGACTGTCATTCATCTGATCGGTGCGCTAGGGGAGGGCGAGCACAAGGCGGAATATGCCACGCAGGGGTTATTGCTCAGATGGCTCGTCATGGTTTATGATTTCTTGGAAGGATATTCCGTGCTGCAGCAATTGTACAGTGTGATCTTCAATTTTCTATATACAGCAAATCTAAGGGCCCATGCGTGCCATCTGCTGGCGCTATGCACACGGAGAAAAGACGTCAAGCCGTTTCGAATACAAGCATTGTGAGTTAGCAGGAATTCCCTGGCAGGAATTGAAGCTAATTTATTGCCCAGAATGAAGCTTCACGAAGATCACAGTGACGAGACAGGAGTTGTTGGATTATTACAAATATATCAGAGTTTCTATCCCGATGTGATTCTTAGAGGTTCTCGGCGACGCTCGGTATTCAAAATCTGGGACCCAATTTGGTTGCAAAATGCGACGTTAGTGCGATCACGTCAGGAAGATGCCGCAAAGACAGAATACTCTGCGCACGACCCTCATCGCAGAAGGAGTACTAGAGTGCTGACTAAATCAAAGAGGGGAATAGTCCCCGTGCTTCATACGTTTGAAGCCTCGGAAACCTCCGTGACGTTGGAGGAGATTGACAGCATCAAGGGCTTGGTTGACAACCTTCAAAAACTGGAACTTCCCAGCCAAGTCGGCGCCGTTTATCACGACGACTTATTTCGGAATTTCGTGCTCCTAAAGGGGTCAGATGAGATTATGTCAAGGTTGGAGAGCTGGACTAGTGCGGCTTTGCTGGAAGAGCTTGATGTCGAACAGACTAGTGGATCGCCGTCGGAGCGGCTCGAGGTCTTCTTGGGTCAGATTTTGGATTACGTCTCGATGGAAAAGGTATACGCCATCTCCTAATTCGCGCGGCGTGTTTAAGAAAATCGCGACTAACGACGCGCTAGTCACTTTTAGCGTCTGTGCACGATTTTCTTAGGGAGTACATTGAGTCGTGGAACGGAAAGTGGCATCGAGATCAGATCCTAGGGATTCTATCTTGTGTCCAGTTTTCCCATCTCCAAGGTGTGAAGCAAGCCCCCCGGACCACATCCAAGCTAGGTTTCCATTTTAGGATCTACTTAGGGCTCGAGTACTCGCCCGAGAGGATCTGATACTGATTTTAATTTCCGTGAACCGTTTAGACCTCCAGAACGAATTCTTCACTAAACTAGAGACTCTTTTGATGAACGATTCGGCCGAGGACGTATCCGCGCTGATCCGTTTCCATACCTCGTACCTGCGCAATGTCGTCACAAGATACAACAATTCACAAAACCAGGCCCAAGAGGCCGACATTCGCGGAGCAGTTCGTCAGTATGTTCTTTATGTTGACAGGATTAACTCCGAAGCAATTATAGTGAGACACCCTGACTAATCTCCCCGAAAAGCGTAACCCGAACCCCCACTAACATCACTATAATCAAACCTAAAAGAACTTCCAATCCAAATCAAATGTGATATCGATTCTCCACACCGCCCTTGAATTTTACAATGTTGTCGTTCGCGCATCCATCCAACAACCTATCTTTGAGATTGTTTACCCGTCCGATACCGTCGTCTACAGTAGTGTGTTTCTAGGTGACGCTGTCAGCTTTTCCGTCTTGTGCGGCATTCTGGCCGTATACAAACAAGCCTTCCTCGACCATACCGAGTTGCGATCGAAGGACCCACGGCTTGCCAAATATGGAGAGCCGGATAGGGCTTACGTGGACCATTTCAATGGGTTCTTGATGGACATTAGTAATTTCTTTTGGAGAGCGAGATGTTTTTCTCGAGACCCTACGAAAGATATGAACGCGAACGGGTGCTTGATGCGAGAGTATGTTTATCTTCCATCCATTCCTTTTTGCCGAAATGTTCCGTCTATTCTTTCTTTCGCGAAATCCTTCATAAACCCGAGTTGGGGGCAGACGGACAGATACTAAAGGATATTTTCGAATAGGGATTTCGTAGCCCAAATGAATAATGCGGCCAATGCCCGTGAACTGTTGTTAGGCTACATTTTCGGTGTCACACACAGCGCCACCTTTTCTCGCTTCAACAACGACTGCCTCACATTCCTACAGGACCGATACGAAGAAGTCGAAAATATCGATAATGCCGATATCGTACGACATAAAGGTCCCGTCACTTCTAAATCCCTGCAGGGGCTCGCGGGCGATGGAGGTTACCGGATTGAATATAGAGTATTCAAGATGGCGAGTCTGGAGTATCTAAGGAGGAGCGGATTCGAAGGGGTATATTCCCTCATCTACTCGACAATGAAAAAGTTGAGGGAGGAGGCGGGAAAGCATAATGTTGCGGCAATGTTTGAAGGGCTTGAACAATGGCATAGTGGAGATTAGACAGCCGGTTTTAAATCAACGGTTTAAAAGACGAGTGAGCTTCGACTGGCGCCTCAAAAGGCTAGTTAGCTTCAATAAAAATCTGAAGGAGGTATTAAGCATTATTGTAATTCGAGCTATGGTATCTATATGCGAATGTAGTTAATACAAGGGTAAAACGACCTGGTAACTTAAGCTGGTCGACCTGATATCGTGCTTTTGCTCTCTATTTGAACCAAAGGGACTCCAATCACATATATTAAAGACCTTTTACTTAGAGCCGCCCCAAACACCTGACCCAATAAAGTTGAAAGAAGCGTAAAAATTCAGCTTGTCGCAATGGTAAAAAGGAAATTCGCTCAGAAAACGCTCCACGGACGTGGCCTGCCGACGCCATCCACGACCAGCCGGCAGACCGAAATAAAAGAGACTCTTTGTTTCTGTATCGTCAATATCAGGTTGAATAATCTAGGACGTCCTCCTGTCGGATCACGCTTTCGTCGCCGACGACGTAAAAGTAGGCTCTTCGTGTGATGGTTTGGACGTGCTGGGGTAGGTAGAGTGTTATCGCCATTATAAGAAAGCCGAGGAAAAGGAAGATGAAGGTATCTGCCACGTAGTGATAGCAAGAGTTAGCGGACTTGAAACGTAGAAGTAATCGGTATCCGAGAGATCAGGGAAAGGGTGGCCGTACTAAATATGATTTTCTCGGTGGATGTAAGCATATAGGAGGTGAAAGTGACCTCGAATTGGTAGATCTTGCGGCGAACAAGGGTGTATAAAGTGGTCATCATCTTGAAAGTGTCGAATAGGAGGAGACTGTGTTTGAAAGGATCGATAGGTGGTGAGTCGGTAGGAAATTGAAGAGAACGAGGAGGATGTGAAGTTGTTTTCGGACAGATTTGATCGTTCGAGGAGAGCAAAGCTGAAAAGGGAATGCGGTCCCTGAAAAAGAAGTCGGACCACGCGACAAGCCGACACGCCGACAACCACACAACGCATCCCGTTGTCATATTATTTGGGTGACACTATAACGATAGCCTTAATATAAGACGCATTTAAGCTCGATTTCAAGCTTCTTCTAGCAACCCTTCGTTATTAACTCCAAGAAAAAGAGAGGTGGAATAAAGGAAAACGCCGATGCCCATATATCGCTGTTTAAAACATATGCATAGGCGCAGCTCTGCAGCGCTTGATCTTAAAACCTAACATCCTGTTTAGCTGCACTCTTTTCGTAATAATGCTGTCGCATCATAAATGTGCTTCCCAGAAACTCATCATTCCTTCTAACCATAAACTGCTTCCACGAATTCGCATTAGGGTACTGTTTGTATTTTTCCGGGTCCGATGCCTTCACAGTCCCATCCTCATCGAGAATCGCAACCTCAAGCTGCGCTAAATTGTTCACCTGGATAGTGACATCCCTCTCTTGAATTTTCTCGGATAGTTCTTCCCCTGGCGCATCTTCGTCATGGTTTCCAGCCAGGAACTTACTCGTCCCTGAAGGATATCGAAACGTCAAGGTACATGCATCCTTCCTCTTCCTCGCGCTTGGTCCGTCCTCTGATAATTCTACCTTTACCAACTCACATATCTTCTCCACAACCAATGTCTTTTGGAAAGATCTTTTGTATTCAAATATATCCCCTGGTTTGAACATTTTTTGCTGGCACAATTCGTACAGTGTGATATTGGCTGACAATCCTGCGTCTCCGAAAAACACTGCCTGTTTCTGACCCCAATATTCTTCAAACTCCTTGTTTTTCATATCATCCACTTTGTCTGCCATTGGGCCTAACCGTTGCCGCAGAGCCTCCTCTGCCTTCTTCACATACGCAGGCTCATATGCACCAGTGGAAAGATCGTCTTGTAACTCCACAAAAGCGCTGCGAAATGCGTCGTTATTGAGATTTTGCCAGAGTAATGGACTTGGGATACGCGGTGGAGGTTGGGAGGGGTCTTGGTCTGGTATGGTGATTTCCTTATCAATTGGATGTAATAAGGAGAGAAGATGTTCTTTTTCTTCATCTGTGAAGAGACCCCAAGTGCTTTCATTGAAGATTGCCTAATGATAGACTATTAGTTAGTATTCACTAGTTAAATAAACTAATGAATTAGCGATCATACATTACACTCAGCGTTGATGATTTTACTTCTTTTGCTGGTCAGAAGATGCTGAGAGCTCCAAACACCAGTTTTGGCAGGTTTCCCGGTAGGTTTGGGTTTTGCAGATTGCTTTTGCGGTTGTGGCTTCTTGAGCTGCGGGGCTGCATCTATCACTTGTTCTTCGTCGTATATTTGTTTCGGTTTATGTGCCCTTGTTGATCTTCTTGTCGGCCCCGGTGTCGCCACAGCCAGTAATTCATCCGTTATGTCTACATCCGTTGATTCTTTGGCTCTTGATCTGGTTGATCGTGCCGCTCTCACTGATACAGGCTGGTCCACTTTTCTAGGGGTTTGGATATCAACTTCCTCCAGCTTGAGAGAGACTTCATCCGTAGGACTCTCATCTCGCATGGTCGTATCTGGAGGGGATGCATTTGGTTTTTCAATATTTTCGATATCAAGGCTGAGTTGAGGTTGTGGTATTTTGGCAGGATCTTGGGAGGATCCTAACGCATTGGTATTTTGAGTCGCATTGTCCAAACTTGTCGCATCGGCGACGGGCGCTTTGAAGCTTTCTGTCGGTTCGCCCAGGAGCGTGTCATCTTGATCTTTGTTCGATTTTAAGGTCGAATTATCAGTTTTTGACCTTTTTCGGGGCGACGGTTGGGTCTGTTCTTGATGCGGCTCTGGTGTCGCGAGTTTTGTGGTATTGACATCAGGATCGGTACTTTGGTTTCTGGTAGATTTCCGTTTAGCAGCGGTACCTGCCGTCCGCTTTCGCTGGACCATCTTTACCAGATGGATGCAGTAGAAAAGCCGCGCCTGAGATGGCGATGCGGTTTATGGTAAAGTCCAAGTTGATGTCGAAAGTTGAAGGGGACGTGGGACGTGTTGTCGTTGCGCGGTTGGGTTGGCGTGGCTGTCGTCACTGCGCATTTGACTGGTCCATTTGAACAACGTGGAGCTACTCGCTCGCTCGCTTTCCGTCATCTCCAGCCAGCCCACCAGCCGACCTCATCGCTCGCTCCCCATCACCAACTTAATCACCATCATCGCCGCCGTAACCCGAGCCTTAGCTCTTCTCTTGGGTCTCTTCGTCGGATAGGCTCATCTTTCGCTATGGTTCAATCGACCATCATCACCCGCCTGGATGGTAAGCTTCAAATCTACAGAGGCTGTTGCACGTGTGATCGGAGCTGACCTTGTTGGGATATAGGCATGCCCTTGGCGGCTACTGTCGACGAAGCTCAAGTCAGTAGTTGGAATCTCAGCACTATTCTCACCTTTGTTATCAATGCTGATGCGCCTACGACGCTCGATAGGTCGAAGAGAGCTTGCACGAGTATAAAGACCAAGCAAAAATGATATTTCGTCGTCTAACACCAAACGCCGAACCTCAAGCCTCAATTGAGTCTGGCCCCTACACATTACAGTGCGTCTAACCTCTCTCTCCACGATACTACCCAAATACCACTAAAAGATGAAAACACCCAACAAACACCACTTCCGCAGCTCACACAGCCAAAACTCACTCCAAAGCCCCCATCTAGTTACCTGATCCAAGACGGTGTCTGCTACCTTTGCATCTGCGAACGCTCCTACCCCCGGAAACTCGCCTTCACCTACCTTGCCGATATTGCCGCCGAATTCACCTCTTCCTACAAACAAGCCGAAGTACACTCCCCGCAAGTCCGACCCTACCAATTTGTCGATTTCGACACCTTTATGCAACGGACCAAGCGGACGTACCAAGACACCCGAGCCACTCAGAATCTCGATAAGCTGAACGACGATTTGAAGGATGTGACAAGAATCATGACAAAGAATATTGAAGATTTGCTATACAGAGGCGATAGTTTGGACAAGATGGGAGACATGAGTAGCAGGTTGAAGCAGGATTCGGCGAAATATAAGAAAGCGGCGAGGAGGATAAATTGGGACTTGCTGATAAGACAGTATGCTCCCTTTGGGGCGTTAGGGTTTATTATCATCATGTTCATATATTGGAGGTTCTTTTGAGCACTCTTTTTCTATTTAAAGACGGAATTTAATATGAACTGTGACATTTTTATTCTGGTATAGTTTGGCTGGGGTTTAGGGGGCACAGTAATTGATTGCATATAAAAGGTTAGGGCTTTTTCATGCTTCTCTTTATACTTTAGGTAATGGGTGACTCTGGGTTTATATTTAGTGCCATGCTATGCCTTTATCTTGCATATGCAAAAATGGATCGCATGGTTCTTTTGATATATTTCATATATACAGAATCTACGAAAATCTGGGATATATAATTTAGTTTCTACTCGTTATAGATAAAAATAACGCCAAAAAGAATGCACCCAAATCGAACGGACCGTGAGATGTAATCCGGTGTATAGCCGCCGTCGCGGCCGAAAAGCTATCATTTCTGCTTTTTGGCCTCTGCGGTCTTCTTACTCTGCAATCTCGCCGCCCACCATACCTCCCAATCCCTCCTCTGCAAATCTATAACGGTACACTCATCCTTAACATATACCATTTTCGACACTGGATTCTCCAATAGTAAATCCCAAACCACACCACCTCCAATCGTCCTCATCAAAGCTGTCGTCACGAACCAACCTAGACCGATTACGATACCGGCAGCTACACCAACCAGCACCTGCTTCACTGTGTGGTACTGGAGGTAAACTCTAGAGGATGCGATACTAGTTGCTAACGCGAATAACGCGATGAGAAGGAGCGGTTTGAGCTGTTTGGGGATGGATTTGTTACGGGCGGCGAGCCATAGTGAGATATAGGTTGCGAAGAAGAACATGAATTGGGCGTGGGATGAGGGCATGCCGTATCCTTTTCCTTGTAGATCTGCATTATAATTTTAACAAGATATTAATGATTTTGATGCTTATATATTTTGTGCATCATACCCGGGCTCGAGGTCGAGTATGCAAATGTGTAAGGGGTGTATTTACTGATAGGCCTGGCTTCCTTGATCACCCGCTTTAAAACATAATTCACAGCTTCGCAGCCCAGTTGCCCGGCGCACGCGAGGATGATTTCGAGTTCGCGGTTGGAGAAGATTAGGACGGTGTAAACGATCATGAGACCTTGGGGGATTAGCGAGAGGTATGCGGCTACTAGTGACACTGGGTCGGACGGGTCGTAGGAGACATGGGTGAGTGAGAGGGAGGCGAGCGGGGCGCCATCTTGACCGGTGAGCGGTGGAGCGGCGCAGGACATTGTGCGACGGTGATAGAGAACTGCGAGGAGGAATATCGAGATGTGTGTGAGGTTGCGTGAATTCTATGAAGCCATTTCGTGCTGTTCGGAGCTATGGCTGGGGCACCAACGCAAAAAATGCCACGGGGCAGGACAGCTATTAGCTCGCTCAATCGCGATCGGATTGCATACTTCAGTATTATATCATTTTTTTAATGGAGGTAATGTATAATTTTACTGTCCCATGGTAATACCAATGAATGCTGATATGATGTATCAGATTATATCGTTTATTTCTTGCATCTCTGATCGAGAACCTACATCATCATTATCATTTCGATCACATCGGTCACGAGAATTCAAGTAGGTTCCGCTAAGCGACTCGATTCCAAAAACCTGCCGACTATTCCCCCGAAGAGGGTTCATTTCGGAACTACCAGCTGGACTTTACCGCAGTTATTCCTAAAGTTACCCCGGTTTCCTGCAATTCGCATAGACCGGCCGGAATGATGTCGCATGCACCGCACTTAAAACATCCTTGAATCCCCAGATTCCTGCCGCAGAAGCTCCGGGATTCCGCTCGCCAATTTGCACCAAACGGGCACATGCACAATCTATCTCGCAGCTAGCTTTACTTTGTTGCATTTTTGCTTTTAGAAGCTAAGGTAAGGCTGAAGCTGCGACGTTTGAATTCCAACAATTACGCATGACGAAAGAGAGATAATCTCAGATAGAGGCTACCGGGCTCGAGCCGACGAATATTTTAAATTTTACTTTTTCGATTTCGTGAATTTCCAAAAATTGAAATTTCTGATCCCCTCTATCGCCTCGATATCACTTCCTTCGTTTTCTTTTCTGACCTACCGAAATCGAGCTCCTCCTCGTTTTCCGCCCGAAGATTGTTACCGTTCGTGTAACTCAATCCAGCCAGTGAATCTCGTAAACCCGACATCGCCTTCCATTTTCAAGCTTTTGCGAAAGTCTCGATACGAGACTTTCGTCCACCACCACCAAAATCCAAAGCACGAGACTGCTAATATTTTCGCCCCGAGTTACTGACCGAGCCCATTAACCCTCTCTTAGAGTCTGAATTTGATTGTAATTTTGAAATCTTGTGCCGTTTTGGTGTACGACTACATGTTGCTTTCTAAACGAGTTTTCATTGTTTATGACACAGTGTCTGACAGTAATAAAAGGTATAAATAGACAGCTTCCATATCACAAATAGACCGGGAGATATCTCTATCAAGAACACGTAGCACCTACTCGATCGGACCGTGGCATTTCCTTGGACTATTTCTTAACTGAAGAATCGACAGAAGAAGCCCGCAAATTTTATCTCTATCGATTTCTCATTTGTGGTACTTTGTCTGCACCACCTATTCTTTCAAAATGTATGTGATACGGCCATCGACAGCCCGATGTCTGGGTAGACCGGGGGCTAGAACGTCGCTGCCCCTCCGCAGAACAGTGGCGATGATGCCACGAATAGAAACAACAAAGGCAGAAGGCGATATCTCGTCGGTGTTCGCCTCACTATCAGGAGAAACAGAACAGAAACTTCCACCACGATATCAGGAGTTGAAAAGGAAGTTAATCGCAAATAATCCGGATAGAGTACAGGCTAGCTGGAATCGACTCATGGACGCCCTGAAAGCTGGCGTGGAGGAAACTAAAGTCCAGAGAGAAAGGGTATTTACAAGCAAGCTAGAAATTTATATGATGGGTTTTCGCTGACCATGAAATAATTAGATTATCCCGCAAGTAAGCTTCACCGACCTCAAGAATGGCAAGATATCACCGCAAAAGGTTGCAGAAATAAAAGAGCGGGGGACAGTGGTAGTAAAGGGTGTATTCCCCGCCGCAGAAGCGCTTGAAATGAAAGAACAAACTAGAGCATACATTCAAGCGAATCGAGACATTACAAAACACTTCAAAGGCCAAGTTTTCGAAATATACTGGTCTCCTAGTCAGCTTAAAGCTCGTGGAGACCCTCGAATGATAGAAGCCCAGATTGCTCTCCAACGCCTCTGGCAGGGTCTACCAGAGGAACAAACTGCAACCCCATTATCATACGTCGACCGTCTGAGGATGCGTACTCCCGGAGATACATCATTCGCGCTAGGTCCTCACGTTGACGGCGGCTCGCTCGAGCGTTGGGAAGACCCAACATATGCATCCTGCTATGCAGAGATCTTTCAAGGAAACTGGGAAAACTACAACCCCTTCGATGCGACGCACCGAGTGGACTCCGTCATGGATATGTACAACGCTTCAGGTGGTTGTGCGGCTTTTCGCGAGTTCCAAGGTTGGCTGAGTCTTTCCTCGTGCGGTCCTGGGGAGGGTACTCTCCGAGTCAATCCACTTCTAAAACAGGCGACAGCATATTTCATGCTACGGCCATTTTTCTCGCCATCGAAAAGTGACCCTTCGTCCCTTGACGGCTGGGTCCTCGATCTTTCAACCTCAAAATATCCAGGATCGGCGCAGGGACGGGGTCAGGAAATGTCGGATAAAACACATCCACACCTTCAACTTCGACATTCTATGGTATCTGCTCCAAGGGTAGAGCCTGGCGACTTTCTTCTATGGCACTGCGATACCATTCATGCTGTGGATCCAGTTCATAATGGCACACAGGATGCGAGTGTTTTTTATATCCCTGTTGTACCGAAATGCCCGCTCAACGAGAGATATATCCAGAAGCAAAAAGAAACCTTCTTGGTCGGCTATCCTCCCCCGGACTTCCCAGGCGGTAATGGAGAGCAATACCATCAAGGGCGGCCGGGTGCTGAAATGATTGAGAAGGTTGGCGGACAAGCCGCTATGACCGCGATGGGGTTTTGAGACGATTCTAAACCGATTCTTCTCCGAAAAGAGCCGGGTCGGCGTATAACTGGGTTGACGTTCTATTTCCTCTGGAAGCAATCTTGATAACTTTAAGGAGTTCTGTTTGTTCTTGCTTTAGCTTTCTCTTTAGTACTGCTTTGTGTGCCTTTCCAGTAACATGTTTGTCCCAAAGTTCTTGGTTGACTGTCGTGACGTGACAATGTTCGCAATGATGTCTAACCCATAAGGAGCGATCTGATGACATGTCTTTTTTGTGCGGTCGAAGAAGGTCGGCCGAGAGAGTTGCGATTTCCGTCGGCTTTGGTAGGGTTTCATTTGGGACTTGTGGATTTAGGAAGTCTTTTTTATGGTAGTTTAGTTAGTTATCATATTATGGATGGGATATTTATGATATTTTTACCTCGTGAGATCTTGACAGCAGGGTCTCGGACTACTTCGTTCCATTTAGACAGATCTGATGTGTCAAGTAGATATACCCCACCCTCCGGGAGTGACGCGGGGTCCGCCAGTAGTTTGTTCAGAAGCTTGATTCTGATCCACTTGAGCTGACTTTTGTAGTAACTTCTTGTATTCACATTCGTCTTTTCAATCCCTTCAGCTTTGAGTTGCGCCACTTCAGCTTCTAGCTTGGTCCTAATCGTAGAATCGAGGGTTTCGTTGTCAAGTTGATCCTTGAGTGTCAAATATGGTACGAACTCCTTCCATCCGATACTCTGCCATACCCCGGAAGTAGTATCCATTTCGTTCTTCTTTTCTTTATAAAGTTTAAAGAGGTCGTTGAGTTCATTGAACAAGCCTTGTTCGATCATCTTGTCTACCCTGCCTTTCAGTCTCGATGACAAAACCTCATCCGAAGCGTGAACCCAGAACAATATATTCGAAAACCTAGCAGTCGACTTATCCGAATTCACCTCCGCTGCTTCAGCGTAGAGATCCGACGCCTTCCGATTCGTAGTCAAACAAATCTCCAAGGACCTCAAAATCTTTCTCCTATCATTCGGATGCCACCTGTCTGCCATAACAGGATCTCGTCGCCTTAACTCTTCCAATATCTCCGGAGTCGTGGCGTCAAGAACTGGATACTTCGCAACCATCGTTTCTCTATGGTTGATATACTCATCGCTGATGAGTTTATCCTCAAAATCTTGTAAGCTCTCTCGGAACAGCAGGGATTGGGCGTAATAATGTGTTCCACCGACGACGATGGGGACCTTACCCCGCCGTCTGATATCTTCGATGGTATCGACAGCGACAGTTAGCCATTGTCCGATTTTCCATGCTTCGTCGGGGTTCAGGATGTCCATCAGATGATGTGGTACGCCCATTCGTTCCTCAACAGGGTGTTTGTTTGTGATGACGTCGAGGCCGCGATACATTTGCATCGCATCGCTGTTGATAATTTCGCCATTAAGAGCAAGGGCGAGATCTACGGCGAGCTATAGAGAATGATTTTTTGTCAGTTTGGATGCATGATTAGAGGCATAAGACGGGATTAGATTTCAGCCGACCTTTGACTTGCCGGTGCCGGTAGCACCGATCACCGTAATTAAGGGTCTGAGTGCTTGCATATTGTCGTTGTTGGAGCTTTGGAGTCAGATTGTTCGGCTTTGCCGATATTTCGTATTTCGTATTTTAATTTCGATTCCAGTAACGTTACTGCATACGCGCGTACTTGCGTATATTTTAGATTTGCTTTAGCCTGTGATGTTTGAATCTGTTACTGCTAAGAGCCAATAACGTTCTCGAGCGCTGAGTTGAGCCTCGGCTTATCCATTCCATCCTACGGTGGCTAATTTGTCGACGACGAGAAGGAGGTTTCCTTATCAAGCGTCTATTCCCTCCCCATCATTCTATTCTTCAGAAGTGAGTCCTTGTCGAATACGAGTCGAGAAAGTTCATCTTTGGCAAATTTAGGAATACCAACTTTGCAATTTACCACACAGTCAACACACTTTCATACTATAGCTACTTTGCTGGCAAACCGGCGAGATGTTTGGACGCCTCGGCCCACTCTTTCAAAACGACGAACATGCGTCTCTCCATTTCCACCCTACTCTCTTAAGCATGACAGAAATAATCTTTTCAATGATTCTCCTCATCCTAAAATCGGTTCTCAATGGACTTATGGTCCTCATCGGAGGAACAGGCTCCCAAGGTCGTCCGGGGTCTATAAAAACAGAAGTCCCGAAATTATCAGTATCAATGCCTTTCAGACTCACCAAACAAGATATCGAACAATATATGATAGCGACAGGTAGCAGCCGAGATGCTATTGAAAAACATAAGGTTATAAAAGCCCTCTTCCTCTCTGCCGCCACAGAGCCATGCATGCTCCTCGTTATGGTAAAACAGGGATGTCCGATCCAACCTCTCGGCTCGGTCAATGTTCGGAATAGTTTTGAGATTCTCCGTCCAGATCTATGTTCTCTCGACTTTTTGGAAGAGGTGGAAGGGGGTATGGTGTTCTCAACACTCGAATCGCCGGCGAGAATTATGAAGCGAGGGCTTGAGTACGACCTTTCTATCGAGTTTCGAGTACCGTCGAAATCTGATCCGAATATTCTCGTTCCCGTATTCCGTCAGATTCATACTCTCCTACAGTTTACCAAAATACCAGCTTCGGCGAAATTGGCTGAAATTACCCGAGAACCAGAGTTTCAATTTCAGCTGATGGGGAAGCCTAGGGCAGGACAGACGGCAGTGGGGTATAGTGATCCTACAAAGTGGGCAAGACTGTGCAAAGATTATAACCCGATTCATATTTCTGGGATTGCTGCAAAGTTGTACGGGCTTCCCGGGAAGATCGCTCATGGGAACCATGTTGCCGCGTTGGCATTGAAAGAAATACTCAATGCGTCTGAGAAAGAGTCGGGCGCACCTCTGCGGTTGGAAGTTAGCTTTAAGCGTCCGGTTACAGTACCTGGGAAGCTGGATATTCTGGTTGAATTTAAACAGAAGCAGGATTCGTCTATCACGCATTATGCTATCGCACGAGGGGAGAAGGTTTGTGTACAGGGGAAATTCTGGGAGATATCAGGCCCCATCCAAAAATCTTAGGCTTGTACGAAAGGCTATCGAAATCTATGTCTATTCCAAAATGCGGCGGTTCCGGACCGAAAACCTTTGTGAATTTGTTATTCACTCTGAATTAAAAATACTCAAACAAGCTAGTAATTAATATTCAAGCACTTTCAATAAGGTCTGTACCAAGCCTGCTATTCTCTTCGGCCGTGTGGCCATGATTCCGGTGCCGTTGCCGTCCCCCACTTGTGTGGAGAAAATTGAAATATGTCTTGAAATATTCTGCAGGGTTTGAAACCAGCCTCTTATTCCACTGTTTTATAGTCTCCATCTTGAAGAATTGATCGTGTTTTTCTCGAATGTCTTGAGGCGGTGGGATAACTCCAATCTAGGAAAGGGTATTAGAGAGGACGTATTAGTCTGTCGATCAAGTACTATCGCTTAATAACATCAAGAGATCAAACTGTTACTCACTGTAACTAGATAACAAGAGACGTGCAAAAGAAGCAGCATAGTCCAGCCGACGAGCTTTGATTTTGGTAGCTCAGGACTCCGCTTAGCTGCCCAATGTTTAAGAGCTTTCGCAATCGAGAAAAAATCATGAAGAAGAGGATAGTGACCCAAGTTTTCAAACCATGGTGCGAATTTCATAGCAACAAGATGTCGAAAATATCTAGTCGTGAAAAATAGATGAATGTAAGTCGGGATGGAAATCCACTGTAGTATCTCGGGGATCAGTTCTGCCGGTAGCTCCATTATTGGAAACGCACTCTTCCAGTATGGATTGTACAATATCTTTCTTCTCTCTTTCCGTCTCAGAGAGCGTACCGAAGAAGATGGCTTGTGAGCTAACCAGCTTTTATCAGTTGTTTGTGTGGAGTAAGAGGATGGTGAGCTAGCGCTGGAATCCTGTTCGTATCTCAAACCGTTACCGTCGTCATGCACGTCTTCTCGCCATAGCGTTCCTGGCATCCAACGATAAAAAGCGAGATAAATCGAACTATCTGAGGAACTGGCACTTGAACTAGGGTAGAAGAAGGGATCGGAACTTGTGTGCGAAATTGCAATTCCGCTAGTTGAAGGGGCGCTAGTCGGTGGTGGATTTGGTTTCTTCCAAAAGCTGACCTTGCTAGTGATTCTCTTGACCCCACCTTTGACTCTTTGCTTGATGGTGCGGTCCCTCTTGGGCCTTGAAAAGAATACTAGCATCGATTTCATAATTTTGGCATCCTTCATAACCTAACCTGTAGCTGCGATTTAGCCCTAGTAATTGGTATCGTCGGATTGGATACAAGGACATGTAGCGTATGGCTAGGTGGAAGGCGACACATTGGAAATTAAGCAGCACACAATGCGCAATAATGCCATGATAATCTTGCTAGCAAATAAACAAATGTTTTTGAATGGAACCTTGAGAGGTACCATGGTCTTTAGCATCTATGAGTCGGTCAATCGTTGTTTTTGTTGTAATTCTTCCTACTCTAGGCATCTCTGTTCATAAACAATTTCGGACTGCATGCGAGTTTCTCTTGGTGCGTTCGATCTACGCAACTTGCATATTCTTTTTTTTTTTTCGATCATTAAAGTTTTTGTTCGAGCATTCTAAGAAATTCAGATATGGATATTTATTTGGTAAGATATCGCTATTTTGAATCGACAGGGGAGCCTGTTGATGAACAAACACAACATACATCTCTCAGTGGGGAAAATCAACTCAAAATTTGTAAAAATAATAAGATATTTTAGTTCACAGAGTCAATTCTATGGTATCTCATTTTTGTAAAGATTTTGTGACTTCGCGAGTGACTTTTATTAGCATTCGCCCAACATCTCGGTGAGAATCGGACTTGAAGTGTCGATATCTCATTTTCGTCGCTCCCTCAATTGAGCTCAACACCAAATACCATAAAAAGTTAGGGTAACTAACCCCTGGCGAAAACACCCGGCTTATTCCCTAAAAGTTTGGAAACGAAGAAAAAAAAATATCGAAGTAAATCCATTAGCTCTGGAAAGAGACAAAAAGAATGTTTGCGGTTTGTGTGGATCGAACACACGACCTTATGATTGATTGAATGAAGTTGGCTTCAGTCATACGCTCTCCCTATTATGGCATGTTAGAATAACTTGGTTTTCCTGATATGGGTACCTTCGGATCGCAATTGGAGTAGTCAAGCTACTGACTGGGATTCCGTGGCAATTGGTGGAATTGTGAACTTACCAACTGAGCTAAACCCGCTTTGATTTATGTTAGAACTCCAGAATAGTAGTCTATTAGCGTAGGTGGTAATATTGACGGGGTTTGAAGGTATGGGATAGATATTGGTAATATACGGTGTTGTAAAATTATCGTAATAGTATACGCTGGTATCTACGATGTGATTTGTTGAATGCTAGTAAGAGACTGCTAGGAGATGAATTGAACACCCTGTCCAAGAATCCTTCGATATATTTATAATCAAGAACTTCTTGGTTTCGAGGCATCAGCACTTGTGCGCGGTATCTAGTGACGGAGGTAAGAGGTATGTTGCATATTTGGTGTTGTAGAGCTTATGGTAGATTGCTCGGCTTATTCTCCATAGTTCTTAAGTGTGCGCGCGTATTCCCTATCTAAAGGCAGAGGATACTATAAGAAAGGCAAATCTAATTAATATGTATTCTATCAATCTGGATCTTATGTTCGTCTTTTATTAGAACTGGGATCTGGAAGCTAATTAGAGGGATACAGTCCTCTAACTCTTCGTGGAGACCAATGAAGGAAGGCTTCCGCCTGCGAGACCATACTATGCATAAATTCAAAGCTGAGCCACAATCAAAAAAATATCGCTCAATTTGTACAATTAAGATAAGTAACGCTACTAGTATCTCAATAAAGGCCTCAGAGGAAGTTATTCCAGATACCAGCTCTGCACGAATAAAAATATTAGGTTTGCGGTTTCTCGAACCAACAGCCGGCATGATCAAATTGGACAATTGACCGCCAGATTGAATTTATTTAGCTATAAGTTTATTATTTAGCTATGCGGAAGCTAATGGCAGATTTACAAAGAATCTGGACTACTAAAATGTTAATCTGGGGACTAAAATCTAGGCCATCAGGTAGACCCCTAAACATGGTGGTTGAAACTGTAGCTTTGGGAGATTTTGGTATGTAGCAACGTCACATCTGAACGCAGAAGACTGCGGCAAGTGTATATGCGAAGGACCCTGATCTTAATGCAGGTCTGGGAGGCAGTTGGGACCCGGACGATCGTCGACTGGGGATATTCCGTAGTCGAGCCATGGTTATGGTTTTGTCTCTTATCGTGGACGAGCGCGAGAGCTACGTGCGTCTGCGGGTTCCGGTCGACCGGTATATCACCATGCTGGTACATTTGCTCCACTTTCTTGAAGCTTTGGTAAAGTGTCTCAGATATTCTAAGTGCATTAATGATCGGACGGAGCTTCTAAAAATATTATAATTCGACTCAAGTTGAACTGTATTTATTATCATCTTAAATGATGTTGGCATTTTAAATCTTGGCTCCCACGCCATGCACTTGCAAAAATATTACACTGAAGGATCCCGCGACTTTTTAGAAAGAGATGCTAGGCGTTGTTTCCCCTGGAGGCTACGCAAAAAGTCGCCATTAGTTTAATGTGGAGTCCAAACCAGATCTGGAGGGGAAAGCCATCGTGACAACCTCAGTCGACTCCGCTGAACACGCAACGCATGCGGTGAGCGGGATTCATCCAAGATGCAACAGAACAAAGCTCCGATGGAGAAGTCCGTCGGGTAAATGGGTTAAATAAATACTTTCCCATTTTTCGATAAGCCGAGGATCATACTCCAGAATTTCGCTACTTTTCCAGAAGCACTGGGAACTAACTGGCGCTAAAATTCAAGATAGTTCGATTTTTGGGTCTACCGAAGGTAACTCTCGCGCGATCCGAATTCTCTCCTTCAATGGCTTGTGGTCGGATATCAGGTGAATCGCAACCATATGAAATGTGGAAATCTAAGTTGCGAATGCAACCTTTCTGAGACTGGTCTTTGAGAATTTCTCCACGGATCCACTATAGTTCCTCCGCATTTTGAAAAAATGCGGGTGAAGTCAAAATAAACTCGACTCGAATACTTTTTCCGAACTCACCAACGCGCCAGCGCTGACAAGCTTGTGCTTTAGGCACGAATTGATAGAGCCGGGGCAAAATTCGGGAAAAGAAAAGCTCCTTGAGCTTACTTGAAACTACCAATTTAGCCTCATATAGGCTATTTTCTAGGATTTCGTATTCACCCCCGCATGTTATGCTTTCCGAACCCACATCATTCTGATTTGAGTGTGGGAAGAGGAAATATTTGTTCAGGTTATCAAATTTTTGTTCGTTATGGAGGTCGGTTGTGGCGCTCGTTCCTTCGGTCTGAGAATGCCGACCAGAGTTTGGGTTGATAAAATCGCTGATATAACTTTCAGCGTGCCGCGCGCCCAAACAGTGTGCATAGAGATGATGTTCGAATTTAATTCGACGTTTACTTGATAGCGTGATTCGATACAACAGATTCAATGAAGGTCCTGAACACGACGGATAGAGATATTTTCAGCGCGAAATGTCATTTTTAAGATTCTGAAACGGCTAACTCAAACCCTGCCCGAAGAACGGTCCTTTGCATGGTTTGAATTCCCCAAAAAAACGAAAGTTTGAAGCTGGTGTACGAAATGGCCACCCCGATGCGCTGGAAGGAAATCATTCATTTTCATGTATTTTGTAAATAAAAGAGCGCTCGCGTCGCAAGTGAAGAAACCAAAGAAGAAAGAAAAAGAAAACAAGCCGAAGAGGCAAAAAGTGCGAGTTTTCGGTTAATCTACTAGCCATGTACCCATGGTAAGTGCGACTGCCACCCACGGGGAGAACCCGTTGCCTTCTGCAAAGCACGAGATACCTTTGATGTCCCCTTCCGTTGGGGGGTATGAAGGTCTTGACTTTCTCCACAAATGTTCCGCCAATGGCAGAAGCGGATCCCAACTACAACATCCCACCATGATAATGCCTCCCACAATTAAAGCCTGATACTTGCAAAGATCTTCACCAAATTTTCTTATATGCAATTTGCTTCGGGGCCATTGGCCCCATTGGAGCCGTTAATTTGTCTGATATCTAGGATGCAGCTGCGTAGCTGCAGGCTTTTCCGGGTTCAAATATTTGGACCCGTGAAAGATCGAGCTATCCCGGCTGCTTCAGTGTAGAGTACAAATTTTTTTATAAATTAATGAGATCGCACCCTGTTCCTCGAGCTAGATCTTTTTGAAATAACCCAAGTTATTCATCTTCCAGCTTCAAGCTGCTAAATCTTGAGTCGGTACCTCGAGAGCCAATTTTGATTGTGCCTTCCTCTTAACAACGAAATGTCGGACCCAACGAAAGTTGAGGGGACCACCCAGGTGGACGAGAAGGGAGATATCTCTGTTCAGCATTATGACAATGTCGACCTCAACAATAAGGCTCTTAATGAGGGCGCAAAGCAGGCTACTTATGCAGAGCATAATCTTACGTTTATGCAAGCTATCAAAACCTACAAGCGTGCAGCGATTTGGTCTATTTTGATTTCCACCACCGTTATCATGGAAGGTTATGATGTTACGCTCCTTGGTTCTTTCTTTGGTTATCCTGGTAAGTAGTATACTTTGACAATTGCCATTGCTTACTCTAACTAATCACGGTATATCCTTAGCATTCCAAAAGAAATACGGCTATTTGACACCCGACAATGGCTATCAAATTGATGCCAACTGGATGTCCAACTTGAACGTTATCGCCGCTGTTGGTAACATTATTGGTGCTATGCTCAACGGTTATCTCACAGCCAAATATGGACATCGAATCGTCTTGATTGGTAGCATGATTCTCTTGACTGGATTTATCTTCATTGTCTTCTTCGCCAACAACATCAAGGTTATTTTCGTTGGAACACTATTCTGTAACATCCCATGGGGTGTGTTCGCAACTTCAGGACCGGCATATGCTGCCGAAGTCGCACCTCTCGCTCTCCGTGGTTATCTCACCGCCTATGTCAACCTTTGTTGGTGTATCGGACAGTTCATTTCCGCTGGTGTCTTGAAGGGTCTTGTCAATGTCCCCAATCAATGGAGTTACAGAGTTCCATTCGCGATCCAGGTAAGCTTCCACAACCCACGGTCAATGGTATCAAAAAAGGTCCCCGCGATTGACAAAGATTATAGTGGATTTGGCCAATTCCTCTCAGTATCTTCGCCTTTTTGGCTCCAGAGTCTCCTTGGTTCTTGGTCCGTGCTGGAAGGCTCGAAGACGCCAAGAAGTCCTTGATGCGCCTGTCACAACCAGAGCACAACATCGACTACAACGCTCAGATCGCGCTTATGGTCCACACCAATAAACTTGAAAAGGAAGAGCGTAAAGGTGTCAACTACTACGATGCTTTCAGAGGTACTAACCGCCGTCGTACCGAAATCGCTTGCATGGCTTTCTTGTCTCAGATTACCAACGGCGGTGCTCTCTGCTACTCCGGTTCTTTCTTCTTCCAACAAACTGGTATTGATGCCTCAACTTCGTATGGTATTTCCCTTGGAGGTACTGGTATCGCCTTCGTTGGAACAATTATCTCGTGGTTCTATCTCAGCAAGTTTGGTCGCCGAACAATCTGGTTCACCGGTTTCTCATTCTTGGTGGTCATCCTCTTCCTCATTGGTGTTCTTGCATCCGTTCCCAACCAGACCAAATCTCTCGCATGGGCCCAATCTCTACTTACTATTGTATGGCTCGGCGCATACTCCATGTCTGTTGGCCCAATCGTCTACACTCTCGTCGCTGAGATCGGCTCCACTCGTCTCAGGACACAAACCGTCGTGTTGGCTCGTAGCACATACTACGTTGGCAACATCATCTGTGGTGGTCTCATCCAGCCCAGACTTCTCTCTCCAACCGCATGGAACGCAAAAGGAAAGACTGCATGGTTCTGGTTTGTCCTCGCTTTCTTGACCAACATCTGGGGATATTTTAGACTTCCAGAAACAAAGGATCGTACATTCGAGGAGCTTGATATCATGTTCCAGAAGGGTGTTCCAGCTAGGAAGTTTGCTTCGTACCAAATTGATGTTGACGAGGAGTTCTCCACCCAGCGCTAATGCTGTAGCAGGTGTTTATTGGAAGTTTTATGACCTCATGTATTTCTTAGTTTAGCTAGCGCTAGCGATTTATCAGAGTTAAGCTCAATTCACAATTGCCTTATCAAATTTTCAACCAAAATTCAAGTTCCATCGTAACCCGTGTGATAAGTTAGAGAGCTATCTTCTCCGATAGCAAAGTTTTTTGCGAATTAAGCTAATCCGAGCTGTCTAGCACTATACGGAAATATCCAGTATTATACTTGCAATCGCGCAAACTCCCATGCTCTATCTTGCAGAATATGCATGTACGCTTTTTCTGCATGGCTTTGACGGGCTGGGATGAAATTCACGCAAAGCTTGCAAAGTGGGTTATTTTCTTGCTGCTCTTCCGCAAATACGACCTGTAAAATCATTAAATTCGCGTGCGCATTACATGATCGGAAGGATATCCTCCGTTGGATGCGACAAGAAATGGTCACGATACCTTCGCAGGGACTGACCCCGGCCGGAATCAGTTGTCGTTTGGCATTGATGAATCCAGATCGGATCACATTAGGTCGGGAAGTAAAAACGGGACCGTAGCTTTTTACGAAACACGGTTCCACAGAATGGACCCGGATAAATTAGGCTATTTAGACTACCTTGAACCTGGATATTGGATAAAATGATTCGACGAGGTAGAGGAAGACAACAAAGTCGGTACCGAGACGGATGGCATCAGTTGGCTGGTGTGGCGCTTTTGAGCTGCAGTAAAGAGAGGACCTACCGTGGGTCGTCCCCACTCTGTGGGTCTACGATATTACGGAGGACTCTCGGGGCTTTCAAGTATTCCAATAAACGATTGACTACGCAACAAGATTCTTAGAGAACGAATAGTTCAAATTAGAGGTACTTGTTAATAATACGACAAAAAATCTATTAGCTGGGTGTACTGCGACTCGATTAGTTTGTAGTATCCTACCTTGATTTGGCTTCCGGGTCCTTTAATTCTACCCATATAGCCGGGTTTGATCAATCGGCTTGATTGGGTGTGCAAAACCGATATCTCGTGAAGTTATGGTCCTAGCTTTAATATAGGCTGTTCAAATACCTAATGAATGTTCTATTAGATCTTAATTACTTATGAGTGTGTCAACATACCTGTTTTCTTTCCTATTAATGGATAAAGGTATACGCTAGTACAGATCGTTGGAATATATGAATTAATGAATTTATAGCCATTAAGTTTCATAGGCCTGCATTGACATACGCTTCAGTAGCAAGTCGTAGTTTTATTGTTGTCTGTAGTCTCGGGATATACCTACTAAACTTCGTGGGAAATTTTTTTAAAAAATGCTCAATAAAAGAACAATGAGAAAAGAGAATTTAAGCCTCAGCGAAATAAGAGCTAGGCATCAGAGAAGATATGCGAAACGGATGTTTTCATCTCCAACCACTGGCTAGCTGCGACTGTGAGACTGCTTTTCTGTGGTGGTATTTTTGTGTTGCGATATTTCATTGATTTTTTGCGTTGCGGATTGTTTGATCCCACGCTTTCCCAACATGGAAATTATCAGATTGGGCAAACATCGACGCTCGACCGACTTTACCACCTCAACTTCACAGCTCAAGCTAGCTCACTTATAAATCAATCTCATCATCGACGTCGAAATGACAACAATCAGCGAAGGAGGGGAGCCAGAGCCCTCGCGAGGCTCCTCTTCCTCCTCTGCGATTATCGA
This sequence comes from Orbilia ellipsospora, assembly GCA_036971675.1. Lineage (NCBI taxonomy): Eukaryota > Fungi > Ascomycota > Orbiliomycetes > Orbiliales > Orbiliaceae > Orbilia > Orbilia ellipsospora. Next base: position 1,368,417 of record JAVHJO010000003.1, read on the forward strand.
CGAAGAGTTTCCCGAAGCTGTGATCGAAGATGACGGTGTAGATATCACCCCAAACCTAGATATCGAACCAGACGTCGAGCCTCGCCTAGGTATCAAGCGAGGCGCCAAAATATCCATCCCATTCGGACCCCTCCAACCTAATCCATCCGCAACTCCGAACAAAAACCAGCCCCCCTCAAATTCGCAGAATCTCCGAATAGATACGGCGGTATCGGATAGAGAAGGCGAGAATGGCTTCGCACCGGATTCTCTCAGCTTATCGCAGCTCAAGAAACTGGTTACCGAGATGCCAAAGCAGAAGGTATCGCACGATAGATGTCATGGTTATTGGTTATCGAATATGGCTAATGGGACTAGCAAATAGAATATGCTTTCAAGTACACCGACACCGATACTCTACAGAACGAGATTGAAGAATGGTTTCCATATTCCGAACCGGAACGACAGCTGGTCCTAGCTTGTAAACGACAATTCCAGAGAGTATACACCGAATGTTCGTCCCGTGCGATACACCTACGTTGGACTACATTTACTGATTTCAAGTAGTACCGTGGATACGATCATCTGTTGCAAGACGTAGAAAGTGTCTTAATCGATTGGTGGAATTCGTGGAATCATCGTCTCAGGAACAGAGACTCGACGCACTCCTCTCTGTTGCCTACATAGCCCAAGGTGTCTACGGCGAAACACGGTCGTCAGATCATCAACTACACTGGATAAAAGAGAACTGTAACTTAATCCGCAAGACGTCCATTCTAGATCCGCTATGGTCCCTAATACGAATGAGAATATCGAAGGAATGGGAGGATCGGGAGCCAAATGAAGATGACCTGGCAAGACAAGCCGATCGTAGAGAGTTAAGGCTTTGTCTAACAATATTCTATCTCATGTTGGAAACTGGACGGGAAGACGAAAGATTCTGCGAAGAAGTTGGTAGGTCAATGTTCTTAGGTCGGGTTTTAAGGATACATGCTAACTAGCTACGATAATAGCTGGTCTTGAACCCAATATTGTGCGGTTTATCGTGGAGAATGCTGCGAAACTTCGCTGGGAGGATGCGCCGGGTGTTCCATTGCAGGCAGTAAGTTTACCATATATTATTTGCGGTGCTAAGAGTTCTCATTAACGCAGACCTCTAGCTCCTTTTGCTCCTATGGAAAATACTGTTGTGCGTACTTGGTACAATCCAACAGTTAGCAAAAACAAAAATGCTACGAGTTCTTCTCACCGAGGGTGCTGATGAAGATGGACCACCGACGACAAAAGGCCAACCGGCTGTACTACCTCAAAAGATGTCTATGATAAAGAAAGAAGATCTGCCAAGTGACAAGGAAACTGTAGAAACGGGGTCATCAGTCGATACAAGTGTCTCTAATTACTCTAAAATCACAGCATCTCCTCTGGACTACCACAATTTCCGCCAGGAGCTACTACATAAATATCCTGCCTACAATGCGCCAGCTGTACCAAACTTCGTCACAAAGTCGCTAGTTGCAAATTCGAATGGAGATCTAGCTCCTCCTACAGTTCTCACTTCTGCGTCGACGACACCCTCAATTCTTAACCAACCGGTCCACATCGCAACCCCTGCCCCTTCACCACCACCTTCACCTATTGCTGGGAAAGGTGGTAAAAAGCATAACTACCAAACAAACAATAATTTCCCATTTTTATATCCACCTACAGCACTTGGAGGCTGGAAAGATGGCTGGGCCAACATGAATTCAAATGACGTGGGAGTACCGACAAGTATCCGTGAGGGAGGAGATTTATTCAGATCTAGGGTCAGAGTTTGTCCGGCTCTTCAGCAGCTCGCAGAAGAAAAAGAACGTTTTCTCAAGTCGGAGAGAGGATGGTCAGGCATCGACGCTGAAATTAAAACTGACGCTGAGAAAATCAAAAGTGTACGAGAAAAGTGCAACGATAAACAAAGGGAGGTTCAGACTTTGGAGAGAGTGGATAACATTTATGTGAGTAGATTGTCTGCGATGCGGTAGTTTTACTTTTACTAACACAATTTATAGCGGGATATTCTTCCATTCTTACAATCCTTTGTCATCGTTTTGCTGAAAATAACATTAGCCAACATGTCAATTATCAACCCACCCGTCCCTCAAAATGGACCGGCAATTATTGATAGAAAAGAAGATGAGGCTGGTAACGTGGGTATTCTTGGTGATGCATTAGAACTCGACGGGGTCGCCTTTATGAACATGGAAGAACTCGACAAGCTGAGGAACAAGGAAATTATGAGCAAGGTGACAGGAGTCTTGTTCTTATGCCTCCTCAAATGGTTCAGAGTATCTCGTAAGATGCCTTCAATTTCAGTACATATACTAGCTAACTAACATTGGGTGATAGATGTCCTCAAATTTGAATATTTGTCTCAGCTATTGCTTGATTCAAATTTTCTGCCCCTAATGCTGAAGATTTACAGCCAACAGGAAGTCACGCAAACTGTTGCCTTGATATCCGATAAGAAGGAATTCTCGTAAGCAACCACTCCCATTCGAACTCTAATACGCATATTAATAGGATTCAGGTATTTCCAATTTTGCTCCAAGAATTCTGCACGACAGCACACAGTTCCAGTTCCTTCTCCTAGGAATCGAGGGCAATCTGACTCATCGGATGATGCCGTTCCACCACCAATAATGAGGATTCGAAGGGTGAACACGGAGCCAGAGCCAGCGATCCCATTAAAAACTGACAACGGTGAAGAGCCTACCATCATAACCGAGTTTTCGTGGCGAAATTTCTTCACAACGGTGAACTTCTTGCGTGTAATGCAAAAGGTCTGCAAAGGAAAACCTCATCGAAACTTAATGTTGGTGCAGTATAAGAGCAGCACCATCTTAAGGAAACCGCTGAAGGTTCCTCAGGAGGAGATGAGACTATACTCTTTGAAACTCTTCAAGGGCCAAGTTCCATTTTGCGGGCGAAAGTGGAGACAGAGTATGTTACAATTCACCATACAGTGGTACAATGGATACTAATTAGATTAGGTAACATGAGAGTTATTACATCTATCTACCTTCACTGCCGACCGGAGCTTAGAGATGACTGGCTTGCTGCTCAAGATGTTGATAGCGACGTTGAAGAAGCGATGGTACTACCCTTGTCTAATTGAAATGGCTGTAAATTTACTGACTGAGAAATTTAGCCACAAGAGCAAGCACTCCGAGGGTTGATCCACTTCTACAACCTCCATCACTATCCGCAACCTATGACTTTGATGGGCTTTGATCCGAATCTCCTAGCCGAAGAGAGGAATTTCTTCACTAGAGAGCTTGAGAAAATCGATTGGGGCCCGACGATGATGGAACCAGATGCGGATGGAGAAGAGATGGTCTGGGATGGACCGCCACTGTTCCAACCCTCCTAGAAAGGGGGCGCCGACAAAAGCGCGACTCGTCGACCAGCTACCCCCCACTCAAATCTGGATATCAGACCTGCAACTCACAAGAGCGAAAAGATTTCGAAAGCAGAGATCGCTAAGATCAGAGAATCTGCTAAGCGACATGGTGAAAAGACCAAGCGTGCGTCAAGGGTTGAAGCTGATAAGTCGCTGCGTCGCTTGGATCCTGTTCCTATTCCAGAAGATGAAAAGAAGACGACGGATACAGCGAGGGCCAAACGAAGTGGGGATAAAGGGAAGCGAGGTGACGAGGGCGGGTATCGAAAACTTTCACGCTCAAACATGCTACCGAAATTCTTTCGCGAACTGGAGGGCACTGGGTAGCGAAGAGTATATAATTTTATCATAAAGGCGGGTTGTCAGAAATAGCATAGCATAGATATCACAGCATAGAAATATAAGATGGGTTGGATCTATTTTTGGGACTGCGTTCCTCTAGGTCCTTACCACTCTTTTTGAGTGATTTGTGAACTCCATTATTGTTGAGCATTCGGATATCGCTTTGATGCACCATATCACCTACTAGATAATTTCGTGACCACTGGATTGGGTTGCTCATGGGATTGAAATGCAAAAAACAATCGGATATCCAATGGTGTAACACACACAAGTTTGACAGGTTCCGTTGGGTGATGTTTAATTTCTCAATAACGGGATATGAAACAAGTTTCTTGAATTAAATATTGATAACTATCGTGAAGTAACCCATACGCCTAGATCCGTCTATATCGTACAGTTCCAAGTCCCTCAATCGTGACCACCAGATCCATTATAACTAATATCCTCCTAGGTCCTTAGGATGAAGACTATAATCTTCCATAATCTAGTAATGAAAAAACTCCTTTTCGTCCCGCGATGATGGTTAATGGCGTAACGAGCGTGAAATATACCCCGAGCAACTCGAGGCCTCCTGAATTAAACCCTCAACCCCTGATCTTTGCCACCGCCGCCTCCTTCCACCTACCCCATCCCCCAAGCGCCGGTATCTCATTTCTACCCCTCCCACACACTTCATAACTCGAATACCCAGCCTCATCAGTCCACTCCGTAAACCGATCCAGCACACGCTGTCCGTAATTTCTATTCGCTTTCATGAAGATAGTCTCGTACGGATGCACCGCCATACCATAGTACGCACCACCGCCTAGCACATCGGTATGATTGCACTCGTGTGCGTAGTTCTCCTTACTCGAAAATGAAGTCATGAGGGCGGTAGCGGTGAACCCTGCGTTCCACATCGCTCGGGTGCTGTTTCCTTCCGCGTAGATTGCTCTCATGTGCGATGTGAAGCATTCGGAGAGGATTGGGAGAAGGAGGGAGATTCCCGTGCGATCGGTGGCGAGGATCATGGATTGGATATGCGGGTGGACTTCCTGACGGCGTGGTTTGCAGTTGTATGTCATCCCGACCAACTATAGTTAAATACATTATATCATATCAGTAATGTGAAGCATACAGAATTGGGTAGTTAGCCATGGAGAAGAAAGTACCTTATTTGTATCGGTGATTCTAGCAAGATATGCATCGCTCCAGCATTCTCGGCTCCAAGTCGGCATGAACGGGCCGCGAACGCTAGCATTTAGGAGGATGAATTTATTATATCTCTTCACCAATCTTTGATCATTGGCGTTCAATACTTCGCCGTAAGCACCCATATCGAAGCATTTGTCTTCACGCTGGATGACGCGAATGTTGGAGGCGGAGGATGGAATGGAGTCGGTGAGGTTGGTGGGACCGTTGAGGATGAAGATGAAGTCGGCGGCGGAGTGCAGGCCGTGGGTTATGAAGAAGAGGGCATTTTTACGGGCATTTTCGGTCTCCTTGTAGGCGTATAGGACGAGAGGGCGGTCATTAATATCGCCGGTTGGATATATCTAACATTTCATGCCGAAGAAAAGTTAGTAGACGATAATAAAACAGCAATAACGATAATATAGATACAAGTTTATGAAACGAAACAAGTATCAGTATATAGAGATATATGCTTTCAAGTCAAATGTCGATTGTGGTGGATTCGGGATGCGACTTACGGATACGGAGGCATCGCCTATGATATTCCCAAACGACGGCGAAAGCTGATACAGATTCAACCCCAAAAGGAACATAAACAAGGTGATAACGATGATAGCTGGAGTTTTCAGAAACCGAAGCGGCCGCTTGACTAGAAGAGGCGTCATGGAGTTTTGCCGCGAATGGCCCTTTTCCTTAGTTGTGTACATGACGATAAAAGGTTGCCCTCGCTGGGCCGAGCTCGGTTTTCAATAACGAAGGTTAGGGAACGTTGACGCTGGAGAATATTCTACTATCGTTCCGAAACTACGACTGTTTGAAAGCCTGTGAAGGTTCCACAAAAGATATATAAATGGTACGACCGTCGACCGTCAGGATAGAAAAAAGGGAGAGAAAGCAAGGGCTCGGACAACAAGGCTTCAAAGGCAAAGCCCTGAGGTGGTTATATTGTGATATGCATGCCACCCACCTCACATATATTATATACTTTAAGTAAGTACATATTATATACCAAGCACTCATGTACTCAACTACTTTGGTGTGTAAATTAGATTTGTCTCTCAGGAATGCACGTCGCACACGCACAAGAAAGTCTTGGTTGCTCAAAACCGCCGCCCGGTGCCGGTTGTGTTGCCCACGTTGGATGTCTTTTTGCAAGGCTGCGGAGGGCCTCAAATTCACACAGCCTGCTTTTTGCAGATGGCGGGATCAATCTTGGCTGCATCGTCCAGACGATGTATGTCATAAAATTGTGCGATAAGAGGGACAAGTACTTCCACACTCTGCATGGTGGCTTGATATGCCATGTAACGGTACTACATGCAAAGCTTGGAACTTTCGACAAAAGTCGCATTGAAGAACCAGGATTTGCGCATTTCGGGTCCCCCCAACTTCTGAACTTTTGTTGGCTTTTGCTGACTTTTGATACGTTCACTCCGAGTCAGCCGCAACAGGAAGACCTGACCAAAGAGGTTAGTTGAGATATATTATTAATAGCCCGGAACATAGTGGTGCAAGATATCGTGGTCAAGCTAGGAGCTTGAGCTCGTATCTCCATTCCGTCTGTTGTTTATCTCGTCTCGTCTTTTGTAAAAATCCGCATTTCTCATATGATCATCTTCCATGAAACTGAGATCCATACCATGGTGAATTATAGAATGTTCCTATCTTGCCATTCGGATTTTTTAAAAAATCCCAGATAACCACTTACTTAATCGATATCCACAAAGTAAAATGATGCAATCTAATCTCGCCAGGGTACACGTGCCAGAGCTCCAAACACGACTCGCACTCAATTCATTCCCCCTCTTTTTCAACATTTGTAAGTCATGACCAAAATCCAGCCACTCGAACCCTCCCGCCTTGGTATTTTGCATTTCGCCTTGGCTCGCTAGATTGTGGGCTGATACTGATTTCACCCACATCAATAGACATGACATCCCACTCATCGCACTAATGCAAGAATTGATCCATTTCGAATGGATTCGGAAGAATGTCGCCTGCCTGCCGAACTTTCAATATTTAACCTAGCTAGAGCATGAGCACGAGCGTGTAAAGCCCGATATATAAGTAAATATTCAATTGACGGAGTACTGAATTTACGTTTCAGAGCTCGGACCAGGCTACAGACGTCAAACCCTTTCCGAGTTAGACGATCCGCGTTGGCTGGGTGGAGCACCTGTGTAACCAGCCATTTTAAATTGGCAAACTCCCCTGGTCTTATTATAGAGGCCTATAGAACGTATATAGCTCAGGTATCGATGTGAAATTGGTGACACGAAGGGCTACAAGAGTGGATATGAAGTAAATGTTTTAACTGTATGTATACATGTTGGATCGACAAGATTAACAGTAACACAAAGATTTATATTTTCATTCTCAAAAGTGTAACCTTCATCCACTAACGCCTTTTGAAAAAGATCCTAGGGCTAAATATGTGTACACAAAACCACCTCAAACAAAACCCCTCCAAAAAAAGAAGAATTGAAAAAGAAAAAGGAAATAACTCCAGAACGATGCAGGCAGATAGCAAAAAGGCTATGCATAGGTGTAAATAAGAGAAGTGTGTTTTAAAAAAACCAAGCAGAGAGGAAAACAATTTTACAAAACATTACCGTTGGAGTGTATACCAGCAATGCCAAAATAAAAATCTTGAAAGCACACAACCGCCCTCTAAATATGCATTTCTACCAAAAAATTCTCTTCCTCTTCCTCGGATTATCTTCGCCTCTATTCATAGCACCATCAACCCTGCCAACAACCGCAGAGCGCGCCTAGAACCACCCCGCGGCACTAGCTGCATTCCCAGGCGCCCCTGTCGTCGCGGATCCATTATGCGTCACATTCACCGGAATCCTCCCTGTTCCCCTCCCTGTCCTTCCTTGAGATCTAGCAGCAATATTACTGCCGTTATCTCCTCTGTCTACTCCCTTGCTCATGACCTGGATAAACTTCTTCATGTATTGCGTCACAAAGCTCTCGGTATAGTATGAATGTCCCGCGCTATGATCCGCTACCAAATTGTGCGCGATCTCATGACACATGACAACATACCAATACGTCAACGCGTCAGCTTCCGCGCCAGCCATGGCATTCTTGAGTGCTGTGGCATGCAATTGGGTAAAGTAGGAGTAATTGCAGAACAGACTGCCGCTAGTATTGAACGCTATGGTGCGAGATTTGTCGTAATACAGCTGCACCTTCTTGAGCGGGAACTCGAATACTCCTAGGGACAGAGTAGCGATAACCCTGCTAAAGAGGACGAGATCGGGCATGTTTGCGTCGACAAAGTCTCGTTTCTCCTTCTCGGAAAAGCTGTTGGACATGAAAAAGTCGATGCTGTTCGGGAATTGGAATACCTTTGAGAGATCCGTGTTTGGTTTCGAATCGCAATAAGTGTTCTGTTCCTTCACTTCATTTGTAGACGGCGGGGAGAAGTGTGAGTTGCTGCCGTAGGGTTTTAGCGCACCAACCGCATTCTTCAAGGTTTGGTTTAGCAGTTCTGGAGATGTCGCCTTGACGTCGCCACCTTCATCCTGCCAGTTCGTCGTGGTTTGTTGCGGTGCCGTGCTTCCAGGTCGACCGAGCAATCCGCCTAGCGTATCCTGACCTGGCGACTTGGGACCGTCGTTATCGAGTCCAAGACCGGTTCGGAGCCGACTGAATAGACCGCTTCTTCTCTGGTCGTTCATCTGTCTGGAGATATCCCCAGGAGGTGGTGTTCTTCCAGAATCTTCAGGAGAGTCGAAGAAAGCACCGGGCATGCTATGCCTTGTCGGTGTCGTCGATAGCGTCTTCTCCGGAATTGATTCATGGTGGTCGCCATTTTGTGTAGGAATAGGCCGTGCTGCCTTCTCCGCATCCTCCTGCATCTTCTTTTGCAGCTCCAATCGCTTCTTCTGCTCCTCCGCGACTCTCATCTCCTGCTCTTTCTTCAACCTCAAGATTCGATCTACATTATACCCTCGGCTCTTCAACGTGTACAGATCAGTGCTGAGCAAACTCTCCAACAACAACGACGAGTGTGGTTTCGGCTTGACCAATATCAACTTCATAAGTTGCGCTGCGACGTCAAAGATACGGTACTCGGGAGTGACATGAAGAATCGCTGGCGTCTTGTCCTTGCTGTTAACAATGGCAGCGGAGCACTTCTCCACATGACTCCTTGTTCCTCTCTGCGAAGATTGCAACGTCCTACGCAGTCTGATCGAGTTTACGATCCACACTTCCAGGTTGGCTTCTAGCCACTTGATGTCATTCTTGACGACCGAGTGGTTGTTGTGGAAGAACAAACGGCATCTCTCGAGACAGAGCTCTCTGATCTTTTTGCTCTTTGCGGGATCCTGGATGATCCGTCCAATGGTCCACTCCAAGGCGATCTGTTTCGAAATCTGGGTGGCACCCAAGCCGGTGTAAAAACTCTCTAGCACTTCTTCTTGCGGACAAGCAAGGATATCGCTCTTGAAAATGTTGAAAACGATGAAATCGTCCACAATAACAATCTCATCCGCGCTTGCGAGTTGGTATTCTTTGATATTCTTCTCATCGTCATCGATGTCGATCAGGTTACCTTCGTCTTCTTTCTCGACCTTTTCAGATGTAGCCAAGAGGAACCGACTATTCTTCATCGCTTTGAGCAGGACCCTATCCTGCTTCAACTCTTGGAAGGCCTCCGCTACCCGCCTGAGAATACTGAGATACTTGACATCCGACTCACAAGAGATCAGAAGTCTCTCCGCATCTCGGGTGAGCATGTAGGCAATCTCGGAGATCGTAGGCTCAAGCTTAGTACCACACTTCATCAAGAAAGGATTCGCGTCTGTTCCAAAGTCGACAAAGTCAAATACATCTTTGAACGGACTGTTTTCGTCACCTAAGAAACAAGTCCGGGGTGTTACCCACTTGAGCCGCCCATTCTTCATCAACGGCACGATGCGCGAAGACCCCAGTTTCTCTATATGGCTGTATTGGATCTCTAACAACCGAGTGGCGAAGTAGTTAAACGTGGTCTTGGCTTCACCAATACTCTGCGGCGGCCGGTCAATTAATTTTCTAACTGCAAACTCCATGGGTGGATCGGCCTTGACACCAAACTTGCCAGCATGGTCTCGTAGATCTTCTCGAAGGATCGGAACGCCGAGGACAGAGGCTCGCGGATTGGTATAGCACATCGACGGCGTTGCCAACTTTGGCACTCCACCTTTGACTGTCGGGCCTTCAAGTGGTAGGAAAGGGATCTTTTGTTCGCTGATCTGATAGTGATTGTAACCATTGAGGACGTAGTTCGTAGTATAATACTTGAGTGCCTTTTCGCGTTTCACATTTGCCCTGACTGGATCAGATTCCTCCAAGCCCGTAAATACCTTAATGAGGTATACGGTATTAGGGAACAGATTCAACCCTAGACGTAGCACAAACTTTTCTTCAGCAGTTTGACCGCCGCGCCAATTTTGAGCTCCTCCAGGCCATTGAATGATAGGGCATTCCAGTTCGCGAAGGTCAGGTTTGGGAACGAATAAATCCATGGCACGATAAACCTTCTTATCATCTCCCTCGGCTTTGCAGAATGGTGTTTGCTTGAGTTTTAGAATGTCCTCAGGAGGGATATCTTGGCTAACGCTAGTGAAATATTTGATCAAGTCAAAGGCACTCCAGGAAGCACTCGCATCGTCACCTTTTGCTTGTAACCGTTCCAAGACGAGTGATAACTCAAGGGTCTTTCGAACTCCTAAAGCCATCAAATAATCTTCCTTCACACCGTTCATAGATTGTATTATCGGAAGATCTTTGAAAATTTTGACCGTCGGGAAGTATGCCTCGCCCGGTTTTCTCATGCTCTTTGTTGTGGGCACGCAAGGAACTGCCTTCAAGACGGTTGCAATAGCGTTTTTGTCCGCGGGAACAAACTTCTTCCACGGTTTTGCGAGGATAGCGTGAACCTGGCCGGCAAATAAGGGCGAAAGAGTGATGTTATGCTCAATCGCAATTTGCGCTAAGGTTTGGGGCGAAGCAAGATACACCGCCCATTCCACCAGATCCAGCTCCTTCCATCCTAAGGCTTGAAGTTCCTCGCGTTTCATTGTTTTCGTCAGAGAGAAGGGAATGCATGTTGGCGGGACTGGCATTTCTGGTGGGAGAATAGCAGGCGTTACAAAGGTCTTGATATCGGCGAGAATTACAGGTGCACCCATCGCTTCCGGATTTTCCGTTTCTTCTGTATTGCTCGAAGTCGAAACAGCAACCCTGATTAATTCCTGCACAAATTCGTTCGAGACCTCCCCATTGATTGCCTTCTTTGCGAGCCACCTCAAAAATGTGACCATTTGAGCGCCTGTCAAAGCTCTATTCTCCAGTTCGGATCTCATATCATTAAGCGAGAACTCGTGGATGAATCCATACATTCGTAGAGCCTTGACAAACCCAGGTGCGTCCGTTTGAATTGTAGGTGGCAGTAATGGAATACCTGACAGGAACCCACTGATTTCCTCGGCACCCTTGGGAATTATTCTTACAGTTTGGCTGGGCAAGATACCCTTTGTGCTGATCACTTCCATGACGTTCGAGCATTGCCAGAAAGCTTCTTCGATGATCTGACCGACCACAGGACTCGGTGTGCTCTCAACGAATGTAAACATGTTCATGATGTGCAACACCGACGGGGCGACTTTATTCCATGCATCCATAGCGGCGGCGAACTTCCCTTCTGCCGTCTGTATTCTTCCACGCAAGGATGACATTTCATAAAAGTAAACGATACGGGCAAGGATACCCGCCATTCGCAGCATTTCAGCGTTCCACTCTTTGACATATCGAGCGTTGAAGTCGATGCTCTCACGCTCGACGGTTGGGATGACGCTGTGTGCCGCGAAATGTGCCCGAATAGCGGTGGTCTGATGTGTAGCAAAGCCGATAAAGATTTTACCAAGCTTAGTGGGTAGGACGTTCGCAAAGATAAAGTTGTCAGACTTGGCATCCGCTGACTCAGAGGCATCCAACTCGTCTTTCGACATGGTCAAAATTGCACACTTTGTTCGTCGCGGAGGTGGCTTCTTGGTCGCTCGTTCTAGATTCGCTGCAAAACTAGAAGATACATTTGATTGTAGGTTTGCCGTTGCTATCCTGATAAAAATTGTGCTGCTCGTCACTTTTGCAAGATCAACTGTATCGAGGAGACTTGCAGATGAACCGTTTCGAGAGATATCCCTTAAGGGAGACGGAGCGGGAGATGCTAGTCTCTGCCAGAAGCCTCTGAATCCGCTACTGACGGTATCAGTGACCGTCTGTCCGAGCTTTGGCTTTTCTTTGTAGTTTACAATTCCCATAACGTCTGCTGTGAGTTGCACACTCTCCGAGTCCACGCCAATAATCTTCAACATCGCGCCGGTTCCTTTCTGAGATGTCGAGATGCTCGGAGGGAGCGATAACGGATTGGCAGGGGATTTCTTCTTTTTGAGGGACGTGATGCAATAATTGTCTATATAGAAATCGATCTGCTCCAGGGAAACAAAGGTAAGAGAAGTTGCGAGAAACTGCGATAGCGAAACTAGTGGTGGAGGGTCTGCCGGTTGTCGGTATTCTAGGAGGAAGGTGGTCATATTATCGTGCTGCGGTAACTTTGCCCTTCTCGTGAACAGCTGATTCCCTTTCCAATAGAACGCCATCGCCTGAGAGCCAGAAGATACGAACGGTTCTTCGCATTCGTCGAAAACACTGTAAAAGCCGACACCAAAGGCACCTGCATAACTATTAGCCTCCTTCTAAACTAAACCAGTAAATTATCCTTTTGATCATGAATGTCGACGTACCGATCTTTGTTTCGTCTGGATTTCCTTCCGCGATTCGCTTTAACCGTTGCCAATCTTCTTCTCGAAATGGGATGCCGTCATTTTTTACCAACATTCTCTTGCATTTGCTCTTTAATAATCGCTTCAATTCTTCATTTTTCCGCTGTATTGGGGTCATGGAGTTGAGGTCCGTCAGCGTTTCGGTAGGGGCGGGACCAGCGGTCTCGTATCGGATCTCGACGCGTTTGGCGCTCGCGTCGGCGGCATTTTGTAATAATTCTCGGAGGGTAGTGTGTTCGCCAGAGTATCGGGCGAGGACTTTATCGATCTAGAATGTCGATGGGAGAAAGAATGTTAGATACTGTAAGGTTGTAGGGGTCAAGGGGGTAGGCGCAGGAAACATACCAGGGCTCGGGTGTTGACCGTGACAGCCTCCTCGTCGACTCCAGACCCTAGGGTTGTCTGCCGAAGCGAGTTATAGTCTATAGCGGCCATGGTTTAGGGAAAGCAGCCTAGGAAGAGTATATCCCAGGTATATATGGTCTCCAATGTTCCGAGTAAAAGCCGGTTGAAGGAATGGAGGCAGATGGAAACAGGGACGGATGGTTGGTATATATAGCTGGAGGATCCTGGTAGCTGTCAAATGGAGTGGCGGGAGCGGGCGATCGTTGCAGCTGATGAAAGTAATTAATTGAAAGCAAGAGAAAGGCTAAGAATAGAAGTACTAAACTATAGAGAAAGAGGAGAAGAGATAAAATTGAAAAAGAAGAAATAGGAAAGACAAGACAAAAAAGAATGATGTTTAAATGTCACAGCTGTGAGGTGTCAACCAGGCATAAGGTAAATATAAATATGCACGAGCTAGCTGCAGAGGTTAGTTATACCCGCCCGTTTGTCTTAGCTCCCTTGGAGCCCGTCCGGTTCCCTTTCAACGGTCGTCGCTGTTGCAACTTCCTCAGCCAGTCATTACGCGGCCCTGATAGCTGTCGCGAGTGGGGATTACTAAGGTGTCGAGCGGGAGAGGTGCGTATATTGCTACCTAGATGCGGAATGGGGCGGTCACTCGAAGATTCGAGAAAAGAGTGAAGGCAAAAATTTGAAAAGGATGGAGAGAGCCAGTAACGATGACTCGGTTGGGCTCGTTGTCGTCAGCTGCAGGAGATGAAACGGCTGCGGTCAATTCGGTCCGAAGATGCAAAAGTTTATATATTCTATGAAAAGGAAGGGATGACAAATGCCTATAGAACGAAGAAGAAGAGAAATCGATAAGGTATCCTCACAAGATATGAATCAATCAGAGCCTCCTGGCCTGGATTTCGATCAGTCGCGCTTGCACCTGAGGCAGCTGAGGAGGTCACTCTTTCTGTTTCGCCGGTTGTTACGCGGCTGGGGGGCGGCGGCGGGAAGCGAACCAACTGAACGGGGAACCTGTGGCAGGGGACACCCCCGGTCGGCGTTTACATCCTAATCTCCGGGGCACAGTCTATTCTTAGCTTCTAGATTATATTCCATCTTACTTCAGGTCGACGTCCATGTCAGTAAACTTCAGACGCTCGAGAGATATCAAAGTCAAAAGATCCAATCAGGTTTAAAAGAAGAAGAAAAGGTATATTATGTACAGGTAATGTATACACACTTATGGCCACACCATCAATCATGATATCAATGCAATGAATATACGCCTGTCCTCAAACTATAACCACGCTGCTGGTAATTTTTCGCAATATAAAGAAATATAACCGATTCAATCGAAATAGCAATCGATTCGATCAGTCGCTGGCGACGACATTGCACACTTCCCTCGCATACCACACCTTCCGTTCCCCCCGAATCATATCCTCCAATAGTCGCTGCTCAACCTCCAGCGGCGCTGATTCCCCATTTGTCTTTTTCCCTTCATCTTCATCCTCCTCGTCATACTCATCCCCTTTAACTTCCTCCACGCAGCCCAAAATCTCATACTCCCCGCTGGCAATAACCACAATCCCAAGCTCTACCACCATCTCCTCCCCACTCCTCAGCCATCCCAGCGACTTTTGCAAAGTCCCATTAACCCCGATCCTCCTTGTCATCTCCAGCCCTGCATTCCCACTATTCCCACCTCCCACAAATCTCAAACACGGCAACAGCCGACTGATCAACCGCACCTTCTTCTGCCCTCTATTCTTCACCACAACTTTCACCTTGAAAAACTCATCCGTCTTGACTCCCCATCTGCCCCTCGCGATACTCCTCACCATAGCTTCATCTCCCACATCATTCTCCAATGTAACGCTGACATCCACCTCCTCAGCCTTAACCACATCCACTCCTCTGCTCCCACTCATCCTAAAGTTCCTACATTCCACCACCCCCTGTCGATCGCTCCCCACTTCCTCCCAACTCCCACTAACCCTCCCCAATACCGCCTCTTTATACCAAAACCCCTCCCTCGTAACCCTCTCAATTTCCGGCGACACCTTTGTCATCGAAACAACATACTGCCGCTGTGTCTTATTCAAACTCGGTATCGGCGCTGTCGGGTTGGCAACATATATCCTCTTTAGCGGTAGTATCAACCGTGTCGAGTGTCCCGCGGGGATAGTATCTGAAGCCGTAAACTTCATATCATCCTCTCCCTTCTCATGCGTAAACCCATCATCAATATCCTCAGGCGATGGATTATAAAACATGGAAACCTTCAACGGATGCGGCCACGAATTCCGTATATCGATCAAAACTAAAGCGTAGGTGCTCGGATTCGGCACGTTTGTGAGCCTCGAAAACAGTTCCCTAACCTGTTCGTTCTTCTTCGCCAGTTTCACAGACTCGACAACTTTGCCATTCGTATCTCCATTCTGCAACACCGGCTCCCCTTCTGCGTCCTCAAAATTATGTTGCGAAGCCAGTAGCGAGGAGCTCACTCCGCTCCACGGTAAAAAGTCCATCCTAACCAACTCTACCGCGGCGTTGACCGTGACCGTCACATCTGTCTCCGTTCGCCTCGTATACCATCTCCCAGTACTCTCCCCTGCTTCCGCTCTTTGCGCCTCCCCTTCTCTATCGATAAACCCATAGTCCACGACTATTTTCCCGCTAACTAGTCCCGGTTTCCCCAATACCTGCACTTGAAACACTCCCCTCCCTCCAGGCGGGATCCTCACATCCTCGTCCGGCTGAACCCACTCAAATGCCTTTTTCTTATAAAGTATAACCTCCAACTCGTAAATCTCTGCTGGTAAACCCTGTTTCTGCGCGATGGCATTCGTAACCGGCTCCGTCGTACTATCGATGAAGCTAATAGCGACGAAATCCACTGCGACAGAAGTACTCTCGTTCTTAACGTGTACCGTGAACACCTGCTTCTCTCCCTCGAGCACCATTATCGCGTTCTGCGGGAGACTGGTGTGGGTGATGATAAGCTTGGGTTGCGCGGGTATCACATTGATGGAGAGCTGCTTCAGGTCTGGTCCGCACGAGGGTTGGGGTATCAGACTCATTCGGTTGCCCGCCGAGGTGGTTGAGATGTGGGATATTGGGCGTGGATTCTCAGAGGACATGACGCCCAAGCCCACTTGTTTGATTTTATCTTCTCCGTCAACTGGTACCATCCGCACATCTGGGATGATTGCAAAGAAGCGTTCCTTGCACCCGTATACTCTGATCTTCGCTCCGAGGAGTTTCATTGCACCAGAGGATTGGGGTATTCCCGTGATGATGTAGGTGTGCTGTCTGTACGGTCCGATTACTAGACTCGCGGGTAGGGTTTCGAATTTAACTCCTGTGACTTCCAACGCTACATTATCGATCTGGATCTCAAAGTCGAAGGGGTTCTGTAATGTTATTAAAAACTCGACGGGTTCGGATTCGACGAGTAATGTTTTGACAGCTGTATCAGCTAGTGAGGTGACGGTGGTATGTTTTGATGCGAAGGGATTGTAGATGAATGGATTCTTCGCGGCTCCGGTGGCAGCGGTTAGTTCGGCCGCAGCACGGGGTACAGGAGGTTTCCATATCTGAGACCTAGGGAGACAGCCAACCCGTTAGTTAATTCTTATTTCATAGCTTTGAAAAGAGGTTGGGCTATGGTATCGTACTCTACTAGCTCGACATCCCGTAGCAGGAAATCATCCCAGTAATCTGCCACCCCGCCCAGCTCCTCATCCAGCCCGCTCTTCCTCGCCAGCCCGACGGTTCTAGTGAAGCTCTCCGCCAGCTTGCCTTGCTCCCCTTTACTCAAATCCGTCCCCGCTATCTCTAACAGCTTGGTCGTATATCTTAATATAGCTTCATAATCCGGAATCGCCTCCGTGAGAAGTATACACGACCTCAACACCCCCACTTTCAAAGACAACCATCCAAATCCCTTACAGTAATTCGAGTCCGCTAGGTTTTTGCGTAGCAGCGTATTCTTCTCCTCATCTGTTGAAGTATCCAAGGCGCTTGATAATGTATTGTGCGTGATCCCATAAGCCGAACAGAGGTCGTCTAGTAATCTACTAGTCCGTACGATATCAGCTTCATCCCCATCCAGTCCTCCTTCGTGCTCTTCTCCACCGAGGCCACCGCGGGGTTGAGGTGTCCCTGGCCGCGAAGAGTTCCTACTCGCTGGACGGAACTCCTCTCCGCCGGATGCAGTTGGGTGTAATCCCGTCTCTGCAGCGCCGACGACACGGGCTTGTATCAAGCTAGGGACTAGCAGTTTGAGTAACTCTCGTGTAATCAGTGCTTTTTTCCGCTTGAAGCCAATCTTGTCGAGAACTGCCGCCATGCCGCCGAGTATACTCGCCGCATCTACGACAGTCAGACTTTGAAGGTTGAAAGGATAAGCCTGCATTACTCGTGTGGCGATATCCACTCTCGATAGATTTTTAAGTGACGGTCGACCCAGATCGGTGGGTAACGGCGCACCAAGCACGAGATGCGGCAAGGAAATTTCGTTGAGTCCATGACATTGGTGACATACTACCATGAGTTTGCAGAATCGAATGATGGTCTCGGATTGGACAAGCGCAGGGGCATATTCTTGGTTAAATGTACCAGCACGGTTATAGAGTCCCAAGATAGTATTGAGTAGCTCGGGCATCATGGCAAACACTGATTCGAGAGTTTCGTTTACCGCACCGTTCAGCTTCCATTTTGTTTCCGAAAGAGGAGTGGTAGCTGGAAACACGACCGTGGGTATCTGTAAGTCAAGTCCCATATGGGCCATTATCACCAACGACACCCCGATACCCTCCAGAGCTTTTCCATGCCATAGGTAATCGCTGTTATTTTTTGCAGCGATAGCACCTTCAGTAAATCTATTCCGTTATTAGTAATATTCTAAGGGTCGAGTTTTAAGAGACAATGATGCTCACTCTCTGAAAGCATCCGTGACGAATCCCGCCATGAGATGCAAGTTTGCGATAGCAATGCTAATTCTCCCTTTACCTTTCACTCTCTCCCGTTCAGTCACACTCCCGCTCCCAAACCCCGTCATACTCAATCGAGTTCCCACAGCTCCCAAATTTGCAAACTGCGCCGCCGTAGGACCCGACAAACCGACCGGCATGGACATCCTAGTAACAAATTTTGTTGGGGATTTTTCTTCTTCATGTAGAATCGGAGCTTCGATGGTATGAAGTGCTTGTAAACTCTTCGATAAGCTTTCAAATTCGTAAAGCAGCAGCGAGCTGAGATCGGACATGACACCTCTGATCGAGGTAACCGAGGAACGATCTTTCGATGGAATCGGTATTGTGAGTCTCGGGTATTCGTGCACGTTGGATGACAACTCGCCGTCTTCGGCCCATCTATGAGTATCTCTAGAGAATAGGTCATCGCCTATAGGTGTGTCGAAGAGGACTAACGGGAAGAGCAGAGCTTTTGGGTACTATAAACGAATTAACATCGTGATCGAATCTGCGATGCGTGGGGTGTCATTGGTTGGATTTACTTGAAAGTTCAGATCCTGTATTCCAGCTCGGAGATCGGCGACTGAGTTTTTCTCCATGTAGTCGGCGATAGCGATGACCTGGGATTGCCGGAGTCCTGCTTAGTTTAAGCCACTTTGAAACAGCTTTTTCGTGGAGCTAAAAAAAACCTCCAACGATGCCTGCCAGTAAGACGGGAGGAAGGTGATGCATACCATGTAGGTCCGCCGATGCATCTCGAGGCCATCGAGGTATTCATGTTCGGTATTATAGGATGTCGTGAGATTGTATACTATCTGCCCGCTGGGGAAGCTTAACGGCGAGAATGTAGCTATATAAGATGACGAGACACATATATTAGCCACCGGAGCTCAATTCTATACGAATTTGTATATATTACAATACTTGAACGATATAGGAAGAAACATGGGAGGACCCACGAGATCAAACGTACTCTTTGTCCCTCGCGAATCGAGACCGACATTCTCTAATCGGACCTTGTTCCCGGCCTGTAACCGTTCGACGAATTCGTAGAATTTCGCCCGTTTTATGCGGCCCACGGGGGCGAGGAGGACTTTGATATGCGAGGGCGCGGTGAAGGAGAGTGGATCTGGCGTCGGCATCCTGCAGATTTGATACACTTGAGTGGTATCCGGCGGAAGCACAGGGGCGCGCTAGCTTGGTTGTACCCTCAGACGAGGGGAGGTGTCGCGTTAGATGTGATCAAGTGCTCGGTTGGTGGTTGAACGGCTGGTTTCGCATCTCTGATGCTATTAAGTGGTTTTGATATTAATGGTAATTTGGGTGACAGAGGGGATATGCGCAAGGGAAGTTGAGTATGGGAGGGTGATGCCGTAGATGTTCGATATTGATAGCTCTATATCGATATCTTGTGATTTGATTAGGTTCGGGATGCCGGTGCTGGAAGGTAGCTCGCGAGCTTAGCCTCCGTCCAGCCTGTTGGCGGTTTGACTTATATTACAACGCACAGCAGATGATTTATTCCACCGCGTGGAGGAGGAACAGCCCGGATCCTGAATCTATAAAAACATGGCATGCATGAATTTAGGATCTGGCATAACCATAGATGCAGGCTAGATTCCGCAATATCAAGTCTGATAGTTTGGAGACGCTAGAACGAGTTTGTATTGCTCAGACTCGTTTATAATCATTAACAGGCGACTACTGTCTTCACATAATTATATGATTGAATCTTTTATTTTTAGCTCTGATACCGCTTGACATACAAACCGTCTTATAAATAAAAGTTGAAGCGGCTAGAGCGTTTGTAGGATAATATAAATAGCTCATGCTATATGCGGTGACGGTAATTCTACTCGGTAGTATCCATAGCGCTACCACTTGGTCCACTCTCACCGAGTAGCCCCGCCAATTCATCATCATTATCATCGTCAGCTCCACCAGCGTCCATAGCTGTATCCAATCTCGCTGCTCTCTGACTCTTGGTACCATCCTCTCCTAGCAGGTCCAAAAACCTCTTCACCCTCGGACCATCGTATTGCTTCAGATCTTCACCGATACCAACAATTGCAATACTGGTATTATCCGTAGTCAGCTCCTTATCTTGCTGTAGTGTATCCCTCAAAGCCTTGAGACCATGTAGCACCAATTCATCACGTGAAACGTCCGGGAAAGATTCAAAGTGTCTTTCCAGATATGTCCGTGCCGACTGACTACGAGCTCCGATGGCAGCTCCGAAGTATTCAAGTATCTGCCCGCTTGGTTGGAACTCCCATAGATGCGGACCGGTTTCGTCGACACCAGCGATGAGTAATCCCACACCGTAAGGACGCTTTCCGTAATGTTGAGTGTTGACCTGGGCTTTGTCCGCAATGGAATTCACGACACGAGAGACGGGAACAGGGCGTTTGTAGAGGAGACGCGATGCCATGGATTGCTGACGCATAAAATTGGAGAGGACACGAGCGTCCGGGGAGAGACCGGCGAGGGCGACGCCTAGATGCTTGTCGATTGGGATGATTTTCTTTTGATAGGAGCCTAGTTCTTCAGCATTTCTCTATGTTAAAGCAACATTTCCATAGTCAGCATGTAAATCTCTTTTTATACTAGAATAAATGATCCTAAGTTCGGTATATGATGATAGAGAGGTACCTTTAGAGCTACCAAAGCGACATGGGTTTTCGACCTCAAGCCAACGGCGGCAGAACCCTGCTTGATAGCTTCGAGGGCATATTCGACCTGGAATATTCGACCCTGTGGGGAGCTACGTCACAATTAGCTTAGATCTTACACGGTATTGAAGTTTTGAAGCATTTAGTGATTTTTATAGAAGTCTTACAATGTGACAGAGTCGTTATCGTAATTGTTTCTAAACATGTTGGTGGTGGGCCTGCTAACAACGGTTACCAGCTGGAGGGGTGGTGAATGGGGAGGGAGAGGTGACCCAAAGATTCGGAGGATAAGGAGAAGCTGCAAGCGTATCCTAGGGGTCGTCGAATCGGGTAAGATGGCGATGGTTGCGAAAAGACGGATGAAGATGATGAGGAAGCAGGTGTCTACGCGGCCGTCGGTTCTTCGAGAAGAGGGAGCTGCTTAGCTTTGGTGGGACGACGTGCCTCTGCGTTGGAGGCCTGTGGCTGGTGAGAATAGATGGCTTGTGGTTGGTACTTCTGTGGCTGGTGGCTAAACATGACGGAGGCGCGTCATCTCCGGCAAACAACACAAACCGACCGGGGTGACAACCGGCCCAGCCAAACCAGCCTCATCGCCATCATCCTTCCGTCCTTCCCATCGCTTCCTTCCCCCCATTTCAACTTCACTTCCCCCGACGGCTTCCTCTTGCCTGGCACCAGAGCGGATAAGACTAGACTCCTCCTCCTCTGAATATTCGTCTTTGCACTCCCGACCGAATATCTAAAACGTACCTTTCCACCGATAACATTAGATCAAACACCCCCCGTCCGTCCCATCGGGCCCATCCCACTTTCGACCGACTGATCTCACGATACCAACCCTATCATACCTACCAATGCCCAGCATGCCTTCCGCCGGTCTCAAAACCATAATCGCCCTCTCCTTTGTACGCTTAAAACTCCGCTTTAAATAATATACCAAAATTACTCTCACAAATCCCGTAAAGCCCATTTAAAACTAACACCCGATGTAATAAACAGGTCCTTGCCATCGGCTTCCTCCTCGTCATCCTCTCCTCCGCATTATACTCCCAATACTCTCCCCTCTTCGTCGTAGCCACCTACCTCCTGGCCCCTCTCCCCAACGCCATCTGCAGCCGTTATGCATCCTCCTACAATGATGACTTTATGGACTCCGGCTCCTCCGCTACCAACATCCTCGACCTGGGCCGTTTCCTCACGGGGTTTTTGGTGTTGATGGGTATCGCCTTGCCGGCCGTCCTCGCCCACGCTGGGATAATACAGTGGGGCGCTATGGTAATGAGCATAGTCGGTGGATTGTTGATTTACGGCACGATCATCGCCTTCACGATGTTTTTCCAAGAGGAAAGTGACTTTTGACTAGACGGGTGAAATCTATCACCGGTAGTGATGAATGGGGGGAGAGTGTGTATAGCGTGCTAATTTTCGTTTGAGGCTTGATTTTCCTTTGTTTTGAGGAGAGGGTAGAGATATGTACCAGTATGTGGGGACTATATTGATGGGTATATGATCGTAGGGAGGTATCTTTCGGGACTCGGTTTATAATGTTGGGTTTTTGGATACGAGGCGTGGAGGTATGGCCTTACAGTTCTCCATCAGGCTTTGGTTAGGGACGTATTCAGATAGCACATGGAGTTCTTTTCTTTACGGTTCTAGGTCCAGGAACCCTTGTGAATGTTTAGGTACGGGACTAACGTCGACCGATGTGGACGGGTTTGGATTTTTGGTTATCTCTTTCAGTTGTACATTCTTTAGTACTGCGTATCGTTTTCCTGTTTCTTTTTCATAGCATATTTCCGATTTTCGATCCATACAGAATCATAGTTTTTCATGGCGTTGGTTTCCGCATATCCAGGTTTATCTTCAAGGTTTTCAATTCTCATGTGCAAGTCTGTAGACAGTTTCGACTGAAGAGAGATGAATCCTTCTAAATTTCTATGATACCCCGTTAAATGCAGAGATATCTATGATGATCTAAGTTAAGTATCTACTAAAGTATTATATAAATATGTACAAAAGCGCGAAAGTGCTCGAGACCAAAAAACTCACCGTCACACAAACACTCACAGAAACACCGCCAGCGTGCTGTTCAACTTGGTAAGCATCTCCTCCCACTCTCCCTCGGGGTCACTCAATGCTGTCACCGCCCCTCCTGCCCCGATCCTCCACCTCTCAACCTTCCCCTCACCCTCTACCCTTCTTCTCTCATTGACCCCCTCCATCTCGTTATCAAACCTATACATACTCCTGATAACCACACTCCAATCGCCGCTGCCACTGGCGCACCAATACCCCATAACCCCACTATACATCGCCCTTTCCCCTCCCAATCCACCAGCGTTCGCATCCCCCTCTATTTCCTGCAATATCTCCACACTCCGTTTCTTAGGTGCGCCGGTCATACTCCCAGGTGGTAAACTCCTCTGGAGTACATCCAACCCCGTGAATCCGAGTTCACCTCTCATCCTCTCCCCCATTGTTCCCTCAATAACACTAACGAGCTGGAATACAGTCTCGTACTCTTCCACCGCCATTAACTTTGTAACCTTCACACCGCCGTCTTCGTCTTCTTGTCCATCCAACACGCCGTGGAGATCGTGTCGTATCAAATCTACAATCATGAGATTCTCGGCTCGTTCTTTGGGAGTGTTGAGAACAGCTTCGGCTTCGATCCTGCTAACTGTGCTGCCGTCTGCTTTCGCTTTTCTAACTGTACCTTTGATGGGGCGGAGTTGGAATTTACCTTTGCGATCCCAACTGAGGAATCGTTCCGGAGAGGAGGAGAGCAGACATGTGGTGGAGCATTTGTATATACCGGCGAACGGAGCGGGATTGCGTTTGCGTAGGTGTTTGTATATCTTCCACGCCGAGTCGACCTTTTCCTGTTGGTTGTCAGTAAAGGGATGGTGGATGTCGACTGTCGTTTGTGCGGTCAGGCAGAGTTCGTAGGATTCTCCTCTTGCTAGCTCATGCTGGCAGCGTCGTACGTTTTCCATGTAAGGTTCTTGAAGGGGTCGTTTGATATTGAGCATGTCGGACGGGAAGACTGGTTCCGTCGAAATTGGAAGTTTTCGTCCGTTAGCGGTATTCGACCGTTGTTGGGAAACAATGCTGT
The DNA here is from genome assembly GCA_036971675.1 of Orbilia ellipsospora. Taxonomy (NCBI): domain Eukaryota; kingdom Fungi; phylum Ascomycota; class Orbiliomycetes; order Orbiliales; family Orbiliaceae; genus Orbilia; species Orbilia ellipsospora. The sequence continues at coordinate 1,392,293 of JAVHJO010000003.1, forward strand.
TACTGCCACTAATCGTACCGTTCGGTGGGGTAGTGGTAGGCGTTATGCTCATGGCAGCGAGGAGCTTTACCTTCTCGCTCATGTCGCCGACCCAATCTTCATCTCCTCCATGGATGGACTGCACCCATACCTTTCCGCTGACATTGTCCACGACGATACTCCTCTCGAAGAACGTCAAACTGATGTCCGGTCGTCGAACGGCGCCGTCTCCAGGTCTTGGTTTCTTGACATCGACGCCTAGCCCCATTACCCCGGACTCGTAGTTAAAGTACCCCATAAAGCCACCCCAAAACGGACATTCCTCATCCCCACCCTTCGCTTTCTTCTTCTTCATATACCCCGCGATGGCACCCCAAACCCCACCCTCAACTCCTTTCAACGATACCTCTCTTTTCGCCCTAGCGTTCCCCTTCTCATACCCGTGAATTTGAAAACTCACAACCTCCTCCTCGATTCTCCACGTTATCGTTTCCGTTAGGTGATCCGCGAATACCCCGATTATAGTGTACTGTCCTGTGTGCCCGGCCGATGAATCTAACATCACAAACTCATCTCGTGTTTTGACCTCCAACAACTCGCAGAGCTCAACAATGGATAAACACGGTGCGTGGAAGACATTATACTCCACCTGCAACTCTGCAACTTTCTCGGCTGTATCCATTGTCGCAGAGCCCTGCAAACTCCTCTGTTGTAAAGGTACCTTCCACCCTTCCTCTGGTATCTCCACACTTGCAGGCCTCTTATTCAGAACCAACCACTCCACCGCTAGCGCCCACCAATTCTCAACCACCCTTGCACCGTCGAGATTGGTACAGCAAGATTCAGGATGATATTGCACCCCCCAAAACGGCAGAACTCTATGTCTTACCGCCATTATAACCTCTCCGTTCTCCCCTTCCCCATCGTCGGCTGTAGCCAGCACCTCCAACTGCCGTAACGCCACTTCATCAAGCTCAGCTCGTAAGGAATGATACCGGATCGCATCCACACTACCACAGTCTCTAAAGATATCCGTGCCGGTATGGTTAATAACGGAGCTCTGCCCGTGTTTGACGACCGGTAGACGGGATATCTTGCCGCCAAAGGCGAGACAGAGGCTCTGGAAACCTAAACAGACCCCGAATACGGGGATCACATGTTCTGCAGCGAGGGAGTAGATGTAGGGGATTATACCAACGTCCTGGGGGTTGGTCGGGGTGCCCGGGCCGGGTCCTATGACTATGGCGTCGAAAGAGGGGAGGAGGGGGAGGAGAGAGGGGAGGGTGTGTGTGTCTATTTTCGTGGTGTGGATTTGGGCGTGGGTCGTATGGCGGAGGAGGGCTGCGAGGTTGTTTGAAAAGGAGTCGTATGCGTCGAGGAGGAGGATTCTGCGGGGTGGTTGTGACATTTTGGTAGTATATTATGATATATATTGCATATATTCGATTTGGGTGCCAGTCTGCCTTGAAGTAGGGGAGTGGATAGCTGAAGCTCGAGGTATATATATAACTAATTTTGAAGCTAGACCATATAGCTGGGTAGTTTGGTATATGGCCGGGGTGCTAGCTTAATATATAAATATGCAACTATGGTCCGGTTAATTAATATATTAAGTGCTGGGAGCAAGGGAGCCTCATTGGGTTGTGAAGCTCAGATGCTCATCGGTTGCCCCGTTTTTGGAGGTGGTTTTTTGAGAGGATCCCGAAATCAACATCCGACGACTATGCATGTGATAAGATAGGGTAATTGAATGATGTTAGCGAGTGGCAGGCGAGCGAGAGAGCCAATGCTTTTATGAAAACCGTCCGCCGTCCGTCATCCGCCTCTGCAAGCTGCCCAAAGTTGTCGAGGGGAGAGGAGGGAAGACAAATATCTTCAGAGAAAAGAGTGGCGGCGGGCGACGGGTTGTTGTTGCAAGAAATTTTTTGGGGCGCGGCCAATCAACAGCGCCGATGCTCTTCTCTTGGGTCGATGCAGCTTGCTCGCTCGGGTAACAGCGGATAAAATCCAACAAGACCTTACTGCACGACTCTCAGACTGGAGGTAATTCGCACCAAACTATGATCCCAAAGACAATGTAATTGCACTACTTCTAGCGTGCTTTTTGTACAATTATCTCAAGCGTTCATGTAAACCCTGATGCCTAAGTACTTGACTATCCAACACAAACTTTTAAAAAAAATATGCACCTCTAAACTTAATATAAACTTTACCTACTATTCATTAACTTTATCTAATCAATATACATAAACTTTATAAACACGCGTTACTTTCACGCTATTTACCAGTCCTCTCTGCGTCTTTTCGTAAAACATCATTTAACCCTTCTCTTCTTACACAGTTTTCCAATTTAAAGCTCCCAGCGAGCTCCTCAAGCTCCTCCATTGTCTTCCCTTCAAACAACTCTGCGAACTCTTTAACAAGATACTCACTCATCAGACACTCTCTCACAGCCCTCTCAACCTGTCTATCAAACTGCCATATATTAGGATACTTTGATCTTCTAATATGTTCCGGCACAGTGGCCTTCAACCCATCTATAAATGGCTGATATACCCCTTTCACCTCCTCCTTCTCAGAGAAACCCCAAAAGTCCAAAGCCAATTTTCCTTTCTTCTCCACAAATCCACGGATGAGTTTCATATAAGGACTTTCAGGATGCACATATGTCATCCCTTGGTAGCCAATATCCTTATAAAGCCAGATACTCCAACTGACACCGGTCTCCTGGTATATCCTCAGCTGTTCCTTGAGCACCTCGTACCGCGCGCTGTTCACCGTCTCCGCATTGGAGTCCCGCGCCGGATCAGCATACACCGGTCCGAACTCACCATTCCATATTGGTATCCCCGCTTTGCGCATGTACTCCACCTTTCTCTCAAACTGTGATCTGAGTTTCTCCTTCTCCTCGGGAAGGCCAGAGTATAGCGGCTGTCCGGGGATCGGAAATCCCATCATGGCATAATCGTGACACGCATAGACTGTATTGGGTAGGATATTATCTGTAGGGAAGTGTGAAAAGTCCATGGCGTAGGTATTCCCGTCGACGAAAAGCATGTGATCGGCGTCAACGCTTCGTATCGCCTTTTCCACGCGTTCGTAAAATTCGTAGAGACGGGTGTGTTTCGGGTCGGCGGGTTCGTTGAGCGGATTATACCCTGCCACGACCGGGTTACCAGCATAGTGCTTTGCGATCGCAGTCCATAAGTTTATAGCCTGGTCTTGGAAAACCTTATATTCCCAAAACATAGCCTTATTCAGACCCGAGTCGCTATGCCAGTCTTGATTCTGACCACCCGGTGCGGCATGAAGGTCTAGGATGACGTATATGTCGTATTTGGCACAGATATTTACTACTCTGTCCAGCTGGGCGAACCCTTCTGGCTTGAGCGTGTATGGATTGCTATCGTCGATGAAGTGACGGTAGTTGAACGGTACGCGGATGCAGTTGAGCCCCAACGAAGCGTAGAATTGAGCGTCGGTTTCCGTGAAAAAGTTCTCTATCAGCTTGTTGAAGAAGAATGTGGCTTTCTCTTCTCCTAGGACGTCTGTCATGGCAGCTCTGAGCTCGTGCTCGTGACCGGAGTACCCAGTTATAAAGTTTTCCATGTTGAGGTGGCCTGCAATGGCGGCACCTTTGAGGATGACAACGTTTCCATCCCGGTCGACAATTGAGGTTCCGGAGACTCTAAGTAGTTTGCATTTTGATCTATATATAGCGTTTGGTTGAGGTGCGGAGAGTTTGAGGAGGAGCTGCTGCTGGAGTTCTGTGGCGATTTGGGTCATTGTGCCTGATATTCTATACTTTGGGTGGTACCGAAATTGAATGAGCATTCGAGAATAACACTCTTGAACTGAAAGAGAGAGGTGTATACTTCGAATGTGAAGAGGATATTTGGATTGTGGTTTGTAGTGATCTATGTTCAGCTGGTATATATATACTGACCGAGCTAGTTAGAGCTTGCCCATTTGTAAGCTCAATCGCATTAGTTGCCGCATCTAAGTCTAGTATAACTCATCCCGAGAATATATTCCCCAAAGATGATGAAATTAAATCTTCGATCTAATTTTCGAGGTAGAATAATCCGAGGTCCAGCCGGAACGATGTTCTGGACGCAGGTGCACGGACTGTTGGAGTTTTAGTGTTGATGTCTTAAAAACGATATTCCGCGATCCCTGTTCGCTATGCAGGTGCAGGCATTGCATGTTGCACGGCAGCCTCGGGCCAGTGGATCCGTGGGTATCGAGACATGTATTACCATGGGCCGACCAGACGATAATCAGACCTTCTAGCGGGCAAGTCCCATACGTTCTATTTAGGCTATTTAGGATTTGGGGAACCGTCTCCACTTTTCTATGTGCTTTTGGTTGTGGGGTTGGAGAAGGCGGATGTATTCTATTTCAGTCGAACATGAACAGAATTGCAATGGAGAACTTTTCATAGAATACAATATATTCGATCATCTCGAAAATATTCCTTGCAACCTGAAGGGATTTGGTTAAATATTCGGCTAGATAAATATATTACATGCAATTAATTTACCCGGCGCATTGTAATCCACCAGCTCGTAGCTTGGCTAATACCTGTCGAGCCTCTGATCCTCTCCGATCAGCCCCATATCCTGCGCCTTTCGATACTCCCTCTCCAATGTCTCAAGCCTCCATCTTGTATCCGCCACCTCATCTAGCCAATATCTATTCAGTTCGACAACGGAATAAACCGCATCTTGCCACCCCGGCGGCATTCTTAACCCGCTAAATCTCCAATCAAATTGTGTTCCCGAGCCCGATTCACCGTCATCAAGTTCAGAGTTCCTCTCGAATAATGAGAATGCGGCTGCCAAAAGCACAAGTGCACTCCTAGTGCTACTTCTGATCATTGGCAGGGTGCCATGATGCCGATGTCTATATCCGCATCCATCATTCCGGGTTCTTTCCACGTGTGCTAATAATCCTTTATATGCTAAATCGCGGAGATATTCCCCAGACACCTCGAGAGACGAATTAGCCGGTCTCGCTGGGACTCTCCCTTGTGAACCATAGTGTATCGCAGCATCCACAAACGGCCAGTATATCATCTCCAGGATGTTGTTGTAATGCCCTCGTAGTACGAATTTGCACACGTCATCCACCATAGGCGTGTCATCAAATCTTACCGCTTCAGGCAGGGCATCGTACCAAGCTTTTGCTTGCAGCTCGTATTCCCCTACAGACCTCGAGAGTACATCTAGCGTACCAATCCCTTGTCCGCTATAGCTATCGAAGGTGAGTATCTCGCTTCTGATCCGTGAGGATAACCGCCGTAAAGAAATTTCGGATAAATAGAAGAACCAACCGCGTTGCTCTGATAGTGTGAGGGCATCGATCGAAGGATCATGGTCGCTGATGTTCGGAGGAGATGGGAGGAATGCGGGATATGACGGTTTTTCCGCCCATGGGAGTTTGAAATCCTGAGGCTGCAGCTCGAACCGCATCTCCATCTCTGATTTCCAAGCCGACCAGTATATTGCGTGCTCCAGCGTTTGGCCTTCATAACGGGTCAATCCGTCGCTTGAGGATGTGAGATTCGTTCTCGGTGTCTCCGGACTTGCGACGTTGAGAGGATTGGGGAGATTTTTGGCGCCACCTTTTACTAAAAAGTCTAGTGTCTGGCAGTTGGAAAGTGCCTGTAAGAATAGACGCCATGCTTCAATGGGCTTGAAAACTGTGATCATATATACTCCTGAGAGAAAAAGACATTGTGTGGATATTATGTCGTTGTTCGTGAGGCATATTCCTAGCCGCTTCTGGGCGGCTTGAAAGAAGGATTGAGCGGCTAGATAAGACGGCGAGCTAGGACTAATGTCGTCGCCTCCAGTTACAGGGGCAGCTAGTGACCCGAGTGCGCAGACTAATAATGCTAGACATGATTGTGGGGACCAATCGATCCCGTGTAAAGCCAATCTTGAAACCAATTGTCGCGTGTGAACTTCGTCAAGCACGGGGTTCTTGACATGAGTATGTGTGAAAAACTTGTCCAGAAATACCTTGGCACTTTGTGGTTCCAGCTCATAAACCTGTTGAGGAGAAAAACGGTCCATGAAGGTTTCCGATTGTCGGCTTTGAAATGCAGCCATCATTGTCGGTGGCGGTCCGAAGGCACTGCTGAAATCAGGCCATTTGATGACCTCTTCGACCAGACCGGGAAGAAGTCGGCTGGATACATTCTCGTCAAATTCTGAACCCGAGTCGATGCTTTCGCCAATTGCCTGGCTTGCGGTCAATGGCGCCAGGGTTGCATGCAATTCGGGATCAGTAACGGAGTCTCGCGACCCGTGAAATTGGATGTTAGGAGGATTTCTCAAAATCTGTTCTAACTCGTCCAATCTCTCCAATATCCGAAGACTCGCCGGATCAAAACTGGAGAGATCAGTTGCAGACTGAATACACTTCGCTCCGACTTTTAGGCAAAATGAACAGCTGGGCTTGAGATTATCGCATTTCGTCCTGCGAGCACGGCAAACTTGGCATGCCTTTATCGCTCGCTTGCGGGGATATGCTGCAGTTCCACGTGGAGCGGGTCGTTTTCGTGATGCTACTGCCGGTTCTTGGGTACTTGTGGTGGGCATTCTGGGTCTGGAACTCATATGGCGTGTTGCGCTTGTTGGATCTCAGTTTCTGGGAATGTCGGACTTATTGGAGCATGCGAATCCCAGGTCAATGGTCGACGCGGTCTCCCCGCAATGTCTCTACGATTCTGCGGGCTATTAGTGCACAGCCTGAGGTTAGAAGTGGATATCTACGACGGGTCGCGGATTCTCGCACTTGGGTAGATAGCGGTCTTTTAAATGCTGCATACTGCATCTCCACAAGACCAAATCCGTTTCCCAATATTCAGAAAGGCGCCAGCGAAATCAAGACTTGCCGAAAACCAGCACCGGAACCCACGCCACGAAGCTTAAGCGCTAGTTCGGGGAAATCAGCAGATGCATTTTGTGGAGGCAAAATCATGCGGCATTCCCCGCGCCCAGAGCACTCGCTACAAGTATACTGCCCAGAGGGCGATTTCAACTATGCACGGCCCCCGTCGCGGAGTGTCGCTTTTATGCATACATTCCAAAGCCGTGGTCGCACCTGTCCACGCAAATCCTGGAGACCTTAGCTCGCTTCCCCGGATTTCGAAATTCTTCAACTGGAGTACCTTTTCGCTCTTAGACGTGACTCATGAGCAGAGGTATGAAGAAACCACAGAAGATGAACCGTTGACGAGTTTTCTAAAACGCACACCTCTCACCCGAGTATTCGCCGGTTGAGAAAATCGATTGAATCCCGCGATGATTCGAAACATAAATTGACCGGCATTTCCTCCAACATCCAGTTTTGAAAGAGCAGGCTTGACAGGGACTAAAAGTTTCCAGCTTCAGATACCACACATCTTAAAATTTATATCTTTTCTTATCGGTATCCGATAGTAGATTTAATCATGGCGCATGTTGACGTCAAGCCTACTGTCGAAGTCGACGAAGAGCGAACTTCTATCAAGCAACAAACTGTGCTCGATAACGATAATGCCGAAGAGCATTCGCTTACATTCAGCTATATTTTGAGGAACCATCCCTCGTTACTCTTCTTCTCATTCTACTGGGGTGTTTCTGCCTTTGGATGGTAAGTTACATTAATATCGAAGTTTCTATTTACAAAAGGTTATGAGATCTTCTTTTCTAACAAATGAGGGAATACACAGGGGTTTCGATGCTCAAATCAACGGCGCTATGATCAGTGTTCCGGCTTTCAGGCGAGATTTTGGGTATGCTCGCCACGACTAAACACTGAACAGCGAGGTTAACAATTTACTGACAAATTTGGTCCTCAAATATAGATACGTTGACAATGGCCAAGCTATTTTGCCTGCAAGATGGCAAACCGCGTTCAACTGTATCTCCACAGTTGGAGGTTTTTTTGGCGGCTTCCTCTGTTCTTATATCTCTGACCGCTTCGGTCGTAAAGTCGGCCTCCTCTTCGGTATTGCTTTCGCGACAGGTGGTATCTTTGGCGAGATTTTTGCCACTTCGAACGTATCTTTCCTCATCTCGAAGCTCATTTTGGGATTCGGGCTCGCTGGATTTCTAACAATCGGACCAATGGCTACTAGCGAGATAACTCCTGTCGTTCTTCGTGGGCTTTCCACGGCGGGTATTAATCTGGGTATCGCTACCGGACAGCTCGTCTCGAATGGGGTCATCAAGGGTTTCGGTAACCGTACCGACCATTGGGCTTACCGTGGTCCTTTCGCCATCCAGTTCGCATTTGTGGTCTTCCTTCTTGCCTTTTTCCCCTTTGTGCCTGAATCGCCATGGTATCTCGTCCGCCAAGGTCGGGTAGACGAGGCTACCAAGTCTTTGGAAAAGCTCTGGGGTGGAAAAATCGACGCACAAGCCAAAGTAGCAGTGATTCAAACCGTCGTTGCGGAAGAAGAGAGGAGCGGTGTTGAGATTTCTCTTCTAGACTGCTTCCGTGGAACAAACCTCGTCCGTACCGGAATCTCGATGGGTGGGTTCGCCTGCCAGCATTTCACTGGTATAATCTTTGTCCTGGGTTACTCCACCTACTTTTTCGAACTCGCAGGGCTCGATACATCCAACGCTTTCGACTTAGGTGTCGGTGTCACAGCATGTGGTTTCACGGGTAACTTGCTCAGTTGGTTCGTCTTGAACTCTTTCGGCCGTCGCAGGATCTTCAATTACGGCATGGTGATTCTGACGACGTTGCTTTTACTCATTGGTATCATGGACGTGGTTCCCACGGGGGGTGCTAAATGGGTACAAGCGGCGTGCACTGTCATTTACGCGTTCGTCTACTTTCTCACGATCGGTGCAGTGGCGTTCGTATTGCTCGGTGAGGTCAGCTCTCCGAGCATGAGGGCACATACGGCAGCTTTGGCGACTGCGACGCAGAGTATTCTCGGGTTGGTTATGAATTTTGCGATCCCGTATATGGTTAACCCTGATGAGGGGAATTTGAAGGGAAAGGTTGGGTTTATCTTTGGTGGGCTTGCGGCGATTGCCACGGTTGGCAGCTTCTGGTATGTGCCAGAGCTGAAGGGGAGGACTTTTGCGGAGATTGATCAGATGTTCCAGATGAGGGTACCGCCGAGAAAGATGGGCGAGTATCAGTTTTAAGCTTGTAATAACGGTGCATGAGGTTATATTTGAGGAGAGTAATATGCACTTTTTTTTAATTATTCATAGTGAACAACTATCTCATAACGAGAAGCACTTCATTGGTTTATTCGAGTCCATAAGTTGCTTGTCGTAGAATCAATCTATAACTAATGATGCGCTGAAGTCCTTTGTATACTATGTAAATACTTCGATGCCTTCAAAAATTCGAGAACGTTTCTAGAAGATAATTTAAAACTACTATTCGAGTTCAGAACATCCCAAACTGATTTAAAAAGAGAAAACAAAGACTTTTCTGATCTAAGCTGGAACGAGGACTTCTAATTTATTCAAAATAAACAGTAAATCTAGATATTGTACCGTCATATTGCATCCTGCGTATTAGTATCATGATACAATAAAGCAATACTGGTGCTCTCCATTCTTGAGCTCTTGTTTCAGCCTCCCTTTTTTAACTGTTTGGAGATCGGCCATAGTCGGCCGAACAAACGTGTCGGATCGAAATTTCGAAATGGCATAGCAAAAATGGCGGACCAATAGCCCTGAAGAATATGGATAAATCTGAGAATAGCTCTGTTTCTTTTTCAAATCGAGACTGTGCTAGCTACTAATTTGGATTGAATGTGTGATGCAAGCACATTAAATTTACATTCATTTGAACCCATTCTAGTTCGACACATCGACAAGCAGGGTTATGAATGTGTGAAGGTATGAACCAGAGAATGTACGAGCCTCCAAGATCCTCTGCACCCTTTTCTTATGCTTTTATTTTCGTTTGCCTATAGCTAGGATAAAGGATAAAATGAGGTTGATGTCCTCAATACTCTAACTTCGTCCTCTCATCCTTATCAGCAGTGTCAACATTCAGAGTTTGCAAATCATTCCACCACTTCTATATAGCCACAATCATAATTGATTCTCCCATCTTCTCTAAATCGACCATCCCTTATCCAGTTATAACTTCTCAACACCATATCAAAGGTTGAACCTAAGAACATTCATACCACAAACGTATTAAAAATGAAATCGATCGTCTCGATCATCCTCAGCCTGGTGGCTCTTGTCGCCGTTGCTAGTTGCGCGCCAGCGCCAGGAGATGTTTAATAATCTCGTGGACGAAAATGGAAACGTTTTGACAGTTGAGGTTGACGGGGTTATCCGTACGTTCCTCTTCTCGATTGACCGACCCGTACGGGTTGCCCGATGCATATTTTATACTTCCCCCTTGCATAGTCTTTTGCAGATTCTTGTCCCCAGTGTACAGGTTCATTAAGCCCCCGAGAGATTATATCTAACTTATTTTCAACAGATCCACAGTGTGATCCTGCCAAGCGTGGGTGTGATGACTTCGGCGGCCTCCGTGGGGGCTGTCTGACGGACAAAATTTCCGGCCTTCATTTTTGCCAGGGAATCGGTGATGCTTGAGTACAAGAGCTATTTAATGATAGGAAAATCCGAAACAAGGGAGGTAGTGGGTTAAATTTGGTATAGGATTGGTGTAGCAGATCTCTTAGAGGTGTAATTACGATATTTTCGTGCAAATTTTACTTCCTTTGTCCGTGCTAGCACATTATTGTTGATGAGATGGGGACTATCCGAGACATGGTCCTCTACAATGAGGTGGAAATTCCAAATCCTACGTCTGAATTTAAACAAAAAACGGAAATTATCTCGCTAATATGATACAAAGAGTCCAAGATGAAGAGGTTAACGCCGTCGCAATACTCATCAATCATCAAAGCTAATAACCTGACTGGCATCAAAATCAAGCTGACTATCACCCAAAAAGCTATCCTCTCCGATAAGCGTAGTATCATCTCTCCCCAAAATCACACTCCGTCTCCCAAATCCCCTTCTCCCAATCGTAGTCTTTCTAAAAGGATTGTCTTCTTCCTCCGCTTCCTCTTCCTTATCGCTGCTCCCCTGAACCACCCCGCTACCGCCCACGAACGCCTTCATAAGGTACTCCGTCGTCTCTTTCAGCCGCGTAACACTCACGACCTCTGTGTTCCATGACTTTCTCAACGATACGACAAGTGAGCGTAATGTCGTGTGGAAAACAGTCTTGTACTCTTCCTCCTCGCTTTCGATCTTTACTTCCCCCGGACGTGCCCGCGTGAACCCGTATAACCGCATTGACGCCAGTATCAGCTTTTGAGCTGTGGTTTTATTCTTCTCTGCAAACTTGTTTGTTGCGGGTACCGTTGATGCACCAGTAATACTTGAGACACTGGCGCCAAACTCGGATTTAATATCCGGAGTGTGATTTCTTGTTCGTGATATATTGAAGGAATCCGATCTCCGTAACATGCCAATGTCGCTACCCGCCCGCATGAGAGGTTTGACGGATGACTCCCGTCGTAACATATCAGATTGCCCGTTTTTATCCGCCACCTCCCTAAACCGCGCCGTCAGAATCGATTGGCTCTTCTCCCTCCGTAATCTGGGATCATCGCTGATGGTTCTTCTAAATTCGTTTGTAGCACCCGGTCCGATCGAACGTGATAACAATCCTTTCTGAGAGTCGCCGTTGGCGGATAATATCGGCGGTGGGGCTCCGTATTCATCTTTTACAGCACCAATACTATTGCTTCTCTGATGCCAGGAGCGACGTAGGCCTGGTGGTAAGGTTGCGTAGTAGGCTTGTTTCTTGTCATATTCTTCGAATAGTGCATCGGCTTTTCGTTTTCGACCAATTATGGGGGCTAGGAACCTAGCTTTCCCCGGTTCCAGGGGTTCCATTTTAACGGCCGTATGGAGTTTCTTTTCTTTCGCGAGACGTGAGGATAGCGGGAGGGCGTAGACTGAGAGAGAGGGTGCCGGTATGGGATCGGGCTGCGAGTCGCCATTTGTGGGAGGGAGCTCTGGAGGTAGAGTTGGTGTGGATAGTGCGCCGTAGAGAACTAGCTCTGTTATATTCGGTTTTTCTGTTTCCTCGGGGGGGTTCTCGTAGACGAGTCTGATTACCAAAGCCTTTTGGGTAGGACGGTACTCGGTAGTCACAGAAGGTACTTCGTTTTCGTCCGATTTCTCGCCATCTTCGCCTTCCTCCGAGTCTGTCGAATGAGACCGAGTGATCTGCCGAGTGAATATGCTTGCTAGAAAGTTGGCCGTGGCCTCGCTCTCGGTCTGGACGTCCAGGCTGGGTCCACATGCCAGCCATAATGGAACTTTACCAGCGTCGACGACGGTTTGTAAACGTAGCTGGGCACCGCTGAACAATTGATTCTTCGAGTCGGTTTTCGAATTGAAGTATTTAAGGGTAGCCGGATTTCTCGAGAGGAGTTCAACGCCTGGAGAGTGGAATTGTCAGTATGTGGTAGTCGGGCGACAATGGACAGGGAGATCGTGAGGACGGACATTCGAGAGTAGCTTGAGGCAAGCCGTCCGGTAGGGCGATTGAGCCCTTCCAAAGAGTCGTCATGGTCGCTACGCGTGAATGCTATCATGATATCATCGGTGAGAGTTGAGTTAAGTAATTATTATTTTTATTATTATATCGGAGGCGTCATCACGGTCATGAGCTGGGCGGCGCGTCTGTTGACATTCCTTTCAATCTGACTGTAAGTTAGTTGAATTGCGAGGGCCAACGCGGAGTTTGTTATTCGGGCCAAGGTGACACCGCCTTCGGTCAAATCGGATTGGCAAACATAACGAGACCGCAACTGGAACGAAATACAAGACTTGGCAGAAAATTGATTGTGCTTATTATTCTTAAATTCCTGATTTCCGACTGAGAATGCTTTTCGGTCAGGTTTTTATTAACGTAAATTTGACTAATTATATAATCATAGTATATGATAATAGTAAATTTCTTTAATTTTTGTCACGGTTTATATACCGGATCTCGCTACCTCTCTGTGATCACCGTTTTACCGTCATAACGTAGTGGTGCGGCCTTATCCTTTACAGTGATGTCCTTCTGCAGATGTGTTAGAGAACGTGATAATACAACACACTCGCTTTTTAGGAAATTTAGTTCTCTTAAAATTTTACAACCCATTTTACACCAATCTCCACGATCCGTTCTTTAGAATGGCGAATCGAGGGTCGAAATTATAATCATTATCGTTTCTGGTTATTCATGCAGAAGTATTCAAGCCCTCGATAAAAACACAAGAGGAACCATCGTATCTCGATATATTAGCTATTCTAGAGCATGAGCCGAATAGGAATCCATTGTGAATACGTAATACAAACTGCGCATCGCGGCTGCGGAATAGTAGCTGTGATCTGGTATGGGTTTGACTTGTTGCTTGGTATCATAAAACATCTTTGTATCAACTATCCTGAGATATGAGACAAACCTTATACCTCAAATGGTTCTAGGGCTGGCACCTTCGAAAGTGCGGGAAATTTAAGGCGAACTGCTAATATAATAGAAGTTCGTGTAACGCATATCATAAGGTTAAAAATGAAGGCTAAGGTAGTGCAAAGCCAATAAGAATTTGCCATTATGCAAAACACGGGATGGCAGATGGCCTCAGGTTTTACTTCGGGAAATTTCCAGCCCAAAATATGATTGAACCGGGCACCATTCACACGTGAATAGCCGCAGCTGAACCCCAGACCCCCCACTACCCAATGCTCACGGCAATGATAGCCGGGTCCTAGCTAGTCGCAACCATGAGCCCAGATCTGCCCAGTCGCAGCACAAATACGAATATTTTGGCCCTTTGGGATATCTCCAACGGTCAGATCAAATCAACAAGCCAGTTCTTCCAATTGACAATTAGTTGAGATAATTACAAAGTTAAGATAACGGAACACTATCGTTTTATGCGTGGCCTTTGGGTTGATATTAGCGAAATACAATCGTTATTCTTCTTGATAATTCCCATACTTTCATATAAAGGCTCTAAGTAATAAGTCTTACAAGACCAAACAAAAGCAACCGACTGCCGCCGGAGATACCATACATAGGCATACTAAAGCATTTATAAAGAGACTCGGAAACTACGTAATCGTCTTTATAACAGAAAATGTATTGTGGTCCACCCTAGTTATCAGTTTCAGTCTCTTTGATCAACCCATCTATTTTCACGGCGCATTGAGTAGGGATGGCCCCAGCGGAGCCCCATTCTTTCTTGATTTCCGAGACAATAAGTTGGACTTCGTCCCTCAAGCGCTTCGTCACGATGGCGGCCGAACAAATTTCGAGGATTGAATCCACCCATTCCAGCTTTGTGAGTTTTGCATTAGTGTTCAGCGCTCTTTCCGACTTCAGCATCAAGTCTGCCATTTTTGTGCTTGTGGTAGCGCATGTCTGCTCGAGCTGTGCGAGATTTTTGCCGTACTCGAGGCATTTTGCTTCAAGCGATTCGATTATCATATGAAGCCCTGATAACGACGTAAGATTTATCTCTATCTTGCTAGCCTGCCGAGAGGCTTCTTTCCCTGTAAGAAAAGCGAGTTCGGAAGATTTCGCTGCTTTGTCCATCTCCTTGCGAATTGTAACAATCCGGTCTTCTATCTCATTAGCTCTGGATCCATGCTCTGCAGCCCCGATGACTTCCGCTCCCTAGAGCAAATTGGGAGTTAGTATATAATAAATCATGGATTCTTGGAAGCCTGTTCACCGGGGATATTTGGACGGATGCGTCTTACAAAGAAATCAAATAGTCCACCGGAATGTCGTTCTTGACCCATTCCGAGTTCCATCTTTCTTAATCTTAAAACACTATAATCATTTTCCAGGCGATGTAGTTCTTTCTGCTCTCGTTTTTGGATATCTTCCAGCTCCTTAGCTTGCTCCTCGAAAATTTTCAAGGCCGCGGTTAAACTGGTTTTCATTGACTCTAGCTGCTTAGACATGATGCCGAGCTAAAATACAAAGCATTCAGTAACATTGTCGCAAATGTATAGTGACTGACCGTAACGATGGCCGCACCCCCTAAGGCCGGGAAATAATGCATGACTTACCGCATCATAGTATCTCTTAACAGCTTGATCAGGGCCGGTAAGTAATTGAAGGGTAAGTTGAAAAGCCTTAATTGCCAAACCAGTGAGAGACTTCTGCTGATCAATGTCCGCTGGCCTTAGATCGTAATCTCCTCTGATAAATATCGCAAGCTTGTAGAGGGTTGTCATGGCATTTTCCAGCGCAAGAACGATTTGTTCTGCGCATGGTGGAAGGACTGCGCTCAACTGGAACGCGATGTTCTTGGTTAAAGCGTCTACATCATTACTGAGAACTCGAAATTCTTCATTTGGATCACCAGCCATCATTAGCTAATAGCGTAGCGCCAATGTGAGTTGGTGTGTAAAAGAGCGATATATGTGTATTTCTTGTATATGCGTTGATGTAAAGTTAGGAATTGAAATGATGGATTATTGAGGCGGGTTCCTATTTCCGACCAGAGCGGAAAATATATGATTATCTTTTACGAATCAGTTCGCAAACAGAATCATAGAGAGGTATTTATACCCTACTGGAAGGCATCTGTCCTGATTTGAGAATTTACTTGTGCACATGGATAGCTCGATCGTTGATTGGGGGCGCTCCTCTGCCTCGAGCTTCTGCCTCAGGCGCCTGGATTTGAGGCTAGCGTTCCTCATGGTAGTAATATCGCAAGCACTATGCAGTGTGCTATACATAACTATCCTACATCACCAGCTGAACTGGAAACTAGAAGCTCGAAAGAACCGATTTGATTGGTGTTAAGGGATTTCAGAGAACCCTCACCACGCTCATACAGCAGTTCTCGAATCTTCGATCCCAACCAATGTAACTTTTCCCATAAATTTTAAATTGAAAGTCAGCCCGCAAGCTGAGCCCTATCCTGAATAGTCTGAAAAGGAATACGTACTCCGTGCTGCAGTGCAAAAGCAGAGTCGCGGTCGCAAACGCCACATAAAATGGTAATGACAATCGAAGCTAATATGTCGAATCGGCAGACTATCCGTCGAGCACTCAGGCTCGAAAACAAGAGCATTTGTGAATAATATCCTGACTACACCAATAATTCATCCGACAGACCGTACGATAGCATCCAGCCGCACCTACCTCCTCGCATCTGTATATCGAAACCGGAAATTTTTTATGAAAACTATGACCGCAGCAAAGCATGTGACACTGTGGGGCAAGTAATGGCGTAGAACGCCACTTTACGGCGTGAATACGCCAAAAGAAGCCTGATGAACTATGAATGAAATCGTGGTGGTGGTGGTGACGATGCTGCTGTTTCACGTAGTTAAAAACCTTTTTTTGGTTCTAAAAATGAGGGTGTTGTGACGGACGTCGCTTTCACGCCTCAAGGGGGTTTCGAGACTAATTTTCACGTCTTTTCGATGCCCCTTTCACGCCTCCATCACGTCTCCGACGCCAAATTGCAAAACCACGCCTTCAACATATTCCAAAATTTGAGTATTACATTGGTAACCCGGAATTTTCCGAGCGGTTTATTGCCTATATCGGAGTTTGAGATAATGAGCTTTGAAATTTGCGCTGCCACCTTAACAGCTGTATTCGAATTCTCCGTATCAACTAGATCTCGTAGTTTTTATTACCGTATCCGAAACTCATATTACATATACACATGTGAGTTTGTTCAAAGAATTATTGTTCAAGCTTTTACGGTGGGGCACTCGGCGCAGGTGCATTCGCAAGCTGCAGCCGCGATTTGTTAAACTGTAGAGTGCACGAAGCTTGAGAAGGGAATAAGAGCCGAACGGAACGGCATAGGTGCATATGTGGCAAATTGGTATTTTCAGCTCCTGTGGAACAATCCGAGGCGGGGAAGGCTGTTATGGCATGATATTTGGCGGGGTACGCGCTCATGATTCTGTAACCCCCCCCAATATCATGCTATAGCTGTTCATGCTGAGCCAAAAAATATCTACCACATTTATATGCATATTAACTCTTTTAGTCTTGGCACCTGATTCGACCCATATATTATCATCATGGCATGTGGCAACAGTGGGTTTCTTTATTTCCAACAAGACTGCTGGCCGTCACCTGGGCGTTAGATGGCACAAAAACAACACAAGAGCGTTCTATAATCGTATTTTATCCACACTAGGAGGCCGCTGGCGCGGCACTCAAACCCGACTCTGGCTCCCCACTGCCCCGCTCCGGCTTAAGCTACGCCAGCTTATGCTCGCTCATCCACGCCAGTAGGGAGCTGAAAAGGAGGCCTAACTGTATCACCAATAGTGTTATAGGTGGTTAATACTTTGTGTGTGGGATTTTGCAATTGTTGGTTTCGCAGTTGTGTATAATGTGGCTAGAATGTAGGTGGCTTACGTGTACCAGCTATAATAACACATTTTTCGACAGGTACAACTATTAGAAATTTTGCTGTATTATATTGTGCAACTCGCAGAGGTAGACGGGGAAGTTGTAGAGTTTTCTTACAGAAAACTCCCCTCCTTTTCAGTCGGGCACTGTTCAGTTTGGTTCCGAGGCTGGTATTTCTCGAAGACCTTTTGCAAGATTCCAGAACTCTAATTTTGTATTCAATTTCTTACAGAGACAGATCAAAATGAGGCCAACTTTCCCCCAAGTCCCTGATGGGAGCCCTTCCGTGATACATGAGAAAAGTATTAATTAACGAAATGAAAGAATCAATAAAGATCTGGGTTGGGTGAACTTTCTCGCACGGCATTAAATACAATCTGTTCGATAACACAACGCTGTTCGTTCAGTCCAAATAGCGTCTGTAAAATATTCGTTCAGCACATGGGGAAATATCCTCTCTTTATGGAACCTACGTACAAGTCCCCGAACAGAGCTTGGTAGCCATATTCCAGGAGCATTGGAGGCATGTTGAACAAAGGGCCTTTGTATTAAAGACAGCGCAATCTCCAGATCTGGGACTTAGCAGTTCTCCAGCGTCTCGTACAACTTGGTCATAAATGGGGATGCATGAAGTTGTGACTGCCGATACGTTAATGAAGACAATCAGAGCCGGAAGAAGAGTAACCTTCATATTAGCTCCTACATATGAACAAACACTCATCAGCTGATGCGTCTTCGCAAGGTATGAGACGATATGGCTAATACCTGGTGCAATGATTGTGAAGATATATTCGAGGTATTAGTTTCTGTTCAAAGGTTTCTTCGATTTGGAGGATGTTGCGATATTGAGAGTTGTAAGGATACCGTCGAGAGGTTTGTAAACGAAAAATTGGACGTAAGTTACTTGAGAAATATCTCTCGTGCAAAGAGGTTCATAGCATGGGCTCGAGGGTCTTTAGAGACCATTAAATACACAGAAATCTCCGTGGCTAACAATACTAAATGCTTGAACGAAAAATGAGTTCGAAAACAGGGTGAACACATAGTTTGAGTATTTGAAAACCTGTTTATAATTGTGGATTCATGGCATCTTTCTCCAGCGCCGTCAAATGCAGGATGGATAATATATTTACGTAAAATTCGCATTTTATCATGGCACGGGAGATTATCGTTCATACCGACCTAAATCGATAATAGAAAAGCGTTATTTCAAAACGAAAGCCGTGCCTGTCAGGCCAAAGCCTGAGAATACACTTTTAATCCGAATCCATGGATCCTGTCGCATAGGTATTCCGTTTTCATCCTCGTCAGTTCAACTAGACTTCAAATGCGATTGGCGCCTTTATAGAGAATACAAAGGCATTTTAACCGTAAAGTAGTGTGCTAGTAACGATGATTTGAAACCAACCAAAACTAGAAAATCAACCAAGCCAAGAATTAAAGTCTAACTGGATACCATTATCAGATTCCCAGATGTAAATTTTCCAGCTTACGTAGCTAGAATCTTTTCAACGAATCCAGTACTAAATAGAATAGTCATCTAGAACCCGAGAGCATCTCGAATCTAAAATATTATATTATTAGAGAACTTTCAAGTAAGAAGAAAGAATGATTAGTTGTGAATACCTAAGCCAATATCCAAATATTTATAGCACGAGCTTGGTCAAAACTTGAAGTCTCAAGAAACTTCAAGGGAGCAACGCTCTTATCCCCTCTTAGAAAAATCTTAAAAGATAGGAATAGATATCTGGGTTTCTGCGAAATTGATTCGATAATGCGCTAGCCAAAATACAAGAGGCATGACGTAAGTGGATTCTCTTCGAGATCGAGGTTATTGTTGTGATCTGGATGATGTTGACCCAATGATGTGGCGTTGTGACTAGTCTTTGTTGGTATTAGGCAGGTCCGCTAAATTCAAAGTTTGAAACTTTGGCATCCAATTCCCGATCTTTTGATCCCTCCAAATGAACTTCGAGGATTGTACTTTGTCATTACAATATGCTAGAGCTTTGTAATACTTAAGAAGCCGAGAGTTCAATTGGCCAGGAGGTTTCGACGACATCAAATACTTTTCTATTGAACAATGTATATATGCCTTTGCAAATTACACTAGGCAAATTCAACGCGTTGAATCGTAAACTTCATGTGAGAAACCGTTTCGTTCTTTGAATTTTTTGACTTTGTCCTATTTAGTCGAGCTCGCTAAATTTGTCAAGAGAACATGTGGTGCCAATGCCAAGTACCTAGCGCGACACGCTAGATGTAGCGTCGGATAGAGCTTCCAAAAAGATTTACCATTGTTGTTTTCCGCTGCTCAGTTCAAAACGAGGTGTGCCTTTCAGAGAATCGCCTCAAGCCATCCTGGACAGCGATAGAACATATGAAACTGAGAATGTCCAGTCGACTAGATCATAGTAGACCCATCGAGAGGTGAGTAGAACCATCAAATTTTCCGCTGCGAGTCGCGGGGCTGTAGCGCGCTGTCGTAAGTGGGAAATTGTTGCCATTTCAATTACATATATGAATTTGGTTCAAAAATGATGTCGGGTAGATTATATGAGAGAGATAAAAGGCTCTGGAACCGCAATTAATATTTCAGTAAGGATCCATACTTTTGGAAGGGTATCTCAATCTTTAGAAATGCAGCATCTAGAGCTAGAGAATCCCAGCCTCTCAAATTCGACGTAGTGAACACACATCTAGCACTTGTAGGCTTGTAGACGCATGGCCATAGCGACCAACTCACATGAAAGCCATGCTTGAATTAATCCAAACTAAATTAGCTCGGGATATCGCCCTACTTCAGTGCTCCATCTCAAGCCGCGAACGCTGCTTCATGTAAACGAACTAATGCTCAGAGATTCTCGGGTTCTCAATGTTTCTCATTCATTTCTTTCATATTTTCAAACCCTAGCTCTTCCTTAAGTGTTCAAGCCGTTAAAACTTTCAGCTCAAGGTATTTGAGTTAAAAGTTTTAGCGTTAGAGACATTGGAAAGTTCCTGCGCTCAGTTCACCTATCGATCTAGTTCTAGTGCTAGTTTTACATGTTGTACGTGGTGGCTTTCTCAGAGCATAGGCCAAGGCTTTCATGCAATTTTATTGAAAACTTCTTATATAAATGAAGTTGAACAACATCCTCATTGTCGTCCCAATGCTTGGCCCAACAACGCCTAGGACTGAGACCATCGTCTTCTAATACTCTGCACTAGTCCCGGTCCCATATTCCACCCGAACAGGTAAACGGCAAAAGCAGCAGTACCTCCAAAATACAACCGAAGTGACCACGGCATCATAGAAAACCACCACTTCAAAAACGCCAAATCATCCGGATTGTCCGGCGTGAGCTTCACTAATATGAAGGCAAAGAACATAACATACGCTGGCTGGCTAGCATACAACATCAACGGAATCCGCGCCCACTTCGTCCACACACTGTTTATATTGAATCCAATGCCTAGAGTTAGCTCCATAATTGTACCGTAACTGAAGCCTACAATGAAGAGTGCCAGGAGAGGAGGGCCGATGATGAGGCGGAGGATGGCGACCCAGAGCTTTGGTGGGACTTCAGAGCATGTTTGATTTTGGTACATGAGGATGAAAAAGTATATTATGGGGTAAGCGATAGCGAGGATAGTGTAGAACTCTGGGGTTAGCGCGATGTTTCTAGCTGCAGCTGGACGCGGCCGTTCGGGGTTAGGTTGGGGGACATCATTTTGGGCTTGGCGGAGGCGTTGTTCAGGATCTTGTAGAGGTTAGTATAATTATATGGTGAAAAATTAGAATACGGTTAGGATGGCAGAGAGCAATATAGCTTACCCTGTTGGCGCTCGGGTCGCCGTTGGTGGAGACCGTTATGGTCCATGTTTAAATTTTAGGTATTTGTGATTTAGTTACTTTGTAATCGAAAAAAGTCGTGTTGTCTTGTTGTATTTTACTCAAGTTCGAGATATCAAAAACTTGAAAAGAAATGTGAACCCGAGGATATACCCCGTATTATATTCTCAAGACTCTCAAGGCGAAAAAACCGATTCAAATTCTTATCGTCTTTCTAGACCCGAATTATCCGATACCTAGAAGATGCTAAAGAGGATCCATCCGCAGCCAGAGAGGCGCATACGTAAACAGGGCAAACAGAACAAGGACAGTTCTGAGGCGCACGAACAAGGGTGTTGCGCAAATCTCTTGCAGTCGTAAAGCAAAGATTGGAGCCGCAGCTTGGTTCGGATGTTGGCAGTCCGCTAAGAAAAGAAGCGAGAAGCGGTGTCGATTCATTATACCCAGCGCGAAACCCGAGTAAACGAGAAACCCTTCAACATCACGAATCCTCAGAACGTGTGAGGTATGTTAGCTACACTGAATATTTGCCGCATCGCCCTACTATTTTTATATCTCATGAAGCATCCATTCCTTTAGGGCATACGTGTACCGGTAGGTAATGGCAGCTTAGTTTGCTACATAACTCCTGAAGCATAGGAAGACCGAGCGACTAAAGACGCAGCCATAACAAGGCGGGTGACGAGAATTTAAAAAAACCGGGTATCCGCTCGATCATGCGATCAATTACGCCTTGACTGAAAATAGTAGAATAGCCTCGCAGGTGAGACTATGGCTATCGCAAATGAGGCCCTCCGAGCTCGCGAGCGCGAATTCACCACTAATTGGCTCGAAATCTTCTGCTGTGCCACTACCACGCAGCGGAACATGCTGTACACGTACAAATAGTCTCGAGTCTCCCAATTTTATATTTAGAATTTCTAAATGTTTTCATCGATGATCGCAAGTATATAACTCATAACCACAATACAATAGCTAGTGACTCACCAAACTCGTGGCTTATTTCATTAGACTAGCGGCATCCATGATTTTTTTCGGCCGTTATCAATAGCATGGCGGATCAAGCAACTGGATGATGCATCACGATTCAAAGCGTATTTTTGTCAAATGACCAATGGCAACTAGGAGACATTGACTAAATTGCTAGTGATTCCATCAATAAATGTTATCGGTTGTCGCAGTTTCGGCTCAAATCATTTATTTCGTCAAGGCAGCTTGACTGTGCAAAGCGATGATCGATATGAAATGCGCTATACAAATCGCTCAATCATCGTGTCTACAATAAGACTAAAATATATGTTGAAGGCGTTTGAAACCAGAGCTCAGACGGGTAGTTTGATAGCCTCCTTATATTCGTTCTAGACGTCTAGAAGAAAACAAGATTCTCTATAAATTCTATACTCGCGTATTCTTACACTTACGAAAGTCCTTGTTGTATCGCCATTCCAGCATAAACACCACCAAGTTCCATCAAATCCTCATGGTTTCCCATTTCTACAATCCTTCCTTTCCTCAAAACCACAATTCTATCTGCGCCAATAACTGTAGCCAACCTATGCGCTACCATGACCACCGTTCTTCCTAGCTCTAGCCTCCCACCACAACTCTCGAGTATAGCATTCATAACAGTTCCCTCATTATACACATCCAATGCACTCGTCGGTTCGTCAAGTATCAAGATGTCAGGGTTTCTGATCAGCGCCCTCGCCAGAGCTATTCTTTGAATCTGACCTCCCGATAAACAAGACCCATTACGGCCACAATGTGTTTCATAACCCTCCGTGAGAGTCATGATGAAATCATGAATTCCAACCTTTTTGCATACTCTCTCCACCATATCTCGCGTGACTTCTGAGATGTTTGCTCCGGCTCCGATTGCGATGTTAAAAAATATACTCTCGGAAAATAGCGTCAAATCTTGAGACAAGATTGAAATCCGGTTTCGATGTTTTGAAATCAGTAGTTTGGAGATATCTTCGTTGTCGACTAGGACGGTGCCGGAAGTTGGATCGTAAAATCGCTGGATTAATGCAAGTAGAGATGATTTTCCAGAGCCGGAGTCTCCGACTATAGCTACAAACTCACCGGGGCGGATAGAGAGTGAGAGATCACGGATTACTAAAGCCTCTTGTCTAGTAGGGTAGCTAAACGTGATATTCTTCAACTCAATGCCACCCTTCGAATTGCCAGGCTTCTCTTCATCTCTAGAAGGTTCAAGCTCGGGAGTGCCCGAACTTGCGGAAATAATAGGTTGAGTATCCAATAACTGAAATATCCTCCTCGATGCTGCCGCCGCCTTAGTGAACTCCGGCGCCAACGAAAAGACCTGCCCCGCCGTCTGCGCGGAGAATAGTAAAGCCGGTAGAACGATAAAGAATTCAACAATAGAGTACTCGCCGGACCGAACCAGCTTAGAACCCCACCAATAAGCCAAAGCGTACACAAAGAAGCCGATCGATAAAGCTAACGCCATGATTGGGCTTCCTTGCAAAATGAACTTGGTATGCCCCTTCTCTGCCTTCAACAACTCCGCTTTATATTCTCGCATCACTCCATCTTCTCGTACTAAACTTGCAACTGTCCGAATCGCATTTGTGGCTTCGGTTGCCATACTGGCTGCCTTCACATATGTTGTTTCTTGTTTCATTTGAGCTTTCATGAGAACTCTGAGACGGAGATAACCGGCTAGTACGATGATGGGCAGCGCGGGTAAGAGGACAACTGCGATTTTCCATGCAACAATATGGGCTACGACGATACCACCCACTAACGTCGTTGTGACCGAGACGATCGTACCTATCATGACGCCTGAGAGGGAGGTTAAAGCTGCGGTATCTGATTGGATGCTTGCTACCAACGCTGTTTCAGAGTGTTCTGGATCTGAGAAGAATGAAAGATCTTGCTCCATTATTTTTTGAAAGCAGAGATCTCGTAGTCTTTGGACGAGCCGTTCGGATACCATGCCGAAGCAAAAGCCAGAAGATGAATATGCGAAGAGAGCGACGGCGCCAACGGCGAAAAACATTAGGCAGTAAAAGTTTGGGTTCTGGGGGCCGTGTTCAGGTATTTCGCCGCGAAGGCAGGATATTATATAGCCAAAAAGGACGGACTCTGCCACGACAAGACTGCCCATGAGTACAGATGCTGTATTGCATAAGTTAGTAAAGTATTTACTATTTGGGTTTTCAAACTTGATGGAGAACTTACAAAATATTCCAGCCAGTATAATTGGAAGATCCGGCCGGCACATTGCCATCGTTCTTTTCACTGACGAAGGCACCTTTTTAGGACTTCGCGGCAAGCATATAGATTTTCTTTTGGCAATTGAACTACTACTGTCCGCTGCCACTTCTACAATCTCAGTCTTCTCGGATAAAATTGCAATCCTCTCCGCACTAGCTTCTCTGATCGGGTTACTCGATTTTTTCTGCGTCATCAGCAATTGATTGTACGGTCCGTCCACGAGTACTAGTTCATCGTGAGTTCCCTGTTCCACGACTTCCCCCGTTGACATTATGACGATATTATCAGCGTTCTGCACCGAGGAAAGTCGATGCGTAATCATGATGATTGTCATTGAAGTTTCTTTATGCAGCTGCTTGATTGCGTTCATAACAACATTCTCAGAGTGTATATCCTTTATATAAACCTTAGCACAGAAAATACATCCATTCGAGGTAGTAAACCTACCAAAGAAGCAGTAACTTCATCTAAAATCAATAACCTGGGCTTCGAGACCAAAGCTCTAGCTAGTGCAATTCGCGCAACCTGACCACCGGATAATTGGCTCGCTCCGTCTGGACCAACAATTGTGTCGTAACCGTTCGGTTGCGCTTCAATAAATTCCTTCGCATTTGCGAGTGTAGCAGCTTCAATACATAATGTTGCTCGCTCCATCTCTGACAATCTGTAAGCTTCTGGAAGGCCATGTAATATATTTTCTTTGATAGTTCCGCTGAACAGGACCGGATCTTGTCCGACGAAGGATATGTGACTACGGTAAGACTTGGCGGGCAGACTCGATATATCTCTACCGTTGATTAGTATCTGTCCGGATATTGGTTTGTAAAATCGGAGTAGAAGTGACGTGAGAGAGGATTTTCCGCTTCCACTTTTCCCGACTATGGCTGTAAATGATCCGGCTGGTATGTTGAGATTAATGTTTTGGAGGACTTTAACAGTATCCCGACTAGGGTATGCGAATTCGAGGTTTTTGAACTCAATATTACACGGTTCAGTCCAGTCGAAATTGAAGCTGTCTTCGGACAAAACTGTGGATTCTGAGTGTTCTTCTGCATCTCTGAGTAACTTGTCAATGCGTCGTCCAGAGGCGGAAGCTAGCGAGAACGTATGCAAGAATGGTCCGAACTGGCTGATAATGAATGAAGCATCGAGCATGAGGAATATTATAGTGTAGATAGTTCCCGCATCAGTCGACTTCAACGTAACTTGTCGAATGCCGTACCAGAACGCTAGAGAGTTAACGCCGTATCTATGGATATGTTAGTTTTGCTTTCCATGAACTTCGCGGGAGTTTCTATTCTCACATACGCTAGGAAGAAAAGAAAGCCCAATCTTGCGGCTATGATAAATGACCTCCTGACGCCGTAATACCGTCCAGATTCCAAAACCTTCCGATTCTTCTCTCGGAATAAACCCGATAGCCCAAAAGATTGAATCACGGTAATCATTCGAATAACGTCAGATAGCATTTCCGACGCCTGGGTACTCGCCTCAGCGAGGTGCTTCGTGAACCGTCTATTCAATCGTTCGCAGACGACAGTGACTAAGAGAATTGAAGGAATCACTACGGACATGAGAATTATGGTGAATTTGGCGTTAAGGATAAGCCCGACGAGGATAGCGGTGAAGAAATAGGATATAGACTGGATGAATATGCCGACTTTTTCCCCAGTACCTGTCTGGATTGTTTGAACGTCGACCATGAGATATCCTGCGAGCTAGAATTGTAGTTTTTCTCAGTAAAGATGAAGTAAATGGTCGATTGAGATGGGGAAACTTACATCTACTTTTCTCGTCTCATGGTACGCAACATCCATGTGCAATGTCTTTTCTAGAACTGTAGTTCGTATGCTTTGGCTTATCCTTGTTCCGACATATCCCCAACAATAGGTATACCCCCATATCGCAAAGAAATTAATCGTAGCTAATATTATAATAGATCAAATAATGATATGCGAGTCAGTCGTTGCCGAGTGAGTTTGATATTTGTGTCGCGAATGTGTGTTGTAGCATACCAACGACTATCATTTGGATCAGCTTGAGACGCAAGCTACTTTCCGATGGCGGGAATTCATTGATAATTTTTCTAATAACACCTTAAATGTTAAAATCTTTTCGTCTGGAACTTAAATTTGGCTTCAAAGATTTGCTATATCCGTCAATGAGTAATGACATACCCGAAAATAACACCAATGATTGGGAGTGGTACCCCAGATAAACTCGCCAACGAGATGGCTAACCATAACACAGCAGTATCTCGATATTTCTCAGTAAAGGTCGATTCTCCCTCCCTCGTCAAGAATTTGAATATTTTATAATAGTCGCTATCCGGTATTATCTTTTTACAAACGACGTCGTACTGCTGTTGGCAATAGCGCCCGAACTTTGTTATCGACGACACCTTTGCCGACGTTTGGTCGTTAAGATCAGACATCGTTGACGTTGGAGTATACCATTGACTCGCTTTTACGAAACACGCACAGGGCACACAGATGGAGCAAACGAAAGGAATACCGGAGAGAAAAGGGTATATCAAGGGATCTGATAAAGAAAGCCATTTGATTCAATCCATGAGCATATATACAAAGGGTCCTGCAAACTTGTAAACCTGCTTCCAAATGGAT
Organism: Orbilia ellipsospora; assembly: GCA_036971675.1. Classification (NCBI taxonomy): domain Eukaryota; kingdom Fungi; phylum Ascomycota; class Orbiliomycetes; order Orbiliales; family Orbiliaceae; genus Orbilia; species Orbilia ellipsospora. The sequence goes on from JAVHJO010000003.1 coordinate 1,419,374, forward strand.
AAAAGAATGGCAGCCCCACTAGCTTTGCCAATTGGGTCTTGGAGGAGCATCAGGTACATATTTGGCAATAGACAAGAGCTTGGAATCATTGATTTTGAAGGAAGAGAAGAAAAAACTCTTCTCTTGTTGTTCGACATCATGGGGTAGCCCTGTTATTGAAATTGGGCGAACTAAAAGAGTCTTTCGATATTCGATTTTGGCACTAGAGGAAAGGTTGAGGACTTTGGACCCTGACGTCTTCATGCATTAATACTTGGTAATTAAGAAAGACTGTCGGGAAATTCGCCGGGTGGAAGGGATCCGCTGTCTCGTAGAAGCGGGCGAAAAAGGGCTTCGAAAGGGTGCATATGCAATGCAATATGCAACAAGCCTGTTGTGTGCCGAACCTTCGCTTTCAAGCCGGCCAATTGACCAAGGAAAAATCTTTCCACGATCCGGTCCAGCACCCTAGCCAATTTCAATTTTTGACAGAAGTCATTTTCGTAACTAGAAGGTTTCTTGAGTATACTTGCTCTGAGATTCCAGGATCTGATTAGATTTTTTTCGTCTGGGTTCGAAAGATCTCGACCATTTAGGCAAGTGGTATCGAAATGTTTGGATTCGCTTGACAAGGGTTGTTTTCTTTTTTGGGCGAATATATTTCGCGACATGAGAACCAAAATATACTACCGGTAAGTAAAACATATCATTATCAAAAGGTTTCCTTTTTCAAGTTGGCAATATGTAATCGATTCTAACAACTGATAGATCATATGAATATATGCATGGACGCTGCATCTGTGGAATGTTGGGGTTAGGAGCCTCATTCGACGACCTTTCCTCTCCGAACTCGGAGGGCAGCAAGATGATCGAAAACTTGGATGCATGGTGCACTGCACATGCATGTTTAAACGATGTGACACGATGAGCTAATTGAGATCCATCTTGACCTTGAAAGAGAAACAAACGCCATGGGCATGGCCCAGAGTATTCTCAAGGCATCCGCGGCCAAGACCGACGTTTCGTCGATATTATATTAGCAAGCTAGGATGATCTTATAGTTTTGCCATCATTAAGGACCCTTGGGTGGATCGAACACGGATCAGATAACCCAACATTGGGCAGTCCAGACCGGCGAGATTCTTGGACGGTGAGCTCACCGTCGGGTACCGTGGCTATGCATTTGACAGAATTTTATCAGATCCGCTGATTTGATTGATTCGATTATGCGATAAGATTATGTCGATTCTTGGACCTGTTCATCTACCCCCGGTCGCACTATTTGCCCCTTCATCCTTCGTCATTGCCGTAAATACCTCTATCGAGATCCCTAACTTCTGTCAGCAGTCGTCAATTCTAATTTCCAATTCAAATTACCTCGCTCGACGTTGAGGTTCCTTCCGATTGTCGAACGTCATGGACAACACATTTCCATTTACCCGTCATGCCACCTTCAAACATCCCACGTGCAATTTCAAACCAAAAAACCCCCTCCACACACATCCCTCCAAATCAATCAAGCTAAGCCAATGCGCCAAATTGCGACGTGACTCCCTTCCCCAAGAGAACTTCCCGGATCGTTCGTAGCTCACCATCATGAGCCTTAGCTCGCTCGCAATTATCGGCATAACCGCATTTCCGACCTCGAAGCGCCAATCGATGCGATAGTTTGGTCCCACATTCATTCCCCACACCTTCACCTTTCGCCCCATATGCCCATGGCGCACCCCAGTAGTGCGCAGCAGCAAAAGTATCACTCGCCCTGGAAAGCTACGAGACAAAAGATGAACCCGCCGCGAATGAATCACTCAGCCTATCAACCTGTCCGAACAGAGTTCGCTGGATCTTCCAAGGTCAAGACAGGATCGGTTTATGATGATTTAGACGAAGGTATGAAATTGACTTTAATCAAGTCTCTGCGACCAAGCTGCAATTATACATATAACTAAGCAGAGTAGACTAATGCTTTCGTGGTATTAGGAGATGTATGGTACCACATTCGAAGTCTCATGTTTAGCGCATCTTATTTCCTAGGATTGATTTAATAGCTAATGTTGAACCATCTAGTCGCATCAATTTCACGCCATCGAACTGTACCGCAACAATCTAGTATGTGTGATATATCCAATCCACTTCCACATTATGATTGCTCAATGCTCATGTACACACATAGATCGCCTGCTCCAAACGCTATAACTTCCTCTTCGTCGCCGCCAGCTCCAAAGTCAAAGTCTACAAACCGTCCTACCCGACACAATGCATCTCCCACCCTTTCATGATCCTCCACGGCCCCGAAGAACTTCCCCACCTACGTAGCCGCGGCTACATTAACAATGCAGTCCCACACACCATCAACAACATGATTATCGCCGACCTTGGCACCGAAGAAATCCTGCTCGTCGCGAACGATAACGGCTACGTGACGTTGTGGTATACGAAACATTTAGTACAGAGAGAAGGAAACATGGATATGTGGTTTGATGTGAAACAGTCGGCCTGGGGGCTCGCGGTGCACAAGACGAAACGACTGATCGCTATCTCGGCTAACACGACATTTATATCAGTCTACGAAATGGGGAATGAGGCTATAGATCCCGATCGGCCGCCGAGAGGTGCTGGAGATCCGATCACGCTCGCGGCGAGCTATCAGAATTTACCATCCGTTAGCTTTTTGCAAGAGGATACGGCGGGAAGGTGGCTGGTTACTACTGATATTGTTGGAAACGTTATTTGCTATGATTTGTTGAAAGGGTTAGAGACTAGAACGAGCTATAACGGACAGGGTTGGACTGTAAGTTTTGTGAGCGAGATGGATTTTTTGTGGGTTGAGAGGGAGGAGTTTGAAGAGTTGGTGGAGAAAGCTAGGTCGGAGAGTGTCAAGTCTGCTAGACAGGGACTGCTGAGTTTCGCTTCGAGACGGCATGAAGATGAGGAAGAGGATATTCAAGATGATTGGGCTAGTGATGTGCAAATGACATTGTACGGTGGTGGTGACTCCGACTCGGAGCTGGAGGATGATTCCGACGATGACAGTTTCGATGTGGGTGAAGCGGAAGACGACGAGGATGACGATGACGATGATGATAGTTTCGATGTGGGGGAACATGAAGACGGCCAGGACGACGATGCTAATATGTCTGATGAGTTTGACGAGGAAGTCGAGATGAGCTTCACCGCTCTCGAGGAAGCCATTCTTCCACATACATCTGAGAATATCGAGAATGTATACGAGATGGATGACGCTGAGGCTCAAGAAATTCCATTGGTGGCATTCACAGAAGACCAGCAAACCGCGGCGTACGGCCCTGTTCCTGTATCTCCATCATACACGCCTAGTATGACCACGGACGGAACACCCTTACTCACGCCGGACGAAGACGACGAAGAGGAAGAAGAAGACCCGCCGTGGGAATACCCCCCTCCATCATTCATCATTCATTCGAAAGAATTCGATCTCAAACTCCTCGGCATGCAAGACCCGCCGAAACCAACACCATTCCGAAACGAACACATCGTCAGCCTCGTGACGTTGAGAAACTTGATCCCAGCAGATAGTATCACTGTAGCTGCGCAGACTAGCCGGTTCCCTCTACGTATGAATATGAACGCTTACATCCCAGCTCTATCACTCTATGTCGTTGGAAGACAGGATGGCAGAGTAGCTTTGGTTAGGTTGTTGAAAACAAAACCCTCAGAAAAGGAAGAGTCAAAGGAGACTGAAAAGGCCGATGGGAAAGAAGGGAGTAGACCGGCGAAGAAGAAAGATCATCGTCACCTTTTGCATTTGGAGCATATTATACCATCTGAGAAAGACCTCCACATTCCCTTCGCTTTGGCTGGTATCTGTGTAGCACCGGTACAGGGGTGGGAGGATAAAGTTGCGACGAGGGGTATGGGCGAAAGGAAAGGGTGGTTGCATTCTTCGAGCGACGTCGGGGGCCGATGGAGAATATTCATGCTATACACGGACGGGTCTGTGGTTTGTTATACCGTTGCCAGTAGCGTTGGAGTTTGCGAGGATGGCTATGGTCTTTTGATTTGAATGCTTGGGTAACGTTTTCGGCTTTGGGTGGAAATTGTCGTCAGTTTCCTTCGTTCGATTGTTACATTTAGCACTAATCATACATCTGGGCGTTTTCGGTTGGGTTATTGACTATAGGGTACGGTAATCAAACGTACAAATCTGCATTCGCTTGGAGTGTTGATGCTTTCCAAAACATCAAGTTGTGTACTCTAACCTGTCGTTTTTCGCGGAATAAATTGGCATTTGGACCAATGTTTTCTGATTACTTATATACTTGTATATGTATCTACATCAAACAACCGGGTAATATTATACAGCCTACCCAAGTATCGGACGGGAATTATAGCTTCATAACTTCAATCTTCCCACCTTGCTTCCTCCCTCTCAATACCTCTCCGACAATCCCCCCCAAGACGCCCTGCGTCTCCATCCCATCCTTCCACTCCTTCTTCCCTGCGAAGTGCGTTACAAAACCCTCTGGCCCCGAAACTAGAATCACATCTTTCCCAGCAGTGCTTGAGCCATCTTTACTCGCAGATATCAACCCTCCGATCGCGCTTTCAACCTCAGATTTATTTATAAATGACCCCTTATTGTCGTAGAAATACTTGATATGGACATCCACCCCGCCGGCTTGTTTCAAATTTTCGAGAGCTTTCAGATGTGGTAAGACGGTTTCAGTAGACGATCGTGATGCGAAGAGGATTGTTAACTGTCGTTTTTTCCCGTCGGTATGGTGTCGCGTGAGGAGATGTTGTGCAAGTTGGATAGCGGGGGAGATACCCGTCCCACCGGCTATGAAGACCGCGTTTCTCACATCCCCTTCGCTGTCCTTTACATTTACCTCTTGCGGAGTTTGTAATGGTGGTTCGGGTGTCCAGGTATATGTTATAACCGGACCGCGTACTTCGACTACATCACCCGCTTTAAGTGATAATAAATAATTGGATAGCTCTCCGCCGTTCACCCCGCGGATAAATATATCTAATTGGTTTTCATCTTTGGGATCTTGCTGGTGCGGACTGTTGTCGGTTAGGGTGGTGATTGCCGGTAAGGGCGTATATTCTCGTTGGATTTGGAGTTGAGGTTGTTTTATTTGGATCGACCAGAGTCCTGCAGCCGAAATGGTGGACCAGAAGTGCGGGGGAGGAGGGGAAGATCGTTTTGGGAGGAGGGTTATGATGGAGGATGTGGGGGAGAGGGGGATGGTGGAGGTTATAGTGTAGGGCGTGAAGGTATAGGGGTTTATAGGGAGTGACGGGGGTTTAGTGGTATAGGTGTAGGTTATGTAACCGAGGAGAAAGGCGGTAGGGATCGCGAAGAAGGGAGAAGAGTAGAATGGTCGAGACTTATTAGGAGATGGAGATGTGGATGAGAAGTGGCGAATGGGTGCTGCATACTTGAGAGGCCTTGATGGCAAAGACCCACAAAATGTAGTGAGTTTACATCTTGAAATGGAAAGATGCGAATTGCAGCGAAGAATTGGCCGCTGCAGCATCGAAGTGGTTATCTTTGGAAGCTTTTGAACGTTCGAGATGCAAGAAATTTGGTATGAAATTTTTATTATATCCAACGCGGTTTGGTGTTGCGGATTTTACCTCTAACTTCGTTCGGCAACCCTCAGCAATTAGGACTAATGACTTTCCGAATATATTTTTCATTAAGGATCTTGGCCGATTATAATGAGACGAGAAGTTTCACTATGTATTCAATTATTTTGATTCGTTTCATTACATGGCCTAACTAGGTATCTATTTGAATCGATTCCCCCCTGTAAAGGCGATAGAGCTAGATCAAACAAAATCTATAGGAATCCTAATATATAGTAACTATCTAACTATCTAGCTGTCTAGGTTTACATTGATGCTATATATATAAAGTGTTTTCACCGATGTGAAATACAGTCCATAATCCCCAGAAGGTTGTCGATAACTACAACCTGGCCCTAGTCTTAGAGTTGCGGATGGCGGCTTGAGCACCGTTAGTGATCTTATTGTGGAATGAGAAAAAGTCTATATTGGATTATGAGAGATATTTAAGAGAAGCAAAATAGGCACATTGCTATGGCCCAACAGAAAATGAAGTATGTACAGTCGGCTTCACTAATAATAAACAAAAATATCAAATACCTTTTGCGTATTCCTCAAGATAGCCTGCCAATTTGTTAACGCTCTCCACGCTTACTGCATTGTCTATCAAGATGATAACGGGCATTAGCAAATGACTCGTGGATGCTTGTTCCGATAAATTGTCAGGAAGAAAACTTACAATTTGAAATTCTGATCCCTCCCACGCTTCTGTGTCCTTTCAATCCAAGCAATCCAATCTCCTCACCGCCCTTCAAGAATTTGGCCTCATCACCAGGTGCCTTGATTCTGAAACAGATATTCATTCTGCTCCTGATGCTCTTCGCCGGGACGACGTGATACACATTTTCATATCTATCGAGGACATTGTACAATGTCGCCGCCTTGGTATTGCTCTCGTCTTCCTGTTGTTGCAGTGCGGTTTTTCCTGATGGATCCCGTTGCAGCAGTTTGGCCATTGTGAGAGAGGCAATGTATACATCAAAGATTGGAAGGGTATTATAAAGGGAGCCGGCTTTGGAGATCGTGGGATAGTGCATCATTACTGGTGTCACTGGGATCTGTGGAGTAAGTTTTGGTGGGAGGGAGCCGCCCGAGGTTAGAAGGGTGAGGATGTCGTTGCGAATGAGGACAATAGTGACTCCAGCGGAGCCAATATTCTTTTGAGCACCGGCCTTTTAATCACAATACCATCAGCATTTTCGACAAGAAGCGCATATAGGGAAAGGTGGGTCTTACAAAAACGATACCGAATTTGGAGGCATCGAACGTTCTGCTGAGAATATTCGAGCTCATGTCGGCCACAACAATCCGATCCGGATCCTCTCCCAAAATATCCAACGGGCTTCCCTTTGTAAACTCCACACCATCGACTGTCTCATTATCGCAAAAGTACACAAACGCGCTATCCCTCCCAGCCTTCAAATTACCCTTCCATTCACCAGCATCCGGGATATTTCCAAACTTCTTGGCTTCTCCAGCATGATGATAATTCCTAGCATCGAGAACAACATTCACATTCTCCTCTCCAACGAGTCTCTTTGCTTCGTCGGCAGCCTTGGAAGACCAACCTCCGGTGACAAGGTACTCGCAAGCTCCGCGTTGTCCCTTGGCTGCTAAATCAGGGTGCTTTAACGCCCACGCTGTGAAAAGGTTGTACACCACAGCAGAAAACTGCAGAGTTCCGCCACCGGCCATGAATAGCACAGTGTGGGTTTCCGCGGAAGCATTGACAATCTTGAGAAAGTTTTCGCGAGCGTCTTGGAGAATCTTGGACGAAAGGGCTGAGCGATGGGACTGCTCTACCAGAGAGAGACCCGAGTTGCCGTGATTAATCAGAGAGGCTGCGGCGGTCTCCAGGACGGAGGTGGGAAGGGCGGAGGGCCCAGCTCCAAAGTACGCGACGGAAGCACGGTCTGGCATGGTGGCGAGTATACGTCAAAGAGATTTAAAGATTTATTGATCGCTAGGAGCAACAACGCAAAGGAACGATGTCAATTGATCGATTTGAAGTTACCGAGATGGGAGGACAGCTTGGGATGAGGGGGCGAAGGGACCTTAAGCTGTGTGAGTCGACTGGACTTTAGCCTGGTTAAAATATGATTGAGCTTGTTGTTATAACCATTACCAAATTAATATTTGATGTTGCCATTACCCAACGCAATTGGAGGTATTGCACCGTCGTCGGCCGTCATTCGCGACAACCAGTCATTCAGCCGGAACGAGCCTGCAAAACCCAGGTGATGGCGCCGAATGCGGGGGGCTCGCACTAACGAGTCCTCCCTGCATGCAATTGGCGATAGCTGATGAGGTAACGAGACTGGGAGCGGGGATTGATTCCCATTGGCGCATTTGGCCGTCAAATTTGGAATCCAACAAAGTTAAGCGGACAAATGTGCGTTGACAGGACTCTCGCTCTTATGAGAAGCCGAACCAGGCACAAGAATGTCCCGTCAAAAATAGCACAGATATTTATTAAAGAATCATTGAATATTTCTAGAGAAATTCCTGCGTGGGGCGCCATACCGATTCTAGCAATGTGATAGATCGTAAATCAATATCACGACTCCGCATTACTTACCGAGTGGTCTACATCAGGAATATCACTGTTTACTCTATGGTTACCTAATAATTGAGAGTAAAGCCAAAATTATCAGTACTTTATTAGAAAAAATTAGAAGTGATAACTTCCACTACTTCGTTCTAGACCAGGTTATCTTTATCTAGTTCCAACCTGGTCCGTACACGCGTTTATACTGAATTCCCAGAGCGCTATCTTGTGTTCTGAATCCTTGTGCTATAGCGTTGCTAGAAATGGCCGCACTTTGAGCACCAGCACTTGCAAGGCCCATCATGCTTGCATTGACCATATTCTGTGCCATTGCAGCCATCTGCCGTTCTTGTAGTTGTATGGTTTGTTGAAGAGTTAATTCCATTGCTGTAAAGGTCAACAGACGTTTGAGAGAAAAATTTAGGAATTTATTGAATGTTTACCTTTTTTTGACGCCATATATTGTCCGTATAATGAATTGGACGGCAATTGAGTATTTTTTCCAAGTTCCGTAAAATTAGTCAAGCGGGTCAGCCGGTCTGCAGCCGTTTCTTTAGGTTCCGTCTTTGTAGATGCTTCTTTTTCCTTCTCCGTTCGCTCTTTCTCCCAAATCTGTGAAAGCTTCGTGTATTCTTCTACGAGTTGGGCTTTGATATCTCGGACCAACTCGGGGTCGCATGATGATTCAATTGGATAGAAGGAACGCGGAACAACTGGGTACTCCCACTTTTCGTCTGTGAATGGGTCCAAAAACAAGATGGTCTCATCGGAGAGTATTTTATTAAGTTTTCGATGTGTTCCATCCTACGCTCAATAAGTTTCGGTTCTTTGATTCTCGTGAATGGATATCGTACCGGATCTGCTTGAAACCAGAATTGCAACCACATACGGAACTCCTCTCGTCTGACGAAAGGTAACTTGTATCCTACACCTAGGCGCGGAAGTTCTTCGTATTTGATATGCCAAACTCCATAATATGCTTTCAACAACTAATATATCGTCAGGTTCTCGAATAGCGACCCATAGCCACCACGCAGATTACTTACCGTAGCTACTCTTTGTAAGTCAAAGCTTTCCCGCACTTCTGCTGGTATATTGGAATTTTCTTCAAACATTTGAAGCATGAGCATCATCATCTCCGGGCCGATGTAAAGCCTCGCTTGGGATGCTTCAACGCTAGGACCAATTTGTCCCATAGTCGCTCGAAGGAAGTCGCAAATGGCTATTAGTGTCAAAAGATTAGCGTATTTGAAAGGCGACTTTGGGAAGAAAAGATCATACATAACACTAAACGATGGAATAAAGCTGTTCCTCGCTCGCTCTCATACGTTCCCCAGAAAATTTCAGCTTCGTTTGAAGACATCTGCAAGGCTATTACTCAAAAACTGTGGTAAGCACGAGGCTGCGAGGAGGCTTGCAGAACTTCTATGCTAGTTGTTTTCAATGCTTATAATACAGGAGGCGTTTAACAGGAACGAAGGCAAACCATGTCCCATGGTTGTTTTCAGCCCCAGATGGGTTTAGATATTCATGTACCCGTCGCCAGTGCAATTTCGCCTAGATTAGGGTCGGCTGATCAAATTTAACTCCGAGATATCACCGACCCGGACCGAGCTTATCAGATCGGGCCGACCTTCACATATCACCAACTGTGACAAGAAATAGACAATCGTCTCTGTTGAAAAATCGATAGTCAAATATTACAATCACCAAGTAAAACGATATGAAGTCGACAATTCGCGGCCAGAATGCCCTCAGCCGATTGAGTAGACGCTGCGTATTGGGCGAGCCACAATCCAGTTTTCGCCGTCCTCGGCTCAACCTGCAGTCCAAAACCTTAGTTCCAACGCACAACGCATTTCAATCTCGTTTTCTGTCCTCGAATTCGACCGCGCACCCAAAGGTTCCCGGAGTAGACACATGTCCGTGTTCTGAAAGTGTGGAAAGCCCAAATCTTGGTAGCCTAGAAATCGATCAAAGGTCTCCCATAGCCAATGTGATCACTCGTCATTATCGCCATGTGTTGATCCACACTGGCACAATACACTGGCCAAAACGACTTGAAAATGATACTGGTTCCATGGCTGCAAATCTGAAGCCTTTGACATCGGGACGGGGCATGTTTGTTAATGTACGGAATCTCGCATCGACAATTATTCCATATGAGAAGATTATTTATCACTTAACTAACGCACTAGTAATAGCCATTATACCCAGTCTTGGTGTCCAATGTTTCCTTCCCTTCCCATCCGGATGCTCGCCCTTCTTCAGCTACGATATCAGTATTTCCCGAAGGTATTGAAGTAACTTCGGTGGCTAACACGATGGATGAACTAAAATCCTTCGTTACATCCTTTCTACTTCCTCCCTCTAGCCCTCATCCGGATCGGTCATCTTTTGTTACCAATAAGATTACAAAACCGATGATATTGGCCTGCTCTCACGGCAGTCGCGACGAAAGATGTGGTATTTTAGGTCCCGCTATAGCCAAATCCTTTGAAGAGGCACTTTCTAGACAGATCGGAACACCCAAGGTCGAAGCGATTATTGGAGAAATTTCCCACATTGGTGGACACAAATTTGCTGGAAATATCATCATACACCTACCCGCCGACCATGATTTGTCTAAAATTATAAATGATGCACCGGTGGCTTCTTCTTCGCCTATTGCCGGACTTATGAAAGCCTTTGGTAGAGCAGACATATCTAAGCCGGCCGATGGAGTTGCCATTTGGTATGGAAGAGTTATGCCGTATCATGCAGGTGAGTGTCATTATTGTCCCTGGCATCATGATTTAATATCGGGTGATGAATTCTAACAATTAAATCCAGAGGGTATTATCGAAATGACCTTGAAGAATAGGAAAGTCATTAGAGATCTTTTAAGGGGAGTCGTGAATTCGAATGGTGAGCTCGTTGACTTGCGGAGTACTGGCCTACTCTCAGCCAGCTAGAATCATAATCCCCCTCCGCTTATCTCCAACATTGAACACCTTAGGTTTCAGTAGGAGTTTTCTAGTCATGTAGCTATCAAACTGTAAATAATATTGTAAATAATTTTATAGACTACAAAAAATAAACCTCACCATAATGATTGATTGGCATTCCGATCTCCTCCAACAAAGAACGTCCTCCAACACGAACTGTCTTCTATTTATATTCAAAGAAACGTCTTTAGAAGCTAGGCGTAAACAAAGCGGTAGCCGTTAGGTCAGCAGGAGAGTTTTCCATCATCAGCAAAGCTGGAGATAGTTTTCACGTCCCCTTACAGTCTCCTTTCAAGCTTCTTCGTCCCACATCCCAAGTTTCTCATCACTCCTTTTCTCTCATCAAGCAGTGCTTTTCTTCACATATTTCGCATAACTGTTTCTGCTCTTATATATATATAGATAGTATCGTATTAACAGTATGCCTCCCAAGAACAGATCTCGTAGTAAAAGGAAGACTGAAAAAGCCCCAGCTTCCTTACCAGGATTCCCTGACCAGTTCAATGCTGCTCTCTTTGATGGTAATATGGCTGGGCCTTCCAACGCTGTCTCCATCACCGGCGGTGCGACTAACCCGGAAGCGACAAATCATTCCTTTCTGAATTCCCCAATCTCGTCCCCAGGAAGTACCGACAAGCGCCAAATCGGGGAGTCTAACTGGTATACTGGTGAGACTTGGACTCAAGAAAAAGTAGCCGAACAGGAAGAACGTGCAGCCAAGCTTCTGGTAAGTATCAAGATCCCCCAAAAGTACTTTGGTACCGAAGCTAACTTGAATTCGAAATCTGAAGGGTGACATGGCGCACATCAAGGCCACTCTCATTTATTATTGTGCCAACGATGTTCAACACCATGACAAATGGGTCCGTATATTGGCCGAACACATCACCTTGCTCGCAGAAGCGAAAGGTTTGGAATTGCACGCCGCGGTCGCATACCAGGTGTCTCAGCAGCAAACTTCCAAATACCGTCAACAACTCGAGGTACCACTTTTTTTGATATTCCTTTCGCGCAAGAGAGTAGTGTTGTTTCTGACACTGATGATTTAGGCATCCGTTCTTGAGACGGAAGCGAAGAGATCGATCAACGAAGTCGAGGATTCCGGCAAAGGTAGCGTCCGAGGAAAACGCAAGGTCGCAAGAACAGATCCAGCTTCTATCTCAAAGGGAACCCATCCATTCAATAAAAAATCGCCGGGCAAGCGTAGGAGTCCAAGACGTAACTATGATGCTGATAACGAATCAGATGGAGGTAACTTTAAATTGATCGGGCCAGACGACTTTTTGGATTCGTTGAAAATTCCAGAAAATGGGAAGCGCCATATGGATTCTTTCCGTCGTCTACGTGATGACATTTTTGATAGTTAGTATAAAATGGCTGGCGGGTTCATGATATAAGATATTCACTAACTTTGATGATTCCATAGGCTTGCGTAATGGTGTCGAAGCTCGGTTCTTTTTCATTCCAAAGTTCTCGTTCCCTGATTTTGAACCCGAGGAAATATCTCCTCACCACAATTTTAAAGGTTGCATAATCGAGGAAGTTCAACAAATCCAGCAGCCTCTGGTGACCGAAAAGCCACAGGATACCAAACAAACCGACCACATGGAAGTTCCTGACCAATTCGAGGATAGAATGCAAATCGAAGAGATTATCCAAGCGAATATGCTTCAACATGATGCTCCGGACGCAATGGATATCGACGAAATGAAGATTCCCGGACATCTCAGCGGCAATGATCGTTGTTGCTTGCAATAAATTTCGTTTCGAGATTATCTAGTTCTATTTCTCTTTATTAGGGAGCAAAATTGATTATATAGGATCAAGTTTACGATCCATCTTCGGCTCTCATAATGCGTTCTATCATTCGTTGGATGTTGACGGATAGCTAAATAGGAAGGGATTGCATTTCAAGATGAAGGTATTAGCTTTGAGTTGGAGGATAGACAAAAGTGGCTTATAGAAGAAGAAAGGTATGTTAAAGCCAGAGAGCGATGAAATTGACGCTCGAAGATCTAGAGCTCATATTTACTAACTTTAGTTATAGCATATATCAATAACGTGGACCAGGCGGGTCGAATGTGTACTAGAAGCGAAAATAAATGTGAACAGTCTTGTCGAGACCGATTATATCGAGTTACCTTTGGCAAATATAAGTGTAGACGTGTCGGAACACCAAGTCCCTCCAAAGGTAGATGTTGCAGAATATGAATTGCCCTCGACTCTCGACCATTACGTCTCCCTGTGATCCCTTTCTAACCACCTTCATACGATCCTCCAACTATCACCATTCAAAGATTTACGTATCAGCCAATCTGTAAGTTCCCCGACCTCACCTGCAGCTAGACCCTACGTCCTGAGAGACTATGGACGAGGAATCCAATGTCTTTACTGCTCGTGGGTATTTCTGACTGCCTTGATGGATTCCAGCAACGATCCCCAAGATCTAGCACGATTCGCTCGCAAGAAAATCTGCCGTTGCAAAAAGCTCACTTCTTGATCCTCCACTCTCAACGTCTCTTAAAATACCAACCATCACTATGTGTGCCATTTACGTCCACTTTCAGGTCTGCGGTCACAGTGACACGGAGACGTGGCATGACTACGGGTGCACTAATTCCCAGTGCACCAACGAGTACTTCAAACAGCGCAATGTGCCATGCCATGAATGCATCCGCTTCCGTGTTTGGCGTATTGTCGACTATGGAGCCGATGGGCGTGTTGCAATCAAGACTGGTGAGGAGATGAGACCCGTTCGAATCGACTAAATTGTCTTTCAAGGTGAGTTCATCGAGGATCTTAATTATGTCGAAATCTTCTTTGGAGGGGATGGTTTTATAGATGTGGACTAAAAGGTTTAGTGGGGTTTATAGACTCGGCTTTCCTCATTATCTGCTTCTCATTCTGACATTTAAATTTCTCGGTTCTCAATTTTATGAATCTTGGATCATGCGAGTGATTTTTATTTCTTTCATATTTCATTACGGGTTCTTCGGTTAGTAGGAGCATAACATGTCTTTCACTACTCATATCTTAGGTTGCAGAGAAGACTAACATGAGGTCTTCTAAGAGCAGGAGCAAATTTCCTTTTCTAGTGAATTTTTCTTTCAATAATTTTTGCATTCTGAAAAAATTAGAGAGACTTCCTAATAGTCATCTTCGTTCCTTCTCACTCATGTGCCTGAGGCTTCAACTCTTGTGCACTCCGAAGTGTAATTATCTTTCAAATTAAATGGGGAGATGCAAGATGTCTTGTCCTTTCCTTCTTCAACAATCTAGTTAACTCGCCCCAAAATGACTGTGAAACTCTAGATTCTTTATCACAAAATATACATAAATATTAATATTCTGATTGGAAGCTATGTTGTCAGATTGTGCCAATAAGATTTTACGATTATATGTAAGTGGCTCTTGATATGGATCAACTTAGGAATATCCTAGACAGTTATCTATGTGACTCTTCATGAGAACTAACCTTTCCAACGCTAGTATAACAATAGTATTCTCAGGAGGCACGACTTCTCTAAGGAGCCATGAGATCATTCTCGCATAGAGCATCATATATCAAATCGTTCTATATAGGCTCTTGAAGCCTTCTCTCCCAGTCCTTATAGTAACCACTGAACGCCCATTCACCCCCAGCCTTTATCCGAAGTAAATCCAACGGTTCCTTCGGCACACCCAACTCGATCAAACGTCGGGCTAAATCCGCAGAGCCGCAGATACAAATATATTGTAATGGAGTCCACGACGTAGTGCTTTTCAGGTCCGTGTTGGCGCCAGATTCGATCAGCAACTTGATAATCTTGTTATAAGCTGTTATTTGACTCTCCCGAAGCATGTGAAAAATTGGCAAGCTGTGTATTCCATTGAAATCGGTAGCCTCCGCATCAACATCCGCACCAGCCTCAATCAACATCTTGACGACTTTAAAGTTTCCCGAAGCAACAGCAAAATGCAAAGCTGTGAGACCGGTTGAGTTTGCCGCGTTAGGATCAGCGCCCGCAGCTAGCAGAATTTCCACAATATCTTCGTTTCCCAGCCATGTCACCGCCTGCGATAACGGTCTTGTGCCTCCCGGTGCCGAAGTGGCATTCACGTCCGCTCCTTCGTGTATGAATATTGCGACTAGCTCTGTTTTTCCAAGCGAACAGAATGGCTTGAGGGGACTCCACGATTGAGTGCCCGGGGGGAATAGGACGCCATTTGTTACGGTAAAATTTTCTTTGAAGTTTGCTCTAACCGAGGAAACGTCGAGGTTCCATTGGGTATCGTAAGCCTCGATGTAGGATTCCATGTATTCCATGCCTATCAGCGACATTTGGGCTTTCGAGCGGGCGGCTTTCATTTTTGCGATTGTCGTTTTCAGGCGTTCAGCTTCGATGGAGCCGGAGTCCATTACACAGATTGAAGTTTGGCATATTTTGCACTTTTCGCGGTTTCTCGTTGTAGTTTCTTGATATGCCTTACTTGCGGTTTCTTGAGATGCTCTGCTTGCGGTTTCTTGTTTAAAGGCGAATCTGTAGTAGTCGGAGGCGTCAAGGTGTTCTTGGCCCACATTGCTTTGTCTTTGGTTTAGCGATAGGTTTTCAAAGCTAGGTAGGGCAGAGGTATCGCGGGAAGAGTGCTCGAGGTTGTTCTGAGCGCGAGAGGCATTTTCCTGGGGAGAGACGGGGCTGCCATAGGCTGCATTGTCCTGGCTTGTCGAAGAGTACCGTTCCGCCGTACCCGATTCCCTCGGCCTTCCGTACTGGTAGCTACGACGATCGAAATTTTCCATCTGTTTTTGTATGCTCATATAATCGAGTCCAGCTTCTGCAGATAGAATGCGAGGCGAGGCTCGTGAGCTAGAACACTATAGCTAGTACATGGGCGGGAGACGAAGCCCCTCCTTGTCATGCATGCGCGGGGGCGCGAGAGCCGCAAGGAAGAGATCCCGGCGAGCCTGTGTTACCCGGCGCGCAGGGCAAACGTTGCATCTCTTGGGACTGTGTTGCCGGGACGTCGATGCCCTCAAAACGGCCACACCGGCGGGAACGTCGACGATTTCGTCAACTTAGGGCTTTTCTCCCCGAACTTCATCATCGATTCCCCCAGTTACAGCGATGGGATCAGTCTCCAAGAGCGACTATTAAAAGGCCACAACCTGTTCCCACGAAAACAATTCCATCTCTCCTACAACATCCTTCACTCTGAGATTCATCGAGCAACGATACATAACCTTTACCATCTCACAGGCTTCGAAGATCAAAATTATAAAAGCTTTCTATCATCTACCACAATGCCTACCAGAGCAGAGCGTTTCCAAAAGAATAAGGAGAGCAAGATTCCTGACGTCGTTACTGAGAAAATGTATGGTGCCTTCATGACCCAGCCGAAGAAGCAGTACTCCATGGAGACCCTCTTGGTTAGTATACGTCCTTTTTTTTTTTCTCAAAAAAAAAAATGATAGATCGATCCCACACACACACCATTCATCTCTCCAAGAGCTATAGCTGCTAACAAGGACGTATAATAGGCTGCCAACCAAGCCATCAGAGCTTCTCGCTATGTCAACAACCCAGCTCGTTGGCATTGGGTTCTCTTCAATGCTGCCCGTGAAGGACATGACATTGATCCTGCTGACCCTGCCTTCTACGAAGGAGTCAAGATTGCAAACAGTCTCTCCGATGCTGTCTGGGTAAGCTTCCAGATTATTCTTTTTCTTTATACAACGAGAAGAATATTCGCTGATTCATTTTAAATTTTCTTAACAATGATAGGAGCAATTCTATGCTACTACTTTCAAGTTGGTCCCCTACCGTGGCCTCAAGCGTCGCGTTCCATCCGGTTATGAAGACCCTCTCGCTGCAAGTTACCCCCATCAGTATAGATTCTCTCATGCACAAAATAGACTAACATAACAGACACATACCTAGACTCTTGAGCCATACTCACTAGTTGACATGGCCAACAATGGCACTCACTTCAAACTCGACTGGAATAACGATGACTCAAACGTCCACATCACTATTCTTGGTCACAGAAGCGATGAGGATCAAGCTGCGATCTTGGAAGCTGCAGAGCAGAAGCAAACTTGCACAACTCCTATTCCTGTTGTCAAGAATTGCTCATCTCCTGTTACCACTTTCAAGATTCATACTGACGACAAGCCCACTTTCCACACCCAAGATGACTTTGATCCATACGGTGAGGAGAACAAGGAGAATATTCGTCCTTTCAAGATTCCAATTCTTCGCCGCTTCCACCCTCGCAGGCTCTTTGGAGGTCTCAAGCCATTGTCTCGCGTTTCCGATTGTGTTCCTCTCGTCTTGTGAACGAATCTTTAGGTTTTCATCGTCATTTACTGACTTTCCTTCACAAAATTTGTGCTTCTCTGTCTTTTCTTTTGACTTTCCTTATATCTCAATGTTTTTCTTATACCGGTTTTGTTTGATTCGCTTCCACGCAAGCCTTCTTATATCGGAGATCTACGATTACCCTTGCGAGACTCCAATTATGAGAACGAATTCTTTGTTTTAGGATAGTCTTTTATAAAGGTCACTTATTATATTGTGTTCCTTTGCTTCAGTTTGTCTTGATTGGCGTTCTCGCTTCTGTTTTCCAGTTGCTTCTTGTTTCTCCGCAGCAAAAGTTCAACCTGTTTTCGCTTCGTTTTGGCGTTTGGGTTTTGTTTTCGATCCCGTTCATTTTGATTTTGAGTCTTCTTCGATTGTACATTTTGATTTCTTTTTTCGGCTTTTGATTTTGATATCTTTTACATATGTAGAAGCCATACTTCCTCAAGAAGATCTAGCGCATGTACTCGGATATGTGTTTATCCTACCTTATATCTTTGCACATATCTTTTCATAAATAAATACAATCTTCCATGATGCCCAGAAGTACAGATTATTTTATAGTTATCAAATCATCTCAAATCATAACCTCGTTGTCGTATCAACTGATGTCATTGAATATATACTCCCACGACTACTGACCAAGACTATCATGAACAATCCTGTAGACATGCAATGTAGATAAACAAGTAAATATTTTATCATCAATCACCACCATCTCAAGCTTCGCTTCTGATGCCACCACACCTACCCGCATCCAAAAATCGGAATCGAAGTCATATTCATATTTGGAAATACCGGCCCCTAAATTTGTCAAACCGTGCATTGCGCGAAGACCTTCCTCGTACGAACTATGTGAGGGGTAAGATCCTCCTATCACCATCAGAGCCCCCAAATCCTCCGAATGAGTCAATCCTCTCTTTTCAACAGGTCCGTGAGAAGATACTAAAAAGTGCGCATTATAGATATATACTACCATTCAGAGCCGTATATATACTCTATCTTAAACTTTTGAAAATTTGAGATTCCAAAAGGTCGTGAGGTGCAGTCGGCGCACGCTTTCAAGCTAGTTGGGAGAAGACGGTTCGACCCCGTACGTGACCTAACAATGACAATTTTTTTACCACTCGCGTGAGGTTGTATAAATAGCTCATTCTACTAACTTGAGAAATACTATGGCAAATGGAGGGTCGTGAGGTGCAGTTGGTGCACGCTCTCATGCTACTTGGGAGAAGACGGTTCGACCCCGTACGTGATCTTGGAACTATACTATTTTTACCAGTCGCGTAACGTTATATAAATAATTCAATTTTTCGAATATGTAAAGATTATAATACTGAAGGGTCCTGAGGTGCAGTTGGAGCACGCTCCCTTGCTATTAGGGAGAGGACGGTTCGATCCCGTACGTGGCCTTGCTATACCAGAAATCATTTTTACCACCTCGAATGAGATTACATATAACGAAAGGTCTTGAGGTGCAATCGGTGCACGCTTGCCCCCTTCAGTGGGGGGAGAAGACGGTTCGATTCCGTCCGTGACCTGCTCGAAGAATATGCATATATTTTTACAAGTTGAGTGGAGTTATAGAAATAATACACCCCGATTCCGCAGGTTGAGAAGTATTAATTTTAATAAAAGGGGAGACTTGAGGTGTAATTGGAGCACACTTCTTTGTTCGCTGCTGGAGCATACAGTCCGAATCCGTACGACGCCTACAGGAAAATCTATCATTTTGTTATCACATTTTGGCGGGGTGGCATATGCATATGCAATATGGATGACTCTACTTTTCGACGCTAGATACGGGATAGCGGAGTGTGATTGGCAGCCAGCCGCGCATATGCGGGAAAGATTGAGCTCTAGCGTGTTGTTTTTGTTGCAAGTTCATGTTGCTTAAGATTGACAAAGGCGTACAAGTTCGAGAACGAGATATCGTCAGGAAGTGAACATTACTTTGTTGACGCGAGATTTAACGTCTCTTCATCTTTACATCGTTATTGTATTAAAACATATTTACTCATTTCCTTAACGGTCATGAACAAAAATGGAGAACCCCGAAGTTGAGGGTGGAGATGTGTATAAATTCATAATCCGAATCTCGACATCAAACTGCTTTTGGAAGCTGTCTTCATAAATAATTACAATCTAAAGTCTGAGTAAATGAGGGTGTCAATCTCAAAAATAACAAGGAAAGATCCACAACATTTCCCACAAATTATCGTCAAGAAATAAATGCAAAAGAACAATCCATCCAATATACAAAAATACATGCAAACGCCTCAACCAAAATGTAATGTAATGTAACACAAGATAATGTAGTGACAGAGTTAAATCTCAAGGAAAGAAACACAAGTGAACCAACCGTAGCACCGTGATAATATTGTAATGACCGTCCAATGATATCCCATGCTATACACCGTTATCCAGCCCTAAAAAACGCCCTAGTTTGAAATTTACTCTCTAGCAGGCGTCTTCCCCTTCCCTTCTTCCCCTTCCTTCTTCTCAACCCTCACAAAATCCCTAGCCAACAGCCCTCTCAGCTGTTCCGTGATCTCTGGCCCATCTCCTTTATCCACTGCCTTCCCTTTATTCGCCGCCGCTGACGATGATGTCGAAGTCCCGGTAGAGTTAGCAGTATTGCTGGTAGCAGTGGTAGCAGTACTGCTATCCGTCCTGCGATGCGTCAATCGTACCATCGGCCGCGTAGTTCCAGGACTAGGGAAACCATGCTTTCTATCACTAGCCTCTATCGTTCGTTGGAATTTATAAAATAGAGCTTCCGCGCGGATCAAAGTCGAGTTCAACTCTATCGTTCCCGATAATTCGTTGATATACTTCAACACCTCGTCGAAATGTTGTAAATCTAGTTGAAACAAACAATATTAGCATCATGAACACTCTAACCTTGAATGTAAGCAGGGAAGGTTAAGGAAAACTTACGATCCATAATAACAGCCCTATGCCTCTCCAAAACTGCCAGCGCGACAAACAGATGAAACTGTCCGCTCAGATAATTGGTCCATAGTCCTTCCCACAACCGCAATACGTCATTCCATTCGAACTCTCGCTTATACCATACCAGTATCATCCTGAAAAAGAAGAAGAAATTGGTACTCTCCGCTTTTTCCAAGTGTTTCCAAAGCACAGGATCCATAAGTTGAACCAGTTGATCCAACGTGACCAACTGGGCTCTCATCCCGCTCTGGTCTCTCAAAAAGTTCCGCTCCATGCGTTCCATGAAGCCTACGAATGCCCAGAATGCTACCGCGTCGTCTTGGAAGACGGCGTAAATTGGTGCTAGGAGGTCGGACATACCCTGCACATATCCCAATGTAGTATTATATTCGTTATATGTGAGAAGCATATCCTTCATCTGTTCGAGATGGACGTTGGTGCCAATAGTGGAGTATTGCGAGTCCGGGTCAGGGTGGGGTGTGTCTTCTCCCGCAAAGATGGGAATATTACGGTCGGTACGATGTACATCCTTTTCTGTAATATCCGTTCCCGTTATTAGTATCTCAATATTCTCAAAGGAAAAAAGTATGGGGAATGTCTACCTATACGATTCTTCTGGTCTCTCCAATACTCTCCAGCCTCACCTTGACCTTCTCTTCTCGAAACATCGTCCCACCATTTGCCCTTTAATCTTACGTACTCGTCTCTTTTGCTGTTCATCAAGGCAGCTCGTTCATCTTTCGAGCTATCCCAGGGATACACCTCCAGCAAAAACAGCCACGCTTCCTTTCTAACAGCGGTGTCACACCCGCCGTGAAAGAGCCTCTCTTTGACTTCGTCAACTGTGATCTCTAGCCTTCCAGTAGACTTGTTCCACCAAGAATTCCACTCTTTCATCTCTACTATTTTCCTCCTATCACCGCTGCCGGCGATATTCCCCGCTTCCACATCCAAAATCTCAAACTCACCGACAGCGCTATCCTCCATCTCCATCATATCCTCTCTCTTCCAAACAATCTTTGCCCTCTCCTTCTCGCTCTGTTCTGCTATACCCATCGCCCAACGCGCCAGGTATAATCTCGCAGAATCAAAGTCATCTTGTAAGCTGATCACATCCGGATTTTTTAACAGCTTGCGAACCTGGGGTGGCAAATTCGGGTTATCCAGAAAGTTATTCGCGGTTTGTCTGCTAAACTGTGTCACCTTGGCAAACTGCTCCAATAATGTCCATCGTGCGGATTTGATGGCCTTGGTGAAGGGATCCATCACCGCCGCTGCGATGTTGTTGTCACTCGAGCTTCCTTCCCCTCTACTTTTGTCCTTTCCAGCAGTGGAGTCGATAACGGGTCGCTGACCAAACGACAGTAAATCGTCCTTAGAGGGGTCGACGAGGTACACCGTTTTCTCGATCTCACTTCGTTCCACTTTGACAAAGCGTTTAAGCCACCGTAAAACTTCATCGCCACCCCAGAACAACTCTCCGCTTTCGCCGAAGGGATCGAAATTCTTCTGCGTCCGCGCACGGGATTGAGCTATCGTGGAAGCACATTCGGAGTCGTGGAAGAATAAGGCGGGAAAAGAATCTCCGGAACGGGAGTTTATTACTATGCTACCCCACCACCATCCTAGCGACGGAGGACGGACGAGGAGGGAGTAGATTTGCGAAACGGGGATGGAGAAGGAGTAGGATCCTAGCGGGGAGGAGCCGCTTGAAATAGGTGGTGGGGGGACGAGGTAAGTTTGTTTAGGAGGTGTTGAGGTGTCAAGGAGGTCGACTTTGACGTAGGTGTCGTAGGCGGTGCCGATGGCTGATTCAGGGAGCCAGGCGAGGAGAAGATTTGAGGGGGAGGGTGTAGATGAGGATGTTGTGTTCGACGAGGAGGAGGGAGGTTTTTGTTGCATGAGGGCTATGAAGCCGGGGATGTTGTCTTTAGCGGAGGGCGTCGGGTGGACGTAGACCTGTTAAATGATACCATGAAAAATTATTAGCTATGATAATAATATTTTAAGTTGGGTATAAGATATAAGAAAGTAATTTGTGTACCTTAGATTTGGTGTACAGAAGCTTGACACCTCTGCCGGTGGAGGTGTGAGTGATTGTGCTATAATCCTCATCGTCTTCGGAGAGGTCGTAGAAAGAAGCCGTCGGCGAGGCTGGGGGAGTATATTCGTCCGGCATGACGGATGTGTATGATATTGTTCTACTATCTTTTATCTTTATTATTGGTATTGGCAGCTTGAAGCTAGAGAATAATGTAGATATCCTCTATTTCAGCTGGTGACGTTAACGATAGTCGGATGAGGTTGGGGTGCGATGAGCTGCGGAAGGTGTGGCGGGGCAACACGCGGGGCTCTCCACAGCAATTTCAATATCGGTGAGACGTGAAAAGAACTGAAGTTAAAGTACAGACAATATTTACAGAGAAAAGACTGGCGGATGAGATTTTGAAAGGAGAGAATGTCGATTCTAGTTTTATATTTCTTTATATTGTGGACGATCGGGTGGCTCAGACGGGTCTGATCAGGCCCGGAGCTGGTTGGTGTGGATGCATTCGTGTGCGTACGTAAGTCAGCTGCGACGGCAAAGTGGCACCTCGCTCCAAATGACGCACTCGTTCACATTACCATCATCCGACTCGGTTTTTGATATCTGCCTCGGGGTTACCTCTCCTATTTGACAGATACAATCGATAATATTCTAGTGCTAAATAGCTCTAGTCGGTGGCGCTGAGAATATTTTATTTACACAATCTGGTTGCATACTTCTATTCGGGTTCGCCGATTCGAATTATACTGTGGCGAACGAATTTAAAACGGTGTGAAAGAAACTCTATAATAACATAGATCGTAACTTTTTAATAGTTGTGAATCCAAATCTAACGCCAGCATAAAATCCCAGAAACGGACTTTTTGAGGATGCATCCATCGTATGACAGTCGTGATAACAGTAATAATGGTGACGGTATGATATTGTACAGTGTATATTTTGTAATCGCTAGAAACGGCGGCAATCCAATATAAATATAAAATATCGTACAAAAGAAAAACCCCTCTTCGCGAGAATATAGGATGATAGAATGATTTTTTATGCGTAGGATCGATTGTTGACGTACTCGTGCTCTTCTTCGATCTCGATAGTTTGGTCTGGATGGTGGGTATTCTTGTTAGCATTCAATACATTCATAGAAATGAGGCTATAAATCTCACGTTTCTTGTTCTTTCTCTTGACGTCGGCCTCTGACCTCTTCCTCTTGAGATCTTTTGCTGTAGGTTTGACTGGTTTGACGACCTTGGCCGGTGGCTTCTCGGAATCGTCGCTGTCGGATTCGCTATCTTCCTCGGAATCATCTTCGTCATCAAATTCACCGTCGTCTTCTTCTTCAAAGTCTGATGCACCGCTAATATCCTCTTCCTCGTCATCATCATCTTCTTCCTCCCCTTCGCTTGCTTCTTGGTTACCATCTTTCAGCCAGTCGTTGAAATCCTCCATATCTTCAACGTCACTCTCTCCCTCGTCCCCACTGACATACTCCACCATCCCATCCTCCAGCTCTCCATTCTCGCCTTCCTCTTCATACTCTCCTTCCACTTCTCCATCGAAATCCTCATCTCGTTCCGCTTCGCCGTCCTTCTCTAGAGCTCTCAAAACCTTCTTCCACACCCCTTCTTCCACATTGAGCGGCTTGTCTCCGTAAGCACCACTCCTTAACCTCTCCACCAACTCCTTCTCGATCTGTCTCTCTAACCTAGCCGCAGCTAGAGCCTTCCTCTCCCTCGTCGCTTCCCTGCGTCTGATCTTAGGCGCCCGGACGGGTACCATCTTCTCACCCAGCATTGACGCCTCTTCTTTCTCCACCCTCCTCGCCTTGATGGCAACCTGCACCAACCTCGTGAGACGCTGTTTGCATTTGTGGACCAAGAACTTAGGCCAGTATATCAGCCGCTCG
Source organism: Orbilia ellipsospora (assembly GCA_036971675.1). Taxonomy (NCBI): domain Eukaryota; kingdom Fungi; phylum Ascomycota; class Orbiliomycetes; order Orbiliales; family Orbiliaceae; genus Orbilia; species Orbilia ellipsospora. The sequence continues at coordinate 1,443,741 of JAVHJO010000003.1, forward strand.
TCAAGCTGTTCCAGCGCCTTGACGTAGTTCTCGCTAAGGAGGATCCGTTCCCAGGTTTTATTGGGGAGATGGGCACGTTCGACGGTCTTCATGTAGAGATAGAGTCTGCCGTTGGAAGGGTCGGCGCGAACGGTAGCGTAACGGGAATTGGCTAGAGGGCATGATTGACGATTGCATAGACCGGTGACGTTGTATTCGTTGCGGCAAAACGTGGCGGTTTTGAGGGGAGTGGTGAGTTTGAAGGCGCAGAATTGATGGGAGATGATTTGCCAGATAATCTCGTCGGATGCCATTTTCAATTGGTTGTTAAGACAACTTTTTTACGACAATTATAAACAAGAGGAGAAAGATGTAGAGTCGTGAGAGCTGCGATCAGCTCTGAGAAGTGGGGTTTCGTGGGCAGCTGCTTGCTGCGATTCGAGATTGATTGATCGTGTCGAGGCTGTCGCTGATAAAAAAAAATATTCAGAAAAAATTCCAAGTTGAAGAAAATCGATAAAATTAAAAATATGACTTTGCCTAAATAGGTAATTTACGGGTAAAATACCTAATTTGGAAATATAAATTAAATGCCGCGGTGGAGTGGGCAGCCGCGGCTGCGACAACCGCAACTGGCAACGAATCACCACTTTCCAACCTCATCCTCCATCCTCCATACCCCATTCATACCCCGTTCATACCACCCCGCTAGCCATATTAGCTACTGTTAAGCTATTGATTACTCCAAGCTGCTGCTGCTGCTCTGTTCTACTTCTGTTCTTTTATAAACCATCTTCAGCTTCACCGATCGATCGAAACCGAGAAGCTCACACCTCCGACAAAACTGCTGCTGCCCGTCCGTCCGAATTCAAAGTACCGATATATCTCCAAAATGTCCTTCTTCTCCGGTTGGGGCAAGGTCGCCCAGGTCGCCAAAGAGAAGGTCGTCACTCTCAACATCCCCACCTTCTCCGATAAGGGTGATGTTGACGGCGAAACCGAAGACGAATCCGCCGTCACCCGCGCTCTCCGCAACTACTACAAAGAAAAGGACGGCTTCGTCCCAGACTGGCTCACCCATTCTGCCGTCTCTCCCAACCGCAACCTCTCGCCCAACCCTCAAACCAACAGTGCCTACGGCCGTCCCGCCGGTCCTCCGAGAATGCAATCCGGACCGGGACAGTCGGCGCTCGGTGACATCTTTGGCGATGGTCCTAAATCCGCTCCTCCTGTCCAACAGCAGCAGTTCCAACCTCCCCCACAAGCACAACCTCAACCTCAACAGGCAGCATCTGCTCCTGCTCCCGCTCCAAGACGTGTGATGGGTCTCCCCGGCGGTCCTAGAGCTGGCGGTGGACTTCCCGGTGGTCCGAGAGCGGGAGTCAGACCCTTCATGGCCGTGAAGAGGGAACAACAGCAGCAACGTGAAGCAGCTACGACTGCTCCACCGCAGCAGCAGCAAGGGTATTATCAGGCACCACCGCCTCCACCACAACCTCAGGCTCAACCTTTACCTCCCCGTCAACCTCTACCCCCTCGTCAAACCCAGCCCCAATCCCAGGGTGGTAGGAGGACATTTGCTGACAATTCATATGACAATTATAGCGGGTTCGGTGGAGCTCCCGGCTTCTACGGCAGATAAGCTAAACTTAAACTATCAAAAGGAAGAATTGCGGAGGAATAAGGTGACTTTTTGATCCTTTTCATTTAATAGGTACTATGGTTACTGATAGCTCGGATTGATGGAGTAGTGGACTGCGGTTGTGTTTCGTTCGTTGGGGTGTGCGTGTTTCATTATAGCTGCCATCGATCGATCGATCCTTTTTTCCTTCTCGAGACGGCTTCGTATACGCTGTCTGTTTGTCTTGTCGCCCAAGATTCGGTTCAATTGTCAGTCCGGATGGCTGGCGTTTTTCTTGTTTGTTCTGACGGTTTTTTGAAGCTTGGAATTCTGGAATTTCTTTTTTTAGATATCTCGTGTAGGGTTTTGTAAAGCGAGTGCATCTTTTTGGCGTTTCTTTTACCCTCCTCGCAGGTCATGTTGCTGTAGTTGGTGTTTTTGATGAAATGAAAATTCTTGGTCGACGCCGTGATGCTGGGATATAAATGAGACAGGTATTCAAATGTAGTTGCATCTCCAAATGTGAAGGAAATTCTTGGTTTGTAATGATATTACTATAAATTTATTACGAATCTTTAAAACTCTTCGAACTTTGATTCCCAGGCAGAAAAGAATATAGCATTTGACATGGAACAAAGTCTGACAGTGATGAAGTCTGGCACTATAGATACAGGAGCGACCACAAGACTAAGATCAACTACTTAGCGCTAGGATACCAGCCAACTTGCACCCTAACATGCTGCCAAATGATAGATCTATTTAGTCTCGTATAGGCGCTTCAGATGACGCAGTACTACTAGCTTAATAGATAACTTCCGAATTTATAGTCGCGCAGTTGACATTCATATTTGTGACCCTTTGAGCGACATACAATTTGATTTTTTTCTAATTTATATTCAACCGTTTGAGGCAACTTCGATTGGAGAGCAGATTAAATCAGACATTGATATATATCTATCTACCTTGGTTATTGAGATTTTCAGAGCATAATTGGTATATCGAAAACTAATAAGTGAGCATTATACACATTTATCAAAAATTGCAGGTTACAATTTCCATCGAGCCCGTATCTCAAAGGCTTGGAAACTAGACGTTTCGAGTGTCCCCAAACGCCAGGGTATCTTAATTGTGTTTGGTCTCGAAACCAAGCCTTCTCAAAGGCACATTGTGTTTATAAATTTGACTATATCAAGAAATATCTCCAGCGACGGGCAAGGTTGTCATAAATCCTATGCTTCGAGATACAACAAAAATCGTAAACAAAAGGCATAACCCTAGCAACCCTACCTTCTTCGGTACCAACGGAACCTATATTTTCTGGAAGCCTTGAATTTTTTCGGTGTCCCGGGTTGCAAATCGTCGAAATAGTAAAGTCCAGGCGGTTAGGCGTTAAACCAACCGGGGCAATACCGCGAGTTGGAGTATATTCGCGAGGATTGAGAAGGAAAAAAAATTCTCCGTTCAACTATAGAATCCTTCCAGACATGGATCATGGATTCGAGTGATCATGTCGCACAGTTTATTTATTCTCATGTAATTGCATATCAGGTGTTTTCGGTAAAGGCAGCTGTTAGCAGCGGGGTTTGCGAGACATTTGTTATTCAGTAGACGCGAGGGGTAATTAAACATGGTTTCTCGACAGAGATAAGACAACCGGTTGTGCTGCGTGTTTCTTTGCTGTGGCTGGGTAGAATCAAGGGAGAGACATGGTAATAATAAACAATCAACTGCCTTGGTCATGAGTGCTAAACGCGCTGGTGGCTAGTTGTGTTGTTTTTGTTGAATTTCAACCTTTCGATCGCTCTCGAGCTCTCTGACATGAAGGTGAATGGGACCAAGTTTTGAAACGAAACGGCTCGACGGGAGCTGATCGTCTTTGCAGACAGGCAGCGAGGAGACGCAATTGCCTCTCCTTCAAGGCGACGAAACGTAATGGCAACGTGATGCCAGCTCCTGTTCAGATGTCGCGTTTTGATCTCGGGAGGAGAACGTGCGTTGCCCCCTTTGCGTCGTTCGACACAATGACGGAAATCCACGGCGCATGCATGAGGTTTTACAATCTTCTTCTTTATTGGCTTTGAATTTCTTTTGAGTGTACAGATCTTTGTTGATACTTAAGGCTGCAATGCAAAAACAATGCACGGTTGGAAATGCATCCTGAACGGGAGACTCCAAGCGGAGAAATACGAGGCATTGAGGCAAAAGCGATAACATATTTTGTGTCGACTGTGCATTTGCCTCACACTCTCTTCCATCCCTTCAGATAAGTAGAGTTATCATATTACGATATATCATTATTCTCGAAGCGCTTTGCAAGATTTCGAAGGGATCTGGAGATGCCCCTGATATCCCGCTTCTCAGAAACATGGGACTTGTGCGCATGTGTTGCGGAGGAGGTTCACCAGGCAGACCACATGGACGGACGACACACGATGGACCCGTCATGTCGAATGCATCAAGAACGTTTCATCACATTCTGTCTTCCGGATCCGATATTCGATTCACTGCCCCCTTGTATTACTCCTCGAGATGATGGCAAAATATAGATGCGACAATCGAATCTAAATTGACCCTGCAGTACATGCTGCATGCCTCGTTCGGCTCCGCACTCCACGCACACACGGCAGAAACATCGAGATAAGATTCGATTCCTTCTACTCCTGAAGCGTTGCATTTTGCATTACTCGGAGTCAAGAGTCAACTGGGCCACCCTCCTCTCCTCCTGTGGGAGTGACCTGCGGAGATGAGCATCTCACGAGAGATCATGCAGCATCCTTTTGATAATGATGTACCCAATTTTGGGTGCGGGTTGGGTTGGGTACGTCTATCTGAAACCTGCAGGTACGGCTCAGGATGGTACCTTGCATGAATGCTTCCCAGCGAAAAGAAATCTCCCCCATCTCACTTGGCCTTGCACCTGGCGTTCTCGCAGTGGACCAGCCCAACAACGCCATGGTTGGATGGAAGGAGGGGCTTGAGAGTCCAGGCCTGTGAGGAAGCTGGACTACGCGAACTCGTCGATTATCTGGCATACGCTCAAACAGTGAGAACCGCCATTCGACGGATGTTTCGAATTTTGTGATTCGGACTAGGTCAGATTCCTATTGTTCTTTTTTTTTTACCCGTCGAATGAATCGTGCGTGATGAGACTGACGCGGCGGTTTATTCTTGAAGGATGGGAAACTGGGATTTGACGAGATGGAGAATTCATCGAAATGGGGAAGGTCAGGGCACACAACCGAGAAGACGATCAAAGATTTCTTGAAGCAGACCCGAAACTGCCCTCTTGGACGAGGGCACGGGTTTCAGGATTTTTGAGCAGAGCGACACACCTACTCGCTGCTTTCGCTCTCATCGTTTTCGCTCGCTGCGTTCAATCTGAGAACATAGAATTATCCGCACTTTCCCTAGGAACGTTAATCCCTTGCAGAGGAAGCTCGGTGTGGCTCACAGACGCCAACAACATATCCGGGCTATGGGGAGATGATGGCACAGCAGACATGGCCACCGGAGTGCTTAGGTCGATTAATGATTGGATGAGAAGCAACGAACGGCTGAAGCAGTACCCAACCATATCCCTTCCTCCTCCTCGGCCTTGCACCAGGATGCTCTTCACGTGGAGCCCACCGAGACGAGGACGAATGGTTTCAAGCAAAGGGCGGGAAGCCATTTACTGGTCAGTTTTGCATTGAGACGATAGCTTGCTGAGTTGTCACCATTTGTTAGGCGAAAGCTCATCCTGAGCTTCTGGTTGGCTGGCGCGATCCTTGACAGCCCTGGCCAGAGCAGGGAAGAAGACCCACTAAACAAGCGTGAGAAAGAAATGCTAGTCGGAATGGCTTGCTGCTGCGAAGGAGAGAACCTTACTTTTGCTTTCTGGTCAAGAGAGAATGAGAAAGTAGCAAAATCTGGGTAGCCACCCCCGGCCCTGTTGCACCTCCCAATTCGCCCAATTATAGGTCTTGATTCTCCCCTTCCTTCTTCCTCGTCCATGTTTCTCTCTCTTCTTCTCCGAACCCAAGTCAACCTATTTTTTATTTCTTATTTTTTTGTTACTGTTTTTGCTTCCCTCCGCATCACTGCGTCGATGAATCTCTTGTTCCCTTCTCCCTGTTTCCCCTTCCGTCTCGTCTTTTGATTTGCCCGTCCTTGTTTTTGCTTTGCGCTTGCTCTCGTTGGTTCCTTTTAATTACTCCCCCGTGCCCGTTCGATTCTTGGTTTGCGGTTCCCCGAAGTTCACAAGAGAGACGTGTAAATCACTGACAGCCAGTCGTTCCTTACCACCAGTTCGTCACACATCAAGGTTGCTACTATTCTTTGCAACTTGATTTTTGTGCGGATACTATTTTACCACTCGTTTTCCCCATCGTTATACAACTTCTTTCCCTCTCTTCCTACTCTTTGTTTTCTCCCTTTGGGCTTTTCTTGTTTTCCGGTGTAGTCTTGTAGTTTGGTTCGACACTTTGTAAATTACACGCGGCCTTCCATCCCACTGGAAGCCGTCGTCGTCGACCATCCGTACTTTTTTGTATTTTCCTTGAGATCTTTTTTTTTTACACTTTTTTCATTTTTTCATTTTCGATATATCTTCACCACATTTTCTCAATTATCAAGCTCTAGCGCCCGTCGATTCCCAGTCGACCCGAGCCTTTAGCCTGTCTTTCTAACTTTTAGTTTGGTCGACGCTTGAGTCTTAGATCTGGGTTCCCTTGACTTGGAGGGTACACTCATTCTCAAAAGACCTTTCGATCAAACGTAATTCCCTTGGATATCCGACTACAGATATCCTCAACTACACTAGCCTACACAACTTCGCCACAAAATGTCGATTTCACCCATAACACTCTCTCCATTCACCATGCATCAATTGCCGCCGACAGTATGGCAACCACGGCCCCGGTCACAAATAACTCCACCAGTCGAAGTCTTGTACCACTACGTCCGACTATTTGCTTCTCAAAACAAGATGACACAAGCGTGGCACATCCTTAGATGGCTCCATTCTGCCTACTCGATCGCCTTTTCCAGAGATTCGACCAGAAGAATCACGACAAATGTGAGGATGCTCCAGGAATGCGTTGAGAAGGGATGGCTTTTCGTATGTAGCGGCCCCGCCCCCAAATTCGAGGGCCTCCGCAGCATCATTGTCCCAACTCAAGCAGCGACACCCGAATCTTTCGTTCCTCCGATCGATTTGTTGTACAACTATATCGACGAATTGAACAAGATGGGTCTCACGAAAACCTGCTGGCATCTTTTTGAGTGGCTTCAAACGGCGTTCAATCAGGCTTGCAAGCGTGATATGAACCCTTACTCCACCGGACCGGTCGCCACCGCATTGAAAAACGCATTGGCTACCAGCAGCATCGTTGCCAGCCCGAGGGACGTTCCTTACATGAAGGACTACTGCCGCCAGCGCCCCGCTATCGATTTCGCTTCTCAACATGTCACTTGGTTCGTTAGTGATCTCATGTGGGATAGAATACCACCTCGTATGCAACTCGATTTGCTTGAGGTTGGACGATTCCCAGAGACCCCACGTAATCGATACGGACATCGTCTGATGGCTCCTTGCCCACACAACAAGAAGACAATGCTCGCCGATGGTGGCTGCGAATGTGCAGATCGCGAAGACGTTGCTTGGAACGACATTCCAGCTTTCGAGGCGGCTCTGATCGAAGAGCACAAGCTTGAAGCTACCAGCAATAGTGATGATGAAGCTTCAGTCACCGATTCGAGTACCGTAGCCAGCGAGGAAGAAGCCGAACATCGCGATGCCGATGCAGATAGTGCCTATGGTTCCGACAGCGAAAATGCCACGCCCACTGACGAATCTCCAAAGACGATCAAGACGACCTCTCCTGTATATAATCTACCCTCCCTCTCTCTTGTCGTCACCAGAGATGCTCAAACTGCACGTGGATCACAACGACTCACTGCGACCCAACGCCAAAAGATCCACCACGAAGTTTTGGAACAATGGATCATGAAGACTAATCTTGCTATCGGACAAAAGAGAATGAGATACTCAGCTCTCTATGATTGCCGACGCCATAGCACTGCCTCTGAAGATGATGAGACAAGATCACCTTCTAAACGATTGAGGAAGGATTAGTTTTCACATATTATACCACGACTCAAGGGGCTATTCACCTTGAAAAAAGTATTTGTGTTAATTTCAATACCTGGGAGGCGTTTTATTGTTTTTTTTTTTTTTTTTTTTTTCTATTTTACTTTCCGCCCACTTCCGCCATTTTACCTTTTGCATAATCTTCGGGTTCTTGCTCTTCGTCTTTCGATTTTCGAGTTTCGACTTTTTATTTTGGCGTTTGATTGTAATAGACCTGGCGGATATCCGTTGCTTCGTACATTCCTTTGGTGCTCTCTCTTTCAACTTTCTTTTCGGGCAGTCGTTCATACTCGTTTTTTCTCGAAATTTCTGTTTTCGCGTTTTATACCACTTCTAACGACCATTTGATATCCTTTTGTTCAAATTTTCTGCGCGCTCTTTAACCTTCCAGAATTTCTCCGGTTATTTTTGGAGTCTGGATTGGACGAATTTCCTTTTGCTCTTGTTTTTCAAATTTCAGCGGCAATTTGTTTTTGATAGTTATCTACTATCTTGCCGTCTGCACCTACTCCTGCTCCCGCTTCGAATCCGCCATTTCTGCCCTGTTCTTCTTTTTTGGTTGCGAGAACTGTCGATATCATGATGACCTCCTTCATATACCGTGTGTTCTTGGGTTTTCTCAGGACGCATTGATGACCACACCAGATAAAATAAATAGCTAGCTCGTTCTCTAGAATTCTACATCTGGAGAATCCAAAAACAGAAAATAAAATTCAAAAAATAAATACACCAAAAACTTGACTTCCAAGAACTTGTGATAGTGACACTTGAGTTGTGTATGTGGAGTCTGCAGAACAAATTCACCATATCCAACATGTGCGTTCGGGTTGGTGCGTTGAGCGAGTTATCGATAAAGTTCTATTCAAATCTTGCGATTTCGTTGGTCGACCTCAACCTCACCTCTCCACCAACCAACCACCGTCGACAGCCATCGATTGGCTACATCTAACCTCCCCTTCCCGTATCTCTAGCCGGCCCTCCTTCGCGACCTGACGGAATGGACGAGAACCGACGGTGATTGAACAGTAATCATGAGACTCCAAACAAGGTGTTTCTGCGGGCCTTCGCCCAGGATCACACGGCCCTTCCTTCGACGACCGCCCGGCACCCTCCTCACCATCCATCACCGCAAAGCCCATGCGTCCAGAGATTCTCTCGAAGAAACCCCCATTTCTGAAATTGATAGAAAATGGCTCGCGCGCTGGGAATACAACCCGCGAGCCTTCCAATCACCGTCCGAATCGACCAAACCACCCTACTATGTGCTGTCCATGTTCCCCTACCCTTCTGGAACCCTACACATGGGCCACCTTCGAGTCTACACCATCTCAGATGTGGTGGCGCGGTATAAGCATATGAAAGGCTTCAACGTCCTCCATCCAATGGGCTGGGATTCCTTCGGGTTGCCGGCCGAAAACGCAGCTATTGAACGAGGAGTGGACCCTGCTGAATGGACCGAGCAGAATATCCAGAGTATGAAAACTCAGTTGAAGCGTATGGGGGCCCGGTTTGATTGGAGCAGAGTATGTTTACACCCCTCCTACCCCCCAAGCTAAAAATGGCAGAAAGCTGTCTTGTTCTTTTTTACCCTATTTTACCTTATTTATTACCCCCCGTTGTGCCCCGGGGTCGTGTGGCACCCCGTGGGAAAGTGCTATAAAAATCACACACACACAAACCTCGTTTGGGTCAGGGATGTCTGAGGCGTCGAAGCAACGAGAGCCAATCAACCCGTTTTTGTTTAAATTTCGTCCGATCTCGAATATTGTTTTTGATTCCGCATTCAGGAAAACTGATTATCTGACGGCACAGCAAAAATGACCATTTTGGTTAAATTTGGTCTTCCTTTTCTTTTTTTTTTGGGTCAAATAGGAGCTGCGCACGTCATCACCAGAATTCTACGAGGGAACTCAAAAGTTGTTCCTCGCGCTTTTTAGGGACGGGCTTGCGTATCGCGCACCCGCGCTCGTCAACTGGGATCCTGTAGATCAGACCGTACTCGCGAACGAGCAGGTCTCCCCTGACGGCACGTCTTGGAGATCAGGCGCCAAGGTTGAGCAAAAGTATTTACAGCAGTGGATGTTTAGGATCACCAAAGGTGCTAGCTTTTTGAGATACAATTTGCGAAAGTTGGAAGGGAGGTGGCCGGAGAGCGTGCTCTCACAACAGCATCATTGGATCGGAGAAAGTAAAGGGCAGAGAGTTAAATTCCCACTCAGGATAACGCAACCGGACGGCAGCCTGCAGGATGACTTTGTTAAGATATACACCACTCGATTGGATACCATTCTTGGGGTTCAGTACTTGGCGTTATCGGTTACTCATCCACTCGTCGAGAAGCTTTGCAAGACAAACGCGGAACTGAAAGAGTTTGTCGACAGTGTGCCTACACTACCGGTCGGTACTAAAGCCGGGTTCTTGCTTCCAGACATAGTAGCCTCCAATCCGATGATTCGAGAAACTTTTGAGGACGGCACAGAGGGACCTGCCAGGCGCTTCGATCTGCCTGTTTTCGTGGCTCCATACGTTCTAGGAGGATTGGGGACAAGTGCCGTTATGGGTGTTCCTGCCCACGACCAGCGGGATTTCAACTTTTGGAAGGAAAACAGACCGGAGGAACCAATCAATTTCGTCATTGCGAAGGTTGATGCTCAGACTGGAAGACAGGCAGGGCAAAGGCCGGCGATATCTTTCGGATATTTGAACGAAAATAACGGAAGATTCGCCGGCCTGTCTTGTTATGACGCAAACCAGCAGTTTTTCGAAATTTTGAAAAACGAGGGTATGTGTCAACCGACGAATCGGTTCAGGATGAGAGATTGGTTGATATCCAGACAAAGATATTGGGGTACTCCTATCCCTATCGTGCATTGTACATCATGCGGCGCGGTACCAGTCAAGGATGAGGATTTGCCAGTCGTGCTCCCGAAAGTAAAGTTGACAGGCAAGGGTGGTAGTCCTCTCAAGCAGGCTGAGGAATGGGTGAAGACTACGTGTCCGAGGTTTGTCATGTGCCATCTTTTTCTTACTCATTGTGATAAAGACGTGCGTGTTAATATGTATTCCTTTTACGTGACAGCTGCGGCGGCCCTGCGGAACGGGATACGGATACGATGGATACTTTTGTCGACTCGGCTTGGTATTACATGAAATTCGGCCAAGACAAAGACCCGCAATACAATTTGATGCCAGTAGACATTTACATTGGCGGCGTCGAACATGCCATCCTGCATTTACTATACGCTCGATTCATCTCCCAATACTTTTCAAAGAAGACTGGAGATGAGAGATTCCAGGAGCCATTTTCGCGGTTGGTAGCTCAGGGTATGGTACACGGCAAGACATTCAAGGACGATCTCGGTTTTTATTTGAGGGACCCGGATGTCAAGCATCTTGAGGATGGTTCGGTGGTCCTAGCAGAAACCGGGTATCCTGTCGAGATCACGTATGAGAAGATGTCAAAGAGTAAACACAACGGCGTGGATCCCACCGCGTGTTTGGAAATGCACGGTCTAGACGCCACGAGAGCGCATATTCTATTCCAAGCTCCTGTCAGTGAAGTGCTGGACTGGGATGAGAGAAAAATAGTCGGTATGCAACGCTGGCTTGCCAAAATACGAGCTATATCACGCACAGCAGCTTTTGAAGTCGAGTTCTACCGTACTACAGGAGCATACTCCGCCTTTAGCCGGTCGTTAAACATAATAGACGCATCACTGAAATTAACAAACGAGCTCGTAATCGCAGTCAAAGGTGTCACAGCGTCAATGGAGGACGTTTACAGTCTAAACACGGCGATAAGTGACCTCAACATTATCACGAACTACCTGTACGCTACGAAGCCGGAGGATGTAGGTGCGGAGGTATACATTCAAGCCGTGGAAACGGTGCTCAAGCTCATGTCGCCGATATGTCCTGCGATATCGGCGGAGTGTTGGGAGGGGATACACGGTCCCCGGAGCGTGCCATTGGAGGAGCAGGCGTGGCCTCAGGAGGAGGATTTTAAGAGGGACGAGGTGCGGCCGTTCGCGGACATCAATGTGCAGATTAACGGGAAGTACAAGTTTACGTTGCACGACCAACCGATTGATTGGGCGGAACGGGTGGATGCACAAAGTTGGGTTGTTGATGCTGCGCGTGCGACTGGTGAGGGGAGAAGGTTGTTGGAGGGGAGGAATATTAAAAGGGTGATTGTGGTGAAGGATAGGAATGTTGTGAATATACTTTCGCAGTAAGTTTGATTGGTGGTTGTAGATACTTGTCTACATGTATATATTTGTACAGATGTTGTGGAGAGGGAATTTACAATCTCGCATTATATTTCAACGCGTCGGGGCCCGCCCCGATGTCGAGATTTATTCCTTCTGTCTCTTTAAACTTCTTATTCCATGCATATATCTTTTGCATAGAAGATTCTTCCTCTATGCATATATTCTTCGCATAGAAACCGCCTTGAGCTTGAGATGAACCAAGGGCAGGAGCAGCAGAAAATCTAGAAATTTCTTCGATTCATGCAGGACTTTCGAGGCAACTCCACTTGCTGTGCTTCTGCCATGCCACGACGTTCCGTTTTATTCCAGAAAAATCTTCCCAGATACTTGTTTCCCATCCATTCGCACTAAAAATCTCTCGAACGCGGGTGGACTGCTCGTTTCCTCCTGTTTCCAACACCACCGCCTGAGCTCCCAAGTCACGAGCAACGGCTTGTATAACTGGGTAAAATAAATCCTCCCTTGCCACGGAATCTTGTAAGTGAAGCGCGGGTGGTACTAAAGCTAGCTCCGGTTCGAATAACCTCACGCTTCGTGCCGTATCTTTCCAATACCCTTCCGGTGAGATGTAGGGCGGGTTTGAAATTATAATGTCAACCGTTCTGTTTACCTTTCCTTCTCGTTTGGGTTCAAAGAGCTGTGAGATTTTATTGTACAGCTCTGATCTATCATTGGTTAATATATCCGCTTCTACGAAGTCTATATTCTGTGAAACGTTTTTGGGTATATTTTCTTGGGAGATGTTGTAGTTGAGTGACTTTTTCGCGAGGGCTAATGCTGCGGATGATATATCTACGCCTAGTATTTGGTATCCATTTTGTAGGGATAATTTGTGCAGTAAATCTGCAGCTAGGAGAACGATGGATCCGGGTCCCGTGCATAGATCCAAGATCCTCAATTCGCCGTTCCTATCTTGTGATTTACCAAGAAGATTAGGGTAATTAAGCTCGATGATTTCACAAAGCCGAAATACGGTTTCCTCGGTTTCGGGGCGGGGTATTAAGGCGCCGGGACCGCATAATATCTCCAGATTTCCGAAAGGTTGGGTTTTCAGAAGATATTGGAGGGGTACACCGATTGAACGACGGTGACAGAGGTATTTCAGGTAGGATGATTTTGAGGATTGGGTTGGAATTGGAGTTTTGAGGACGTAAGAGAGGAGCCAGCGGTATTCTGCTTTTGCGAGGGATGGGGTGCGGGTTTGACGAAGGAGGAGGGGGAGGAGAGGGTTTGTTTTTGAGAGGTGGTGGATTAGTTTTGGGGATAGGCGGGGCATTTAGAGGTTGGATGCATATGCGGGTAGTCGTGCATGCATGGATTGATGTTGAGGTTAAAATATCGAGATTGATTTCCTGAATAGGAATTGTTGGATTTTTGGGTGGGTCAACGCAGAATGAGGCCTTGGATTTTATGCATGTTTGGATTGTCCATTTGATGTTTATATTTAAATCAAATTAGTTAAACTAGAATATATTTTATATTTATTATAGCTGACCTGAAACGACCCAGGGTCTGATCGCTCCTATCATATAAGGATGAGAAGAAATGAGAGATCATATAATATATGAATATCTGGGGAACTTCATAATAGACCAGACTGACCCTTTAACCTCATAGACTGAGCCCGGTATTATATGCAAATTATGAAACCGTTTCTCATGTCATTGGTTCCCCCGAATAACATTCGATCACTAATCCTCAATAGCATCCCCGCATCTCTCGTTATAATCTACATTCTGCGGAACTTCTACCTAGGCCGCAAACCCCAGCTAGCTACTCCATACGACCCGCTACTAGGACGAATGGAAAAACTGTTGAACCGCGTTCGCAGCCGTCGGAGTCTTAACAAAAAGAAATCCGAAGTCACACTAAAAGAAGAGAAGCAACCGAAAGTACCAACAGATTCCGAGAAACCTAATCAAGGCGACGTTCCGAAGGAATCACTAGCGGAGATATCACCGGTACCAAACGATGATGCTTCAGCGCAAAGAAGACCATCTATCGACCAATTCTCAATATCTCAAACCCCACCAAAGGCATACGCCTCGGTAGCATCACTCACACAGGGACCAACCTTCGATCCAAATGGAGAACCCCTTGAAAAGAACATAAGCAGAAGATCCTCCCTCTCAAAACCAGAAAAGAAACCCCTTATCCAACATGTCGATTTCCAAGAAGCAAAACCCTCACTAACACCTGGTGAAACGACCCCGCCAACATCAATTACCCGAACATCGTCCAACAGAAGATCCAAACGCCAAAAAGCAGCAAGTCTGGCCCCATCCCTCGTCTCACTATTCTCCCATAATACTGGAGGAAGAAGCGGAGACCGAACATCCACAAAATCACAACGAACCATCCGTCGTCTCCGTTCCACCGCCTCCGTCCGCCGCCTAGCAGCTTACAAAGCCGTCGATGAAAACTTCCCCACCACAAAACCAGCATACATCGCAATCGGATCCGGCTCCCTGATGATCCAAGTCGTCGAACGCATCTCTCAATTAACCTACTCCCAACTCGCAGATGTAACCTTCGTATCCACCGGCGTGGCATCAGAACACATCATGGCATCTTACAAACTTCGTCCCATAACCTCTCTCTCACTACTCTCACCTGAAACCAAAATCGACGTGTACTTCGATACAGCGGATGAAGTCGATGATGGACTAAACTGCATTCGTGGTGCGACGGGGAATCTGCATTTAGAGAGAATGGTGGCGGCGAGGAGTGTTTGTTTTATTTGCATAATCGATTATCATAAGCGAGTGCCCACGCTGTTCACTATGGGGAAGAGTATGGTTGTGGAAGTGACGCCGGAGTCGTATTTTCATGTTATGCGGTGCTTGAGGGGTGGTGGGGCGGCTGTGGCGCCGAGGAGGGGTGAACCGGGGTTGTTGGGTTTGTGTGTTAGTGCTAGGGGGAATTATCTGCTGGATTGTACTTGGCCGACGTTGGGAGATGTTGCGGAGGATGTGGTGAGGTTGGCAGAGGAGGTGAAGCGGGTGTATGGAGTTATCGATCATGGGCTGTTCTATGCTGGTGGTGGGGTTTGGAATGGGAGACCAAATATGGTGTATGTTGGGTTGGAGGATGGGGCAGTTGATACTTTGGGGGAGAGTAACAATTCGAATGGAAAATAGGTATTAGACGTAGCTTGTAGAGATAGAATTGAAGTTTAGATGGCTTGGTTCAAGTACTAGGGGCGATATAAATCTATCGAGTACTTTCATCCGAATTTATGCCACAATGAAGGTTCAGTATGTGATGATATGTGCTCCCGTGTACGGTGATAGCTTATGATAGCGAGGAGTTGTTTAAATTGGTTGGCTAATCCATGGCCGTTTTGTGGGAAGAAACCAATCAGAACGGAGAAAGTTGCTATTCTGGCCTAGAATCTGCCCTTTTGGGAACTAAGTGAATACAGTTTTGTAGACACATCCACTTCAACGCATTGATACTGTTGGACTTTTATAAATTCAATGGCAGACGTGGAAATCCATTATCTCGTGTATACATGTGTCGAGAAGAATGATGAAATCGGTAACATCGTCTTGAGATCAATCATTTCCGGTGTCGTAATTTACAATTTGCTCTTCGGGTTGCTAATCTTAACTACGGCCCTGCCGTTGCTCAAACAAACCTTTCCACCCTTAACGCTCGTAATAAATCTCAATTCTTCCCATCCTTCACCGTAACCTTCAGCTTTACCCACTCTCCAGATCTCTGTTACCAAGGTATCACCGGGTTTCACGGGACTAGCGAATCTAGCCTGGAATTCCTTCAAGTTTGCGGGATCGCTCTCTCCTAGAGCTTGTAGGATACCATGGGCTGTTGTGTTCCAAGAGAAGAGACCGTGCATGATTGCGCCGCCGAAACCCATCTTTTGACCTGGTTCTGGTGTTGCGTGGAGAGGGTTGTAGTCGCCGTTTAGTCTATACAGTAGGGCGGATTCTGGGTTTGTGGGATGAGTGTAGGTTGCATCTGAGGCACGACCTTCGGGTGGGGGATAATTTATAGTTTTGGGGCCTAACATTATGCAATCATATTAACATCATATCGGCGTACCGCTTCCATCGTCGTAAATATATATGCGATATGTAATTATGGCAAGGGGATGGTATATATAAAAGAGAGAAATAGAACTCACCTTTAGGACCACCCCATCCTCCCTGTCCGACGTAAAATCCGCTGCCCACAGCTCGGGTAAACACCACCTCCTTACTCCCTACCTTCTCAACCAAAGTCTGTTCTGTTTCCACGACGGTGCCGGGTTTTCCCTTATCGTACACGCCGAGGACTTTGCTCTTGATCACAAAGGTGCGTCCGGTGGACTCTACGGGGAGCTTTCTTTTGAACTCGATTTTACGTTCGCCATCTACGACGCGTTTGGCGTCTAGTTTTGGGATTCCGGGGATGGGGCTGGTGTTGGAGCGGCGGTAGAAGTCTATGACGTCTCTGTCGGTGTGTTTGAACGGGAGGATGATGGGGTATGTCGGGAAGGCGGAAAATTTGGGGTGAAGTTCCTGATTTTTTGATAATTAAAGTATGTTAGAACTATTTAGTTTCGTAGGGCCGGGGCTGCCGATATATATCTATGCAATGGATAAAGAGATTATACTAGGGATTCACGTGAATGTGCGTACGTAGAGAAAGTGAAGTTCGTCGGCTTTGCAGCCAATGCTGTTTGCGAAAAGAAGGAGGTCTCGCTTGCACCAGCTGACTTCGACTTCAGGGAATTCATGGCCGACGCCTGGTTCGCTCATTTTTGGAGTTTGGTGGTGGGTATATTTGTTTATAATTTTATTTTGGTATCGCGGAATGGGATTGGGTGCATTAGAAGTTCATGAAAGAATACACATCAATGCTGGGGAGCCAGGTAAAGCTATATAGATGTCGGTTGGGGCTTTCGGGTAGGGGAATTTCAAGAATGTCGCGATTTCCCAGGTCTAGCCGGTTGACAATTATAGCCGCGGGTAATCCATTTATTCATTTGATCACGGATTGTGGAGAAGTGGGTCCCATGGATTTCTGCATGCCGCGGCTCACCCGGATCAACAGAAACTCGCCATTTGCTTGGATTCGATTCGGGGCTAACTTGATATCGGAAAGCTGATTGTGTGTGCTCGAGTTTATTAGCTAGCCGAAAGCCATACCAGTAGAGGTGTGGAATGATGATAGCATACTTTAAAGAGTCTCGCCGCTGCGGCTGCGGCCGGCCTCCACCCCTAGTTAAGTTTCTTGCGAATTAGCGGCCAACACTCTCTGTAGCAGCGCTGGTAGCATGCGAAGTACGAGGGATATTCTGTAGCGCAAATTGGATGAATAATATCATCGAGCATTACCTGCAGCGCACTCTTGATATATTTATCAAGCTGTTGTGCTGGGGGTTCTTATCACGTAACAGTGGAACACAGTCTGGCTTGTTGCGAGACGACGGTGATCTCGATACCCAGATTTGAAGATCTCAAGAACAACGCAGATGTTTGGTGGATTTAGAGAGCATTCTCACCACAGTGCGAGCAGTAAATCAAACGTAGGATTTTAGTTGGTATTGCAATTTAGTTACTTAAACAAACCGAGGTCATACAAAATTTTCAGGTTGAAGTTTCTAGAATGATTTCAGAAGGGGTAAACCTTTCGGTGGAATATACGTAAGCAAAGCTCACTGATTCGCTTGAGTTACACGGGGCGTATATTCCTCTGCAACATAAGTGCCACGATCAAGGCCCAGAGGTCTCCAAGCACTTCTCAGGCACAGTCCCAGAGATCGGAGAGGATTTCTCACCATCCTTGACTTCCTTCATGAAAGAGAGAAGCTTTTGTCTACGGTTGTAGATATTCTTGAAATTAGTTCGCGTAGCCGCATCATCATAAATCTGGCCCGTGATTAGGATGAGCATGAAGAAAGTCTCAATGATGCTCGGGGGAACATTGGAGATCAATTGACCGGTTTCGCTCCACTTCATCACGCTGGATCCGACGACACATCCGATCGTGATGAGGAACCCGATAACCACCACCATCAGATGCGCGCTGGCCCTCCCAACCACGGAAGAAACTTTATAGCTCAGCGACGAGCTATTGACTGTTTCTTTGTCAGGCATGGGAATCCCGATGATTTCGAACAGAGCTGCGTCATCTGCGTCAATAATTTCAACTTGTGCATCGGCTTCTCCTTTCACTTGCTCTTGAATGTTGCGTAACACAAAGCTGTCGAATAGACCGACCAGACCAGCGTAGGTGCCAATCAACAGCCACCATATGTTACTGAAATGAAGAACGGGGCCTACA
The DNA here is from genome assembly GCA_036971675.1 of Orbilia ellipsospora. Classification (NCBI taxonomy): domain Eukaryota; kingdom Fungi; phylum Ascomycota; class Orbiliomycetes; order Orbiliales; family Orbiliaceae; genus Orbilia; species Orbilia ellipsospora. The sequence goes on from JAVHJO010000003.1 coordinate 1,462,033, forward strand.
GCGACCCAGACAATGATGACGGTGACGAGAATTACTATTCCGAGCAGCGTTCCGATAACATCGGCGTAGTAGAAGATCCACACCTGAAGCCAATTCTTCTTCGGGGCGGGGATTACGATGAGCGGGTGGTCGAGGTTGTCGTCGGTGAGAGAGCGGAGCTCGAGTTCAAGGCTCGCATCCAATCGGTAAATTGCATCCATGTAGGTGCCAATGTAGTCGGAATAGCACTCGTGAAGGCATGCGATGAAGGAAAAGACAAAAACCATCATCGCGCTTGTTGCGCTGTTGATGTAGAGCTGCCATTCGTTTGTCCATCCACAGTAGTGGCCGAAGCCGATCCATAGGAAGATACCAGTCCAATAGACACAAATGGAAACGATGTGGCCGAGGATACGAGAGGAGAAAAGAATGATCCGTCCGAAGAGGTTCAAGGGTGCCAGGGAATCCGAAAGGCCTTGGGTAGGCGGTGCTTTCGAGTTCAGACGTTCTGCTGCCTGGGCTAGTACACCCCCTTCAAAGCGACTTTTGAGCTTCTCAAACATACGTTTATGGCTAGAAAGGCGTGATCTCATCTGGGCAGCCGCTTTTTGATTCTCCTCGTAGGCATTGATTAATTGGCGCATCAGGAAAGAATCGAAGACGTAACAGAGGATGGACTGGAAGTCGGAAATAAAGGCCTTCCAGCTAAGCTGTTTACCGAACTTGATTCCCAATAACGCCCAGACTAGAAGCATCATTAGTATGATTGAAAAGACCGTGGCAGATCCGGATATGCGCACAATGGCATCAAGGCATTGATCAAACAACCGGGTCTTTGACTTGACACGATAACCCGTTGCTACTTGAGGTAGAGTATGGTTTTCTCCGTCTGCATTTGGTACGATATCGATCGATGGGGTCTTCGCCACCCCTTCGATATCGCGTCTGAAAACAGGTCTAACGAAAATTGAGCTCACGAATTTCATTTTTTTCCATTCAGATTTATATTTTACAAAATTTTGTTTATTGCGTTTCTGTAAATAGTGGTTTTACTGAAGGGGATGATGAGTGTACAGATCAGCTAGGTCCATCGTAAAAATCAAAATGACGAACAAGAGATGTATATTACCTGTAGTGCTATCTTGATCTCAATCTTGATCCTGAAAATAATCAGGTTGGTGGCTTGATATCCTAACTATCCCATTCTAAGGGGGTTTCTTGGTGATTGCAAATGCAAATGATCCAATTTGGATATTTGGAGAAAGCGAAGAGATAACAATAGAGTCTGTCATCAATGAAGATGTGTGCGGAAGTTTAAAAAGGGCTATGATAAGCGTTACCAAAGCTTTGTTTGATGTATATCGTGGTGTTTTGACTCAGAAAGAGATGTGGATTGTTGAAACTCATTTTGATATCTACAAGCAGACTTTATATATTTTTCTGACTACATACAAAATTTTTTATGTCAAGCTCTGAAAAAAATAATAGGATATAGAGTATAGTAGGAAAGGCCAGAGAAAGGCAGAAGGGAGATAGGGAGGTAGAGTTGCAATTGAGAGCGGAAGAATTTTTTCTTGATGCTTCGGACTCCGACTCAGCGGCAGTGAAACAAGGTACAAGCATAGTTATACTCTGAATTGAGTTTAATGGATAAATTCGAATCACTCAAGATCTATATGCCACCTCAGTGTTTTACAGGGCTATGAGCGATTATTTTGAGGTGAACAGCCCCCCACAGGAGTTTTTTCAACGGTGGAGGAGCTCGAACAGATAGACGCAATACTGGGCTAGATGCTTTATCAAAATGCGCCCTTCGCGCCACTAGATAGGCGTTCGCCGTGTCGAAAAACTACTTGAGTAAGTGCTTATTGATCAAGTTTTTTTGGCCCATTAAACTCTAGGGACGGCAGGAGGCAGGGGAATTTTTCTTTCAATCGGAATGAGTCAACGTCGCTGAACGAATTTATATATCAAATGTGAGGTTTCTTTGTTGTGTTGCACAGTTCGGCCTCCGGAAAGCCACCATGCAGTGCATCTTGCTCGCGTAATTCAATCACAAGTGTGCAATATGGCTATGAATTGAGGTCCAACTGTGCTCTAGAAATGTCAGAAAGGGCAGTTGCTTGAGGGTATCCGATCTATTTTATAGGTGTAGTGCCGATTGTGGTTGTTTCGTAAACTTGCCGTACAGTATTGAGAATCGTAGGTGAAAGAGTGAGCCTACAAAGATAAGACAACCCACCAATGTCGTTGTAAGATGCGCGGAAGCTTGTTAGCAACATATGTCCTCTATGCTTAAAGATCGTGATGAATTCTTCTTTAAGTTATATACCCTTCGATTAGAAGAGATTAGCTCCTATTGATTTGTGTGACCAGCAGAAATGATAATAAATTGGATTAAAGAATCCAAACGGTGGGAAATGTCATTAAAGACGTGAGCCACTCTCTAGCTGCTGTGTCCCAATTCACAAGGCCAAAGCATCGGAAATATGGCTCACAAGGACATCATGAACTTCATGACTATTCAATTGTGCCATGTGATCCAACTAGAAGTTCTCTCGCTCCTGTTGTATCGCTACAACTGCGACCTTTCCACTGTGAAGCTGCCATACCAGCGCATTCCTAAGCTCGAATCTAGGCGCAAGGGATACCTCGACACCTTACTTCCTGTCGTATGTTGCATGAAATTGAATATCATTGTCAGGACGTCAATCCACTGGTGAGAGTGGTTAACAGAGCTCAGAGCTGCAGAGTTATTTATATTCATGAATTTTGGGAGGGTGTCACAGAATTCAAAACTCTCCTTGGTCGGCTGCTCTCGCGATTGGTGGGGGGCATGAATGAATGAATGCAGGGCAAGCAAGCAGGCGAGCAAGCAAACCCAGCGCAGTGGAACGGGAAACGCCAACGGCCCAGCCAGCCAGCCAGCCAGCCAGCCCAGGCCCGGCCCCTGACGACTGATTGAATGATGCTGGGCCCCGACGCGAGCCAACCACGCCAATGTAACGTCCAATTTCCACCTCACATTAATTACTCGACGTGACATGACCCGTCCAAAGTGTGATCTGTACTTATTACCGCCACTCGGTTGCCATTGCGTCCCATCGTCATCCTCTTCTTCCGCATCCTCCTCTACTCTTCCATCTCTCTCGCTGTTAGATATCAACTTGTTTACTTTGAGAGTTGAAAAGTAACTCGCCACTGCCGCATTGCATTTATCCACCCCCCTTCAACTCAACAAAACACCTGTCGCGCGACTCGACTTTCAAGCTCTAGATTAACCTAATCCGGCCGAATTTCCGAAAATGGCGATGACACCGATAGAGGAAGACGAGATGGAGGACAAGGTCCCTCTCATGACTGGACATCACCCTACGCCCGTCAGAGGCGACCTTAAAGAAGCCGCCTTTGAGAACCATCCGGATCCCTGGGGCAAGGGTTATAAGGAACTATACATGATATGCGCCTTGCTCTACCTTAGTACGTCTTGACCAAATGAAATATATTATATGCGAGTTCCTAACGACAGATATACCTATCTAGACTCGACAATGGCTGGTTTCGATGGCAGCTTGCTCGGAAACATCAATGCCCTTCCCGAGTTTCACAATTACTTTGGCTTGGATAAACCGGGCATGGAAACCGGATTGATGTTTTCTTCAGTTCAAGTAGGAACAGGGCTCAACGGAATTCTTACTTCTTTCTTCTAGGAATTGGAAATGCTGACCAGATTTTTTGAACTTAGATGGGAAGCATGATCGGGGCGCTCTTCCTTTGGCTCGCTGACTGGAAGGGCCGAATATTCTGTATCAAAACTGGCAGCATCGGCGTCATCTTCTCCGTCTTTCTCCAAGCTAATGCTCCCGACGGTATATATTCTTTCTCATTATTGCAAATAAAACCTCGCCATTCTGATTCCAAACCATTACAATAGTACATTCTTTCATCATCGGTCGCTTCGCCCTCGGTTTCTTCTCAACGATCGCCTGCAAAGGTTCAACAATGTTCCTCATCGAAATTTCACCCCCAAAGTACCGTGGCACTGTCGCCGGAATGTATAACACCCTCTACTACTTTGGTTCCCTCCTCGCCACCACATCCGTCGTGATCTCGCAGCGGGACCACCCAAACACAGATCTAGCGTGGAGGCTCCCAATCTGGTACCAGACTATCTGTCCGATTCTCGTCACGCTGGGTATAATGTTCGTTCCGGAATCGCCACGCTGGTTGATCGCGAATAACAGGGTCGAAGAGGCGAGGGAAATCATCGTCCGATTTCATGCGAACGGGGATCCTTCGCATCCTATTGTTGACTTGGAGGTTTCCGAAATGGTGGAGGATTTGAAATCGTCTGGGGGCTTGATGACCGCTGCTAGTTATTTCGATATCAGCGGATTGTTCAGAACTAAGGGGAGGAGGTATCGTATTTTCGTCCTTGTATGTATGAGTTGGTTTGGACAATTTTCTGGCAATAACGTAAGCTTCATACCATCCCGTAGATTCGGTTCATATGCTAATAGCGAATGTTTAGATCATGTCGTACTATCTCCCACAAATGGTCACCGATGTTGGCATCACCTCGACTGATACAAAACTAATCCTAAACGGGATATACGCTATTGTCGGCTGGATCGCTGCCGCCAGCGGCGCCCGCCTCCACGATGTGTTTGGACGCCGCAAGATGTTGTTCGGGTGCACATGCGGCCTGGTCGTATGTCTGACTATCATCACTGCTGCAGCCGGTGCATACGCGAGTACCCACAGTAAAGTCATGTCTGGGACGCTAGTGGTCTGGATCTATATTTTTGGAATCGTTTTCGCGTTGGGGTACACTAGCATGCAACCGTACGTGGTCCATTCTTACACGTTTAACGACTCATTAGAAGGCGAGAAAGCTGATTAATGTTTATATTTTTCTATGTACAGGATATATCCGGCGGAAGTCATGACGAATGATATGAGAGCGAAGGGTCTGGCGTTGTCATCTTTCACAGCTGGGACAGCTGGATTTGTGAGTATCACTCGTTTGTTCCTTTTCTCCATTTAATTGAGTCGTTAAACGGTCGGTTTGTGCTGATGGCTTCTAGGTAAATACTGCCATCGCACCCGTCGCCATGGCCACGTACGGATACTGGTTCTACGCCTTCTTCGTAGTATGGGACATCTTGGAGGCGGCCGTTATATACAAATATTTCGTTGAAACGAAGGGACGAACGCTGGAAGAGTTGGATGAGGTTTTCGAGAGCCCTAATCCTGCCGCGGCGAGTATCGTCAAGCGGAAGACCCGAGGGGCGTGAAGGTGATGATTGTCCGGGGAGTGGAGAATACGGTGTGGGGAGGCGTTGGGTATCGTGAGATAAAAAAATTGCTATCTATAGGGAGTTATTTGGAGTAGGGATTTATTCCTTTTTTTTCTCTTTTCTGCTTTTTTTGATTAAAGCTGTTTCGTATTATTGCTTTTTGTAAGAGGGTCGTCCATCGTCGATGCATTTATCCTTTTCTGTATCTTTCCGTTATAGCGGCGCGTCTGGAGTTCCCTCTGGCGTTTTTCTTCCTTTCTGATTATTACACCCCTCTCGTATGATAATATGTGATATTATCCTTCCTTCCTTCCGTTCCTCATATTAACCCAATCCAGATGAAGTATAAAATAATCGAAATGCAAAAATAGAAATAACCACCCATTCATCCATTTTATACCAACATCCCAAAAAATCAAATAGCCCTCCAAACAATAATTCAAAAAAATGAACAAAGATAGAAATAGCTTTATGGATCAAAACGACTTGTCGTTCAAAAACCCTTGAATGATCCCTGTAACCCCACCAGCCAACTCCACCGCACCCTTCACGAAAACGTTAACAACCCCCTCGATATCAAAATCGTCCGCCGTCACCGCCCTCGACGCATTCACCGCCCCAACGGCCGGAGCAGCGAAAAACGTCGACGACGTCCGTTCCACACCCCACGGCCAACCCCCATAACTCACCGCCGCCCAAAACCCTACAATCCCGGTGAGCAGGTTAACGCCCACCACCACGCCCATTTTGGTCACCCGCTCCGTATCCTCCAGCCATGCGTTTCGTAGTATCGCGTTGCTGAGTGTGTCTTTGAGGAGGTATGCGTGACCAGCGGCGATACCCAACGATACTGTGGTCATGATTGTGAAGGTTGACGGGTTGGAGTTGCGGGTGGAGAGGAGGCCGAGGGTGGTGCCGAGGAGGAAGACACCGGAGGAGCGGATGGTGGCGTGGAGGACTTGTTGGGTTGAGTTTGTGAATTGGGTGGTGGTGAAGAGGTCGGTTGTGGAGGGGGAGGTGGAGCGGAGGATGTGTTTGTGGTAGAGGTGTGGGGTTGCGATCATGAGGGTTGAGAGGGAGGTCAGGGAGAGGGTGCCTAGAGTGTGGGAGGCGGTGAAGATGAAGGGTGGGGTGTAGATTGTCGGCATTTTGGATTGTATGATTTTTGATTTGGAGTTCGGTTTAGGTGTGAGGTTTGTGAATTGAGGAGGGCGATTGATTCCAGATCAAAGGCGGGGTGGTGGTGGTTGTGGTAGTTAGAAGGGCGAGGGTGTTTAAGTAAGTATTGCGGGGGAGGGGTGAGGTTCAAGTTGTTGATATGATAATTAGTGGTATCGCGGGGCAGGGATGTTGGCGGTGGTACAACGCACAGGACGTGCGGACAGCTCATGTTGCATTTTGGAGCTGCATCAATCGTGTTCGGTGGAGCTACACTTCCAGAAGGTCTATTTGTCTCATGGGGAAGAAATTTATCTGATGAGTAAGCAAGTAACTGATTGTATTTTTTTATGTTTGAAATTTGAAATTTCGAAATAACGAGAAGGGAAAAATGAAAGAAAATAACGGCGAGAAATGAGTGTATATACATGTCAACATGCAACATCAGTTGCCAGCACTAACTACTCTAAACATTAGAAGCACCCAGTGAATCTAAATGACTAAAGGTACAAGGAAGTGAGATTCGGGGATTTGATATAAGAATAGCCCATTTTTAAAACGAAGCTAAGGGCAGCAATTCCACAGAACCAGTCCGAAGGAATCGGTATATCAAATCACTACGTCTAACCCCACCCCTCCCCACATTTCATTGATATTTGATCCTACGACTCCCGGCATTCCAGTCCGGTGAGAAATTATGCCACCCGCAAAGCCTCTAGCTCTACAAAACCGACTCTCTACTGGTATCTTTGAGCAGCAGGAAGCTGGTTCATGCATGTCTCCCAGGTTTGGTAACATGGCTCCTGGCTGTACTGGGCATAGCTCTCAGCTCTTGCGTTAATGTGGCTGCGTCTGGCCTTATAGTAACCACCATTGGATTTACCATAGTAGCCCTGAGGCTTTGAGTAGTAGTTCTGAGACGCAGGGGCGGTAGCAGCAGGAGCGACAGGTTGAGCTTTGTTGTTTTGAGTGTTGGACGCACACTTGACGTAAGCGTCATCGCAGACTTTACGGCCACCAGAGGATTGAGATCCGTTGTTTCCGGTGCTGGGGCTTGGGGTTGGGTTGGCAGCTGGACGACTGGTGGCAGCTGGGTTGTTGTAGTAGTTGTCCGGGTTTTGGTAGTTATTGGATGGAGTGGATGGAGTAGATGGCTGGGATGGCTGGGTTGGGTAGGTGTTTCCGTTATTGTTACTGTTATTGTTACCAGCGTTCGCGCCGTTCAGCTTGGGGCTCAGAACCGAGTCAGATTCGGTGTACACTGCTGGTCCAGGAATCCTATAGCTTGTAATACCCTGGATGTTAAGCAAGATGCTTGGGTCATCGGTCTTGTACGCCTGTGGGAACTTGACGGTTGGAGGGTTCGCCTGGCCCGTTCCACCAGTAATCTGGATGTTGGAGCAGGAAGGATAGAACTGGGCCCCGTTACGGTTATACGCCAAATGCAACGCAATCATCTCGTGACGCATGAGGTACTGTCCGTTCTTGATCTGCTTGGGAAGCTGGATGGTCCACATCTTGTTCTGCTTCATGAGGATATCCGTCGCCCAGACACCGTTGATGAGACCGGCTTCATCGATCTTGAACCAACTCAAGGACGAGCCATTATTGACTTTGGTGCAGTCACCACCGCAGTCGGCCAGGTAGGTAATAATGGGGCCTTTGTGGTCGTCGAACCACTTGTTCCACTTGAAGGTGATTTTGCTACCTGCCGGGGCAGTTGCAACTAGCTTGGCGGCTTTGGCGCCTCGGTTGCATGTCACCTCATCGTTGTCCAAGTAGATAATTGGGGCTTCACCGTTGGTGAAGAACGGTTGGGTGATGCGGGCTGGGTCGGTCGACGACTCGGTGAGAGGGTTGGAACCGGGGTATGCTTGCCCGCCGATATCGAATTCTTGGACGAAGCCATGTCCCATAACCGTTGACGCAGCAGCGGAAAGAAGGATCAAAGAGGTCTTCATTTTGACTAGCAAGATTTACCCGAAGAAAGAAATTTTATATATAAAAGAGCGAGGTTTTCGGTCGAAAAGAAATGAATGAATGAACGTCTTGCAGTTTATCGATCTGTTCAATTCTATGAACGATGGATAAAAACTTTAAGCACTTGTAATATTGAAAAAAATCGGACCGAAAAATTTAAACTGAGAGTTAAATTCTGATCCCGTCAGATATTCAATAGAAGCCAAGAAGGATAAAGTTGTATCCGGTACAATAGGATAGAAGAGATAGCTGCTCGATGCAATGAGTGGTGGTGGTGGGGGAAAAAAATGTGGATACCACAGCGATTCTTCACCACTCTTATACTCACCTAGATCTTGACTCTCAGGAACTTAGCAGATCCGATTCTATGACTTGCATAAAACATTGGATCACATATCGAGAAGTTCATTTCGATTCATTCGATCTCGCCTCATTGCGTAATTAGTGCACCCGACACTTCGAAACGGCCAAGGGCAAGCTTTAGATGAAAGGACACTAAATTTATGATCGCGTAAAATATCAAAAGGGCAGTTGACATTTTTGAGATCTCTTGCGATTCGGGTCTATTCCGATTGTGGAGTTCCGTAATTGATGTCTCGCTTGGGGTAGCCCTTACCAGTCCCAGAAAACGTGGGTGGCGGAGCCGTGGTCGTTGTGTGTTGGAGCATGTTGTATTTACTGGGCTGCTCGATTGATCGAGTCGTACAGAGATCAATCCGTATTTTAAGACCAGTCGTAACTTCTCGTGAATTCATGAATTCCATGATGGATCCTACAGATGGAAATACCCAATTCTTGAAATTCTATTTCTGACGTTTGTTACTAATATCGGCTACACTTGAAATTTGAACATGTTCGGAGGCGCTTCTTAAAAGAAAGAAGCGTGTTTGCGACGCTAATATGCTTTTAAGTATGTAGTTTCAGTGTCCGACATGACGACAGCGGGGCGCGAGAAACCTTACAAGTGAAAGGCCCGAGAAAACAATAACAGAAGAAAACAGATCGCAATTTGGAATGAAACTGTTGAATAAACATGAACTTCTGAATTTTTACCTCTATTAGTAATATGTCGTCTTCCTGTAGACTTTTCAGTTGTCTACCAGGATCGCGCTTAATTAGTTGACCCTCGTTTTTGTGATAATGTCTATAACCATGTCGGCTGTCGGTTGTTGCGATACTTACCGACCTACACGAAATGAGGCAAACAGGGAGCCATGGAAATTCGAAACTCCGTTCAGATCGATAATTTCGAGAGGCACCAGCCTCATCGTCAGTTCTTTCCAATCCTATGCCTCATTTGAGCCCTCACCAAAAGGAAATCTAACAACAAAATCCCAAATATTGGCAGCTCATCTCTGTGCTTGCCCCAGAAATTGTGTTGACTTTTTTTTTTGTTCGTATGACCAAGCTGCGCAGAGTTCTTGAAACCGCCACCGTATCAGCCCCTTCCCGGCACTACCAAATATCTCACAATCAGGCAATCTAGCTTCCGTTATAAGGGCATTGTTGACCGGGAGGCTCTAAAACCTGCCCGGTACCTTCCAAGAGTATATGTAGACACAGGGCTCGCTCGGACTTTAGAGTTTTGAATTGTCGATTCTTTCTTTTTTATTTGTAAATATGTTGTTTTTAACAATCATGCAAAATTTCAATAGAGTTATTTTTGCGTAAATGGAGAGCTCAAGACTGGCGCAGGATCTTGATCTTCGCGGGTCAAGGAATGCGTCTGATTTGGCAAGTTGAGGCGGACTGGAGAGTTGCGATCTAATGTTCACTGGAATATCGGCGCAAGGAATGAGAGCGCAACCACAGCCACCTGCAACATACAACAAGGTTGAAATCTATCGGCGGAACGCAAGAAAAAAAAGATTTCGATTAGTTCAAGAATGCGCCAGCAGGACGGAGCGAGCTTGCACGTTTATTTGACCATGCCCCAATTCCTAAACTAAAAAGCTGAAGAATCTAGCCAACCAAAAGCCTACGTAGTCGCTTCATAGATGCATCTAGATCGGTCTGCACTACTTGTTTTCAGATGAGCGCATTCCAGCAGTCGCTTTAAAGCTGCAAAGCACCTAAATCCCGAGTTGTAGTGTTTCTATTGGTTGGTTCGCGACATTCGCGTTCGGATGGGGTCAAGCGCACTTCGGTCCGCAGCTCGTAGGCGACAAGAGCTCACGGTAGATATGAACTAGACCTTCCCCTCCCCATTACCGAAATCACAAGCGGGGGCCAGATTATCCCAACTTCCTCTTCAAATCTGTGCATGTGCATCTACAATCAATCATATCGGGTGTTAGGATTTCGCGAATATTTACCGATAACAGACAATCTTGGCTGGGATGGAGCTACAGTCCAACCTCGCAAACCTGCCATTTGAGCTCGTCTCGGATATTTGCGACTTGCTCGAAGATTCGGACAATTATAGTCTTCTATTCACTTGTAAAAAATTGCAGCAAGTCGCGCGTCGACGGTTTCGAGCGGTATTGAACCTATCTCAGGGTAATCAAGTAGCTAAACTTGTCAAGGCGATTGAAGATGTCGGCGTGGACAAACTAGGTCTCGATCGAACGGTCATCCTCTCATTCGCCACAACTGCGCTGCGATGTAAACCGGGGGAACACGCCTCAAGAGAGAATCTCCTCCGTGTGCTGAAGGAGCAAGTCAATTATACCTCAATGCCAAAATTAAAAAAGATCCATCTTCGATTCGATGAGTTGGATATGAGATGGAAGCATCAGTGTAAGAACACCATTTAAGAAATTATATACAAGTAATCAATTTTAGAAACGAAAATTGACATACTCTTAGACTCGACAGAACAGGATTCAGATCTCGAACTATTCCTATTGAATCTCAAATCCCACTCAGACTCCTTACCGAAGAACTCAAGATCTGTTCAAGTATCTGCTTCTATCAGCGGAGACTTTCTCCATTCGAAAAACTCATCCACACGACCTTGTTCCTCGATTTATCGACTCATTGATATCACTAACCTAACTATTTTGGACTATGCGGCGCGAGTAGCGAGAGTGGAATTCCCGGGCGGAGATAACCTCCGTATGGCGACGATACAACTAAACACTCTAGCAGAGGTAACCTCTCTCACCGACGTTCTCACCCGTGCGTCTCGACTCAGAGAGTTGAAAATGCGTCAAACAATCCACGACTTTATGAGAGAAGATATACCTTTCACAATCTTAAACACCGACTTGAGAAGCGCACTCGAGAAATTCCAAAAAGCGATGCTGAATTTGAAGAATCTGGAGGTACTGGAGATCGGCAATCCAATATTTTACACATCTTACTTCATCGCGCCGCCAGAGTCCACAAAGCGATTGAGTTATAATGTACCCTGTGACGAGTGGTGGCGAGAGTATCTGCAATGCTCGCTACCTCTTGGTCTAGAGTGTTTGACGTTGACGAGTCTGGTTGGCGTGCAGTTCTCCAATAGTTACTTGAATTCGGAGCATGTACGTGGATCAAATTTGAGGGCGGTACAGTTTTACGAACATTTCTTGCAAAGTGTCCCAGGCGGATATACGGAACATCTGGTGAGAACAGCCAAGGGTCTTGAGGTGATATGGGCGCCGGAGAGATCGTATGATTCGACATTTATGAGATCTATGGGGTGGGAATCAGATCACCACGGACCTTGGCAGTGTTGGAGGAAACCGAAAATGTAAACTGTATTCAAGTAAAGTCGAGTTTAGCGAACGAGTAGAGTAAATTAAAATAACCTTGCGGGCATCAAACTAAATGACGTTTTAAATTTACGGTTTAAGCACTTAATCGCTTTTTTTATTGGCGTTTGCAACTACAATTGCAAGGACTTCTGCGTATTGATATCGACTAGCTATGCCTCGTTGATCAATGCTCATTGTTAGCTATTATTCGCTGACATTAGATGTTATTGGCTTTCATTGAGCAAGGTCTTTCCTTATCCCTCGCGAGGGTTTCGAGTATGCAACAAAACCTAGTTTCACGATAGCGTGGCCAGAATACAGTGATATTTTCTGGTAACCAAAGAAATAAAATTTCTGGAGGTCACCTTTTTTGCTCAACTGTTTTGTAGAAAATTGCGGCCAATTTTCTTCCTTTTTCCTTCTTCTAATGCTGTTATTGTGATTTTGTCCTTAAAACTATAAATCCAAAATCATACACATGCTAGCATCATAAATGCTATTGTGAGACCAGTGGTAAACACGCTTTTAAAATCATGAAGCATCTCAGGATCAAAAAGATACTGGTATTCCGAATTTCTGAAAGCGATGAATAAAATTCGAGAATTACATATTTTCTTTGGTAGGGATTATTATGAATTCCCCAACTTAATGACCGATCTTAAGATACGATGCGATCTTAGCTTTGTGCGATGTGAACTATCAAGCGCCTACTTCGCCCTCGTTTACCATGCCCTCAGGCCACTCGCCCTCTGCACCTATATAAAGAATATCGTGTAAACACTGCCTCCACCTCCCTTCCCCATCTTCGTCATCTCCATCTTCAGGTACTTTTTCCATCCTCCACCAATAATTCACAACTACGACCCTTCTCCCTTCTCCTACTAGGTTCGTAATACCCTTACCAGCACCCTTAGGATCCCACATGACAACCCTTCTACCTTCCCACTTTTCTGGTACAATTCTATCTCGAAACTCTTCTGGTACATTCTCCCTCTCTGTAGCAGTCAACTCCCTCATCTTCCACCCGCTTCCTGCCTTCTCGTCTTTAGAAGCTTCCTCTTCCGATGGCTTGGATCCCCCGGCGTCCTCGGCAGGCTTTTCTTGTCTGGACTCTTGTAGGTACTTTATGATGATGTCTCGATTATCGGCCGTATAATTCGGCATCTGCCGACAAATTTGCGCGCATGTTGGACTGAAAAAGATAGCGGTCTTGGCGGGGTCGGTGAATAATGTTGTCTGTGAGGCGCGGTAGGCTGCGTATTCTTCGCGCAGGCGCGGCGTTAATGGGCTTTGGTCTTGGTTAGACATTTTTAGGTGAATAAATGGAGTGCCGTTTTTAAGGGTAAGACGTGAGATGCATGAGTTTATATCAGATATATAATCGATCAAAGCCTGGCGTGGAAGGCAGAGGCTAGTGGGGCCGTTGGGCAGCTCTAAGGCCAGGACAGATCAACAAGTTGGGCAACCCATGATTACTCAATCCCTGCTCCTATAAACCGGATGTTGATTGCGACGCTTTATCGGCTTCAAAGTTGAAAACCGCAAAAATAGTTCAACTTGGGGAACTACCGGCTTCATCGCTATTTATCTCCTTCTCTCGCATGCTGACCAACATTTGCAACACTTTCGGAGACGAAAATCATTAACAAAGTGATAAATATTGGCAGCTCATCTCCATCGTTACCCCGAAAATTGGGTTGATTTTTGGTGTTGTTGTGATATATTTGATGCTTTACGTAGATTTACCTTAAACTAAAATATACAGAGATAATTACAGTGTCAATGTATCCAAAATGCATAGGTTCGATTTGTCGGTGATATATAAGCTTAGGTTAATATGATGGTATCTAAGAAGAACGAATGATAGGTGATGCTGAGGATGGTTGCATTGCCTGAGTATTTATATAGGTTGCAATAAAGTCTTTTTCGCTAACCAAGCCATAACTTCTTGCACACTTGTGAACACAACCGATCAATCAAGAAATTTAATACTTAAGCAGCCGAAATCCCAGTAGATTTCTATGTATCTTGTGTTATAGTATCTGTTGCCTCTTCTGCTAGATCAGACTTCGAACATCATCATATATAAAAAAGACACTCATTTACGCTCTATTACAGCAATCCACTTATCACTGGAAGCTAAGATGGCCGTATGCAAGAACTCATCTACCTCAGAAAAACGAACATAACACTGACGAAGCGCAAAACCACAGCCAATAATTTATATGATCAGAGGCGCGGAAAACAGATACGAAGAGACGCTCAACCCAGATGGCGTTGAAAGGGCGCAATGGCTTGTAAAGCTTTTTGGGAAGGATAGTAAATACAACATTGGATACATCATTGCCGAAAGGCCCATGGGAGATTAGTCCTGCTGTCTCCTTCAGATATAGAGCCCTGACGAAGTCTTCAAAGGAGGATACTGACTAACATTTTTGTCAAGGCTCACAAAAAACATCGCAGCAAACTGTGCAACCGTTAGCAGACTCGCTGGGACTTCTAATCGACCCTTGTTTTGACGCCGACGTCCACCTGAACCTCGTCCCTTCCACCCGGTCGTAGGCGAGTACCTCCTAACGCCGATTTCACGAGCAATTTGGGTGAGACCATTGTCTCTAAAGCACATTAAAACATTACCTCGCCGGTGTATCTTTTCGCGCTCTGGGCTGCCCCCCTTAGATCGTCCCGAATTCCCAGGTGACCGTTATGACATTATTTGGACGCTTGTAGACCCCTTTGACGAGGCCGCAGAAGTGACGGAACAAGAATGTCCTGGCCTCGACTAGGTACTAAATTCGAAACGACAAACGTTCGCTGGCAGAGAATATTTTTGCTTTCTGTTTGTTTACTTTTTCCCCAGCGTTCAATCTCGTAGCATATTACTTGAAGGTAAACATGTCAATGCCGAGCGGAAGTGCGGCTCAAATATTGAAAACCCTATATTGGTGAGAGCCAAGAAATAAAATTTATGAGAACCGTGTAGAGTAGCAAAAGAAAGATAGCTCAAATCTCCGAGAAAATATAGGCGGGGTGGCCTTGTACATACAGATCGTAAGTTATAATATATCATCAGTAAAATCATTTCGCTACTGGCAGACTTAAGCCGCCAGCTGCCCTAGTAAATAATTAATTGAGTAGATACACACGTAGCACCACCGCGACAGAAATGGCAAGGGCGGCTCCTACCCAAGCAATGATGTCAGAACGACTACAGAAACGATTGCCGTCGCCACTGCTAACCAAAAAGCTTACCACTTCCGTGCCGACTACAACCCCTCAACCTCGGACCCCACTGCGGAAAATTAAAGTTATCGATCTTTAAGATCGAAGATAGTCGTTGTCTCGGTGATAGCGACTGGAGGTCAAACCGGGGTTGTGATACTGTCACATAACGACCATGCGAGACGAGAAGGCTCGTCGTGGGTATTGGGATTGAACGAATCCCGGGTAACCGCAAATGATGATCTAAGCAGACAGTGTGGTTGACTGAAATCCGGGGTAAGACTGATAAATAAATGCCTAAGTCTTTGGGTGTTACAGAGTAAACAAAACATTTCGGTGCATGCGGGTTGCCTGATTTGGCAGTGAGCCTTCTGGAGACCCATGTCTGGACGTCGGTCAATTGTACAAGCCTTGGCCTGTGTTTTCGAATTCCCATCCCTAATTCTCGAAAATATTCCCTGATTCCGACGCAATGCGGACATCGATAAACACCAATTTGCACTCTTATTTTCACTTCATCCCTTCTCCTGGCCAGCCCAGCCGTGTCCTGGCTCGTATAATGTGATGCAGTCTGGTCCTCTGGTTATCAACGACAGTGGACTGTGGTGCACGCTTTGCGTCGAGGTACATATGCAATTGGGTCGAGATCAACTGGTCTCTCAGCGCTCTTTTATCTCTTTGCCGGTCTGCCTTTTTTGAGAACATCAAGGGACTCCGCCCTTTAGTCTGTTTCTATCCAAGGATATGTCTAAAAAGCCGTCTTTGCGGCATTTTTCGTCCTCAAGGCCAATCGATCCAAGAATGGTGGATATAGTCAAGAGGACAACAAGACCACCTGAATGCCCAAATTTATGCGACTAAATGTAGCAAGATCTCTTGAGCGTTACTATAGAGAATGTGGTGCCAATTTGGGGCTCATATCACGAGGTTCTAATTAAGTTTGCTTCTATAAACTTCCAGCCACGGAAAGATGCGTATTCTGTAGTCATATTACAGTTTAGGATGGCAGAAAATAAAGACACAAGTCTTGTTTGTAAATGCAAAGTGGTCGAATGTGTGAATAAGGTTACATCTGAAAGTGGGTACCGAATAGTGCGCTCCGGTAGGATGGGTCCGATCCCCACCGGTAACTTGGCGAGTCCAGTTCTGTCTGGTTTGGGCGGCCCTTCGTGTCGTCCCCAGACCAACAAAGCGGTACGGAATATTCAATTGCTAACAGCAACGACACACACTTCACCACCCCTCAGCCTGGCGCGAGATTGTTTCGAAACAATCAGCCACCTAAAATCGGTTGAATCGCAATCCTGGCTTTGGAAGCAACGACATTACATCGCATTTTGGTTCCTTCAAATCAAGGACTATAATTTCCCTGCGCAGAAGCGGATCCTTGGTTCTTCCCAAACTTGGCATAGTTCCGTAGTCCCCCAACTTTAAACCACACTTTTGATGCCGCCAATCAGGAGTCTCTCTCGACAGAGGCCATTCGAGAGCGTCACCGCGAGCTAGAAGAAATGTAGACAACCTTCCATGTTGCGGTCAATATTCTTCAGCCTGCAGCCGGATCGACCAGGGCAGTTACTCGTTGCCTTCTATAGCTAGGAAATGGAATGATTTGGCAACAATAAACTAGCTAAATGCGACTACGAACGCCAAGGCTCGAATGCTAGAAACAAGAGAGAGAGAGAAAAAGAAGACGAGCCACTCCATCGTGCGTCGGGCAATTCGAGATGTATATCTGCATTATATGTAGATTTGCTTACTCGCCACCATACCAATCTAGCATCATTGAAAATTATAAATATCTACCTTGCCTACCCTTCAATCTCGTTTTCTCATCATCATCATCACAATCATACATTCCTTCTCACTAAAGGGTACTCAATTCGAAAACTCGGAACTACAGTCATTTATACTACTATTTGCTCTTGCGAAAACATCAGAACTTCTTCCAAAAATGAAGACCCAGGCCATCTCTCTTTTGTTGAGGTAACCCCCACTATAATATCAGTCTTTAATATCAGTAGTAGCTTTTTCTAACTTAGTTCGTGTCTTAGCACCTTGACAATTGGTGTCTCCGCCCAAGGCTACACACCGCCTACTGCTTCTTGCCCTGCGACGTACAGCGCCAACTGCGCTTTCTTGTGTAACTACCCCGGCAGTCCTCAGGCCGGCACCACCTGCTCGGGCGTCAAGATCAGTACCGAAGGAGCTGTCTGTACCGCTTGCCCTGGTGGTACCACCACTCCACCCACCGCCTCGTGCCCCGCAACTGCCAGCGCCGATTGCGCCTACTTGTGCAGCTATCCTGGTAGCCCGCAAGCTGGCACCACCTGCTCCGGTGTCAACATTACCACCGAAGGAGCTGTGTGCACAAAGTGTGGTGGTGGTAGTGGCAGTTACACGCCACCTACTGCTTCTTGCCCTGCGACGTACAGCGCCAACTGCGCTTTCTTGTGTAGCTACCCTGGTAGTCCTCAGGCCGGCACCACCTGCTCAGGTGTTAAGATCAGTACCGAAGGAGCTGTCTGTACTGCTTGTCCTGGCGGTACCACCACCCCACCCACCGCTTCTTGTCCCGCAACATACAGTACCAACTGCGCTTTCTTGTGCAGCTACCCTGGGAGCCCACAGGCCGGCATCACCTGTTCCGGCGTCAATATCACCACCGAAGGAGCTGTCTGCAATGCTTGCCCTGGTGGTGCCACCACTCCACCCACTGCTTCTTGCCCCGCGACATACAGCGCCAGCTGCGCTTTCTTGTGTAACTACCCCGGCAGTCCTCAGGCCGGCACCACCTGCTCGGGCGTTAAGATCAGCACCGAAGGAGCTGTCTGCAATGCTTGTCCAGGCGCACCATCCTCCACCCTCTCCACTTCTCCATCTTCCCCATCCGCCACTGGCAGCTCCACCTGCCCAGCCGACTACGAGGCCAACTGCCCCTATCTCTGCCATTACCCATCTACCCCATCTGACGGCTATCATTGCTCCAACGTCAACATCACCACCATGGGATCCGTCTGCAGCAAGTGCTCTGGCAGTGTCGCTGCTGCAAACACCTGCCCGGCTGACTATGAGGCCAACTGCCCATACCTCTGCCACTACCCATCTACCCCATCTGATGGTTACCACTGCTCTAACGTCAACATTACCACCATGGGATCTGTCTGTAGCAAGTGTTCCGGCACCACTCCTGCCCCACCACCAGCCTACACCGGCGCTGCTTCTGCCGTTAATGCCGGCAGCGTTTCCATTCTCGGACTGTTCGGTATCTTGCTCGCCCTTTTCTAAAGTCGCAGCACTAGCGTACATGTATATCTTCCATGTCTTTCTCGCCAACTTTCAAAAGATGGACTTGGACCCCTCTAATTTAGTATTCGTCAGCCACAATATGTATTTCTAATTGGGAAGGTGTTTATGATTTCATAAAAGGGATTGAGTTTAGTTTTTTGTAACATAGTGTATTTAATTGCCTAGTAGTTAGTACTAATTTTTAAAATATCAAACTGGTCGCGCTCTAAAACCTCCAAGCTTGTTCTAAAGCCTCACTCTCAGCTGCCTTGGTCTTCATAGTGCTCGGAAACAAAGCGAATCAGCCACGGCTATCAATTAAAAGAATTATGGCAGCAAAGTCGTGAGTGATTCCAAGTCTATGCTGACTTTTGCGTTGCAGCGTTGTATTGTTTCAATATGTCCGAAAAGGGCTGGGTAATCATTGTCCTTGGTCCTCCAGAACAGCGCCATCTGCCAAGAACTTGGCCTACAAATGGCTCATATTATGTCCAATTCTGTTCTCACCTAGCTGTTGAATGTGATAATTAATTCTAATCGATAAGTCAGATTGTTGGAATCCTAGTATCGTTGTTCATTCATTTATATTGGATGAGGGTTTGGAAAAGAGAGCTAGCTACCGATAGTTCAACTAAAAAAAAAAATGAAAAATGGTTACTTCTGTTCCACTACAAGGGAGCTAGGCGCACATTTATGCCTCTGATGACAGGGTCTACGAATTCGGTTCGCACATTGGTTAATTCAATGCGACGGCGAAAAGGATAGCCTCGATTTCAGGCGGACTCGTGAAAATTCCGAAGGGATTTATTCAAGTGTAAATGTAGTACTTCTGAAGGAAGTTCTATTAATATTGGCAAATTTGACGTTCCCAGGCCCAGCTAGGTGTTTCGCCTCATATCGGTGAAATAGTGCATTTGCGTTGTCTTAAGAATTCATATTGCATATAGTTTTGTCGCAACAAGCCATCCGGGATTCTGAATCTCGGTATAAAGAAAGCCTAGGATGGATATTTTTTTTATTGCCTTGAATACGTTCAATCTTAGGGTCTTGTCGCTTACTCTTGAGTAATCATGACTAAAAGGTTAGTTTCACTTGGTGGAGCAGACGGTGAGATGCCCCTAAAAAAGTTTATAGTCAGCATAATGTTGTGATTGATATAATCTGACTCTTCCCTTTGAACAAAACTCTTTTCTAGTTTTTGGTTTCTATAAAAAAAAAAAAAAATTGCCACTATATCTCCTACAGTCATGACGCGCCAAATATTCCGAGTTGATGCCATCGATCACCAACCATGGAAGCTTGTCCAGATCCTCCTGGGCAATCTAGAGCTTGCAGAACAGATTACCGAAATCAAGGTAAACTGGGAACGTCGGGATGCTGACATTAAAGAATCTTGGACCTCTAAATGGATTTGGACAGCTGAAGAGCGAGAAACAATTATAAAGCTAAACAACGCCGCTAATCCAGGTGTTACGGATGAAACAATAGAAGCAATTTTCGGCGGCGTCAACTCTGAAGCCCTTCTTCCATTTTTGCTAAGCCTCACGAAGAAGATCGAGAGCTTGGACATGGGGGATGTTCAGCCGTCGTTGGTTTTAGTTCGGCGTGAAGGTGACGATGCAACGGCCTCATGCAACAGAATGGTTCGGGTTTTACTTGAAGTCCTAGGCGAAGAAGGGAGAGTTGTGGAGGCGCAAGTACAAAAAGAAGTCAAAGAGTTGGAGATGACAGGGGAGGATGAGAACCTGGACGAAAACCTGGACGAAAACCTGGATGAACAAGCAGAAATAAATATTGATGAAGACACCACCTTGACCGATTTTATGCTTCAATCAAGATTGTTAGAAGGTCACTACCCAGAAAGGGAACATCTTTGCCTATGGTTTTACCAAAATCTTGAAGCACAAAGCCCCGATGAAATACTTCATGGCCTTCGCAACCTTAAGCACTTCAATCATAGCTACAATAAGCGCGCTAGTTCTCCAGCTCAAGAATATCATGGCTGGCTAGTCTCACATTTACTCCCCATCCTTTCCCTCCCTCGAATCAAATCGATCACGACAGATTGGTGCGTAGGAGGCTTTATGCCCTGGTGGGATTTAACGTATACCGGCCCCATGTTTAAAGAAGTGGCTACAAAATATCATGGGGTGAAATCCATAGTTGAGAGTCTGGAATTCTCAAATACAATGATCAATAAGGGCGAATTCACTTCTATTGCAAAAATGACGAAGAGGCTCACAAATTTGAAGATGAAAGAAAATGAAAGTCTTGCCTACTATTTAGACGCAAATGGCATGGAAATAATGGAGCACTTCTTGGAACATAATAAAGATACTCTGAAAGCGGATAATATCAGTATCAATGATATTAAGGGCGCCGATTTGCGCCTCGTCGGAAATACTGGTTGGTGAATGTAGAAAGTTTTAAATATGTTTTAAGTTAAGCTTGTTATGGAAGATATAATCTCGTAAGGATAATGTAGAGCATGTAATTAGTTTTTCATGTAGGGATATGCGCTCTTTCGTGGATTTGATGAACCATATCAATTCTTTACTGCTAATAGGTTGCATCTATGTTTCATATTCGTAATATCCGACTGTCGTAGTGAAAACCCCAGAGACTATAAAAGAGCAATTCGTCTTTGTGCTTAATTTTTGACATACCCTATTTCGTCCATATGAACCGGCATTATAAAGGATATGCCCCGGGTAGAATGGCGCAAAGGAATAAGAAAAGTATAAAAGAAAAGGCAAAGACAATAAAGTACAGTCAATGACGCCATTGCTCAAGCGGAAAATAAAACAGTAGCACTACATATCTACAACACCTCCACATACCTCTTCCTTCCCTTTGCTTTTGCTGCCGGCTTTCTAACACTGCCGGTACCGCCACCAAGTAGTTCTTCCATCTCGTCGACTTTGCCAGTAGTAGCTGGTCTTGGAGGTGGTCTATTTGGGCTTGGATCTCTACTAGTTGCACTCGGTGGCCCAGCTGGCGGCATGAGACCTCCTGGAGAGAGAGTCGGTGCACTGGTTGGTGGCGCAGAGGTGAGTGGTTTCGGTGGCCCTCCCAAGCTTTCCATGCTGCTACTTGTCCCTGGACGTGGGGAGCCAATGTTTGAGGGCGGTCCGCTAGGTGGACCAATCTGCGCAGGCGAGCCCAGTCTCCTTGGTGGCGGTGGCGTGCCTGATGGTGTAATACCAGCTGAATCCGTAGATCCAGCCTTCTTGTTTACCCATCTCTTCGAATCAGGATCGTAATAGAAAGAATTCTCTTCCCCGAGTTTGGCACTGTAAACCGTCTTCGCATTGGGGTCTTTCTTGGCCCCGCCAAACCATCCACTTAACCAACCGCCTCCTGCTGCTGCTTCTAAAATTTGTAAAATAGAACGTGAGTGAATATTCAGGAAAAAAGAAACAAAAGCTTAAATGCGAACGTACTCTTCTTTTTCTCGGCTTCTTCCTGCTCTTTCTTCGCAATAGCTGCGACCATTTTCCTATTCTCTTCCTCCTCTTCTTCTTTCTTCTTCTTTGTAGCGTTTGAAGAGCCACCTCCAGCACCCATATAAAGATCATCGTCATCATCCATGATACCCTTTTTCTTTGGCTTGGATTTCTTCTCCTTCCCTTCCCCTTCGTTATCCGAGTTGTCGGGGGTTGGAACATATGGTTGGAACTCAGCCGTCGGAGGCTCATATCCACCATAACTCGGTGCTTCGTACCCGCCGGATTGAGATGGAGCTGCCTCATCAGTTGTTGTTGTTGATGCCGTGGGAGGACTGAAAGTAGAGTATCCAGAATCAAGAGAGGGTGGCGACATTGGCGGCGCGGTTTGCAATGCAGGCGATGGCTGATAACCGGGATACCCGTTTGGTGTTTCTATTGTCCTCTCTGCGGGCTTCTCCGCTGATTGGTATGGCGTCTGCTGGGGGCTTGGTTCGTAGCTACCGTATCCACCATAGGATGGTGATGGCTCATATCCACCATATCCGCCATACGAAGGTGTAGCTGGGTCTGCAGGCTTTGTCTGTGTCGGTTGTGGTGTATACGCACCTCCACCTCCCGTTGCAGTCTTAGGCGCGTACCTCCCGGCTGCGGACGACGGCTTCATCATGCCAACAGGAGTCGTGCCTAGAGGCGGCTGCGCAGGGTTATAAGGGGTATAACCGCCAGTTCCGATACCGTATAGGTTTTGCTCGCTGTTCACACGGTTAATTTCAGCGCTCGTCGCCAATCTTGCAAATGGCCCCTGCTCTTCGGATCCGTCATTGATCCCTCCATTGACGCCTCCGGCCTTAGCGGTGTCTTTATCATCGGAATCGCCAGTAACAAATCTATTAAACTTGTCGAAAAGGCTACCAGAGATATTGTCTAGGGTTGTTTTACTAATCAATGACCCACCGTTTGAATCTCTGGGGGCTTGACTAAGACGGTTAGTGAGCTCATCGAGGGTCGAGAGAAATACGGGGTGAAGGTATGGCTGTGGCCGAGTCGTGACTTTGAAGGAAGCAGTAATGGCTTCCGTATATTTGGTCGCTTCGGTCTTAAATCCGTATTGAGCCAGAATGGTGGCGTGATGTAATTTGAAAGGCAAGAGATGAGGGATATTGGTCAACGTAGGGGCGCCGGGCACGAGAGACAAGGCGAATTCATAAATTTCGGAAAGAATGATAGCATCAAGGTCGCGACCATAATTGAACGGGTTGTTGACATGATTAGCCCCAAGGAGTGCAAAAATAGTTTTACTAGTCTCTTCAGCCCCAGAGAAAGTGGCAGCCGGCAGGGAGAATAGATAGCTACAGAATAATTAGTAATGTTCTCATCGGGTCTTACATGTTTACCTACCAGATATGAGCAGCTTCGATTCGATTGTAGCTCTCCAACAACGAACCAAGCTTCGCGATAGCCTGGATGTCGTTGTTGCTCCTGTTGCTCAACATCAAACCCAATGTTTCTCTCCATTTCTCCAAGCCCTCCAAAGAATTACCGACAGCCTGTCCACCGGTTGTGCTCATCATGGTCATTCCCATCCGCGTACTGGCTGGTACCAAATCATCGATAGATTCTTCCCAATTACCCGCGAAAACTTCGTAGAGCACCGCCAGACTCTCCATACCAGGCCTCTCCACCCCTTCGATGCTCTTAACCTCTTGTTTTACAAACTCTTGCACAGCTCTCTTGTAGAGCTCCGGCGATGTAGTCGAAGAGATCAAAATAGCATGTGCCCACTGTCGGTTCTCAATCGCAAACCAGACTGCCGCCTCTCTATCTCCTTTCATCAAATGAGTTCGAACAACGTCTAGAGCATTCCGATCAAAAACTGTTGATTGCTGCAGCGCATTCTTCACTCGGGGCAATTCTAGCGTGTCACTTTCTGGGCTGATAATTTGGCGAACGGCGGCCTCGACTTCTGGTTTGCCGACCAACATACCGTCGTTCTCAAGGCACAGTTTGACAATCTTCCAGAGAATAACCTTTTCCATGCTTCGTGGGTCGCGATGGCGAGTGTATTCACCTTCAAGCTTTAGAATCTTGGTTTCCATCCACGCAGATATTTCCTTCTTCCTGCCTTTACCGCCGGATCTACCTCCAAAAACAGGGCCTGGGAATTTGGCCAAATCATCCAAGAACTCATCACCCTTGAGAACATCTTTGGCAGGTCGGATTTTCACTTCCCCAATGGAGCTTTTGATTGCTTCCTGTCCAGTCTGTGTATTCCATCTGCTAGTGTGGACAGGGATCATAGTGACGATATTCCCGCCAAAACCCCAATAAAAGAGCGGGGAACCCTTCCATCTTTCCAGAGGATCAGTGGCTGCAAGACTTCCAGGAGGGGGAGCGATGAAATTTTGGGGAGGGGGGGCTGGTGTAGGGTACGAGTTTTGATGAGGGAAGGACGGTCGGCGAACTTCAACCGGTGAATACGTGTTGCTATAAGCCGTAGCAGGGGCAGCGGCCGAACTGGGGCGTGGAATTCCCATAGCAGAGGATTTAAAGGCAGCAAAGCCTGGTGATTGTGTGGCCGAACGTTTAGGTGGAGCGAAGCCGCCAATTGCATCACTAGGTGAGAGAACTGATGAACTTATGGATGAATTTGCAGTGTGGGTTTGATAATTAGCGGGGGTATATTTAGATGGGGATTGTATCCTATTTGGAGGGCTTGCGATGTTTGAAAGTGCTGGGTTCACGCTATGGGGAGGGGGCGTGCGTCGGCTGGCTGGATTGTATCTGTTGTTCGTTGCAGCGACGGGTGGAGGAGGTAGTGCTTTATTAAACGCATGTGATGCTGGCGCTCCTCCGGTTTCGTCTTCCTCTGCGACACCACCCAAGGCGTGCCCTTGTATGCTCTCCATACTGCCAGGTCGGTCTCTAGATGGTGGACGTCCCGTCGGTACATGTCCGTTAGTCATCTTCTCATTTTGGCCTGAGAGGCCTAATCCAACACCGTCATTGGGCATGGTAGATGCTCTGGATAGGGATGCTGGTGGGCCGGCAGGTCGCTGCGCATATGGCGAGCTCCCTCGAACACTGTTTCCTGGAGGAGGCGCATATGATGTATTAGGTGTAGGCTTAGCAGGATAGTTCGATGTAGGAGCGGGAGTATATTGAGAAGTAGCTCGTGCGAGCGGTGAGTGGGCTAGCGCAGGCGAGGTACCGTATTGGTGCGGTGTACCAAGAGAGCCAACAGGGGACGAAGCATAACCCGGTTCCACTGACGTCGGTCTTGATGGTGGCCCGAAGCTAGACTGGCGGTTCATCGAGATGGGTGCCGATGTTGGAGGAGGCCCTGTCGGGGCGCCTCCACTAGGAATCCGTGGTCCAGGCGTATATCTAGCAGAGGTGCTACTTGGGGGACGCTTAGGCATCGTCATAGGTAGTTCTTCGAAGAATCCACTACTAGGCTTCAATGCCTTTTGGGGTTGAGCGTTAGGTGCGGGAGAGGCCCCACCACGGGCTGGTGGCCCTGGAGGTGGCCCTGGCTGACCAGCATACCCAGATCGACCTCTTATATCTGCTGGAGATCCTAAGCTACTCGGTGGACCAGGGCTGAACATCGATCCGGAGTGTGCAGAGCTGGAGCTCGTTGGTGCTCCATAATAATGCCCTGAGCCATAAGCAGGTGGCTGCTGTACTGGGGTAGGCTTCTTTTTCATAGGCTTAACAATGTCCTCGGGCAAATCATAGGGTGATGCATAACCACTAGTTTTGTCAACGAATGACTGGGCCTTCGGTGTATCGCCTATTCTGGGGGGGGCCGGATTGAAAACAGCAGCATATGCAGATGCGGTTGAATGGGATGTCGAGGGCGAATTGGTTTTGAACTGGGCATGTTGAGAAGTTGGTTGAGAGGGCTGATATCGAGATGCCGCAGGCTGGGATACAGCCTGTGAGGGAGTCGCAGGAGCGGGAACTGAGGCCTTATCCTCATCACCTTCCAACAGAAAATCATCATTATCATCGAACCAAGCCGCCGATTTCTTCCCAGCCGCAGTCTCTTCCTCTTCCTCAGCAAACAAGTCATCATCATCGTCAAAGGCGGCTGCCCATTTTGATGTCGCCGCATCCTTCGGTTTATTTTCGGTAGCGTTCTCCTCTCCGGCTGGCGTGACAATATCTGGAAGACCCGACGCAATTGCTGTGCTTTTGCGTTTTAGGGCCGTAGGGTTATCAAAGAAGGACGCTTCATCGTCACTAGCGGTGGGATCTATTGGCGTCTTTGACCGCGAGAAAAAGTCATCGTCCGTGGCGCCCTGGTCGCCAAATAAGGGCATACCCTCAGAAAATCTATTATCTCCGCTCTCCAGGGTGACATTTCCGCCCATGACTAGGTCACTAGTCTCTGATCTTTCCAAAGAAATAGATTTTGAAGGTTCACTGTTTGCGTTAACAGAAGCAAAGAAATCCTCTCCTGTGTGTCCTTCATCTCCAAAGAAGTTCGAGTCGGATGGTTCCACGGGTTTTTCTTCTTTAGTCGCATTTCCGAAGAAAGAGTCATCAGCGGTACTATCGTTCTCGAAAGGATTCGACGGAGGCTCTGCGCTAGCACTCTGAGGGTCTGGAACTATGGGGAAGGAAGAAGTATGTGTTATGGAATCTCGTCTGAGCTTTTCGAACGGATCTTCGGTAACTCCAAGCTGATCAAGCGACTCAGGTGTGAAACCAATATCTTTAGTATCGGGAACATCGCCAGATTCGTCCTCGGCATCTGCAGGCCCTGCACCATCTAACCCCCCCGGTCCACGTTTAGATCCCACATTCGGCTGACTGGGCCTCCTGATCGGCATTTCCAAGCCGCCTTCACTGTCTTCCTCCGACTCGTGGAGGTGTTGCTGATGTATCGTTTCCCAGTTTACAGGCTGACCCATAGCTAGCCGCTCAGCGCTCTTAGCTTGGCATTTCAGACAACCAACTGATATGTCTTCAATGTGGCAAGTTGTGATCATGTTGTTATCAGAATCGAGATGGGGCATGCTTGAAGGGTGTGTCGTGTGAACAGGGATATGCGATACTTCCGGCTGAGACTCATGTTCAGGCTCATTCTCATGGAACTGTTCGTGTGGATGTGATTCTACAAATGGCGTCGGAGGGACTTCAAGAATGGTGGGGGGCTCTGGAACGCTATGAGAGGGCCGCTCCGTTGCTACGGGAGTTGGTTCTGTCGTTTCGGTGTTTGTTGCGGGTTCTGATCCATCTTTTGGTGATCCTAGCTGATCGAAGAACTCGCTATCGTTGGAGTTAGACGGTTTCGATTGTGGGGAATTGGGCTCATTCGCAGCCTGTTCTCCAGAACCGGCCGTATCCTTTGGAGAATCCATTATGGCGACGAATCGTATCCAGAAACAAGGATAGTTCGGGGAGAAGTCAGGTCCAGACGTTGAAATGCAATGACGTCTATAACGCCTAGTGTTGAGATGGTATTATTAGCATGTGCTCGATTCGGAGTGGGAACCACCAAAGCACCGAGGAAGCAAGGTTGCTCACCATTCCCCCCCAAAACTATTCTCGTAACTCAAAAACTACAAGAGGATGATGGGATTATTGGAGATACTTTCTCGATGAGTACAGGCGTGGAGATGGATGGATCGCGGAGATCGGATGTAAGATTGTGATAAGTCAAGGAGCAGTTTGGACGAGTGGTGTTTCTCGAAATCAACTCGGGTAAACAAGACCGACGGACGGATTCGGTAGCCCCAATCAACGCAGCGGGCCGTGGGCGTCAAAAAACTCCGACTGTTGCTTGAGCACCAGCGATATTATGGATTAGATTGATCGGACTGAGCAGGAGGAAGGTGGTGGTGATTGTAGGATATTATCGAGAGGTGGGAGGAAGGAAGAATGGGTGCTCGAGGTCGATTGATTAATGGAATAGTTGCTGGAGGAAGTTGGAGTTTCGGTCAGCGCGGTGCAGGCTTGCAGGAATCTCAATCAATAATCGGATTTGGAGGTGGCCACAGTTGCCATAATTATTTTATTTTGATTCCGCCGCCGCTTCGTTCTTCCCGATGCAAGTGCGTTCTGGCCTGTGAAACAAGAGAGGGAGGCGGAGGACCCTTGTCAACGAGCCCCCGTTCGTTCGTTTCGTTGGAGGCCTGGTGTGAAAAGCTCTTGCCACAGCTTCTCTTCGCGCGAAACTCAAAAGTTGCTCTGGAGAAAGATCTCCAAGATGTATCACTGGTATGGTTATTATGTTGGAGCATCGAACTCGGCGTTTAATTCCCCAGCCTGTGGAATATAAGCAATATTACGTACGTCTCGCGTGCACAGTCTCCAAGCTTGTCGGATCGAGGCGAAAGCTCCTTCACACCGTGGAATAAGCAAGCCTTTTCGCGGTCCAGTTGGTGCGCCACAACCCAGCCATTTTTGAGCACAAGCACCAGCTTCCTCGTATGGCCCAGGAATAGGTATCAAACCACAAAAGGATTCTGATGCATGAGAATATGAAATATAATCGAAACTTTGGTAATATTACTAAATTTACGGGGTAAATATTTTTGTAGAGGTCTTTTCAACTCCAACGCTAACCAAAGAAAGCCCTACCAGTCTGCTGTTTGAACAATAACGGAAGCTTGGAAAGCTATACTCTTCTAACTCTTAACCTGACATCGCTTTTCGGTGGGAGGGCCCCGACTCCGAATAGCTGTCTATTAATCTCGGGCACTGACTTGCCCATCGTATCCCACTCAAAGGCCATCACAAAAACAGCAACAGTCGCCAATATCTCCTGCCCCGCAAAATGTCTCCCCGGGCAGATACTCACCCCGCCTCCAAAAGGTCGGATTTTAGATTGGTAGTCTCGAATTCTCTTACCAGCGGCGGTCACATCCTCCCTAGGATAAGGAAGCCATCTCTCCGGCTTGAATTCCATGACGTCTTTGCCCCAGTATTCTTCTTCTATTTGGACAACTGGCGAGCATGCTTGTATCATACCGCCCTTCTTGTACATATACCCGTTTATTTCAGTATCTTCAATAACCATTCGTGGTGAAAGAGACGAAACACCAAGTCTATAAGATATCGAATTAGTTCGTGTTGATGTTGTATTTCGGGGGCTCTCTATACTGTACCTCATAGACTCTTGCCAGACGGCATTCAAAAATGGCAACTTGCTCAACATGTCAACGTCAAATGTCGGCAAGGGTGAGCCTTCAACCGGTGGTCTGACAGCTGTAGAAACTTCAGCCTTCAGTTTCTCCAAGACACCAGGAACGAGCAGAGCGTGTGCAACAGTCCAACTCGCTGCCGGGATAGCATTAGCTTCCAACCTATTCCACGCGTTAGCCCCAGATCTCCGACAGTTGTGTAACATCAACTCTAATCTTTAGTGAACGCGTAACATACCCCCAAAATATAGAAAGATGTATGCCTGCATGTCCCAGATGGTCATCCTCTTCAAGCACCTGCTCTGTCAACTTGACACGCTCTCGGATCAACCTTGCCCCAAAATTCTCATCCCACATCACGTCGTCATCAATAGTGTCTCTCAGATCCTTTACCTGTTTTCTCCACTCGACCAATGCCTCCGTAACCTTATCTCTCGAAGCCCTGGCCCCAGGAATCATAAAATCCGGGTAGAATTTGACTATCTCCAAGAACGCTCTATCCCAGTTCCAAAAGTGATAGGCCACTTCATCGTCAAGGTTCAATTTATATCCAAACAACGCCCTTCCGGAAGCAGGAAACATGAGTTTCTTGATCCAGGCGAATAGGTCAACTTCGACGAACTCCTTCCTAGTCTCTTTGGCGAGCATGATATTGAGCTCGCGGATATATACCCTAGTCATGCTCTCCAACACCGGCGTGTTGGGACTCAAATCTCGAATGTACATATGGTGTACCTGTTTCATCCATTCCACTTTGCCTTCAAGTCCCTTCTGATCTACACCCGGCAAACCGACCGAGAGTGCTTTAGCTGCCGTATCGGTGCCATTGAAGATTGTACGAAGCGTGAACTCGATGAGAGGATCAAACACAATTGTTTTCGATTTACGCCACATAAGGGAGATATCCGTGGGATCACTGAGCAGATAGATCTTCTTGCCAAAGACCTTCAATGTTCGTGGTTTGCCTGGCTTTCCATCCGCTTTCCTAGTATCATCACAACTCCGTTAGCAGGCACGCAAACCACGCGCTGACCGAAGCAGCGGATGCGGCGGGGTGTATAAACCGTACCTATATTCAGCCAACATACCCCCCAATCCACCCATTAACCCGAAACCGTGACCAATAAACGGCACCCAATAAGGCGGTACTGGCGGCTCGCCATCTTTCGTCCGCTTTCCGTCGTTTAGAGTCGTTACGGTGAAGGTGTAGATCAGTGGTAATACCGCGGCGAGGATGGAGTACAACGCAACTGTTCCAGGTGTGAAATTGATAAGCGAAAGCGCCTCCAATATCGCGCCAGGATTTGAATACGGAACGGAGGAATTCATGTTTTCAGAACAGAGAGGGTATATCGACACGCGCCAGATTCTGTTTGAACAAAGAAGACAAAGCGTTGAATAGTAAGACAAAATCTAAAGCGGAGAATGATGAGAAAGCATGATCCAGAGAGATCGCTAGTGTTTCGAACGTTTTGGACCAGTTAATTTTTCCTTGTTCTGCCTGAGTACAGCGACGGCCGGAACGGTATAACAACCGAGTCCGGTGCTCATTTGGCTCGAAATCCTGGGTGGAGGGATGTCGTGGTAAGATTTTCTCTCCGACCTCCTCGCTTCGGCAGTTGAGCATTGGGCCTGACAGGTTCATGGGGGTTGTCAATGAATTCGAGACATCCGCTAACACAGGCGAGACCGGGTTGTGTCACGACACTTCAACTTTCACGACATGTCTTATGTATTTTACCCACAGTGCTCCTTTCAATCACTAAATCTTATCACTATCTATGCACTTATTTATTACGAATCAAGTATATTAGTCGCTCGCTAAGTAACAACAAAAAAATCCAAACGCTAAGGACAAGAATATAGTCAATCAAAATATTAGGTTAGAAAACGGTAAGAAAAAAAGAAGAAAAGGAAAATTGTGAGAACAGCTCAAGTTGACCTATCACCGAAATTGGGTCCAATCCGAGCAGGTCGTCTTTCGGTAAGAGGAAGCGGCTTATCAATTTCACTGTCACTATCATCACTCTCAAAGTGCACTTCTTTCGCAGCCTTCCGACGACATATTATGTCGTCTATATATCTTACCACACCTAAGATAATAGCCACAGAAAGGATAGCAGCACCCATACCAAAAGCACGACGATATTTAGGCGCATCATCATGCCTAAAAAGCTGTGCTCCATAGATAGCGGCAATATTACCTCCCATCGCGCTCCTGGTCGTAAAATATTAGTCCCGCCACAGCATATTACTGTCAACAATAGATACTCACATAGACAACGCCAGGGATCGAACTTCAGAATCAGAACAAGCTAATGATAACCATGCAATATTGAGGGGGTGTGGGATCCCGCCGAAACATTGAGTCCAGATAACTCCAAAATACCTCACACCGCGACTCCGGAGTTCTGTAAAGATCCTGTTGAAAATAAAACCTAGTAGATATAAGCCCATTCCAACGAGAACGGTCTCACCTCGTTTATTACTAAAGGAAGAAAAGGGTCATTAGCAAAGCTACTAGATCATTAGGTTGACACAGTGGAAAGGTTCTTACAAGCGATCTGAAATCCAACTAAAAGTGAAAGATGTTGGAATTTGAAGATAGAGACCGATGGAAGCGAGCGCGTTACTGATTAGGGCCTGATAGCCAAAACTGTGAATTATGGATGGAGTGTAAGTGCCAAAACCACGGTGGGGACCACTGTTGCAAAAGCTTATAAGGACGTGAATCCAGATCCGCCAGTTCATCAACTAAGTAATGTTTAGTAAGTCTTTAATCTTATTGTTATAAGTAATCTTAAACTCACAGTTCTCTTAAATGCATCCCAGTCAAGACTTTTCTTCTTTTCCAGCTTCATCGGATCGTCAATTTGCACTCGAGTTTTCAAAATATGCAATTGTCTGTCAGTAAAGGGGGTCTTTCCAGGCAAAAACGCACTGCTGGGATTGTTGAAAGAGTCCAAAAGGAAGAAACCAAGCACAAACCCGCTAGCAAGGGTCAGCGCACCGGTGGTGAAGAATAACCAAAACCAGCCTGGTCTACCACCGACGCCCCGCATCTGTAGAAGACCGTAAGCGAGTAGCTTGGAGGATGCTTGTCCGAACTGTGCACCGAAGAAGAAGAGCATGAAACGTGTAGCCGTTTCTTTTTTAGTATACCATCTCGACAAAGCCCACAAACTCCCCGCCACGAAACCAGATTCGCTAGCTCCTAGGAGAAATCGAGTCGCGAGAAACGAGCTGTAGTTAGTTTGAAAAGCTTGGAATGTGGCAACCATTCCGAACATAAAGATTTTGATTGTCAGCCATTTGGCGGGGCCAAGGCGGTATAGAATCATATTTGAGGGAATCTCGGCGAGTAAGACGCCTATCGATAACATCTGTTGACCGACATTAAACTGATCTTGAGTAATTCCGACATCTTTGAGAAATGTATCGGTGAGGGCATTGGCAATGTTGCCAACATCAAGAACTGTTTCATGAAAAGGCACAATCAGTGATATGTCAATGATAAAATGGCAGTCGAATGACTCCATGAAGGCAGAAATGAGTTTATATACTCACTTAAACAAAAGAAACCAAGAAAAAGTGGTGGTATAATGATAAAATCTAGCCTAGACAAATACAACGAGCGCACGATTAGTGAGGCCGGATTTGATATATTGTACATCATGTACACTTACTTGCGCCTTGCGGCTGTTTCTTCCTCTTTTGTCCAATCGACTTCAGAAGTAAGTTTTTCTTCATAATCTAAAGGCGGGAATTCATCAGGGTGTTTAGTATCTAACTCGAACCCCATTATTGCGAATTATAATTGTTTTGTAGAGAGTGTATATGATTGATTATTGCAGTTACCGCTATTTTTGAGCATAGAATATGAATCTAATTTTGAAGTTACCTAATGTTGAGAGAATGAATCTCTTTATATATGTTCGTAGGTGTTGATATTCATGACGAAAAACATGGCTCGCTATCTCATGACCTATGTCTCCCTCTGGTAAAACGGTCCCGAAACTTCTTAAGCAAATTGTTAGCGCCGTTTAACAACGGCAAATCATAATAAATTTGGAGCCGCGGTCGTTGGGAATTCGATTGCCACAGCTTGCTGCTGATCTAGCTTCCTTTGGCATGAAGTCCATAATTTTGGTAGGTTAAGAAATGGGCGAGGCATTGAAACAGGCAGTTTTTGACAAGTGTTGCGAGACCAAAGTGTGGCGTCTTCCAGACGAGGAGCAGCTCCAAATGATCTAATCTTGCGCTTTTCTAAGACCATAATCTTGCACCGGATATATCAAAAAGGTTTTGAGGTTTCGTTCTCGTCTTGGCGGCCCAAGTTCGTTTTAGATCAATATAGTCTTAGCGATCGTTTCCTCCTTTGGTGCAAACACTGCTATGACAGGTAAGGTTCAGACTTGAAACATTGAATCAGTGTGCATAAATTTCCCCTTGGAGTCTTTCTCTAAGCCATATTCCAGGTCAAGGCGGAGTACGCGCTGCGCTAAAATAGCTGTTCTAAGCTCCAATATTCGAAACAGGCTCATCTATTAGAGACTAAAATAACATAATACTCCTCGTTTTCGATAGGTTTCATTCAACCTGAAGCTTGGGTAGATATATTTTTTGATATTGCCAAACCATTAACATGTCAATTATGTACTACCCAGCAGGAAGCCAATTCTACGCCATGACGTTTTTAATTACTGTTGAATGACAGCCTATCTAGATAACAAATCCTCCGAAAAAGAACGTAAGAAATCATAGAAACTGGTTTCGTACGAAATCCTTTCCGATATCCGACCGAAAAGGCTGAGGGCTTTCTGTAAGAAATTCTATAAATCTCTAGCTTGTTTATGTAGATTGTATAGTTGAATGATATTTCTAGTAGCTAGGCCGACTTGATCGTGATAGTTTATATCATATACCTTGCTAAAGGTACTAGGACCGTATCCTGCGAGCTTGTCCCCTTGCACTCTGGTCGACCGAGTTAAACTGCGGCCGGACACATTGACATTTCCCAAAAGAGTAACTTATCTAACTTCGTCAAGACAGGATGTATAGTTGGTCAATTTGCAAATTACGATTCGCATCTCGAAAAAACATATATTAGATTATATATATTTCATCGTGGATCGGCTAGCCAGCTTCAATTGCTTAAAACCCCAAATTTCGTATATCTTTCTTGATAAATTTTGCTTCAAAACTTCCGAATCCAATGAAGATTCATTAAAAATAACTGAATTTCCTATATTAGTGTGTTGGAATACTTTTTACCGATGGCATGGTTTGTTTGCTCGGATATCAAGGCTTTATTGATAAGGCCCGCGCAATTTCGGCGCTCCAACAAATCGGCCCACGGCACACGTGTAGAACTCTAAGTAAGCCTATGCTAAATTAACCCAGATTTGTAAGAATGTTCAACATATCTGTTATTTGGTTCAACGAGATGTAACTCGCCCATCTGAAGTAGTTTAGGGAACCAATGTCAAAGTAAATTTGAGACAACGAAAGCGAAATTTGGAGCTCAGAGCGAACTTTTCATCTACGTAAATTGGAGCTGGCTACTGGGCAAATCCCAGGCTTCGAAAACCCAGACTAAAATCTGGTTGCCCAATACCCAGGAATCGAAGCATTGTCGCAGCGGGCAGCAAGCACAGTCCTTATCGCTCCTCGGGTTACTCTATAGATCGGTTAACTAGTTTTGATTCACGAATTCGGTTGCCCAGATAACTTTGAAGGCGGTTTCTAAGCGCTCAAGAGGAGGATATCGATGAGATGTGTCCTATTTGTGCGGGTTCGCATATCTAATATAGTTTGCGTGGTCATCTATGGCTTCTGCTTTTGGCTTGAGATACAAAATTTTCGGCACGGAGGTAGCGTGAAAAGGTCTTGGGATTCTAATCGAATATCATAAGATGTGTATTTATATAGGAGTTTTTCTCCCAAGTCCGATCCAATGTCTGTTGCAAAATTGTGTTCTCTGAACCTCGTCACTCATTTGCTTCTCTTTACATAAGTTGTAAAACGCAGCTCTCCCTCACCATTGCAATAATTTGCGCGTCTTTCCCCCAAAGTCTGCCAAAGATGCATTTAAAACTCACCACAGCACTCGTTGCGCTCCAGCTGCCGTTGGCACTATCTCATGTCTTAGTAACGAATGCATTTGGGAACGCCGACCCCAAAGCTAAGACATACGGCATTGGACTCCTCGAAGGAACGGACCGTAGGAACTTTGCGAGAAGTGCTAATCAGAGGGATGTCACCGTATTCAGCGACCCCACAATGGCACCCAACGGTTCAGGTAACGAGCAAAGGACAGGGGGGGATAAATGGTACTGCAAGAAGTGTCCCATCTACGACCAAGAGTGCGCCAAATGCAAGGGAGTACCCGACTGCAAGCTGTGTTTCATTTCGTATGATCCGAATTGCGCTCAATGCCGCAAAAGAAACCTACCTGGTTGCGGAAGAACATATTATATGTCTCCTAGCAGGTACTACGTTATGGATTCCCCACAATTGAGAGGAACGGACGGAGATGCTCGCTACTCGCTCTATAACACCGGATATCTGAACACTACGGCATGGATGGAATGGATGATGGACCGTTCGTTACTCGCAAAAGTTACAGCTGGCGGTTGGTTGAACGTGACGATGGCTCAACAAAACACGGACGGTGGTGGACCGTATTCTTGTGAGATCGATGAGACAGGTACAGGAGACCACTTCAAACCGATTCCGGCTGTAGGCGGTTCAGACTGTCTTGGACTATACGGGGCCAATTTGTGCAACAACCAAGACTGGTATGTCGGCGCCATAATGCCGTCAGATTTGAAATGCACTGGAACGACTACCGGCGAGACTGATAAAACAGTTCTGAAGAACATTTGTATGGTCAAGTGCACTAACGATGCACCCAACGGACCTTTCGGTGGCTGTATTCCAGTTCAGCAAGTGGATGGTTCGGCAGCAAAATTCCCGCCACTTGGGAGACAGAACTTTTGCGAGAATGGAAAATGGACCGCGAGTGGGGCTTATACCGATAAGATCGTTAGATTCCTGGCAGGTAACGATAACCTCAAGCAGGCCGATATCTCCACCTTGGTCAAGCAAGTTGGTGGTAAGAGAGCATAACGGCTCGCAAAGATCATTACATAATCCTGTTTTTGGGTACCAGAAAGAGTTTCTTCTGTGGTTCGTCTAGAGAGAAAGATCGTTTCTGAAGAGGTTTTCAGGGCGTCCAGGGTTTTTTACGGAGTTTTTCGGCGTCATACTGGATAGCAAGATGTATATTAAATGGGATTTTTAGATCTTTTTATAGAAGTTTATTGAAAATTCAATCAAATGCCTAAAACGGTCCCCGCGTAATACGCGCAATAAGATTGACCTACCACCTTTGTTCTATATCCCCTGCCGAATCAATATAGAACCCACCTGTGTTTCCCTTCTGGTCTCCAAAAGAATAAGTTATAAGTCTCCATCGTTTTTCTGCTACCTCTTCTTCTTCTACCTCCGTATCCTCAACTATTACCTTAGGGTTATTATCAGCCGCATCTGTTTCAGTTTCAGATGTTGGTATTTCTTCTTTCAATCCCACCGTGGTTGTTGTATTCACCAGATCATTCTTCCTTAGATTTGCGATACCAGAATCTATGTCTTCTCCATCGTCAAGCAACGTCCCTCCAATATGAACTCGCTGTTCCTCGCCATATGTGAACAAAAATATCCTTTCTACGAGCCTGTCTCCCGTAACTGCGATTCCTTTTACATCTTTTATGTATCCTAGTTTCTTGCCAGCGACTTCTGACTCTCCAGATGGTGATTTACTAAGATCTCCCGACGGTCGCGCGCCTTCGGCACAGTTCAAAATATCCTTTTCGCTTATGTCCCACACCCAAACGGCTCCATCATCGCTCCATCCCACTATCCTAGTAACGACTTCCGCATCAACGACATCCTGATGCAATTTAACTCCTGTTCTGATAAACTCTGGTCGGTCGTCTTCAGGCACAGGTACCGGAGGATCTAAGTTCGGCCGCCCTAGCATGGCAGCTAAATGAGTATATCCATTGGTAGGGTTTGGAGCGGGGCGAGCATTGCGGCTCACTGAAACACCCCATCCGGAATCTTTGAATCCTGGATCTGCCCATGGAATTTCGGGATCTCGCATTCCTAGCCTTCGAAAATATGCTGCAGGTGCGGGACATGCTAGGACGATTTTACCATGGGATTGGCTTCCATTAGATGGAGGTAGTACGAGCTTGATTCTAATATCTATCCAGTCTGCTGGTTTCTTATCTTTCGAATTCGTGAGTAAGAATCGTTTGCCAGGCTCCGGATTGATGAGATTTTTCGAGATATTGCCTGTAACTGCCACCACAGCTTCGGTTTTCTCAAACTCCACATATATACTCTTCCAGACACCCATTCTCGAAATATCCGCTTCCAATCTCCTCGGTTCTATGATCTTCCATGTGTAACCCACCCAGCCGTCATTGATTCCCACTGCGTGACCTTTGCCAGTACACTTTCCGTCCCGGCCCAAACTTATCTTCATGTTTCGTTCGGAATGTTCTGGCAGGATCAGGTTCGGTGCATTGCTCAATCCGATCGCTGGAGCTTTCCACTTGTTTTTCTCCATCCAGCTCGCCTCATATGCCAGATCCACCTCACTGATTTGCTCCGGCTCTTCGCTCTGGTATCGGCCGTGAAACTTGACACGGAGTAAGGATAGTCTTGGCTCCTTTGGGTCATGCTGGTATCCCACCCATCGGTACCA
This sequence comes from Orbilia ellipsospora, assembly GCA_036971675.1. Classification (NCBI taxonomy): domain Eukaryota; kingdom Fungi; phylum Ascomycota; class Orbiliomycetes; order Orbiliales; family Orbiliaceae; genus Orbilia; species Orbilia ellipsospora. The sequence goes on from JAVHJO010000003.1 coordinate 1,500,022, forward strand.
ATGGTTGTGCGATGCACCGTGTTCCTTATCTAATGACGGATTGCGTTTGTAACCACCTTCGTTGATACTAACATCGAACTGTCCATCATCAATATTTAAAAGCATTTGCGGTATGAACCTTCCAATACCTTGGGTGGTATATTTTGAGCAATAGTAGTTATCAACTTTAGGCCCAGTGTAAATATGCTCAATGTGCAATTTATCTGGTCCGATCATTTTTCGAACTGCCATCTTGTTGCTAGCGGTGAATTGGTACGTTCTGAGTCTGGTGGTCTGTTTATTACCCCACATGAGAAGAAATGTATCTCCTCTCACGGTCCCGAACGAGATCTCCATTGTCCCGTCGAAATGCGGGCCGGATCTGTATTTCAGCTCTGGGTCAACGACATTGAGCTCAACAACGGTCTTCTTGTAATCGCCTATACGCCAAGAACTTCGCATACGCAGAAACTCTTCTAACAAGAGTCCTCTTAGTCGCCATAGGTTACCACTGGCGTTCTTTAGCGTATCCAGTTTGCTATCAAATGTTGGAGCCGAGCCGAAGTATATATACGTGTAGGTCGCGGGTGGCTGGTCTGCTAGTATTTTCTGTTGGCGATCGAGGATGGTTTGGAGGTGGTGTTCGAGGAGGACAGGGTCCAGTGACATGGAATATATTGATTTACAGGTATATCTGAAGGCGTCAAAAGTGGTAGGTGAACAGTGCCAGAGAATGGTGGTAAGGATGTGGGGGTGAGTGAGGTAAAAGTCAGAGATCGAGAAAGGGGTATCTGTGGTTGATTCCGCCATTGCGAATATATGATAATTTTGGAACAATGATTTATTAAAGATTATATGATGACAACTTTGGTCGTAGAATTCGCCCCGCGATTGGTTCTATGGGCAGTTTGTAAGGAGTTGCTCTCGCCGTGTGAGAAGGCAATAAATTACTGAGATGGGGAGGTTAGGTGAAAGTGCGTTGTATGTGGTATTTTGAAACCCCTGAGCTCGAGGCGAATATATACGCGAACGATGGTGAATCGACGGTGGGTCGATTGAAAAGCATCAGCTTCTTGCTTGAGCTTTTTAAGAAGCTGAATCCGCGCTAGTGAAATGTTGATGTTTCAAGTATGAGTCTGCGAATTCGAATCTTAAATTGCTCGGGGAATTTGAATGAGCAAAAGCCAGGAGTTGCTGCAGGCAACAGCACGCGCAAAGCAGTCGAAAGGCGGCCGCAAGGCAACCCGCTCTTCTGACGACGCAGCAATGTTTCAATGCCAAGCGTTATCAAGATGGCGTTGGAAGGTTGCGTCTGGCGGATGACTCTTCGCTCCATGCACGGAACAGTCACGTATCGCGACGACGAGCCGTGGCATATAATCTTTGCATCTCAATTACGGAGGCTCTGTCAGCCATTATAATATTAAGACTAGACTAAAGAAACTTTAAATACAGATAAACTAGATGGGCATCAAAATTTGGTCTTTGGACATTTAAATGCATTTCTTGGGATGCGAGAACTCCTCCGCGACCTTCAGAGTGGAACAACACAAGACCGAACAGTCATCCCAATCGGGTCGCATCCTTGCTGTCTTGAGTAATAAGCATTTATTTGCTTTTCAAAAATACCGAAAGTGGCATAAATGTGTCCACTATCAGACTAGTTTTGTCCATGAACTGCCATTTTAAGCATGGCCAAGTTTCTCTGTATTGTCTTCGAACATGCGATACAAGGCGAGGTTCCAGGTTGAACATACGGACCGTAGAATACGATAATGGCCATAGTTGTGCAGCTGTAGTTCTTGTAAAAGGTAAATGAAATTAGGTCTACATAAAAGTCGGGCTTTGCGCCCTATAGATGGTTCTTTTAGTCTCCATCAACAACATCTCCACTCCTTCTTAGCTATCTCTACTACTCTAATCTTACCTTCTCTTTCAGAAATCTATAAAATAAAATGCAATTCCTCAACATCGTTTCCGCTATCGCAATCCTTGCCGGTGCTGTTTCAGCGATTCCAGCATCAGCACCCCCTACACTTCCAGTTTCTCAGAAAACGACCGGCGCTCAGATCAAGGAGATATTCATCTCTCGAATTGGTGACCTCGCTACCTCCATGGAGGAGCAGAATGCTATTCTAAAATATACTGCCATTATGCCTCCGGTGATCTGGGATAGGCTTTCAGAAGTCGAAAACAAAGCTTTTGTGGAAATAGGCAAAGCCAACCCAGACCAAAAAATCATCGAGCAAGCAGTTACCGCGTGGCTATTTTTGGCTGGGTGCCAAGTTCCGGACTTTGACAATTTGCCAGCAGAGACCGAAGACTTACCGTTGTGCAAATTCTAGTTTTGTCTGGTATTTCGTCGTTTAACTCGATTTCAATATTGACGGACTATTCAACTACATCATTTCGATGATATAGCTGTCAAATATTCCACTAACAAAGAATGAAAAAGAGGATCCGTAGATATATGTATATAGTACTAAAACTTCATATATATATTTTTCCCCTGAGATTCTTTACTGTTCAATTATCCCATAAACTTTGGCATACCGATAGTTTGTTTCTGGCATCCGCGCTCGTAACTTTAATTGAAACCATAACCGCGAACATTTCCGTATAAACTTTACTCAAAATAATACTCCTACCTCAATGACTATATTTCAACCACAATGATAAACATCATGCTGAAATCCATCCCACTAATAATATCTACCATCTCAACATCTTCTTGAAATTGACGAAAGTTTGCAAAATAAGTACTCACCGGCATGGTTTGTTGTACGCCCGACCCGCGAAAGAGCGACCTCACGACCCCAACATTTCGCTCGCAAACCCGCTCTACGAAACGAATCATCGAATCCCTCTTCGAAAGCGGTCGCACCTCATGGATATCAGGCCACTACCGCACCTGCACATCTGACCTCTCAGGAGAAACATTCCGCGGTCTCGTCGCAACCGTCTTCTCCCACGTCATAGACTTCCACGTCGAAAGCACTACTACAAACGACATTTGCACTTATATATACTACCAGTTCGATACCCGGCCTGGCGATATGAGCCCCGGAAATTCCCTTCGTTGGGTGGATTGGGGTCCGAGCGGTGTACATATTTACAAATGCAGGGATGCCGAAGCGGCTGAAGTTTTGTTTAAGGAGTGGTTGGGGTCGATATATCCTGCCTAGATCGCTAGGCCTATGAATTTGGATGATGTCAGTATAGGGCAGTATGCGCTTGAGCAGGAGTATGGATTGGTATATTGGGTTAGAGATAATATATTTATCAAGCTTGATATTGATGATGCAAATATTGATACACCTACCGTGTACAGGTTGGCGAATGTTATTGATAAACATTTGGCTGCTGGGTCTGTTATGATTGGGTACTTGGAGTTTGGTTGGGGTATACAAGCTGCTGATGTTATTTAGCATAGTACATCAGAGAAACGCTTAAGCACATCCGATTTCCGTTACTCTCTTGCTTTGTGAAGTTATCAAATAAGTAATATTATAGGTGATTACTTGTCAATAGTGTACGGAATAAAGAGAATGAATTATTAAACTTGATTATTGATACACATAAATGCGGAAAGGTCTTCTTAGTTTACAGTGAGCTCAGACAAGTAGTCTTCCTTAGCATCCTTCTATTATAAACCCGAAGCGCGGCTACATAACTTCCATGATAATATATCCAACCAATACGGCGAAAATAATAGATAAATTACCTAAAGCTTGCACAGCTTTGAAGCCTGAACTTGGTTTACTACTAGTGGGGATAGAAGTCGCAGTAATTGTTGCGCTTGTTGGGATTTCTGTTGTTACATTGGTCGCATTGGTGTCAGCCGCTTGAAGAATCACAGCGTTAATTTGATTCCAAAACTCGCAAATACTGTAATTTGATGCTAACGAAGTAATCTCGGTTGAATTTGGTCCCATATAAAGACCTTGGTAGCTTGTGTTCGTGAAAGTGGGCCAGTTAAAATCAGTCGTGGACAAGTTACCGGTGTCAGCTAAAGCGGTAAAACCGTCGACTAGAATGCTGCTTATATTTTTCTCTAATGGAGTGTCGTTGCAGGTACCGTTTGGTAGGGGCAGACCAGAGGTAAAGCCGAAGAAAAATGGAACGTCGTAACCATGAGTTGGGCCCAAAAAGTCCAAGATCTCTTGTGTCAAGCCAGGGACGAGGGAACAACTTGGCTGATGACCGAAGATATATGTCCAGGCTGGTATTCCCTTCTCGGCAGCTTTCAAAAGGCCACGGTATGCGGGACATTTGAAAGCATAGTCTGTTAAAATTTGCGACGCTCTAGCAAACCCGGGATTAGGATTGGACCGGAATTGAGAGTCGGGGTATTGAGCATTGATCTGGGCAGTTAGGGGTCCGAATTCACTCTGTAAGAAATCGTCAAACGAGGAATCGGTCGTATTCTCGGGGTTCGCAGAGGCAAGGGAAATGAATAGCGTTCCTTCTTCCGACATCGAAGAGAAGAGGGTGGGAACCCGTGTTCCAACTTCGGATGGCTGAACTGGAATAACTTTGCCATCAACAAATGGCTGAATGCCTGGATTGACAATTGTGAACCCATTGAAGGACGGGGCTTCAGGTGACAGGAATACATCGATTAATTCCGTAGGCGTTTTCTTTCGAAGACAAGAAGCCTTTGTCGCGTACCACATTGTGTCAGAACTTCAACAAAATGACATTCTAGAAAGGGCAACGCTTAATCGAAAGACTACTCACATCGGTGGTACTACAGTTTACAAGTCCGGCAAACTGTGCTCCTGCTATTTGGGCGGAAGAGTTCGTCTGAAAGTCAACACCACCGCCGCTAAGAAGAGCTGCAGCTCGCATAAGGCTTGGTGCTTGAGGAAGGGTGCTAATAATCCATGAATCATATGCTCCTGCACTCTGGCCAAATAAGAGAACTTTATCCTTATCCCCGCCGAACTTTCCAATATTGTCTTGGACCCATTGGAGTCCAAGTAGAACATCTTGGATTCCAAAGTTCCCACTAATTCCAGCGCTCTGGAGGGCGAGATAACCGAGAGCGCCAAGCCGATAAGCGATGCTGACCGTTATGGCTCCATCCTCAGCAAGTTGGCAACCACTGTAGTCAGGAGTATTTATACTGCCTTCGAGATTGGCACCCCCATAAACCCAGACTTTCACCGGTAGGGTAGCGCTAGTATTACTAGCGTTCTGAGGTACCCAAACATTAACGAATAAACTATCGGTCTCATAACGTTAGCAAAAATGACATTCCACCAAGAGTTTTTTCCAATAAGACTAAGGAAAATATACCAATCCTCAGAGTAAGGTCCAGGAGCAGGAAGAGCAGGCGTGCTATTGCCTGCGAACTGATAACATGTTGCAGGAGTTTTTGTAGCATTCAAAGATCCTCCTTGAAATGTGCCGTTATATTTCAAAGGCGCTTCCCAGCGTAGGTTACCAACAGGAGGGATTGCAAAAGGAATGCCTAGGAATTGAGTAGATGTGAGGTTTGAGCACACGTTTCCTTGAACTTTGCCACCATCAAGCTCAACTTCTAAGATATTTGCACATCCCTCCACCACCAGGAAGGCCAATAGATAGATATTTTTGGCTATTTTCATCTTCGCCTCAGGGAAATATATGTAAATGCAACACAAAGAACTTGATAATAATAACTAAAGCTGAATAAAATAGCTTTCGATTGAAGCTTGAAGAACGATCCAAATCTCGAGCGCCAAGACCATTTATTTATACCCCAGAGTTTCGCATCTCCCGGATCTAATAACGTTAAGATTCGTTGTGCCGATATCCATAGAGAGCTGCATTGGTGCTAGTGCTGAGAAGCGCGTCGCTGAAGCGTGTGTTGTGTCGATCACCCGACGAGTTGGTGATGTCATGCAGCACCACGGCCCTCGGCAGTGTAACGGAATACGACCACTAAAAGGCGAAATCCGACTGAATTTGGGAATTCTAGAAGCCGAATGCAACGTCCCAGAGATAGTATGTCTAGGGGTTTGGAATGGAGATGTCGGATGCCGGCAGTGCTAAGTCGCAGATCCAAAGTTATGCCCTGCCAATTGCTCTTGTCCAATTGGCGGGCTGAGTGATCAGCCAGTTAAGCCTCGAGAGGCTCCATGGATTCAATGCAATGGTCGTACTAAATGTTTTGAGCTAATGACTACACGTATGAGACCATGGTGATGGCTAGCAAGATTTCTTGGTTGAATCTGTGGTTCTTAAACAAGGTTCTTGATCTTACTTGTGAAATGCGTCCAATCAGCTAGCTTAACTAACGAGACTGTACGTCCAGCATCCTGAATGCGACGAGTCAGGATAGACAATGGTGAGACCGTCGGATCGACATGGCTTGGCAATCTTGTTTTTCGGAAAATATTTGGTAAGAATATGATGTTCCTTGCCAGGGGCTGGAAGATTGTGCGTCGAAGAATGGAATAAATACAATCAGTCCAGTGGGTCTGCCTTGGGCTGTCGTCTGTCCATGCCCACAGTTTATATACTATAAAATCGCAGAGCCAAAGCATATCACGCTAAACCGTGGCGCGGTGAGGAGTAACCCATATAACTGGATCGACTTGAATCTACCATTTAGCCTTTAGCTGCGAATTCGAAAAGATCAGTAGGAAGCAATGTATTCTTTCAGGCAGGAGACCAAAGCTATCGGTCTAGTAACCACACATTAGACAGTAGCTAAGTGAGAAAGACAGAAAAGATAACTCTAGCCTACTGCGAGACAGGAAACCTTGTTTCTCGCAAGCCAAGTAAGCAACCTAAACTGGGGTCGGAAGCTTCCAAAAATCAATCTTCACCATATCATCGGAAAGTCGTATTCTCCTGGCTCCAAACTGAAATTACCTATATCTAGCTCAAACTTCAAGTCTAAGATTTCTTGTTGAAGCGTTCGAAGTTGATCTTCTTTTCCCAATATCTCTTTTTCCAGGCGACGGAGCTGGCATTTTTTCTTTCCTAGCCGAGTCGTAAGATTTGCTTTCAATTCTGCTTGCAAGTAATACAGTTAGAATCAGATAGCAATGAGAATATCACTATATGAGAAAAATATCATTGAAATGAGTTTTGTCAGCTTGAATAAAGACCATATCTTCGTCTTCACTTTCTTTTGGCGTTGGCTCATGAAAAGAGGATTCCGAACTTGTGAACGGAGCAGGAGTGGTTGTTGCAATCTCTGGAGAGTCTAAGATATTTTAAGTTAAAAATATCGCATACAAGTAACCAACTCGTGAGATGAGCACAGAGATTTCGGTGCCTACTAAAAGAGGACGACTCTTACCACTGAATCTAGTTATCTTTTCGTCAGTCTCATCTTCAATATGTCGAGGCTTTGTTCCGTACCTGTACATCGTTCTGTGTTTAACATTTGGGAATCCAAACCTGAGCGCATTTTAGGCATGCAACAGACTTACCCAATATTTGTGAAAATAATCCCAATATCAAGCTCCTCATAAAGCCGTCTGGCATCTCGGATAAAACGACAGAATCGGATCTAAAAACTGTTAGATATCGATATTCATCTGAGGTGCCGCAACAACATAAGACTCGAAAGTTTTACCAGCATCGTGAACATTATTCTTAAGGGTTGGATTTTTGATGCGATCGAAGTTGTGAGCGTGGTGGGTTCACAACGCTAGCAGGTTATTGGAGTTTCATTTCGGATTTAGCAGATGGTGATAGATTTTAATATATCGATTTCGCCAGAAACCTCTTTTATATTGTAAATATACACGTATTATAGCGTTCATGATGTCTTTACGAAGTTGTTGCTCGAGATCTATAAATTAGAGACATGTTTATTGATTCAAACAAATATTAATGATGACAAAATGTACTGCAGACCATACGACGAGGGGTTGTAGATCCCCTCCGATCCTCGAATCCGCAAATATAAAACCACCAATGTGCAGCTATGGTTTCTTGTTTATAAAGCTTCGCGATAGTTTTAACTCCTTAGGACGGCGTCAATTTGGCGAAAAGGTACAGCTACCCCTAGATACATAATTTCGCGTCACTCACATGGGATACTAAAATAACAAGCTAAAATCTTGTTTCCCCGGACGCACCTAAGAAACGAGTTCGAAGCATACCATGATACATTCTCAAGCGCTCTCCCGACACGGCAAGGCCGCTTATGAATCTTTGGGAATCTCTGCACGCGCGTTACGTTACACATTCGCTTTTTGAGCCAAAGATATCAGGCCGTTAGTTGCCAGCTGCACTTGCGTACTCAGCGCAGCCCCATGCACAATCAATTACAACTAAGTTTCCGGTTATTTATAGATTGCTGAGAGATGCCGAAAAAAGCCTATCGGGTTTTTTTGCACCTTCGGTAGAGAGTAGGAGCTTCGAAACGGATACTGACATCTCCGATCGGGACTCAACAATATCCCATTTTGTTGGGTCTCCAAAGCGAGCAAGGTATGTTTTACTGGAAAGTGGTAGATCCGATTCCACGTCTCAACCGTCCTAGTGTTTATTGCTTACAATATCATTCCGGAATATTCTTCTCATCTTTATTTGTGTTGCAATGTTGGAACGAGGCTCGAACATCACGTATTCCTGATTGGGCGATTCGCGAGCCAAAAGAGTGCAATTCCCCGAAGTGGATGTACCTCGGCATCATGCATGATCCCCGCACCAAGACTTCAATTCCAAGACGCCACCATGCAAACACGCAAGCGGGAACTGGAGATGCCTCGGTATCTCGGACACCCCGAGACCAAGATATGCATGTCGATTATGACGGTTAAATTTACTTTTGATTATTGTGGAGAAGAGGGGTTGGAAAGTATTGCACGTGGGCATTATGTCAACGCGTTGAGAGATCAAATAATCTGTTCTGAGAGGTCAAGAGGAGACATGATGATTTGCGTACCTGCATGTTGACAAGACGGGAAATTCGAGCTGACCTAGCAAATTGAGGGAGCGGCTTAAATTGTATCGTCTTTCGGCAGTGAATTCCTGTAAAAATGAGAGGAATTGGTATCTTGGTGCTTTGTGTGAGCCAATCTCGAGTACGTGACATGTGGTACATTACCGACCCGAGATTTCGAAATGCTCCTTCTATTTGGCAAGGGTCAAGATCTGAAGAATTCGCGCAGTTTGAACCCAATTTTATGCACGGCTATGAAACGATGGGGTTTGATTCGAAGATAGTTTAAACTGTTGAAAACGATCGGTAGCGAGCAGTCCCAAGGGCCCACCCTGGTGTGGACGTTCTGTCGTACGGGCTAACCAGCGATATACTCCGTTTTCCGTCTAATCGGAGTCAAGATTTGCCGGAAACACTTGCCAATCCTTGTTAAAGCCGTTCATGTTCCCTGGGTGCACCTTCCATGATTCCAACAGGAAGAGACAGCGCAGATCAACCACGATGGTGGGATGCAAAACCAAATTTTATGACGCAATAGCAGGTTGGCCCGAGCTCTGAAAACTCAAAGAACTGAATAGGAGAATAGTTCGAGACATTATTTTGTAGGAGCCATAATATTGGGTTGAATATATCACCTGCTCGTTAACGTGTCTACGAATTTATGACTTCAAACATCAGCAATAACATCTTCGTGATCAAATGTCCCGAATATGGGGGTATCATAAACATTTAAATACATTTGCGTGCAGGATCAGACGCTAACTAGAAATTATAACTAATAAAAAAGAAATTTCCTGTCCAAAAAATAGCTTTTCGAAGTTGAAAACTTTTGTGATAAATCGTGCTCCACATAATATAAAATTAAAATTAGCTAAGGAGAAAGAAGACTAGTATGCTCAAAGTATGCAGCTACAATCCTTCCATTACTTTGTCAAAATCAAATTCGACACTGTCCATCAATTTAGCAGTACCTTCTGTTGAGACTTTACTCGTGTCAATGTCGGCAGCCAATAGGTCCCCTCCATCTGCCACAGCCTCAGTCATCAAACTCAATTCCAAAGAGTAATCTAGTCCTTCGCCCATTGCGTGGCCATCAAAAGGACCTAAGAAAGGATCGTTGTTCTCGTCAACAAAGAGACTATCGATGTTGTCGAGAATGTTCTCGCTAAGTTCGCTACCAGAGAACGGTTGATGAGAGTCTATCGAGGACCGTGGAGAATGATTTTCGGCTGTGAGGCCTGTGTCGGGATCTTTCAAGAGGAGTTGATTTAGTTCGATGTTCATTGGATGAGCATCGACGATGTCCCGGGCCGCTACCTGACCGCTAACAATTTGGTTTTCTCGTGCAATATCCGCATCTTCGTTCAGGAAAGCAGCAATTCTTTGTCTAAGATTGTTATGATCAACTGCCTCTCCCATTTCCGTATCTTCTCTTGGGGTCTCAGACCCCACGCTCACAGCGACGCCCATGTCCATATGGCCGAGTATGCCTTCGCTCCTCGGTACATATAGATTGTCTTGCATAATTTGAACTCCTCTCTTAATGAGCATCGCCCGCTGTCGATGTAGAGCCCTCATCGCATCGTCCGCAGTAGGGAAGCGTTGTCTGTGTGGAACCACGATCTGGATGCCGGCCTTCTTCACCGCGGCTTCTAAGAAATGCGTTGCGAAATCTGCTGCCGAATAATTGTCGCGTAGAACTTGCATTACTTGCATGCAAAGACCGAAACCTTGGAGCGATAGTTCTCGAGTTACTGCAGAAGAGGATTTGACGTCGAGGAGATGAATGATAACGGCTGGAAGCATGACTGTAACACCAACGGTGGGAAGATATCGAACAAGATCGTATTCAATGAGCTCTTCCGCCAGCCGTGTGATCTCGTGTGCAGCGTGTCGGACCTTCTTTCGTGAGATTTCTTGGAGTTCTGGTGTTCGGTTTCTGGCGGGCCATGGGGCTGGAGCAGATGGGAGAACCTGCGGTCGGTGTAACGCGCTTACAGTGGTGCTAATTTGGGTCAGCAAATGTCTTCAATATTAGACACATCTCAAGTACTCACAAGTACACCATATGGAGGAGATTCCGGTGTAATAAGATACACGGATCCATATCTTCCAGTAAGCTGCTCGCCGGTCTCCAATATGCCTCAGGGATCAATTTTCGTTGCCAGTCATTCAGCTGTTCATCGCAGAGTTTTACTTCGCAAACCTCGACATCGGTTTTCTTCGGATGCAAAAGCATGAGATTCTTTGTAGTGTCGATTACACCGTCCTTAGTGGCTACGCTATTGAGAACTGAATATTGCACAGTGAGCACATTTCCGATCAGGACGCATAGTTTCGCTTTTTCTATGCATAATAATGCTAAAGTTCTCTGTCGTCGGCGTTTTCGTTGTTCCTCGAGATCGCCACCGAATAGAACTTCAGCGAGCTCGTCGGTTTCCGCTGAAAGTCCAAAATCCTCAAGGGTAAGCATGGGAACATCACAATCTTCATCCTTGATCCGTGTTGGGCGCCTCATTCCTAGAGCGACAAGACGGTCTCGCATGAAACAACTCCACCATATTCGCTTCCATAGCTTCTGTCGGCGGGGGCTCAGACTTGAGTTGACAGGACTCCGATGCAGTCCGACGGTGTGTGAAAGAGAAATCGCAACACCCATCCAATGCCAGGTGTCTTTCTGGTCATCGGGGGTCTCGTACCAATAAGTCATGAGCAGCAAGGCTTGGATGAGGGAGATGCGATCTTGTTCCCAGTCAAAGTCGTAAAGCATTCGTGTTCTTTGGAAGAAAGCCTTTCTTGCACTTTTCCTCGATGTATAACCAGCAGCCCTGAGGCTTTCCATTTTTACAAATGCAGATCCTGCGAAAAGTACGGCCTGGAACAGCAGGAGACTGATTCTGTCATCTTTGTGTCTTGCTGGATCGAAGCCTTCCCAACTCCTGGAAGTCGTTCTTCTCCAATCGGCTTCTTCGATGAGAGGCATGAAAGGATGGACGTATGAAAAATAGCAGTCGACCAATTCTTGACGGAATGTTTCCAATGGTATCGAGGTAGCTCCCTTCTTGACAAGATAATCCACATCATCCGGCGGCATCCTTGTAGGGGTTGGTTTTATATAAGATGGGAGATCCTTTGTAAGAATTTCATAGCTTGGAACGCGGATCGGACGAGAAGTCGAGGAAGTAGTGGTTGAGGGGGATGGTTGTTGAGAAATCATGCGATTGTAAGTTGCCTGGCTGGCGAATTGTGCGACTGAGGATTTCCTCCTTTCCATTCCATTTTCATCAATAGTCTCTAGTGTCTGCGTGGGATCTGATCCGAATGGTTTAGTAAAATTCGAACTCTATAGTTATGCGTTCAGAAATCCACATACATGTGAAGGTTGGGATATGTTCTTCTCTGTCGTCGTGAAAATCATCGTGAGAGCTCGAACTGGGAGAAACGGGTTGGACGACAACCTGTGCCTTCTTTTTCGCCTTTCCAGGCTTATCGGCAGCATTACTAGTTCCATTTATTAACATAATGATATTTCTCAAATTTTTCAGTATTAAAGGAATGGAACTTACGATCGTCTTTTGCTTTCTGTGATAATGCAGTCCACATTATCTAACCTGCAATTGGTGCAGGGCGCCCCGTGTTCTACGACGTTACACCGAACTTTCCTCGCGCGGCAGCACTGGCAGGCCTTTGATGCCCGCCGTTTAATAGGACGACCATTTGCGTTCATACCGGCGGTGATAGCAGATCTCTTTGTTCCAGCAATTGCTGGAACAGTATTTTCTTTGGCAGGAGAGGTTTGAGCCTTTTCAACAGTAGTTCCAGATGCCATTTTTTGCTACAGATATCAAGAGCCGAAGCGTTGGCCCGAAGAATAAGATGTTTTGTGTTGAGATTATGCCGCGGGCGAAAGGAAAGCGATATATGGGAAGAAATATAAACCCCAAATATATTAAAGGGAGCAAACAGCAAATGGTATCATGAAGATTGATAATATAAAGCGTCAAAGAAAAAAATGATAAGTGATTTAATGTTCAGTATATCGAGTAACACCAGAGCGAGATATCCCAAATTGTGCACATTCCCCAGATTCTAGAGAGTTATAGAAAAGAATGCTTTCGGCAGGAAGAAGCTGGAGAAAAATCCGGGGGGACGAGCTTGATAATAAAGCAACCGCCCGAACTTTTTCAGGCGACTGAGACGAGATCCACATTTGTGCTTGGAATGCCACCAAGCTCATTCGATGACCTAAGCTGAACCCTCCCCAAGCTGGTTTGCTCACACACCGCCTTCTCGGTTCAGGGAAAGTACCCGAAGGCAGGCACAAGCACCTAAAGTACCAAGTAACTTGGGATCTCAACGTCGAGAACCGAACCTGCCGTTAGGATGTGAAAATCGCTCTGGTCGAATTAAGAATATCTTGCTGCATGAGCATTTCCAATTGATTCCAACTCGAACAGGGGTTTCCGGGAGGGACCATATTCTGGGAGAAATAGTGTTGCAATGGATGACCAATGCCAGTCCTTCGAAAGTTTCTTGCTTCTTCCGCAGATGCGATTTTCTATACGCAATCGAGCATAGCTCTTGCCCTGGGTGGCCACGAGGTCGCTTTCCATTCGCAATCCGCCACAAATATTTTGTTCTCTCCATGGGTCGATACCGGGACTGGTGCTTCGTATTCGCAGGCTTCAGAAGTATCTTCCTAGGGGCCTTGCACAGGAGGTAGATTCTAGTATACCAATCTGCATTGACCTCAAAGCGGCAGCTTTTAAAATTTTCACAGTTTCATGCCGACTCGCACACTGCATATGCATCTACGGATATTTACTCATTGCTTCGAATGGCCAGTCTCAACAACATCCGCTCTCGAGCTCGGGACGCAGGAGTGCTCGGTGCCAAGCGGCGTTATTTTTATTCGGCCGACGTTTAATAGCACCGACTTTATAATTCGTATCAATGAGTACGATACGAAATCAAATAGAATTCTTCTTACTGGCGAGGCCTCGAATTTGGTAGCTTACGACTTAGAAAGGAATATAAATCCCCAAGAGTGGGACTTATTTTAGACCCAAATTGTTATTGGCGGCTAACAGTAGCTTCTTTATTAACTTCTAGCCTCTGACGACACAGGGAGTTCTGTTCACGTATTCTTCACCCAATCGATGAGAATGTCTGCACTGGCTTTGTCGCGTGAGCTGTCCTCAAGCGCACACTGATGAATTCAACGCCGTCATCATTCATATGAAGAAAGCGCCATTTTACATATGAACATTGAATCCTGTTACACAGTGGAGTTAATTTCATGTAATCAATCAAGAATGCAACATGACGAGACGTGCATGTGAAGTTCCAATTTTCTTGGGGTGTTTGCAGATTCGAGGGGTGTTGGGGTGGTAGACATCGGTAATCCAGGTCGGTAGACAGGAGCTTGCCCCACTGTAGGAGGCCGATGCCAGACAACGCCCAAAATAAGAAGAGAAGAATGTAGCTCTTCGAGGTACCCAGGTACCTTTCAACCCTCTTCTCGATGGTGGTACCTCACGTGCGCGCCACAGAAGATGCTAGGTTGTGAAACCAGCCGTCCAATTTTCTTGGTAGCTGCAGGAGAGCTCTCGGAGTTGGGACTCGATTTAGATACCCTTCCCGATCCGACAACATCATTCTTGTTTTGCGGTCACGCTGACATATTATTTTTCAAAATATGGAAGGCGATCGCGACGCATTATATTAATCGCTTGGGAAGAGCTTGAAGATTATTAAAACCCCTAGCAAAGGCCCCGGTGCCAATGGTGTCAGCCATAGATTGGATTCTATAGCTATAGCTCCCAACAATTACGGCATTTACCTAGCGATTCAGAATCCAAAGCTTTTTCGAAAGAAAACTTCTTTCGCGATATCAATAATTCGATCAATTCCGCCTGCGTCCGAAAATGGGACGGCGCTAGCCATGAGCATATCCGGTTGCTTTCGGTAAGCCGAAGAATTCCCGAAAACATGAATAAGCCTCATACATTCCACCCCAAAAATCGGCCACAGCCCGGCGAACCGATAAGTAGTGAGGGATTTCCGTATCGCGAAACAAATATAGCGATGACTAGCCTGCAAATTTTTTCTTAAATTCTCTGCACCTTTATCGTCGAGAGATTACTAGCACCGAGTCAAGCCATCAGCCCTTACGCTGCTGTCGAACGAATTGTTGAATTGCGATTCCGGAGTAACAAAAAGATTTAAGGATCACCAAAACAATTAGCGACGCTTCGAAACCACATCGGGAAGGAGGTCACAGCCCCTCTACGATTCCTGACTGGGCCCACCTAACTGGCGGCTAGATGCGTCGTCCTGATCCAACAACCCACGATTCATGAACGCTAACAGAAGGTTTCGAAATTCTACATGCTTGGCAGACCGGAGACACCGATATATCCCCAGACCTTCTACCCTCGAACTCAAAAAGTAAAAGACTAAAAGAAATACCTTCCTCGAAGCGGTAACTTCGAATTCCTGTTTCTCGCTAGTTGGGCATTTAGCTGCGGGGATGGCGAATGCTCCACCACGATCCTGTTGTGCCTCGTTACGAGCTTCTCCAACTCGCGACCGGATTAATGCATGATCTCAGGATACTTCTAGTATGGGCTTTGTGAATTTTAACGGGCGACGAGGATAACTGCAACTAAAAATCTCTAAACCCCGCTATAGTTCTAGTGGCTCTGGAGAACAATATGGGGAAATTCCGCCCTGTCACCTGCACTATTCTAAGGGTCAAGCTAACGGATGTTGGCATCGCGCGGCATGCGAGAAACCCAAAAATTGAAACCGAGATAAGCTAGATAAGCCTCTGTGCGAACCATTCAACAAAAGCATTGCCATTCGTGATTTAAAAGCATTAAATAACTTTGATTTAACGGATAATTCGGAAGGTATTTATCCGTTCGGTCAGACACCCGATGCATGGAGGGAGATTGCTGGGTCAAACTCTTCCTCCAACGCTATTAGAGGTCGTGTGAAGTGTTGCCCATCTCGTTTCGAACCGTTATCTTTGCTCGATATCGCTAAACCGCTTTATTAAGTCGTGCTCTCCTATAACTCCATCTATATTACGAATTATCTTGAGTCTTTTTTGAACTCTTTTAAATGTCAAAAAATGCACTCATCTCGCTTGCTTGCATCAATGAGGGAAATTTGATTCATCTGGTGACGGCAGTTTGAGAGTCTTGCTCCTGCATCTAAGTTTCATCCCGTTTGAAGCAAAAGAGGGGCCGGGATCGCATGGTCTGATAATCGGCGCATTTCCAATCTGGCTTCTCAGGTCTAGAAAAATTCTGAAATGCTCCATGGATTGACAATTTCTCAAGCTCACGGTGAATGCCGTTATGGAGTCTTCGATTTCATTACTCGTCATAATGACTAAGATTTGTAAGGTACACTAGGTTTCGGCCTCTGGTGGTGGGGGATTGGATATTTGACTCTAACTACCCCGCCAAATAACTCCGGCCGAGGTAAAGATCTGAAGTTACTGTCTCAGATCAATTTTTTGATTCCATGATTAGCAGTTTCTCCAACATATAGAGTTAAGGGAGGAATTTGTGATATCGTAGTTGACTAAAGGCGTATTACATGGATTAATTGCTCCACTAGCTTCCCAACTATGAGAACTTAGCGGGGCTGTTTAGTTTTGCAATATCTTATCGAAGCTCAGCCCAGCTGTCACTGGAAACAAAATGATCTTAAGACCATATTTACAGCTAATTAATAAGGAGTATGTTGATTCATGAGTGGAACGCCGTGTCTATCGGCTTTTAATGTAGCAATTAACGACACAAATAGTAGGATTATAATACAGACTTATTAAAAGTCTCAAACATCAAAGGCGAATTCGCCCTCATTACACATTCTTTTTTCTCCATTGCGCCATCGTTTGCAAATCTTTAACCTTCAAGTTGTCAGTACCCCTAGCAGAGTTATTCCTAACAAAAGAAATTACGCTCTCGAATCGCTTGGGTACTTCATCCCATGCTTGTTCCACAGCACAGGTGGAACACGAGCAATGAGGATTGTATTCATGGTCGCAATAGTCCCCGAGAACATTGGATTGAGAACACAGTCGACCGAGCGTAGTTGATTCAGGCCCTACTGCGGGCAAATCGAACATATAAATCCTTTTGACGCAGCGTTTAGCTTGAAGGATGCTTGTTATGGCTCTTGTACGTGCGGAATCAAACCCTTGAAGCACATGTAAGACGAAATGTGCCGCAAGAATGATATCTTGCACAAAGATGTTTGAGTAACAAAGAGATAACATGAACGGCGTTGCAAATTGGTTGATATCCGGTTTTGGCTGGTACAATTCTGATTCTGATTCTGATGGACCATAATACTCTGTAGAAGTCGGACGAAAAAGTCTACGTAGTTTTACCTTGGATTTTCGGCATAATTTCGCGAATTCGGTACAAAATTCTAATATTGCCGTTGCAAGACTATCTAGCTGCGCAGTGGCTAATTCGATTGAGTTTCCCCACTCAACGAAATTATCCTCTATTTTCGCCAATTTAATTTCGTCAAATGGAAATATCGTTCTATCATCCACAGCTGTCAGAGAATCGTAGGGTATTTTGTCGATAATATTCGCCAAATGAAGTATGCGAAAGTAAATATCAACAAGATTCCGCCTGTCGAAAAGATTGAGTACCCCTTGTTCGAAAGCCTTAGGCAATCTAGGAGATTTCGCCATCTTAGAGAATAGTTTTAAATATTTCAGTTCACCGTTGGTGTCATTAATTCCGGAAATCAACTCGTGAACCGCGATGGACTTGTCGACAATCTCCAACATGGTGCAGTTGGACATACTTTGGAAGTGCAATGCGTCATAGACGCTCGTTGGAACCATTTCGGGTTTAATACTCGTGCAAGATCGACCAATAGTTTCATCCTTTCTACGCCAGTTCTCCCAGCTGTGAGTGTCCAAGGTTGCAAAGAATCGAACAAGCTTGGCTGTGTCAGATAGAGCACTGCAGGGACGCGATTGCAAGCTTAGTGGCGGAAGAATCTCGATAATCTTATCCGTACGCGCAAGTCGTGCATGAGCTAAAGGGTGGAGGTCACTTTGAACTGTATTAGAATAGCAATCTTGGCGCACCATGGCTTGTGTACGGGCGAAGACGCGACTAAGCTCATATTTTGACGTTGCGAAAGAAGACAATCTGTTGACTGGGTGGCGATAATCTTGCCGGTTCGATGGGATGTGAGGGAGGCTTTCCCTAAACTGTCTTGGCTTTAGATCCCCTGGAACGTCTAGTGGGTGACGATGTTGTCTCTGAAGAGAACTTTCGGCTCTCATTGATTGCCTGACTTTAGGTGAGGGTTGGGGGACCATCTTGTAGTTCTCTAGGCTAATAAGACTTATCATTTTTGTACGGATGCGCAAATCGTCCACTACGCCCTCTCTTATTTCCTGTCTATTTAATTTCGTAGAGCTCGCTGTCAAACTGGGGGGTTGGTGACTAAAATTGGTTCTTAGAGCTCTGACTGGTATGGTTGAACTATCGAAGTTGAATTTCACAGAACTTGAAACTGGGAGAGAACTTTGATGTATGATATCGGTTTCATTTTTTTCGATCTGGATATTTCGATCTGTAAAGTCCATAGATCTCATAGAACTAGGGAAGAGTAAAGAAGAGTAGGTTTTCTTTGTCCGAGCGGACGCGGCTTGATTTTTAAAGCTTTTGTCAATGTACGATTCTGGTCGACGTCTCCAGGAATTATCTAGCTGCCATGGCTTCGGCGACATTTGAAGCTGTCGTTGCGAATTTGATAAGCTCAGAGATTCTAGTCTACGTCTAGTTCCGATATCTGCTCTGTGGTTTTGTGGATTGCCAGTGGCTGCGGAGCGGTGCTCTATCCTTGGATTGGATACCGGACTCTTGATCCATGGGCAACGCGAGGGAATCATCTTGAGGTTGATAAGGCTTGCAAGGGCTGTGGGAGCTATTTGGTATTTAATAGCAGATTTTTAGACAAGGAAGTCAGGAGATAAAAGTTGGTTTACCAAGAGGGGCGGTTTTTGGTGAAATGGGTCTGGGCAAAGTATTTATATAAGAGGGTAAGTTGGTCTCGCAGGTATAGACATATATTAATTAAAACAAGATCCACTGGGTTCCGCAGCAGGATCCACATGATGACACATAAAGTTGGCTATATCGTGCATTAAAAATTATGATTGATCTTTATAATCGATGCAATCAAAAAAATATAAAACGCTCAACGACTATGCATGAGACATGCAATTAGCAACTAAAATGCGATATTTGTGTCTGTCCGCTGATCTAAAGTTTCTAATGTCACATTAAATTTACAAGTAGATCTTGAAAAATTTCATCCAGATCACAGGAAGCGCTCTTGGGACACGGCATATTAGCAATAAGTCCATGTTTGCACCAACATGTGGCCTATTCATGCAATGCGTATTTGACAGGACCACTTTGAAAGAGAAGAATAGAATATAGAGATTTCAAATTTCGACAGCAGAATGGGATACTAGATTTGGAGCTTGATAAATTACCTGCGGCATCTATTCTAGATGGTGAAGATATAATTTCAAACATTAATGACTGTACGCATTCTCTTGTCTAGCACCAAATGCGTGCTGATCTTTGGTAAATTCAACAAGATCGTTTCTTCGACAGGTAGATAGAGATACTTTTATGCAAGATCTGTTTGAAGATTCCTATTAGCAAGCTTATCTCGCTGAATTTTGATTTTGACTATCACTTTCGTATTTTACGATATTCGGTGACTCTGCCTTCGTATAAAATTGGTCTCTCTGGCTTCTCCTGTCCCGTTCGTCTCCTAGAATTTACACCATTGAACCACAAATATTTGAAATCATAACGAATTATCAAAACTCTTCAAGCTTAAACGGCAAGCAACACAGCACTTGAACGCATTTCGGTATCGTGGCTCGCAACTACCTAATAAGTTGTAGAAGGTTACTATATCAAAATACTTACTGGTAGTAGTGTTTCTTCGGTTTTGAAGAACGGATTATCCTTCCCCTCTAGAGTACTTTATAAGGCTCTCATTTTTTTGTAAGTATCATTTTCTACTATCTTGAAGTTTGAGACGTTGTTCGAAACCCAATCAAATGAAACCCCTAATTCACTCTCCCCCCGATATCTCATATATATTAGCGGTCCTCACCCTGCGGTCTTTCGATTTCATTAAAAGAGATCTATAGCAGTGCTAAAAGGGTCAAAAATCGAATCTCTATGATATTCAAGCATATGCAGTAATTATTCTAAGGCTGAATATTTCTGCGCTTGGTTGTATTAGATTGGCCGATTGGGGTCTGATGTTCGCTCTTCGTTCTGTTTGGAATCCTTATTTAGAAGAGCTTTGCATTGTCATTGATTGGAAATTGCAAAAGAATGGGTCCAAATGACATTTCCCCCAGTCTGCTTTTTTGCTTCCTTAAAAAAATATTCGGCATTTTCTAATCGTTGATCTGCAACAACAAGGTTACCGAGGCAACACAAATAAGCTGTTGTATTTTGAAAAATAGACTGGTGGTATGGATTGTCGTCTCGCAGTCCAAAGGCCTAGTGGAAGCGTTGAAACCACGCAGGAGATATGGTTTCAAAGGCTTTCTGACGAGGCCTCTCAGACTAGGCCACTTGGAAACATCCATGCAGGCTATCCTAAAAGGTCAGCTGGCATCATAGGAGAGTTCTCCAACTTTTTCGAGCGACTTCGACTGAAGACACCACCTTTGAGTTCGAGCGAGAGTGTGAGAATTCCCGAGAACCGCACTGTCGAGACAACGAAAGAAGTTAGTGGTGATGGTGCAGCTGGTAGCGGGGATAGCGAGACTTTCGATTACCATAAAGATATTTTGCATGGCTCCGTTCCAGACGATAGGGAAGCTGATCTTTCGGCTCCGTACCCACTTAACAGTCGTGCCTCTTGTCTAGCTTCGCCAACGGACACACAGAATCACGTATTCTGTGAGAGTAATTCATCCGCTTCGGAGTTCTTGCCGTCTGCTCGGTTTGAACTTGAAGCTTCTTCCAGAGGCTCGAATGAGCCGTCCTCTCCCCTCACATATTCTGCGGCTAAACTGGAGGTCGTTACATGCAATCTACACGATGCAAAAACATATTTCGGCTTAGCATACGCAAATCTTCTACCACCTTCACAACCAAAATTACCATCTATGAACGAGATATCTCGATCAGTGGATCAGATTCTTGGAGCCACTTATGCTATTTCTACATTATACGAGAATATCAAACGCAGACACACAAATACGGACAATCCCTTCTCCCTCGTCCTAGCCGTAGAGTTGGAGTTATCTCATATTGGGAGAAAGCTCGAGTCAATAGATCGCTGGATTCAAGAACTTAAAAATACCTACGAAGCCAAGCCGGGTGAACTTGGGGCTCCAAAATATATCTGGGATCCTGTTTTGCAGTGTCTCAACGATGGTATTGAGAGGCTCAATATTTGGACCCGAAAAGACGATTTCGGGGCAATGATGCAGCTTTTGGATCGGTTTTCCCGCTTTAAGGGCCAAATTCAATTTTGTCATGATTATTGCGAAGGATATCGCCGGCGACTTGAAGCTATTTACGCTAGCTTGCCAGAGCGTGTTCCGACTATTGATTTCAAGCTCAATAATTTGATCTCTATAACTAATTCCCTTCGACTAGGGGCTGAGGCGATGGAGGAACCCCTCCTTGTACTACAGAAATTTCAAAACTTCCGGGCTCTCGTAACCCAGGTCCAGAGCAATTATGATACCACATTCTCAAAAAATTCGAAGTATCACGGGTGCATAGCATGCTTTGGGCAAGAAATATTGAGGATCTACGAGTTGGCAACACAAAATCGACCACTGGATGTACCTTGTCAAAATCACAATGTGGGTTTGAAAGAAGCTGAGCATGTCAGCATGAGCGTCAAAATGTTCAAGGACTTGGTTAAGAAGCTGGAAAGGGATGACGTTAATGAAGATGAAAAATGGTTCTGTTTCATTGGCGGGAATTGTGCTGTCAGACTCTCGAGCCACAACCTCCGTCAATCGACCAGATTTAAACCATGCCGTTCCACTAACAGGCGAGCGGCCTTCTAAATATGGCTACACTACGAGAATTAAGCGTACTCCCACGATGTAGGTAGGTGTCATATTACAGAAAGAAAAAGGAGGAAGAAGATATTATATTAAAATAAAAGCAAAATATAATTTGCTGCTGTTTAGGAAGTACAAAGAGAGCGAGATTGTACTTCTGCGTAAACCAAATATATAGCTCTGGGAAGTACTATCATGCTTCTAGTATAGTTAGAATCGTTGCATTATCCTGTTGATGAGTTTATATATATTTTCTGGTGGACCCGTTCCCCAAGCCTGCGAGAATATCCATATATCATACATAGGCGCTCATAAAAATTGCCACGGGCTTTTCGCACTGTCCAATGCTTTAATATTTTCCTTGTGTGTTTTAAATTCTCCTTAATGATATTTTTGTTGGAATACATTTATGGCAAATAGCGTCGTTAAATAAATCTACTATTTTTGGCATGCAAATGTCAGAATACATTCCGATAGGTTATGGCCTTTTCCAATCACCGACCGTATCAAGATATTCTGTGGCTTTTTCACTTCCAATAGCTACTTCCGAAAACTCTTAAGATGAGTATCATTGCTCGAGGCTATACAACCTAAGCGCAAACAAGTTTTCTTTATCTCACCTTTTTTTTTATCAACAAATAGACATTTATTTCATATTCCATACCTGGGGCATTTATAATTTAGAGAAAATTTAATTCACAGGAAGAACATGTGTAGATATGGAGCGCTGAGCCCGTTTTCCCATTCATTTGTGGAGTCTAGAGTTTAAGTACATCTTGAACAGGAGGGTTTGAAGGTTTTTAACAGATGATGGCTTCCCCTTGTTCCAAATCGTTAGACGATGAATTTTATGCCATGGAACGGATGCTGATCATAAACAGCCAGATCGATAGTGTAAACTTGCTTTAATATGTTCTTAACCGCGCACATCCTCTGAAACTTGGATTGGTGGTCGAGCAGCGTAACGGATGATTTGGCCCGTCGTTCATAGTCTGCGAAACTGGCTCTGATGTCTTCGTACAACTTGAGAATTGGTAAAACCTCATTGTTCCAAGTGTTAACCAAAAATATCTTAATCCTCATTATGTCGCCCTGGATGGTTTTTGATTCTTCCGGCTCGTTCTCGGAGTTGTCTGAATAAAAGCTCACTTGAAGCTTTTGCTGAGAAGTGTCCGAGTCTCCAGTGGCTGGCTTGCTTGTTTTTCTGAGAGGGTAGATCAGACCTGTTATCTGGCTCTCG
Organism: Orbilia ellipsospora; assembly: GCA_036971675.1. Lineage (NCBI taxonomy): Eukaryota > Fungi > Ascomycota > Orbiliomycetes > Orbiliales > Orbiliaceae > Orbilia > Orbilia ellipsospora. The sequence goes on from JAVHJO010000003.1 coordinate 1,523,251, forward strand.
GCAGTCTTAACGGTCTCGGTAGCCTCCAACTCGGCTGCTTTTCCTTCAAGAACCTTGAACCACTTTTGCGTGACATCAAATGACTCCAAATGCTCGGCGAATTGCTTAATGTGGCAGTACATCTGATACTTCCTATCATAGTATTTGTCTGAGGGGCCATATTCTTCCAAGATTCTGACCTTGTTCCTTTGGCTTGATTTCAGTTCGCTGGTGATTTGGTGGTAGGCGTTACGAATGTTCGAGGATGCTAGATGAATTGATTTGTTGAGGCGTTCGATCTCTTGAAACAAGCTCTCGCAGTGTTCTTCAAGAAACGACAAAAGCTCGTTGCGATTTTTTTGACTTTGTTGCGTAAAGTTCCCCTGGGAATCGCCGTTCTCACGCCTACTCTGAACTGACTCTGTGATGCCGAGACTCTCAAGAAACTCAGCTATCTCGAGAGGGATGGAGAAGAAAATTAATTTCTGTGAGTATGTGTTCGGAAGTAAATCGTCAATCTCCATCGGGGAAGATGAGCCCGAAGTCATAGTGAGGTCGTCTTCAGTCAGTCTAGGCACCTGCTAGGCGCCTTGAGTAGAGATAACTACCTCAAGTTGTGCCTTAGATGGAGGTTGAACAGCCAGAAATGACATTTTTGATAGTCGCCAGGAGGATAGGTGAATTAACTAAGCGTATTCTCGGTTTCAAAGGATTTCTATCTAGTTTTGTCCCATAAAAACCGTAAGACCGCGATAAATGTGTTAAAGGAGTCGATGATTCCAAGAGAGAGAAGGAGAATGAAGTAAAAGAGAGAGAGGTGGCGTAGAAGTTGATGTTGAGTAAAAGGGAAAACTGGATGACGCTCAGAATAGCCTCAAGCTTAGGCGCTTGTGACACACAGAGTTCAATACCCCATGAATACTCAATACTTTGGTGAGAATATATCTAAGGAAGGAGATGGAGGAGGTTGTATTGGTATCGAATTTCTCGAGTTATGTAAACTTTTAGAATATGTGTTGAGCAAGATGAGGGTGTAGCTTGCACGCATCTCTTCGCTATATCTAGTTGAAGGATTTTTATTTTTATATTTTATTTTTTATATTTTATTTGTTTCCCGCCAAGACTGAAGATTTTGAATCTATTCTTGGTGAAATAAAGCTGAACCTCAAGCCATCTTATTTATTCGGCTTAGAAAAACAGTCGCTTCCTCAAACAGTTTTCGAACGTTTGAGGGGTGTATTTAATGGGACTCTCCGTAGCTCTAGTAGATGTTTAATCTTGATGAGTTCGTTCAGTCCATTTGTAAAAGTGCACCAGATATCCCACATAATTTTGAAATGTTCGATGGATTTTTGGAATTTTTGCCATCTATCCTGTATAGTGGCTGTTGTTGCAATTGTGGTTGCGTCTTCGAATCTGCTTTCAATCTTAGGAGCAGATATCATCCCTGTGGCAACCTTTTCAAGCTCTTCCGACTGAGAATTAGCCCCCGCTACCGAACTGCTAATGGTGAACATCTCCTGAAAATTGTTGACTATCGTGCTGAGGTCTTCGATTATATCGTGAATTTTAGGTTCTGTTGATTGAAGCGGACCTTCGAGTAGTAGCAAGGTTTCGTCGATAAGAGAGAGGATTGCAAGTTCAGTTGTTGCGTAGGTTTCCTTTTTGAGATATAGCCACTCTTTATGGGCCATTTCGTAGCATGCTTTTTCCTGCGCTGCTAGAGGTACCAGCCAATTTATAAGTTCAATGTAGGTACTTGCTTGAGTGGTCCATTTTGAAGACAGTTCGATGATCCTGTCCACCTGCTGGGTTCTTGATCTCCGAGTCTTTAAGCTTGATGAGAGGGATGGTGGCTGTAATTCATCGAGTTTCCAATCACCAATCTTTAGATATCGGGCCTCAAAGTCTTTGACTATTTTAGACCCTTCAAAGTCGCCATAAGAAACTTTGAAATTCTTTTGGTCCTGCAGAGCTTTACCCAGCGTAATATGCAAAGAGACCGTCCGGCATTCATTTATCGTATTAGACGAGCCTGCCGGCGTCATTTCAAGAGTAGTGGTCATTATTGTAGAATTTCCCTTTTAACAGAAAAGTCTTTGTTGGATCGTTGCTCTCGATGTCAATTAAAGTAATAAGCGACTTCAGGAGTTTCTCGAAATTGATGGGCGTTATCGACTGGATATGCTAATGTCTTAGATTTAAATGAGGTCTAAATTGAGATTTCTACGTGATTGAAAATGATGGTAAGGTAAGGTTCGTTGAATATAATCAAAATTATTTAACAATATGAACTCAGGACCGGGCTTTAAAACTTATAAATTCGAATAGATCTACGTAAATGTGAATATTTTCAAGAAAATAAGGATAGTTTCGTCGATCTAGAGTGCCAAAAAGTGTAATTTTTTGATTCTCGTGAAAATCTTTGTGTAAAATTTTCATCAAAGAACATTCAGCTATATGTGGAGGGAAGACTCCAGCCTGTCTCTTGTTTTTATCTTGATGGTCATCTTGTTTTGACTCCTGAAAATACCCTTGAAGGATTTCAAAAAAACCTCCATCAAGGTAATTGTTTATAAACGGCACAGATAACTAGAATAGAGTGACTGCACCGGGGTATTTAAAATATAAAATCAAAGGTGCTTCAAATTAAGTTACAAAAAACTCGGCAAATAATATTATTCAATATATTTCGCGGCAATGAATGACGCTGGTTGTTCCTGCTGCCTACGTGCGATAATCGGGCCACTATTTAAACCCACCCTTGAACTCCAAGACCAAATTTCAATCACTCCAACCACCCCTCTCCGGATTATTTTCTACATTTTGCAACAATCATATCTGTTCCCAAAACTTGCAACGATAACATCAACCTTTCACCCCCTAAGCTGGGCGCTAGTCGTCCGTTCCTTGATTCTACATAGTCGATCATCAATTATCTGTCGCTTTAGAGATATCAAACCACTTTCCTCAAAAACACTAAGATTGAATCATCAATTCCGAAACATCAAAATGGCATCCGGATCTCGTTTGAATTCGCGTACACAAGCGACCATTCAATACACAGATATCATCGATGAACTTCAGGAAATCAGCCATCATACATCTACTGTTGCAAGACGCGCATCTAGAGACTGGCTCAAACAAGTTCAGAGCTTCCAAGTTGCCGTAAAGGATTACCGCACTGCCCACCCAAACTCAAGGCCAAATACTGAGATGAGAGGCTGGTACGAGAATTATTTCCGTGCACTTGAAGATGGCTGCGTTGAGGCCGCCGACATTCATGCTGCCATGGCAAATGTCACAGCCAATGTGCTGCGATTCCAACGCGATTGCAGACGTACCGGTCGCATGGGACGTCCAACTTTCAAGACGCAAATGGAAAGGATTGAAACGGCACAGCAAATGGCCCGAGAGGGTCTAGAGAAGCTCAAATTGGTTGTGGAAACAGCTAGGCAGTGTCTGGAGGATGCCAAGGCTGGCTTCGACAATACGGAATAACGACGGAAACTTTGACCAAAAATAGAGCTTGGATTCTTTCCTTCTTAAGTTTCTACTATTAAAGTACGATTTTTACATTAGGCTACCTCACAGAATAAAGGGGGAGATTGACATAAATCACATATAGAATCTAAATTGATTTCATATACTTGAACACCGGATTGCGACTTCCCTGTGCCTTTTTTCCACAGTGAAACACCTAACAATTCATTCTTTTGTTCGTCGTTTGTTAAAATAAGTCGATTTAATATAATTCTTGTGGCGCGCATATGTTTTCTCAAGCCCATCGAGCATCTCTCCAAATTACTTTCCCCTCTCTCAAATTGCACACCACTTTTACATCATAAAAATAAGAACTTCGATATTTTATATGCATTTATCAGTAATAACTAACTTTAACAAAGCATCTCATCTCTGGTAAGATATACTCCTAAGCGCTGATTCGATCTTAATTTAGTAGAAAGTTTAACACTTTTTTTAATGCTAACAAAACCCTAATAAAAGTTTTATTATCATTTTCATCACTATAACTATCTCAACTTTTGTGTCGTTGCTTCATAAAACGGGCCGTGAGTCAGTGTTAAATTTTGATACTTTTTTCATTAATTTCGTTCTACAATATTGGAGTTGAAAACGAGCTTCAAAGGTATAGTTGGATGGTGTTTTGTTCGGCTGCTAGCTACGGTGGGTAGGTATCTTCTTCCACCATCTATTTATCGAACGCTACCAACAAATAATAGAACTGATATCTAAATACTTATGTGGACATGGAGATCCAGATTACATTGAAACTCTTGAATTCTAAGCCTTACATTGAGGGTAATATAAAATCTCTAGTCGTATTTGGTACGGGGATTCGCTAAAATCTACACTGGTTATCATCGAAAAGAATGATTCAATCCCTCCAGATCAGCAAAAGCGTTGTTCATATGCTGATATGCTTCATCATCTTCTTGATTGTCATCCTCTTCCTCAATTCTAGGAAGCGGCACAAGTTCGATATTATCATTGCTCCATGCTCTGTCCCGAACCTCATCTTCCCTAAAATCGATATTCTCGAAAACTTCTTGAGGATCTTCTGGACTTTTTTGCAAGATCTGATCCCACAGTAATGGGTCGTGCTCGTTTTCATCGACTTCGCCTGGAGAACCTCTTGTGTCTTCGGCTTCAGAATCTTGATCATCAGCCATCAAATCTAAATCCGCAGCCAAGGCTACATTATTAAAAGCTTCTAGAAGGTCATCCTGGTCACCTGGCCCCCCAATTCGATTTCCAATGACAATCTCATCAGGGTTAGGTGCAGGAACCTGATTTGCACGTCTCATAGCGGCCCAATTCTGGCTGACTTGGCGAACATTGAATAATAAGTCACCGATGCACATTCCAAGTTGTTTGCAGCATCGTAAAAGACAATTTCGTGTATAACGTAACTCAACGCGGATATTATCAGGAGCTGCAGGGCCACGGTTAAGTCGAAAATTACCATCCCCAAAGTTTCGCACTATGAGAAATGATTATATTAGTAAATCTTACAAAAGATAGAAAGTTCGGTAGCCTGACTCCTAATAGTATGGTCTTCCCTTAATGCGTGACCCATAAACTCCAAAGTATCACCTGGAAGGAAGGACCAAAGGGCAGGATCTATTCTTCGACCACCTCTTTTTACCATCCAACTATTGCGATTATTATACTTTAGCGACAATTTGTAATAGATCGATATCTATATGTAGCAAAAGGGGATATGGAAAGAGCCTGAAAATCATAACTTACTAGGTTACGGCGAGACCAGGTCCCGGCGCACGCATCGTGAAGGGCAGATCTTTCCTCGCCACCGGAAACAGCATCTTGGACCCACGTTCCTCGCCGTGAAATCTAATGCCTGGTACGTGCTGCTCGTCGGCCAAATTTACGTATAATGGATACCATTCGAATTCTGGAGTATACCGCCTATGTCCATGAGTCTCGCATGTTTCTCGCGTGGGGTCGATCGCAACTATACCGTCGAATAGTGGCTCATTCCCTGGTCGATTACCGGGTTGGCATACTAGAGCATTTTAACCATGGTCAGATTTGAGATTTAATGAGGCGGAATCAATTTTCATACGTATCCAGGGTTGTTGATTTGGATAGTCAGGAAAATAGACTGACAGAACCGCCTCGTTGGCAAGCGCAGTAGCAGCGAAGAGACTGCAAAGCCCTGCGACACTCCAGCTGTAAGTCTGAATTTTCATCTTGGTTCAGCTAGCAGCCAATAAGAGTATTGAATAAATTTAAGCTAGGGAATATCAAGGTCCTAACTTATGCAGGCTTTTGTTGTAATTGTAAGAAGCTAATGCTTGCTCTATAGACCGACCTTCATAAGGCAACCCTGGGACCTATGGCATTTGAATATGGATAGTAATGACTGAAAAAGAATAGGGCCGAGACTAGTGACATTGTACTCAGTCAGAGTCTTGCAACACTTTCGAGATATTAATAACTAACTCTGACACACCCTTTCTGCACCTAGCAAGGCATTAGAGCGAATATGCGTCTATTCAATTAACTGGTAATAACTAATTTCATTATACAGAAAAATATAAAATACTAGATATCTACGTCTGGATACGAGACCATATATATATGGATATTGAAAATTAGATGTCTTGGTTGGTAACATTGTTGGGGCCTCGCTCCTGGGTGTTATAGAATGTATACCAACGCCAGCTGAATGCTGAAGAGCGGTAAATATGGCCACCGATAGGTTAGGCCCATCCAATAAGCGCGTATTTGAATAGCCTATTTGATAATTTGCGAGCACGTGAGTATATCCGTAAACATGTTCTTGATTAATTAGTAACGTTGATAAAATGCTGTAGTAACACATACGCATAGCAGCCCCTGATATTGCAACTTTCGAATTGAGTCGTTTCATAGCTATAGAATCTTATAGAATTATTTAAGATAGAATAATTTAAAAGATAAAAGCATCTAGTCGTTATCGATATACCAACGCCATCAACTATATAATTTGAAACCATTCCCAACTACAATATTGATCGTTTGATATATAGTATGTGCCAATATTTCGTTCAAGCAAGTATACCTAGGTTAGTCTAGCTTTGTGCTACGCAACTAGTTTGCTAGATAAGTCTGATCGATTGATATCTAACACCGTACCACGTACGAATTTATGCAATAGACACAAATTTCTGTTTCCAAAGCGGTTTCTCACTTAACAACACATCTCTCGCTCCAACTTGCTGAACCACATATATAGAGGACTCTATAGCCATGAATATATTCCCTTACCTCATCTCAGAATGATGGCAATTGTTTTCAAGAACGTTCGACGTTCCTCGAGATTTATAAATCCCCCCTTCGACCTTTCTTTAATTCATTTTGTTCTTCGTTTTTCACACAAACCCTAAATATCACGAGCTCGACGTCCCTCAATGTTTATTCCAATATGTCGGCAATCGTCCCTTGTCAGAATCTCAAAGATCCGCAAGGGAACCGAGAAATTTTCGAAGAGAGTTTCCACGTTGCGCATATGCACACCATAATCAAAGCCTTTGGCAACTGTAAAAAACTCGAAAAATGGGTTTCAAAAGAAAGCCATAACATCAAAGATGCGGCCGAAGCACTCCAAGAAATCCAACGGGAACTCGACACGTTTCTTTCAGAGCCGCACAATGTGGATATCGAAAGATATCGAGAGAACTGGGAAAAAGAGATCGAAAACCTAGGGGCCGAAGCTGACAAGATGGCGATGTTGCTCCCCAAAAGAATCAGCCAATCAAAGCATCTGATCAAAGAGGCTCAGAAAGTAGACAAGGCGCACAAGCAGAAAATCGCAATTGTCTGTGAAGAGCTTCCCAAGTTCTTTTGGGCAAACGGTGAGCCATTGAAGGCATTGCTCCGCTTCAGCAAACATATCAAATTTCTTCTCGAAGAGATTCCGGATATCATCGAAGAGGAATTGAATATGATGGCAGAGAACAGGGCTGTCCTTCGAGCTGTTGCAAAATGCAGGGAGGCTCTGTTGGATATCGTCAACAAGTAGGTAATAACTTGATTCATTTTTGCTTGAGAATTCTACTAATGTATCATAGAGCGATTAAAGAGTATGAGGGTCGCAATTTATTGACATCGCTGAATCTCGAGTTAGAACTTGACGAAGGGCCGCGCGCATTTCGCAGGTCCTTACCAGGAGAGTTTTACTCTTCCTGTGCTGCCTACAAGCTTGAGGGCGAAAGTCACCTTTGATCCAAAAGTTTCTCCTGAGAATGGTAATAATTCGAGAGAAAGTCTATCCCTACTGGGCAGGCAATAAATGGAGATTACAATCAATTTGATCTTTATGACCATCGTTTCATTTTAAGTGAATTCATGTATTTATTTATGCAGGCGGCCCATATCTTTCTAATTACCCAACTTTCCCGCTTTCCTGGAGTAGTTAAATCGAACTGTGATGATTTTATAGGCTAAACGGCGTATAGAAGTCTAAAGCTTATTTTCTAAAGTTAAAAATGGTGGCGTCCTCGCTCGTCGCACAAGCTTCGCGGGCGGCTAGCCGCTTTCCGAGATACAACATCTACAACATGGTTCGATGGGTTGAAAGTGAGCGTCCGTTGCGAGAGAAAAACACACTTGATCAGATGACATTCATTCAAAACTCGGTAGTAACTGCCGTGTCATTGTTTTATTAAAAATATTCTCCTAATGCTATCAAACCGCCCGAACAATCGATCGATAGTAATTAGATATCCTGGCAGTAAACCCACAAGCAATAAATCCCGGAACACTCGATAACTTCAGAAAAAGCCACCAAACGAGCTAAAGACAGTAATTTTGTTTCTCGCTGTATCATGCTTTCGAACTAAGCGGTAAATTATTACTTCTCTCAGTTCATCCACTTTTGCATCAATATCCTTCAAGATGCCCTTCAGCTCCAAAGCGTTCATTGCCATAACTCTCCCCGCCTCAGTATCAGGGCAATTAGTCTTACATTTAGTCAAATCCTTGCAAAGTATGTCCAGGTAGTTGGATACCGCTGCGAGTCTGAATTCGAACCCGCCAAGCTGCATCCAGGCGGCTTTCTTAATCTCTGTGTTTTCAGGATATTTTATGTGCTTTGAAGATTCCCGGATATAGGCTATAGCTGTTCTGTAGGCTCTGAGCTCGTCCTTGAACATAGCGATAGCACTTTCTTCATGCCAAAGAGCCGTTCTAGTAGATTGGACAGAGTAGCGAGCGAGAAGCGCCGCGTTAACTACATTTTCGTCGACTCCGAGGCTCGCGATAGCGGTGATTAATTCGTCCCAGAGATTGAAAGGTGGTGAGATGTTGTCGGATTTTCGCGAGGCCCCAGCAGCTTGCATCAGAGATCGTTCTACCCCTTCATCTACTTCTGCTTGTTCTGAATCTCCTTTTCCTTCATAAATAACCACTTCCTCAGCCCCTTCTTCTTCGTCGATATCCTGTGTTTGTGTGATCATTCGGTTTTGAATTTGGGGGGTAGTTTGCGGTCCGAAGACCAGACCTATACGGTTGCCCTGAGGAAATGTCATTTGTTGTGTGTCGTGAATTGCAAGGTCGGTGTTGTCCATTAGAATTTCATCGATGCCGTCGAGGGAGGTCGCCATATCATCTGGCCACTTTAGTTGGTCGACTTCGATCCGCGCTGCCGATGTTACTTCAAGGGGTTCTTCTAAATTTAGCGCATATAGCGCATGAGCATCCGGATATGTTTGTTCAGGGCTGAAAAATGATTTGATCCTCGCTGTCAGTCGGTCACGAATCGTCCGCTTGATGGGGCTTGATGAGCGAGCTCTAGGTATCTCGGGGCCGGCAGCGTCACGACGAGACCGGCGAAGCATGACGGCGGTAGTCAGAGAACCGGTTCAATATTATACTCTCCACGTGACCTACACAGGCTGTTAGCGTTTGCGACGATTTCAGACATGAGAGATTACCTAAAATCGTTCCCTTGAAGCCTGTTAAACAAACTGGACGTGTAAAATAAAAGCCGAGCAAGTGGTGACAAGCCTAAAAGGTTGATTTCGAGCAGTCCACCACCAACCACGTCCTCTATAATTTTATATGCTCTAATAATATTCACTATTATTTACAGCCTTTCTAATGGACCGAATCTCTGATCCGAAGTCTCGGACAATGTGTCACATTCCTCCGCAGCTCGAAGATGAGCAAATATCAAACAGTCGATGAGCGACTATGGCACCCCAAAACGCGACAGATATTCGCAGTACGGCTACTCACATTTCTCCTCAGCTATTTCCACATCTTGGATTTCGGAAGACAACCATTTCCTCAACATCTCTTATCTTCCTTCAGTTACGCTGTCTAGAACCTCCCCTTTTAGTTCGAGCGGCATTACAACACCACAGGCCAATCCCGAAAACGAAGATGGCTCCAAGAGCGGGCCCTGTGAATACCGGCCAGCCAAAACGCCCTCTCCTTGCTCGAACCCATTCTGTGATCGGTAGTAACATCCAGAGGCAACCTCAAACTATACACCAATGTATTCAAAGACAGCTACACGACCAAAGAGTAGCAAATAGTCGCCCTCGCAGTAAATATCTGTTTGGCCTCAACTCCGCATCTCCTTGGTTCTTCGAAAGACACAGCTCTATCAGATTTGGTAAAGCAGATCTTGTGAGAGATGGCAAAGTCATCAATCCAAAGGAAACATTACGCCAGAGTCCCCCATCAGGGGATATGGCGGTGATTGCCGTCCCACCAACTGCCTTCAACGTCATAGGGCTCCTAGCACGAGATACCAGAAAACTATTCCCTGACGAAAATCAAGATTACTGGGCTCATCTCGAGAATCTAAAGAACAACATCAATAGCCTATATCATCAGCGAAGCCAAAAATTTCAGGACGATTTCAAGTATTACCAACATCATCATTATCTTATCCAATCCACTGGCAAAGCACTTGCAAAAACTGTTAGCGGGTTTGCGGCCATCAGAAGGCAGATGAGTTGCGGTGTCAGGGTCGACGCCGTCAATATGGCTTTGAGCTTAAAGGTAGCGGGCATCTGCCAACATCTGCCACAATTACATTCTTTGCGAAAGCATCTTACCGAAAAGTGGGACGCCCGCAGACGACACGACCTCTCTGTGATACTCTTAACGAATGGAAGAAAGCGATTTGTAGATTACGATAGTACTCAACAGCTTCTCCTTCCAGATACGGATATTCTATCTATTCTTTCCATGATAATAGGAGGAGTGAACTCATTTATAACGACATTGCAATCCCTCAGAATGAGCTTGAGTTTGCCCGTGACTGTTTACCCCTTGAGGATATTGGACGTTGATTTACTTGAAAACGGTTCATCCGTGGAGGATTTCCATATTGCACAAGAACTCAGGGACAGGCAGAAGATTTTTGAATCAATGGAAGCATACATAAATTTCGATCCGGAATACAAAGAACCTATTCCGATAGTCAATACGCCTAGGGCGGGCCAAACAGTTCAGCCTTTTGGTCAGATAAGAGACGGGGCGCCAGCTCCAAAAACTTAACAGTTGTTGGATTCTCGGAAAGTAATGGAGAAAAATGAGACCATGGGTCAACTGATATGCGAAATCGGAGTAAGAGAGCCCAAGTCCAAACAATCATCTTTACACTAGACTAGATGTTAATTCTAACTAAAGCTCCAACTGTGGACTGATTTAGTGTTCCAAGTTATTCATTATCTCCTGTCGCTAGTACATCTCTTTTCGTTAATATTTGAAAACTGTATTTCTTGATGATTTTGCCTGTGCAATGAAGCTCAATACTAGCTCTCATTAGCATCTGATACTAATATACTAGATATCTTTCTTTGTGTGCCCCAAAATATTCAACGGCTGCGTATTTTTCTTGATATTCTGATATTAAATTCATCTATTCGCTTATTTGTAAAAATCTCAACCTCGAGCTCTAGAGAGTATGGGCTACTTAATACAAATTTAATGTGATGAATTATTAGATCTGCGAAATGATATTTCCGCCTCGGGTATTTTTACAGTCTCTATATATAAAAGACAAAAAATTGTTTATATTTAATTGGCATCGTCCTCATTATAGTATTCTTCTTCAATTTCAGTCAGACATTCATCATGAATGCGGCATTCCTCATCTTCTTGTTCAACATTTATTGAGAAAGTCGCCGGAGAATAGGCTGACAGACCATGATCACCAGGAATATTTTGATTGGTAGTAGACCATTGATCCTGGGGTATAGAGTATGGGGACCCGCCATTGAGTCCTTCCGGCGGGGAGACAGACTGTCCCATTATATCACGCATTGGAGATTCCGCATCCAAGGATTCTCCTTCGCTATCATCGAGGTAGCTTGGTGCTGCACCAACAAATTGAGTTTCTGACTTCGATTGCGGTCGCGGGCGTGACCGTGGCTGGGGCATAGACAGGATTGTTTGAGCTAGATCTTGGAGATTAGGCGTTTGGGCCTGCGGTTCTGAGCCCCTAAAATCCGCACGTGTCATACCGAAGGTATTCGAAACCCGGTTGAAGACTTTTAATAGCAGTTTATCAAATATCCCCGGTTCCCTTCCTTCAAACAATCTAAACAAGAATGGCGTAGAAGAATCAAATCCTGGTGTTGTTCGCCTCTTCTCGGTAATGGCGTACCACGCTTCTGCTTCTTTGTATATATCCTGCGGGAGTCCCATATCTTCAAGTTCGTCATCACTATATCTAAGAATGAGACCAGGCGGAATAGGTATGTAAATCCCTTTGCTGAGCGCATCTTGCCGAATCCTAATAAAATGGTTGAGAATTTCTTGGTACATCTCGGGGAATTTCGCCTCAAAGTTAAACATCTCTTTGAATGGATTCCCTTCTTGGTTAAATAGACCTGTATCGAATATCAACTCTTCAGCTTCTTGCTCAGCTGTGGCGGCTAGAGCATCTGGATCTTCTTCGTCCATAGTTGTAACGGATTCTGCCGCTCGCAAGAATACCTCATCATCAACCTCGTTGTCGTCTGGTTCCGGGGTTCCAGGGACGAGATAGTCAGGGAAGGAAAGTCGAACATCATTCTTAAATATCTTCCATCCACCCCAGAAGTCGAGGATTGCTATATCACCATCTGCCAAATCTTTGATAGAAGACCAAGCTGGGTCATCTAGCGTGATCTCACTAAAATGAGACATGCTCCCGTCGGTGGTTATGTGGGTTTGTAGTGAATTCGGGTAGGGATACCATCTAATCATAAATGATAAAATTCCTTCAGCGCAAGGATCGTGGGAAGGGTCAATGGGAGCTAGACCCGCGTCATAAAACGCCGTCGCCCGAGGAGGGTTCGCTTGGTTCGGACTATTTCTAAGGAAAATCTTGTTTACAAACCCACTACTGGTGGGATGTATTTTTGTACACTTTACACCAGGTTGGTACTGCTCCCAAGGAATTTCGTCCGTTGAAGTTAAGCTATCTACCGCCGGTGAGTCTAGGAAGGCCATCTCATAGGATGAAGCCAAGGCTGCTAGGCTAAGGGTGAAAAGTACGTAATTAGTCCGCATGATGCTACCAGCGTATTTGATATCTGTAGTAACCAAATTCTCCCTTTCTAATCGTTTCTGAGATCTTCTTTAAAACTGGACTAAATTTAGGACTGAATATTGAACTATAGCAATAAATTTTTGGCAATATATCAATCCGTAAAACGTGGATATAAACTTTTACCGATGTAGCAGTGCGATCCCGCCTTGAATCCACTCGATATAACTCGGAATTGGGAAATAGATTGCAGCCTCGCTTCGAAGGAGAGATATTTTGCTCGCATTACTGGCGTGCCATGCCTTACCACACGACCGAAACCAGCTGCGACGCACAAGGCCATCGAAGATTGGATCCGCAACAGATCTCCACTGCATAAACTCGAGTTATTGTTAGAGGGAATGCACCTGGGTGTGTTTATATTAAGTTAGAGAACTCCAAGTATTTGTATTCCGATCAAATAATTACTACAATTACGTCTTAAGAGGATATCCCCAATCATCAAGTTTCCTCTCCTTCTTCGTAAATGACTGACCAAGTTGCCAGTTCCGATACTTCTCAGGATCTTCCATCGGCAATTTGTAGGGGCTCTCATAAAACATATCCATATGCCACCTCGTATAGTCCATTTCAAGCTTTAAACTGATATTCCCCCTGATATCATACGGCACCAAATTCCAATACCCAATCAACTCCGACCACCAGTCCTCCACATCACCATCATCACCTGATGCATCCTCATCATACTCGGACGGTTTCATATGAGCCGCGATTTGGTCAATATATTCTCTACCCCTGTGAGCGGAAATCATCCGGTTGTGCTTTCCCACCGCTCTTTCCCATTGTCCAAACCTGAGGTAATCCTGCGGCGTAGGCCAGTTCTTCAAGTCCTCTGGGAGGCTCCTCTCCGGCAGATTATCCAAGTTTTCAATGTGGGCATTGTGGCCAATCGAGAAGTATCCTTCAGCTCTTTCACCGTACGGGATGGCGCCCGCATAGTTTAACCATTCTGGGCTCTGCCACCTCTTTTGCTCGGATTCAGTGAGATCCAAGTTCTCGAGATTGACAGTCGCATCTGGGATGAGGTTTTGAGGTTCGCAATGATAACCTTGGTAGATCTTGACTCTTCTAAGAAAGAACGGGAACTCCACTATATTTATTACCAATGATGGTTAATCCATTGCAATATTAGAAATACCGAGTGTATAACTTACTATTAGGTTTCCCTGCGAAATACTTGATCTCTTGCAATATTTCCGTATCCTCAGCATGGAGATCCTCACACTCCCCTTTCAGCCATACATCATCTGTATCTGAGATCTTGAACCCGTCACCCCTCCATCTTTTGATTTTCTCCCTACCCGTTACAGGGTCTTTGATAACATTTGCCCACATCACCTCAATGTGCCGAGGTTGAACCACGTCGATAAGAAGAATGAATAAGAGGCTGAGACTACTCAACACCCTCAAACTGAGTCTTGCCCGCCAGCATTCCATTTTGTCTTCGGATGACCAAATATTCGGAATAGTGTATGTAAAGAGATTGCTAATCTCTTATAAGCCCTTCATAGCGTCTAGGCCAGCATTCTACACAGGGCGATTTATTCCTCGCGAACTTGCTCAGCCTGCGAACTTAGCACCTCTCAATACTTTCTACGCATTTTATCGTCTTAGCTTTTACAGTCTTGCAATAACGGTGTGCACATCCATCGATTAAAATTCTACTTCTCCTATTATAAAACTTAACTTCGCACCAAGGCTATCAAAATAGCTGTCTGAAGAATATATATTCACCATGAAAAGCTACCCTTATTCGAGTAACAAAAGCGCAAATCAACGACATTCAACCAAAGGTTAACTAAAATGCTCCACACCCATCCAAACACCAACTTCAAACAATTCCAGCCATATTATAATTCCAAAAGCAAACCCAAACACCTCATCAAGGAAACGCATAACCGCCATGCTAGCAGAAAAATCAATTCGCGCCCAACTGATGCTTTCGTTCAACTTCCCAAAGTTTCATCTCCGCCTTAAAAACTGCTTTCCCAAATGCCATAGTCATATTTTCCAATCTCCCAACCAACAATAAGTCGTCCTCAACCCCTTTCACCAATCTCTGAATCTCTCTATTAAACGTGTTGTACTCCTTCATGATCTCCAAATCATCCGACCATGCCTCCCAATCTTCATTTATACACCCACTAAAAATTTCATTCTCCCAGCGATCTTTGAACTGAACAATAGCTGCCCGTACGGCCTCAACTTTGCATTTACTCAACACAAGACCGTATCCCAAATTACCCAACCCCGTGAGATGATCCCGGCAACTTTTGACCATATTTCTCCAGTTTTTAATCATCGTAGATGACGGTATGATCTTTCCTTCGTAGACATCGGTGGCGAAATCATAAACCAAGTCTCCTTCTTCCTTCCACAAACGCTTTGTGTTGATTGCGTCGCACATTTGAAAAATACAATCGTCGAGGAGATTAAATATCTCGCCTGTGCCTTGAATATTATCCTCGATCAAAAACCTTCGAATTTCGGAAAGGTTTGCGGCGCCGCAGATCGAGTTGAAATAGATCAGAACTTCAGAAGGGTCGGTGGGTAAATGAAGAATATTCGAATAGCCACTAAGATCGATTCTTGGTATGACCTCGTCCTTCAACTGAGGCATCGGCCGAGAAGTTCCTGGAAACACGGTCACCCATAGCTCCTGTACTGGTTCGTAATAAATTGGAGGTTGTTGTTCATAGGAGTTAGGGTGGACAACAGGCTGAGAGGTATAGGCAGGTTGGCAATAAGGGATTTGAGATGACTTTGCAAGCGTAGCAAAATACTTAGCAGAGTTTCGTTTGGGGGTTTGAATGTAAGGTTGGACTTTCCCGTCGGGACTCAGAAGAATACCATCTTCGTTGTTATCGTGTTTTAGTAAGTATGCTACTGGCTGCGAACAAACACGCTGAGTGGTGAAGCCAGGTGGGATCGCTCTAGAAAAAGGCATTCCAGAAGTCTCCGTCGTAGGTGACGAAACTTCATCTTTTTGGGGTGACGGAACGGATGTAACAATAAGAGGCTTGCGATAATCAACTTTATCTGATCGGCTCTCATTTGCATACCGGATTTCGGACTTCACTTCCGAAGGGCCAGTCGAATGACTGTCCACTGGACAGTCGCTAGAAATCATATTACCAGAAGGGCTAGAAATTTTACTGCAATTTAGTGCTTCGAACGGCGTAGAGTTTCTAGGAGCGATATATGATGATGCGTAGCCAGAGTCAAAGTATGATTCTGCCGCGGCTGTAGGAACCCTAGTTGGTGGAGGGCACGCAAGCGTGTTTTCAGCGAAGTGTGGTATCTGATCCCACGAGGTAGGACGCTCCGTTACGTAAAATTGACTGGCAGCAGCCTGTAGAAACTGATTACTCGATAAGGTTTTCTCAATCGCTGAGTCTGGTGAAAAATCGTGGTAAGTTGGCTGTAAGCCGTTGTTGGAAGGCGTCCATGGTGTCCAAGGTGAATCCGAACACTCCATATTGCAATTTGCTGTATTGTAACGTATCCCCGATTTGCAATGCGTGGTCGAGAGATTTTGTGTACATATATATGGGCTCGACGATTTCAGTATCCTATACTGTGTAGACGGAGAAAGCTGGCGGTGGGGTTGGTAATTGACATACATTCATATTGACATGTTAGCAGACAACGGAAGAAGAAAGCATCGAGCTTCCGCTTCTTCCGACCAAGCCGAAGCGATGATGTGCGATTTTGTTTATGTTGCAATTTTCCGACCACGGATTGTCAAAGAAGATACGAGAAGACTGCGCATCTGGCGCGGATCAGTCATCAAAGGCGAATGTTACGCGGCACACACACAAAGCACACAAGTAATGATACGTGTTGTGTTGACGCTTTCAGAAATCCAACAAGATCGCTACGAGCTCGCGAGGTCGATGGTTTTGTCTGCTAGACTTGAGCATGTGCAGAAAGAAGAAAAATCTTCAAGAGTCGAAGCCTCACCTTCGATTAGGTTTAATAATATGTGGGATGTAGGCCCGGGTTTTGTCTCATAAATCGGTGGAGTCTCGTCAAAATTGTTGCCACGAGTCAGGTTTCTCTCACAAGCCAGACGGTTATCTCGTAAACCAAACGCTCGATGCGATGCCGTGAGAAAACACAGGCATACCTCAAACCACCCACCTAGCCGAACGACATTACGATTAAATTATTTATACAATCATGCATTATCAACCCTGCGATGAATGATCCGTATAAATTATCAGTTAAAATCGTGGTCTCATCTGGTCAGCTAAGCTATAACTCTATCACGCAATTGTTAATACTTGGCTGGACACAAAAGCCGTGGGAGACAGAATCCTTATAATGCGATATGTTCTTGGTAGTATTGCCTAGACTGTTTAATCTGAAATACTTTGTCCTTCACAGGTAATTTCTCGCGAATTGCTTGTGCAATATGCTGATATAGACATGAACTCTTAAGCGCACATTAGTACAATAATATATCTTCAAATCGAGTGGAAATAAATGAAAATTAAAGCCAGCAGGATTCACAGCTTAGCTCTTCAAATGTCGCAAGTTTATATATGTAGAAGATTTCTTGGGTATACTAGTACGCCATGGATGATGAATAAGGCGCAAGGTAATGCTGCTCACAGTACGGCACTCCTAGGGCACCATAGAACGAATACTATGTGACACCCATTTCTCTGCACTAATCTGGCAAACTACAGCGAGCCATTATTACTTTTCATATTCTAACCTGACTTATGAACCATCTTACTATATACTATAAGGACATATTTGGTCTGGCCGCGAAATAAATGATTCATTGTATATAAACGCTCCAAAGAAATCGCCACTAATTGAAATAGAGACATCTTCATATTTAGTTTCCCAGAACGACCCAAGGATCATAAAAGATGATATTTGCCACAACACGCGGAGCCGTTATACCACAGCACTACTTTTCGATCTTGATTCCAACCTTTTCCCATGCCTGTTTCACTATACCAGAAGCATCCGCCCCATAGGTTTGTACATTGGAAGCAACTTTAAAAGTTTCCTCAGCGAACCTTTTAAATGAACACCCTTGAGGCAACTTACTGCTGAGTAAAGCGTTGTACCATATTTGTCCAGCTTTCTCCCATGAATACCCTCCGAAAGCCTCTGCAGCTAAGTAAAATGCCTTGTTACCGATACCTGAATTGACATGCTGCTCGTCTTTCTTGACTTTATTTTCGCTATCATCATCCTCTGGTAGCCCCTCGTCGCCTACTACTATTTCTCCGTCGCTGTCGTCCCCATCAGAGTCCTCATCTTCATCACTTTCTACGACTTCCATATCGCCCGTATCCGAGAAATCTCTGTTTGGTTTCCAATAGTTGTCCTTATGACCAACTTGAGGGTCTTTCCCAATAATAACATTCCTGAAAGCACTCCCTGGCTCTTTCAGCGAACGTAAAGCCTTACAATCCGTTTTCGATATGTTCCCAACAGTGGTTTCACCGATCAGCCAACTTGCTTGCGATACAGTTTGTTTGTTATGCCACTGCATAACCATCGATGCGAAAACGTCGGCCAAAGACTCATTTAGGGCACCCGATTCTCCCATGTATGAAATCCCCCGGCGTTCCGGTATCGCATATGTAATAAACCCATGTGCCAACTCATGAGCTATGACATCTAAAGCGCTGGCAAACCCACCAAATGCGCCTTCAAAGCCGACGAGAGCATCTGGGTTTTCCGGATCGTTTACAAAGCCATCTCCGAACACCATCTGGTTGAGAATGGGAGACCAACAGGCATTCGGGTAGTTGAATCGAAATCCGATACACCCGATTAAAGGAAAGCCTTTATTATCGAGCGAATCGCGGTTAAAAACTTCTTTAAAAAAATCATATGTGATCCCAAAATTGTCGTAGCAGTCATCGACAGATTTGGTGTTAATGGGGTCCGTATCGCCCTCGGTACGGGCTAGGAGACCGGGAAAGTCATCTGGTCCTCCCCACTGGAGATCATATATCACTCGGCATTTGGTGGGATGTTTTTCCCGAAGCTTCGCAACTTCGTCGTCCCGTTTTTTTATCCACTCCCTTGTCTTCTTCCATTAGAATCTATCGCCTAAACTTAGAGATTGGGATGTAGAGCTTACGGCTTTGATATCTTCCAAGTATTGCTTGTTCTCTGGGTCCGCGAGTTCTCTACCGGCGTTCCGGATCATTTGTTCGAGTTCCCATTGCGATTGGGCCGAATTCCAGAGGAGTGTGACAAATTTAGCTTTCTTACGTTTGACCGCCTTGCGAACGTTACTGTCGGTAATTTTTCGACCGATAGTCTGGATATGTTTTGGAATAAAAAAACACGCAGACTTCTCAGAATCTGATTCTTGATCAGGAGGGTCCAACGAAGGAGCATCGCTATCAGCCATGGCGGTGGGATGTTGGCTATACGGTTGAGCCTATGAAAATGAAAGATTATGAGTGATCTAGATTTAGGCGAACTGAAAAATAAACGTCGAAAGAAATAAAATTTGGTTAACGTTCTTACTGTACACCGTTCAAATCTTCTCTGGGTACATGTGGTTTATCTCATAAAGGGACCTATATACCAAGTATTTCACGATCCGCCCAAATATCAGTTCAATCCCCTAGATGTTTAGAAATTTCTTGGCTGTCTCAATGGAGGATTAGTAATTGATTAATGTAATCAGACTGTTCGTCCATTCAAAATTAGCTGTATGGCTTGAAGTTCTGCCGTTCGGCTTAGAAAACGTTTAAAACGCATATGCAAACATGTCCTCGAGCGCAACGGCAAATAGAGCGCATATTCCTGAGTGCGACGGCACGGTGCAGCAGCTCTGAACACACCCAGGCTGCGCGCATTCCTGAGTGCGACGGCATATCAGATTAACCGGTCCAGAATCTGCATCAGACATCTTGCCTTTTGATTTCTGAGTGACTAGGCTAATGAATTCGAGCGTCTAACTCGACTGATGAGGAAGTATTACTATTATAACCGTGTTAGACGTTGTTGCGACTTGGTTAGCTCTGCTAGTCTATTTAGTTCACGTCTTAAAATTTAAGCTCTCGGCAGTCAATAAACCTCGTAACTCTAAGCTTTTGACCTGTCAAGTCCCTCCTGCGGAAACTATTACCCCGCTCTGAGTTCCGAATGCGAATTTGCAGTATGGAGGGAGCGGGGTGTCCATTGTGACTAGGGCCGCCAATCAAAGTAACCCACGTTAGAAACATTGCGAATCAGTTGGTTCGCGAATCTGGTGGATATCAAATTAAAATGCGGGACTGTCGCACACAGGAATAGCTGAGAAAGGCTGGAGTGCTGTGTTATTGAGCAGAAAAGCGCCACCGCATATGCAAGCAGTTTCTGAAGAGAAATATCGCAAGCTTTAGCCGTGACGGGCTTCACTTTTTTCTTAACTCTATATGTATACGACACAGTTATTTTTTAGATATACTTCATTAGGTAGGCAGTTTATGTCGACCGGTTAGCAGTGCCGACTGACCTAGGTTGCGGGTAGAATAAGACTGTCTGTTGAAGTTTTTCTGCTGTCTATTAACTCCAGCATGAGAGAAAGGAAATTGTGATATGGAAAAAGTCTACGGACTTGATATACAACGATGATGGATATAAAGAGCGGCATAATTCTCTGACAAAGAGAAGAAAGGAAATA
The DNA here is from genome assembly GCA_036971675.1 of Orbilia ellipsospora. Lineage (NCBI taxonomy): Eukaryota > Fungi > Ascomycota > Orbiliomycetes > Orbiliales > Orbiliaceae > Orbilia > Orbilia ellipsospora. Next base: position 1,543,959 of record JAVHJO010000003.1, read on the forward strand.
TCTTCTTCATTCAACGCGAACTTTGCTTGAATAAAGGATTAGAATATCTACTCTAGCTACCATATCCTCCCACTTCTCTCAAATAAATATATACCTATACTTTCGGATCCACAGTATCAAAAATGAGCTCTGGTCATTATATAGTTACTGGTATCAAAATACCTGGCCAAAAGCCTGCTTACAGAAAAGATGTAGATGTATGGTATGACAGTGAGGACGAGGAATCACGCATCCAAGTTTCTCTCTATATCCAAGCTCTCAGTTTTTTCCAAAAGATCGATTATACGGACGAGAAATCATATTTCAGAATTGCAGGTACGTCTAAATCCCAGCTTTTCAGTTAATAACTTTCATAGATTTCAGTTTATTGACTGGCGTGAGCTTTGATTAGCGATCCACGGAAAGCCTCGAGTTCCATGGGGAGACACCACCCATGAAAACAAACAAAAAAATTTCTGCAGCCATGCGCAAGTTACGTTTCCGACGTGGCATCGACCGTATCTTGCTCTTTACGAGGTATGAGAACCAACTTTATCACAAAAATAATACACGATTGCTCACCAAATTAAAGCAACGTCTGCACGAGATCATGATTGATGATATAATCGGCAACGAGACGTTCCCAGAGTCAAAGAAAGCTGAATGGACTGCGGCTGCTAATAAATGGCGTCTGCCTTACTGGGATTATGCACACAACCCAAGAATCGCCAAAATTGCAGAGAAAAAGTATATTAATATTCTGGATCAGAACAAGGAAGATGATGAGCCAACGAAAGTACTAAACCCTATGTGGTCCTACCGACTTTTTGACAAAGATGGAAAGCCAATAACTATGGGAAAGCTAGGCGAATATTCCATCGAAGATGGTGTAAGTGCGTTGAATATCTTTTGCGAGTGTGGGAATCGAATCTAATGCCGCCGTGTTTTAGTACCAAAATTGTCACGGAACGAGCCGACATGTGATTCCTGGTAGTAAAGACTGGGGTGAAGGTTTTTCGAACTCGAGTGGGGTGACTGATCTAATCGCTAACCCCCGGGCCTTAAATCCTACGAAAGGAGGATTAACAATCGAGAACTTTGTAGGCCGGCTGTTGGCTAGGGATTACTTCAAGTCTTGGAGGCCATTTGCTAGCACTCGTTATGTAGAGACCGGGGAGGGTCAAGAGTGGTTATCCCTCGAACAAATTCACAACTATATCCATGTAAGTGGTTCTTCGAAATATAAATTATATCACTAGTTAAGAAGGTTTCTTTAGGGCGCCACGGCTGGGAGCTTTGAGAGCAAAACAAACGGACATATGGGTAACCCTACAGTTTCAGCTTTCGACCCAATATTTTGGATCCACCATTGGTAAGCATGAAGCATCGATATGTTCTTAAAATTAATAAAAAAACTAAGTTCTCCTTAGCTTCATCGACCGACTTTGTGCGATCTGGCAGCTGGTCCCCGGTAATGACGAACACTGGTTCGATAACCCTGAGAAGCCTCCCAGTCAGGGTCCTAAACCTCACGATATCAAGACCAAGCTCTATCCATTCCGTAAGAATGAAATCGGTGATTACTATAATTCAGCCGATTGTGAACATTGGACCGAGTTTGGCTATGATTACGAGGACACGGACATCGAAAAATTCAAACAAGGACTTAGCGGAGGAGATACTTCGCGAGAGCTGTATCGCAACATTAATTCACTCTATGGATCGGAGCGTCGTGACTTCCTTGGGATGTTCTCTGGCTCTGATGCTGCTGGTCTGGTGGCTGGTGGAGCCAAATTTCTCCCTAAAGACCTCAAATATGATTACGTTGTAAATGTCATCTATGATCGGTGGGTTATTCGATATTGCGACGCCCTTAGTGGAGTTCTTGTTGACAATCACACGTTTACTAAATTCATGTTACTAATAGTTATGCTATCAACAATGGAGAATCATATACGATTCATCTTTTCATTGGCGATATCGACGAAACTCAGGCTTTTGCAAGTCAAGAGAGCTACGTTGGGTGTATCTTCAATTTTAGTTCTCCCTATGATACGTCCGGCTGCCAGAATTGCAGAGAACAAGCAGAAGAAAATATACACTGTGTGGGACAAGTCCCGCTTACAAGAAGATTGCTCGACGACTTGCAAGCCGAAAAATTAGACGCTTTTGACCCTGAACGGATCGCAAACTACCTAGAAGAGGGTGCTCGGTTCAAAGTCAGAGTCCGAAACGTAAGGCATTTACTATCGATTTCTTCGAACACAAGATCTTTTATCACTGACAATACTCTTTAAAACTATTAGTCACAGGGTGCGGACGTCCCATTGGCAACTCTAGAACCAACGTTCAAAGTTGCGGTGTTCGCAGGTAGCGCGGAGTATTCTTTTGATGATGAAGTATTGCCTCGTTATGAGGGTCATACTGTGATCTGGTGCTTAACACCACAACAGATCCAAGAAGGAAACCAACAAGAGGACTATGAAAGGCTCTTCGGTACAATGGAAGCCTAATTACGATGTGGATAAGAATTCAGACGAACGGAGATGTAAATTCCATGAAAAGGATATGTGGTGCTGACAATATATCAAACATACCAAGGGCTTATTCAAAAAAGGACCCCCGCCAGCTTCCAAGTTATTGTAGCTAATTCAAAACTATCTCGAGATTTCAAGCCTTCCTGAAACAATTATATAAAATTGATATTCAATTATTTGAAAACGTTTTCTACATTACTCCATGACAATATTCTGCAGGCATGTGATCACAGCCCCCTCGAATCCTCCTATTCCATCTGTTCCCGAATCGCACACATCAAGAAGCCTTCACCCATCGAGAAATTGGTTGCTAAAACTGTGGGATGACATGAAGTCTGGTAGAAAGAGACCCGAAACAATTAGTATTGTGTTCCCAAGCGTTATGGATATGGTACTGCATGATGGGTCAAAATATTTAAGATAAAAACTGATCAGATGTCAGTATAATTAAATTCTTCGAGTAAATACGTTTAACATTGATTCGATTTTAAACTTTCAAGAAAACTCATTGCATTGAATGCCGGATACTCCAGGTTGGGTGGTTTGAGCCGGGTATCATTTTTGTGTTCTCAACCTTGGATTTTTTTGTTCATTTTGTTGTCCAGTTTGAAAGTCTCGCATATGTTCCACCTGTTTCTCATTTCTATCGCAGTACTCCTTTTGTCGGGAAAAGGCAGGCAACATATGTATTCAGCGGGATTCGCTACGTGCAATTTAAAGACCTCTGAAAAGAATATCTACAATTAAAAATGGGAAAGGTTTGTCACTGTCACAAATCAGATGAAAAAGGACTGATCGAGGTGGCAATGAGCTCCGCTATATTCTTAACGTCTCTGCACATCTGGCTCTTAGAACTTGAATTTCACCCAGAGGAAGAAGTTATTGAGGCTAACGCAACGCGTCTACTTTACTGCGAGGCGGATTGAGACCCAAATATCGTGTGTCCCAAGCTTACAATCTTGAATTTTCCTCTCCGCATCAAATGACAAAACAGTGATAGCCCCATTTTCTGTTTTCGACATACTAAGATTGAATCTTGTACCCTGCGTAGCTTTAAGCGCGATAGATAGCAACCCATAATCCTTGAAATGCTTGGAATACATTTCCGCCAACTTCCGTATTGTAGTGTTACCCCCAATCGATACTTTAGGCGGCTTTGGTTTAGGATTAGGATAGCTTGAGGGGGCCACAAAACGAACAAAATAGTCGTTGCTAGTTTGCTTCTGTTTTGGGGCGCTGCTTGTTGAGCTTTGAGGGCTACCACTTGGAAGAATTACCGGGCCCCCGGTATTTGGATTGATTATCGATATGCTCTTACTCGGTACTGGTGAAATAATTGAGCGAGACCCTGCAGAGGCAGCTGTTGAAGGGGTAAAAGCAGCTACAGTAGCCCAAGCAGGCTTTTGCGAACCGCTTGCTAACCAAGCAGGTTTCACCGGTAGAGATGCTTCTCCAAGTTTCGGCTCGGTTTTCTTGGGTGCCCACTCTAGAATTTGCTGTTAGAATGGCTTTAACGGAAAGAAAGGGAACCTGAACCTACCACTATCTTCATCAACAGGCACAGGAACACGTCCTCTATTATCCCAGTCGGCATCAGTGTAAGTCGTCGCACCGGCATTAGTGGACCAATCCGTCCACGCCGGTTCGTTTTCAAAGTTTTCATTTGTATCCCATGCCGGAGTTGTGTCCCAGCCATTTGGATCAGCAGCCGCATCTAGATTTTGTGACGAAGCAGATTGCCTCGGCTCGGGCTCAGGTATTGGCTCTTCTTCCCACTTATAGTTGGTATCACGTTGAAGATATTCAGTCTCGGGTTCAGCATCTGGTATAAATTCTACAGCTCTAGGGTTCACTCTGGCAGGAGGGAGCTCTGTTGACTCCACAGCTTTCGCATCTTCAGCTACTTCTTCTGAATCCGCAATCTCCTCAGGGGCTGGGGGCTGGATCACTTTAACCTCTTTTTGGTGTTCATATGGAGAGGATTTTGCTTTCACCAGAGCCACTTTACCGACAGTGCTTCCAAACTCAGACTCCGATTCAGGCAATTCGACCTCGTTAGGGGCCATATCATCAATCGCCGTATCTGGAACCTCATCCAAGAAAAGACTACTCTCACCGTCGTATTTGCCTTCAGTGTTATATGTAGAAGAAGCCTCCTCTCCGTCGCTTTGCACGGCCCCAGCCTGTTGATTCTGAGTTTCGCCACTAGTTTCTGTTGGTAAGGGTTCATCTTTTGGCTCAGGTCCGATAACCGTCTCGGAAATTGACCCAACTTCTACTGCATCATTATTTGCAGGAAGTTCGGGTTCTTTTTCTTCGACTGAAAGCGGATCTGCCTGTTCGGATGGAAGACTTTTGGAAACTGCCTCGCCCCACACATCAGCCTCTGAGGGTGGGATGGTGTCTTGATCGATCTGTTCTAGAGTTGGTTCTACAACGACAGAGGACTCGTCGCCCCAGTCACGATCGTTTCTTAGAGATGCCTCCACTGGGTGAGCGTCTGGAACATCTGCGACATGCTCTGTCGCCAAAGGCAAAGGGGTCGGCGGCTTTTTGATTGGAATAGCCATAGACCGCTTGGCCGTCGACTGTCTGATATGAAACAATGGATTCTCAAGTGGCAGAGCAGAAGAGCTCATTCCTCCTGGTTTGAACTCAATTGCTGAAGGCCTCATCCAAAGTCCTTTCCCAGGTGTACTTCGCGGGACAGGCCTTGGAGGCATGACAAATGCATTTTGTGGCGTTTCGGATGGTGGTATCTGAGGTTCCGGATTGTCTTCACCAGCCAATTCGGTGACATCTGTTGTTTCTTGATACGCGGTATCAGGTATGTACGTTGGGATAAAAAGTCTCGAAGGGGCATTATAGGCCGCGATAGATGGAGCCGACTGAACATGTTGATGTTGATGCACCGCGAGAGGATCGATCGTGGTTTGCATGTCCATCAAATCACCGGCGACCTCGTTTTGCTCGACCACCGAAACTTCTTTTGGTCCATTGATTTGCATGGTTGGTTCCAACGCTGGCATTCTTTCCTCTTGAACCTCCTGCGGCTGGTCATGAGGCATGGTGTCAATGGTGATATCCATTCCATCGTGCACAAGGTCCTCGAAGTCTTCGGGACGAATAATACATCCCGAACGGTCAACTAACTGCCATTGCCCTGAGGACAGTTTTTCCTCACACAATTTAGATTTCGGCTTGGAAGGGTTCGCAGCGGTCAGGAAGCGTATTTGGGGATGTGGGAGCGTGGCTATGTATTGGAGCAGGCGCTATTCAAGCAATCAACAAACAAACTATTAGCGCAAAGTTCTTGTAAACTATTCAAGCACATTTGATTACCTCCAAAGTTTGTACCCGCCGAAAGGGTGCGACATACGGCCGTTTCGACGGGTTCACATAGATGGTCACCCGGCGTGGGCCATCCAAGTCGTGATAACGATCGTAGAGTTGTCGGGCACGTGGAGCTGGCTAACAAGATTCGAAAGGTTTTTTTTTTTTTTTTGTTTAGCGATGACTCTCAATCTAAAAACCCGAACTGGACATGTTCCGACTAACGAACCTGGTTGCTCCTACCCACCAACATGCTACATCTTGAACAGGTATGAACCGGTATATCTTGGTCTAGAAGCGACATTCGAATCGACTAGGCTTTATCAAGTCAATGACCGTGGATACTCGTTATCCGACGCGTTTGGGTTGTTCAATTACCCTCGATGAAAGGCTTAATCGATCGGAGATTGAACCCTCGATCGATCTTTTGGTTTATTTTTCGCGAACTGAGTTACCAGTCGTCTTTCCCTGAGAGAGAAGAGACGAGAAAGAGCAAAGGCGGGCTTTGGTCAGTATTAAAGGGGTAACATTATCAAGAGGTTTGTTCGAGGCGACACGTTAATGTCACGATGATGAAGGCAAGTGAGGCCGAAGATTTCAAATAGCAGAATATAAGTATGATCGTGGAACGCGGTACCACGACAAATTACTCGATCCCGGCTTGATTGATTTGTTCACTGCATTCCGTATTTGGTCGCCTGGGACGGGAAAAGGTGGGGAACGGACGCATTTCAGGCAGTCTGGGACATTTCAGGCATGTTTTTTGACCCTGGTCTGGTTCCGAAACACTGGTTCGTGGTATGGATCGCAAACGTTCGATAACCCTGTCTCCGGTTTTCTTGATCTGATTGGCCTATAGCTCAACGCTTCAACGTGTCTATCATCTTTAAGATAGGCCTTAAATCTAAGAGTTAGCTTTGTATTTCGGCATAGATCTTAAGAGGGATTTTGAATTCACTTTTCTTAACTGATACAGCTTTACAATACGCGCTTACGCCGCACCAGGATTGAATTTGGTGTTCCATATATGTCAGCTAGGTATTGCTCAGCAGGCTCTACAGCCACTTGCACCTTCTGCTCATCGGAAAAATCCCGTGTACCGTTGACTTTTTTATCAGCGTGCTCTTAATCACATAAAATCTTCCAACCAGATTATTTGTAATGAACTTTTGAACATAATAATGTCTATTTATATACATGAAAGGCATATTATTGTGAGATCTCAGATATCGCACCGCTCCTAGTTAGTTAAATCCAGAGACTTCCCGATGCCTCTAGATCCCGTCAAACACATTAAGCGATTCTGGGCATAGCAGCTTGTGCGGGAACAGCGGCGGCAGGTTGAGCAGCAACAACGACTCCCGGTTGACCTGCGACAGCAACTGCGGGCTGGGCAACTGCTACAGCGGGCTGAGCAACAGTTGGATTTGCGACGGCCACTGCGGGTCGCTGTACGACGGCATGTTGAGCTGCAACCGTTATACGAGGTTTAGCAGCCAGGGTGGTAGAAGGACGACGTCCAGCATTTACCTTGATCGCAGCTAGCTTCGCGAGATTCGGAATTAAACCCTTCGCAAGAATTGCCATAGCATAACTCAACTGTTGTGCAGGTAGCTTAGATAACTCCCAGTAAGTAGAATCGGGGATAGATTGCATGAAATTAGTATTGATACCATGTCGCCGAGCTTGGTTGACTAAAGTTTGCTTCGCACGTGCTGGAGCTTGGGCAGCTGGCACTCCTGCCATGGGCGGGAAGGTGTATGTATACACATCTTCAATGTAAAATTCTCCGTAAATCTCAGCTGGTGCCGGCTGCGGGACGTATGGTACATACGGCACAGCAGGTACGTACGGTACAGCCGGGACGTTTGGTACAGTAGGGACGTTTGGTACAGTAGGGAAGTTTGGTACAGCAGGGACGTTTGGTACGGCAGGAACATTAACATTATTGGCGACCGGTGTGTTAACGTTAGGCACAGCAGCTGCAGGGGTATCATTAACAGTAACTTCTTCGGTAACCACTACCGGGTCATCCACTGCTGGTTCTGCTACTTCGGTGTTTTCATTAACGTCTACGGTATCGTTAACTTCAACGTTATTGGTTTCTTCAACATTGTTGACCTCTACGTTCGTTTCATTGTTAACTTCAACATTGTTAACAGTGACATCCCCTGTCGAAACGTCTGCAGCAGGCTCTTCTGTTGCTACATCTTCAGCTACTGGCTCCTCTGCTGCTGGCTCCTCGGCTGCTGGCTCCTCGGCTGCTGGCTCCTCGGCCGCGGGCTCTTCTGGTTGCTCTGCCGCAGGTTCTTCTGGTGCAGCATCCTGAGTTGGTTCTTCTGCAGGCTGGTCCGAGCTATCCCCAACATCTTCCTGGCGAGTCACAAGAGTCCGTCGAGACCTACGAGATTTCCGCATTTCAAGCTGCCTTCGACGCTTTATTGGTTCACTACCGTCCGATTGTGTGTTCGAAAGCTCTTGGCTGCTCGCTTCCCAACTACGGGGCGATCCTGATAAAGAGGAATTTTCAAGGCTCTTCGCTTGTAAACTAGAATCTATTTGATATTCAAACATCAGTTAATCCATATCCACATCACATTTGCCGGGAAAATATACGAGAGAGCTAGATATATCAAAATGAAGTGTATTTGGTGTCTTACCTCTTGTTCCTCCAGTTGCAGAATAAGCAATAGGCTTCGCAGATGCACTAGTAATTGCTAGAGCAACAAAAAGAGGTGTAAGTCTCATTTTGACTATTTAGATATTAGTTATCGGGAATTATATTTTATTAGGTAATTGTTGGGTCGATATGTGATGGGTATAGCGGCGTTGTGAAATTTAAAAAACAGAAAATTTGAGGGTATAGAGCTTGTGTGAGTATCTGACATAAAATTAAAAAAAAGGCGTTAGAAAATATTAGTCTTAGTGGGACCAGCCCGAATCAAAAATGTGGAAATGTTTGAATAGAAATTTCGATATCTTGAAAAGGAATGAATTGTTGTTGTATTAAAATGAAGAGGGAAAGCATGTACGAGGAGGGGATGATCGCTATTATATATACCGGACTCGCCGACGGCTCTACACTATAGTAGTCTAGCTATATTTGTGTATATTCGCAACCTGTTAGCACGAGCGAGCTAATTCCGTGTTCAAAGCCATGGTATTCTAGTTCTTGTTACAGTGAAGCTTTGAAGCCCCAGGGAGGCGACTTCCAGGAGGCCTTGAGGCGGTTAAACATGCAAATGCGAAACTTTTAAGAAAATAATCCGATACAAAGCCGTTGTACAAGCAAGTATTAACAAAGCATAGTTCCTGAGTAGAAGGGCGACAAGTATATGCAACCCAAGTAGTTGAAACTGTCTTATTTGGAGAAACCATTTGATCCTACAACGAGATTCTATACTCAAACAAAAATGAGTTTGTAGGCATGCCCCGCTGCTGGTCAAAACTGGTGAATTGTTACACTAGGATAGCAGTATTGCTCAAAGAGGCCTGGTGGCGTTTATGCACGGGAGCTTATACGAAACCCCAGCCTTCTTCAGAATCTGCAGGCCAGAATCTCACGCCCTGCGGATAATTCCGGTCGCTCGAATAGTACTCAGTACTGCCGTCGATGCGCGCCAAGACGGAGTTCTCTATTAGAAAGATCCTCGAAGCGAGGACCCCCAAGCGAGCTAGATTCATATCTCGAGCTCAAACACAGGTTCAGGAGTCGAATCTCGCTTCACATTCTGCGTTTGTGAGTTTCTTCTCAAGTTTCAAAATGCCAATACTGAGTTACTGCACATCTATAGACCCCGAATGTCGGCATCGATATAGAAGCATGTGTGTCGAATTCAGGTCAGCTCACTAAATTGCCTTTACCTTAATAGTAGACTCCAGTTAATCAATACCTCCGTAGCTTAAGGGCTACATCACTTAAAATATCATACATGTCAATTTCAAGGAATATGATGGATACCATGATCCCATTCCCTAAGTTAGTCAACGCCTTTCTCTGTCTACTAGAAACTTCAACCTATAAGTCCCGTCAAAAGCAGTACATCTGCTTATAGTCATATTAAAGGTAAATTAATTTTCCAAACGAATCTCAAAGCTGAAATCTGCCTCACTGAAGCAGTAGAAACTTCCTGAAAAACGCATTATAAACCAGCGCTTGTATTTCTTCACATTATTTGGTTACATTACATCACAATGCAAGACTATATAAGTGCCCTTAGCCGTGTTCTCGCCGCTATAACCGTGAGAAGACTATTCTTATGACATTGGTGAAATATAAGAAGTTAGTATTACTAAAATGGTGGTGCTACTTCTTTGGCATAAAACTGGCAACGCATATGTGTTGCATTTTACCAATGTGATTTCGCTTTCATTAGGTGACCAAATCTTCCACAAGTTTGAGACAAATGGGTTTGCAAAGGGCTAAATGTTTTTCTGGGTGCTAATAATCTATTAGAGTACTCATATGTACTACGTTTGTGATCCTCGCTTAGATTAGCTTGGAGGCCCTTTGAAACAATTCTACAACATGTTCTAACTTATTGATCTCTGCAGGGCTACGGCCTGAGTGTTACTACTATTGAATCGCTTATATTGGTGTGTCTACCAACTTCTATACCTCAGCTTGCTTCCCATATTACTTTGAGGAAAACCTAGACATTTAGGGTTGATAAGCACAAAAGCTTGTAATTGACCTTTAATGTTATTTTATTTTACATTGTTCCTTTTTCCAACTTGTCCGAACCCGGTTGAGGCGTGATATCGTTCCACAGTTGTAGGTTCCATGTGTGAACACCCTATGACATGTACCCGCATCTAAAACTTATTTCGAACATCAGGTCTCTCGGGCAATTTCTAGCTCAAAGCCTGATATATCGAAACGCAGTTAGGCTTCGGTATCGTGGCCAAGCATAACATATTATTGACATGGAGGTATTCGAAACATTCATGGTCTGCATTTTCGATGTTACAGTCCCAGCTATATATATTGAGGTTGCGAGACACCTTGGCTGAGATTCTTTCATATACCACCCCAAAAGTATATTTTCCACTTAACCCTAGATTTTCCCAAATAGCACTTACCAGAAATCGGCATCATGTAGGCCGTAAGCTACCAACAAAATAGCTCCCACTATTCGCCGAGATTGTTGCCTCGAAAACAGGAACTATGATGCATTCCTAAAACTCAATCAGACTCGCATCCAAGCTTACTTTCGAGGAGAGACAGACACTCTTGTCCTAGTTGGCGGGGATCCAATACTTTACCACGAAATACCATCGATAAAGGGCGTTGAGTACCATGGGGATCGAGCGTACCAAGAGTTAATCGAAGATTTTGAGGCAAATGTGACTAAAGAAGTCGAGACTAGAAAAATAATTGAAAAACGGGAAGCATACGGCTTTCGAGCCGAGAGAACTACTAATAATTTAGGAGAGGTATTAGACAAAGGAGACAGCCGAGTTCATCGAACTAGACAGACACCATCAGAATGGCGGCATGGTCGCCTTTTTTTCCCAGAGAGTTTACGAAAAGATTATCAGAACCGGGGCAGATTGGGATGTATCAATTGAAACTTACACAGTGGTTGAAATGGTGAAACCGACCACTAAACCGAGAATTATAGAAATACTCAAGAAGCAGCAGTATGAACTAGGGACATATATTGCAGGAAAGAATGTATTAGAAGAATTAAGTGGAATGGCACAGTTATCAAATCCACCTACCTTCAATAAATGCGACATCGATAACGAACCCAAGAAAAAATAAAAAGTTAGAGAATGATTCACTCGCTTGTTCAAAGATAAGAAATAACCAAGATTTCTATCGTCTTTATCTGCAAAATGGCACACTGGCACCCCAACTAGAATTTAGGCCCAAACCAAACTTAATCTACTCCAGTTCTAACAAGCCATTTTGTGTAATTCAATACGGATACGTAGCTACTTGCAGGAACTACAAAACTCTAGAAAAAGATTACTTTGGTACATGTACAGGGTTCTCAAGTTTTGTGTAAGGCCGTTGAAAGGGCAAAAAGAAACAATCCGAAAGTCCGATTTGACCTTCACAATCTTCATGTATTGGCCTCCCGGGCCCGTGATTGATTTTACAATCCTCGTATTACCATACGTCGTCGCTGACGGGTCAGGCGGAATCCGCGGAGAGAAGGTTGGAGTGCGTCTTTTTATGTGTTGCGCAAGCGTCTACGTAACGCAAAGCCCATCCGAAAGAGGAAACCATCCCCTGCGGCCACTTCGTTAGTTCGTCAGGTGTCAGCCAAAACACCGTCTTGAAACTTTATCATCATCTCGATCCCCTCCGGCTTCTCAACTCCACCTTCGCGTTTATCCTCGTCATTAACATCAACGTCTCCATGATAATACCTAATCCCCTCCCTCTATAATCCTCCATGGCGTCACGTCTACTCCCTCCCGATTCTCCGGCCTCCTTCACCGATGACTCGGACGACGATTTCCCCCTCGAAGAGCTTGATCCATCATCTCATCGGTTCAATCCCTCGACATCCATCTCCCACGACCACTCTTACCGCCTGCCACGAAGAAGCTTAGAGGCTCGCCATTCCTCAGAGCGCCGGCGCTCACCCTCTTTTACCACTCGAATTGCTCTCAAAACCTTCGGCCGTCGATTAGGCCGAACCGAACACCGACTTCAAGAAGATGAAGAAGATTTGGAGGCGCTGATAGCTGATCGCAGGAAGTCTATCGAAGGTGGGAAGCATAGTGAAGAGTCAGTTCGCCCGGAAGATGCCGATACACCCCTTCTCCGACCGACGACACCGGTTTCGCAATCACGATTCGGGCTATTTGGTAGAAGCTCAGGCGGCAGGAAGGGACCTAAGGACAAAGGAGCCGCCGGAGCAGACTCAAATAGAACAGTTGATCTTGCATCTCCGTCATCAGCGTACCCTCTCAACGTCATATCAAACGCTAAATACACCGCTCTCACCTTCCTACCGCTTACGCTATACAACGAGTTCAAGTACTTCTTCAATCTCTACTTTCTCCTAGTCGCCCTATCACAAATAATACCCAAATTACGAATAGGGTATCTAAGCACCTATATTGTACCACTTGCGTTTGTCTTAGCAGTTACTCTCGGGAAAGAAGCTTTCGATGACATTGCCAGACGAAGAAGAGACGCTGAGGCGAATAGTGAGGAAGTCGAGTGTATGGTGTTTACGGACCTACTAGCGACAAACAAAAAGGGAAAGAGAGCACGAAGAGGATCTTCTAGTAGTGGCCATGCTATTACTATCGGCCAGGAGGATGACAACATTGTCAGCAGCATCATCAAGAAGAAGTCACGTGACATCAAAGTCGGAGATATTTTGCATCTGAAGAAGGATCAGAGGGTCCCAGCCGATGTAATCCTTCTGAAAACAGTCCCTGATATTGCTTCCTCTGGCCTTGAAGCAATGACAGAAAATGACGGTCCTTCTGGTGAAGCTTTCATCCGGACAGATCAGCTTGATGGTGAAACCGACTGGAAACTGCGGCTGGCGTCGCCACTAACCCAAATCCTCGATACCACACAACTCCAAAATGTCAAAATTACGGCATCACCCCCCTCAAAGGCAGTCAATACATTTGTTGGGACGATTGAATACAGCAACCCAAAAGACCTGCGCAACTTGAAATCTCTGCCACTCACGATCGACCACACAGCATGGGCGAACACCGTTCTTGCATCCTCTACTCCCACTCTCGCCGCCGTAATATATACTGGTACACAAACGCGGCAGGCCCTTTCTACTTCAAAATCCCGCTCAAAAACAGGCCTTCTTGAAATCGAAATTAACAGCCTTACAAAGATTCTTTGCGCCCTCACCCTAACAATATCCATTCTGCTCGTTGTTCTACATTATACGTCGCCCAAAGAGCCGACAAGCAGCGATAGCCATACAAAACTTAGTGATATGCCCTGGTATATTGCTATACTTCGGTTTCTTATTTTATTCAGCACGATTATCCCAATTAGTTTGCGTGTGAACCTTGATATGGGAAAGAGCGTGTATGCATGGTTTATAGAGAGAGATAAAGGAATTGAAGGAACGGTTGTCAGAACCAGCACCATCCCCGAAGAACTTGGCCGCGTAGAGTACCTTTTGACCGACAAAACAGGTACTCTTACGCAAAACGGTGAGTAACCCTCCGAATAGATTGAAAGCATTGTATGAAGCTAATGTGCCTCTAGAAATGGAACTGAAGAAAATCCACGTCGGAACCGTGTCTTACGCTGGAGAAGCAATGGACGAAGTTAACAGCTACGTACGGCAAGCTTTTTCAGAACATCACCAAACCACCGCCCCTATCGACCCTTTCGCAGACCCCATCGATACCCCCACATCTATCCAAACAGCTCAGACGCGATCTCGCAGAGAGATTGGATCAAGAGTACGGGATGTTGTTGTGGCTCTAGCCTTAGCACATAACGTTACACCAACTACCGATGATGCAACCGGTGAAACAAGTTATCAAGCAGCCTCTCCGGATGAAATTGCGATTGTCAAATGGTGTGAAAGTGTTGGATTAAAACTAGTACAACGTGATCGCAAAAGCATACAGCTTGCAAATGTGGAGACAGGTAATATCGTCGTTCGTGTGAAGATTCTTGAGATATTTCCGTTCACCTCTGAGGGAAAAAGAATGGGTATCGTTGCAAGATTCTTGAATCCAGAAGATACAATAGAAACCCCTACTGGCGAGATCTGGTTCTTCCAGAAGGGAGCTGATACTGTAATGGCCAAGATTGTAGCATCAAATGATTGGCTTGAAGAAGAGTGTGGGAATATGGCTCGCGAGGGATTGAGAACCTTAGTTGTGGGAAGGAAGCGGATGAACCTTCAACAATATGAAGATTTTGCCAATCAATACAAGGCAGCCAGTCTGAATCTTAGCTCAGATCGAGATTTAGAAATGGGAAAGGTAGTGAGTGAACTTTTAGAACAAGAGTTGGAGCTCCTTGGCGTTACGGGTGTTGAGGACCGGCTTCAGCTCGATGTCAAGCCGAGCTTAGAACTACTGAGAAATGCAGGGATCAAGATATGGATGTTGACTGGCGATAAAGTTGAAACAGCAAGGTGCGTGGGTATAAGTGCCAAGCTAGTTGCTCGAGGACAGTTCATCTATACCATTGAGAAGCGTAAGTCAGATAAGACAGCATAATGCTATTTTGCCAAGCTAACATTATTGCAGTAAAACAGAAAGATTCCGCCTATGACGCCCTCGAACTTCTCAAAAGCAAACCCGATAGCGCTCTTATCATTGATGGCGAATCTTTATCGCTTTACCTTGATAACTATAAAGACCAATTTATCTCTGTTGCGACACGCCTTCCTGCCGTCATCGCATGTCGATGTTCGCCTACCCAAAAAGCTGACGTCGCAACCCTGATCAGAACTTATACCAAGAAACGAATCTGTTGCATTGGCGATGGTGGAAACGACGTTAGCATGATACAGGCAGCAGATGTTGGTGTCGGTATCGTGGGCAAGGAGGGACGACAAGCAAGTTTAGCTGCTGATTTCAGCATTCTCCAATTCAAGAACTTAGTGAAGTTGCTTGTTTGGCACGGACGTTGTAGCTATAAGAGAAGCGCAAAGCTCGCTCAATTCGTGATGCACAGAGGTTTGGTTATCAGTGTTTGTCAAACCTTGTTTAGCATCGCAAGCCGTTTTGAACCTATAGCGCTCTATCAGGTAAGTATTCTTATATTGTCGAATGCCGTTCCTATCGTAATTTCCGCTAACTCATCATGAACTTAGGGCTGGCTCCTCGTCGGCTATGCTACAATTTACACCATGTTCCCTGTCTTCTCTCTCGTTCTCGACCGGGATATAGATGAATCACTTGCAAATTTGTATCCAGAACTCTACAAGGAGTTAACGTCTGGTCAATCCCTCAGTTATAAAACATTTTTCATTTGGGTATTCGTTTCAGTGTACCAGGGCAGCGTGATTCAAGGTCTTAGTCAGCTCCTTGTCAAATTCAACTCGATGGACCCACCCGAGGTGTTGCAAGACAAATTTGCACACATGGTCACGATAAGCTTTACCGCACTAGTTTTGACCGAACTGATCATGGTTGCTCTGGAGGTTACCACATGGTGTTTGTGGATGATTGTAGCGGAAGTTGGTACCGTCGTTGTCTTTTTCGCAAGCTGGCCGCTCATCAAAGATTTGTTAGATTTAGATAGTGTGAAGAATTTTTGGTATTGGGCTGAGGTTATTGGGGTTGTGACGATTGCGATCGGGCCTGTCGCTATTGGAAGAGCGGTGAGGGGATGGTGGAGACCTGAGAATTACCAAAAAGTACAGGGGGTATGAAAGTTCTTGTGGTGCATTTGCTGGTGTTTTGAGGTGTTTTTCTTAACAGTTTAGATTCCTTTCTGGATGCTTGTAAAGAGTTACGATCTTGAGTAGACACATGCTTCTTTTTCGGCGATTAGCAACAGTTTTCATATTTTGTTATTGGATTTCGATGAATACATTTAACTCTCATTGATATCAAGCTCGAGTAGCCGCAACCGTAATCGGTTCTCAATTCTTCCTTTTATACAAGTTCTGCATTTTAAACTTAGCCAACTCAAATATTGTAGAAGACATTTTGGGGCCATGTGAAATTTCGCCCGTAGTTCTTAGTTACTCTAGGCATAAGTAGTCTCTAGATTGGGTTGTTCACCTAAGTAGCACAAAGTATCGGAAGGCTTGTCATACTTGATTTTCCCTCGAGGTAAGTGATCGTACATATATTGGAGTGGTCCAAACACGCTCGCAATTGCTGCTCGCTCACACTCAACCAACCTGACTGCTCAACCTCGACAAATATTCAAATTCCCCTCACCCTCGGACTTTTCCCCTCTCATTCAATCTCGTTTATTCCCATGTTCTCCTAAAACAGATGGCTCCGAGGAACGTTCTAAAAGATGCTCCGCCAGAGGTTCTCGCCAATATTTTGAAATACTTCGTTCGTTTTTACGCTCCCCCGGTCTTTGTACCTTGTTTGCTATCTCTCTGATGATATTCTAACGAATTTTTGATATACAGAAACATTCAAAGAAATTCCTTGCCGAATTGAGCGTCATTAATAAAGACATCCGTGAAATCGCGACACCGATATTGTATAACACAATCATCTTGCAATACGATCCTCTACATCCACCCATGAAGCATATTAAATCACTCTCCGATAATAGCAATGCCGCACTTCAATTTGTAAGGCATTTTGGGATACAAGGAACTATGGGGCTCAATGAGATTCCTCCTCTTATAAATGTGGATCGGCCTGGTCATATCGTCGATGTAACGTTGGAGATATCCAATTCCCTTGTGGAGTTGTTGAATTTCTCAGTTCTTGAGATTCTAAGAACGTTTCGTCGGGGTCAACTTCAGTCTTTTGTGTAAGTTTATGCATGCAGACTTACAAAGCTGGAGCATGCCGTCCGATTGAAGTCAGCTTTTGAGATGAACTATATCGTTCAATTGCGGCGTCATGATTACGAACAGGTTAAGATTTCGCTAACCAGCTTGTAGTTGGAATATTGATCTGAAGATAGATAAAAGCATCACAGAGCTATTGGTTGAAGAGCAAGCTCAAATCACCGGACTTTGGCTATCCAATCTTGCAGAAAACGATTTCGACACACGACTTGCGCTAGAAGGCTCCTTAACACAAAATCTGCCATTCTGCCAAAATTTGCACCTTACAGGCGTGAAGCTACTATCACACGTCAAGAACATAGCGCTGCTATTTGTGAACATTCTCCCTCGTTTAAATAGCTTCGCTTTCCACCCAGAAACAGATTTCCTCGAAGATATTCGCAACCACCTCGAGATCAGAGATGATACTACTAGTATCAGTACTGGGACATCGATCTCAGATTTCAGTTCGAACACCGCTACCAGCACAAGTCCTCAGCTCGACAGGGCCCTAAGCAGACTTATATCAAGGCTTGAAATTGACACTTTCGGAAGAGTGAACAGAGCATCGAGGCTACGTTATCTCTCTTTGCTTAATGCCACAGACCAGTGGTTCCAATTTGGCAAACGGTTCAACGAAATCATCGACATTTCAGGTCTAACGACGTTGAAGTTATATGAATGCCGAGATTTTGATAACACCATGAACCAATTGATTAACTCGCGGGACCCTCTACGAATCAAAGTATTCCATTTTACAGGAAAAATTGCAAAATCTTTAATGTGCAAATTTATCAATTCCTTCTCGGGTTTGGTGGACGTTTATATCGACGCCGTTTTTCCGGTCCCTCGAGAAAACCTTTCACAGGCTCTTCAAAAACACGAAGCAACCCTAGAGAAATTATTCATTCGGCATAACGATGAAGACAGAGTTCCCAAATTCGCGTCCGAGGAAAGCCTTGCAATTCTTTCGTTTTGTCCAAATCTGAATGAATTTGCATTTGTGTACAGACCCACAAGTATAAGAGACCTTCTTGAAGTAACTACATTTCTCTTCAACAAAATCAAAGTTTCTTACCAACATAAACGTTTAGGAATATCCAGATATGACCGAATTTCTACAAAGAATTCGTTTTCTATGGTTCGTTGTAGGCCGGTGGGACCGCTACAAACCTTATGAGTATCTTGCGAGAATACTAAGTCCTCTTCTTAACTCGAACGGGAATGGTGTTCGGCCACGGTTCATTGCCATAGGGAGTCGAGAGTACCGAAACTCACCCGTAATATTTGAAATAAACGAATATCTATCGACTGGGGGCCGCTTCCGTGCGACAATAAGTCCAATAACCCATAGGCACATGTTCGAGGCATTTCCTGAACTAACTTTACTGAATTCCCTTACGCCGGGCGTGCCCTGGGACGAATAGTAAGATATAAATTTCATCCATTGATCTTGTTCTTCCGCTTACAAATTTGAACTTAGTCGTACTTTCGTTGATCCGGGTGAACCAACTGAGCAGCTTCATTCATCATTTTATGATTGAGGGGGGGGTATCTCTCTTCGAAACTCCATTTTATAGAGAGGTGGAAGATTCATCACATCCATACCTTAATTCGTGGATACAGCGCTTTGCTTTTCTTTTTAACGACTCGGGTCCGTCTATATTACGTTTGGGCTCTCGCTGTTCTATTCTCTGAACTCGGTTTTCTACGATATATATTAAAGCTAGTTTTGTAAGAGATGCGTAAGCTATACACTCTTCCCATGCTAGGGAGATTTTCGGGGCCCTAGAGAATTAGGAATTACTCTCATGAGGACTCTTCATGGCTTGGAATCCTAGAAAGGTCATGTTGGTCGAATATGTAGTATAAAAATCTGAATTCATAAAAAGCTCTATCCTATATACATAAAAGACTCCGTATGTTCAAGCTATAAGGATTAATTAAAATTATCATATGAACGGCTGAGAATTAGCCAAAGCGAATCATCAAGAGACCAGCTCTTAATTCTCAGATGCTCAATCTCGTTTAGGGGGTACCAACTCTCAACCTAAACTCCAAGATTAGACGTAAATCAATTTTGTCACTCTTGCTTTTAAGAGTCTGCGGGCAAACAACGCTGGCACAGAAGCATGTTGCCCTTATTCCAAACCAATGGAACATGTCTGCAAGTCGCTCCAGTTGATCCTTCGCAAGTAATTGTTCTATCTTTGGTATCCGAGTCACAAGCTCCGGCAGACATATCCTTTCGAACCAAGCCCCATCCCTGAGGGCATGTTTCATTATCTCCACAGAAGGGAGCCTTACCGAACCACTTTTGAGTGCACTTCCATTCTAAAAGCGTAAAATTAGTATCTCTTTAACTTTAATATTATACTAGAGAGGACTTACTCTTCACAGTTGAACTAGATGGTGTCGACGTGGCCTTAGCCGCGGAAGAAGCTGTGGACGATGGTGCGTTCACCTTAGCAAGCTGCGGTTGGGCATCCGAAGTAGGCGACGGTCGAGCATGGCTAACACTACCACTCGAAGATGGAGATGCTGACTTAGACGAGCTTCCAGCTGGTGTTGAAGCTAATTTATCGCATGTCTTTTTGAGCTTTGGATCTGTCGTGTCATCGCCACAAAGTGTAAATTCAGTTGTCTGCCCAGCGAGCCGAACTTTCTGTCCCTTGTGCTCTTTAATATAATCTGGGAGGTAAATCCACTTCTCGTCCTTGCCAACTTGGATATACCATTCAGTGCCAACATGAATCTCGGGTACCGAGGAACCCAAAGGCTGTTGGGTTGCGGCCCGTGCTTCTAAAGCTGGTTCAACTTGTCGTTCGCCAATAATAGCCGGCGCTGCTAAAATAACAGAAACTGCAGAGGAAGACAAAATGAAAAGACTTGTCTTAACCTTCATTTTTGAATGTTGTTTATGGACTGAGAGAAGGGTAGTGGTGAGTTCTAAATTTTATTATGGCTTCTAAGCTATAGTTGATATGATGTTTATATAAATTGAATGAATAGTGTTTGATGGTTGATATCGATGCTAAGGGAAAGAGATAGGAAGCTCACCAGCAGTCTTCTTATATACCAATATTACTTTCAAATATAATATCACAATGCTAACTCTAATTCTCACCCATCAACACTAGCTGGCTATAGCTTGGAAGACACGGAGACACCAGTTAGACTAGGCACTGGTGGCCACGTAACCGGAGCTACCAGTTTCAACCAGGCAAACGATTGCTAGGCAAAGGCTAGTCGTCTCCAGAATATTTCCTTTTTAGATCTATATTTTACCATAAATGGTAAGATCTCCGTTTGAAACGGACCTGAATATCCTCCTTGTGAAATTTTCTTACTTTTCTGGAACTTTGCGTTGTTCTGCTAGGTCTCACGAAAATTAAACTTTGGGCAGACTCAATTGAGCTCAAGATCCGGCCACCCGGCCGGTGCTTTTCGCTGATAAATGAGTTTTTACAAGTTCGAACGCCCTAAAGACATGAATGTCCTGGCACCCAGTGTTTACATTTGTTTCATGAGACTTCAAATATTCCTAGTGGTATTTACATTCGTACCCAATATCAAATCGGTTCTTGCAGCTTTTCCAGCAATTCAGAAATGACGTCTTTCTGTAACTTTGCCCAACTCGGGTAGATAGGCAACAATGATTATTCTTTCAATTTCCATTAAAATCTAAGATTAAACTTTCCGGATGCTCTAAAGGAATATATTTCAATCGAACAGCTGGGCGGAATATTATTTACTAGAGGAGGTAACAGTCAAAGCATAAGCTTTTAGGGAATCGTGATCTGATGTACTTCAACAACACAAAAAGGTACTAATGCTGTTCTCGAATACGTCAAAATTGTGGTTTAATTTTCTAAAATTTCAGCTTTAGTCTCACGCTGCGAGGCCCAGTTATCTCTATTATCCGTACTCAGAATATCTCAAGAATTTGAATATATGTGACTCGGGTATATGTGAGACAAGAGCAGTTATTTCTATTGTGTAGATAGACTCCGCCATAGTTCAACTGAATTCCACTGGTGTTAACTCGCTCATTTTTCCTCGTACAGTCTCCCCTACATTGTATTATACTCGTCATACACTTTCTAGCATACTATTTACAAAGCTCTGGTACAATATATAAGGGAGGTTATTATCTACAGTAGGTAAGATGGCCTCACATTCAAGCTGTGATTCCAGGTGGCAAACGCTGGTTTAAGAGAGCCTCGACTGCCTTTTCTAACTGGGCCTCCGGTAAGACAGAAATCTTTTGGAATACGGCCGGTTTCGTACTTTGCAAGAAAGTGAGTGTAGGTTTATCTAAACCAGCCCTTTCAAGCTCTGTCATGATCATATGCTTGACCATCTCTGCTTCATCGATCTGTGCTGTCCCTGGCGGGGTTGCTTGTCCAGCGCTCTTCTGAGGTGGGCCTGCCGGCGCTCTAACCTGGTGAACATGTGGGGTGGACTCGCTGATATGGCGTGCGACTATATCCGATACCGAAAGACCAAGAGGCGATGCTGAAGACGCTGCGATAAAAATAAACGTAGCATAGAAAAGCTGAGAAAACTTCATTGTGATGCTGTAGTATTATTAATGGGTAATTTGAGGTAAATTTGACACAAGTTGACGGTGTAATAATAAATTAGATAGTGTTGGTTTATACTAAAGTATAATTTCGGGAAATGAAAATTTTAAAAGAGAGAAATTCCACTTTTCAAGGACCAGCCTTTCAGTGTTGTCTAGAAGAATAGATGTTAATGATTGCAGCTGTAGGCCAACTCGGTAATGAAAAGGCTAGTTATATGGGAAACAGGATCATTTATGCCATGCTCTTACTAGCTATTACGATATCGCCGTCTTATGATGCCATAATTTACCCGCTGAACTTCGGCTTCTCTGCCATAGGAAACATATCATCTAAAGCGGGCCTCGGTTTTAAAGTGAAGACGAGCTCGCGAGTCATTCACCCTAGCCCCTTAAACTCTGCTGAACTCTTATTATACTTGGGTGCGAGAGAGCTACAAAGTTTGGAAGTATATAGCTTGAGAGTTTGGAACTAATTGGTATATTATCGGGAAGTTATAATAACCAGATTATAGTATAAGCCTACTATTAAGCTTGAAGTGAAGTAAAACGCCTTGCTTTGAGGGATGTTTCTAGTACAGACAAAATAATTACATTTAACCTTCTTTAGTAATCATTCCCCAAGTTGCTCAGTCCTACTTCAGAATATTCCCGAATTGAATTGAGTTTTTCTGAACCATTTCGCCAGACAGCTCTGATACAATCCGCTAAGCCGGATATATTTTAGAGGTTTTCTAGTTCGCCCGAATCCTGGCCACCTTTCGTGAGAAACAACAGGCATCAAGTTGGCAGTGCTGGGGTCTTCTTGGCGGCAGGTATATTACCGTTTTATGACGGATCAACACAACTGCTGGAAAGTTTCGTAGTTGTTTTACCGGCTTTGAAGATATCCGCTGGCCCTGTAGCAATCATCTTAGTGAATTGTAAGTCAATGATGATTATTCAAGATAGCTACGTAGCTAAGCTCCATATATAAAATCCTTACGCCAATAGTCCCTAATCCAAATTACTCTCTATCATCGCACATCCGAATACGCCTGCAGGCAGGTTTTCTTATAGTATTTCCTCAATTTACACCCTCATTTTGCTCTATAATTATTAACACTCGCTTCAATTGTTATCGCCAAATACTTTCGAAATGGTGAAGGTAGACCTTCTATCTATCGTTCTTTCTGTAGGACTATTTCGACTCCAAGCGCATGCAAGTGTCGAAAGCGAATACTACCAACCATCTGTATCATCCTCGGAACCCGTTAAGATCCCACCAGTTCGTGCCCAGAGCTTATTCCCACACTTAGCCAAGCGTGAAAATGATCTCTCTCGGTTTGACCTCCAACACCAAGTTCGGCTCGCTTGGGCTGGCAATAGTGGTACGTAGCCCTCTATCGTTTTTGACGTGGATAAAGTTGATATTAATGAAAGATTCATGAAAATTTTAGGGGGTCAAAGGGTTGTCTTTGACATGAAGGTTAATAAGCCAGATCCTCAGCATCCTCTTCTATCCCTCGAGGATTTAGATGACCTTACCAAGAGCATTACTTGCAAAGAACCTCATATCGAATTAGCGTTCCATACTAAAAACGCTATGAATCGTGCTATCAAAGCCTGGGACTGGATTAATGAAAATGAATCCGACTACTTTTTCTTGATTGCTAATCACGAAGGCTGTGGACCTGAGGGCATGAGGCACCCTTATAAAGTTTTTAAGGTGAAATATGACCTTAAGGCACTAACTGCCACTCTAACGACGAAAGAGACATCCTGGGATGACGCTGCTGCGAATCACGAGGTTTCTTTCGGGGCTCGCCCTCACTATGAACAACCACATTCTCTTGATACCCAGCATACATCCGCCCGTATCATAGCACGCGATCAACCCAAACCCCAGGACAAAACAAAGGTTGACAAGGCGAAAGATTTGCTGAGAGATGAAAAGCAACGTTTCAAAGACAACCACACCAAAGAAAAATTAGCAGACTTGGTTCCCAATACCAAAGAAAAATTCATTGATGGTGCTACCAAGAAACCTGGCATTCTCAAGACTACTGTTGCAATAGCCGAAGTAGCCTTCAAAACCGCGAGGGATGGGTATAAGGTAGTAAAGAAATTTAAGCAGCTTATGAACGGTCGTGATACAGTCTTCAACCTTACAAGCCCTAAGAACCTCAAAGATGCCCTGATCTATCAATCGGGGAAAAAGGCGGATGATATATCAGGGGCACCCGCGAAAGAAGATAAATCACAGAAATCCGCAAAGGAAGACAAATCGCAGGCTCCCGCAACTACAATCCATTGCGACGGCTGTGAAACCCAAGGAACCTTCTCGCTTCATTCTCGCTGGGAGAAAAATGAAGGGTCCATTAAAAATATCATCATCTCAGGTTCTCCTCACGGCCTCAAGGGAAAGTTTGCTTTAAAACTCAAACTCTCCGAGACAAAAGCCAAGAAGGATATCTTGAGAAAAATGTTTCCTTTTCCCGTTTTGTCTCCGTTTACAATCGGAATATATACAGTCGGTCCATCCGTGCATCTTGGGTTCGGGGTTGAGGCTCTCTTGAAAACTAACGCGAATATGGTCGCTGGAATGGATTTCACTATACCTGACACGACGAACTTCGAATTTCACGCTGATTCTCCCAAAAGCTCAAAGGCTGGAGGTATCGCCGGTGCTTCATGGACACCATTCTTTCGCGTCGATGATCTAAACATTGCTGGTAGTGTCGGAGTTTATGGGGTAGTTAGAGTTGCTATCGCCATTACTTCCACCAGTAAATCTATTGGGGTTAGAGGCGACTTCAAGTTTGGAGTAACAAGTACTTTAACGGCCGGGTTAATCAAGCCAGGCGATTGCCCGAGCTTAGAAAACCATGTTCCATCGCTACCTGGTAACAGCCAAAAGCAACTTCCAGCCAAGGATGCAACACCGGCAAAGAAGGCCACGACCGCTCTCAAGCTCGGGGCTAATATCAACTTTGAAATCTCTGGAGGTATTGGTTGGGAGAAGAGCAAAGTTGACACACTCTACAAACTATATGAAGCAGAATGGATGTCGTACGGTTATTGTTGGGGTGCTGTTCTTCCTAAGAATGTCGAATTAAAGGTTTCGAATGTGGTTCCAAAAAAGGTGAACGATAAAGTGGAGCCGATGCCCTTCGTTCCCGATACCATGGAAACGGCATCGAAGGAGCATGGAGAAATACCCTTCATTGACGACTTTTAAATTTCCTTTTTATACTCAGTAATTCAAGTTCGAGCAGATCTACTTTCTATGACAATAATAATAATGCATGTATCAGTTAATCAAAAATCATATTACCTGTTATTTCACCGAAAATTTTTCAAGTAAAGATATTATTATGTGATTATGAAATTATAAGAGTACAAAAGGAATCACCTACGCCTGAACACCTATGAATACAAAATAATCATCAAGATCTCTCGGGAGGATCCCAGGTCCAGAGTAAGAACAAACAAAAGAGACAATGCGCAACCTACAATCAATGTAGACCAAGTTAACAAAAAACAAATTACCCACCGACAGAATGATATCCTTATTACAAAAAGGTTATTGAACCTAGATGCATCTAATACCCACGAACAGAATAAAAAAACAGTGAAACCGAAAACAGGCTGAATTGCTGACAAATGAAATGAAGAACAAAAGAAACAATCCAAGCACAAGAATATTATTTCGTCAATAATAGATAAAAATAACCAAAAAAAGATTAAACCCTCCCACTTTTACTACTATCCCCTTCTTTACCAGCCTCAGAAAGTCTAAGGCTACTGCTGGAACTTTTCCCTCCCTTGTGTATCCCTAGATAGCCTGATGGCTTAGTGGCATACATCCTTCTCGTCCCTCCAACTTTCCCCATATCAGACAACCTGGGTCCGCTGCCCGTTCCGATAGCACCAATACCACTACCACTATTCCCTTCATCATCTTCACGGCCCTGCAGATTACCAGCGGACCCCATCCGTGGTAACCCCAACCGAACATTCCTCTCAGCGCTCGCCTTGCGAACTTGTCCTAACATTCCATCGACCCAGGCCTGCTTCTCGGCCGAAATTTCTAGATTCCTACTTTTGGGCCCCGCGAGCCCCAAGGGAACTGAAGGTATAACAGGCGAAGAAGGCGACGCTTCCATGTTATCCTGGAAATCTCCGAAACTTAGCCGTGATGTAGGTCTTCTGAAATTCGCCGACAATCCAGTGTTGAGTGTTGGAGAGGCATATGCCGGATGTAAACCAGCTGAGCCAGGTGTGACTGGTCGATCGTAATTTGGAGTAGCAGGCGATGCTCTCGATTGTTGCTGTGTCTGTGGATTTTGCAATCCGTATCGGAATCCAGGACTGCTTCCCATTTGAGCTCGGCCGCCTGGGCTTTCCGGTCTTCTATTCATAAAAGGCGATTCAGATCGACCGGGGGTATTCCCTCTAGAGGCACCAGGAACGGGTAATTTGAAACTAGCTAACGGCGAGCTAGGTCTACTATTGCTAAACGTGGGGGTCGGGCTGCCCCTCTGGCTGCCCCTAAAGCTACTCCTGAGCGAGCTATTCGAACCACTAGCACGAATAGATCGCGCGTCTTCTCCGAATTCAACAAAACCTTCACTGGTCATCTTTCGCGGTCCTTGAATACCATGATGCGAAGCATACTCGATGAGATACTCCTTCAGATCAGCCCATCCACCACCAACTCTAACCATAACTCTCTCCCCACGGTCTCCGACCAATCTCACAAATAACTTGACGGGAGATTCCTCATCTGATTTGTGCAGGTGATACATCTTAACTTCCCCAGGTTGCGAAATCGTTCTCTTAGATGAGAGGGTCAGATTAGGCGCTTGGCCGATCGTAGGGGTTGAGGGAGTTCGCGCGATCGGTAGCTTTGATTCGCCAAATTTGGGTACTCTTCCGGAGGAATCCATAGCTGTATTGATCGGTGGTGGTACCATCTTCTTCATAGGTGAGGGTGTCATAGTCAGGGACGGAAGACCGATTAAAATCTTGTTTATCTTTCTCTCCAATCGATCCTCCAATTCTTTACCCTTCATCGGCGTGCTCGGCGGATTTACTAAGGGTCGTAAACTAGGAAACTCCATAGGAGACAAAGGAGAATTGATATCATCACCTCGCTCAACAGTATCTGGTACACGGATTTGTGGCTTCGAAGAAATCATCTGAGTCTTGCGCTTAACAACCTTGATCTTCTGAACCGGGTCGTAAGTCGGAGAACTCGTGTGGTGGGTGGACTGATTTGGTTGCTGTCGTTGAGAATTGGCGTGATGAGAATATTGATGATAGCTCCTTAGTGATTGTGTGCTGCCCTGTCCCCGAAGAGCTGTTTCAAAGGTCGGGGACGTTGGGTCATTCGAAGTCGAAGGCGAGGGTAATCCTCTTAGTGATTGCCTGCTGCTCTGGCCACGTAAGGAACTAAGAGAAGCAATCCTGGACGAACTTCTACTCGGGACATTCCTAGAATCCTGGGTAGGCGCTTTGGGTGTGATATCTCGCAACGACGAAGATACACTAACACTGCTCCTTCTCTTCTTTACATAGTTAGGATCAGTCTTCTCGAAGCTCGATTTCCTTTGCGGTACTTGCGGCGGTCCAAGCCTAGGTAATTGGCTTGCAGACGCCTTCCTAGGGATCCCAGACGCTCTTGAATCCGGCCTTGATTGAGTTCTTGAATCCGCTCTGGATTCCGCTCTGGATTCTGCCCTTGAATCTGCTCGTGGATCTCCCTTCGAGTTAACCCTTGTATGCTGACGAGTTTTCGACTCCTCCATACGCGGAGGCCCAGGTGAGACGTATGAATATCGCCGTGGGTTAGACATAGAGTTGTTCCTTTCTCGAGTTATCGCGTCTTTTGGTACCTGCGGCCTAGGCGGTGCAATGGTCGGAATACTCGATACTCGGCGGACATGTGAGGATTGAGCCTGGGTCCGAGTCGGACGGGAAGACATATCTGAAGTTCTGGAACTACCTCCAGTAGAGTTGCTACCGATACTACTAACGCTAGATTTCCGGGGTCGTGCCATTGCCTGCACGGGATTAGTTATCAGGATCTCAAGCCCAAAAGTTGGATATGGAAGCACTTACTGGAGCCGGCATCTTCCAGGAATCCCGCTCCTCACTTTGCCGAGAACCGCTTTTCCAATTATCAGGAGCCTTTCCCTTTGTTGTTTCAAACTCCGGATCTTCTAAGCGGAAGTCCATGCTGCTACTGCTAGTCGAATATCGAAACTGTTTCTCATCAAACTCTTCCTTGATAGGTGAGACCTCTTCATCTTCTTCCATGATTACAGGAGTATCTGGCACCATCTCGGTTTCGGTCCAATCCTTTACTTGGTCCAAGCTTGGGCTAGTGACGTCAGGAATTGTATCATCCGATAGCACACTGTTAAAGCTCTGCCCAAAGGAATCATTGATCCGGTGTACGATAACACTGCCGGTTGGACTCAGCGGCGTTGTGAGTTCTCTCGCAACCTCCAACGATTGAAAGCTGCTGAAACTCTGCTCAACACCACCATTTCTACTTGTCGCGCCATCGAAGGAATCATATGGAGGCTGACTACCAAGTTGTGTCAAATCTCGAGTATTGATATGAAATGGGCTCGAGAGTTTGGACGGTCCTGGAGGTTTTGTTGGTGCTTGAGTCGAAGGAACCGCAGGCGCTTCATCTGCAATCTTTATAGACACCCCGTGGAGATTCAAACCTTTTACCGGATCGCGTGCCATTTTCTTGCCATCCTGTTGGATTTCTTTGGATGAAGACGGAGACGGAGATGGAGAAGCTCTAACAATTCGAGGTGTATGTGGGGTTTTCACAACGTTATTTGCAGTTGCGGGAAGGGCGACCTGGGTATCTGGTATAAATGAAGGTTCCTCTCCGAAACGTTCCCTCCTAAGCTCCGCTTGAAACTCTTCGTCATCCGCAATAGTTGCCACATCACTGTCATCGACATCTGAGACATAGTCGTCTATGGTATCAACCGGTGCTAAGAACGGCGACACTTTAGTTGCGTGTTCCATCGAAGGCAATTTCGGTGCAGAGTTCAAAATTATATCTTGAGAGGAAGACATCAGTTTTGCCGGAATATGTTGTACGCTCGATATTCCCGAAGCTTCAGGTTGTGGGATAATTTTCTCGATATCTGCTATTATTTCCTCGGTCTCGACCAGGGGGCGTTCTAGCTCAACAAAACCATTGCCTTCATTTCCGTTCAGTACTTTCGGTGGCTCCTCTGGATCGATCTGTGATATAGCCACTGGAATATGAATATCCTCTGAGTTCTTTACCAGAGCAGTCGGATTCTCAAGTGTAGTCACAAACGATGTACCGGAGTCTACAATATCATGGCTTCCTTCGATCGGAGTCGCGGCCTGAATCTGGACCATCGGTAAAGGTTCTGGAAGCCTCAGAACAGGTGATACAGGCCTTTCTAGCTTATGCCCGATATCCAATTGTAAAGGCGAACCATCGGCCTCCCTTTTGCCAGGTTTCAAAGGAGTTTGCAACGGTGATACGGTAAAGCCGTCCGAGTCAATGGACCTTCGAGGTTCCTCAGCGGTGGGTAGAGACGGTAAGGCCACAGTATTTTCGTGGTAAGTAGTTTCGCCAACAGAGGTTTCCTGTGGCTGTACGTGTATCCCGTTGAGGTGAGGGCTGCCTTCTTCAGAAATAGATTGGATAATATTCTCTTCTTCGGATGGAAGCTCGGCACTAGGCGTTTCTGAAGATGAAATTGTCGTTTCCTGAGACAAGGGTATGCTTTCGCCCAACGCGTGTGTCGTCTGAGGCTCCACGACGTCGTGAAGTTGTATTTTGTCTCCGGGTTCGACAACACGAGAGAGATCTATATCCGAATGCTTATCCATCAATGGGGAGCCAATATTAGTAGTATCGATAGACTCTATCTCTTCTGGAATGAATTCCTTGTTCGTCTGTTCTTGAAGATCATCAAGATTAGAGGATACATCCTGATCTTCGGACACAGATGCGAATTTGGCCGTGGGTTCGATGAGAATAGGCAGGACAGGAGCTAGCTCTGGTTCAAAGGGCACAGCGATTATCCCCGGGGCGATGCTCAGGTGAGTAGAAGAGTCAGTGTGCTGCAGCGTATGTATTTCTGACTGAGCCGTTTCTGTCACCTCATGAGAAGGGCTAGGAAAGGTGTTGGTCAGTTCCTCATTATCAATGATTTGAAGTGTTTCCTCCTCAGGCACCAATTCGACCGCTTGAATAGGATCACTCAGATCGAGGATTGGAGTCTGTCGTTCTTCAGCGATGGGGCTCAACGTCGGGATTTGCATCTGCGGATGAAGATGCAACTTAGTGAGCTCATTTGATTCCAGAACGGGTGCGTTCGGCGAAGAATAGTCCTCTTCAGAAACTTTGAGGGAAGGGACATAACCAGTCTCCTCTTCATCCTCCTCCTCAAGGCCTTCAGAGATGGAAGGCATAACCTCAACAATATCGCCACGGCTGTTGATTTCAGCTTCTCTTATCGATGAATCAATTAGAGTGTGTGAGTTTGCTTCATATTCAAAAGCCGAATCAGGATCATTCAGTTGTTCTAACGGCTGTTCTTCCTGGGGTGCGGGCGGATCTTGTGCTGTTGTCTGCACTGTGATAGTAAGCTCTTCGCTTAGCTTCGCTTCAATAGCTTCGGCGACTGGAATAGTAATAGCATCTTCAGGAGACGAATAGGGTAGGTGAGAGGTCGTGTCTTCCAGAATATCCGACACGGTGAAATTTTCGGTGAACTCAGGAGCAAGCTGGGGCTCAATCTGTTCATAGACGGTATCCAAAGATAGGACTGGTAGCTCTCTACCAAGAGGTAGCTCATCTGCTATTCCCGGAATATTTGGCGGCAAATGCTGATGTCCAGTAGTTTCCAGTGGTACCTCTTCTATTGAACTTGTGGTCTCGGGTAAAGCCTCAGAGTCCAGCTTCGTATCATCACATACCAAACCGTTTTCTTCTAACGAAGGCTCTGGCTCCGCATTTTTGATCACATTTTGGGAAGCAATCTCCGCAGCCTCAGCCTGCTTCCTCGCTTCCTCTTCAGCTCGTTCCATCTCCTCATATTTGCGTATCATGCGCTCCTCGAGCTCACGTATTCTCTGCTCTTCTGCTTTGCGACGTGCCGCTTCCTCCTCAGCCAACCGCAGACTCAGTTCATTTTCCACCAGCTGTCGCTGCCGCTCTTCTTCTTCTATTCTCTGCAGTTCCTCAATTTCAAGTCGCAGGCGTTCCGACTCTTCTTGTCGTAGTCGTTCCTCCTCAGCCTTTCTCTCAATAATTGCTTGTTCTTCAACCTGTCGTATATACTCTTCCTCCGCTTTACGAAGCCGTTCTTCTTCTTCCTGTCGTATTCGCTCGGCCTCTTCTTTGCGAAGTCTATCTTCGTCTTCTAGCCGTAACCTCTCCGCCTCTTCTCGCCGCAATCGTTCCGCTTCTGCTGCCATGCGTAGGCGCTCTTCTTCCTCCTTGCGAAGTCTCTCTTCCTCGGCAAGCAGCCGCAGTCTCTCTTCTTCCTCTTTCCTCAGGCGCTCAGCTTCCACTTCACGCTGTCTTCTCTCCAACTCTTCCCTCCTCGAACGTTCAAGTTCCTCTCTTCTCCGCCGTTCTTGATCCATCCTCCTCTGTCTGATGATTTCTTTCCATCGTCTCTTCAAGCTCTCAGCTCGGTTAGCTTCTCTATAAATCCATCCCTCCATCGCCGCTTCAATAGCCTCTAACCGGTCGATCCACTCCTCGGGCACGGTCTCTTCCCTACCCTCTAACAAATCCAACATGCCATCGATAATCTTACCACAAACTCCGACCAAGTCGACCACGTCGTTCTTCCTCTTCTCCCAAATCTCATCAACCCCTTTCTCCAACGTCCCCAATGTCATGTCATTGACATTATCCACCGCAACGCCCTCTTCAATCTCCTCCAACCACCTTTCCCCTTCTTCACTCTCATTCTTGCCATCCTTTTCAAGCTTATTGCCCTTGTTGACAGCTTGATTGATAATCTTCTCTGCCCTCTCCAGATTGCCCAAATAAGGTGGGACAACTCTACACACTTCAACCCGAACCCCCCAGATCTCCAATAAATGCCATAGCCGGTGCAGTGGCGGGAGTAACTGCAGCGTTGTCGCCGTAATTATCGCGAGACTATCGCTCATCCGGCCGTTCCCTTGCTCATCAATCTGCTGAGATTTGAAGTGCAACACCCGACTCTTCAACCCTTCGATATCCAACTGCGAGAGATCGTAAGATATTGCCCCGACGCGGGTCGAAATGTAATTGAGCGTCAAAGTCGTCAAGCTACCCTGGAATTCTTGTTCTTCCTTTTTAGTTTGAGATTCCGAATCCGAGTCTGACTCTTCGTTATCGTTGGTATCGAGTTCTGATTCTGAGGTTTGGGCAAAGTCTGTTTCGCTATCGGTCGCGGGTTCCAGGAGCGGAGAATGGGTGACGGTGGAAGAAGCTGGGTGACTTGTCGGTGGCGGTGGTAACATTTGACCCGCATTGCCAACGTTATTCACTCCCAAGAATGGATTTCCGTTCTCATGGTTAGGCGGAAAAGGTTTACTCGGACTCGAGTTCGGTCTGTACGCTCCGGCGGCGGTAGCTGCGACAGCTCTATTCGGCGTGAAATCAAAGGTCTGTCGCTTCAAAGCTGTAGGCGTGCCCATCATCCCGCTGCCACCAACATTACCGTTGGGAAAACTAGTGCCGACTTGCAGAGACCTTCTCTTCATCTTTTTATCAAACCCTCCAGGTGAGAATGGCGACAGAGGTGTTCCAGGACCGTACATTCTACTCGGCGTCGTGGGGGTGTGGATGCCAGAGAGGTCAAAGTCAAGCCGTTTCACCATGATTGGGGTTGTAGTAGGAGACAGCAACTGATCAATTTGAGACATCGATATGGCTTCTTTTGTCTTTTTATCCAGATGAAGAGTCGGGATCACGCCTCCCGATGTTGATGGGTCGTTTCCGTTGTGTTTGGCAGCATTTGTAGCGTCGGCGAATAACTTTCGAGCAACTGGTAATCCTTTCCTCCCGTCATCCCTCCTCAATCCTGGTGAACTTGCGCCGCGAGAGTAGAGCATGCTAGAAGCACTGGATAAATCCACTTTCCGCCGTTTCTTCCTCCCTGCGGTGCCTCGTTCGGGAATTCTAAACCCATCGCCATCACTCTTCACCCACAACGTTGCAGTCTCCCAATTCTCTACCTCTCGCAACCAATTATCGATCTTTTCGGAGGCAGTGGCAGCCCAGACTCCTACATCTTTCTCACCGGGCAGGAAGTCTTGATCAGACATTTTGGTAATGGTTGTGGGTGTGAGACGGGATAAGAGAGGATCGTGGACTGACGGTGGGCCATTGGTCGTTGCGGCGCCGTGTTTGGCGCGAGTGGTGCGCGGGGAGACAGATTTGGGGGTCGAAGCTGTGGAGGAGGGAGGACGGGGACGGTCTTGTGGGAAGGCGGTGTGGAGGGGGAGAGGCGGCGGACGAGGTGGGTTTGGTGATGTTGAAGACATGGCGTGTGAGAGGCATGTATGTAGTCGCCTATCTATAACTCGGATTTATGTATCTAAGAATCTCCGTATTTTCTAGTTTATGCAGTTGTTGATGTTAGCATCCATTCGGCTCAGAGGTGTACCGAGTGTACTCCAGTAACATGTGAAGTGTAGAAAGAGAGAAAAACTCATACCTAGAGAGAAAAAGGTAAAGGAAATGGAGCAGACCCTCCGAATTGATAGCAAGCTTGGGCGACGGCCCAAGCTGAAAAGAGACGAGACGAGAAGCTTGGGAAGGAAGGGTGCTGGGAGGAATCCGCGATCAGAATTCCTGACGTCAGAAACGGACGCTCTCAGCGGACGAGAACTACTCTCAATTCTAATTAGATCCTTTTTCCAGGAGTAGCGAAGGAAGCGGCGGAAAGGAGAGCATCGTCAGATCCATCCATCTATCTATCTATCGTCGGCATCGGTGGTCTGAACGAAAAGGAGTATTAAATTATTATAACGAGAATAAGGGCGCGGTCGTCGGTCGACCCATCGCGACGGGCTTAATTAATTATCAATCAAGCAGCGTGTGAGTGCGTCTCTCACAACCAAAAATAAAATTTTAATTAAGCAAGTTCAATAGCATAATATGACTGATCCTGATCGTTTATTATTTCGAACCCGCGCCCACCCCTCGCCCTTTCCCTCTTCACCGCACGGTTAGCAGGCCAGCATCAATGGCAATCGGGCCAATGGCAGCGGTCGTTTGCAGGCTGCGAGCTCTGATTCGCGTGGATGCGACGGGCTAAGAGCCTTGCCCCACGCGCATCGCAAATCCATTCAGTCCCACGCGTCCGAAACGAGAGTAGTCAGTTCAAGCCCCGATCCAGACTCGTGGGTCCCTCGTCGCCTCGCTTGGAAGTCTCGAAAATCTTCCCCGCCGCTGCTGGAACCATCGAGAGTCATCGTGTCATCAGAAGGACCAACCATCCATTCGATCGAACATGTCGGGGCGTGTCGTTTATATGGGTCAACATGTCCGCCTTGGGTCAGAAACCAGCCTACCAACGAGCTACGGGCACACCATCAACAAGTGCATGTCCACGGGCTCGGAGCTACAGAGAACTCAAACGTAGGGCGTCATGCGAAGGAGTTCGATTGAAAGCTTCACAACTCCATTGGATTCAAGACTAGATCTCCATTATATAAGTCTAGAGGACCCATTGTATAGCACTCTTGAGGCTCGAAACATGCAAATCTGTCGTTAAGAATGGTAATGGCAAAGCTTTCGAAAGAGTCTCGAGTCATGTCGGCTAACGGACAATATTCCCTGCAGGTTCCTCGGCCTGGGCGACCCTACCATGCGAGCTTGAGAGATTCTCCAACCTCAACTTTCTCCTTCAGGATAAGACTCTGCCTCAGAGACGCCACACACTGAGCTGTCCTGCTTTCATTGGGCATGCAGCTTCAGCTCAGCAAATAATGGCACTCTCAGCTTCCAAGCCGGCTCCTCTTGCAATGACAAGAGCTCCATATATTATTGATTTATATGTATTCAAATCCAGCTGCCATTGTATCCTCCTTGCAATCTCCATCTAGATATCGATATCTCAAACAAGCATACAATGGCACCCGAAAAGCAATCCAACACCGAGACTCCATCTGTCGAGCACCCCCCATTCTGCGATGACGAATGGAGTCCCCTCCATGAAGTCATCGTCGGACGTGCGGAACACTCCTGTTTCCCCCCAGAACCCTCCCACATGATGAAAACCGTCTGCCCATCCGAATTCGCCCATGAATTTCGCCCTGATAACCCCTTCCCTCCATCTGTCGTCGCAAATGCCTCTTTCGAACTAGATAACCTCGCCCGGGTCCTCGAATCCCATGGTGTCAAAGTTCACCGCCCCGAAAACGTCAATTGGGAAGTTATATCCGGGTACACAGGAGCTATGGCACGAGACGGGCTAATGGTGGTAGGAAACCACATTATTGAATCCTGTTACGCCTGGAAATGTCGCCGCAATGAGATTGAACTCGCATATGGCCCGCTGCTATCCAAGCTCGCCCAACGAGGGTTCAAAATAATCCGTGCACCAGCACCACCAGATCCAGACACGATATACGACGGCTGTGATATCTACAACGGCGAAGGCGTCGCGAACTTCAAAGGTCCCAAGAAGGGGGACCAAACAACCTGGGCCATCAATAATTCCCGTCCCGCATTCGACGTTGCGGATTTCGTTCGTTTTGGTAAAACCGTATTCGCACAGTTGTCAAACGTAACAAATCAAGCAGGGTTAGATTACGTCGCCGCGAACCTGCCGGAATCCTACACTCTCCGTGTTCTCAACGTTGATTCTCCGTGGGCGATGCATATCGACACTACTCTCGTCCCCCTTCGAAAGGGTTTGGCGCTTTACGATCCACGTATAGTCACCGAAGAAGAATTACGCCGACATCCACCACTTGATAAACCGGAGTGGAGGTTGGTTACGCTGCCGTTCAAACCTGAAGGACGGAGTGATCCACCGTTGTACATGACTTCACCGTATATTTGTATGAATGTGCTCTCGTTAGATGAGAAGAGGGTGTTTGTTGATGAGAAGGATGAGGCTATGGCGGAGTTTTTTAGGGAGTTGGGTTTGGAGCCTATCTTAATACCGTTTCGTCATGTGCAGTGTCTTGGTGGGTCGTTTCATTGTGCTACGGTAGATTTGATTAGAGAATAGTCCTGTATCATGTAGATATGGATGTTTGAAAGAAGTTGGGCAGTGGTTGTGTAAGTTGAATGTGAACATGATGAAAGTAGACACAGAGTACTTATATATATAGACGAGAATCACTAGACCATACCATCAATCATTTGGCAAAGATAAATATCCCATACTTAAAACCATTAAAAAATGAAGTGCGAGATGTTCCTACGAATTCTTGTCTGAGGCTTTGATCTGTCTCCCGCGATGCATCTTAGCAAAAACCAACATTCTTTCTATCTTGCAATGTCTCGATAATCTTATAAACACTACGTGGAATATCTATCATGTGCAATAACGAAAAAACTCTGGGACAGGCTGAGCAATTAAAACTGGTGAGCCGATCAGACGTTAAATCAAGCTTAAGGTCACTCATGTTGAAGAAACCTTTATTAATTACGATGGACTATCTCATAGCTTAGTTAGATATCTCAATCATTAGCTTACTAGCTTACATCAAGCCTCGGCCTGTAAGTTTGGTAGCTCCAAGTTTATAATTTCATCTTTCTCAAGTGATAAAAAACCCGAGGAATCATTACTACGGTTGATCAAGATTGCCGGCTAGGCAGGTGTGTGTATTATATAGACCTTGGTACTTTAGAATATGAATTTGACATCTAAAAGTAGCTTTGGCACAACATCCTGGGAGCTGACTGTGCAAGATACCAACAAACCAGAAATCATCTCAATCATAATAGTACCGTAACCGCAAATACTAGTATATATCAAATATATTAGAAAAACAAGGTTGTATGTTACAGAATACCGGTATCGCCGTATACCCACACTCTCTACTACCAAATATGAAAAACATCATGATGCAGCATAAATACAGGGACATTGAATCATTCATCCACCCTGGTATATAATCAAATCATTCCAAAGAAAAGAGAGAGAAAAGAGACCAATCCAATGCCAAAAGGAAATCATTATATTATAATACTCTCATCATACAATACCCTTCACACATCTATAATACTCTCACTCTTTTAAAACTTTCAATCATGACAAGTTAGTTAGTAAGTTACTTATTCAGCAACAACGGGCCTTGCCTCTCCAACAGCAGCCCACCCCTCCCCTTCCATCCTCCCCTTCTTTCCCCAAAACTTCAACCTCCCCACCACCCTCTTCAACCCCTTCGGCATCCCCACCCTAACCCAAAACACCACCACCCCAACCATCACGAATATCACAACCCCACCGGTCTGCACCGGCGCCCCGAATACCCCCCTACTAACCAAAAACAAACTCACACAGCAAAACACAATCGGCGTCACGATCCAGCATTTATAAGGCCGCGGTAGATCAGGCTCCCGATACCTCAAAATAATCAATCCTAGTACCGTCAAAAAGTAAAAACTATACCCGGCAACCCCATAAAATGCAATCAAGGCTTCAAAACTGCCCACTATCGTGAAAAAACTGGAAAGCACAGCGTTCAACAACATGGCAAAGATGGGTGTTCTCGTATACGCGGTACCGAATATCGGTACCTTCAACGTCGTCCCCGTCGATTCGCCTCTCCCTGATGCCGCCGCACCAGAGTATTTCAGCCCTAGCCTCCCAAATATCTTGGGTAGGTATCCCTGCTTTCCGGCAACGTACACCAATCTCCCGCTCGTAAATGTCGTGGCATTTAACGCTCCCACGCAACTGATCGATACTGCTAACGCGAATAGGATTCCGCCAACGTTGCCGAACACTGTGGTGCCGAATCGAACCGCGACAGTCGTGGAGGAAGCGATGACAGAGGACGGTAGGACGAAAAAGTAGGATATGTTGGCCATGATGTAGCAAACTATGACTAGCGGCATGGCGGAGTGGATCACCCGTGGTAAATCACGGGATGGGTTTTTCATCTCGCCAGTGATATAATTGACCTATTTCATTGTAAATCACCGTTAGCACACCACTCCATATATCTAAAACATGCCCTATCATTCATAGACGAGAAAAAAAATAAGATGGTAAGGAGGGAAGAGCATACGTTATCCCACCCATCAAACGCCCATAACCCAGCATACAACGCTACAGCATATGCTCCCAAATCTTTGCTACTGCCTTTAAACCAATTCCCCTGCTTCCATTCATTCGATGGCCCCCCTTCCTTAACACTAAACCCCGTAACCGCAACCACAATCCCGATAACCGTGATCGCAATCAAACTCGTGAGCTTGATCATTAAAAATACATCACCCGCCCTCGTCCCAGCTTTTGTACTCAAACAGTTCAGAATTGTAATAAACCACAGACACAGCAACGCCAACGCCTTCACTGCGATCTGTGGAGGCGGCTCCGAATCTTCGGCCAACGAACCCCAAAACACCGAACCCAGGTACTCCCCCGCGATAATCGAAATGATGGCCGAAGATCCCGGTCGCATCACCATGATTGCGACCCACGCGAATAAGAAGGCGGGTAGGTCACCGAATATATGCTGTAAATAAGCTTGCGCCCCGCCGCTGAGCGGTATCGCCCCGCCAAGCTCAATGTAGGATGACGCCCCCGTCCACGCTAGGATACCCGATAACAGCCATATTATTAATGCTGCTCCGGGGGAACCTGCATTGGAGTTTACTTGGGCTGGGGAGGAGAAGATGCCGGAACCGATTTGCAGGCCGACGACGAGGGAGAGGCCGTTAAAGTAGGTGATTGATTTTTGTTTCTCGAGGTTTTGGAATGAGGAGCCGCGGGTGGTAGTGGGGTCGAGGGAGAGGTATAGGGGGTCGTTAGCAGAGGCTGAGAGGGGGAAGAGGTGGGCGTTAAAGTCGAATGTTGAGCCGACGGAGTAGGAGCGCTGTCTGGAAGGGCGGGGACCGCTGCGGCCGCGGGTGTCGGAGTCGTCAATGTCGAGGGTTAGGGGGTCGTCGTGGGTGGCTAGTTCAGCTGAGAGACGGCGGGAGGAGAGTGAACGGGAGGAGGAGGAGCGACGGGAAGGAGAGTCGGAGGAGGCGAGGGAGGCAAGTTCGAGAGAGTCGCGGCTGTCGGCGGTGGTGGCGGAGAGGGGGATGTTTGAGTAGGAGGCCATGGTGGCCGGGGGGGTCCAACCAAAAAGGAGAAGAGTCCGTAACAGGCGGGAAGGTACGTCAGTTCACAGCAGTCGGTCAAGCTTCGATTCAAGCGTGTCGCCGGTAGATCACGCGACGTAATTGGACAGGCGGTGGATTGGAAGTCTCACGAAGAAGACATCCTGTCACACACAAGGGGAGGGAAGAAGGAAGGAGGGAATACAGGAGACCAGTCCTGAGGGAGGTTGGAAAGGGAACGAGTAGCAAAAGACTTTGACGATGTCGTGGATGGTGTCGCATAAAAGTGCCAAACACGAGCAAAGGAATCCGAGTTGGAGCTATGCTATCCCTGGCTCCGTTTAACAGGTTCTCTGCAGTGTGCACCGCCATATTATATGCGGTGAAGTATACACCAGCCACAAGCTAGTCGTATGAGGCTGGTGGGAGGTTATATCGCATAGCTGGGATCCTATTGGCTGGGCTGGTGAGAGATTGCGAAACGCGTCCGACTCTTGCAGTTTTACAATTGAGAGCTGCCATTCCTGCCATTCCCGCCATTCCCCCAATTCCTATCGCTCGCTCTTTCTCTTCCTGCTCTCCTTCCCTGATCCCAGAACCATTCGCTTGCTTGTCTCGCTCGCTCGATCGATCGATCAGTGCGACGAAAGAATTAGCGTGGCGGCGAAAAGGTGAACAAAGTGCATGCGACGTCGAATGCGCATAAAAATGTGGTGAACGTGTGTCGCTGACCGATCTGCTGCAGGTCGTCTCCTTTCGGCACTTTGTTTATCCGTCCCATCTACGGTCCATCCTCCCCCCGAGATTATCGTCACGATAGTCGACAGACAACATGTCAAATAAACGTAGACAGATGGAATGACAATGTAAACACCAATAACAATGAGACTAACGGTGATGGGAAATGTCTACATGTCATGTCAACCGGGTAAAACCAGTAATAAATACGATGGCATGGAACGAACGGCAGACGTGAGACCCCAAGAGAAGCTGGGCCCAGCCCGATCAATTGAATCATTCGATTTATCTGCCACGCTGCCCAGCGCCATCCCAAACGAATTCGCACTCACTTCGCGGTTCGGCCGGGGTTTGTGATAGTAGCAAATTGAATTGAATGGGGGCAACTGGGGTTTGGTCGGGTGAGTTTTGCCGGGTGCGAGCCAAGTTACGTCGTGATTAAATCCAATTAATTTGACCCATCCCATCTTTTTCCCTTCTTTCCTCTTCTGCTTTTTTTTTTTTTTTTCGTTTCCACTCAGCCATTCCTGTTTCTCGCGTCCAATTTAATCTGCTACATTATCCCTCTCTCCTCTCTTCGAATCTCTCTTCCTTTTCGCTCATCCCAGTTATTTTCCTGTGTTCATCATTTTCCCTCTTCTCACTTCCCCATCAGCCAAAAGCGTATCCTTATCGATTAAGACAAACCTCAAACACAATGGTTGCTGCTACCTCGGTTTTTGTCACCTTCGCCTCTTTGGCTGCTCTCGCCACCGCCCAGGTCGGCGTCGGCAACCAGACTGTCCTCCCAGACTCGGTCGACTTGAACACCCGTAATGGCTGGTGTCGCTCGGAAATGGACACCTGCACAACCCTCTGCAGCAAGAACTGGTCCACAAATAACTGCAGCGCCGCAGCTCTCACCTACTCCTGCGTCTGCGCTGATGGCTCCAAACCAGACCTCGTCAATTACATAAACACACTCCCATTCTTCATCTGTCAGCAGTACATCGCCAACTGTGTCGCCGGTAAGAACCGATTCTCATTTTCCGTGGGAATAAATAAATGAAATTTCAGGTTTTGTTGACAATCAAACCAGGAAACGCGACGGAGCCGACGCTGCAAACAATCTGCAGAAACACAAACACCTGCGGTAGCATGGACCCCGCAGACTTTGTTGCTTCCACCACCATCAAGACTACATCGGCGCCCACATCCAGCAGCGGTGGTGCAACCAACACGGGTGCCGGCGGCGCTCAAACAACGTCTGCCACCTCCTCCCCATCCACCAGCCCGAATGCCGCTCCTTCCCTCGAATACGGCCAGGCCGGATTGATGCGCATGTGCGCCCTCGTCGCAGCATTTGGCCTTGCTGGGTTCGGATTGGTTCTGTAGTGAATGGCTCTTGAATTGATTAAATTTCGCAGTTTTTTCTATTCTATTAGCCCTTTTCCCATTATATTTTTTCTCCTTAAGCTTTCACGGTATTGAGAAGGGCACTACACGCCTCTTTTTTCTCATTTTTAATGTTTTAACGCAATTGATATGATATGAAGGTGACGGATGCTGACTGCTTTGGAGTCACGCGAGAAGATGAGAGATGGGAAGATGCGTGTAAAATGGTGGGCGGATGAATGCTTTGTGTGGCTAGCTATAGCAGTGTTCTTTGTTCACACCTTTTTAACTTTTTCTTTTTTTTTTTTTTCCATACATGATACCTCACTGTACCAAACCTGAGCTTACCACATTTTTAACGAATACACGCAATTCCTACCAACAGTAAAAGTAACAATCACACCTCGCGAGAATTTTATGAGAAAAAATATCCAATAAGTGGAAGTAGTATGCATGATGGACTCGTCATTCATTTCTCATTTTTAGCGTTCTGTGCTTGAGCTTATCACGCTAATTTAGCGGTTTTTTTGGAGCTGAGAGCCTGCAAGGAGGGTAAAATATTAGCAAGGAAAATAGGTTGGTTGGTGCATTTCCTGCATGCATGCATGAATGCTAAGCTTTTTTGCCCTTCCCTGATCTGCAGCTGCTGCAGGTTTTGTGACCCACTGGTATGCAGGATAATGGCCGGGTTGCGACGGAGAGTTGGTCGACGGAGGTGGTGTAGACCAGCCGGCGGACCGTGGGAGGGCGATATTGGGGTATGTTGGGTTATATTGTCTTTATATTACCTCGTGGATTGGGTTATTTAAGATAAGATTTGCTATCATTTCTGGATAAGATGAGATGAGATGATGGATGCTTTCTCTCTGCGATGCATGCTTGGGTTTGGTTTTCTGGGTTGGAGGTTAGCCGTGGATGTGCACGGATGGCTGGAATATGGTGGATTGTTCCTAGAGGTTGGTGTGCCTTAAAATGGCGGGAAGCTTCAGAGACCAGGGCTTCTTCGTATGGAAGTCCTTGGACACTTCTGTAAGCTACTTTCCATATGATTCTTGAAATGCTCGGTTGGTACCAAAAGCTCGCTAGCTAGAGCCTAATTGTCATTGCATCCGTTGCGGAGCCTAAGTACTAAGCATTTCTTCCAATGGTGTTCTCTTATATTCTCTTTTTTCCCCCATTATTTTCTAATCTAGTTATGATAGTAGCATCAATGACTTCTTCAGAGTTCTCTCGCTCCTTCTATCTTTCTCCCCCGCTTTCTGTCACATTGAATGAGAGAGGGGTATAAATCCTTCCCCTTTCTCCACATCCTCAGTCTTTTTTTTTTCTTCCTATTTTACAACTTCAAAAGAGGAATGACCAAGTATCCAGTCACATTCTATAATGTTTTCTTTATAAACGTGTAGCCCTTATGATATTATACCATTTACGCTTCACTCTTAACTACATAACCCGCACGACATTATAATATATGCAACTT
Source organism: Orbilia ellipsospora (assembly GCA_036971675.1). Taxonomy (NCBI): domain Eukaryota; kingdom Fungi; phylum Ascomycota; class Orbiliomycetes; order Orbiliales; family Orbiliaceae; genus Orbilia; species Orbilia ellipsospora. The sequence goes on from JAVHJO010000003.1 coordinate 1,586,716, forward strand.
ATCAGCATTAATATTCAGTAATTTACTAGAAAACTACAAATATATGTTGTGCTCATTCATCGTGGCCATTTCGGCATCTTTACCTAGTGGCTCATGTACGGAAGTTCAAAGCAGATGATAACATATCTTGTATAAAGACAAAAAGTCCTACCGAAAGAAAATGAGTAAGTCTAAAATATCCACTACTAGCAGTTCCCACGAGCTAACTGTCTAGGAAAATATAATGCAATATTATTGACAAGATCCAAGAGAGAGTGAAGAAACAAATAGATTGTGGCGTGGGTCCGTCCTCTGGGCTAGTGGCTGCGACCTTGTTGTATGGATCTTCAATTTTTTCTATTTGTACCCTGTTGGCGGGAGTGTAAATGCTAGCAGCTGGATAAATTTGTAGGTCGTATTCTTGGCGACTGCAAATTCCACCCAGATGTATGGGCAATTGCGTAAACCAAGTCCCGAAGTTCATGAAGATTGATGTTTTACTTTGCGACTATCCTCACATTGTATATAAGCAATAATGGACAATGTATTTAATAATTAATTGAATACAATATTATCCAGAATAATGGGATTGCCATCGCGACTCGCCTGTTGAACGATGAGTATTACTATCCAGCGGATATTTTTTCTCTAGCATAGATATCAAGCTAAACGTGGGATGTATGACGAACATTCTGTTTTATATGCTATATCTTTTTTTCATCATTATTTTCATTATTTTTGCAGCCTCATCCCAATTGTAAAGGAAAGCCCTTCATCGTATATAAAGAGAGAGTCAAGCAGCAGACACCTCATTTCCTACGCATTGGCACGGACGACCTCGGAGACACGATATATCGTTACTCTAGCAAGAAAATATGTTTGCTGTGTCAAATATGATAATTTTCATAACACGAATTGCTCGCGGCTCACTCTCCAGCTTTAACTAGTATATAAGAGAAAGAAACAACTTTACTATACAACCACCATGTACGCTAGTACTCCTACAAGTATTATATACTAAACTCCTTTCTTGCTACGTAACATAATATAGCGACTGTATAAATACACTTAAAAACACTAACATGGCATATCCGATTCCCATATCATAGTATTTCGAAACACCAACGTCTGTCATTTTCCATCTTGATGCGCGGAGTATATCAAGTGGAATTTCGTCCTCAACTCGGATAAGGTGAACTCCGCAAATTTAGGATTCAAGTCAAGTCAATTCAAACACTGAAGGAACAACTCTTCCAATAATGATATTTCATGAAGCTTTGCGGAAATATTTTATTCTTAGTGATTTTTCAATACCAGCATCACGGGAACGGGGAGAGGCGAAAAGGATTCGTATCGGAAGAGATCTCAGTTTTCATGTACAAGCTTGTCAGCATGTTGCAGCGGTCCTCAACGGCACAAATTGACTTTAAAAAAGGTCGCTCATTCAATGAGAAATAGAACGTGGATGCCAAGCTTACGCACTTGTTAGCTTGTCGCTAAGATATTTGTCACTGAACCAAGAGCGAATGACGGCGATGAACCCACGCGCTTATACAGCCCCATTTGCTGTTAGTATAACTACACACTAAACTTTCCTGGTAGTTCATGATGTATTCATATAATAGTAGTGCAGCCAACTTCGCTACTGTATGATTTATCTCAAAACCGATGTAAGAGGATAAATATTGTCAAGCAGCCCCTGCCCCTACTGAAATGAATGGCACGTCATACACTTGCATTGAACTTGAAGAATAGTCTGGTGGCTTCGGACGGTATATTTGGAATATCAATTGTTGAAGCTCTATCTGGCGGCTCAATGAAACCCTTGATTGGTTCGGCCGAACCTGGCTTGGATATTATCCGTTGTCCGCATTCTCTCAATACGATTGCTTGCTTTAATCTCTCTGCGATCGGACTTTGCAGATACGTGTAAAATATATGGCCAACCGTCTTATTAGAAACCTCTATAGTGTTGCTGATTTAAATTATCGATGAGACCATTAATCTTAGCTGGACTCTAAGTAGCTAGCCCCTGGTCTCGAGGCTAAGCTCCATCAGAATTTCCAGTCTTGTCGCACACCCGCCGGATGTCTCATCGGTCTGGAAGACCTTTTTTTCAGAATGTTTGTGGGATTTTTTTTTTTTTTTTTTTTTTTTTTGCCGTAGTAAACCATCATGTTATTTCGTGACTTCAAGAAAAAAAAATTTTGAACGTCTTTCGACATTTTTATATATAGATAATGGTAACCACCGAGTTTTCAAGAACACTAGGGTCAAAGCGATCTAGTATAGCTCATCCGTGCCGGCTGAAGCCTCTATTGAGAAAGTGTTGGGCGATTTCTAGTATGTATTTAGAGCGGCTCTCTGTTATGTTCATGTTTCATTAATAATAGCGCCTAGACTCTGAACAAGAGCTAGACCTGCTTCCGATGACTCTGTTTTGAGGCGCAGGAAAGCTTAGCAAACTTATCTGGACGGACGGCCGCCGGTTTTGGGTATAATCTTTTGATCTCTTTTCGTCTCCCAGAAATGATGACATGGGATATTTCGTGTTTCGGTGACAAGGATTTTCCTTTCACGCGCTTCTTTGAAGCTCGCGGTTGTAAATGTGAAGGAGAAGAGATATTGTTGTCAACAATTGCAAATATATGGCGCCATAGAGTGGCTTAACGACATCCCCATATTGATCAATGCAGCATGCCAGGTTTACGACAGCTGCCCCGACCTCTTTTGTATACCATTTGAAGCCTCATGCCGCCCGCATATGCAAACGCACGGTGCATCGGTGACGCCACGCACGAAACATCGAAACATCTGGTTGGACTATACGCCGCTGATATGATATACGGAAGTCATGTTGACAAATTTTGGACACAGATTCGGAGCTGCTTGCATCAGCATAAGCAGACACCGTGGGGGGATAACTCGAATTTGCAGAGTTCAGGAGATACTACCATCCGCTCCTCGCATTTTAAGACCAATGGGCGCCGGTTAATCAAAAAGCCCACCAGTCAGCAACGCGAGCCTCTCGGTATCCCCGCACCGGTTTACCAAAATGGGACTAAAAGTGGGCACTGTCAAACAAAAGCCGTTACTATATTAGGCTCCCGGCCACCAAGAAGCCCTATCCTTGGTACCTGCCCCTCCAAAGGACTTCATAGGAATCGAATCGAACACCGTCCTCGACAATGAGGCTGAGCTTATGCAGCAGAGGAAGCTCCTCCTCGGTCAAGCAGGGGGCTCAACATGACTTAGAAACACGAATTATACCCATTCAGCCCTACACAGCTATACTACCCCAGAGCTTACATGCTAAATCTTTTTTGGTCATGTTGTTGGTGGTTTAGTAAAATGCTCCGCGATTTCTCGTCTCCTAAACTATGGCTCGAGACTTTTCCTGCCATTCAATTCCCATCAGTCAGCTCTTGTTCTTCGAAAACTTTATCAGCTTGTAAAATCTCTTCGTGCCTTCAAGATATCTCTTCTTGAGGCCTTATTTTTTCAATCATTATCTGGGTTTATTCTTGGCGTTTATAGTTTCATGCACATTATACATGACAAGAGTTGACAGCGATTCGTTTTCGCATTAAACGGTTTTTTCGGGTGGCGCCATAGCCGGACAGCTGCAGTGTGACTTTCACAGCAGGACCTCATACAACAAAGTATTTAACGAGACTGAACTTCTTCTTCTCGAGATTCTACCAAACCTACCGTATATCCTCATTTGAGGTGAAGCTGGCGAAATGGCACCGAAGTGCAGCAGATCATGGGAAGTGTTTGCCGCACTGGCTAGTTTATTTGTCGGCGCCAATGCCCAGTTGACAGCAAACGACGGGCTTTGCCAGAGATTTGGCCACCAAGGTATGATAGACACGGATACCTAATGTTGCATCCACACTTCTAATGGCTTTAATATTTAGGGACGCTTGTGGGAGATAAGCTTATTCTGGCTGGCGGGTATAAAATAGTGAAAGACCCAAGTACTGGTGTTGTGAAAGAGCAGGCGAGTAAGTGAGACAACACACTGGGAAGCACATGAGGGTGGCGATACTAACTTGCGTACAATAGCGAACGACTTCCAATCATTGGATCTCGGGCCTCAAGGAACATCATTTGGGTTAGATAAGAATAGCGTACATCAGAACGGCCCGCCGTGGAAAGCGATAAACTATACCGTCAGTGGAGCTGCAGGTCTACCCCAGGTCGCCAATGGTGGCATGTTTACGAACGGGGAGGATTTATATATCTATGAAGGCCGACTACCCGCCCTAGGACCGGACGCGAGTTCTTCACTGTGGAAATATACTTCGGCCACAAGCACTTGGGGGCAAGAGTTTACCTGGACGCATGCCGATACAAATTTACCGAACCGGGTATCAAGGGGGGCTAGTGCGACAGTGGGGAATCAGGGTATCGGTGTTTATGTTGGCGGCGCTAGGATATTCAAGAATGATTCAGCGAATAGCGGAAACTGGTACTATCCGAGCGAGGAGCAGCTCACGATTTTCGATCTCAATACATTAAACCGGACAACAACAAACCTTCAAAGCTCACAAAAGCGTGCTGGTGCGTCATTAGCATATTTACCTATTGGAAGCAAAGGAGCGGTAGTGATGATCGGTGGAACCTTGGAGAATGATGAGATTCGGGTACGATTAGTTTGACTGCCAGTTATCAACAGAAACTGGTTGAAATAGCTAACATATCGTTTTAGGAAACCGGCAATATTGCCAATATCGCCCAAGAGAACTTCGATCCGGACGATCTTAACTTTGCGCCAATGCAAAGTGTTTCGATATTGGATGTGGCTACCAAAAAAATATATACCCAATCAACTTTTGGATCTTATTTCCCCGATTCCCGTATGGAAGCCTGCGTCGCTGTTGGAGCGGCGCCGGACGGCTCGTCGTATAATATTTACATGTTTGGTGGTAGCACTGGAAGCTCTTTTCTGGACAGAACGGCAGAAAGTTACTTCAATGACCTTTATATTCTTTCGATACCAAGTTTTAGATGGATACAGCACACTTTTGAGGCATCGAGTCGTGTTCCCTCTGGACGAGTTCAGCATACATGTCACGCTTACGGCAAGAACCTGGTAGTCTTGGGCGGCGCTACATTAAACAACACCAAAGATTGCACTTGGGACGAAGTGAACATCTTGGATATGACAACCTTAACGTGGTTGACGACTTATTCTTACTCGACGGGAGGGTATTCAGTTCCAGATGTGATTATGGGAAGCATATCAAACAACGGAAAAGTGCAAACTGACCCGGTGAACGGATGGGACGATCACAACTTGCAAGCCTTATTCCAGAACAGTGGCCACAAGAGCAACACGATGGTTAAAATCGCAGCAATAGCTGGCGGTGTTGCTGGAGGGGTGATCCTAATATTAGTTCTCATCGCAGGAGGCTACCATTATAGAAAACGACAGAGAGAAAAGCGAGCCCAAAAGTTGTTGAAGACAAAAGTAGCGTACGAATCATCGCGATACAACACCGGATATGACCCCAGCAACGATAGGGGAGCGATGGAATTACACTCTTCGCCTACTAGTGCCACTTCCAATACTTTTGATACGAGTTCCGGATACGCTCACCCCGGAAAACTATGGAGAGGCAGTCACTACAGCTACGAGCTTTCGGAGGCGGATGTAGATTATCGAGACGACGATGAAGCCAAGTTAATAACCCACGACACTAGCCGTGGTATGCCTAGCGACTATTTCGAAATTGGAAATCCAAGCACTCCGACCGCAATGGAGAGACATGAACTCGGTGGAGGTAAGTTTGTCCAATTTTCTCATGGTTTTTCGCAGCGACTAACCAATCTTTTAATGTAGATCTAAGCGACAGACACATGCAAGAGCCATACAGTGAGCTCGAATCTCCGTTTTACACACCAAATGAGAGATGGAGGTGAGGGTTGATCGTCTTCTATAAAGCGATAGCTCATCGTCCTTTCAACTTGTCAAATATTTATCTGTTCTTACCATGTCTATTATTTAGCGAGCGTTGTTTACCAATCTGTAAAAATATTATATAATTTAATTCCTAAACACAATCATAAGGCCTATGCGGTCTCATCTCTGCTAGATTATAGAGTTGTTTCAATTGCCTGGATTCCAGCTACATCAAAACCTGGAATATCTCAAATAGATGATATGTAGCTAGGGTATTGCGTACGAAGTCGTATTCATGTTCCGGGTCTTTAGGTTTCTGCATAGTTTTACGATAGTTCGCCATCAACGGTTTGTTCTCTTGCCACCTTACGAAATATTGCTCGGGTATCGAAGCATAATACCTCATCGTCACTCCGATTACCTCCAGGTTTGGCGGATAAGTCTTTTCCGGGTCGTCTAATATGCCTTCCTGTTGAGAACTTTCTTTTTCAAAGTAAATAAACGGAACACTATTGCCGAAGTATGTATCTGGCGTCATTATCCAAAGAGCGCGAAGACTTGGAAACGCGCCCTCTGGCATCGTTATCTTGATTGGCTATTAGATTCGAAATACAGTGTCAGTTTCTTCTATTTATTGCGATAGGTTTACGAGGAGGTGCCGAGGTGAGATTCCATACCTGAGCAGGCGTATTGTGGAGAGTGACCGCAAACTCCGTTAGTTTTGGCATGGCCATCATTTGATTCCACGACTCTGTCGTTATCGGACACTGGAGAGGAGGAAATGCTTGTTTGGTCATCACAAGAAATAGTTTCCGAAGGGAATTTGCATGATGCTGGAGATCTGGATATCTCTCCTCTTTTTCAGTCCAGATAAAAACCCGCAGTTCAACAAGGCGGCACGAAGTTTCTGTATTCTCAAGAAATTTATAGACCATGTCCGTAATACCATAAGCGTCAACGTGTAAAGTTGTGAGTCTGGATTGTGTGCACGTGTCCATCTGGGGCCATATGGTGGACCTGAGATGTCCGCAACTATAGATTTCTAAGGAAGAAACCCGATGCATGTCGAGGATGGGTCCCAGTAAGCTCGAGAGATCTGCGCTCTCGGTCTCAGAAAGCTTGAAACCAGAGATCCTGAAACTCTCAACTTTGGGCAGGAAAATATCTTCACCTCCCCTGGGCGATATGCCGCGCGTTTCCAGTGCGTCTTCAAAAGTTGACCTTTTCCACTGTTTTTCCATTAGTTGGGCCCTCTCGGTTTCAAAAGACAACATTTTAATGGCTATATGCTTCAAAGTGTACCGGTGTTGATATATAACCTCAACAAGCCTTTTCAGCTCTTCGAAGCCGCGGATATCATCCACCTTTAAGTTGACGAGTGTTCCCTGGGATAGGAGTTGACAGCAGTACTCTTCCAAGTCTAGTGGCTCATCTCTCATAGGCAGCGGCAGAACGTCAAGAAGCTCAATAGGACCTGGAATTGAAAGACGCCCGAATTCAATAGAATTGATATTTTTTTGCGATTCCGCGAGATATTTGTAGATACTCTCAGAAAATATCAACTCCGTTCGCCATCTAGAACACAGTCCTGCAAATTAGACGATCTAGTTTAGATTTTATAGGCTGGAGTCGTGGCCCCGAAGTCAACATTACTCACATTATTTCTCTGATAGCACCAGGTTCAAGACGGCGGATGAACTTTTCGAAGTTTCCCCCCAGCGATAGTGAAATAGCTTCAAGGGAACCGGCAGGCAGGTCAACGAGCCAAAACCCCGCGTCTTCGAAACTACCCTCCACACCAACACTTCTAACATGCCGGAGATTACGATTGGGAGCATCTGTTCTATAAAGAGAATGAGACCATTTATCCACAGTTCTGAGACCTCTGGTTGTGAAAAGGATTTTTTCATATAGCTTTCCGACAGAAACTTCGTTCGCTTTCCAGCTCACAAGGGCTAGATTCAGCAGATCTACGTTTTCCAGCTGTGTGGAGAGTAAGTACTTCATGTATAAAAGATAAAACCCTAGGCGGGTACGCTATCCTAAAGGACGCTTTTTCAAAGGTGCTGGAGTCTTACATATGAAACTATTTCTTGGACGATCTCGAGGGGAACGTTGAATAGCCGAATTTCACAATTATTGGTATGGGCGTCGCCCACATGTTGCTGTGGCTCCCCAAAGCCAGTCGTCGCGCATGTATCTTTGATGCCATCCATTTCCTGATTTGTAAATTCTATCCTGGAGACCCTAGTTTTTCATGTTGCTTGGTTCTGAATACTCCTGGGCTGCGAGAGGTCGACTCTTAGGTAAACCAATAACTGACAAAGCCGCATGCGACGTCAGCCCCGCCCAAAATACAACAAGAAATATCGAATAAATGTGTTGTGGCACGCAAGAGAATCTAGACCTGTGGTCCAGATTGGTCTCGCAGCGAGCCAGACTTGTCCAGATCAGCTGAGCTGGAGGACCGCGAAGGGACAGATGTGGGTATCAGCGCTTCCAAATACACAAAGCGTCTTTAAAAAACGTCAGATGCTATAGCGGCAAACTTTGAGAAAGAGAATGCCCTTCGAAATCGCCAAAGCAAGCACAAAAAGTGGAGAACCGCTCGGCTACCAAGCAGCTAGTGGAATTACATATGCATATTTACGGGAGGCTAGCGGTTGGGCGTTCAGCTTAGGGTCCGATATATCCAAGCTAAGAACACATAGAAAAAGCATTTGAATTTTAATACCTCTTACAACGCTATCATACAGGAATTTCATTGACTAGTCATTACCGTACTTAGCCGGACCTAGTTTCATAGTAGTCTAAGGGCAAACCTAGAGCAGAGCATCGTTCACAGCCTTCTAGGGCGGCTTGTCGTCCATTCCATTCCAAAATTCTTATTTTGGGATTGCTCGAATCAAACTTCTCCCATTGCCCCGAACTTTCAATCTGATTCAAGGTATTCCAATAACCTCGGACTTTGAGATACTTTTGATCAGGATTTGGGTCATTTTTTCGAATGAATGAGGTCCAATAGTCAACAATCAACTGTTGAAATGGGATATCATAGGCGTCTCGAGGTTGTTCTCCACTGTATAGTAGCATTCCAAGAGCGTAGTCCTCCTCTCCAGAATGGCATTTATAATACTCCTTGCTAGGATCTCCAAGGGGATGCCCGGCAGTAATAGGTGGGACACATTGAGGTGTACTCCACCACACTGGCTGATATGTTCTGTAAAAGTTGTAGTTATACACAGCAGGGAGAGTGTGATGCTTAGTCGTGCTATACGCCAAAGCTGCAGCACCACAGATAAATGATGCATCACTTGTTATCCTTGAGGTCAAATTAAATCCAGTGAACCCTGCAAAAGCGGCATTGTCTGCAAAGTCTGTGATATTGATCGATTTTCCATCAAGAGATGCAAAATAAGACTGGCTAGCAAACGCGAGCCAGTCGCGAGAGGATGCCGGGTTGCCCTTGAATTGATTCATATCCCAGTTCATGGCCCATTCATCACGATTGTTACCGATCATGACAGGAACATGTGCCATATACCCTGGCCCGGAAGTCATCGGCCAGTCCTTCGAGGATAAGTATATGTTGTCAATCACCGGAATGCTAATATGCCATTCATTAGAGTCAATAAATTTCAAGATTTGGAGAATTCGGGTGCCTTACTTCGCGGTGGTTGGGATTTTGTTCAATACATCCGCGGGGATATTCTTGAGACAAGACGCTTGGTATCTGCCAGGAGGTGAGGCGTTGCATCCAGTATCCTTCAGAACTCCCAATCCTTGATAGGCGGTTGCCTCGTTGATTGTGGAATAGCGTGCGAACCTTCCATGTGGGAAATACCCCACTGGTAAGCTTTCCATAATTCCAGCCCTAAATAGACCTTCGGCAGCTTTGCTAGCAATCAAAGCTTTGACGGACGCTGCGCCGGCGGAACCTCCACCAATAGTGACCCTATCTGGATCTCCTCCAAATGCGCCTATATTTTCACGTACCCATTTCAGAGCAGTGACCATGTCACCCAAGCCATAATTACCAGTGATGGAAGTCCCATTGATGGCAAGCCAGCCGAAACTGCCGAGTCTATAGTTGATTTTAACAACAACAATGTCACCTCTAGCAGCCATGGCGGCACCATCGTAGTTTCTAATATTTCCACTATTCTCGGTGTACCCTCCTCCATGAATAAAAAACAGTACCGGCTTGAGATCCTTCTTATTGGTTTGTTTCCCGGGAAGGAATGGTGTCGCAACATTCAGGAACAGGCAATCCTCACTACCAGATGGCGGTACGCCTCTCCACTCAGAATTCTGGATACAGACATCCCCAAATTTCAAGGCAGTCACAGATCCTCTTGCGTCCAAAACCGTAGAATGTTCGAATCGACGTGGGGTGGGTGCGTATCTAATTCCGTCGAACCTCCATCCATACGCATCTCGGAATCCAGTAATAAGCTGGCTTCTTACCGGCAGCGTAATTTGATATCGAGGGGATGCATCCTGATAGGTATAGTTACTTAGAGCTCCGGAGTGTGTACACAGAACAGGTCGCTTTTCATTGCAGTTGACATAGTCGACCTTTCCCGCAAGATTGATAGCCCGGCAGCCATTGTCGCCTTCGGCGTATGGAGCCACCCAAAAAAGCTGGGAAGCTGGAAATTTGCCTAGGTGAACTTGGTATGCTAGACTGTTATTGACACCGGCGCGGAAGTCTTGAGCTTCGGGCGACCAAAGACTCTCTGATAGCGTTAGACATGTAGAATATGCAGCATTGTAGTTCTTTGGGGATTCAACGAGAATTGCTGATGCGTTCTTAGTCGAATATTGTGCTATAATTTGAACCAATATCAGCATTTTTTACACATTAAATTGGATAGATATTACTGCCATCTTACCCCAGAAATCCTCTTCTTTGAGAATGGTTAACGGTGTATCGAGATCAGACAAGGCAGGGACCGCTAATCCATTGGCTTCAATGATATTTTGAAGCCAGCAAACTGCTAATAAAATGGCGTTAGACTTCATGACTCCACTTCGGTTAAAATACCAGCTCAAGTCGAACGTATATTCAGAAATTCAAGAACACCAAGACAAATGTGCAGTATCAAAATATTTATACATTTTAGAACAAACATCATACCCCTCAGATTGGTTCACGAATACATGATGAACCTTAACTCACAGGGAATATTTGATCCGAGAAAAATATTGGAGCGTCCCGCTCCAACGTTCGTGGCATGTATACTAGGATAGTGGTCTTGCACGATACCATTTCTAGACGTTGCTAAGTCGGTTGGTTGAATCCAAGCGCTATATTCAGAATACCGTTTAAGATTCGTTTTATTGTTTCCAGGCTCGGCATTCGCTTAGTTCGATAAAGTAGCTGAGAAAATCACCACTTGCCCGCGCGGGTTGATCGCCTCGAATGAGGATATCCGGGCCGGAATATATTTCGATCCGGTTAACATCTATTGCCGACTTGTTTGCCGACTTTCGGCGATTGGTCTGCTAACTTGACTTCGACGAGGGCGCGAGCGAATTGAGAGGGTGAGTTGACTTCAAAATGTGATATTTTAAATTTCAAATATTACCAAATTCATTCCTTAGCGGATGGAGAATTATAGCATAGTTCGTCTGAGCGTATGTTTAAACTTATCGATACCAAACAATAACCGTCCGGCTCCCTACTTCTATTTCGAAGGATAGCATAGTAAATTTTTGCAACTTCGCCTCTGCCTATTGAGGAAGATACGAAAACTTGTCTTTACTGGAATCAAGCAAAATTTATCTAGCTCTAGACTTATCGAATGCCGAAATCTCCCCTTGCAAGTATATATCCCGCTCCCGCAGGGAGACTTTTAAGCATCTGCCAAAATTTCCACGCGGCTAAACTTATCAAGGCTAACGGTAACCTAAGAGAATTTGTGCTTGGTAACAAGAACTGCTCGGTCACCTACTAGGATCAATGGTCTCTTAATTAAAAGGAATTGGTGATCCACATATAAGTAATCCAGAATAAAGGTTTAGAAAATCCCATCCGCGAATCTGCGAAATCTCGCACTCAAGCTTCAGAGTAGACAACAAGTTGATCATGTTTGATTTCATATTGCCATTCGCCTACACCCACTTTATTTGCTCTTGGCGTGTCCGCTCACACTTACCCAATAAAAAAAGCAGAGATTTAACATGTGGTCAACCTCTTCAAGGAAGATGGCTGCGATTTGTTAAAATCCCACATCGGGTCGTCTTGATACGGAAAGTCAACGAACAGAGAGAATAAATTCATCGAGACCTTTAATAGAAGGTAGGATTTCGGCAATTATATTAACACTTATTTACAAAAAAGGTACACCACATAGTGATTGACCACTGCACGAGCGCTCCTGTGCGGAATGTCAACCCCCGTGCCCAAATGTTGGCCAAACTCGAATAGCAAGCCCTAAGATCTTGAACGCCTTCCCAAATGCTTTTCAGTCCCCAGATGCAGAAAAAAATTTTAAAGTCCCTCCCTTTCAAATTTACCATTAGAAAGCGTAGAAATATCCACCCCATCGAAAATAATATGTAGAAAATATTTAAAGAAGAAATGAAGTTGCTGAATGAAAAAGTAACGCTCAATAAAATAGAATCCATGACATCGGTAATTTTCGTGATTTTTAGCATTCATGCCTTCTTTTCAGTACCAGTTTCTGCAAGTAGCTTACGCAGTCTTTCTGCAAGAAGCCCAAGCCTGGAAACAACGGCGCCACTGCCCATGCGCTCCCGTGGCTTTTCAGTGAACATTCCTCGACAAGCGAGAGCCACTAGCTCCCTGACCACTGCATCTCCAGTGCCATCAGTATCTTTGTCCTCAGCAGCTTCAACCAAAGCTTCGCACCAGCTTCTTACAGAGACAAGATTGGCACGAAATGAAATATCGGGCTTCTTAGCCTTTGGAGGGGCTGGCTTGGCTTCGGAAGTTAGACGAGATGCTGGGCGGGATAATGGCTGGCTAGAGCTGTGACTCCGTGGTCGTTCAACAACTGTGACGTTTGACCTGGTGAACATGTTGGTTCCAAATAACGTCCTAGAACTTCGCCCACTCCCTGACGACCCCAACGACGAGCTCGATGATAAACTGTTTCTCAAGCCTGGGGCTTTCCGTCGGTGATTTTTATATACCGACATTTTGAGTTTGGAAACGAATGTCAATATATCCACCATAACACAAGCAAGACTGAAAACATCCGACTTGCATAAAATTGCGGTATCAGTAGCTAGATGGGGTTGCTCCCCAAACAATGTGACAAGACCAGCAGCATCCGCGTAGTCTTCTGGAGCACCGTATTCGTCTCGAACTTCCTCTCTCCCCTGTCGGTTGAAGACATCCAGGGTCCCGGTTACCGGTCCAGCGTCGCAAAGCATCAACTTCGATCCATCGCCCATAACGTGGATGTTGAGAGGATTGATATCGCCATGGCGAATGTTCTTGAGATGCAGAAACGCGATAGCACTCACGAGACCAATTATCCAATTGAATGCTAGGACACGCTTCTCCGATGTTGACATAGCGGCGATGAAATAGGACGGTGAGCGAAAGAACGCGTCGAGAGTTATTATAGGGGCCGGGCGGTAGAGAAGGTAGCCCATATCGTTTTGAGTGTATGAAGCAAACAGTTCAACAATATTAGCGTGACTGATGCTTCGCGATCGAATCGTTTCGATATGGAGTTTAAAATCATCATTAGCAGGGGTCGTGATCCGGGTGATGTAATCGTGATTTCGTTTTCCATATGGTCGAACGACTTTTTCCACGAGGAAATCGCCGTGTGAAGGTAACTTTTCTAGGACTTCGAGAGGAACAACTTCTTGCTCTTCATATTCAATATGTTCGCCAGTATCTATTCCTCTCAGAAGAAACTGAAATTGTGTTCTCCAAAATTTCTCATCGACCTCATCGTCTGGCTGTGAGCACAAGGCGAGTCGGGGAACCGTTCGTCTCGCGATGGGTAGATCCGCATCATCCCAGGCATCGTCGATAATCCAGAATATTTGTTCGGGGACTCCCATATGGAGCAGGATAAGAAAAAGGCGACTAGCTTTGTGTATGATCCACTCCATGTAAGTCTCATCAGTGAGACCAGCACCAAAGGCCACAGGCATTTTCAGTCGATCCTTCAGCGAAGGTTTCAATCCCGGTACATAGGGTATATTCGAGGTAACGAAATTTTCCGTCACTGTATATTTAATTCTCATGTCGTCCCACCATATTTTTGCCGCCTCAAAATCCAGTCTTTCCTGTGTACCGAACCCGAAAATAATAGCATTCATAGTGAGGAACTGGCTGCCAACAGCCAGGGCTTTGCGTTTCATTTCTTTTCGTCTTCTCTTAGAAGCCGACAGATTTTCGTTTTCGTCTCTTTGCCCATGCACGTCTAAGTAGAGTCGCGAGGGATCAACCTGGGGTTTTATGTCAGGTAGGGCGGAGAAGTGGGAGTCGACGGTTGAAACCGAGGAGTACATCGACGACGAATCCACGTCATGATATGTCCCATCGGCGTGGCTGATATCGTCAAAAAATGTAGGGTTTACGGCGATCTTTTTATTCGCTGGTTTTGACCCTTCAATATGATAGCCGTGGCTCCTAGCGAATATATTTGGCGTTAAGTATTGGGATCTTGAGGTTTCCCCAGCCGAAGAATATGAAGATGGATAGTATGACATTATTGCGGTCATTTTTGACGTCTTTGAAGTGGTTGTCTATCATATAGATACCATTACTGTCGAACAGCGGCAACGGAGTAGGTTGATTCCCCTAACATGTCATTTCCGCGTGTTCCGCGTGAGATTCCGTCGCAGCCTTGATGTTGGAGATTGTGTGTTGTGGGGGCTCCTTTTGAAGAATAATTCTCGAGTCGAATACCGTCGTCTGGCAAAAGTACAGCAAGGTTTCGATAATAAATTTGAGGGTTTCTTAAGTTAATGTATAAAATCCAAAACGGAGTTAGGTCTTAATTTATCTCTCTCGTATCGAAAGACAAAGTTTTGATGTCTCGGTTTCAAGCATCGAGCGAGGCAACTATAGGCTTTTGTAAGTTTCGGCAGAGACTGGTGGGAGGTTCCGAACTACTGAACTACAGGCTTCTGGAAGGAAATGGATTACATCAGGGCTGTGGCCAAGGGAAATTATTTGAGAAGGCATCCAAACAGGGCATAAAAGTGCGGGCAAAAGGCTAGGTAGCTGCAGCTAAAAATGATTGGAAAAAGAATATGCATGATTTGCAAGGTGTGGTGGGTTTTGGGCGATGAAAAAATCGACATGATGCATGAAAAGATCTCATGCATGTACCAGCGGAGTACCTCGTCCTCTATCGAAAGACAAACACAAATATGGAATCAAGTAGGATAACACATGCGATGATCGAATCGAAAGCACTGGGTGACTTACCAGAAACCTTGTGTCTGTAACTGAGTTCGGGGCTGCCTCTGCGACACAGTGCTTGAGTTGGAAGCGAACTATTTTAGGACCGCATGCGCAAAAGGTTCATCTCTGTTTAAAAGTGAACCAATACTGTAAAGAGCGCTTTGAATCGCCTCGCGCGCTCGACGGTGTAAATATATCGAGTGAGTTTTGCCGCAAATAATGGATCACGAGCCAAATCGCCAGAGGTCTTGTGAATCGAACCCTGAAGCAAAGGTTTTGAGTTTGGATGCGGTGTGTCGCAAATTTGCGTTGAAGGCCTCTGATGATTCGTCCTGCTCAATTCTTCCGCGGCTCGGTTAACCCACCTGGGAGAATTCTTAGAATAGGCAGCTAAGCAGGGTGCAAAATATAAATGAAAATGTTTGAGGGAAAAGAGGCCTGAGGAAATAAAAACACGTCAAATCGAGGTCCGGTGCAAGGGCATCCGATCTCTTTTTGACTGCCTACACGGGATAGATAGCAGGCTTGATCTCGAACTCCATGGCTCTTCTAGCGCAGCGAAGGCCTGCCTGCGGCCGACGCAGTCTGGCTTAACCTCGCAATCGGATGAGGGGTCAAGGCTAAGACGCACCTGGAATTCTATCGGTTTGTTGCAAATCGATCCCAACCGCCTTGAAACAGCTACATTATGGGTATCTCCGGTCGTCCTAACCGCAAAATATTCATATGACAGAACGGCTGATCGAGACCCACCGCCTTCCAGCTGACAGCGTCAACGATTCACAGTTTCGGATCCAATATTTATCCATCTTGACATGAAATCCGATTCTGGAGCTTTCGCTACTGTACTGACAATCGCGCAAACGTCCTGACTAGGTTGTTTGCGGAAAATCGCCAAAGCAGCGACCGCTAAAGAACAAGCTTCAAACCAAAATACCATTAAATATTTCGCGGTGATTTTGCCTCGATGCATGGGCACCGCACAGGCCTCTGCATTGTAAAAGTGACCGGGATCGCCACGTGTTTGAGCCGTCTCTGTCGCAGAGAAGGAAGGCACTAATTTCCGTTCTCAGCGCCTTCAACGGCGTCTAGGATATCCCATACATCTCCTACATTGCAAACCAGAAAAATAATTTTCACGAACATGGAGCAATCCGTGTGCATGCGAAATTTGAAACTGGTTAAATGTTTACATGTTTACACTTGCCACAATCAGCTAAGTAGACACTCAGCTCACCGGAATAATGGAAGAAACAGGGTGACCTTCGAATTAAATGCCTTTCTCGAGATGTTGCGACCAGAGGGGAAAAGGAGGCAACAAAAGCGTTTGCTTGTGACAGAAACCAGCGGCAGCGGGGCTAATCCAGATTTGATATCCCCTTCAGCCCCGAGAATAGCATATCTTTAAGCCAAAGCCTGATAAGCACCAAATTCGCATTTTGAGGTAAATATATATTAAGGGTAGTTAGGCACTGAATTTGAATCTACTGTACCTGCAGCACCGAAAAAGTATTCGCATATATTTTCCGAGCTATCGAATATTCTTTGTTCTTTTGTGCCAATAAACTTTCAATTTAAAGTTAGATCTTGCTGAGTTTAACGCCAAAGCTTAAAGAGTTCCCTTAAAAGTTTCAATCCCTATGTCTACGAGTCAAGTTTCTCGTCAGCTCAGCTTCAATCCATGTATCATCTCTTCCAGTCATGGCAGGGTATTTCTTCCATCGATCGAGATGCCAAATTAATCAATGCGGGGCAAAGTTCTCGAAACTACAAGTAACCAACTACGTTGTCCAAGCTATCAGCTTCACGACCCTTGATAATGCTTTTGTTCACCCCATGGCATGCATGGATTCGCCTGCAAATCATGACGGAATCTCCCGTTCTCTTCGATGATTCCACGTCGGAGAATTAGTGGCAGAGGCTTTAACACCAGGATATTCAACCAACAATTCTTCCGGAATACGAGAACAAAGACTTTCTCGCAGCCGTGGTGGCCTATGCGCTATGCCCAAGTTGTTAGGTGCCTTCCACAATGCAGGGCCCGAGTCTACATTCTCCCACAATACTGTCTAGATCTCCTCCATCGAATGAAAAGGAGCACCCTTTCCCCTGATATCGAAGTCCCTTCAGCTTTAACTTTCTTATCCCCGTTGTAAGAGTTCCATAGCGATTAATTCTGTCATTTCAGAAATTAATCATGATCTGAGTCAGGAAAACCTTGATATGTGAAGATATATTGACTCACATGAGTGCAATTTGGCAAGGCTAATACAGCAGCTTCGTAACACTTATGGGAAGAGAAAGTGGAGGTATATACTTTTTGGTTGTTATTTCGCATTTAATTACTTAACTATGATCAATATAGGAAAGATAAGATCAACTAAACTAAGGCTAGGCGAATAATGACACGCTTCCAGGCTATGGATAAATCTTTTTTGTGTTTGGATATTAGAAGTTACTCCTGTTGAACGTACCACCAAAGATGTAATTCCCCAGCATTATTCCATGCTGTCAAAGATATCCATGTTATCGAGCTTGATGTGCTGCCTGCGACGAGACAGGAATTTAGAAGCTTTGTGGTGAACCCTTCGCATCAAGTGTTTGCTTTACGAGACAACCTAACCCCAGATATCATATCCTCTAGACTTGATAAATCGCAGCAAAATCTTTGTTAAATGCAGACTCATAAGGGAAAGTAAAAGTATGTTTTTTGTAATACCACAGCTACCTATACTTGTACTTGCTGAGAACATAGACTCGTTTGTCACAACTTGGATATGGTAGCACGTGGACTTAAATATATGTTGAGGTAGAGGTACAGTAGTTTGACTCATCGAGATTCGGCACTCTTATTGTTATATATATATATACTCTGCATAAGAATTTGCTCAAGGTGACGTATAGTTAAATACTAATTTTTATTGTGGACCATAACGCGACAAAAAGTCAATCTAGCATGTAGAATACCGCTCATGGATCCAAGGAAACATGAAGTAGGTATCTGAGATAAGATTCAAGATTCTATCCCCCAGCCAATCTAGTCATTCTGAAAAAATTTGGCCTGTTGCCTCGAGGTAAACGCTTTCATGTCGATCGCGTTCAATTTAATTGTCTGATTGTTGATTTCGACGTTATAGGTCCATCCTAGATGACACTTAGACTTAAGAGAAGAGTGTACTTTTAATTTAAGGATTTGACGCACCTCATTAATTGACAGAATGGTTCCAACAGCTGTGATGTTGACTAGATCGTTCTGAGATAAACTGTAAGTATCGAGCATATAAGAGCCTAACTAACTTTGGCAAGAGTGCACAGTACATACCTCCTAAAGCACCCATTCTGTTAGTTTTGTCCGCGTCTTTATACAAAATAATGGATTCTTACTTGAATCCACTACAAGAGGGAAAAGGCTTACCTTAAGTTGCACTTCGGTACCTTCTATTTCCTCAGGTATCTCTTCGTCAGCAGCCGACACTGTGGGTAGATGATCAGTCAAAAGTGACGGGTCGACTATGATAAAGAAAGATGAAGCAAGGCTTTAGATCGTTTCTCGCAGGCTTTGTTCATTCGCGTCTGCCTAATTGCTACAGCTGGAAAGACATTCTAAAAATTCTTTTTAAATTGTTCTGGGCTTCTTATATACTTTTTTTTTTTTTTTTTTTTTTTTTTTTTTTTTTTTTTCACGTAATGTCCTCCAGAAACACAAAACCGAAAATAACTTGGTATACGCAGATGCCCTGAATAGGAATAGATATACCTATTGATCACAAATCTCTTAGTCCAGACGCTAGGAGGTCGAAACAATTAAAAGCCGCCTTGGTCGTATCGATTGCAGGTCACCTCAATGAATCCATCTATTTACTTATGGAAGCACTGATCCAGTTCTTGAATCTGGATATCAACCTCAAAACTAGCTATCGCCTCCCGCGAAGTATATACCGTATCATTCTTCTTTTCTACGGGGTGGTATCGCCGTAAACTTGACTAGCTTGAACCTAGAATCGCATTGGCTAAGGCTCTGAATCTAATACCTTGTGGCTGCAACATTGGCTTGTTGTTGCATGGTGTGGCTCTCTTTGCAATTGGTTCTCGTTTGGCGCATGCCCTAGGCCGTCAGTCTGTTACTCCGTATATGCAGGGTTTCCTGCTGGCATTAAAAAGTCTCGGGTTTGCGGAAGATACACGACTCAGCACAAGAAACGAAAGCTTAGTATTACGAAAACCAAATGAGACGCCACAGAAACCATTTTGTAGAGCCCCCAATATGGCTATAATATATGCAGATTGCAGTGGCCCTTGTAACGCAACAGGACCATGTTCATGCATCTGCTCCACCTATTATTATTGCTGGTTCCCGTAGACTCGCAACAGAAGAGCGAATTCGACATGGAATAGCAAGGGCCAAATGTTTCCAGTCGAGACTCGAACCCTCAGTGTAGTTTCTTGGAGTTCGCAAGCTAACTCGATTGGTACACCGCGGAGTGTTGAAGTGGAGCTGAACAAGCAAAAACGATCCGTGAAAAAGCGCGAAGGAACCTGAAGATGCTTCAACACCCACATAAAGCCACCCGCTTCGGAGCGAACATATTTCTAGATCTTCGCGACGGATATCGCAAGAATTGTGCTATCACACGATGAACGCCTCCGGGTAACTCGGTCGCACATCGGATCCATTTACAAATTTCAACAATCCAATGCTACATGCCTCTTGCGACGACTGTCAGGTGGACCCAACTGCCGATGAGTGCGCTCGAATATCCATTATGAATAGAACTAATTGGCGTAATTCTTCAGTCAAAATACGGAACATTCTGCTGAGGTTCCTATTTTTACGAAATTCGTCTGGATTTGTATTTCAAATCCAAAGACTCTTATGGTCTACTGAAAAACGAAAAACCACTCTACTCTCAATAGTTTGCTTTGGAAACTATGTTCTAGAAATTGAAAATCCTACTACAGGCCTCAAGCAGGAAAGAACCCATAAAATAATGATACAGTTGAGTACTACTCTAAGTCTCATAAGAATACAAAATAATAAACCCCGCTAGATGGCACACCCATTGTACATTTGCATAAACTCCCTCTAAACTTTTTGGAAATTTTCGGTGAATAACCAGTCAGTGATCGCCAGGATATAACGAGCTATAAATATGAATCAAAGAAAGACCCAGCCGCAAACGCCAGTTACAGTTGTCCTTGTTAACATAATAAACCGCTAGAAAGAAAATGAAATAGGAACCAGTATTTGGCAACGTCGCTTCAGCGCCTAGGATTGGATGGGTTGGCAGCGATGCTGACGGTATAGCCAGCATTGCGTCCGTAACTTTGTCTATCTTGATGGGGACTTCCATCCTCATTCAGACTTGCTGGGGCACTCTTGACTTCATATGTAACCTCACTCTTGATAACATCGCCCTTCATGATGCGCTCTTCGCTCTCGGTAGCATCAAGGATCGTTCTTCCAACACTATACTGACCCTTCTTATTCTTGTTATTGTTGTTATATCGGGGAAGCTCCATAGCAGTGCCGTTAGACTTGCTCGATCCGTATGACTTTGCTGTCCCTGTCGCGTACATGCTTCGAACGGACGAAACACCGCGCATGAATAAAGGGTAGATCATAGGAATATTTCCGATGATGACAGAGACAAATGTTTCTCTACAAGCCCATGAACCAGCAGAGAGAGCTCCACCAACTGGGTCGGCGAGAATGAAAGCAACACGAAGGATACCTGCCATGATGACGAAACAGCCACCGGAGAACATGGCAATCAAGAGGAACTTGCGCTTCAATGGGATCTGAGCCCGCCAGAGAAGTGGAAGTGGAATATACATGAGGTACAAGTCGGTGATGACGTTAAGGACCACAGTAACATAGCAGTCGATTTTGGAGATGGCCGGCTGGCATGCATTGCCTGGGTCTGGGTTGATTTGCCAGTTCTTGTGATATGGGTGGCATCCAAGGTGAATGGAAAGAATGACAGCAATATAAGTAGTGATGAGGAACGCAGCACCGATACGAATTTTGGTGGTTTGCTGGCCGAGACCGTCACTATGCAAGAAGAAAAACTTGTTAGCTATATTTACATCACAAGTTTTATATTTTCCGGATCGAGGACTTACGTCAAACGGCTGTAGAAGATAAGCAAACAGGCTTTCAATAGCCACAAAAGAAGTGTATATAAACTCCAGCCGATCAATTGAATCTTGACGCCAGTAATGCGCAAATTCCACTCTGGATTATCAGGAGTCAAAGCCTGACGTTCCTCATCTGTCATACCATTGTTGGCAAGACCATGTGCCAAATATCCAACACAATAAGCTGCTGTTGTTTCCATAGAATATACCGCCTACAATAAGGTAGGAGTTAGAATTTATTAAACAAGAGTTAGAATCTTATATCGAGCGAGCATAACCTACACCAGCAGCCACCATTAAGTAATCATCGGGCTTAAATCCTGAGAAGCCACCAGAGAGCGACCATCGTGCGTACAATCTAGCGATAATAAAGAGAAGAGCAATTGCCAAGAGTGTCCATGCCTCTTTATAGAAAGCAAGGACCGCCTTTTGCTGCGCTGCTTGCATCGCAGCAACTTGCTCCGGTGTCATTGTTGAAGGATCCATGGTAGAGATTGTGAGAAGTGAATGTTATAGTATTTGAATGTGTGGAGTTATTGAATTCTGAGTAATTCAATCGCCGTCCCTGGAGAGCGATTGATATCAAACGACTGTATGAACTTTGTAGGGTAAGACTCCAGTCGTGAAGCGAATGTCGATGTGGGCTCCAAGAAGCATGGAAGCGAGGTGGGAAGACGGGAGTCTATATAATGACTCGAGACCCGCTTGCTCCATACAATTATTTTGGCGTATAAGCTTCTTGACCAAGTTTTGGCTTCAGGACTTATTTCTTTTGTTTTTTTCGTTTTTTAAAAACCTCCATTGCTTTTCGTACCTAAACGGGCCGTGGGCGAACAGCCGAAGTCCTCTCTGGCTTGCTACGAATGAAATAATAACGGTTCACCCTTGCTATAGCCGTTTTTCACCCATGCTTCTTTTTCTTTTTCCACTTGGGGGGCCGGCTATAATTTTCGAGGGTGTATAGCCAGCAGCGAAGCCCAGGGTCGAATAGGTGAGTGTGGGGCCTCTCCCTGCCCAAAACAACCCCCCGCCCAGCCAGCTCAGGAGAAGTTTAGCTTCAACACAATACAGGCATCCACATGGGTCTGGAATATTTCGCTCATCCACTGGAAGAAAAGTCTTTAGGCCTGGGCCACTTCGTTACATGAATTTACAAGATTCTGAGAAAAGGTCCATTGAGAGACGCACCAATTATCGCTAGGTATCCCTTCGTCCTCTGCCAGAAATATTTCTTCATTGTTACATCTAGCTACAAGAATCCCGATATTTCAGTTTCCTGATTATATGACCAAATGTCCCGGATTTAACTCTTTTGCTGCAAAAGATAAGGAGGGCCTAGGGTTTCGCCGGCTGCCTCCTGTAAATGTGTATCGATGATCTCAGAATCAATAATATTTGTTTTCTTGGGGACCGAGTCGTTATTATTTATTATCAAGGATGTTCGATATCAATCGGGATTCGCGCTTCTCGAGAGGAAACCCCCCGTTCTGTATCGTCGATACAATATTTTAGCCAACCCCATGGAGAATTAAATGATGTGATTGGGATCACGACATCATTGATTTTGTTGTTCCTTTCTGTCAGGTACATGACACGCAAAGCCACTGCAACTATTTACTGTATCAGGCTACATGCCAAATTAATTAAGTCGTCCAGACAATGTGTGTGCTGCAGGTCAAATTATTGCCGCAAATTTATTTTCCAGAATCGAACATCTCTCAAACGTGACCAATCATCCACATTGCCATCTGAGCCCGACTTTGAGAGTGCCGCGGCATCGAGAAGTGCGAGTAGCGTTTCTTGAGAGTTTACAATTTTTGCCAAAGTGTTTCCGCTTGAGCTGGCGGCGATATCATCCGGCTCCAGACTGAGGACAGGAATCGATAGCCAGAGCTTCAGGGTCCATGATCAGCGAATTGTTGATTGATATGGTCATATGGAGAGCCATCTTCTCCAGAAATGGGCGGCAAAAGAAGCGGTTGGTTTTAGTCTATATGATCTTCGTATATTCAGAGAGTTTTCTGCCTCATTTCAAAGTGGGCATTCGAGGACGTTGAGGTTTAAAATGATAAGGCGATGCCCCGAAGGGTCATGAAGCACAAAATTCGTCAATATAGTCCGCCTGAAATGGACGTATTGACGCGGGCTTTAACTAAGATCAGCGCAACTGCAACTTTAAAGCGACCGTTATTGTGCGCTCCTGACGATCGACTTTTCATTCAAGGCTATCACATTACCTAAATGCTGTCGGGGTCTTCGAAACGAATACCATCCTGGAAAGACAAAATGGATGGTAGCCTCAAGGTCTTTTCCTATATGACGATCTCTCTCAAAAGCTCGAAGGCCAAACAGCACATGTGCCTCGCTGCGGCGTGGGACAAAAGCCCACAATTTTTTAGGGGGCACTTGTAAGGGAAGTGCGGAAGGCGAACAATAGCTGGAACGCAAAATCTTGCGCGCCAAGGAACCGGGAAGGCCCTCTTAACGAAGAGAGGTTCCAAACTCTCGGGTACTTTCTATTGGGGTGGATCCAATAGTTCAGAGCGAACTTATAGTTGGCTCCACAGTTTCTGGACTATGGCTCCACATGTCCCAGAGAGAACGGCACAGGGCCCCTGAGGAGTTGGCCGAGGTCACTCTCTTGAGATTATATCATGTTCACCGAAACACTCTTCTGACCCAATCAGTACCCAAAATATTAGATCTTATAGATTAGCAAGAGATGACAGAGATGCAAAGAAGCCAGAGGGAAAGTCCGTGACCTACCACTGTATTCGACTCGCGCGCCTAAGCTAAGAAACAAAAACTCCCAACCCGTCCACTGTACACGAGAAAGCTATGGCCACTGGCGAATAAGGTTTTGGACTATCGGAATCGGGCGCTGTGCCGATTGATTAGCGATAACCCATGTTTCGACGAAGGCGAGGTCCTGACGATCCACCTGTTCTAATCCGACTCTCAACTGAACATATCGATTCGGTTGAACAACTCCAACGCATGCGACGCTACGAATCAAGAGAAAGCCCCCCCAACTTCAAACTGATAAAGTATTTACAATAATTCTAGCAAGCGTTTGAATCGTAAACTATTCCGGTCTTCGCGCATCAGATCCTTCCCGCAGATGTTGATAATTTTTCTATCTTAACTCGGATCCTATTAGTCCTTACTAACACAGCGCCGCCATGAGCTTACGTGGAGAACTTGAGCTAGCCCGAAAATCTAACCGCTGAGCTAAAGTAGCCTAAGGTTGATATCATTAAACAGCGATCGAAACTTCACCCAAAACCGTTTTGTAAATTTGCTGACTTTTAAGTCAGCATGGTTCATAATACCTCGAGGTTTATCACATCACACGCTTCATTGATAGTCATCCATCCCAGCTAGCGACAACGCAGGTTGAGTCTAGCTTGCAACGACTATACTACTTCAGTAGCGAGCTCGACGGCTCACAAGGAGCTACGCTGGTTGAAACAGAAGCGATTCTCGAAATTTTTCGCGTTGTGACCCTGATCCTTGCAAAGACCGGTCTACACCCGTTCTTGTCGAGCGGGAAAGCAACAGTCTAACGGTCGACTATCATCTGTCTAACCCGATATTTACTTCTCCTGTTGCAAGCGGGGGTCCTTCAACTCGTTTTTCTCGCCATTTCCCTTCGGATTTGGATTGACATAATGAAATGTTCCGGTTTTTAGTGTTGTATTCTATTGGATATTAAAAGACATAGATCCCTGACACAGATTACGATCGATAATAGAAAGTGGTTTTCGTTTATAAATTTGGGGGTGAGCGGTTTTCGGCGTCGGTAAAAGAGGAGGATTGACGAGATCCTTTTAGATACTCATCGTAGCACATCCGGGGAAATGTATGCCCATAACAA
The DNA here is from genome assembly GCA_036971675.1 of Orbilia ellipsospora. Taxonomy (NCBI): domain Eukaryota; kingdom Fungi; phylum Ascomycota; class Orbiliomycetes; order Orbiliales; family Orbiliaceae; genus Orbilia; species Orbilia ellipsospora. The sequence continues at coordinate 1,612,021 of JAVHJO010000003.1, forward strand.
TCTACGAACGAAGAAATTTTGAAACGGGCGGAAGAAATGTATCTCCGTTCTTCCAGAAGCCATACCCGCCGCGGATAACTATACACAGAAATTTGAGTAGCCTTTCAATAGCTGCATATAAGAAACCCCACATATAGAGAAGCTTCAAGAACTAAGCCAATTCATTGTATGCTGCTCTAGTCTTCTTGACAAGGGTGTTCTGCCATGAAGGAACCATCGGGCGCACGTCGGACCACCAATTGGTAAAATCGTTGGTGAGGTGGAGCCGGTTTTCTATGGATCCATGGGGCTAAAATCTGGGCGAATAGACAAAATTATTGGCGCTCTCATGCAGTATCGTATCCATTCGATATTATTGCCGGCCGGCTAGTTTCAGCCAGGGTCCCTCAAGGCCGAAGTATCTAAAGCCATCTCTCAATACCTCATAGCAAATGCGTGCCTGATCAGTCGTTTTTTCTTTCGCGGTATGCAAGTTGATTCATAAATGTAGCCAGACAAAATCCTTTGCGTTGTCTCGTTCAGTTCTAGGCTTTCCCTCAACCTAAGACTGAAGCTTTAAGCTATCGATACAAGTATCAGAAATTCAAAGATGTTCCCTGTTTAACATCCTTGTGGGCCAATAAACGCTGCTCTTAACTGGATGTGGATTCAATTTGCGAATTGCCGTTGAAAAGGCAGCAAATTTTCCGATCCTGTGAGACAAAATTGTGTTTTGAATATATATTAATATAGTTATCGGGTGCGATAATACAGGCCTCGAGAATTCGACGACCTCGCCTTTTCCTCGTATTGTGTAAGTTCCTTCAGCACAATTGGTCCCTGATTACTGATTGCAACGTCAGCGAGCCTGTAGGATTCGAACATCCCAAGCAGAACAGACCAGGGAGAGGACGATGCCTGCACTGACATCCCGGATATCCTATAACATCTGCGCTTGGAAACTTCGAAAGTCTGCGTTTCGTAATTAATAAGCGCTGACTTTTTGTCAGTTCTTTTTCCTGGTTTCCTTTGGATTCCGTGTAGGATGAACGCGGTGTATAAGTTGTTCAAGTATAGATGTTTTCCCGTCTTGCCAATACAGTTGTTGGTGCAGGTAAACGAGATGTGGTATCATATTGAATGTTCCTCGGGCGTTCCTGCATCTTCTGTTAAGTTCTAAACAGCCGGAAGCGAATCTGCATGTGGAATTGAATTTGGGAAAAGCTCTCATGCAATAGATGGAGTGGGTGGCCGCGAGAAGCATCTGCCACGCCGATGCCAAAGCTCTGGAAGAAACGGAGCGGATGTAACGGCCGGCCAGCTGCGGGAGCCCATGCTCTTTTGCCTGATTCGTCTGCAAAGCCCATAACATGCAGCCACATATTGACCGGCCTTTGACCAATATGCCAACTGGAGGGATTCAATATGACCGAAGAAGCGTAAAAGCAAAACTCGGAGCAGCATCAAAATTTTCAAAAAGGAAGGAAATCTTGCTCAGAAAACTGAAATTGCCAATTTAATCGACATTCCTCTGGACGTTGACATTGGCGATCAGGTTCGGAGAAAGCACCAAGAGTATTCATTTAAGCTTCCGACCCCAGACAAACACGCAGGGACCGGCCAAAAATACGGGTTAAAAGTTCTGACTCCGACCACAATATTTCTTGGATTATGATCGATGCGGCATTAAACCTTTTGGCATTGTTATAAGTCTCGGGATATATTAATATTGATATTGAAATCATAAAGATACTCGAGAATACCTGTGTTACATTAAAGACAGTGTATATGACGATCTCCCCTTGGTATTGTTGTAGCCGGAATTAATTTCAACATGACACCTGCTTCTGAGGCGTTGCGGTATCGGGAACTGGAGAATTCTCCACTAACCCCCAGACTAACACCCAACGAGAAATGTTCTCTTTCACCCCTCAACACCACTCACTTGGTCAATTGAAAAATTATTTTTTTTCGGCGCCTGTCGAGATTTGAGTTTTTCTTTCAAGCCCGCCACAATGGTAATCATCCCACAGCGTACTACGTAGTCTCGGACTTGTAAGAGAGTCGTCCATTTGAGGAAAGTCCATTTGGGCACCCCACGCGGGACGAGGCTCCCACCCATGTTTTCAACCAATGCAAACCTTGGTTCGAAAGCCAATGCATTCCGAATCTGCCAAAATGCCACTCAGGGGAGATTTGACTTCGGCTACAATGAGTGCGTGGACGATGCACCTTCGCTGGAGACGCGAATCTTTGAACATTTGGGTGCGAAACACCGATAGAGGCGTCGACACCTTGCAGCATACCGCATGAGTTGGAACACTCTCATGGTAAAGGCTGAATTATCAAGCCATCTTATCTTGTAAGCCGTCTCGACAGTCTCCACAACCAGTGCTTCTGCTTATCGGCGTATAAGCATTTACGAAGAGATGCTGAGCTGTATTTTAGCGAATGGTCTTTTTTCTTTGTCCCTTTCGACGGCATGATGGCCACACCTCATTTCGCATAAACACCTACCAAAAGCCTAGCCAATGTGCACAATTTCGCCGCGATATCGTACGATTTTTGTTTTTCCGGGCCCTGACCAAGCCGACGAAATCGGACTTCGAAATAGGAACCAGAGAAAAACACAACGCGCAACGAAATCCAAGGCTCCACTTTTGACGACCTGGACGGATTAACTCACATGCAACATGTGAATGCACTGAAAGGTTTTTTTTTTTGTGCACCAGGGACAAGAAGGCCTGCACTTGTTTCCGGACCCGGTTGATTTCCTGACAATACAGCCCTGAGCGTCTTGATATCTTGGGAGTCTGCCTCTGTAAAGTCTGTTTTACAACAGCGAACTGTTGACATGTGCATCTCGGCGACAAAAGATGTAAATGAATGCATAAGCGTATGTATATTCGCTACTGTTATCCCAAAGTGCTAGAACAGTAGGCATCTACAAGTCTCTGGGATGATGAACGCCAATGCATCGTATTCGCGTATTCGGTGCACATGCAGTCGCCGTTAGGCCGTCTATTGGTTGATCCACTAGATATTGCTGGTCGCCGGATCCAATACTCTGCTGGATCGAATTGCTTATCGGACACAGCGCCACATGCAACGTTCTACCCACTTTCGCAAAAAGGTCGCGAATCTTACAATCTCGTGCCGCCGTTGCCGTAGACTTAGGGTGTAATTAAAATTTTATCTTGGTGGAGTCCATATCTAATTCTGATAACAGATACCCCAATGGAGAGAACTTTAACTCTGCTTCTGTTCTCGCTTGAATTGTTGTATCTGACTACATTTCATATGAAAGAACAGTTCCAGTGTCATGAGCAATCATAAACATGCTAGTTTCATTTATACTTGATTTAGACAATGCAAAAGAAATGAGTCCTGGGCCGATTGAATGCACGAGTCCTGATAAAAGTATATGTGAAATAAAAGAGTTGCGCTTGAAAGATAAAAGCCATTAGATAGTAGAAAGCGCTCGAGATATACAAAACGATAGTTATCAATATCAAAAAGTCGAGCATTGACGTCTTGTCAGATATAATTTCTTATACGCCACCATAAATGCAATTTGTCCAGCAAAACTATATTTAAAAAAAAGCCAGAAAATATATCTAGAATCAAGTTTTTGAAGGACAAAAAAGAATAATCTACAACAATCAGAATTCGCATCTGGTCACCCACGATACTACTACTTGATCGATACGAGGCTTGTGTAAGGCAGAGCGGACGGGATACCCAATGTTCCTCGTTCTATGGTCGTAGATACCGAACAAACTCTTGTTTGTATATTCAAAGTGAATAACAACACAACACACAAGCAACCAACACACACACAACACACCATTACAAAACAAAACCACTCCGTACAAAGTTTTACGTCAAGCTCGAATAGCCTCGAGACCAGGCGGACAGGAGGCAGAGGAGCACGAAACCAAAAATAGTAAAATAGTTTAATAGCTCGTACGAAACAAACAACATGGCCGCGCAGCTATGGGATATCAAAACAAATCTATATGGCATTTATTTGATGCAAATATTCGTTATCTAATTGTCTAGAATTAGGAGGTGATTATACGACATTCAATCTAACTAAAATCTTCAGAGCATGTTCGAACATGTATCCGTTGCGTACAAACCAGAATTATTGACAGTTAGTATTACGCTTAGATTACTTATATAAAATTCTTAGTGCAACCATTTTAATATCTAGCAACGGTCCAACTATTAGAAATCATATTAAATTGTGGTTTTACACATTGTTGAGAAATGATAGAGAGTAATGAGGTCTCTAGCAGAATATTCAATTTCTTTCCAATCTATCGCCTGGATCGAGCAACTGAGATTGCTGTTGCAGTTAGATGGGATTTTACAAAAACCATAGTCGTCGTCTTCGTGCGCGGCGACTAGTTTATATGCGCATAATATCTCGGTGTCATTTTGGTAGCTCAACTGTAAACTTGTAAACTATAATAATAAACGATTTACAACACCAAGAGTGAAATAGCAAAGAAAGCGAACAACTTGGATAAAAAACCCTTGGTTGATTTCCCTCTAAGTGCGTCATTTTTAGGAGCTGAGGTTACCGTGACAGTTGCTTGGGGTGTTTCCTGATTGTTACCGCCTGTGGGGGTATTAACAGGCGTGTTACCCTGCGCGGTCGAGGATTGTTGTACGGTTACAGTGGCTACCGATATTTGAGGCGTCGGCGTGGAATTGACTTCTGGATTCATACTAGATTGGGATTGAGGAGGTGGAGATGCGATTGGCGTTTCGCTCGTCTCTGGTTCCGGGCTGGGTACCGGGCTCTGTATCGGGCTTGGACTTGGACTGGGTGCAGGGGAGGATGAAGAGGATGCAGCTGGCGGTGCGATACTGTTTCCGCCTCCACCACTGGAGCCTCCAATACAGCTATCCGTGAACGAGTCGCAAGTAGCGCCAGGTGGACAGTAATAAGAGCTGAGGCCATCTGAACCCGTGCATGCGACGCTCTGTACAGCATATGGCGGAGTAGTGCCGCTACCTTTATAATAGCCGCAAAAATTAGGATCCGTAGCTTCGCAACATACCTCATTGCTGGTACCAACATTGAGGCAGGTAGAAGTTAGGTCGCAACATCCGCCAGCGCAGCAAGATGTTCCGACAGCACAGCATTGGGAGTAATCCCCTGCGCTACATGCTGTGTAAATGACTCGGAAGTTGGGCTCGGTGCAGTCAAAAACCGGATCCGGGTTAAATATTTGGGCTACGGCTGGAGACAATGAGAAAGAAGCTATAAAGAGACTGGTGAAGCGAAAGAAATTCATGGTTGTCTTGGATTGGATCAAGTGGACCGATAGGGTATTCAAAGACCAAAAAGCGAATAGCTATCTCTGCGAGAGAAGGGACAACATCAATTCTCAATTGAAATTTCACGGACAGAGGGTTTATTTGTACAGAGAGAAACTCCACATCCAAGGAGACTGACTCTATGCACAAAACGGTCACTTATCTCTCCGCTAAAATACTCCCAGCCGCTAGATGCACCACCGTCAAGTGAAATACTTGGCTGCAGACGCACTCTGCTTATAATTGTTAAAGATTTCCGCTTTCTAGACAAACATTTTCCGAATTTGCCACAAACTTGACGCCAACTTACTCGAGCCTACATGCAAAATCGGTAACAAGGCTTAAAAATTTCAGCTCTTTGAAGGCAAAGAGTGTCACACAGGGTTATAGCTCGGGGTAATATACGGCCTTGGCGCGGTTGCATCCAATGAATTTCCTTTCCTCGCGAGCTGGATGGTGTACTGGCCACCCATCACCGGATATAAGCGTAAAGCTTGTGAGAGCTTGGAATGCATGGCGAAAGCTTGATACTCGAGTCTTGGTTTTGCATTCTCCTTGTGTCAAGTCCGATCGATGCAGCGACCTACACTTTTTCTTCCCATATTCGAGGATAAATTAACGCTACGATACAAAGGTGACACTTGGTTTCCTGCTAGAATGTCGGGCGCTAACTATCTTTCTTGTTTGATATAATTATAACAGTCAGTGGTCAGTTCAGAACTCTCTACAACGACCGAGATGATATCCTATAATACTATCCTTTTGGAATTACATGCAACTAATCATATCTTAATATAATAAACCATAGGGTTTTGGAATCCCAATATCTTTGTGAGTTGATTTGGCTCGAAAAACTGTAGGGTATGATAAAGTGAAAGTTCATAATGAAGGAGCATGTAACCAGGACGGAATGTGTTGAAATGAGGGTGGTTGGAATTTGGAGGTGCTAGGTATATATGAGCGCAGACTAAATATAGAGAGGATGCAATGGATAATAGATTCAATAATGAACGGGTAGGGCGGCTCTCTGGAGTAGTATCGGGATGACTGTGAAAATCATATCCGGATTATATAATCACTCTGGTAATTAAGACGTAGACAACAAGCTCAGTCTGCGCCAGTAACGACATTGCGCAAGGCTGGATTCGCTTTGAGCCAACAGCCAACAATCAGCAGCAAGTACGGGCCATGGTCGCTAGGTACGGAACTTATGGTCGGCTTCCAACAAAATTCTATGCAACATTCAACCACAGGATTTGTCAACCAAGAAATATCGCATGACTCTCTTAATTCCTGTCCCGCGTTTTATTTATCGTGATTTTGCGTCGGGAAGTCGTTTCGCCATTCTTTATTCGCTAATATTCGCCTCACACAACCTGTCCCTTTTCAGCCGCATATGCACCCCGTTCCAAATCTGGGCGAAAGCTTGTTTCCCAGACCGCAGAACGGAAAGTTCTAACGAATCATTAATAAGAAATGACACACCGAGGATGGTTTTCGACGCGGAGGACAAGCATTGCTAGGGGGCTTGGGCCTTTTAAATATTAGAAATCAGAGATCCTGTAGTGTTATTGGCAAATGAAAACATAGAGACTATAATCGGCCTTGTGTTACATACCTTGCTAGGTCCCATCGTCGCTGCGATATATCAATCCGTTTTGATAGTAGTGTTGGTGGTTTACATTACGATACGTCGATACTCGAAGTTAACGGTCTGATAATCATAAAATGTATAAATAATCCATGTTTCCCCATGAGATGTTGATGGTTTTTTTCTATATAATCATCACAGATAAATTATAGAGTACATAATACTGCCTAATACTGCGGTCGATCAGCCCAATTCCAAAATTACTATTTTCCCGCACATTTTCTTGTAATACTTTACATTTATATCACTCCCTTGACTTCAAGAATCGGAAAAATGAAGTCCTTCGCTATCGTCATGACCTCCATCGCCCTCCTCTTAACTTTTGCATCTGCCGCTCCAGTTGCAGTCCCTGTTCCAGTACCCGAGCCTATGAAGAACCCATGTGTTATTCCTGGCACCATTCGAGTGGGTACCACTTGTCAACCTGGACACTCCTAGTAAAGATATTCACATCAATATTTTCCTCGCCGTCCATTTGTAAGTTAGCTCGCTATCCATGGAAATTTAGACGATTAATGTACATTACGCTAATACTGTTTTATCATAGAATATAACGGTTCGATCCTACTTTCATTTACAACGACGACAATAATATCTTACGGACGTATGCATAGCTCAGACGTTCTTATGCACTACTACCATGAGGAGCATTCGGGTATAGTTGGATAGGCTTGGGGGCCTTTAAAGCTTATAATTTGCTCCTTTAATTTGTGTAATTCTTGTTCAATATCATATTGTATCTATCGGCTCTATATTTGAAATCTATGAAAATACATAACTTTATAACCGCATAAATCTTGGTGATTTGATGAGGGGAATATTTATTTTAGTCGGATAGTCATACTTAGCTGGTATGTATCGGTTGATGTTGATAGTTTCACTTGTATAATTTTTATAATGAGGCGTGAAATTGATGGTATCGCCTTGTGCGTTTAGGCGTTGTAGTTTGTGGTAACATATCCCGATGGTGTGGTGAATGGATATCAGCATTCGGATAGCTCTAAATGCATAAAGCCACCCAAGAAAATAGAAGAACAAAAACACAGATGAAGAGGCTCCTAATATTGGGTTTCTGATCACCTGGAAGCACAGCGGTTGTATTCTCATTTTGTGGATGGTTGCTGCAGGGGGAGATTTGTGTGTGTGTGACCCTGGCGGCGGGCTCAACACGGGAGACACTCCCTCAAGGTTCCCCTGGCAAAAGCTCCTCGCTCCTGATAATTTGAATATATCACCAAGTTGCGCAACCATCCTTAATAATAAAGCATAACGAATCGCGTCAATACGAAGCCCTCAAACACTCCGATTTTATTTTCTCCGAATATATACCTTTACCTTGGTTCACCACTTTATACCCGCCGCCTCAAAAGCTCCCGTCATGGCAGATTACGAGTCATCTCGTATAACGTTATCTCAAAAACATGGTGCTCGGCTCAACACAACGATCTGGTTACGAGGTTGCGATGAGTCCACGCGATAACGCGACATGGTGGCCACCGCGTTGAATGAAAAGGGTTGATCGATGAGGTTCGGATTGGCATTCTTAACGTTAAGCTCGGTCGCGAGTTTAAGTCGCGCGGTGCAACCTTCCAACCGATGATATTCATCGGCACCGGCGCAATGAGTTTTAGAGAGTTTTTAACCTCGGCTCCCCGCAATTACAAGGGGTGGCTAACTTTACTCTAGCTCCATGCGAATCGATGACCTGCGTTTTTAATGCACTTCTTCAAAATTACGGTCGGAGTAGCTCGGTCTCCGATTTTCCATCGTTCGATAAAGGTTGGGAGGGCGGGTATATTAATATCGTTATATCCCACGATCGGAACCAGATTCGATTCGAGGCCTGTTTTATCGCTATTCCTACAACGTCGAAGTCGAATTGGCGAGGCTGGCTGTTTTTATTCAACAGTTTCACGAAACATCAACACAGCGATTGAGCCTCACATCGGAATTCGAAAATACATCTACTTTAGGAAAACCACAGAGGAAGCGAGTCGAGTTAGATACTACTCTTTCAACTCTGTCAAAATGTCCGGAGAATCAGATCAGGACCAATACCTCCTGATTGGAGTCGACCAATCCATGTTTACGCAAAAGTATACCTACCCATTATCCATCAATCATATATATCAAATATAACCCGAGTTCTCACGATGAATACTATACGATAGAGTCCGAGCATACCTTCGCCACCACTCCATCCCATTCAAAGACATCCCTTCTGTCGCTAAAATATTCAAAACCGTCGTCCTTCCAAACACACCATACCCACTAATCCCCGACCTGATGATCATATCCCCTTCCAAAAAATACACGGTAATCCAAGACTCCAAAGTAATAATGGACTACATTCAACAAAAGCACAACCTCCCCGTCACCGCTGGCAAAAAACGCTTTTTCGCAGCCTCATTTCTCGAAATGATCTTTGACGACTACCTCTTCCTCCACATTATAAACTGGCGTTGGGGCCGTCCATCCCAGCAGAAATATCTGGAATATACATTCGGAGATGGTAGTTTACCATTCGAAGCTGCTAGGAAGATCGGTGCGAGGGTGTTGGGTATCGTCGGGGGGAATACGGCTTCGATGGGGTTGACAGAGAAAACGGCACCGGTGTTTCACAAACAATTGATTACGTTTCTCACAATGTTGACGGAACATCTGGATCGGTATCAGTTTATTCTGGGGGATGAGCTCACGAAGGCGGATTATTCGCTGTACGGACATCTTTCTGCGGGGTTGTTACGAGATCCGGCGCCGTATGAATGGTTGGTCAGTGAGTTTCCTGTGGTTCATGGTTATACGCAGAGAGTAGCCGGAGGTAGTGTGAGGTGGGGTAGTAGGGATGTGGTGGAAGTGGAGGTGGATGTTGAAAAGATGGTTTTGGTGTCGAGTAGGAGTACGATGGGAATGAGGAGGAGTGGTGGGGAGGACGAGGGGTTGGAGAAGCAGGATAAAGTGCCTGAGATTTCTACGAGGATTGCGAGGTTTTTGGCAAGGGATTATGTGGGGATTTTGGGGAAGAGTGTGGAGGCCACGCTGGAGTTTTTGGATGGGAAGACCGGGGAGGTGGTTGTGCCGAGAGGGTTGAAGGGGGTTAATATGGAGTTTACGGTGCACGGTGAGGAGGATGGAGATGGGGTGACGGAGAGTAGGACTGTTACTACGCATTGTGTTTACATGCTGCAGAGGATTTTGGATAACGGGTATCGAGGGGAGGACAGAGGTGAAGTTGATAGTTGGTTGAAAGAGGTTGGGGTATTGGAGGAGTGGAAGAAGGTAGTGGGGACGTGGGAGGGCAGCGGATGGAGGATGGATTTGACGAGAGAGGGGACCGTGGCGACGAGGAAGGTTGATTCAGCGAGACTTTAACTGTTTTATTTATTTTTATTTTATATTATAAAATGCAAGCGAGGGGAGTACTGTTATTGATTTAGTTTATAACTATTTCGTTTCATATTCCAGCGGAAGTGGCTAGCTGTCTTTGTGGCATTCTTTGCGAAAACTAGGGGCTTGTACGACGCATATATTATTCAAAAGAATTGTTCAGCGTTAATGCACGGCATTTTTATATTTAAAGAATAGGCGGTGTACGTGATCGGTCGATGGGGGGGGCACTGTCACTTTGTTTTCGGACATTTGTGCGGCAATCGACCCCACGCGTATAAATACGAACCAATGATAGTCTCGTGGAGGGTCGTAGACGACGAATAGAAGGCGTCGGTCGAGTGAGCTGATGCGAGAGATTATTATTTTGTGCGTTGCCGTAGCCTTGCTTTGATCGCACAAGGCTGACGTCACTGCCGGGCGATGCCCATCGAACTTTTTGCGCTGCACGCTCGTCTTCCCACCCAAAGTTCCAGGGCAGGCAAAATCTCATGAATCGGAAGGGTGCACTTTCCCATCTTCGATTAGGTTCCGAGCACTCCATGCTCAGCTGGACAGAAAAGAAACAATAGGACATTCGGATCGTATTCTGGTTTCTCTCCCTTCTCTTCCTCTTATCCACCTTTTATCATCTTTTAATTCTTGTTCTTGCAATCTTGTAACTTCATTTTTATTCCCCATCCAGAAGGCCTTTCGTGTCGGACGACATGTCAACAGCTGCTTCGATATCCTCTACGACTCTTATATCATCATGACGGGTGTATTCAACTAAAAATTCAAACCCACCGTATTTCGATTTAATTTAAAGTAAATAACCGTCGACATTATTAATTAATTTTTATGTCCAGCATGGGGAAGGCTGCAGCTCGCTTCCCCAGTCCCGGCAGCAGCTTCGACTTGGGTCCGTCCAGGTTTGACGGCGACGACTCCAACCACATCCCTTCATCATCTTCTTCCTCCGCATCACCATCTCACACGAAAACAACACCTTCAAAATATACATACTCATCTTCATCGTCGCAATCGAATCCATCTTCTGAGTCATGCACTTGTAAAACCACCCTTCTCGGTCGGACAAAGAGATATTCCGACCCCATCGAGGCTTTCTTCGGCCTATCCACTCCCTACTTCTTCCTTCTCTTCTCAGCATATACCCTCTTCGCCTTCCCGGAGTGGTCCTCTCGATGGTGGTTATCAGGAATCCCTCTCCTCTGTTTTCTAGTCTTGCTGGGCGCACACAAGTCCGAAATACCAAACACTCACCCCGCCCAACGTCTCCCACACATCGCTGCCATTCTCTTCATCCACCTCATTCTGTCGACATCATGGCTGGCTCGCTACGTCCTCGCAATTCTAACATGGCCTTTCGTAGCCATCCTCGCAATCTCAAACTTCACCATCCTCCAAGGCTTCGTTCGCCGCTTCATGCGACGTCTAGGACGGGACATGCACTACTTTCAAGATAAAATCGCCTGTTTCGACCTCCCAGCTCTTGATATCGATGTCCATGTCAATGGCATGATGGTTATAGAAGGCGCAACATTTACCCTGTCCACTCTAACAATCGAAGCTCACAGCATCGAAGTTGCTCTCAAAGTTGATGACGGTCTCGAAGTCTGTTTCCGCACCGAAAAGGCCATCGCCAGACTCGGTCGCTCCGTGGAAATAGGAGACGTCTATGTCACTCTAAAGACGGAAATGGATACAGGACCCGGCAGCGTCTATGCCATCCGTCGTGCAAACACTGTGGACACTATGCTAGAAAGCCGACGTCCCGAGCAACTCCACCCCGAAAGCCTGGGAGATGCAATCGAACAAGTCAAAGACGTAACGGACACCCAATACATTAATGAAACCGAAGACGAAGGCTACGCTATCCGCTCGTACTCTGAACGGGTCAGACGTATCCACGAACACACTGCGATTCACACAACCCGTAAACGTCTCTCCTCTCTCGGCGGGGAAAAATACGCCCGCTTCACGGTCAAAGAGAAAAAGGCAATGATAGCATCAGCCCTCCAGGGTTGCGCATCGATAACCCACCCGCCAAATTGGTCCATCGCCGTATCCGCCCTGAAAGCCCGCACGCCGGCCTACATTCACGAATTCAACAACCGTTTCCCCTTCTTCCAACGCACCCTCCTCAACATCATCGCACACCTTCACCCCGTGAAATGCAACGGCGTTATCAGTAACATCACGGGCTTATTCGCATCCGGAATGTTGGAGCGAGCGGTGTTCAAACACTATAAAAACGAAAATAGGGATATCTCAAAACTCGCCTCGCGGGTGCAAACGTGGCTGGAAACAGGCAACTTCGTATGTCAATTTAGCAAAATCAACGGCGTGGCGCAAGTTCCCTCTACGGTCACATACGATATCATCGCATCTATCAAAACTTCGACGGTGCAGGTGTTCAAAGTTCTCGTGGCACCAGAGATATCAGATCCGCTGTTGGACGAGGACGATGCAATAAGCGTGGACTCGGCGGCTAGCAATGCGTCGAACCATTCGAGTAAATCGGGCGTCAGCGTGACTATCAAGGATAAAGCGGGGATAAAGCAGGAGGAAGATAAAGGTATCAGCGAGGTGGCTAGGATCAATGGTGTTTCGGGAACAGTGGAGGTGCCGAGTATGTTGCTCCCACACCACGAGTACCTCTTCCCGGCGCCGCCAGCGTCGAAGGCATTAGCGGCACGGGGACTCGCAAAGGTGGCAGAAGACGTGACGGTACACTTTGAAGAGGACGATAGATTGGAGGATGCGGTTTTGGGGGATGATTTTGACGGGAGAAAGGCTGCTGCTGGTGTTGCGGAGGGCGAGGGGAAGGATGAGGTTATGGTTATCGCCACAGTGTTGGCGAGTTTACCTGCGCAGTTCAATTCTACTATACTTCATTTCGCTACAGCATTGTTGAAGGCTAGCAAGTTGATCGAGATTGAGAAAGGGGTGGAAGGGCGGCAACAGGTGGATGAGGAAGGGGAAGACGGGGAAGATGGGACTGCAACGCCAGTTAGGACTACCCGATCGCGATCGCTGTCGAGAATGGGTGTCAAGATCAGTAAGACCATGAAGAGGACGTTTACCGGGGTTGTTGACGATGCGTGGATTGCAAAGTTGGTGGGCAAGTTGGTGGGAAAGGTGGAGGGTTTGAAAGGGGAGGTGGGATATAAGATGCCCATTCCTGTGGATTTGAAGCCGAGGAGGTTGATCGGGTTGGGGCCAAAGGGGACGGCGGTGGATTATGGTCTGTTTGAGAAGAGTGAAGTTAGAAAGCTGTGGCCAGATGATAATCCTTATCGTAGGAATTGTTAGATCGTTAGAGGTGGAGATTGATACCCCCCTTGCATTCGTTATTTTTGATATTATCTTTTGTTTCTTCTCTCCAGCCTTTATTTTATCTCTTATTTTATCTTTTTTCTTTACTTTAAGTTTTTATTTTTCTTTTCGAAGAGTCTGGAGGTTGAGCTTATGAATTATGGATTGTTGTACGTAGAGAGTATTATAATTTGTTCAATTTCTCTGAGCCTTGTCAATGAAAAGCTATTCCATTTCTATGATCATGAATGTAACTAGGAAGACAGCCTAGTCGCCTGTTCTGTCATTTCGAATCCATGATAGCAAATATATTTATCTAACTGGAACAATACATTTTCGCCTGAGCATCCATTCGAAATCATCCTTTCATGATCATTTCGTTCAAGTGCTCGAGCGTCGGCGCGCACAACTGTCGCAGAATGGATGATAGAATGCAACATGTGAATGCGTTGTGAAGCTTTAGCGGCAGTGAGGATCAAATCGAACCATGCACCAACTTAGTATGGGCTCATCAATTTTAACAACCTTTTAACAAATTCATTATCTTCGATTTGCAATCGCGCCGTAGATATTGAGTAATTATCAACAAGAAAGATTAAAAAAAAACCCCCATAAAAAGGTATCAAGGTACATTATTCCATCAAAACCCAAAAATCCATCTGGTATCATAATACATTAAAACGTAAAAGAATGACTGATCCCGACTGTGTAAAAAAAAAAGAGACAAAAAATTCACTACTCCATTCCATACCAATTCACATCATCAATACATCCCTGCTCTCGGCAGCCTCCTCGCCCCCAACACGGTAAACGGGCTACTCGTACCCGTAAACGCACTAATCTTGCCTGTAAGGGGTTGCTTCGAGTCACCATAATACTTGATCCTATATGTCCCCGCGGGTACACTCTTCGGTCCCGTTCCGATAATCCATTGTATGATAACACTACTGGTGCCCCAGAATCCATCATCCCGTCGCCAATTATATATCAAATCCCAATCATCGTCGCTTCTAACTTGCGTCCATGTGCCGTCCGTGTTCTTGAACTCAACGGCGGCATAGGTACCTTCTAAGCGGAGATTATTACGCGGGTTGGCGCCGATGAAGGATACCTGTGCTGTATCGCCGATACGGTACGACGCGGCCACGTCCGATTCGATCTGTCCGAAGGATTTGGTGATGGGTGGGTTATCGTATACCACGCCCGTAATGAAGTCGAGACTGTTACCCGAGTTATCTGGCGGTGAGGGGCCGGGGGCTAAGACTGCCGTGTTGGTGGGGGAGAGGTAAGGGAGGTATTTGAGGCATAGTGAGATGTACGCGTATAGAGTGTTGGGTCCGTAGAGGGTTGAAGCGCCTTCGTATCTCTGGATACCGTATTCCTCTGGGGTGGCAATGTAATGTGTGTACGAGTTTGCCGGGCCACCGAGGACTACGATCGGTTTTGTGCCGGATGGGACGACGCTGGTGGCAGCCGCTGCGACGGCTTCTTTCCATCTTCGGCCGCTCATGGTTGTAGCCTCACCGGGTGATACTATTGCGATAAATTGACCAACACGTAGCATCTGGATATCAACAATGTTTGGCGACCATTCGTAAGGGAAGTGGACCTCGCCGACGTCCAGAAGGATAGGTTTGGGGTATTGGCATGCTTGCTGCTCGGGGCCTGGAGCTTTGAGCAGGCTCGAGACGACTTTCCACACAGGGTTTGCATCAGGTGCTCCTGAGTCACTTTGGGTGAAATCAAAGGCTCCCGGGCCATCTGTTGTTCCGGCTGCAAAGGAGTAACCTAGCGCTGCGGGACAGGTTTTAGCAGCCGTTCCGTTGGGAAGCGTGAAGGTGTATGTCGTAAAATCGACAAAGGTATGGAACGACTTGACGGAGCTTCCTGTAACCGCAGTTCCGGATGAATCTAGAGAATTGAACAAATCAAGCGCTCCCTGCGCTTGGCGTCTGCCAATCTCGTAGCAGCTGGAGGCACCATTATCCTTTACTCTGAAGAAAGGTCCTCGTCCGTGACATCCCTGGCTTTTACCCCCACAGGTGCTTTTGTCGAATGTGCACAGCTGACCCTCGTTCTCAGGGTTCTCACAGTAGGCACCCTCCGTATTCGGTGTGGTGTCGCCGACACTGGCTTGGGAGAACCCAGCAACAAAGTCTGTTGAACTGGTAGCGGTATTCCTCACGTTTGTCTCGAAGAGGTAGGCCGCGACACCCTTGTTATCTGCAGAAACAATTGTGTTGTTACCCAACATCGATGTCCCGTGGACAGAATACCACGTCAGAACTCCAATGTGCTTGTTATCAGAAGCTCTGGTGAAGCGAAGCATCGAGAGTGTTCTATCAACATCGGCATCATATTTAGCTCGTTCTGCGGCGGGATTTGCGAGGTAGGCGAAAGGACTTCGATTTATGGCTGCATTTTGTAACTCGGTAGCTCCAGATGTTAGATAACCTGGTGTGAGGGACTGATGCGCTCGCTTGATAGAGAGAACGGTTCCATCAACTATAGCTTGGTAGCTCTGCGGGTCGAAGCCTTTGCTTGTTATCTGAGGTAGAAGGTAATTCATAAAAGCCCCAGGGCCGGAGTGAGAATGGGTGCCCGTTAAAGCTACGTTAGATTGCGTATATTGGGCATATTCACCTCCAAGGGCGGCGAGGGCTTTAAGAACACCATATCGAATCGCAGTATCGCCACAAGCCGTATCGAGGACGAGGTAGATGAATCGGTCTGACGGTTTGTCTACGCTTCCTACGATAAAGGCGCGAGAGTAGAGTCTCTGCCGGAGGCCGGTTCCTAGTTGGGTAGCGTTTGCATATCCCATGAAGTTTATTTCGACGACGGGACTATATTTGAAAGGAAAGGAGAGAGATTAGCTCAGTCAGCCTTGATAGACATGATGTTTGATACACGTACCCTGTGATATCAGCCTTTCCTACACCGAGGAGGTACTGTTGCTGTCCGGAAACCTGTCGTTTTTCATTCTGAGTGCCCCGAACATTTGAAAAGATATTTTGAAGGATAGGGCTAACTGGTGGTTCCGAAGCTTTGAAGTTTCCTTTCCAAGCATCCGGATGGAGAATGCGTTGATCGAGGTGGGACAGATGCCATAGAAGCGTCGTACCCAACAGGACCACGCAACCGACGACCACAGTCCGAAGATTAAATGAAGCGGTAGACTTCATCTTGGAAGATCTCTAGCTGGCAAAGCTCCTGGACTATTGAGAGAGTTCGAAGCCTCAAAGCAAGCTGGACTGGGCGGGTTATCTCTGGGGAAAAGAGAAATTAGCAATTGCGCTTCCTTCTCGCCATCTTTTTATACAATAGCGGAACCATGGAATGCAAAGGAAGAGACCCCTCACATATTTTCTTGGCCGATCTGCACTCTGTTCCACATTACAAGATGAAGCCGGGGTCGAGAGCGAGCTAGGTTGCGGTTGAACTTTGTCTCTCACCCAATAAGAGTATGGGGAAGGTGGAGATGGCGATGCTTTTTGAGGGAACAAGCTTGCGAGCCTTGGATCAAATCTCCGTCAAAATTAGGGACCATCGGCCGTGTCGAGGGAGCAGGGCCGGGCAGCCAGTCAACCGAAATCCATCGACCTGCTAGCTCGAGTTAACGGATACCGAGCGAGTCGAAGCTTTCGCGTGACTGGACTGGTCGTTGCTCCCAGCCTATTCCGACCACCTGCGTCGTCCAGTTGATTGGCCGGTGGTGGAGGGGTGCCAATCTCGTTCTAGTTGACCAGTCCGGGGTTGGATAGGAGAGACACCGCTGGATTCCAAGGCGTACATGCTCGACGTCGAGACATGACATCGTCCAGTCGTACCGGATTGGAAACGCTCTCGACTGGTGGCCAGGCTTGTATGCTTCAGCACATGTTAGCATCATCCCTTTCATCACCGTCTTCCCTCGGCATGCAATGCAGGAACCTGCGGATCACAAGTGAAATGCTGCACGATGGTGTCGGTCTCGCGCGAGGTTTGTTCGACTTGCGCGAAATCCAACAAACAAAACAAACACTTAGGTAACAAACTAGTGGCAATAAATCAACAGCAGTGGGTCCAACAGGGGACTTCATTTAACTCGCTGCCTTGGTCAAGCGCATTCTCGTTATAATTCATATTAATAATTAACAGCTCAAAGATCGAAACAAACTAGCGATCAAGCTTTGTTGATATTTGAATGTTACTTGAATGCAACCATTCTAACTATGGTACCATTTACCCCAGCTTTCGACAAGGCAGCTGCCCCTCCATCAGACGTTGTATTCTTCGTCGGCCTCGCTTCTGCTCCATGACGTCTCTACACCCCTGGCCCTAAGCGGGGCTGTGGGATTTTTAGAGTTGACAGCGCAAGGACACTAGCAAAGCTACCCATGTATCCCGCTATCGATAGTCTGGGGTGTCTCGATTTCGTCTACCTTTTCATACCTGCCAAATAAGGTCTGACGGCACTCAACAAGCTCACGAGACAACTTGCCCGCAGAACCACCTGCTCTTAAAGGGAAGGAAGAGATCGCTCGCGTGATACCCTCGGCACGTAGCGAGACCTCGAGGTTCTTCTTTCTTCTACCGTCTAACTCTTTACGGTAAACCGTTTGTCGACGACTTTACGTTGTTTGTTACAAATCTGAGAGCTCGCATCTGGCGGGTGCTGCACAGTATCTCTACCCTCACAAACTCTGCAGCATCCAGGAAATGTTATAGCAAAATGAATTCAAAAACGGGGTAGTATTCTGACTATTTCTCTTGACATCGCGACCAAACGCCGGGTATATACAATTAGATGAATTTCCTATCACCCGGCACAAATTACAGCATCAGCGGAAAACCAGGGTTTTTTTTGGAGGTTAAGCTGCATATGTTTGTTCGAGTCAGGACAGCATCTGGTTTGATGAATTATTTTGGAACCTATAGGTCACTAAATCAGCACATTCTATTTCAGGGAGTTACAACTGCCCATGAACTATAAACTATTAGCTTATTTGCCTAGCTCGGTCGATTGCTGTCGAGTTTTTTCAGGGTGCCGCGTGAGCGCTAGCATCTTACCCCAGAAATTCCAAGCGAATGAATAATTGAGTCAAGATTGCTCAACCACGGAAACTTTCGACCACGGTCCTTGCTAACTAGCTTGACGCCCTATATTACTTGCTTCTAGAACAGGCACTAAGCATCGGACCCTCCTAACCATTTTGCTTCCGCCTCATATAAACACGAATATAGCGTCTTTCCGTGTTTTCCGAAATATCGACAACGAATATCTCGCCGTCGCCAATAGCTCTTCAACTCTTGCGTCTTTAATATAATATCCCATGGCACTCGTATGACATATTGCGGAACGGGTAACTCGGAAGCCGAGGTGGATCCATTGCTTACAATTTCTGATAATAAATTTCAATTGCAACCGAGTATGCGCTACCGTGGAACTGAAATGCTTGCTTTCATAAACAACTACTAGTACAGGTAACACACTAACCTGAAGCATATAAGCTAAAATAAAATACAAGAAATGCACGGCTAAATAATAAACCGCCGAAGAGGTTACCCCTCTTCCCTATACAGCCAGAATAAGTTCCTCCTTAAGGGACCCAAGCCTTAGGAACGCAAAGACCGCCACAGTCTGCACCACCAGTCTTAGGGCTGCAATCGTCTCTTGGATCGTCAATGCAGACATCGTTCTTGTCGCTACAAGCGAAACCGGCGATTCCGCCACAGAACTCCCCGGTAACACAGATACCGAGACAATCGACCGCGATACCGCACGGGCTCTTCGGGTCATCGATACAAATCTGATCCTTAGGGCATTGGAAACCGGCGAGACCACCGCATTTCACAGGTGTGGGGGTTGGAGCAGTAGTTGTTGGGCATGGTGGCTTGGTATATGGGGGTGGAGAACCGGAGCAATAACATCCGCCATATTTGATACCGCATTCATTGACAGCATCGACACAGATTGTCCTGCAGGTTGTAGTCGTCGTCTTGGTAGGTGTTTTCGTCGTTGTTGGGCAGGGTGGTGGGGTGAAGACTGGAGTCGTTAGTCCGGTGCAAGCTGGATAGCAGCCTCCATACAGCATTCCGCATGAGTTGATATAGTCTGCGCAGATTGTACGCGTGCAGCTAGTGCTCACAGGCTTTGCGGATGTTGTTTTTGTGGTGACGACTTTGGTGATCTATACAGTATTTCAGGTTAGTTTATCACGTTCTTATCCAAGCGGTAGGATGGTGAGTTCATAGGGCTTACATAGCCACGCTGAGGAACGGCTGCGACCAAAGCGGCGAAAGAAATAGCGATAATTGTGGTCTTCATCTTGGTGATGGTTATCTTATCTCCCCGATTTATTTTAAAGAATTGACGCTAATTATGACTTAAAATTTAGCGTACGGGTGGTTGATATTTGGGAATGTGCCAAATGTAAGGAAGATTCGTGCCCCGTCGGCGTATATAAAGCTAATATATACTGAAAATATAGAAGATATCTTGAGCCTCTGCAATCGTCTTGGTTATCGTGTTTAGGTGTCCGATAGAGACCGGGAGGAGCGAAATTTGGGATCAAGGAGAGCAAAGATCGTCAATTATATACCGTCTGCCAAGTCAGGAGAATACCACATGGTAGGGGTTCGGGGAAAAGAGATTCGAATATCAGCCACTCTCTGATAATAGACTCTCTCCTTCGCTGATCGAGAACCGAAAAAAGATGCCATGCTGATAACCCAATGAACGAATTATAACGTTACCCCTAACAATGCAAAGTCGCATCTTGCTATTTTTTTGATTTTGTTTTTGGCTATGATTTCAAGCTTACTTATCAGCTTGGTCTAATTAGGCTGATGATGTTGCTTGGCTAGGAATATCGAAAAGCTAATTCGTGGGAAAGTTAACATTAGAACACCCTATCTTCAAAAGCGAATTCTGGGCGATCTGACGACGGGGTTGTACAGCTGAACAGCCTGACCAACACAACGTGGTATGCGTCTGCGCCGGTATCAGCATGGTATAAAAAATCTTGTATCCCCCAGTTCCACCGCTGTCGCCAAGCAAGCGAGAAATTTTTCAAGCGGCTAGGGTGCAGGATTCGGTTGCTATTTGTTATCGCCAAGAGGGAGGGATATAAGCAGGAGCGAGTGCCTTTTTGTAGATTTCGATATACGCCTCTCCCGTCTTCGTCCCTTAATCAGGCGAATAATCCCCAGCCGTATGCATTCAATCGGACGCACTGTACAACCGACGGACCGGACACCGACGGTCCTATAACGTTAAGAGCTTGAAAGCGGGAAGTGGTGGTGTGGAAGATTACCATCAGCTTGCTTGCCCCCTCGCAGCTTTTTGATATTAAAAACTCTCTCCTTCGCGAATTCGCCAAGCATAATCCTATCACCGAAATTTACGCTTCTTGCTCCTCGATACTCCCAAATCATACGACTACAGACACATTTCCATTTCGCAGCTAGAGAATCAATCTAACGATTACGAAACTCCTTATCAACCTTCGCTTGTTACCGTGGAATTTTCATCGAAGCTGGGCTTTCTTCCTGCAGTATTTTCGGAATATGCGGGCTCTCGTTAGGGTTTGCTTGGCTACTACGTACCCCAGATCTTGGCCGACGTCCTTTCGACGTTTCGATCTGCGTACCCAGAAAACGCGCTGATCATTGGTGGTTCGATAGCCTGGAATAAATTTAGACTTTTGGAATTTCCAAATTATATTTTTCGCGATACCACCTCAGGGAATGGATGGGTAGACCTGTTGAAGAAAAAATTTTTCTTGCTATCTCAGTCCCCTACAACAATAGAGCAGGAAACAGAAAAAGAAAAGAAGTAAAAGCTGATAACAAGCCCCAAAACAATTATATTCCAAGCTTCTTAGCATAAGTTGCCAAGCTAGGAGGTAGGCTCATTGTGTTTCAAGCGTCCTTGCTCCTAACTGCATAAGATTGAAACCGTCTAGCACTTTCGGCTGACATCCGTTATATTTCGGGCTAAATATCAGCTGAAGGGCTTTTTCGCCTCAATGGGTTGCAACAACCCAAAGAAGCAAGGGCTTCGCTGAAAGCAGTCGTATACCTTCGCTCCTTGCAATCCTAGGATGAGCTCGTCAGTGAAGCCAAAGTGAGAATATCCGGCATCGGGTGGCTTAATTCTCAGTTTACAGACCGAAGGAACAGAGAATATGGCAGCTTCTTAGTATCTATTTTTTTGTGAACTCCCACTTTGTGTTGAAATATCGATCTTTGTTATTCAAATATATTTACAGTTACTGTTCTAGCGATTTAATAATTTGGAGTGCACAATCCTTCGTATTTTGAAACACACCGTAGCATTTTTTTTATCCTGCTGTACAACCAAGTTATATACGCTTAGGTAGTAACTAGGGCTGAACCTTGCGATCCTTTACCAGCATTGAGAACGGGTTTTAGTAGAACTAGCATGAGGGCCTTCGACTAATTAGCTTTGCTAGCAATAAACTAAAGATGCCCAACAATAACATGTGATTAGCGCATAAAAGTCAATAATAACAACTGAATTCCGAAAGAATTGGAATTGTAAATGCTACTCAATAACCTTTCCCCTTGCACAAATGCATTCTGCTGACTAACATCTCGGAACCCTAACGAGCCGTGGGCCTAGCTGACGGGCAAATAATTAGTGAAATTCTTTCATCGGATATATGGATATGCGTGGATCCTGAGTCGTAAGCGACCCTTGCGAATGCATATCGCGGCATCAGGGAGGCATGTTCCGAGCTCGGTACCTCTCGCCA
Organism: Orbilia ellipsospora; assembly: GCA_036971675.1. Classification (NCBI taxonomy): domain Eukaryota; kingdom Fungi; phylum Ascomycota; class Orbiliomycetes; order Orbiliales; family Orbiliaceae; genus Orbilia; species Orbilia ellipsospora. The sequence goes on from JAVHJO010000003.1 coordinate 1,634,449, forward strand.
ATTTAAGGTATCCATAGGTCGGGATATATTAACCCGTCCGAGGTGCATGAGGATTTGAGAAGAATGTTCCAGGGAGGATTACATGCCTCTTTCGAGCGCTTTCATTTGTTTACCTTCCTATTTATTTCTATATTTGTATTATTACTATTTGTCCCCTCGAGCTTCTATTTCGTTTCCTTTGCAAATGCATTTAGAAACAATGTCCTTCAAAATTTATGAGGCTATGATATATGCCTGCTATATACAAGATACTGGCGATCGCATTCGCGATCCGAGTAGGGCTTATTCAGCCATGACTAGTGTCAGCTGTACGGAACAAAATAGGCTATGGTTTCCATGCCGTGCATTTTACTGAACCTTGTGGTAGAATAATGATAATATCCTAGTAATGTCACCCTTGCTGACTTTACTGTTGGGCTTTGCGTATGAGTTTCACAATGCCTTCTTGAGTTGCATTCCGCATGCTGCCGCCAGAAAATTTTAATGTCCGCGAATATTTACATGGGGCCATGGTTCTATAAATTTCCCGGCTTATTCTATCGGTTGAAGTTACAATATTGGATATGATTTCCTGCCAGAATCAGTCATCAAAGTTCATTGGTTTGTTGGGTTTCTTGAATGTTGAATCTGCGCCTCTGTACGGTGTAAGCCTGGGGTCTAGGTACGAGACTAGTGTGAACGGGACTAGTTGATGCGAGATAAGGCTTCTTTGTAAAATAAAATCAGCAATGATAAACTTCTTTACAGTCCTGTAATCAACTTAGCATTGGAAGGCTATCATACTATCCTATAGTGTCACACACTGCTCCTTCTGGAACGCTGTATCGTATTGTTTAATCGTAAAATCATGCATATATGTATTTGTGACTAGAAACTAAGACGTGGTATGGATTGTGCCCATCACTGGCACTCAGAAAACCCCTCGCGTCTAGTTTCGCTGTTAGACTGTGTTTTTCTTTCTTTGTTTGTTTAGAAACCAAATCACATTCTCATGTTATTATCACGCAACGTGTCTGTCTGCATGGTACAACGTGGAAAGAAGGTCAAAATATATTAAACGCATATTGCATGACTCGTGTAGACCGGCAGTGTAGACTTTCGTCGATTTTTATGCACATTTGTGTTGGTGGGAGGCCACATGCATGATGAGGACGTATCGATGTGGTTTAGTCCGAGGTTCAAACAGTATGGACTGTGGGTTAGATCAAACCTGCTGCATTGCTTAACGCATAGAGTTTCGATTGCAGATGAGTTGAAAGATAGTGTTTATGACGACAAAGATGCATATGCTCAAGATCAGAGATTGGCAGCGGAAGAATCAACTTGACGGTTTAGGATTAGAATATAAAATATCTGTCGAAACACGGGATTAAACAAACTAACGGAAAAGGTCACTCTACTAGGTAATGCCATTTTTTATGTTTTCGTTTGAAATTATTATCGTAGAGTTCATCTGCATATCTGACAGAAAGCACAGATTCAAGACATTTTGGCGCTAAAATTCCAGAAACCCGGTGTTTGGCGGTGGTACCGACACTACTGCACCACCAATAAGTAGATGTCGTAGTTGCTGGCAATACTATAGGAGTAAGCTAAACTAGATAGAAATGTTTCTATTAATATTATTTGGTTTTTTGCACTCTTTGGCCTTAAAAGTTTGATTTGGTTCCAGTCCTCAACGAGCTCCAGCGTATCACATTTATATCTAAACGTCGAGAATCTGGTATTGGCATTAGATGTGCCATTGATATCGTTTCGAAAATGATATTCTTTTTATTTGGATATTTGAAGGGATATGAATGGGGAAGGAAGAAGAACTTAGCTACGGAGCCTGGTGCTTATCAAGCTGAGAGCTTCTCGATTTGCGTACTCAAGCTCTAGGTCTATAGAGCTTCAAGCTTCCTGCATAAAAATCCGGAAGTGAACCTTTGTGTTGACCAATGTATTTGGCTCGCTTAATTATCCGCTTTCAAGAACGTGTGAAAAACACCGAGGCAAGGGGTGCTGTAGGATGGAAACGCGACCAGTCGGTGCCATGTTTCAAATATGCTGAGCCCCTCTATCTGATACCGGAGACCACATTGCCCACTACGTTCCCTCCAGTTGACTAGCAGCTTTACCGCTGTAGGCACGGCGACTCGCTCAGGAGCAGAATATCGAAACGATGTTTCTAGTCAATGAGGAATTTGCATCCTTGGTATCTCTAGCCTTATCCTCTTGGATGCCAGCCACGCCATCATTTCACGCTCACACCTCCGTCTTCTCCGGACAAAGGTTCATTTATGCGGACGATGTTTCGACTTACCAGAATCGATCAGGTTGTAGACGTAGAACCACTTTCCTTCTCTGACAATCTGAGGAAACCTCAAATCACGAAAGAGGGAGCGTTTGAGGTCCGTTCAAGTTCGGCCGGGCAAATAACTAGAACACAAATGTGCTAGCGTTCATCTGTTTCCCTGCCCATGAGTTCTCTTTTATTCCCTGCTTCCCGCTGCCCTTACCTCCAGGTAGCCTGGAGGAACCTTTTGCTCTCACGACCTTTTCCTTTGTCTTCAACCAGACTTCTTTGATAGAGGTTATGACATTCTTTTGAATTCAAAGGGCAGAGCCTCACATTTGACAGGTTCAAATTCTTTTCAGTTCTGCGAACTTCTTTTTCGCTTTTATTTCTTTTAATTTATTTTCTATTCTTTATCTCCCCATTTTTAAACTCTTTTTTTTTATCGAACTGGAACGAGGATCCTGCTGGACGGGGATTAAATTGTTTTTGAGAACAGGAAAATCAAATTCGACTCAATGAGCGTATTTAATTCGATCAAAGATTCTATCCGACGACCGACAGTTGTAGAAATCGACCGAAGCCCATCCGTATCGTCATTCCAAAATGGTCGGGTTCGCTCTCAACTTGGTACGCCGGGGCATTTTAACAGGCTCTCGACGCAGTCTCGTAACCTCTCGACACAGGATGGGAGAGTTGTTTCGGTTCAAAGTTTGCGTCCCTTGACCCTTTCGAATCTGGCTGAATTTGACAAACAGCTTCCTTCGCTACCTGGAAGCGAGGCTGGATCTATTCTTGAAGTGAAGGAGGCATGGTGGCGGAAGGCGGTTAGATTGGGTATTCCGCTGGACATCTGGGCGAAATTCATCATCGTTCTTTCATTTTGTGAGGCTGTCATGGCATTCTGGGGAGGCCTTCAAATTATTCTTGGTAAGTATTTTAATATTTATGCAATTTTTTTATTTGCTTGAAAGTTTCTAACGGTTTATTATTATTTTATAGCTGAGAGACTCAACTACGGTAAAATCTGGGATGCTATAACAATCATCCTCATAACTTGGGGCTTCTTCTTCACTTGCGTAGGATACTGTGGGTTTTCAATCCTGTGGGGGCGTTTCTCTTGCTCCCCAACTGCCCTCCGAATGCTACGCATTTTGTCAGTCTTTTTAACGATACTCTACGGTGTTGCTTCTGGACTTTGGTTCTTCTATGGTTTCCAATCGGCTACTTCAACCCGTGAGTCCTGCGTTACGACTTTGGTTTTTATCGATGGAGAAACAATCCCAGCGCCGGCCCAATGGGTCAATCTCTGCCTCCAAACCACGGCGAGTTTTGAAAGGCTTCAAATTACATGGGGTTTCATGAACGCTTTCCAAGTTTATTTTATGATGATTCTCGTCCAATGGGCCTGGCAACATGAACGCGAACTTCAACAACAGAAACGCTGGAGCCGCAACAGTGGTCTCAGCTATACCCACTCTGATAGGTCCTTTGATAGACTTAGCGATATTGAATCCACTGGGTCTTACGGATTTGAGCGAAGCGTTGCAGAGAAGGTTGGAGAGTATGCTAGACAAGAAAAATTGGAGAAGCAGACTGCGAGAACTATCGACCTCGGGATGAAAATTCCAAACTTCCCAATGCCAAACTTTAACAAAACGAGAAGGACAACAACGCTTTTACTAAACGCCCCAAGTCCGATTATCGAAGCCGCCGAGGAATCTATCAAGCCAACAGATGACGAATTCCCGGAGCCCCGATTCAGTACCCTTAGTGGTGCCATTCCGATTGCTTTGGATTTGAAGAATCTCATGTCTCCACGGTCTAGATTTTATGGACGAGCCTTTTAATTTCTTAGAAAATAAAGGGGAAAAAGCGAAAAGAAAAGAAAAAAAAATTAGACGGCGCCATAGTTAATTATTTTAGTTTAAGCGTTCATACGTTCTTGATGAACGGCTGAGTCATTCGTTTTGATAAGTTTTGTTTCTATCACATTCGTTTCATCTGATAGCATTTTTCAACGATATCAAATTACTCTCTGCACGCTGTATGATACCCTTACTCAAATACCCAATACCAAAAAATTGTAATAGCTTTTCTTTAAAACATGCAGTGTCACATACATATGCCTTTGTGAATATAAAACACGAATATCGTAATGATCAGAATCCGGGCAAGTTGTATGCCCTGATGGCATTTCTACCCCATATGCCTTCCCAATCCTCAGGCTCACCCTTAATATCTTCCTCTTGCGACATCTTCGATACGATTGTTTTACTTATCTTGAGCCAGTAATGCCATGCATCTTTCTGCTCACCCATGATTTGCTCGTACCCAATCCCACACACTGGCCAATCGCTACCCCAGATAATCCGCCTGGGGCCAAAGATTGTAAAAATTGGCTTCGCGTATGACAGTACCATGCTTATGATCTCGTCGATTGGAAGGTCATCATTTTTTCTAGCCAAGCCTGACGGGAGTTCGGAGAATCCTCCTGAAAGCTTCATTGTAGAATCGAGCTTTGCAATTTCTTCCATTAAACTCCTCCACTTTTCTATTCCTCCGTTATCCGGCTCCCGCCCGAGTGGAGGCTTCGTCAAATGATTGATGACAATTTTGAGTCCGTCGACTTGTTTCAAAGCTCCCAGAGCTTCTTCGAACTGCACAAGTCCAACTCTATTCATGTCGATACCTAAATCGAATACCAAGCCGTTATCCCTCATAAACTTCAGCCCTTCTATAAATTCTGGTGCGCTTGCCGTTCCAGCTGGCTTGTCTTGGACAAGGTATCGAAATCCTACCAAGAGCGAATGTTTCTCGTCGCCGTATACTTCTGTATCTACTGCCTCCAATTGCTTCTTGTACCTTTGCATGGCCTCGTATCCAAGATGAATTGGCGCGAACGGTACAATTCCTTTCACCCATTGTTTACCCTGCTTGTCATTTTTGGACAGCTGAAGTAGATATCGGTATTCCTCGAGAACGTGTTCCCACGCTGTCAAGTCTTCTGATGGATCTTTGGGATCGGTAAACTTCCTATCCGTTTCAACAAATATAAATCCACCATAAGAGGGGGGAATCGGTGATATGCAAGATTTATATTTTTCGAGGTCATAAACGCCAAAGAGGGGTCCTTCTGGGGATTGCCAGGCGAGATTTTGAATTTCATGTTCACGCCAGAGGTGGATATGGGTGTCCAGGAGTAAAGTAGGACTGTCCATTGCCCAGGCTGGTTGGAGTTGCAGAATATAGACCCGGGAAGATGATGGTCGGTCAGTTAGCTTGTAGTTCTTGATTCCTTTTTGATTTGAAGCAGTATTTCGAATTTCGCAGTAGATGTTTAATGGCGGTATTTGTGTGTTGTTGGTGGGATGGCGGGGCCAATTGCGATCATAGCGGCACTTTTCTCGGACCCATTTCTCGGACCCATTCCTTCCTTCTGAATGCCCTTTTCGATGGTAGCTTCGAAACCATCACCAGCGTCGCTTTCACGAAATCTTGATATTCAGAAGCTCACATTCCCACCATGCCTCGAGATCCCTTAATAGCACTCGTCGGAAAGCCCTCTTCCGGCAAATCATCAACCTTGAACTCGCTGACCGACGCGTCAAGCAAAGTCGGTACGACCGAATTTTCACCGTTGGCTACCGCTTGAGATGCCACCATTCAACTGTTGAACACCATGGACTGATGGCCGACGTTCTAGGGAACTATCCGTACGCAATCTTGTTCGCTATAGTGTCATTCACCGGCTAAGCACGGACTCTGGATAGGTTCACCACCATCGATCCCCAGCGTAAGCCGAGCTACCGATAAAAGTCCCCCAATAACGCACCATAACGTTAATGCAAGGCGTTGCTCCCTGCTCCAGGAGCAATCGGATACCTCCAGATCGACTGCGCCTGTGCGCGATACGAACTTACAGAACGATGCAAGCCCAACTATGGATGGTGTATAAACGGCAAAAGGTCGGTGCCGATAGAGTTGCTTGATGTGGCCGGCCTGGTGCCTGGCGCACATCAAGGGAGGGGGTTAGGGTATGCTTGATAGCTGCTCCTTTTGTTGTTTAGGATGGCCCTGACGAGATTTGGGACAGAAACAAGTTCCTGGACGACCTGAGGCATGCGGACTGCTTGGTGCATGTAGTAGACGTTAGCGGTACGACGGATGCTGAGGGAAAGAATACCAGAGGATACGATCCGAGCTACGATATAGTATGGCTAAGAGGTATAAGGTTTCACCTCCTTCGGAGTGGATGAATTACGCTGCTGATATCTACTGTAGAGGAAATCGTAAGGTGGATATACGGGAATCTGATGGATAAATGGTGAGATTTACATCTCCTAAGCAGAAATTGAAAGTGGTGGGAAATCAAAACTGACTATCCTCCAGGGAGGGCATGAAACGGCGCCACATTGCGACGAGTAAGTCTCAAATTCGACCTGCCCGCTTTACCCCCATTAACAAATTATACATAGAATCAACGGCCGTGGCATCTCTCCAGAACCAACTCTCTGGGTACAGCAGCAACGCTGCGATTGTTCAAAGAACCCTAGATCGGATATCTTTAAAAACGCCACTGGAAACATGGGACGAGGACACGGTCCTGAGCCTTGTCAATGCTTTCATAGATGAAAAGTTTCCGACAGTTCTCGCGTTAAACAAGATTGACCACGCAGATGCCGATAAGGTGCGATCAGGCCATTGCGTACTCAAAGGGCATTTTGCTAAATTTTAATTAGAACATCGCGAAAATTGCGAAAAAGTACTCAAATGCGCCAATAGTTCTAACATCCGCGATTTCTGAAATATTTCTACGCCGGCTTGCGAAACAAAAATATGTGAAGTATACGCCTGGGGCGGAATTTATCGACACAAGGCAGGATCTCATAGATGACGGCGATCCAGAAGGAGGGAATCTCAAAGAGATGGATGAAAAGCTCACAACGCGGGTTGAAAACCTAAAAGATTTGGTCTTGTATAGACATGGCAGTACTGGTGTGGTAGAGGTGTTGAGGAAAGCTGCTGGCGTTTTGGGTTTAACACCTGTATGGCCAGTGAGAAATATCAATACATTTGGAAGTGAGAATGGAAGCGAAGTATTTCGTGATTGCGTTCTTATGAACAGGTATATTTTGTTAGCCTAAGACAAAGGAGGAGCAGAAAAGCTAACCCAGCGTGGGGCATTAGAGGCTCAACTGTAGCCGATGTTGCGAAGAAAATTATGGGCGACGCCCCAATAGCGTATGCCGAGACTGCAGGGGGAATCAAGGTATCGGAGGATGACCTGATTGAACCAGGGAAGAACGATGTAAGTTGCATACTATTAATTAATAGAAGAAGCAATAATATTAACATCAGAGATCTAGATCCTCTCTTTTAAAGTAGGAAGAGCTTAATGAAGGCTTTTGAAACTCATCTTTGTTCAACCGGTTTTCGATATACCAATCTATCAGTTGATAGGCCCAAGCCATAATTGCAAGCTGTTGATGCTCAATCCATTATCTTACTTCGTAGAGACCGTAGATCTAAATGCTATTTTGCAAACTCAGGATGGCACCCTACGTCGCCACAAGATCATTCCCTCTTTCTTTCTTTTTTCTTCATTTTCTTTTAACTCTCGGTTTTTTCTAGCGTTCATGCACCAACGTTCAATTATTCCACGGCAGAACCCCTGATCAAAAATCCCGGCTACTATTGCAGAATTAAGCGAGCTGCAAGACGAAGGGATGGATTTCCGATATAATTCATAAAACCAAAAAGCGAGACCCATGAAAAGCTCTGCTCTGCTCACTAGCAGAAGGAAATTAAGAATAAAGGTAGAAATGCTTTTGGACATGCAAATATTTCCGCAAGGGTCATTTACACAATCCAACAGAAATTCTCGACCTCATCTTGGTGCAACGGCACAGATACGAGCAATTGCGAAACTAAAACAAAGAGAGTGAGAAATATCGTCGACGATGCTCTTGATTTTTAATGAAGGCTTGGATAGCTTTGGCACGAAGGAGCCAGCTTGGTATTAAACCTCGTGCGACGATTAAGGGTCCAGTCTTGAGAAACGTTCGCAGCACGTTCTCGCAAATAGCTTTATTATTGGCTGTTCAAACGACCGCCAAGAAAGCGCCCGCTACTGCCTCGCTATAATACTATGCTCAACTGTTAATATCATTACCACCCGCGGAACGCTGCGACTTCACGCATGTTCAATTTTTGCTTGCGGGACAGGACCAAGGCGACTTAAATGCACGTTTCTGGGAGCCTGCTCTATCTCCGCTGTTTCTTTTTGACACATCAATCCTCAATCCTTGTCTTGCGGCAGGTTTCTGGCTCCTCAAACGCCACCAGAGCCAGACGTTAAATCTCGAAAACGAAAAATTTCAACCTTGTATTCCTCAGGAAAGATATTCTTCAATTTATTTTCAAATGCCCAGAATGCCAGTACTCTTGGCCAAAAATGGATCCACCCACGCGGATGAACTCTTGTTGCAATAGGATCAGGCCATTGCTTTGCAGAGTCTGGACAGGTTCCGAACCTGAGACGAGAGACTGGTGCCTGGAATATATATAACCATCGACCTCCCATTGTAGGAATCCTTTGGGATGTTATCTTATCCGGGCTCAGACCCGACAATCGACTTCGCTGGGGATTGCCTGTAAAGTTTCCTATATTCTCCGATTCAGATTCGCCTTTCGTCTCCCTTCTGCATTTTCCCTGGCTGCGAGATCGAGATCAAACTACATTGTCCGTTTAGTTCGATTCAAGAAGCTACGATACCTTCAGTCAAATTATCGGATATAAATCTTGAAAAATAAAAATGTCGGAAGGAAAGCGGCAATGGAGCGTGGCAGAAAGTTGGCGCTTCTTCACAGCAGAAGAGAAGCGTAATATGGCATTTTATATTGCAGGAATAATGTTTTATAAGTTCGGTTTGGAAGCTTATAATGGATCTATCATCGCCCTTGCAACAAACAGATACGATTATGACGCTAAGATTGGTGGATATCAACGGAAGACCTTCGAGAGAGTGGGCCTCTTACAAGGTCTCAACCAAGCATTCCAGTGCTTCGGCTCCATCCTCATCGCTCCCTTAATCAAAAGGTTCAAAACTAGGACTGTTCTAGCAATTGCAGCTATTGTATTTGCTCTTTTCGCCTCACTTCTTCTTATCATCGATCGCGCTACCGGTGGTATTATGAAGCCTAAGGGATGGGATGAGGAATTTGGCGATGACAACTTCTCATACTATGGTCGCTACAATACCGATGCAATGATTCCTATATATTGTTTATCTGGTATATCTTATGGCATGGTCGAATTAATCAGACGAGTCATTCCTCGGGATATCGTCAGCGGAAATATGCAAAAGTTGAAGAGAATGGACTCACTTGTTCACATCTTTTATGAAGGCAAGACACTAGTTCGAAAAACTTCATCATATGGGACTATTTTTACTGACTGATATGCTGAATACAGTTACCGGTACTGCTGGGGCCCTTGCTACTGCTCTTGCATTAATACCCGCCTGTGGCAATAATCAATCATTCATCGTCACTCCGCTGCTCTATATCTGCGCTGCCTGCATGTGGTGGATGATCAAACTTCCGCACTCCTACCAGGTCGAATACGGAAAGGAGAAAAACTATCTTCTTCAAGTCGCAGATGGATGCGTCCTTTTCGTCATGTCTGCGGTGAAAGGAGCTACCATAGTTCTTACCTCTCGTCGCTTCTGTTGGCTCCTTCCAGGATATACATTCGCTTTGTTCGGCCATCGCTTCCTAGAAAATAACATCGCCGCCTATATGGCAAAACGATATTTTGGCGAATCCGCGTGGGCTCAAATCATTGTGGCTGGTTCAAATTTTGGTGAATTGATCGGCGCTCTCTTCGTCTTCTTATTTACGAATCTTGTTCACACCCCGATACCGTGGCTCCGATGCGATGCTATCCTGCTCTTAATTGTCTGGTATATTCCATTCTGGCATCCACCGAGCGGGAAAGTTTCTCAAGCTTGGATTGCTGCCGCCACTTTCGCACCAATCTCCTTCGGTTGGGCAGCCGGTGACGTCTCTCTTGCCGCTTACATTCAAGCCTCGCTGGCTCGTCTTGAGTCTCAAGAAAATTCCATTTCACCATTGGGTGCTGTTATGGGATTCTTATATTCCAGCTACATTGTCATCTATGCTATTGTCTCCCCGCTAGTCGGCTCATACATAGATAAAGTCAGTGCGGCTAATGACTCACAAATCCAATCTGGTTTGTTCTATATCGGCGGTGTTCATTTCACAATTCTCTCAGGAATCATGATTCTCGCTACTTTCATTCCGAAGGGAGCTTTCTCATTCAATCCCGAGCTACTGGACGATATGGATCTCGATTACGACGAAAAACCATCTAGCGTCGAGTCAGAAATTGCAGAGTTTCATCAAATGGAGCATTTCGCACAGAGGACAGCTAGTCAGTAAATTTTCTAGTTCTTGCTCTTCTTTCACGCTTGGGTTTCCTTTGCATATTTTAGGAGGATAAATGGTTTGCAAATTTAATTATCAGGAATTTTGGGTTTGATAAACTGCTACATTTTTACAAGCGGCCCCTGTATAGGCATCATATATAACAGATCGTAGCCTCTAATTATTCATTTCATTCTACTTATATCTTGTCAACAAGAGTCGGCATCAGTGGTTCGGGTTGTTGGTTCTTACTTCCCCATGTCCCTGACCCAAGTAATTGCAGGTTAGAGCACATAAGAATCTAAGTGCCATTTTAATTTCTGTAACGACTGATGATGATGATAATGAAAGCAAAAGAATTGCAAATTGCAAAATTGTATTCGGCTTTGGAGAACATGGTGTAGAGCCCATTACCTCAGAAGGGTTGGTGGGCGTGAAAGGGCGATCACTTGAGCCGCATGCAAATCAAATCCCTCTGGTTTCCAAAGTAGTTTCTTAATCCAAGATAGCACAAGTCAGCCGCGCCCATGCAGCGTCTGTTGAAACCCTTCCATTGCAATTTTACCGGCAGACATGGTTCGCTGCAATCCTTCAGATATTTAAGCCGTCCTGCATACTGCCTTTCAAAAAGTTTGTGTCACCAAGGCGCCAAGATAACGAGCTGGCTTGCGCATGCATTGCAGACAAAATCCCCAGCGATTGGGATTCGATTCCGGAATACCTAAGCCCTGTTTTCTAGAGCCGAAGGTGGTGAAAGATACTCAAATTAAAAGGTGCGCACGGCCGTGATTGCTCCTGTGGGTACATGTAGGCGAGAATTATAGATAGATACTGCCTAGATACAAATTTACGAGCACTGTCCTACGGCAAAAGTCGGAATAGTTGCCATAAGTACTTTGGATAACCAATTAAGCATCGTTCATAATTTAAGAAAAAAATCCCAAGAGTCTGGTGTAACAGACATATGAAGTTTCGAATATCATTGACCTTAATATAGTAATCTTGAAGAGCGTGCGCCAGGAACATTTTTATGTGAACAAATCATAGATGCAGGTGCGAATGCTCGTCCTGAGAGTTGACGCAATGCAGAGCATCGATATGCCAAGGTAATATAATCCTTCATATCATTATTGAGCAATATTTTATGGCGAGGCTTCTATCTTTCACGGGAAAACCACATCGTGGTTAATGATACCTACTTTATCCAATCCAACGATGACGCGTTCTAGTCGGCTACTCGGTTTATATCTATAAAAAGCTTCTAAAACGGTTCTATGACACTCGAGGCTGAGGTAATTATATAAGCAATCAAAAAGCATGGGGCTCAAAATGAGGCAATGGCGAGTCAGGATGTTGAAACATAGAGTTTAAAAAACAAATTAATGGGTTATTCTTCGAAGCTTGCTTGCAGAAATTACTCGTATACAAGCCTTTATCAAGATAAATATGTGCGGCTGCGCCATATGAGTTCTTATCTATCGGGGCAGCTCGTAACGAAATCCAGTTCGCGTCGAGGGTCGCGAGGATTTTAGGGCTGAGATTGTGTTGAACCATCCACTTTGCTTTTAGACCCGCCAAAAAGAGGCAGAAAACTGAGAGTAAAATGATAACTTGAACCAGCCCGCCTTTTCGTGAATATACACACTTCACATGATGTTGTCAGCGCTTAGAAGAAATTTTCTAGCCCCTGTTACCCACTCTTCTAGTTTTTACGTTGGCTTGCACCTGTCTGGAATTTGTAAGTTGGTCAGAAAAAAAAAAGCCTTTAGCTTCATAACTCGGTTTGATATGAATTACAGCTCAAGATGTTGAAAAGACTGAGAATAAATGTATAATTTGTGATACCTTTCATTAATATATTGGGTTCGAAGGGGTTTGTGGATACCCGATTTAGAACGGAGCTTTTGGTTGGTGCACAGCTGAACGGGAAGCTATCAAAGGACCCTGATCATCTGCAAACAGAGCGGGACAATCGCGGGGTAGAATGGCAAGCATTTTGATTCTCGTTGTATTGGCCAAATTAGACATATATTGACAATAGAGCTTAATATCGCAGAAGTTAACCCGTTACTTCAGCTCAACGCAACCGAGTGCACATGTAACACCTCCATATGTTTAAACCCTTCCGCAGGCTGCTGATCTCCCGGCCGCTACGCATTGACGCGGAGGTTGGTAATAAACACGCAACTTTTTGATTCAGAAATTTCATATACTCATTATACAGATTAATGAACTTAGACGGCGATTATTGACCATCTTGATTCTCTTGAGCTGATATCCACTATTTGGGTTACCAATACTTTTTCGAACCTTTCTTTGGAAATTAAAAGCGGCTTGACATCTAATGTGGAACTTTTTATGATTCACTCACTAGCCCTTATCCTTGGGCTCCTAGACCATAATCCATTATCTGGTCATTCGGTCCGCAGAAGTCTTCAGTTGGGGCCTACGACTTGAATCATCGACGTTTTCAAATTGTTTCGACAGGCCACGCCAAGCCGGAGGCTCTGTGAGCCACATACGTAGACATACTAACTTTGACAATGTTGGCGCAGCACCATCATGTCAAAAATCATCTGTCGGCGAGGTGCCAAAAACCTTTTTGTTTTAAATTTGAGACTCTGACGCCATAGTCGAATAAGGAAAAAAAAAATTGAGAAGAAGAAAAATGGATTCTAGAAGATGGATGGGTCCAGAGACCGATCGAGCTAGCCCTCTTGGGCGTATTGGTTGTTCATAGAAATCAACTACAGAAATCGACGCCGAAAACAAAAAGAAAAGAAGAAACCTAGAAAGGTTTAACTAGAAAATGGCCTTTTAGGCCACTGTTCTATTATTACTTTGAAATAACGTGGCGCAATTTTGTTCGAGATTGCTTGGATGACCAGATATTTCTATACCTCAAGCAGTCTCGATGCCTTTAAAGGAGCTCCCGTTCAATTGGATCCGTCCAAAATCGGCCAGGCAAATTTATTTTGATATCGATGCACGATCCTGTTCAAATTTGCCTGTTTCGTATGAATCACAGTACTAAGGATTTAGAGACAGACAAATCCAACGAGCGCTCTAGACTTCTGTGTCCTTTACCAGGTCCCATTTCTAGAGATCTCAAGCGAAAGGAAACATATCCGTACCGTATTTATGGAATATACTAGTTTGCAGTTCAGATTCGGGAGATAAAGACGGGACTTTGACACCTGAGACCTGACTTGACCCATTTATAAAGTGTAACCGAAGTATAGTGCAATTATAATTGCGTAATGATAATACAAAGTGCATGAGACAGCATTCCAAATCATGACTACATACAAGATAATCGTGTCCTGACGACATCGTCTGTCTTTGATACCCTAAAGCTTCGAAGGTTTCCAAATTGGCTTTCTCTTTTGTGCGAATGCCGTAAGACCTTCAACTCTGTTCTCCCCTTGCATTAACTTGTGATTATAGAGCTCATCGATGGCTTTGGTAGCTGCTTCTACATCACCAGTTTTCCAAGCTTGTCTTAGTCCAGCCCTTGTAACGATGACTGCATCTGGGGAGAGATCTTCAATCTTCTTAGCCAACGCAATAGCTTCATCGATAAGACTTTCCGGAGATGCCGAGATCTTGTTGATGAGTTTGTAGTCCAGAGCTTCTTTGGCAGAAAGTATTCTGCCGGTAAGAGCAATTTCAGTGGCTGTAGGAAGGCCGACAAGATTGACAAGACGGGGTAGGCCCCCAGCTGCCGCGTAAATGCCACGGAGGGCCTCTGGTAATGAAAAGCTAGCTGATGGCGATGCAACAGTCATATCACTATTTTGCGCGTTAGTGAATTGTTTCTAAAATAATATTTTGGTTGGATGTGGTTATGACTACCAATTAAGAACGATCTCAAATCCTCCACCAAAGGCAAATCCGTTCACTGCCGCGATGATTGGTTTTTTCCCATTCCTCCCGCTAACACCGCCAAAACGCGTTGGCGGATGGATGAATTCCCAGGGTCGACTCTTGATTTCATCTTCCGAAGTAGTTCCTAGTTCTATCAAGTCTTGACCAGCGCAAAAAGCCTTTGAACCGGCACCGGTAATGATGGCACATCGAAGAGATGGCTCCGAGTCATACCATGTCCAGACCCTGTGGAGCTCCCACTGGGCAGCAAAGGGGAGAGAGTTGCGTTGATTGGGGCGATTAATCGTAACCAAGACGATATGGGATGTTGGGAACGTTACTAGGCTGTATTTGGTCTCCGGAGGAGGCGTTTGGAAAACAGTTGGAGCCGACATCTTGATAACTAGAAAATCTCCTGCAAAGCGAAGCGTAATGCAATGTGAATAGGTTCTTAAAAAGGACTCGAAATCCGAAGTGCTATCTCAGCAACGTGAATGTAAGATTAGGCATCGGTTCTCGCACCATCCGGTCTGCTCGATTACTTAATCAGGGCTGGGAGTTGAGGAATGTTGGACAATAAGCCTCGGTTGCACACCCTTGCTTGCTTCCTCGGCTGTTAGTGTCCAGCTTCGTCCCAATTGGGAAGACTTTCTGACAATTGCCATGCCATGGCAGAAAACTCGCGTTGCGCAGCAACAACACAAACTCTTGTTGTATTTTCATCAGCAACGCATGGCTTCGAGGCTAGGTTGGAGCTGAGATTTTGTGAACAGCTGCTGTGGAAGCTATTAAGTAAATAGATAATTGGCGGTTGGGAAATCCGGAGTCATTAACGCAAGCAAAAAGTGCAAAGCAAGCAAACGAATTCACAGATTTGCCTCGTGCCGGTCTCCCGTCGTTAAATATTCCGTGCTCACAACCCCAGCAAGTATCCAATACTTTTTGCGGGAACAGCAAGCTAAGTGGAGCCGCGATCGTCGGAACCAGGTTTTCGGCAAATGCACGTCACCAGAAAAGGAAGCGAACTGGAGAAATTTTAGTACCAAGACAAGTGCTGGTTTGCAAAATTCTGGAAATTCGATCGGCTGGACGTTAAGATATCTTCTTACTCCTTCAAACGGATTAACGGCTGCATGATCTCCATGCTAGTAATTAGCTGAATGAATCCCTAGACTATAAGCGGACCTAGCCACGTAAATTAGAGCAGCCACCGACTCTTTAATTCGTCTGTAAATTCCTTGAACTAGAAATCACAGTGTTTGCTAGACAATTCTAATAGCCAGCAGCAGAGCAGAAAAGAAAGTAAAAAAAATATGGCATCGGTGCGATTTTCAGAAAACAGAGAGCAGGATTTGAGATAGAGCCCGGAAGACCAACCTTTTCATCCTCTTTAGGTCTCTCTGGAAGTTCCCTTTTTCGTTTTCTTTTTCTTTTTCTTTTTCTTTTTCATGGAGGCTGTGGTTGTGGATTCGACCAAGTACCGTTACAAGTTGTCATTTTTCGCTAGTGGCGTCTTGCATGCAGCAGGTCTACCCCGCGAGAATTTAGAGTTGTGACCATCCCATTTAGGACTTTTCATTAAATTACCAAAAGTGACCCATATAATACAAACATAACCGATGATGACAGGCCCGGGTAGAGAGTCAAATAATTCTTTCGAATACCTACAATTGGCAACTTTTTGCAGGTTTACCGGTTCCCAGTACAAATAAAAATCAATAACTAACGAGGGTACACCGTTATATATAAGGGAGTGTCGTGAATATAGAGAAAAGGCAAAGAAATTAATGTAGAAATTACAAGATTAAGAGAAAAAAAAGACACTTCATTTCAGTACACCAATGCGAAAAAAAGAAACCTAATATTATACCTTCTCAACATCAGAAACCTTGGCTCTGGCTCCAGACTTCGAAGAGCCTGATGAAGAGTGGTCGCTTCCAGCACTTGCTTTGGAAGAATATGGCTTGCTGCCGAGGCTGCTTCGGATTTTGGGAGCGTAGTGTATTGCTAGAGCTCGGACGGCGGGCGCCGAGGCGCAAATGAGAGCAAGATTCAGCTCCACACTAAAAATAAAATAAAAATTAGCTTTGCACTAGTGAAAGATCCTCTCGATGCGCCTTCTTACATCGTCCATGCGTCAATCAGCAAGGTAGTTGAACTCTGGGTGCTGTATAAACCAAATTTGAGCAAGTAGCGAAGGCGGAGACAGCTAGCAATGCAGGCACTAAACGGTGTTAGAAGTCTCCTCGACTGTGCGAGTGTCCCGGATGTATAGACTTACATAGCACCCAACGAAAAAGTGAAGATAGCCAAAATTCTTTCCCTAAGGTAGAGCTGCAACTGAAAGACGAGAGGCATTGGCAGGATCCAGATAATAATATCCGTGGCAATATAGATAGATGCAATGGCGACTTGCTGTTTGACATTATCGATTCGACAAGTTTCAGACGGATGGTCCCAGCTACTCAAATGGGGGCATTGGACGATCCAAAGAATGAAAGCAACTAGTGTATTCAAGCCCACTACCGCCGCAGTTACATAGACAGACCATCGGATATAGTTCCAGTTTGTCATACGATAGTAAAACAACAGAAGAGAGAATTTGATGGTCATCATGACCCACGGATATAGCATGGCAAGAGCTGTATATGTCTGCAGAAGAAAACTTAGTCAAATTTTCTTTACCGAAGATATGAAATTAACGTACCCTCAAACATTCGCTGATAGAGTCCCATGTTCTGTCGTAGTAACTTACGAGGTTTGTGGCTACAAAGCTTCAGTTAGAGAAAGGCCACGGAAATTTATGGGGTAATGTAGCTTACTAGCATGATCATGGTGAACTGCTAAAGCACCCCACGCAACCGTCATAAGCTAGAAACACGAGAGTCAGTGTTTAAAATCACAAACTACTATCGCTTTGAGGGTTGATTTAATTGAAACTTACATATCCTGCAAAAGCTAGCCAATCAAAAGGTTGTATGCCACCCGCCAACTTGTATCTCGACCAGAGTCGCAGAGCCATCACGAATGTTGTAAAGATAGTGAATGCTATGAAAAGAGGGACGACTACGACCGGAGTTTCGGGATGCTCGAGATAGGGTTGGATTTGCTGAGCAATTGCGTAGGTCGTATACGCGAGAGTCTGCGGCCCTCCAAAAATTGTGAAGAGAAAAGCCGCATTTTCTGGTGTTACACCAAAAAGGTCATTGAGACCCTCCGGTGTAAGACTTCCGTTGACAGCAAAGGAATATTGAGCGTAGGCATCAATTACTTGTAGACCTGTCAAGTTGGAAAGCTTGGGCGAGGTAGGACCTAGCCAAAGAACTGTGCCCAAAGTTTGCATGATATCATGCTGAAAGAGTGGATTAGCGTTCACTGCATCAGTCTCTGCTTGAGATGGAGCTGCATAAGTGCCCGAGTCACTCGACATTGTGAATGGAATTCGATTTTAAGGTAATAACGAAGGGATGATAAGGCGACCGATGAGAAGGTCACTTATTGTTCACCGAAGTTCGAAATGGAAGAGTGGTAAACTAGATTTTAAGGATAAATAGAGGAATGTTCGAGGAATGGTAGGATGTCTACCGGAACGAAGACCCAAGGATAGATCGAATGACACAACCTATCCTTCCCTAATCTAGAGTGAGCAGAGGGCGGACGTCCACGATATATATCGGAGACAGATCGTGAATTTAGAGCGTATGGTGAGATACTGACTGATAAGCCCACTTTCTGGTAGGAACCAATATTTTTTAAGACAAGGATCGAATCGCCGTCAAAAAACTTCTTTGCGACTAGGACGAAAACTTTTGTAAATGTCGCGCCTTCTCCTGCTATGACAACATCTTTTGTACGCCAGCCCGGCCGCTGTGGGAGCGCCATGTCGCACTGGTGATCATAGCTATTTTTTTTTTTTTTGGAGTGGCGCGATGTCGGTGTATTGTAGGCTACATGTCAATGATACATGTGTGCACCCCTGCAGTCCTGCCAGAAACAAGCCTAGCTACATATGTCTGTGCAGGTCAAACAGCCTCCACCCATCCGCGGACTGTTTACCAATTCGGCTTGTGGATGGAGGACTTTCCTACATCTAAATAAATTCCCTGCAAGTAGGCCGTACCCACTTACAGCGGGGGCCGGCTAGCAGGTTGCCATTTACTGAACTTGGTCTGGCATGCCTAAGCGGGGTTCTGAGCGGTCTGGTTTGAGGTGATATATTCGGCTATCTTATAGGGCGAGTGCTGGCGACAAATGGCAAAGATAGCAGCACAACACCTTCATTTTGACTTCCCAACACTGTCAATAAATCATCGATCATCGAGCTCGAACTCCGCTCAGATGATGTTTCGCATGTGCGCCCACGACAGATTGGGACATTATTTGGAGTTACTTAATAAAGATCGCATAAAGGCAGCAGGTCACAAAAAGCAAACCTCGAGCTCTGCCTTGGAACCCATGCTAGCTAGCTCAACCTGCAACCACTTCAGCAATCCGCGATGGACAACCTCATGTTTCCAGGGACTTGTCGGCTTCCAATCGGCTCCATAAGCTCACAAGTCGTGAATATTTTCCCTTTCGCTTTGGGTCCCGTCTCTCAACGGATTTCTAGCTTGATATAGGAATCCATGATCGCTGTCGGTCCTCCAGCCATACTTCAGGTATGTGGATCAGGCTGTACAGGGCCACCCGACTGAGGTGACCAATGCCATCACATCCTGAGAACATCCTGAGACTCTCTGAGGAAAAAATACCATCATATTTGGATATATTTTGGCTTGGCTGATGGTGGACGGGGTCAATCTATGCGGCAGAACCTGCATTTTTCTCATCAGTGTTCTAATTCCAGCCCCCCAAGCCATGTTGCCCCATCATGATCTTCAGATAACCGGAACATTGGCCGAAATTCAGGCGATTACGGTGTCTCGCCGGCTACTAGGGTCTGAAGGTAGCAGCCTTAGCTGTGACAGGATGTAAGATTTATCGGTGACAGATTCTTCCCAGATGCATGTCGGAATACATCCACGCATCGGGTAGTCGCCATATAAGAGCCTGATTTCCCATGTGGGAATCGCTAGTGAGATTTCTTTTGGCTTTCTATGACGATCACTATCTTGCAGAGAGCAAGAAGCTTATTATAAGAAACAACTGCGCTCCCTTTTTTATAGACGAAAGCAGCCCTATTACATTTAATTTTCAAATCGACTCTTCGAAATGTGGTCTCATCGAAATAACATTTTCCTTTTTGTGGCACTATATTCGGCCGGAATCGATGCGCTCAGCTTCAATATATACATCCCTATGCTTGGGCAGTTTCCGCCCATAGCTAGGGGTTGGGGCTTCGGAAAGAGAGATTACGATGGTGTTGAATACAGCGATTATCAACTAGAACCACAAGCCCTCTTCAAGAGACAGCAAGATCCAGTATGCGATTGCCTTTCAACATCAACAGCGATTTATCCATTGACAACGCTCGAACCATACATGGCAACAGCTTACGGTAACTGCGACCAGAGATGGACCACATCAAACTTGTGTCCCATACAGTATAACTGTGGGTGCCAGGTTACTGGAACTAGCATGTGTGTTCCTACGTCAGTTGTCCCTGGTACTGGGTGCACAGTATACAATGGTCCAAAAACAAAGCCAGCTACACAACTTTGGTGGCTAAGCTCACCCCTCGCCTATGGCGCTGTCCCGTCGGGGCAATGTGGTGGCGTACCGAAGCCTACTGGTCCGACTAGTAAGTCTCTTATCCGTATTTTCCCCGATTTTCACACCCGTTAACGAAACAAAAAGCCTGGCCTGGTGGTAAGAAAATTTGTCCAATATCTCAAGCTTGCGCTTGCGACAGACCGGATTACTGGACTTGCATTGGTGTTACCGACGCCTCATACACAGGGACAGCGTGCCGTAAACCCACAAGTACACTGTCCCATAGCCCCGCCACGACACACGCAGCAAACGGTACATGCAGATATGCGTTTAGCGTATCCATGCCGCCTCCATCCGCGACGGCACACGACGGAGAACAATGTGGTGGGAAATGCTGGACAGGGCCGACAAACTGTTCGCCGGGCATGACTTGCTACACTGAGACTGCGCCGTCTCCTGGTGCCTACGCAGCTTGCTACTCGGCAAAACCATACAGCAAGCGAATTATGAGAAGAAATGGAGAGGCTGAAGGTATCAATGTTCCTGCAAGGGTACAAGCTATGGCGACGCCGGTTTACTTCTAAAGTTCAATGGGTCAAAAAAATTGGAGTTTCTTGGATTTTAATGTAATTTGTTTTTTTTAATGACGATCCTGTCTTACACTCCGCGGCCCACTCGCCAGGAGTTGTGTATATGTACTTACGCAAGTATCCAACTAATATTTCTATCGGGCTTCTTATCAATATTGTCATGATGTTATAATAGATTGTGTACTTTTTTGTATGTCTGCTATAGATTTGTAGCGATACAACGCTATCTCCAAAGTCTGTTTTTCTTCTTTTTGTTTGAAACTCAAACACATACTTATTCGTGGCCTAAAAACAAAGGATTCAGGTTAGACGATCTTGTGATTTTTCGAAGCTTCGAAACTTTGTATCCCCAGATGTTTCGTCAGCTACTCAAGCTCGGTCGCCGGAAATATGCAGGCAGGCAGACGCAACGACAATCGCTGCACAATAAATTTTACGAAATCATGACCGCAACCTGCATTTTCAACGGTCTTCCCTGTTTTTCGCTTCGTTCCTTGCAGCGAGTAACCTTCGCAGCTGAAGGGTCGCCCCACAAACTCGCCGAAAGAGAAAATGAGACATGTTCCAGTTGAAATGTTTAAATTTAGTGAGAGTCGAAACGAACATGCATTGCATAATCCGCGTCTTCCCATGTCCCGGTACACACCATAATTTCCGCCAAAGCGGCACACTCGCAATCTGAACCTTCTCCTCACAGGAAACACATCTTGATAAATATTTCTCGCTAAGGACAGTTATATATGTGATGCTATAGAATTAACATGCAGGGACTCTGATATCATGATGATAATGTGATGCATACGAACGTGTTGGGAGTACGTAAACCCGTGATAACGAAAAATCACAAACGAACTTCCCGATTTGAGGACCCATCTTGACCTATTCCTTAGGCTGGAGAAAAGACATGAAAACGGAAAGTAAACGGAGAAAAACAATAAGAAAACACACTAAAAATTACCTATCTATAGCGTAAACCTGGATGTACTGTGTATTGTGTATATGCGATGCCTGAGCTGACAAAATGTAACCATTATGATACTTTATAACGCGACGATAAAGAACGCCAATATATGTTTTTTGCAGAAATGAATGCAAGACAGATAAGTAGAACACGAGCGGAAGAGCTTTTATAACCCAATAACCGCCGCAAACCCGAGAGCACCGAGCAGGAACTCCGCATTTACGATGCGATTGGGACCAGCACCCGAGCCGCTACCGCCAGTTGTGCCTGTCGGTGGAGCAGGTTGAGTCATAGTTGCTACAGCGCTGGTTATAAACTTTGTGCTGCCATTGCTAACTTCGGCAATTGTCGTGAAAGAAGTAGAAACTATTGATTTTCCTTGTTCATTTGTTGCTTGTCCTGTAGGTGCACCCACCGAAGACCGCTGACCACTCGTTAACAGAGTAGTCAGAGAGCCCGTCGGGGTATTGTTAGAGTCTGATGGATTAGAATTAGAATTTGTGGGTATGGAGGCGGAACCTGTAGTTTGGGGATTGGAGGAATCTGTGGTTTGGGAATTGGAGGAGCCTGTGTTTTGGGGATTTGAGGAATCTGTGGAAGGTAAAGTGTCAGAGGCGGTTGTCTGTTCGCTCGCGCTGACGCCGCTGCTACTGCTAGCGACAGGAACAACGTCTCCAGCATTGGTAGTTGACAGAGTCATACCAGTGGAGGCCGAAGTTGGCTGCGTTGCATTTTCAGTGGATGCTTGGTTCGTACCGGTGGGCTGGGGAGGACCCTCAGTGTTTGATGCACCATTATCAGTGGGTGCGGCCTGGGTAGGCACGTTATTAGTGGGGCCTGGAGCCGCACTTGTTCCCGTATTTACGGCCATGTTTGTATCCGTACTTGGTCCCGGATTAACATTCGGTGTAGCTGTAGAACCATTGCCGGAGTCGGTCCCCTTTCCTTGGGTGTCATCTTCTCGAGCCTTGATAACAACACGGGTTTTTGTGACCTGCGGTGGCTCTGAGAAGAATGGGGCGCCGGTCGCTTGCAAACATTGGAGGTCACTACCGGTGAGAGTAGATGTCACTGTAGCTGGGAAGCAGGTTGTTCCAGTGGACTCGCTGTAGTTGATTCGAACAAGCGCAGTGGTAGGCGCAGTGATACTTTCATCGGTCGCAGTTATGATATTGTCCGTCTGCGTCAAAATAGGGTCGCCTGATGTGATTGGCTCGGCACCTCCAGCGCTGGCCGAGTCCGATACGGTGATGATAACATAGACGGTAGGCGTGAGGACGGAGATGATGTTGTAACAATGATCAAAACCTGCACTTGAGCAAACCTCTGGTCCAACCGTTATAGTGGTTTCGGGCGCGCTTGAAGTCGAAGTCGACGATACCAGGCCATCGGATGTATCATTCGTCGTGATGCTGCTTTGCGCCGCGGCAGCCACCAGCAGCGACGCCGAAAAGAGTGTTTTTGACAATCTCATGTTGCCGAATTCCGATCTGCAATGCAGCAGTGGGTATCAATGAATGCTAGGGGTACGTCGCGTGTGTATAGTGCCAGGAAATAATGAACCGGGGCAATAGAATTGGAAACACACGGAAGGCAGGAAGGATCGAAGAAATACCTATTAAATTCTATTAACTCTTGATATACACTTCAGTATATATATATATGTCGCCTTCAGAATACCAAGTCCAAAAAGTCGCGAATGAAGATGGAGAAAATTTCTTCTCCCAAAAGCAGCATCCTCAAGTTTTGTGCTCAGCTGCGCAATGAAAACAGTGGTAACCAAAGCCCCCTTTCGCGTTTGCATCTTTTGTGTCCGACATTTCATTCCTCAGCCGCACTGGCGCTGTTTTGGAGCACTTCTGGCGAATGATGATTCGTTCGATTAACTAGTTCCATGCCAAATCGGTGACCCAAGACGCGCCGAGCTCTTTGCACCTTTATTGCCTTTTGACCATAAAGACTAGCAACGGAGCTGCTGACCTGTCAGCGGGTGTGGTTGAAGCGTAGCATCGCATATGGAAACGTCGAAGGAAAATAGTTACATGTCGAGAGGATATTGAACCTATAGACCAGAAAAAGGATCGAATAGTAGCGTATTTACATACGCTCAATTGGCTTCGCACACAGGAGTGCATGCGAAGACCATGGCACGAGGCCTAGACCAGAGAGTACAAATTTCCGGCGATCTGAGATTCAGCCGAGCCAGGGACTCTAGGCCAGGGTGTCCATGCCTTTATCCCTCGCTCGTTGTTTGCCATGGCCATGGCAGCTTCATGGCAGACTTTTGCAAAGCAAATTCAGTGGGATCAATCCGACGACAAAGCGACAAGCTGACTTATACTTCAGTCTTTCTTCCAACTTTATTTTAGGATAGTTTCACAGTTCTGATTTGTAGAACCTCAAGTTTCTTGATCCGAGGTTGCGATTGCGACAAACCGTGAGTTGACCATCCTTTCCGAACAAAGTTTGGGTTATCAGGCCTAAATTTACAAATATGAAATGGCGCTCGGGTCGGCTTGACAAACTCGGACCGAGTGAGAATCTTCTAGCGGAGATATTAATCTTGATATCAAGGTGTTTTGCTTGTCGAAGTCCAGAAGGAACCGGAATTTTGGCGATCAATATACCTTTTCGATTTTGTTTTTGTAAACAACGGCGAGTCAGCTGCACGAAATGTTTCGGTGATAAATATCAAGTTTTTGCGAGCTGGATGCTTTGTTGGAATGCATGGCAAGCTTATCGATATGCCTTGGAACAAAATTTCCCAGTCTTAAGGCGAAGCCAAATTCCAACAGCTATCAACGCACTTGAATGACATCTGGCGAATGTGGTGGCTGGATAGCCAGAGGACGGAAATGTGCATTGTATGCACGTAACCTTATCACCAGTCGGAGAGGCTTGCCACTAAGAAGAATGACCTCCGTCTGGTCTGAGCAGTTGAGGTCTTGAGGTAGTCTCGGTCCGTCTTGAGGCTCAACAATAGAGAATACTAGCTTCACGCCTCCTCACCAGCCATTTCAAGCTTATCTAACGTGTTAAGCTCCGTTTGACATTGTGGATTCCAGGCTTCGAAGGAAACATTGAAACGCACGAACTGGTCTCTAGTGTTAGATTGTCCATTCTTCCGGCTAAAACCCGGTAGCGAAGATTGAAAAGCCGGCTGTACCTGATATTCTGAAAGCAGACTCCGACGAAGGACATTGACATCATTAACTATCGCCATTTCTGTTAAGGATCCTCCTACAACGCAAATATCCTTTAGGTGAAAAAGCTCCGCAAGTGGTGGGATTCAGGTTCATGTTCTTAATTTGTCCTTGGTCTGGGGAGCCGATGCCTTTTTAAGCTTATATTTCTGTAGATCAGCAATGGCTCGCGCTAGCGATACCGTTGATATTCCCGTTTTGGGATGAATTATAAGAATATACCGTGCACCCGGCCGGACTCGCTCACGGAGCGAAATACTGAACCCGCAGTACTTGTTTGAAGGACACCTAGCCATAGACATGTATCGGCATGAGAATATTTAAAGAGCAGATTTATTCTTCTTGAATTTTCTGTTTTTTCAATTTACAGAATGCCAGCTCAGCTCCAGGAAACCTAGTCAAGACATCAACTTGATTTGCACATCCTATTGATTAGCGTTTTAACCCCACATATACAAAATGCGGTTTCAGATAGTACTTCTTATCTGGGCAACATGCTTTGGTCTTGTTCTTTCTGTTCCACTTGATGACGTTCATGGCCTTGGCGGGGTGTTTGGTTGGCTCAAAGGCTTTCGTCACTCGAACTCCGGAGGTAACTCTGGATCTGGAAATAACTCGGGTTCCGGCGGTAACTCGAACTCGGGGGGAAAAGGAAATGGACTTAGCGGACTCCGTGGTTTTCTAGGTGGTATCTTTGGAAAACATGGACACGGACGTGGCGGTGGAAACGGTAACGGCAACGGCAACGGCAACGGCAATGGCAATGGCAACGGCAATGGCAACGGCAATGGCAACGGCAATGGTAATGGAAACGGCAGCGGCAGCGGCAATGGGAACGGTAATGGAGGAGGCACTGTAACATGCAAAAAACTTACAAACAACCTACCCGCGCCTCAGGTGGCAGACGGTTATAAAGCGCAACTTGCTGTTGTCGGACTGAAAGCTCCCCGTCAACTTATATATACCCCACCACAGAACGCGAACGCAACCAACCGCCTTCTCGTTCTGGATAAAGGCGTTGGTGTTCGGGCATACACGATTGATAGCTGTAACTTGCTTACACAAGGAACTGTTGTTGTTGCTGATCCTAGCGTGAGTACATGATGTCTCTCTATCATCTTCAATTCCTTGATAATCCGCGTGGTAGCATCAGCTAACTTGAAGTGATATATATAGCTCACCCATGGTTTGGCGATCAGTCTTGATGGAAGATACATATTTGCATCTACCGCAGATGAAGTTTACGCATACAGTATGTTACTTGATAGAACCGTACATCTACTTAAGTGACATATATTGATTACTAAATTTGTGAAACAAAGATTATAACTACACATTGGCCAAGGCTTCCGGGAAAATAACATTGATAACTGGAATGAACTCTGAGGACCATATAACTCGCTCACTTTACATTCCTGGCTCCAATCCTGACCTCCTTGTTGTGGCCGCAGGGTCAAATGCAAACTTGGACTTGGGGACAGAGAATATTGATTCCGGGCGTTCGCAAATACGTGGGTTCAAATGGAGAGATTTGCTCACTAAATCTGTAGCATACCACACATCTGGTTTTAGTTTTGGCTGGGGTCTTCGAAATACTGTCGGCTTGGGTGAAGACGAGTTTGGAAACTTTTGGAGCGTAGAAAACTCTGCAGATGATCTCAAACTGTGAGTACAACTTAAGCCGGCTGTCCCATCGAAATTACAATGCTAATAACAGGAACTTGTGAGCGCAGTAATGGCACCGACATTCATCAAAATAATCCTGCTGAAGAATTGAACTTCCACGGTGCTTTCGCGGACACTACAACACCTAGAGATAATTATGGCTATCCCCGCTGTTTTGCAGTCTGGGATCCTACTAAATTTCCTAGCCTTAAACGTGGCCAGCAATTCGCACTCAACCCTAACGCTACTTTCAATGATACGAGCTGCGCCGAAAAATACAAAGCTCCAAGACTGACCTTCCCTGCCCATTCAGCGCCTTTAGATATGGCGTTCGACCTTAACGGTCAGGGATGGGTTCCCCTTCATGGATCGTGGGATAGGTCGCCACCAGTTGTAAGTACAAATATCACTAGCATCGATTGGTCACCATTGCGTGCAAAATATCATAAAACTCGTACTAATATTATCTCGACGAAATAGGGCTATCAACTCGTCATGATACCATTCAACACGACGACTGGGCAGCCTATCGCTGCTAGCGATTCGGATACCGGATATAAAACAATTTTTTCGAATGCAAATGTTAACAACTGTCCTGGTAAATGCTTCAGGCCGACATGCCTTGCTGTCACGTTTACAGGCTTGTTTATGAGTTCGGATGCTACGGGTGAAATTTACTTTGTGGGCCCGGTTAATCCTCCCGCTCCGCCTGCAGGCCCTTAATGGATGACAAAATCAAAGGTTGAAGTGGCTTTTCTACGCAAAGGGTTTAAATTTGCGCTATCAAGGAAGCCGGAAAACGGGGTTCGGTGTGTTGTCGGATGCGGCCTGTGCAAGGCGAAACTTTACTTGTCGTTTCACAAGATTGAATACATCGTGCAAACTTGTGCAACTCCATTATGTCCTTTGAGCATTTGATATTTTGTGAGCTTGTTTTATCGGGAGTATCTGTTATTATTCAAGTTGCAAGTCATTAAAGACAAAATACCCAGCGATTAAGATTAAATGATGATTACTACGTTTTCAAAAGAACCATAACTTCACTGCTTCACGAATGAAATACTACGTCCTTACACGGATAGACGAAAGTGTAAACCTGCCCGCCTCTGATCATAGTTTCGAAAAGAGAACCCGCTGGCGCAATTTTGACGACGAGGTTGTTGCCCCGGTTGTACCTTCATTGATGCCACCTGGAGTTTAAAGTGATTGCAAATGTCGTTGCTGTACTACTACGCTAGTTGACCGAGGAACCGGTTTAGGAACATGTCGAACAGTGGCTGGAACCGTGGTTCTACCTACAGAACCGTTGTAGCTCACCGGTATGCAAATACTATTAACTTTAACTACCCTTGGTGGCCTACGGTTGCCAACGAGGGTCTATTTACTAGCTCTGGCATAAATAAATACCCGTTGCTCCCGGTGCCGTCTCTAGAGAAACTGTGGGTTATTTTTCGCATGGAACATGTTCCCAGCGAAAGCTACAACCGACGCGAGCAGGCCCGTCTTGACGAGGGGGGGATCCACTCCAGGCAAAAGGCTAGATACGGCAGTGCCTGTCGGGTCGCGGCTGCCAATGCTGAATCACCAAGGCCTTGCTCCAGTACGTCGATATGAACCAGCAACGGGCCAACGGAAGAGGATAGCTAGATTTCGAGAAAAGTCCGTATCTGGAGCTTTCAAGAAAGAGGCGAGAACTAACTCCTCCTTGTAAAATGGTCTTTCGCAATTTTTTACCACAGGCTGAAAAAATAAGTGCTTAAGTTTACTAATCCGATAGTTGCATTAAGATGTATATTTGAGATACTGATCATATTCGATTTCGATTTCGATGCCAATTGTGACAGTGGATACAGATTCACGCCATCTGGAACCAATCTGCAAATCTAGCTTCAGAGCCGCAACAACCCATCTCCGCCGAGCCATATTGCGGGTTCGCGTCGCTAGAAGTACTTGAGCGAAAATTTTATTAATCTTGATCGCGACCGTGTGCTCCCGTTGCGCCTGAAGATAGGGTGCTTGAGAGTTACCAATGGAGAAACAAAGTCCCCTCGTGTCTGGAATTTCACAAAATTGTATATGCTTTTTATTCTGAGCAACCAGCGAACAGGAATCACAAGACCATTGTCGACAACTATATAGATACTATGTACATACTTCTGAACAGAATTTCTGTATAGCGAAAAGATAACAGGAATTTACCAGGGAACCCATGCCTGTGATGCATTTGACATTGGCAGAGGAAAATCATATTCGTCGAAGCTCCCTCGTATAGTCTCGTCTTCGTCAAAGAATTCCATATTCCTCGGCTCCGGGCCGAGGTTTGTATCGCTAGCTTCATATCTATTAGCTATATTTTCCAGTTGAACAGAAGTAGACGGTGCCCCATTGTCTCTAACAGATCTGGTGGTTCGATAGCACCAAACGAGCCCGCGATCAAAAACGATGAGAGAGAACTTGATAACCGCATTGAGCACTAGCAGCACAAAATCGACACCTAGAGAACCTCTCCTTTTGATATATCTCATTAACCTTCGCCAGATTTCGCAATAACTGGTGAGATAGATGAGTACCATTAACCCAAGTGATACGGCCAATCCAAATATATTTATATTCGTATAACTGGCATCTTCGAGGAGAGTACGAGCGCACCAGCTCCACTTATCCGCAGTTTGCTGGTCCTCAAATAATGGGTCACCGTAAAATATGTTCGGTGTGCTAAAATACTGAGCGCTGTTTGAGGTCGTTGCTGCACTTTGGATTCTGGCTTTAGCGTACCACCAAGTCTTAATGTACCATGAGGTAAGCTCTTCTCTCCAGAGAGTCTTACTTTTTGATAGATCGTGGACATTTTGTCCCTCGTGAGTTCCTACCCGGCCAACAATGTTATACATCTCTAGGTAGCGCGATACAACTGTATTCCAAGAGACATGTGTATGAACTGAGATAAGCTCGGCCACCCTAAGTCCGATTCCTGCGAAATCTTGGATATCATCGACACGCCCCAGACGTTGTGTATTTATAAGGCTCTGTACAAAATGAGGATTCCGTTTCCAGCCATCTAGCTTACCCAGTTTGTGCAAGATCGCCCCGTCTCGGAGTTTAGACAGTACTGATATTTTTCGAGGCAGCCTATCGCGGTTATTTCGACGTCCGCATGGTATAAACGGCTTGAATCCTGAATATGAGCAGAAAAAATCGGATCGTCGATTGGGTATGTGTAATAAGACTTTGGACCGAAATGGTAAGTGAGGAAAAATACTTCCCCGTCGGGTACTCGAAGGAAAAGATGGAATGAATATTTTGGAATTTCCTCGGCGATGACTCGGTCAGTCATTGGGTATACTATTACAGGAAGGCCAGGGTCTATCCTCGATTTCAAAATAGCGCGCCCAGAGCTTTGTTCGGACCATTTGTTGGGGCCGTTCAGCGTAGTAAGATTCGAGTATTGGAGGAAAGAATCACCATTGAAATCTGGTTCGGTTGGAGTAAGGTCATAGATAGAGAATATATTCTGGCCTTTTCGCGTGTAGATGAAGGGGTCAAGATTAACAGGTGAACAAGTTAGCCGGTAGCTTATCGTTATTTTGGACCTTGAGTTTAACCCCATATCCTTATAAGAAATATCCTTGGTTTCGATGACTATGGGTTTGGTTTCGTTCATACAAACTTCCGGGTGAAAAGGGCAATCAGATGTCGCTACACCGATTTTGGGGGGGGAGGTGGAACAGCCGCTATCTTCGATGAATTTATATGTTGTCCGATTCCAACATTGCTCATATTTGGCGTTGGCATATGCGTACATCTCCTTGTGTCGCAATTTTGATATGCTTCCGAGCCTGATATCGCAATATGGCATCAATTTGCTTTTCACGAAGAGTGTTGACCAATTTGTTAAGAGAGATGGAAGAATTATGCCGATGAGGATGAAGCCAGTACCATTGATGAGGGCGGCAACTCCAAAGCGATAGGGTATTTGGCTGTGATAATGATGGGAGATAGGATACTAGTCAACATCAACGTCAATATGCGATTTCGCAAGAGGCGACCACATATTTAATTAGTTTTGAGAAGCAACTCACTAGTAACGAGGGTGCTGGCACGATATCGACGAGGCAAGGTATCATTCGGAGGACTCGGAAGCAAAAGTCTCTAATCTCATAGAACATGGCTATGACGGCCTCCATTTGGGACATCTTCAGCCATTTATCTGTTTCGTTCTCTGCAGTATCCAGCCGTAGGGGTTTCTTCCAGTGATATACCAAGAATCGTAGTATATACCACGCTCGTTGCTGAACCAAAATGAGCAACACGGCGAATAGGCCAAGCAGCCAAAAGCCCTGAGAATCCTCTAGCGTCAGGACCCATCGCTTATGGAATGGCCCATCGAATAACTCCCACACGCCCGTCTGAATGTATTCCGCGGGCATTGTTATGGTATTTGCTCAGAGTCGAAAATTCCTAAAGAAGTTCGGCACTTCTATTCATCCTGTATCCTGTTCGACATGCTTTAAAAAGCTTCGAAAGATAATGATGAGGTATGTGAAATTGTAAGATAAGGAGATCATTCGCAATCAGAGATTTACTTGGATGAAGAGAATGAGCTTTGGTAAAGAGGCCAAAATCCCAGAAAGCTATTTATGGCGAGCGGTATTCCGTGTTCATCGGTATGATGCATGGGGGGCGTCTATGCATGCCACAGGCGCACCACCTACAGTTTTCGTTGCTAAACTCATGCGTAGCTCATTGGAGTCCCCCGTAGCTGCTGGACTTGGCCTCTAGAAAACTTCCGACGAAGATTCTAGTTAATCGACCAACAAGAGCCTTAGACTTATCTTAATTACTATCTCCAACAAATGAGAGACTTCTCAAGAGAATTTAAATCGATTTTACCGATTGTTCAAATCTTGTGTCAGTGGCGAACTACCACTGTAGAAGCTAGAGTGTTGTGCGTAGAGAGCTTTACTGGGCGTGAACAAGGGGCTGTGCGGCTGAATGAATTGGAATCCAAGTCTACCGTTTGTCTGGTGAATTTAGATACTCATAGCAGGAAAAAGCAACAATAGACGGCACAAAGTCGGACCATCTTTG
The DNA here is from genome assembly GCA_036971675.1 of Orbilia ellipsospora. NCBI lineage: Eukaryota > Fungi > Ascomycota > Orbiliomycetes > Orbiliales > Orbiliaceae > Orbilia > Orbilia ellipsospora. The sequence continues at coordinate 1,666,204 of JAVHJO010000003.1, forward strand.
TATTCGTCATAGGACTTTACTCATTACGGATGATCCCGCTCAAGCTCCCTCTACAACGAAAGGCGGTTGACTCAAGCAAGTCAAATTCATGTTCAGCATGTCAGGATATGCTGCAGAAATCTCATAGAGTTTCCATGCCGCCCTGTTAAACAATTCTCCAAATTTCCGTTCAATAATATTCTAATACCCGCATCTTTGAAAATTCCCCCAAGAAAATATGTGACAAATACCTATTGGTCAGCATCGAGCCAGAAGGAGGCCAAGGCGCCAGGAGATTATAGAATGATAGTGCCAGGACTGACAATCGGGAAAGGCCAAAATGCAACAAAAGCGCGCGTTGTAGCATTCTTACAATTTGCGGTCGCATCACAACAAGGCTATTACTCTTGATTGAGGGTATTTGGCTTCAAAGTATTTCGGGTCGACTGATCACCAAGAAATTGACACTGTTTCGTAAAGCATATGTTTAGTTAGAAAGCCAACCGGTAGTTTCTAGTTTTCGAATGTTTTATAATCAACCCAAATTTTATTGATTGTCTTGATCATGTATTGGGCAAGCGCTTTGAATTAAGTAAGGGTATTAAATCCGGCTCTCGAGCTCTCCGTTTCCTTATCACAAGGTCGCGGTTGGTAGGAGAGCCAAAGGCTAAGGAACTTTGTTTCTTAGTAGAACCGTGGGGCTGTACAGCTATGGGAAAATGGCTGCGAGGATCACGGGGCCAATTGATCAATGATGGTTCCATCGCAACCGCAATATCAATTGCGATCTCGCGATAATCCGAGAATACCCAGTTGGCTTGCTGGCGGGGATTGGCTGATTGAAAGTGTTCAGAAGTGCCGATGCAAATTCGCAACGACTAGCGACGCCGACAGTATTGCTGGCCTCGTTCTCGGGCTCATGCGGAATGCTGAAATCAAGCTTTTTCGGCTGCACTAACGCGGCCAGGGAGGCACAGCTCGCTCCTGGTTGCATTTCGGCGAGATGCTGACAAGCGTTTTGACACGATCTCGGGCTGTCACGGATCCGAGACGAAGTCTAGGATCTTACCCGCCATCAATTTGGATCTCCAACAGTCAACACATGCCCCTCTTTAAATTCATCGTCGCCCCTGACATAGTTCATCAGCTACATCTCCAAATATCCCGACCGATTTCGAATCATGGCTTCTAGTTATATTAAATCGGTGCCAGCACCAGTTGACTCGATCCCAAAATCTGGGGCCGAATTGAATACCTACCTCAATGACGTAGTGGCCGAAGCGCATGCGCTCATAAACACCCTAGTTACACCTCCAAAGGACCCTTGGACCTTCAATGCCACCAAAACCAATAAATATGGGAGCGTTGAAATATCATCTCGTAATAAAAGCATCAGCGAAGGAACCGAGTACTGGTTTGCTAGACGCAGTGTTCACCCCGTTCTTGACGAGAAGTTAAAGTGGGAGGACTTTGAGAATTTATTATTCCATGGGCACTCTGAGAATGAAAGGGAGTACGGACCGACTGTCAGTCGGGTCGATAAGATGGGATTTGAATGGGATTCAAGTGCTACTTCTGTTCCAGGATGGAGAATTGTTCAAGTTGCAGGTAGAAAACTGACGCTGACATCGTTGTATTACCTCATGAAAGAAGACTAACTGCTCAACACTAGGTTATGGAATTCACCATCATCTCCCTTGGCCCTTCAACGCTAGAGTCTTTCCGATTCTATTGATTCTCGCGTCCGCGGTGGACAAGAAGGAATTTATGGTTATCAGCATTCCAATAGCAATACCCCCTGATTCCACGGGAACAAATGTGGAGACGCAAGAAACGGTACCTATCATAAGCGCGAAAACTACGGTAGGACAGTATGTTGCCGTCGAACGAGTTATTTGCGAGGAATCCGCAGATGGGAAATCGAATGTTGTCTGGAGTATGGCAACTGCGAGTGGTGAGCATTCCGACCAGATTCTTATGAGAATACATAGCTGGCGCTAATATTTTTCTGGAATATCCTTAGATGCATCTGGGAATTTACCAATGGCTCTTCAACGAAGAGTGATCGGAACATCAATATTCAAAGATGTGGAGGCGTTCCTGGACTATGTACAGAAGAAAAAAGCTTAGCGCTTTGGAGTTAGAAACACTGGGTCTAAACGAGAAATTGTTGAACTGCTTGTTTTGAGAGAGTTTATGTATTTCTGCGGCGCGTTTTGGCTTTGAAACTTTAAATGAACAAGGGTTCCCGTACATGTATAAAACCGAAATAGATCCGTTTCAAAACCATTCTCTCCCCGTTGGTCTAAATACTGCGATCTGGAAAATTCGAGAACGCGGGGTGAGCCGGTATCGTTAAGAGGTGATATTGTAGATCGGCTGGTATGCAGGCTGAACTGGTCCGCAACCAGGTTGTTGGAACAATTTGCCTATGCCGATTGCAGTCATCAGCGGTTAGCACCTCGCCATATCCGGTGCCCTTCCAAGACCCCTCCAGATGCGAAAAGTACAAAATTTATTGGCCAAATGGAACTTGACGCTATCCAAAATAATCGCACGATCGAATGCCCAGAATTTTTATCTAAAATGGGCCAGCCCGCCGCGCTGGTCGAACAATGCTCATGCGCTCAGAGTCGCGCGTGCCTATCAATTAGCATTCTACCTATCTCTTCTACGAGTTCATCAAACGGACGATATGAAGAGCTCATGTCACCTCAATTATCAGACTAGTATCGACGAGGCCTCTTGCGACCTGCGGTGGCAACTCTAAGAAGGATGGTCGGCCAGCACGGAAAAGCCCTGGTCCTCGCTACTGACCCGAGTTTCCCGTTGAATCATAAAAGAGAGGTCAGGTTGATGTTTAGTCTCACAGTGGCACTATCAATACTCACGAGTAAGCACTTGAATACATTGGTTTCTACTACTTCATTACTATCTAATACAATAAACGGGTTGATTTATAATACAGGCCCCGAGTTGTTGATAGGGGCGCCATACTATTACTAACAGTGGGCTCAATAATTGTGTAGCTATATTCGTTATAGCTAGATTGCTTATCCGAAGATTTTACATTAGAAAGGTTGAAATTGATGACTGGATTCTCGGTATAGCTTGGGTAAGTATTTAAGCTTTAGAGTATTCTAGTATCACTCGTGGAATCATCGAGGGATAATTTGGAGGAAGCTTCAGGGAATTAATATGCTAATTCATCTATGTTGCGTTAACAGATATTTCTCTTGGGGTACACGGGGGCCCAACTTGCATGTGTATCGGCGAACAATAAGCTTATACGTAACTACGACCTTGATGTTTGGATAGCATCGGATCTAAGTTTGAAAGTTAGTAGTCTCCATTTGCGTGCGAGCATAATACTTTAATTCCGAAGAATGCGCCTTATATAGCACGATGCTAATCACACCATTTTGGACGACCCCCAGCTCAAAATAGACTACGTATTGATAATATTTTACTTTACCTGCGCCTACCTCACGAAGCTCTCGATTTTGTGTTTATACCTTAGGCTTTGTATGTCCATACCGCGTTATCAGCATGCATATAACTTATAGGCTCCCAAGGCTAGGCAGTTCGCTAATAACACGAAACCCCATCAAAAAAAGGTCGGAGTGGATCGCAATTTCGATATACTTCTAGTGGTGGCCGCCTGAGAGGTCTTACATGGATAGCAGTCGTTTTAGTCACTTTGACTTTTATTCCATCGGTAGCCGTGGCAATTTTTAGGTGTACGCCTGTCAATTATGCTTGGTCAGTCAGTGAGAAGGCAGGTAGTGAAGGCTGCATCAACAGGCCAGCATTTCTCCTTGGTAAGGCTCCTTTCCGCCTTCGAAGGTTGCAAATGGACGTTTTCATATGCTTCATATACATGTTCCTTTGAAATCGATATTGGTGATTACAAGCGCTTACGATAGACTTCGAATACTAGCTACCAGTGCGTTGCACATTCTTACAGATATCATCATTGCAATTTTGCCAGTTCCGCTGGTCATGAAAATACGGGGATCGGTCATGTACAGAGTTGGCTTGGTGATCATATTGATGCTGGGACTGCTAGCCACCGCCGCCTGGTAAGGATAGTCCAAAACATGTTTCTATATAAACTTCTTTCGGTTTTCGCTGACTAGCTTGTTCTGGCTGAAATTAGCGGTGCAAGGCTTGCGACGCTCGTAGAAGCAAACGCTCCGAACGCATACTATTATATATATGTCGCCAATATCAATATCTGGAGTTATGCAGAGTGTGGAATGGGGATGATTGGCGCTGCTGTTCCAGGTGAGTGGAATAATTTCTTGGGCTGTTACTAAAAAAGAAATTCCGTTACGAGCAGCTAGCTAAAGTCTCCTCAGCCTTAAAACCACTGTTTCGAAAAGCTTGTGAGCTGATCGGTGGCATCCCGTGCAGTGGGGGTACAATCCAACACGAAGGCCAGTCAGGTTCAATACCGTCGCGAACGGCCATGGAAAGGAATAAGAGCAGAATCGACAAAATAACTATTCCTAGTATTGAGGCAGGTGGAGAGGGTGAGAAATCAAGCTTGGAGCGGTCAAGGCACCGAACTAGTTTGGCGCAAGAGATACAATTACGACCAGATGTAGAAAATGCTGCCGCGAATGTATAATATTTCTTTTTCACGATAATGCATGATATATCTATGATTCAGCGATCGAGGTTTTTATTTTGTAGATATGAAAATTTATGCAGGCTTTTTCGGATTTGATTGGTGCGTTTGTACGCGCGATAGCATGGCAACCCACATACTCCAGATGTAATTTTGCTATTAATTGTGGACTAACTTTTTATATTTTTCCTAGTGACATTAAGGAGTGAAGGAGCGACTCGAGTGGCAGCTCGGATAGAGTTAGAATGATGAGCCATGTTTATGGACCCAAAAGGGTTGAAGCACCTATTGTTGGTGTTGCAGGTTACCCCATCGGCATCTGACAGGCACGCAGGGAGGCTGCAGCCGAAAGGCTCGTGTTGGGGGATGTGTCCCGTTTAATTAGCCGGCAAACAGAGATGGCTGTCCAAACAAAGGGGATCACTTGATGGACAGGGCGATGGACAGGGCGATTCACATCGCATTCCCCGACGAGAAGGTAGGAATGAAGGGAGATTTCGGCCATCGAGGGATTCTAGGAGTATAACAGACGGGCTCTAGCGGTTTACTTTTCGATACTCCGTCAATGCGTTCTTCACTACAACATCGGTCGATATCGTCGCGTTCATTCCGAGAAAGCATTGCAAGTTGGGTACGGCAAAATGGTTGGAATCGACTACATACGACGGCTCGCTGTTCGAGCTCTCGCTACACAAAAGGTCCAAAGTCTTGGTGACGATCTTGAAAACCCAAGATACTCCTCAAATTATTTGTCTGGCCAGGATATCCTTCTCTCGGTCGGAACTTATGGAGGTGACATCTCGATTTTGAAATACAGCCCGTACAACGAGAAGTTGACTACGGTATCCACGTACCATGAAGACAACTTCCAGGCTTCTTGGCAAATAATTCATCCGACCAAGCAAACGTTGATATATTCCGTAGATGAGGGAAACCCTGGAGGCGTTGTATCGTTTAATTTAGATCTGGAAACCGAAAGGCTATCCAAAATCGCGAGAGCCGATGGTATTAACGGAACCGTTAGCATGATCATTCATGACGACCTTCTTATATCTGCAGCATAGTAAGTCTTTAAACGCCACTTATTTCTTCGAGCTTGTTCGCTGATACGAGAACCTAAGTACTGGGCACTCGGTTCAAACCTTCAAAACAGATCAAGATGGCTCTCTCTCGAATCTTGAAAGTTTCACTTATACTCTACCTAACGCACCAGGCCCGAATAAGGAACGACAGGAGGCCTCACACCCACATCAAGTCGCTTTGGACTCACAACAAACCGTTGGAGACTATGCTGTAGTTCCAGATCTTGGAGCTGATCTGCTACGAATATACTTAATCGATGGAACCACAATTAGAGAAACACAACAGATAGCCGTTGATCCCGGCCAAGGACCACGCCACGGAGTTTTCGTGTCAATGCCATCACTATCTGGCTCTGAGGTGCGTAGGATTTATTACTTGGCCAACGAATTGCAGAATACAGTTACCGCCTACGAAGTGACGCCCTTTGGCCCACAAAGCAAAGATGTCCAGTTTCGAAAAATCAAAGCGTACTCGACCTTGCCCCATCTCTCACCAGCACAGCAGGCTGCTATGTCGCCCGTTCCGAACGCTGCAGAAATCGCTATATCTGTGAGGACTTTTAATCTGTCAAACATAGGGAGTGCGCTAATGACTATTTTAGAAGGATAATCGCTTTTTATATGTTTCTAATCGATTTGATCGTTCCTTCCCCAATAGAGCATTTGGTCCATCGGATTCCATCGCTTTGTTCGAGATTGACTCCCATACTGGAGATCTCAAATTTGTTAAACTCCTAGAAGCTGGAGGCCCGAACCCTCGACACTTCTCCCTGCACTCATCAGGTCACTTCGCTGCAGTGGCATTACAGGATAGTAATACTACGGTCGTTTTCAGAGTGGACCCGAAGAGCGGTGAATTTATTGCTACTGATACACAAAATATCGCTGTTACCGTTCCGGGCAAGCCAGTCTGCGTTACTTGGTTGCAATAGTCTAGGTATCATTTCTTCTGGACTACCACTTTCTCCATTTTTCAATACAAAAGTTTTTCTTATTTTTTTAATTTTTATTTTTTTTTCGACATTTGAGATACCCCGGGTATAACCTCTATTGTTCTTTTCGGTTATCGATATATCGCGCGCCTCCCTGTCTCCTATATCTATAGAGCTGCCCGTTTAGTTACTTGGTCCGCTCGTACCCTCCATAACCCCGCTTCCCACCGAAACCTTCCCCTTTCTCCTCGAGATACTTTACCAGCTGCTTCCGTTGGCATTTTGGGCAGGAGCCGCATGGTCCTTCCATTGCATAGGGTTGTAGTTGAGATTTATCCATGCATTTTGCTTTCCCACACTCTACCAAGGTACTCGGCGGGCCTACTTCTCTAAAGCCGCAAGAAAAGACATATACTTTTGGTCCACACATTTTCAAGGCCTTCTGAGAAATGCGATATATCAACACGTAAAGTGATACAGTTAATATTGGATGAATGAATATTATTGCTGTAGGGAGATTTCTAGATCAAAATCAATGTTGTGTGACTTCTACCAGCTTTCTGAGTTAGAATTTTTGATAATACATAGTTCGATCGAGAACCAGCTCGAGTTCTATGGTTTGACAAGAAAATTTTCATCACGAGTTTGAGGTAACATATCTTCGAGTTTCTCCGGTCGTCCCTCTCATAAGTTCTAGCTCGAGTTAGTGAGAAGCATCATTAAATTATAAACTAGAAAAGAAAAAAACCCAGCTTACATATGGAGGCACCGATGCCGTTCATGCTGTGCCTTGCCCAGGGACATTGAAGTCTCTTTGAATATATTCTTGTATTTTAAATGCAATTGGAGTCCAATCCAGTAATAATTCATATCTGCTTCAATAGATAGCCGAAAATACCAAGTCTTTTTCTTGAGCTCCGAGGTTCCGACATCCCAATCTCGTGAATGATCCTAGCCGTTGTGCCTTCCTCGTATGCATAGCCCCCACAAAGCCCGGTAGGTCTTCGAACTTGTCCTCGACTTTCATACCCGCCATATCCTAAAGAAGCTCTTCTCTTCTCCCCACTTCCGTGTCCGGAGGTAGGAGTAAGAATCGCTATTTCTGTGCGTATGGCTCTCTGGTCGTCCATTTCTCCATACTGCAATTTTCGTCTGACCGCTTCATCGTAACGAACTCTTTGCCCGGGCCGACCGACAACGGGAAGAATAAATCTTTTGGCTTGTTTCGATTTTTGTTTGATTCGCGTTTTTGCTTCGCCGTCGTTGCTCGAGTCATCTCTCATGGATATCTTGATGCATTCGGGGCAGAATCCGGGCACTTCTTGGACTTTAGGCTTGCACGAAGGATCTTTGCATCGTTTCTGGGGGATTCCTTTTTCGTGACCGTTTTGATATCCTTCGCAGGCAGTATATTTGAAGATCACAAAGTAGCACATTCCTGGTGTATGATTTGATTTTCGCTAGTAGTAAATCACAGAAGGGAGGGATTAGTATTGTTGGTGGATGAATTGATGAAAAGCTCTGATTGAAAAATACACAGGCTTGCGAGACTCATACTAAGTTTCTTGAAGAGTTTGAACTTTTGAAACGTTTACGCGCATCTCGACTTGAGCTTGTTCCCAAAGTCGCCAGACTGCTTGTTCCCCAGCTATGCTGGGAGTCTATCGACGAGACTGAGTAGCTGCTGTTGAAACGCATACTGTTCGCAACACGAAAGTCGTTGTGGGAGATCAAAATGCAACAACGTTGAGTGAGACGATGAGGTTAATTTGTGATATTCGTACGGTACGCTTATTTGAGCCAAATTGCAGGGGAATGGAGGGAAGAAGATATGGCGGGAAATGAAGTCACGGGGATTATGCTCAGAAGTTATACAAATGTGAATTTTCGAACGGTTCGATTCACCACCAGAAGCGCTGGTCGGCCGGCAATGGGAAACACGACCATTTCCTTATATGTCAGCCATATCACCTTGCATTGCCAGCACACCACCAAGAGTGGGTTCGATATATTCATCACACTCAATACTTTAAGTCAACCCATAATCAATGTCCGCTGACACGGCGGTTGCCCTAAACAGCCGCTCGAACCACGTACGCGACTGGGTGTGTAAAACGGCGAAATGCATCTTTCGTGTGTCTATGGTGGCGATCGATTGTCTTTGGTTCGCTCCGACTACGTCGGTATCTGAGACAAGTGTGTTGAATCATTTCCAGATTTCCCCCCAAAAAAACCATCAACAGAGGGTGGAAATTCAGTTCTATTAACTCATGATGTTGCTTTATCTTGTTAGTATGCATTCGTGGATATGCAATGCTTATATCCATGGTATCTTTTGTTTCTTGGATGTTCTTATTCATATAGGGACTTCAATTGAGCAGGAAGAAACGGTCATGCTTTCAACGCATCTTTAGCAGTTACGTTAGTGAATGGAAATACGAGAAAGTGGAAAGCTCTAGCGTTTTTTTTTTTTTTTTTGGTGATTTTTTTTTGGTGAGTTTGCGGCAGAGTTAGCATTTTCGTTCCTTATATTGGGGATGCTGGTAACTATGATTGTTCTGGTTGAGCGAGAGGCAGAGGGGAGGCGCGGGCCCCGGAGGAGAGCTATGTCTTGGTCTAAAGCATCCCAGCTAAGATATTTATCAACTTTATTAAGCATAGAGCATGCTTTTATCTTTGGTGTTTCTTTTCTACATATCTTTGACGGAAACCGTGGTATCCAAATTCCTGTTTATTAATCTGGAAGCTCGAGCTCTTACTAATATTTGCCGCCCACGACCTAAGCAACTAACAAGACAACCTAAAGGCGAACATTCAAAGAATTTAAAGAAATTAAACATCTGCGTTCAAAGGTGTTTGCAATTTCTGAACTGGAAGCACAACCTATTCTCGAACCTCTTCACGCGTTATTAATATTTCGGTGTGAAAATATTGAGCGCCGAATGTTTGTGTGTTGGTCAGATCTGTTGATGTTTGACGCGATGCGAAAAGCGGAATTGGCCAATTTTGGCAGGCTGCGTCCGACAACAATCGAAACCCGGTAAACATTTCACCTGCCTCAAGACCCTCGTTCCTCAGATAGGTTGTTCCACAAATCGAGAAGGAGTATGGATAGAGTCTCCGGTCGCTGGTCGATCTCAAATGTTCCCATCTCGCTATGCCTGTTGCGGTAAGTCGTAGTTAGACTAGTTGCGCCATTACATTCGATAATATATCTCCTATCAACGGCGGCTCCAGCGATTAGAACTCAGCCCGCGATTCCTCCTCATCACGATCTTACGGCCGGTATTTTGTATGGAATCATGTTGTCGGTGTCAATCCAAAAGAGCAGCCGCTCCGTCGAGTCTGTTTGGCGAAAGTGTAAGATTTCAATCTCATCATATTTAAGACTGCCTTATGCATATATGCGCGATTAATGTGACTATATCACTAATTCTTGTCCGAATCGTAGTGATATTGGCGGCGGCGTATGCGATTCCCACTCTTGCTTTACCGGCCTTGTCTCCTTCACAACAACAAAATACAGTCTTGTCAACGACGAACGACGGCGCCACCGACATTTTCCAGGTATATAGGCCGCCTTTAGCGCCTATCGGAAAAACGACAAACCCACATGATGACTTTAGCGGTGAAGCATGCTCTTCTACCCTTTTTACACATGAGTTTGTCAATTCATGGGGTCAACCCGCTGTCGCTCCCTATACCCCTCCACCTCAATCCTGCGAATGGAATACCGTATATTTCCACCTGCATAGCACTAGCAAGGGAAGACAATATGATCGTCTAGCCTTTCTCTATTTCAACGATACTGAATTATGGAGAACCAGCACTGCAGAACCGACAGCAAATGGTATCTACTTTACCTACACTAAAGACTTGACCCATTTTGAAGTTTTGTTGAGACAAAATGGCAAATTGATCTTTGATCTGGGGAATACTGTCACGAATATTCTCACTGGAACATTTACTGTAACATTGTCGGCCCACTACTTTAAGCTAGATTTGCCACCTCAGCAAAAGCCGGCGGATATTGTTCTTCCCGTCTCAAAAATGCAAGGTTCAAATGGCCAAGCTAGTCCATTCAGTCTACCAAATGATCTCGCTGAGACAAAACTTTCTATCCCTCAAAACGTAAAGAAGGCTGTTCTCAGTGTCATTGCGAGCGGCAATGCCGATGAAGAGTTTTGGTACACAAATGTCCCAGACAACCTCGTGTCCTCATTCCCTAATACAACATTATTTGGCCATTCGAGTTACCGAGAAATACAGGTACTTGTCGATGGAGTCTTGATCGATGTCATTATGCCAATCCCGACAATTTACACGGGCGGGATAAATCCAGGATTGTGGAAGCCCATTGTCTGCCCATACGCATATGATCTATGGGAGGCTCATATTGATATCACACCATGGGTAGCTGGAAAATCTAGCGCGGTTATTGAGTTGCAAGTGGAGGGTATGGTGAATTCGGGACAAGGGCTGGAAATTGGCGGGGGGATAGGTTCGAATTGGTATGTCAGTGGGAGAATGTTCTTCTGGACCGATAATGGAGCACCACAAGTCAAGCCGGCAGAGTACTCGCTTCAGTTATCGCCTCCGGATATTAATTTCTCGCACACTGTTGACGGGGAGGGCGAAGACAAAACAGCGAGCTTCCGGATTTCCGTAGGGCGAAAGATTGTCATAACGAGAGATTTCGGCAGCGGTATCTTGTCTTGGGAGCGAACCCAAAGTTACGGCATTGAGTCTGCTCTATTTGCGAATGGAAACAACCAGAGTCTTTGGACCAACACCCTTGCACATGAAAGTGTCCAAGTCGCGACATATGTCCATAGCGGGCAGTCCTATCTTCACGAAACCCAAATGGGTCCGTCGATTTCTATACGCGACGATGATTTTACACTGCGTGTCAATAGTTCAGGTATAACCTACCCGGATCAGAGTTTCTATATCTTTGGGAAAGTCAACAGTCGCTACACGAACCAAGGTCCTGAATCACCGCTTCTCACGGATAAATCGCCCTTCTTCATGAATCTTTATTCTGAAGACAAGCTTGGGGTAAATAACTTTCATGATGACAGATTCGTCGACGCTTCCTCTGCCTACTTTTCCGCTGCTCCGGGAAGCGGCCAAAATAGCTGGATATCGGGCGACTCTCATCAAGGATATCGTTACAATCTTGATGGAAACTATTTCTCGACCGACAGAACTGTCCGTAGTTATGAGCGAGATGTGAAGAGCACATATCCTAATCTGACTGGCGACATCCAAACTCTCAATGGTGTTTCGATAACGAAATTCTCCGCACCTACTTCCACTAACGGCAGAAGGCTAATGGAGGTGGAAATCGGGCCGGATGAAGTTATTTGTGCTAGCAGACCGCAAGGGGACCTTCGAGGTCACAGCTCTTGCCCTGATAAACTGCCACCTAAGGGACTCTGAAGATGCTTGTAACCCAACGGAGAAGTTATTTGGTTTTTACGGTGGCTTGTGTGTCAAAAACCTGTGGCTCTTAAATTTAATGCTATTACTCCTCTTGAATTATTCCCTATATTTTTACCGCTAGTGAGACTTGCTTATATTAAGGTCGGCGCCACCGCCATCTATGTCATACAACCTATAAAATGGCTTCAATTGCATATATGGCTCATGCATAGTACGGAATGACATGATACGTGCTTGCTAAAACGCCCACTACCTACCGTGATATTATAAAACGTATCGCCCAGCGGCGAATAACTGTTGCCCAGCCGGAAGCGGCACATGCGATTTAGCCTTTATGTGCTCTGTCTGTAGGTACACCTGCAGAACAAAGAAAACATACATAGGAAAAATACCTCCTCTCATAAGAGGTGGAAGTCCGAGTCAGGGTTGATTTTCTCCACGTTTCCATGCAGCTTTACAGGGAGGCAGGATCAATGAGGATAACCTCCCTATTGGATTCGAATCTATCAAACATTTATTCGATTGGGATTTTAAAATGAATGCACTGATCGGCTGCACGTGGTTTAACCCTCCGGCTACATTTAAGTGTATGAGGTATATTGACTCTCCACTTGATAATTAGACTTTGCGTTTGTATTTATAGTGGGCGGACAAAAAAAAATTAAAACCTCAAGCGATAGTGAGTGGAGTATCGTTTATGAAACGAAACAATTGAGTTTCTTTCAGCATACACAATTTTTGGCGCTAGCTTTCGCCTCGAGCTCGCGAAGATTCGCTTGCGAGCAAATGGCAGAAGGATTTTAGTGAGACAAAACGCATTCTCAAGAGCGTTATCGCGATTGCGCGTAAAGAGTCACCAGCTTTCGAATCTTAGATTCTCGTATTCACGATGACAAGGACTATTTTTCCAAAGTGATCATATTAGTGTGTAAGAAACGGATTGGATCTTACGGCTTCAACCTCCGATTATCTCTACAATCTAAACAGCAAACCCATCGTATAGACGGTATTTGTTTCCGTCGTGCACAGATGCTTTTCGCCGAAAAATCTCCAGAGGACTGCAGGCCATTTTATAAAATGATGGGGGATGCTTGCCTTGCTGGGATCCGGGATGTTGTGGTTATATGGAAGTGCAAAATAGCCGACATCTCGAAGCTTGTGAGCATCACCCGCCAGCCCGTTTTTATAATGCTTCGCTTATACTTCATTCTCCTTTTCTCCACTTTATTTACCCTGCGTCGGTGACAGGTGGGCAACAAGTCTATTTTGCCTGCTATTAAAATTTGAAGGAGGCTTTGAGGTTGGCGTGTTCGGGTGGCTAAAATGATTTGGATTTCCCCGCAAATTTGACAAGTTCATGAATTCGCGCTCCCTCAAAATTTTCTTGGAGAGCGGAGTTGAGCGACAGTTGCTTATTACTGACTGGTGCTAAATCCACACTTCCGGCCTAGTATTGAGGTTTTTCCAAGTGTCCAGCAGCCGAAAGTGGGCCGTCAAGCCTGGATTTATATCCAGCCGAGTCAATACGCGGGATTTTGGATGCCATAGAATATTTTCATGAAGGAAATGTAAATATCGTTAACCCAAAATTTAGCTTCAATTGAGCTTAGGACGAAGCCTATTAGTTCAACGTAATTTATGTCTGTGAATTACAAAAGATTGCATTGCGATCTTATATATCATTGTAGACAAGCGCTAGTTACTTTGATTCTTACGATTTTTCTAAAATAAATACGATGATAGACCAATCAGTATTTCCCACACAGTTGATTCTCTCCACACGCTTGATCCCTGCCTATGAATTTTCCGGTCCCAACGCTACAAATGAACTAATCCTAAGCAGGAGCTTTGCATAAGCTGGGATCGGATTTGCAAGACGAACCCGCCGACGACATCTTCGAGAACTCCAAGCACATTGATGCAGACGGTTTCGAAATGGCAAGTGGATCTGTCGATCTACCGTCGCTGTCAATGCACTAGGGGGCCCTCGAGGCCTCGCTCGCTATGGTTTCAAATTTTAAGGTTATCTTGCCTTGTCTACAGTGAACTTGCGACTTGAACTAGTTTTGTGTCACTTGAGCGTATCGAAGATTAAAATTCATGAATGGCAATGCCTTAGGTTTGAGCTCTGCGTCAATCACGATCGATTGCAACGCCCCAGTGGAATTAGTTGATGCTCCAAGTGTGGCTAGAGAAATAGCCTACTATTATAAAATGATTTATTACAAAATATAGTACTGGCACTCAAATTTTGTGGCCGGTGCACCGATCGAGCGGATAATTACTGATAATCCGGATCCTATTCTTGGGAGCCCGAGACGTGCGCTACGTATATGAAAATGGCAACCTAGCAATCACTTCCCCCTGCTTCCAGAAGGCTGGAGCAATAAATCTCGCAAGGATAGCCCTGAATAATTCGATGTCTATAAATCTAAGCTTTAATTGAATCCCTATCGATCTGCCCGATGATCCGCTAACCCTTCGTCATAACCTCTTGGCGAACACATGGAAGAAACAGTTAACGTTGTGAGGCGAATTCAACCTTTCGTCGCTCAAGCGGGACGAAAAGGATCGCACGAAGTATACACCAAACCTATTTCGGCAAAAGCTGACTTGATAAAGATGAACTTTGTCGCAGAGGAATTGAAATCCGTTATTGGCACACACACACGCACACGGTGCATCTAACTAGTTAGGCTATTCTCGTTGACATGACCCCACTCTAGATCCGCGCGCGCGGAAAATGTTTATATCGATCTCAGAATAAGAATTCCAATTGTGAAAGAACCCCCAAAAAACAAAATCTCATCTTGGAGATATTAGTTCGTCCCTAAATTCCCGCACCGTATGGGCCGTGAAGGTCTTGTGAGTTCATGTGATGTGAACCCCGATACCCATGCAATCACAGCAGTATCCGGATGTATGTGATACTCGCAATGAACGTGCTCAAGAAACACCAATATTGTCCACAGTGGAGTGTCTGAGGAACGTATGCATGAACTCTTCCCGTGCGCAGGAACGACGATCCGGTGCTGGTTCCACAATTCGGAGTTTCAAACCGTGAAGCAATCCAGGAAAACAAAAAATCTTTAATTTGTATATCTCTAGATTCGTGGATAAGCCCTTGTCTCCATGATTCGATCTTCATGTATATAAAGAGGAGATTCTCTTCTCAAATGTTGACTTCCTTCTTCATCCCCAAGCATCTTCACTCACTTGTGGTTGACTTTCCGACACTCTCTGGTCCTCAACTTCAATATTATCAAAGATGAAGTCTTCGTTTGTTATTATCGCTGGCCTTGCTGGTCTCATCCAGAAGGCAGCTGCTCAGGCTCAAGGATACGGACAGTGTGGTGGTGTGTAAGTACAACATAATCCCTATCTCTAAATCACCATCATGATGTTTCTAACTCGGAAATTTAGGCAATGGACTGGACCGAAAACCTGTGTTTCTGGTTGGACTTGTACATAGTAAGTAATATCCCCCAACTGCTAGACTGTGCCTGAGCTTACTTTGCTTAATTTTATAGCTCCAATGCCTACTACTCTCAGTGTTTGCCAGGTGGCAATGGAAACAATGGCGGTAACACCGTCACTGTTACTATCACTCAGACCGTTACGACTACTAGCGTTCGCTCAGTGGTCAGCACCGAGACCGATTATGAGACCGTGACGGAGACCGAAACCACCACTGTTGGAGGTGACTGTACCACCACTGGTGGGCCAACACAGCCAACTGACTGTGATGCTTCGGGAACCTTCGAGCTTTTCGGTGTTAACGAGGTATGTTATTCGCGGTGATATTCATTGAGTAGTATCCTCATACTGACGAGAATTCCAGGCTGGTGCTGAATTCGGAACTGCTATTCCCGGAACTCTCGGAAAAGACTTCACTTGGCCTACTTTCGACAGCGTTGACTACTTCCTCGACAAGGGATTCAATGCTTTCCGTATCCCAATCATGCTTGAGCGGTAAGTTAAACCGCCTTTTTTTGGTATCGAATAAGCGAGACTGACTCTTTGTAGTGCTGCTCCCCCATCTGCTGGTCTCGATGATCCATCGACTTATGACCAAGTCTATCTCTCCGGTCTCTACCAGATTGTCAGCTACATCACCAGCAAGGGAGCCAAAGCCAGTGAGTAATTTCCCGTCTACAAACAAGTTTTAAAACAATTCTAACTAGTATACCAACACAGTCATTGATGTTCACAACTTTGGACGATACAACGGCGACATCCTCACCGATGTCAGCGGATTCGGAATATTCTGGCACGCTCTCTCCGCATGGACTGCCTTCAGCGAGAACGTCGTCTTCGATCTTATGAACGAGTTCCACGATATGGATAGTATGTTTAATACAATCTCAGGCCCACAGACCGCCTCCGGTAAACATATTGCTAACTTTGGATAATTTAGACGGCCTCGTCTTCCAGCTCAACCAGGCTGGTCTCTCTGCCATCAGAGGAAACAACCTCACCAACTTGATTCTCGTCGAGGGTAACTCCTGGAGCGGTGCCTGGACCTGGACTGATAACAACGATATGCTCAAGTACCTCACTGACTTCGGCAACAACATGGCCTACGGTAAGTGCATTCTGAGTCCATAATAATTCTCACTATTTTTCGGCATAATTCTGACATTGGTTCTTAGAAATGCATCAATATCTCGACTCTGATGGCTCTGGTACCAGCGACCAGTGTGTCTCCCCAACCATCGGTGCTGAGCGTGTCCAAAGCGCTATTCAATGGTGTGAAGATAACAACGTCCAGTGCTTCCTCGGTGAATATGCCGGTGGTGACAATGACGACTGTATCGCCGCCGTCAGTGGTATGCTCTGCGCTATCAAGAGCAGCCCCAACTGGATCGGTGCTACCTGGTGGGCTGCTGGTCCATGGTGGCCAGCTGACACCTTCTCCTCCATCGAGCCACCAAATGGTCTCGCTGTCAACGACTACGTCCCACTCCTCCAATCCTACCAGTAAATATGAGTGGCATGGTATACCCGACCGGAGGATCTTTCCCAAGCAGGGTATATTAAATAAGAGGATTCGGAACGCAATTATTCTCTTCTTGTATTTTCTTTATACACTGGATCTAGTTGATCAATTTTGGTTCTGTAAATTTTTTGGCCAACTGGGACTGGCTAGGAAAGGGTTGATGGGATTCAAGTCTTTGTGT
This sequence comes from Orbilia ellipsospora, assembly GCA_036971675.1. NCBI lineage: Eukaryota > Fungi > Ascomycota > Orbiliomycetes > Orbiliales > Orbiliaceae > Orbilia > Orbilia ellipsospora. The sequence continues at coordinate 1,683,455 of JAVHJO010000003.1, forward strand.
ATATAATCCAACTTGAGTAAATTCTAGATTGTACATACTACTGTTGCACGATTGAATAAATTTTTTACGTATACTGAAGAAAATCAGGACCATAGATTTTGACTTAGCTTCTCACAAAGTATTAGACTCAAGTTTTCTGGTGCGCGAGCGAAATGATGATGCACCGCTTTGCCCGACTGAAAAGAAAGGAGCCTTCTCGACCGAAAACCTTATGACTCCTTAGCCTGTCTCTGCAAGTTGCACACCAACAAAAGAGCAAAAGTTTCAGTGTTTGAGATTTAGCCCAAAATATGTCATTGTGGCTAGCAGCAAATTAAACACAGTTGATATTAATATATTTTCATGAAAATTTCCCTCTTCTTGGTTATTCTCTGTTGCTAGTGTGGTGGACAAGCAAAGGCATGCGTATTTATTGCATTGTTGCATATTTTGTGTTGCCATCGTCAGTTCACATTTGGTACAGCCGGTCAACTTCGACAAAGCAGAGATCTTCGAAACCAAAGCAAGGGAGAAATATCTTTTACATCTCATTACTTCCACGCTCGTCATTGCGAAAGCTGAGAAATCACTCCCTGTTTACTGAGCCAACCGGCTCGGTGTTCAAAGACAACCAAGTCGGTGTTGAACGAATTTGTGTGATTACGTCATAGTCGCATGTCTGGTATGCATATATGGGCGAGGTTACAAAGGAGGGCGTGCAGATGTGTCGCGAATGTACGCTGCAATGCAATAACAATTCACTGATCATCCGATAGTAAAAATTTACAAATACAATCTCGATTGCTTTTCTTTTCATTTTAGCTTCCCGCCTTCTTGCGAGCTTCAACCTTATGCTTTACGATCGTACCTTCTTTCTTAGTGGACGATCGAAGCGAACGTCCAGGTCCCTCCATGTTATTTTCTTCGAACTCCAAATGGAACGATCGTTGGCTGAAACTGATTTCCGTTAGCCAGAAGTACCAATCGTGCTGCTCGCCATGTTTGCTGATCATTCATATCTCTTCCCGAATTACAACAGTGCAGCGATTAGCGTGAAGCTGCGTTTCTGCGACTGCGCTGTGCAAGAAATCAAGGAACAAGCTTGCAGAAAGGAAGAGGTTGCCGAGAAAAAGGTCGATTTCTCCGATCTATCGGCTTGTTAGTTGAGGGATAAAGTACCAAGAATTCTCCGATAAATTTAACGATTCCTTTCGCGGTTCGCCTCTAATAATATTCTACTCCATGTTCTATATAGGCTAGCTAAGCCAGAACTTTGCTTCATCAGTTAACCACATCGACAACGCAAAATGTCCACCACCGGAAAAGCTCCTGCTATGCAATCAGAGGATGAGAAAGCAGAATTAGAAAGCCAAGCAGGACCTTCATCTAGCCCTGAGGGTCAACCTTTGACTCCGAATCAGCGGCGTGAATTTGACTTGATCAATATAGAAGATGGCGTGTACCATCACACTAAGGTCCTCGAAATATTCACTCCAAGTCCAATGTCTCTGGTCGCGGTTTTAAAACCAAACCAACCTCCATATTTCGCTCAAGCAAACTTGGCTGAATCAAATATCCAAGAACAAGTCGATGCGCAAAATCCGTCTGCAAATATAGAGGCACAACCGTATATGGTTAACATTCCTAGGAAAGATCCAGAACAGGTTTCAGCCAACGCTTCAGAGGAAGATATGAGCGACATGAACCGCATGATCCATATCCCCCTCGAGAAACCTGCCATCAGCCGGGATCCAAACATCGGTCCTGATACTAAACCTGTATCGAACGGCTTCTCTCAAAGTCGTGATCCGGAAAAGGATGCACCGGTTCGAAATATCACTTTTGCTCCTGGATACCCTTCCACAGCGGCCATTATCTCAACAGACCCAGAACTCTCCGTATATCGTCGCTTCGATCGTTTAAATGCACGTAATTTCTTATATTATCAAGCGGAGTTGATGTATTTAGAATCAGAACTTGACAAAATGGACGAAGAGGACAGAATTCTTGAAGACCCGGAAGCTAAAGGTCATCTTCGGCACTTTAAAGAACTCTGGGATTGCCAAGATGAACGGACCAGAAAGCGGAGGAGATTGGTTGTTGAAATAAGGTTTCTGTTGAAGGAATACAGTACGCCTTCACCCGAGTAGAGCGCAGTCCTCTGCGTCTTAGAGAACCAGTCTCACTAACACAATATTTTAGATGAATCCTTGTATTACTACAAGGACCTGTTGAATTGCTCAGAACCCTCGGATAGGGTGGTCACATCCATTCGGAACTGGAGGGCGAATCAAGGTGACCCGCCAATTAGTGATATATCCGAGCAGGCCTACGATAAAACCTACGAAGCAGATCTCATCGCGCTCAAGCCACCGAAATGCGACGACCCATTATCCATCTTCGCACAAAACTACCTCGGAAAATTCTTCAGGAGTAAGTTTCACTCTTTCATCTACGCGGCCTCCATCATTTGGTGTACCGAATAAACCTATTCTGAATTAAAATACAATAGCTCCTCAACCGGCACATATCCCAAACTCCGAAAATGTGCTCTATTACTCCGAAACCGCGATCGATCTTTTCGTCACCCTCGTATGCACCTTACTAGCGATCATCGTCCTCGTAGGTTCTATGACGACTCTATTTTTCGTAAAGTCTCAAGGGGTACGCCTGGGACTTGTTTGGGTGTTTACCTTTTTATTCGCCGTTTCCATATTCTTGATGGCAAAGTTGTCCAAAGGAGAAATATTTCTAGCTACAGCGGCGTAAGTAAAGATTTCTTTCTATACGCGTTGCTTATCCAACATCCCTACTTGTTGCTAATTGGCCGATTCTTTTGGTTTATTAGATACTGTGCTATCTTAGTGGTGTATATCAGCGGTGGTTAGATACACGATCAAGGCGGGCTAAGGTCAGGATCCGTTTTTGGTGGTCGGTATTTGTCCTATGGAGAGGCAGTTGCATGCAAATATCTATCAAAAGCATTTCTCATTGATATTTCTCTATTCAATTAATAAACAGAGAATAATTAATCTTCATAGCTAGTATATACTTAATTATCTGTACCCAAACGACGTGACTTAATTCAAAGAATGACCGTAAATGTGTGGTCCAAATAACTGGAAAAACTTTTCGCAAAAGATACTGTTAATTCAAATACCAAGGGAAAACCATTCGATTTCTTGAAGCCCAAAGGCGAGTAACCGAGAGAATTGATTGATGGAAAGAACCAATAATAAGGACTAAGACTTGAACGACAGGCAAGTCTGTCCGTGAAGAAGATACCAGCAAAGGACGATACATAAATGGTAGATCTAAAGATTCAACAAACCCCCTAAGTAAACAAAATAAAAACCTGCCATGGAGGCATCAAAAAGCTCGCTCCTTGCGTAATGACGCGGTCAAGCAAATGAAAGAGCGATAAGAGAATTACATGCAGGAAAGTTAAATATGATTTTTTGGTAAAAATGTACACCAGGGACTTTGTTTCATGGTGGATTCGTGAAAGATCGCTCGAAGTGATATAGTGGTAAAATTAAAAAAAAAAAAAGGAAGCGCCCAAGTATAGAAGGTAATTTTCAAACCCTTATGAAGGAAAAGAAGCCCCAAAAGAAAATACCCATTTAATTTATCTGCTGTCGTAATTTTGTTAAGGAAAACCGAATCGAGTGCAAAGTTTCGCAGAGGCAATGCGAAAGAAGAAGTTTCGTTGGGTGCAGTGAGAACGAAAACAAAACTAAAAAACTTAGGCAGCTATTATACTGCTGAGAGTGGCTTCCGCCCTGAGACGAAATAGCTGAGGGGTATGTCAGTAAATGCTGCGCTTCAGCGAAAAGAGTGACTAGGAAGTGGTGCACTTACTAGTTGAAATACATGTGATAATTTTTGTTCAAAGCCTCCTGCTTCAACCTCATAACGAACACATCAACCTCGTCTTTTTTCCAGCCGAGAGCGCCTGTGAATAATTTCATTGCAAAGCCTTCTAATCCATCCAGAAGATTCAACAAACTGTACCGGCCAAGCGTCTTCATATGTTGATTCTTCGGCCAAGGATTTTGGGGGCATTTCTGGCATACAACTTTAACATCGTCGTACCCTATTTTCCGGAGTTCGTCGGCTACTGTTTGTGGTTGTCCCAGAGTGTGTTTGCCCCGCTTCTCGCACGCTTTGTGAAAATAGTTGATGTATTGTGTCAAGGCGGCATCCTCTGGTAGTGAGCCGTCATCGGTAAGAAACAATAGGTCGGGGTCCTGGAATTCAAAGTACCCTCCCGGTTTTAGGGAGTTATAGGCTTGTTCGAATAATCGGGGCCAGTCGGAAATCGCGGCGCGCAAGTAGCGGATGTGAATAAAGTCAAAGGCATCTTTCCCCCATGTCCATTCACCTTCACAGTCATCAATTTGAAATTCAAGGTTCGGAGGGACCCAAGTTGGTTGTATCGGAGCGAGATCTGTTCCAACAACGGAAGCCGAGGGGAATAGACTACACAATTACACGTCAATGATGCTCATATTAGATGCCCATAAATGGAAAACGCACTCCGCGACTTCGATAGCCCATATTCCAGTGCCGGTGCCGATATCCAAAATGCGTTGCGGGTTTTCGCCAATCGGCGAGATATACAATTCACCTAAAGGCCCATATCTTCGAGTCAGCTCCGCTTCCTCTACTAGAGCTTAATGGCCGGATACAAAAAGGGGCCATACCGTGTAACAGCAGCTTGAAGATGTGGTGCATCAGGTCCAGCCGGTCCTGCTCCATTTCTATATTAAGACGTAATACATTAGCCTTGTCACTTGGTCCGAACCTAACGCGCCCGGCGCTGCCAGAATACGATGCTCGAATTCTGGCAAGGGGACTACAAACAGAGTGAAAAGATGTCAGGAATTGCATACCGTCCACAGGGAATTGGTATTCCGATTGACCTGCAGCATTTGCCTTGTTGTTCTACACTGTAAGTACGGGCGAAAAATCGAAAATATCCGCGTGGTCGCATGATAGTCCGTGTAACTCACATTGTATCTTCTTCCGTTCTCAACTCTGTAGGACCATTCACATTAGCGTTAGCACCAGTTCGCGATAGGTAGACTACGGCGAAGCTTCCGTGAGGGGTCCCTCGAACTAGAAGCCGCAAATAGCGACAAAAAGGTAAACCGGAAAATCACTTACATTTGTGCGTAGATCTGCTCTCTCAGAGATGTCGTATCGGTCATCAAGCTGTTGTGCAACGGGAGTTAAAAGTGCAGTTAGCTAATGTGTTAAACAAGGCCCGGGGGCCTTGACAAAATTTGCTAGGGAAGGGATATAATAGATCTGAAGAAGTGATTCGTTCGTATTTTATTCATGCAGAGTGACTATGAAAGTGATATGTCGGCGCTTCATTTTACCTTCCAGTATCAGAATCCCAGAAATCGTCCTCAGTACTTGAGTCTCCTGAATCCGCTATTAAGTAATGTTGATGCCCTCCTGTCGTCCCCGCTGCGTAGTCGTCGCCTGGTGGTGACCCCCTTGGAGGGGACCCCTTCTTCCCTGGCGGCGACGACATCGTCCAGAGACAAAAGAAAAACCAATATCGCGAGTCGAGTGTCGAATACGGTCGGTTAAAGTAGGCGTCTCGAAAGGAAAGAAAGATGGAGGTGAGGGTTATTGAAGGTCGAGGAACGGAAGATTACAGGCTTCGATTTGAAACGGGAATCCAAGAAGCCGATCGATCGCACAGTAAGAAAGAAGAGTGCGGGCACAACGTGGGATCCCTTTCCTTTCCGTTAATATTTGGGACGGAAACCCAAGCGCTCGCGTGGGTGTGGGTAAGAAGGCGCAATGTCCGTCTTACGTACCTGGCGACTTCTTTTAAAATTTGTCGCTGAGTTATATCAGACAATTTAAGAAATGTTGAGGCTTTGTAGGCGCTCTCGTATCTAGATTTCCAAGCCGAGGCGCAATAGATTTCGTTTCTTCGGAAATAGTATGCTATCCTTTTGTTACCCTTGTGCTTATTATTGTTGGAGAGAAAGGCGTTCGGCTCTGAACAATGGGATTGTGACGATTTTCCCTCTCGCCAACAGAGAGCAGGGCAGGCGGCAAATACTTATGTGTGAACAGAAGTTCAAAAGCCAGGAAATGAGAAGGTCTAGGCTTCTTGGACTTCCCCTAGCTTCAAACTGGGCAAACCATGCACCGTTTTTCTGCCAGGAATCTTCCACCTTGATCAGTTCCAAGTTTTGCACACCAACAATCCGAAATGAAAGTGTGGTGATGAGTCCGCTAGCCGTCAACGCCATAGCAGAGCGGGCTCTCATGGAGCGGGATTTCAACAACCAAGACATTCGCTAACCGATATTTCGTTGGTTGGGAAATGCTCGTATCAAGTGGCCAGAAAAGCCTGGATTCTGGGAGGGTGTGGTATTCGACTTGGCTCGCTTCCCCAATGTAGGCATCCCGCGCCGAGGGTTTGTTTCGCGGTTGAAAGGGAAGAAGAAGTCGCGGGGGTCATATCTGCCCTGCAGCTCGCTCACAATTGCAGGCAGTCAGCTGTCAAATACACAAAGATGGATTGCATTACTCGACTCTTGAGGGTATTAGAACGGACCTCTTCTTTGCCCCTAAAAAAAAGCCATATCTCGAAATTTTCTCTCGGGCTGCCATGTGGGCTGCTCGAGCACACTTCGGCTAGTGAAAACTCCACCGAAGTTCGAAGCTAATTGGAAGACTAGCCAAGGGCTTTGCGTGGACACGCGAGAGAAAAACGTTCATACAACAACGCTAGCCGTTAGTCTAGCAAATTGGAACATTTCAGAAGAAACAGCTCGAGCTCGAGCTATGATAAAAGCAGCTAGTTCAAAATATAAATCACGTTATATTTCATATCCTAATTCAAGTTGTAGTCTACTAACAAGCCCAAGTATCCGCCAATTTATGAGGTTTATAAGGTTTACCCAAAAGAAAAGAGATCGCAAGCCACCAAGAAAATAAAATATAGTAAGCATAAAGGAAACAAATTAGGCATAGAGAAGTTCATAGAGCATATACACAAATGTGTACTTGCCCAAAGGGGTTGTCTCGTTTACCAGCTAGCTATAAGCCAATGCCATCCTTTACTCGTCTACGAATGTCGCTTCGACAATATTCATCAGACAGCCTGGTGGCTGCGTGCACGACTCGAACTTAAACCTCGGATCCGCTTCTGCGAAGAGACGCTTCCAATCGCCCTCTTCCCGCTCAAGCGCATTCAGACACATCATCATGACCATATCAAGTGTTCTACCCAATCAGATTAGCTAGTGCGTATACTCCTCCGAGGAAGAAAAAGCAAACTTACCGGATTCTTCTCTCTTCCCATGGATTCGATTTTCCAGGCTCCGGTAGAGCTAGTTCATTGATAATTACCTTGGATCCACTTTTGAGAGCCGGCACTAAAGACTTGATCATAGTCGCTGCATATTTATCAGACCAATTGTGCATGCACCATCGGATCAAATAAACATCCGCTCCCTTGACCGGTTGCTCTGTGAAGAAGTCATGAACGAGGTACGAAAATCGAGGTTTTAGCGCCGGATCGAGTGTTGATTCTCCAAGCTCAAGCTGCGCCTTGACTTTATCCTCTACGATGAATTTGAAGTCCGAATGTGCCTTTGCGAGCTCAACGCAAACAAAACCAGTCGCGCCGCCCACATCAACTACTGTCGCATCCTTAGGTAGCTTGCCCCAATTGTAGCCATTGACCAAGTGTTCAACCGCATACCCTTGGCCAGTGCTGAATGCCGACATGGCCTGACCGAATCTCTTCGCTCTCTCCGGCCTTGCACCCAAGAACTGGAAAAGAGACTCATTGTTGTTCGCCAACGCAAATGCGGTATCACTAGTTTCACCGCTGTCCGGGAATTGCTTCAATGCATCAACGACCTTTAATGACGCAGGAGCAAGGTCGTCTGTATTATAGGAGACCCAGTTCAGCATCAAGGGGTCCTCTCGAAGCAGGCGCGAAGCAGCAGTGTGCGCGACATATCCATGCCTAGGTTCATAGAAGAGACGGTTCACCATCGCAAGACGAAGAACCTGGCGGATCTTGAGCTCTGGGACCTTGCATTTTTCACCAATCTCCGCATACGAAATATCTCCTTCCAAAGGAACAATTTTAGGAATTTCAAATGAGACAATAACATGCAGCGTTGATACGTCATTGTACTGATTTTGTTGCAGAAAGTGTTAGCAGGTCGGTCACAAGCATGGAATCCAACAGACTCAAAGGCAGGTGAAGATACGTACATTCCAAACTAACCACCTCAGGTACTCGTTTGGTCCCGTCGCAAGGTCGTAGATATGCTTTGAGGCAGTCAGGAGCGCTTGTCGCGCATCGTGGATCTCCTCGGTTTCTGGCGTCTGAGGGATGGGAAAATTGGACGGGCCATCTGCCGCGAAGGAAGGGTAAGGCAGTCCCTTGGATTCGAGATAATCTTCAACAATTTTTGCGTTTGCGGATATTGTTGCCGCCAGTTCCGACAGTTTGGGTCGGAGTTGGACTGAACCAGTCCCCGGCGGTGTTGCCATGGTTGGATTGCTTTTCGGATGCAATGGCTCTTCCTATTGCCCCGAAAGAAAGCCGATCGAAAATAAAGTTAATATCCAGGATATACACGAAGAAAATTAAAAGAGGATTGGATTGATTGAAATCGGGGTTTCTCTCAGAAAAGATGGATTCCCTGCTATGAGAAACAGATGCATCCCAGAAATTTGGGTGGGAGAATCGTACTTGCAGGATTCGGTTCAAATCTTATTAGCGGCGGTGCGTCTGAAACTGTGGAAATCGTAGAGAAGAGCTTCCGCTGCAGCTGCCTTGAACAGCGATGGAATCGACGGGACTCTGCGGAGATACGAAGCACAGTATCATGCAACCGGCGAAAAAGAGGGGTAAACACCGGTTCTGTTCTGCAGAGGTGGTTCCGATTCCCCTGAAGGTTTCTCCGCTAGGTCGCCAGAGGCTTGCGCTGCTGCAATGGCGCTCAGTCGACACCAGCGGACTAGCGAGTGACTTTCCAGCGCCTTTCGCGTCTTAGTCTTGGACTGCGAGGCTAGCCTAAATTGCAAGCCACAATTAGGTCTCGGGTTTTCTCAGCCGATACAAGGAAAAGAAAGAGATGGGCTCCATCTTATTCCGAACGGGAGAATAATGAGCATTCCGAGTGGGCCTCAAAGGCTTCAAATAGCTGAATGTCGAAGGTCACGAGGCCATTGTGGTCGTGAATTAGTAATTATCGAAAAGACGGTTCAGATACGAGACTTTCTATCCTCAACCAGGCTTGAAACGCACGGGCCTGTGAGACGTTGCTCCATCTCCATAATTGTAGGTTTTGTGTCCGCAAGGCACTTCGCTCCAAGAATACAGTATTGCTAGTGGGAATCAGATATTATGGGTTCATGGCCTTCAATCTTAATTTTAAAAAAAACTATTCCATAAATAGTTTGGGAGAATCTAATAGAAGATCTTCGGGGGACGAAATAGAACTTCTTGGCTTTGAGGTGGTAAATTTCGATAAGAGTCTAATCCCCAGCCTTCTTGTTTCTCTGGGATCGATCAATGCTACCCACCTGCTTCTTGTCGATAAGCTAACTCGGGTCAACCGACAAACCGAACCGACCTTGCATGATTGGGAACCAAGCCAAGACCAGCCATCGCCAAATCTGCATATCGATTGCGAACTGGCCAACATTGTTCATAACGGTGAAGCTTAAACTGGATCGGTTTTTACTACGTTCTTGACGCTAATACGAATCCGTGTGAAGGCCATTTGATTGAATTCGAATTCGAAAGCGAAATATTTGAAATATAAACGGGCTATTCTACAATACAGGTGGATTGTGTCTACGAGTGGATTAAGCCGAATTGATTACCCATGTACGGAGAAATATATGACTGCTCCTTAGTAAAGCGAATATTACCGTTCTTTGAGAATCTTCAATGCAGTTGCTGTTCAAAACCTGGAACCTGTTGCTAGAGGATACGTCGTGTAACAACAACGATCCTCGCCTTTTGGATGTGTTGATCTTGGCTTCGAACGCCAGCAAGCGGCTCCAAAGCAACCTTATGCAACGTGCGCAACCCGCAATCTATTTTTGAAGTTGCGGAAATACTGAGATACCGGTCCCGGCTGTAACTGAAGCAATAAGAAAGATTTGAGTCGAGACAGATTTGATGGACAACAGTTCCCTCGGACACGCAAAATCCTTCCCCAGCAAAACCCTCTATTTAGGCCTAGACCAGGCCCTATTGCCCGACTGACCGCTGAGCGGCGGCTTCATGTGCACCTACATATATGGTGAGAGAGAAAAATCCTACCAGACAGAGATTCCTTCAATACGAAAATATTTAAGTTTTTGTTAAAGGAATTAAGTCTCTAGTATCTAGAATGAATACCTCAAGTTAGTTTATGGCTAAATTTTGCACCATGGTGTAGGTCCTAAGCTTTTGTCAACATGTCCAGATGTTTTGCTTCCTGCATGCAGACATAGTCTCGATATCTGTCCGTGCTGATATGGCTCAGCCAACGCTAACCTATAATATTTCTCAGCAAATGTTGACGGCGAGTACAAAGTTTCCTTTCCTTCGAATACCCATCACTACCTCTTTGAGTATTTAGAGACGAGCACCTAGCCTTCTTTGAAACTCAGAGTTGCTGGCGCACTACACGGCGTACGGAGATATTCACACGCCAACAACGTCAATCGATAGGAAGGAGATGTTGCCCCTCGATCCACGACCATTGTCAACCCGCCCGCTCTCGCTGAAGCCGGGCGAAAGAGGGGAAGAAACCACCCCCAAAAGAAACACGGTCCTGCAGGCAATGTTTGATGCTACAATTGCTTCTACGGAGGGATTGAATGTATCTGCTGAATTATAAATACTAGAAAGTACCCACAGCATCTTCTTGTTTAGAGAAAGCAGTAGTCGACAGTCTTCTCCCATAGGTTACAATACTCTAATCCAACGCATTCGCTGTCGGATTCATTAGTAGTTTTTATTAATTTAATTCTGCAAGAGCAATTTGATCTTTCTTGCGAAGTTTACAGTTTGAACGGTATCTATTCATATATTCAAAATGAAGCCAATTTACGCCTTCAACTTATTTTTGGTTCTTGTGGCTGCCCAAAGCTCGAGCGCTCCGGGCGATACCAACCCTCCGGCTTCTGATACCGGTGCTGCTATTTCTGTTTCCAATGGAGTGCCTTCCTCTGGGGCTGGCGCGGCTCCTACATCTCCTGCAGGTGATGCAGGTGCATCTTCTGGGGCTCCAACATCTGCGGGTGGAGCCCCGACTGGTGATGTCACTGCTCCTTCCTCAGCTGCCGCCCCAACCTCTGGAGCTGAAATTCCTGCGTCTGGAGCCCCAAGTTCAGGAGCCCCAAGCTCAGATGCTGCAGCCCCAAGTTCTGGAGCACCTATCTCTGGAGCACCTACTTCTGGAGCACCTATCTCTGGAGCACCTACTTCTGGGGTACCAAGCTCTGGAGCATCTGTTTCTGAATTGCCCAGTTCCGGTGCAGCTAGCTCCGGTGCAGCCAATTCTGGTGCCGCCAGCTCTGGGGCACCAACTTCTGCTGCTGGAAGTTCTGATGCTGTTACCAATACATCTGGTGGCCCATCCGGTGTCCCAACCAGCCCACCTGCCACTGGTACTCCTCCAGGTAAGTAATTTTAAACCCCGATTGACAAAAGAGGTGCAATGCATATGCATATAGGTGATACAAAAAGCTAACATTCCAACAATCTCAGTCGTCAACTCTTCCGCGATCTCCTCGGTTAAATCCGTACTCGCTTCAGTCATTTCTGGAGGTACTTCGTCATACGGCACTGCCTTTGATGCCATCACCGCCTCCCTCGGTGCTGAACTCGCCTCTCTCGCCGCCGGTGGTATTGTTCCTGCAAGTACTACCACCGGTGGAGCAGCAGCGGGCACCAGCGCTAGCATTGTCACTTCAATTGCCACCAATGTCGTTACTAGCGGTACTTCATTAGTCACTCAGGTCTCGACAGCTGTTCAGACCGTATCAGGTGGCTCTGGTACCGGCGGCTCTGGCGGAAATGGATCTGGTGGATCTGGAGGAAATGGAGGAAATGGATCTGGATCGGGTGGAAGCGGCTCTGGTGGATCAAACCCTAACGCTGCTTCAACAAGAATGGCTGCCGCTGGTGCAGTTGGCTTAGCTATTGGTGGATGGATCGTCGGGAATATGCTTTAAATAATATTAAGATATTTTATTCGAACAAACGATATATACCCTGTTCGATTTGGAAGCTTGCGCAATAGACTTCCAGTCGAAAACCTTTGTAATCATCTTTTGGGGCGAACAAAAGGCAGAGAAAAGTCACTCACTCTCTAGAGTAGTTTAAAAACTGGTATAATATAATTTTTTTTAAACCTTAATTAAAAGTATCTGGCTATCTATCAGAATTCTATGCTCTCTGTAGTAAAATCTTGCACGCTATCGCTATGGAATAGATGGTTTATAGTCCCGATTTATATAAAAATATTACACTTGGTCCGACGGCCAGTCAACGCTCACATTAGAGAGCTCCGGACTCAACTCCCGCAGTTCTTGGAAACGGCGCAATTGATTCCCTGTAAAAGCTACCTTATCAAGTCTAATCCCAATGTATTTTGCAATTCCACATATACGGGGATACATATTCGCAGAAACATCCTCTGAAGTATATGTTATTACTTTGGCCTCGGTGTCCCGGTATGGTAAATCCGCGATCTGATGTACAATTAACGTAAGGCCATACGCGGCGATGATGCGCAGTATTCGGTCCACTATAGCTCCAGAGGCTTAGAATTGTTCACCTTCATAGGATACATCTGATAGCGAGGTGAGGTATTTGGTTAGGCTTGTTACCATTCAACATCACCAAGTGACCGATTAATATTGGAAGCCCCTCAGGCTGCTTGAAGATTATTCGGCAATCCGATCTTTCAAAGTCGTTCGGAATCCAATAGATCTGGTCGATCTCAGCTCGCATAATTTTGTTCATCATACGAAGGAGCTCAGCCTCCTCGCCCATGATCGAAAGACGCCTATATTTAACTCTTTCGATAAGAGTTACGAAATGCTAGATATGTCTTATTAAAATGAAAAGACAAATGTTGTATCTCTTACATGGACGGATCTCTGTCCTGCACATGCGCGCGTTCCAGACGTTCGTGTTCATCGACGACCGTCCTTTCAACCATTTTGGATAATGCCGGAGGGGGGTAATAGTTTGGTTGCTTTTATATGTTATCGTTCAAAGGTCCACGAATCTGCGGGATTAATATTAGGTTACTCTTGGTCTCACAATAAGTTACTATGTTGATTTGGAGAGTTGTTCAAGTGTTGATGTGCGATGTAACGCGGTCATACTAGCGGCGTTTTCATGTGCAGGTATAGACTCCGGATGGTCTGTGATGTTTGGACCTTTGGTAATGCCCCTTTGCCTTTGCCCCTACCCTGTTCCCGAATATCTAGTGGGCACGAGAGGATCCAAATATTCAGACGGTTACACGGTTCGTCAACATTGACGAGTGAGCGGCGAACTTCGTGATGCCCTTAGGCCTATTTACATGATAAGTACTTCAAGTCCGCATTCCGGCATAAGAAAAAAAATACTATCTCGATTTTGCGGTTAGAGATACCCGACGGTTAAGTTGACGGGCAGATAGCTGGAACTAATATTTGATACCGATAAGATTGGAAATTGTAGACAACACGAGCGGGAATTTGTCAGATGCATGCTGGTTCTTGAGAGTGGAGAAAAAATATTGCTGTTCCGGTAGCTATTCTTTCGATAGAGTTTTGGAATATATATACAAGCCACGGGGTCAAGACAGTAGGCTTAGTCGGAATTATTGTTCTCGTCGGCACACGGCTGACAGGTTGTAGCATACCAGCCGCGCGAAGAAACCTGCATGTCGCCTGCTCGACCGCAAACTTCGCAGGTTTTGCTAGCTTCCTCCTCGGCCCATTCGTAGGCCTCGTATATTGGTCCGCCTTCGCCGTCCCTGGGACCATAAATCCGTAACTCGCCATATTTTTCTTTGATTTGTGCGAACCCCCATTTTGTTGCTTTGGGATCTGTCAAGTCCTCGACGTCGATGGCCTTCGTTATGCGAACGCAGAGCTCGCGGATAATAGGGTACCAGCCAGGCCCAATTGCTGGGCCATAAGACATGCTAGATTGAGGAATCTGTCTCTGCCAGAACAGATGCGGGAAGTCGGCATAAAGCGCGGCTTTCGCGGCGGCGTAATCGAATTTAGGCACCGGGCCGACCATTGCTGCGGGCGGCGGTTTTGGGAGTAATGGAACCTCGTTTGACAGTTTCAATTGTGCTCGGAAAGCAATGGAATTGAAATTTCTGAAAGTGCGCGATATTGGTAGACGATTCATGTTAGAGTGGAGCCTTCAAGCCTCTACTTGAATGGAGGCTACTTATACATCTCAATTTTTTAACACTCCTAGACACAGTGAGTCATATGCACGGATTATCTCCTCGTCGTGGGCAATCTGCATGCACCGTTTGGTTACAAGAGGTGGTCCTCGACGCCCCAGTCTCGGCTCACCCAAATCTTTGACTGTGGAGCCGCTGGGAATGACAATCTCGGGTTCAGCGTGAATAGCTCCCAGTCTCGACCACTGAATTGACAACACATCAGGCTCAGGATCCAGGCTTAGTTCAGGCTTATATCTCATTTGAGCACTTAGCAGTTACCATTGTGCATACATACTATTATATCTGAAGCCTTAAGTTACATATAAAATTATCTGTTTTGAAGTAGCAATACATTCACAACACCTTTTTGAAAAACCAAACATTTAACTTGGAGAATTATATCTATATTTAAACATCTACTGTAAAGCCTCTAATCTACACGGACACAGGCACTCTTTAAGACCCCTTTAAAGCCTCAGCTGGGGCAACTATTCAAAATAATAAGTGTAAAACTCTGTAGTAATGCCGTCGGGTAGGTCGTTACCATTCTCTGTCCTTCGCCCATTCTTAAATATAATACTTCTGGCGGACACAAACACCATCTGCGCCTGGAGCAGCATTCTTCGCGAGGGTGCATGAGAACCCTGAAGGGCATTTCCTTGGTGGATATACGCTCCCATTGCATCTCTGACGTATGCAGACACCAGGCTGACCGGGAGCTGAGCCTGCCAGTAGATGGCACTGAAATCCGGTAGGACATAAAATTGCGGGATGCACAGACCCATTACATTCCTTACGGAAGCATTCCCCACCAGCTCCAGGGGCTGTAGATCCGCCTTTCGGAACCTTACAATCCCAGCCCTCGGGGCAGAGAGATGGTGGATATGTCGACCCATTGCATTTCCTACGGTTGCAGACACCACCTTGTCCAGGAGCTGGGTTTTTAGGTAGGTCACACGTGAAGCCAGCGGGACACTTCTCTGGCGGGTTGATAGATCCGTTGCATGTGATACGGACGCATGTTCCACTCGCGCCAGGTGCTGCATATTTTGCGACCTGGCATTTATAGCCGTCGCTGCATCGAATGGGGGGGTTTACAGATCCATTGCATTTTTGTGACTTTGGATACCAAACCCGTTAGTTGCATATGCAAATTATAAAAAACGTTTCTTTTTTGTGACTTACTACAGTAGCTGCTGCGGTCACGCTGGTAGTGGCCATAGCCATTGCCATAACGAAGGTAATATACTTCATTTTGAGCTCTATCAATGCCTGTACAGGATTAAACTTTTGGTTATTAAGATACGTGATTTAATAAAATGAGCGAATATTGTGAGAAAACGAGCGTGGTAGCAATGATCAGGAGGACAGATGCTGGGGCAGCTGTAGCCAGGAAGCTTAGAGCGAGATCTAGAATCGAAGTGGCGATAGATTGATCAATTTATATCCATACCAGCGGACCGGTGAAGGAACACTGGAAACGAGACCAATTGCAATCCACAGTGAACTATTCGCGTACAGAGCCATAGTACAGGTTACACCAACCTTGTGGCCAAAAAGCCCATGCAAGTGATGTTTCGAGTTCACTAGGATTCAAGCAGAACTAGATCCGATGTTTCTTGAATTGGTATTTGCTCGGGTATGTTGACCAAGAGACTCAACGAGATACCCCATCGTGGGTCAATTAGCGAAGCCGTCAAAGAATGCAACATTGATCGAGTTGCACGAGACTGCGAGGTGCATTTCGACGACACCCATAAACTAAAAACTAAAAAAATAAAAAAATTGAAACGGTTAGGTGGGAAAAACGCTGGTCCCGAGATTGGAAAAACGGTGTACCCATCTTTCAAGCTGCTGCAGGTAAAAGTTAAATTTATCTAAAATATTGAACTAAGGAACATGGTATCGTGAATTCCGTTCTTTACAATCATGGGTGTAAGCCATATCGCTTAATATTTGGGCAACTCAAAAATACTTGCGTACTACCACCATATATACGATAGCACCTAATCAGATTTCGATCTTCTAATGATCAGGATACAAAGCCATCATCGAATTCCCATTAACAAATGGGGCCCACTCTCCATGATTCCAACCTTCTCGATGTCATACAATCCCCATAGATTCACGGATTTCTAAACAGGATTTCGTGTAGGTATTAACCTACCGTAGCAAACCCAGCCGGTTACTGCCCGCCCATCTAGTTATATAAGCGGTCTCTCCACTGGAATTCGACCAGTCCATCCGAAAGCACTTGTAATGACCGACGGTTAAGTTGATACATGAGACCTGTAAATCGCATGGAAGTTTACGTTAAGCTTATTGCAGTATTCAATCACACCAAACGGTTAATATCACCCAGAGAGGAACGATCCTAGAGGGTTTGGGTCGCTAAATTGTCTTATAAACCGGGTCGCTAAAGCACATTCTTTTTCACTAGACTGTAAAATCCCAGCCAAATCTACACATCCCGATTTCAAGCAACGCGACATTTATTTGTCACTCCTTGCCGGTTGTTATATGATATCCGGACCATTGTTCTTCTAGCTGCCATCCAGGCTGAAAACGTAGATGAAAGGAGAACACCGTCTTGTTATCAAATGTCTCTTCAGCCGCGACCAGCCGGCGTCTTAGAGGTTTACCTAGGGTCAAGAAAATTCTCATATAGCATGCTGTAGGAGATTCAGCTGCTAATGAAATAGGAAATATTCGCAACTAGCTTTCTTCAATGATATTGGAATGAAAACGTCGTCACGTAATGTGTGCTCAATTTGGGTTCAGTGTCGATTGGGATGCAAGCAAAAATGGCAAAGCAGTCAGCTAGTTTCCCTTACTAAAATTGTATTCACGACAAATTTCGAAACAAAATGATATCTATGCATCATTTCAGAATCCCTCTATTCGAAGCCGTGACTGATCACAAATTCAAGCTCGCCTCCGAGCCAGGCACCAACTTCAACCCATCAATCCAAACTGCATGGCATTTTGTTCACGTGGTGGTTCGAGAATGGTTGCCTGCAGCTCTGGTGATAAGTAAGCTCGAACAAAGCTCGAAGTTCCGGGGTTTCAATACATATCCGTCGGAGGCACGCGACAGTTTGAAGCCTCGTTCTTCTAGCTTCCCCAAGTATTCGAATACTCTTTTGGCAGTGCTATTTTTTCACATCGTTGGTTCAGAGTGCCTGCGCCATGGTAGGCAACCCAATTCAGGGGCCTCTCTAAGCGAGTCCTTAGCCTCGACGTCATCCCCTCACAACTTTCAAAGCACCCAAGTCGAAATAGCAAAATGAGCCTTGCCGCGCTACCCAGATCGACCACAGAAATAACACCTCGTTGATTTAAGATGGGATACCATTTCCATATTGGTCCAAGTTGAAGCCACAAGAGGAAACGTCGACCTGCTGATTAGTGGCCAAACGACATGGTACCTCGCGAGCCTCACGCACCATGTATTGACAAACTAGTCGGCAGATGTTGTTCGTTGACACAAGCACCATACAGTGCGACAGCAAAATAAGTAAGCCTTAATTCTTGGCCGACGCTGATAACGTGGTTGACGCCTGAATACCAGTCTCAGCGGCCTAGCAGTGCCGGGTGATCATTTCATCATGCTTGTTCGTTTGTTACCTTCGAGAATGTTTTCCCTGGTATGAGCCTCTTTTCGATTGGTGTTGCGAAAAGCTGTCGTCACAAATGCTTCATGAAATTGTCTTGTATAAATAAACGCGAATAATCTCACCACTAGATTATAAACTATCTTCTTCACACAAGGAATAACAAGAAAGAATATCTTAACTTTTCCATCTATCTAACTCTCCATCTGCGTACCCAAAACTTTTATCAAGTTGTATCATTGCCAAAGAAATACCACACGAGCAACACAGTTGAATCAAGAAACACTCCCTCCAGGGTCTTTAACAAGCGCAAATTATCCACAATGTGCTTCGGTTCCAAACCGAAATACGAATATCCCAACGCCCGTCCTTACGGCAGCGGGAGCACGGCTAGCGGAGCAGCCTACGACAAAAAAGCCGCACAAAAAGCATATAGAAAGAAAAATAAGAAATACGGCCAGAATGCCGATGCTCTAGGTGGATTCCTTGAGAACGTTGGACAACTCAGTTCCAGTCAACCTCACCATCATCATCATGGTGGAGGTTTAGGTGGCGGGCATCATCACGGAGGTGGTCATCATGGAGGATGGGGAGGAGACGGCGGTGGTGGTGGATGGGGTGGAGATGGCGGTGGTGGTGGATATAGTGGTGGTGGTGGAGACGGTGGTGGAGGAGGTGGAGGCGGTGGAGGCGGCGGTGACGGTGGTGGAGGCGGCGGCGGCGGATGTTAAGAAGGATAGGAATACCATTTTCACGAGTCTTCTTTGTTTTCCATGATTATGTTGACGTTTTGGGCTTTTTTAAGGATAATATAATATTGAGGCATATTTGCTCTGCAAGCTTGTAGCATAGATTTGTATTTCTACGTATGCAACAACCATTCTAAACTTTTAAGGTCACATCTCTCTATTCTATATCGTTGATAGTGTCTTAATTTGTGAATGATACTAAATCGATTATTGCCATTAAATTATATGAATTCTGAAAACTATGATACTGAAGAATAACCACCGAAAAAAGATAAATACGCCAAAGTCATCGCTGGGATCGTAATCGTAATTGTAGATACAGTAAAAAAGGAACAAAAGATTAAATCATCGGAACCGTCGGCTGCGTGGCTGTCGTCCCTGAAATCTGCGATGCTATACTCTGAATGGCCTCGTCCTGTCTTCCGTCAACCTGCAGCAGCACACTCGTCCAACTATCCCCAATTGTAATCAACGGCCAGACCACCCACTCCTTCCTCTTAACCATACCACATAACACTCTAATGTATCTCTTCATCTTACCTCCCGCCAAAAACCAACTGTAATTATCAACTTTACAGGCCGTAGCCATATAATGCGCCACAATAGCAATCGCTCTCTCATCCCGTTTAGCCAACAGCCCGACGAAAGCGCCAGGGCACATTGTCGGAAATGTGTTAACTCTCCCAGCGAGTTCAGCTATGGTACGTTCCGGTATCAACAACGCGGCGTGAACCCATTCTATCAGCCCCATTGTGTTCATATAAACCTCACGAATAGCGGGATCGGCCACCTCCTCATCCAGCCCTTCTTTTACTTTGCTATTGATAAGCATCAATCGTTCGTTTCTGAGAAATTCTGATATCTCCGCATCGATAACCGTCGCGCCTTCCCTCTGTTCGATTAAGTGTCGTGTTCTAGTACCGCATAGGTCGGGCCAGTAGTTCACTCCTACGGTCTTGGGCCCCTGACTCATAACAAAAAAACGAACAAAATCATCATAAAAGTCCTCTTTGTTCGAATGGTGGAATGCGTTCATGCCGTTCCATAGGGCGATCATCATGGACGCGGCAAATACTGCTTCGATGTTCGCTTTCGTCTTATCAGGATGGGCAAGGATTTGCTGGAATTGTCGTAGCGCCTTGTTGAAGTACTTTTCTGACGTTGAGCCGACTAAGCTTTGAGGCTCACCGGAGGAACGGTCGAGGAGATGTACTGACGCGCATGCCAACAGAGCGTCTTGGAGGAAAGGGTGTGATGCTGCGAGTTGCGGGATGGCTTCCCGCATCAGTTCCGCGGTTGATGAGCGGTTCGGGAAACGAATACCGGAACATGTTACCGTGATCCAGTGGTGTATCAGTTTTGATTCGTTTGTGGGGCGGCCTGGACGACCCGGTACGAGTGCGAAATGAGGGGATATGTCGACTTTAATCACGCGGTTGGCAGTGTATTCTAACCCCACACGAGGGAGGATTTCGTCAAACTCGCCATCGTCGTAGACTTCCGGTGGAGTTGTGGGGTCGGAGTCTGACGAATTTTTCCCATTGGAAGTGCCGCGAAAGGTACCAGGTTTGTGCTGGCGGAATTGCGTCGGGTTTGGGTATATGCACGTTTCATTGCGATCCATGCAGTTACCGCAGCGAGGTTTTCCTTCGTCGCACTATAAAAATGGGAAAGCAAATTAAGTATATGTATGCAATTTGAGAAATAATAAAACTAGCATTTACTATATATTATTTTAGATGGAAATAGATGTATGTACCTTAACCTTCCGTGTTTTACACATGCCACATCCCATGCGGCTCTTCCGATGTGTCCGCCGATGCGCCTGTTTAATCACCGCATCTCTGCCTCTAGGATGTCTACTCCTCACAGAACTCGCGACAGCACTACTGCTACTGGGAGCATTGATCAACTCAATATCTAGTTCAAAGTCTGATCCAGAGTTCGAATGCGACACTGCGTTGTGACCGCTGCTGTAGTCGCTGGATATAGGGGACGGAGCCTGCGCCTGGAATTGGACGGGAACGTCGAGAATGTCATTAAACGTCGCAAAATCGGGATCCACTCCTTCCATGGCCCTATTTTCAACGGCTATAAGTGTGCACGTGTGACTGGGTGTATAATTCGTATATTATTCGAGAAGGTATCTTCGCTGCTTCCCTCCAACAGCTATCCCGTTTACGGCACGTCCAGCACAGTCTTGGGCCTCGGCCGCTCTTGCTCGATCTAATGATCGCGGAATTGAGAGTCCCTGGATATCCGAATACTATCGCATGCAGCGACAGGGCAAGCCTGGCCTCAGTTGTGCGGAGTGAGTTTAACGGCTGCGAAAAATGGGACCGGATGGGTCGATTTTGGATCTGATTCGAGCCTGTAAGATGATGACGGGGAGAGTGTTTGTGGAGGTTTAGTCGGACAATTGCCAATTTCGTTCGTATTCGGGTTCAAAGCTGCATTCAAACAAAAGTGGGGCTTCTTCTGATTCGTGAAATCTCCTGAATTCTGTTCAGGGTGCAATCGTAGCCGGGCCAAGTTTTCTTGGTATTTTCTCTACATAAGAGTAGTGTGCGTTCCTGAGATGTGTTCGAGGGGAAGAATATATATTTTTCGAAACGACTTCATGAAAAATTTAGAAAATTCTAGGGATGGTTCAGATTTGATATATTATATAAGGTCAGCCTCATAAGGAGAATCTAAAACCCCGTTTCACCGACTCCGCGGACTTCCAATCACTCGAAATCAAAGTGGACCTATAGTTCATTGGCTCGCGGGATATCCGTCTTAATAAGCACATTAATTGGAGAAACGTCACCTTCGCTTCGAATCGTCTACACAGCCATGCCGAGGTATTGCCTAGGTACCCTATAGCTATCTAGGTTAACCAAATCGATCAAGAAAACCCGACGACTCGTTCGAAATCTTTAATTCCCTGCCTCACTCCGTGGCCAAACTCCCAGAAAAACGCCTTGTTGACACTCGGCCCGTGTTCCTTCTCTTCCAATGCTTCATACTCCGTCTCTCGTTTCTTCGTCCATAAATCCGACATCCCGATCCTATCTGCCCCTTTTCTCCGACTCCCATGATTGAGTCTGTATGTGAAAAAGATCAGAGCATCGTCAAACCCATTCTCCCACCCGTCTTGGTATCTCCAATGCTCAAAGTATTGTCCAGGGGCAGCGGCATTCCAATAGTTAACATGCTGCGCAAGCGACGCGCGTTTCAAGTCGTCACGGGATTGTTGGGCTTTCGCGAGGCGACTTTCGATATCTGGTTTTTCCGCTATCGCGAGAGTCGGTGCAGGTACGGCCCCATTGGCCGTCTGTTCACTGAAACCCCATTCTCCGCCAGGCATCCACGCCTATCAATCGTTTCATTTCTCTCACGTCAGCAAAAGTGGTTCGATAAAGTTTGTTCGCTGCAGGTACATCCCGCCGCGGATCCAAAATCCAGCCTGACGGTTCGCCTGACAAACAAGCTTTGGATAGCCAATAACCTACCATTTTATACGTCCAGAAAAAACTTCCACCACTCTTCTGCTGCCAAGTGTGCACCTCCTTTTGCCCAAACGATGTCGCCAATTCTTTCCTCTGTTCCCCTTGAATACTCCCCCAACTATTCCCATCCATAACACAGCTATACTCCCCGACGATAACAGTAGCACCCTGACCCTGCATACCATCAACCTCAGAAAGCGCAACCTTATCGATGATCTGCCACGGATTCAACTTTTTATCATCATCCGAGAAACAATAATACTTGTGTGTATCAACAATCACGCTACACGAGCCCCTAACTGCATTAACTCCCACCGAGTATTTCAAAGCGGTACCCAAATCCCATCCGTCGGAAATATAGATATTCGCGTGGCTATTGATCTTTCCGACTTCAGTTATCACGGAATCGTAGAATTGATACATACCCGGAGCGTTATAGATCGCCTCATTCACAACCTGGATGCCAACGACAAAGGGAATATCTTTTGTTTCCGATGCGATGAATTTGATACAATCCACTGCTAACTTCAAATTTTGCGGGTTATTCCATAACGCTGCCTGATGGCTCGATGTGCCGGAATGGCTGTCCCCATTTGCGCCGCCAGGGAGGGCGTGGAGATCAATAAGAGTGCCGATACCGTAGGATGCTGCGGTCGTGACGAATTGCTTGATGTATTGCCAAGAATTGGTGTATACTGCCGAATATGGTTCAAACGGCGTGGACCGGCAAAATTTGGGACCGAGTGAGAAGTAGCCGATGGGTAGGCGGACCGTAGTCACATTTGCGGTGCTGGCGAGGAAGGTCCAGTCTTGCGGTGTCATAGTGGTGGACCAGAATGATTCGAAAGTTTTACGAGCAGCATCTACGCCGTAGGTTGTTACTTGTCTGAATTATGTGATACATGTTATTATATATGCCTTAAGTGAGGTTGCGATAGGTTTTAGTAGAGGAATGGGAAACGCACGATGCAACGGCGTCCAACTCACTATCGCCTTGTGCGTTTGGAGCGAATACAGTTCCGAATAACCATTTTTCCGCAACAAATATTGCCCCTAGGTTTGTACCGTGATGGTATCGGTATGCTAGTACATCCCGCTCTAGCGGTTCGGCGAGCAATGGCTCGTTTTCGCTGGCTAAAAGAACATTCTGGCCAGGCCGAGGAGGGACAGGAGGGGGTCCGTGGTGTGCCTCGTTGCCGCGATGCTTAATTGCATCGGTGATTTCTTTTAGTGCATTGCGCATCCTGCGGTAATAATCCTTGAAGCTTTGGCGTCCTATCGCTATGCTTTTTAAGATACTTTTCGCGGATGTGTACTTCTAGATTTTGAGACTTTGATAACTATTCAATACAGCGAATGCGGTTTCAAGAGAAGGTAATATATAGATCTTTAAGCTGAATTATTAGCCGTTATGGGTCTTACTGTAATATCTTCTAGTGAGAGTTTGTGATCGATTTATATACACTCTTAACTATAAGCTAAGGGCTTTAGAAAGTCCGGCGCACTGCACTAGGTGATCAATTCCGTGTGATATGTGGAATTTTGTGTGTTGTGATGTTCGGATCGATAGTCCCTGTTATCGATTATCAGGAAACTACCCCACGTGGATCAGTATGGCAGATGACGTAGAGACGAGGCTGGGAGTTTTTCCGTGGGCCTACCATTCGGAGACATGCAGGTGCAGATTGTGGGTCCCGTGGAGGAGTGTCGGCCTCGCCTAGTTCAATTCGTTCGTCGGACCATCCGAGATATTCAAAGTCGAGGGTAGGTATTCGGTCGTTAAATAAGTACCTGCTAAAGTGCCTATGTACTTACTAGGTACCTATGAACAACATTTTTTCAATAACATGTCTTTGAGCCCGTTATATTGTCAGATGGCTTGCATGATGCATTGTCTACTATATACGTGATATGCGCAGGCTCTAATACAAACTTTACCTGAATAAAGCCTGAAAAATGGTAATAGGCTAGTAGTATTACATGTTATGATGGGATATACTCATGTTAAGGCTTTTCTTCCTTTTCTATTCTATTTTCCTCCAACTCCATTTCTTTCTCCTTGGATGATTCTTCTGTAGCCTCATTCATACCTGTTTACTTTCGCTTGCTCAGATTCTTCCAAACTCTCGTCCTCACTTTCCGTAACCTCTTCGCCCTTCAGCAGTGACAGACTGATCGTGTGTTTCCTGAGATGCAGATTCCACTCCCTCTATAAAAACCTTATCCTCTTTAACCTCTTTGGCCGCTTCAATTGCTTCTTCAGTCTGGAACCGAGCCTCTTCGAATTCTATAATCTTCTTACATCTGGCAAGTATATTCTCCGCCTTCCTAAATACTGGTCGATCAACCATCTTTCCATTAAATTCGAAAGCTCCATCTTCGGGCCTCTTTTCTACTTCATGTAGTAAATCTCGTGCCCACTGTACCTCTGACGGACGTGGAGAGAAAGCCTTATTGATAATATCGATTTGATCGGGATGTATAGTTTGCTAGAAATCCAATTTGAGTACATGCGCTAGTGAAAAATCCAGTTTTAGCTCACCTTGCCCTCGAAACCGTGGTATAAACCATCATTACACTCTTCGAGAAGAACATCTGGACGTTTGAAGTCCTGACAAACCATGTCGATCGTTGAGAGGCCCATCATCTTACATAAATTGACTATACTCGATCTTGCGAATAGCATGTTTGAGTAGTCTTCTGTTCGGGGAATACCAAGGCTGGCGCAATAATCCTCGGCTGCGAACTGTATAGACGCAAAAGATATTAGGTAAGCTTCTTTGGATGCGGCTCTGATATACGAATTGGTTAGGTGCAAAATGGGATGGTTGTAGTACCTACCACCATTCCGGAAAACCAACCCCCAAAGCTTGCATATTTTGCTATATTCATTACTCCATGAGGGGTTTCGATGATTGGGATCATGTTTAATCGATGAGCTATTGCCTCTTCGTAGCTGGTATGCTGGAGCCTCTTCACCATGACGGCGTTGCTAATATACCGTAAATTTACCGGGTTATTGGCTTTCGGAACAACAACAGTGAGTCTAAAACCTTGTGGTAATCCCTAAAAGTTCAAAGGTTTCATTAATGGCATCCCATAGCTTTGTCGAAAGTGAAATCTTGAGGGAAAACACGATAGGATACTTACTAACAGCTCTAAATCTTTATCGAGGGTGTCTGTTGGTGCGACTATGTTCTCAGTTCCTTCTCTCCTCCACGAGGACTCCCTGAGCCAGCCCTCGTTGTTTATCCGTAGGCATAACTCGGCGCCCTTATTCTCGCCCGGTCGGTAACCTTCATCTGCGAGTCTGTGTAGTAAGTTCCTAATGTTGTCTCGGGCGGTGTTCTTTTGAGATTCTGCGACGCCATCTTCAAGGTCGAGGACTATACAATCCGCCGTAGATGTCAAAGCTTTATTGATAAACCGTTCGCTATGCGCAGGTACTGTTATTTTTTAATTTAAAAAACCCCTAATTGTTAGCCATGCTTTGTGGATCTTGTGATAGATATTATATCCCAGGCAATCGAGCTTACCATATAAGAATGACCGACGAAGAGTTTGCCCTCGTAGTATTGAGTGTCCAACAAGGCTACCTTTGCTCCCTAGCATGTCTGCATAGCTATTACGAACTTTTGAACGAAGCGGTTTTCCCATGAGCTTGCTCTCCCTCCCGGCTTTATAATTCTTAGTGCCCTTCGAATTAGATTTGGGAAACGATTGGAAACTGCCAAGGAACCGGCGGCCGGTTACCGCATTTTGTATGACATCGGAGAGCCTGATAACCGGCCGTGACCTGGTGTTCATCGTCGGCCTAGTTTGTTTCGAGGCTGGGCAGGTAGTTGCCAATTTGGTTTCCGATGTCGAGATGTTTTAAACCTCCAAAGCTATACGCGAGGGCGAGTTGGACTTTGATTTTTCGTAGGTGTTGAGATGCCTGCAAGCCGGCGTCATTTCCCCGGAACGTGTTTCTCCCACCATCCTTCCTCCCTTCCTTCCTTCCTCCGCAATGCCACCAGTCCTCCCCTCCACCACTCCCTCTGACACTACGACGGAAGACCAACCTCACCAAACCCGTATCGTCTGCTACCACCAAACCCACTACCACAATAACTCCTACGTCTCCATTCTCCCCCTCCTCGCTCCAGAATGCGGCGTCACCCATGTCATCATCGCCGCGATCCACCTAAACTCCACTCCGCAAGACATAACCCTAAACGATGACCCCTACGACGCCCCTAAACACCTCCCACTATGGGCGGAATGCAAGCAACTGCAAGCCGCCGGCATAAAAGTCCTCGGCATGCTCGGTGGTGCCGCGAAGGGATCCTACACTCGTCTCGACGGCACGCAGGAGCAATTCGAACAATTCTACGCGCCGCTAAAGACCATGATCTCATACGCTGCTTTGGACGGGTTAGACCTTGATGTGGAAGAACCAATGTCGTTACCCGGGATAATCAGACTGATCGATCGGCTGAAGTCTGATTTCGGAACCGGGTTTATCATAACCCTTGCACCCGTGGCTACAGCGTTACAGCTATTCCACCGACATCTCTCTGGCTTCTCGTATTTTGAGCTGGAGAAGGCGTTCGGGAGGCATATAGCTTGGTATAACACGCAATTTTATTGCGGGTGGGGTAGTGTGCACGATATTCAGGATTACGAGAAGATATTGATGAATGGGTGGGATCCAAAGAAGGTTGTCGTCGGGGTAGTTACAAATCCCGGGAACGGGGCCGGTTGGGTTCCTGATGATGTGCTTTGTGATTCGTTGAGTGAGATGATGGATAAGTACTCTGGTAAGTTTGGAGGGGTGATGGGGTGGGAGTATTTTAATAGTGTTACAAGCACGGCTGAAGAAGGGGAGGGACCATGGGTTTGGAGTCGGTTGATGGCGTTGATGCTGCGGCCTGAGGTTTTGACTTGAAAGTTGTATTCATACAAATATAGAGTATGGAAATACTTAAATGGAGTTTACATATGTAGCTTTGGGATGGGATGATTGATTCTATCGGCTCTAAATTGGTATTGATATATCATATCACTATCCGCTCTGAAAGCAGCGACTTGAAATTTACACACGGATTTGGGGAAAGGGTTATTGGTAGACTATCTAGAGAATCCATAATCCGGATAGTCTAATCTATAAAAGTACGGTTTGAAAAGTAATACAAGCCGTCTCTGTGAGAAGTCGATATATCTGGGAACGGTTCTTGTAAGAGGTAAGGGAATTTGTCCATTCAGCCATTAACCAATTAAGTCTTGATTTATAATGGTTCGAACGAGCTCACCGAGGGCAAGCGAGTTCCGAACAGCGGTCGCCCAAATAACAAACATGGCTTCGAAAAACTCTTGCACACCACGGTCATTCATTCCTGATCCCGGGTTCTAATAACTCGGTTCGCGGGGGTCCATTCAAGCAGGTAGGTAAATAACTTTCACATGCGAAAACGTTGACATGATGCAGTTATTGGAAGTGATAGCGTGTGCCCGGGAACCCAGCTCCGGCAGCCGAACAGATGCAGCTACGACCGAGACCGAGCGCGAGCAATTGCACCTGCATTAAGTGAATTTGATTGATTCAAAAATAACGTCAGTGTGAGCGCTTCGCTGACCGATTGGGCTGCAACTAGCTGACTCTTCCCACCGGCAGTCGAATCAAACAATATGGGCGAGGGAGCTGAAGCAGGGAGGCGGGCAGGCGAGCGAGCAAGCTCAGCTTTAAGCTCCTGCCCTGGTCGCCAATAATAACAGCTGCCCCCGGTTAACTCGTTAACGAGGTTAAATATCCTTCTCAACAAAAAAATTAAAAAAATTTGGAGAAGATTATAAAAAGCTTGTGATGATGATTCGGCGGTTAAGATAGCTTTGTGTGTGCTATCCTTTCAATTCAGTCCTTTGGTTTCTTTCGTTCGTACATTCCTTTGAGGGAGATGCAATGCTCGCGGTATACGTCCTCGCGTCAGTAGGGCTCGTCCTCGCCGTCAAGCAATTGGCCTACCGACGGTCGCACCGAATCAGTCGCCATGGCCGCTCGCTGAGGTGAGTTAAACTCAGCCAATCCAACACATCGCGGGTTCCGAAATATCACACGAGCAGATATATAGAACTGAAAGAGCCAACTCAAGCTAATAAATATATTCTCGCAGAACACCACCGGGGACCCTCCCAGTCGTCGGCAATGGCCTCAAATTCCTTCTCCTGGATCGCCAAACCCTTTTTGACTGGTTCAGCGAAGTCCATAATGACGTTTTCGGGTTCGAGACTTATGAAATTAGCGTTCCCACGTTACCCCCCGGCATCGTGATTAGCGACCCAGAAGTACTAGAATTTGTGATGAAGAAGGAAGGAAGCGAGGGATTCGGGAAGGGTCCATTTTTCGAGGAGAGAAGCTGGCATCTATTCGGTAGTACGAGTTCTTTTCGTCTCGGGTCCTCCATTTAAAACAAGAAGATATGATTTATATCAAATCAAACTATGCAATGCAAAGCCTTGTTGATAATTTGATATGAGAATGCTAACGTGAAGGCATTGTGATATTAAGGACATGGCATTATCAATGCATCGGGCCAATTGTGGAAAATGCAGCGGAAAGCCGGAAACAAGTTTTTCGCCGGCTCGCATCTCCAGGTCCTCGTCGATGAAGTCTTTCCCGTATTCTGGCAGCGGGCAAAAGAAGAGCTTGACGAGGCTGCTGAGACCGGCAAGGTAGTCGATATGGAAGAACTATACCTCGAATTCACCACTCGGGTCATGGGACGAGTCGCTTTTGGGGTAAGTTATTCACCATTCCACCTTCTCCCTTGTATATCAATTGTAAGCACCAATTGTGAATACGAATGAGACTGACTTGGCAAAAGATGGATCTCTCAAACTCCCATCCGTTCTCTGCAGCCTTCGACTATGCGTCTGATCTCACCGGTCTCCGATTCCAAAACCCCCTCTGGAAAGTAAACTACTACCTCTTCGGCCACAAATTCCGAAAAGCAGTATCAATAGTAAAATCTTTTGGCAATGAGATTGTCCGCCTAGCAGTCTGCCGTCGCGATCTGGAAAATCCATCCGAAAAATCCAACCCCCAGACCAATGATGACGAGAGTGGCGGCGATCTTGTAAACATGCTCCTTGATGCAGTCCCCGAACATCATGTCGTCGCAGACTCAGCTATTAATTTCCTTTCCGCGGGCCGCGACACCACAGCTAACTCAATGACATGGATGCTGCACCTTCTCCTCGAACAACCTTCCCTCACAAACTACATCACCGACGAACTCCCACCTTCCGGCGACTTCCACACATACGCCAGTCTCAGCACGGCACTAACGCCTAAGAGCCACGCTGTATTCTTGGAGACGCTGAGGTTATACCCGCCCGTTCCCTTCGAGCTGAAACAAACGCTCAATTCAGCGGGTATGACACTACCAGATGGCACAGTGCTACCGCATGAGAGCGTGATAGTATGGTGTCCATACGCTTACGGGAGGAGCAAGAAGATATGGGGAGAAGACGCGTACGAGTTCAACCCTGAGCGGTGGATCGAGCGAACTGGAGACGAAGCAGAGAAGTTGAAAGTTAGGTCTGCGGCGGAGTATCCTGTCTTCAACGGCGGGGCGAGGAGTTGTTTGGGGAAGAGGATGGCAGAGGTCATGGGAGTATGGGTTTTGAGTGAGAGCTTGAGGGAGTGGGAGTTTGAAGAGGTGGAGAAAGTAGGCCGAAGGAGGAGCAGGAACAGTTTGACGTTGCCTATGGAGGGGGGTCTGAAGGTTAGGGTTAGGAAAAGGAATATGCCGGCGTTGTAGTGTTTTGCACTGTTCTTTCGTATATGCGCATTTTTCTTGTATATTGGAAACTCTATTGTAGTTTATAGCGATTTCGGAATGAATTAGACAGGGATTTGTTTTTCTTTTCCTGTTATAAGCTGACAATAATAATGTTTGGATGTCGAGTTTTGGTATTAATTTGCTGATATCGAGATCCGAGCTCGAGGATTACGTGGACAGCCCTATATGCAGAACCAAATGTGCATTTTAATCATAACGTTACGCAGAGTACAATACACTGGAAAAACCGCATTTGAAGTAGTACAAAGTTATGGATACACGCACGTTTCGTTTCAGACCTGGAATGGTTGACCAAGCTAAGTTATCGCTCGGCCTGCGCCGACAGGGTTACGTACCTTCCAACCTGCCAAGACTTTCTCGCACGATATCGAGAATGCACGCATGCATCACGACACTATATTTCGTGATCAATTGAGTGAGGATATATTGCCGTGTTTCCCGGAGCTCAATCAATTCTTCGTCAATTCGGATAGATTCTGGCTAAATAGCAGTAAAAAAACTAAGTCCATGAGACAAGGTAAATACTAAATTTAGTTGTGGAGTTGAACTCTGCGGCCAGCAACACATCATCCTGTGTTATTTTTGCGTAGGACGAAGGACGTTCAATCGTTGACCGCAGCCCTGCAAGATCTAACTGCCGCGAGATGAACGAGATGAGAATGAGATGTTGAAAGGAACATTTGAAAACTGCGGGCTCGTTTAATCGTAGGGTTTTATAGCTTGGAAACTTGATACTTGGTTTGACTCGAATTGAGTCTCTATAATACGTTAATCATCGTGTTATCTTCGTTTTGTTTCTGCGCTTAGTGATCAATTGGTGTCAAGATTGCAAGACGTTGATATATATTTGCGAAGTTTGCAAAGTTTGTTTACTGCGCGCATCCGCGCTCGCGTCCGCGGCAAAACCGCGGGCGCATGAGACCAGATTCGATTAGCTCAACCTTTTGGCTAGCTTACGACGCTTCTTTCGAGGCTGAGTGTATATTATTCCCGTGAAATCCTCCGCACGAAGCGTGGGACCAATTCCAATATGCAACTGCCTTACAGTTCTCAAACAGAACCTTTCTTAATCCAGTAAACTTGGGCATGCATGCGCATGTCTTTGTCATTCCTTTGGTAATCTACCTAGTCTTCAGGCTAGGTAATCCAGTCGAGTGTATATTGCCACGGTTTAACGTTTGTCCACTCCTAGGCAGGGCTTGTTCGAAAATGCCCGTGGCCGCTGCGGCATCTAAGGATTCGCATGATTGACGCTAAGAGCGAAGCCAATGGATTTCGTCCAGCTGGTCAGAACAATCAACCAATAGTACATAAAAATGTTGCCTTTTCATTATTGTAGACAAAGTCACGTTTGTTACGTAAGTATGGAAGGCTTGTTAGATGTTCGAAGCCTAGAATTGGAGGCGGCTATGGCAAATTATCCTTGTATGATAAATTGCGGATCTTCATGTTGGTATTCAACAATAATCAGGTGTAGAATAGTTTTCAGTATAGGCCTTGAGAAATCGGAATTCATATCCAGATGTAGACTTGGCTCAAGTGATCCCTCTAAACCCAGCCGATTGTGTGAACATCAGAGAATATAAAAGTATCCAAGTGTACCGGTTTGATATTACCTTTGGAGGGTGGAAAATAGGGGTCGTTCATTCACTTTTCCGTTCGATAGGATCCTTTTAGTTGCCCTTCATTCCCAACTTTTTTTCTTCGAATTAATACTATTTACTTCTTTCACACTTTTTCAGCTATTCTACTCTTTTTTTATTTCCTAATTCTCCTGAGTCTTGGGTCTTCGCTAGGCCGCTTCTACAAAATGTCTGGCAATAATGATACAGAATTCTGTACCCTTCAGACATGTCCGATCGAGGATAGTGCGTTCGGATACAAGCCAAGTCTAGGGTTCAATGCCGTGTTATTGGCTCTGTTTACCTTATCCACGATTAGCTTTGTTGCGGTCGGCATCTGGAAAAAGACTTGGGGCTTTCTGGCTGCCACGACGTTGGGAGGACTTCGTAAGTTTTATTCACGAATCCACTAAATCTTCTAATCTATAAAGGTGATAAGTATGGCAAAAGGATATCATCTAACAATATGGATGCAATATAGTTGAAATCGCGGGCTACGTCGGTCGTGTCGGGGGTAGTAGTGACCCGTTCATGGGATTAGGAGGACAAGCCTTCCTGATCCAGATTTGCTGTTTGACGATCGCACCGGCTTGCTACGCGGCTGCCATCTACCTCTGTCTTGCCAGGATGTAAGTTCAATTCTTCACAACTGCGGGCAATAGTCTTCGTTTGTAGAGGACTGACACAAGCTTTACTCGAATTTAGCGTCATGGCCTTCGGAGCCGACATCTCTCGTATCAAACCTCGCTGGTATACTTACATCTTCATCACTTGCGACGTCCTCTCCCTCGTCATGCAATCTGTCGGTGGCGCCATGGCCTCACTCGCTAATACCGACTCTCAACTCCACGCTGGCGAACACATCTCACTTGCAGGTCTAGCATGGCAAGTCTTCACGATGACACTGTTTATGGTTCTTTGTGCTGAGTTCGCGCTACGCTGTCTGCAACGTAAGGGACACTTTGACGAGAGCCAGCGCGCGTTGAGGGAGAGCAAGAGGTTCAGATACTTCTTGTTCGCTCTCGGTGCCGCTACAGTTTTCATCTACGTTCGGTGTGTTTATCGTGTCGCGGAGTTGTCGGACGGGTGGGGTGGGAGGTTGATGACTAACGAGAGGTACTTTTTGACATTGGAAGGCTTGTGAGTATTTAATCTCTTCCCATTGATCAAGGATATATACATTTCATCGAGTGGGATTGTTTGCTGACTGAGTTTGTTAACGGATTGGTGGTAGGATGGTTATTCTCGCGGTTCTGTTGATGAATGTCTTCCACCCTGGTATTTGCTTCGAGGCTAGCTATTCTTCCAGAATGCGTGCTGCGAAAGAATATCAAAGTGAGATGATGGTCAGTTCAGATGGGTCTACTAAGCAGTAGTTCACTGTAGTATGCCACACTATGGGTTGCTGCATGCTTTTCCGTGGTTCACGGGATCAGTGTTGAGGGATCAGAATACATACACTATACCATCCTATTGGGACCCCTTCACCATATCCGGGAGCCTGAAAGCCTTGTCAACTAGATCTAGAGCCTTCTTTCGTTTTCTCTTTCTTTCTTTTAATACTTATTTTTACTATCTTTCGCTCTTTCTCACGAAATTGTAAAGATATTTTCATAGAAAATTTAAACATTCCTTATATTAACAAGAGCTCCTAATTTCAACCATAGGGTAGAAAAGGGAGGCTGTACGCGTGCGCTATCCAAACAAAATAAGAGTAAAATAAATTAGGCAACAGCGCAATGTCTCAAATCAGAAGGATTAAACTTTGAGCTCCGGAGCTGCTCTCCTCTCCCTTCCACTGAGCAAATAAATTGCGGCTCTCATATCAAGCAAAGGATCATCACTCGACTCAACACCTTCAACCCTGGGAACGGGATCATAGATGATATACTTTTGATCTGCCTCGTTCTTCCCAGGCTCCTCCACGGCGACTAAACTCAACGTTCCCAGCTGCTCAACCTTTCGTTCTTCAGGCCAATGAACAGTTGCATCGTCAGTCACATCCCCTTCCTCAGCGATCTGGGCCTCGAGTATAAGCTCAACAGGCCCACCCTTTAACCGCTCTGGCAACTCTTCAAACAAAAAGTTGGGATTCTTCTCCTTCAGCTCCTCCGCGCTAAGAGCTGGTATATCAATGGTAGGTTTAACACGGTACCTCACGAACGTCGTGGTTCCATCTTCAGCGATAAATTTGAACGCATTGACTCCGAAGTAGCTCAACCCGAAGAAACTCTCAGTGGTAGGTTTGGGAGCTTGCACGAAGGCTAGAGCTGCAGGGTGAGATCCCAAAAAGGCGCCTAGTGTATCACCACCAGCACCTAGTGCACCGAGAAGGGCAAGAAAGTCTTCACCGGTCTTGACAGGGAAGAAGGGGGTCGAATGGGTGATTATGTCGGTATGTTTGCGGCCACCCAAATGGAAGCGGATACCGAAACCGCGAGGGCTGGCATTGGGATCCGTGTCTGGGATTACTGGGATACCAGTCGAGTTGGAGAAGCGGACGGTCACCGGTGTAGATGGTGAGGTGAAGTGCTGTGCTTTGCTAAGTTTACCGGCGATGGGGGTCGGTGTAAATGTTCCCGTTACAAGAGTGCCCTTGGCGTGCGCTGGATTGCGGTTTAGATAAGTATATGGATCAATTGAGCTTCTTGAGGTATTATACCTGGTCTGTAGCCTGGATGTGGACCAAAGGCTGCCTGAAGGCCTTTCACAAGAGCTCCGGCGGTGGTATTTGTTTGGTCATTCTCAGAGAGAGGCATATTGATTATTGGTAGCGGATTATATTCTTCAAAGTGGGATATGGGGTATAGAGTTATTCAGGATATAGTACTGCCTGTGAAACTGATTCAACTTTGAAGCTTCGAGAGCCGGATGGTCGATCCAAGTGGTTTCTTATATACATTTTCCCAATTGAATTCTCCTCTGGTATATCCTATCTGATCCGAAAGAGGGGTATCTTTGATGCGAGCAAAGGGCTCACCCTGAGCTGCCTGATTGCGGGGAATTCCACCATTCTGGTGACATTTTTACTCCACGACTTTCAGGAATTCGTTAGATTTCTTGACTAAGCCTCGGTTGCGAGCTATCAACTCGGAAGATCCACAACAGCGGGGCTAGCTCTATCGGATTAGCCAGGCCCCACCTCGTATTGCAAAAGTTAGATTTATTTCCAATTGAGGGGCTCCCATAGGTCAATGCAAAATTGGCGGGTATTATTCAGTTTAGTGTGCATGGTCATCGTAATATATAGTGTCAGGGATGATATGCAGAGTATGTTTACTCATCCTTGGTGCCAAAACTTTGGTGTATTGCGTAAGCAAGAATGTTGCAATTTTTGCGTTGGTTAATTGAGGGACAAAATCAGCCTCAATATCAAAGAGCTATCTCGGGATTAGATCAAGGAGCGCCTACAAATTTCTTCAAACTTTATTGATTCAATGATATTCGTTCGTCACAAAAGTATTGATATCTACAATTTCGAAACGAATTTGGCGTTACGTAATTAATTGGCCAGTCTCGATGTGCCTAGAGAGTTCCAAGACCAATGCTCGGAGCGGGTGGAGATGTTCCTCAAGCCAGACATGTGTCGCAGCTCAGCTCCAGCTTGGTACTCCTCTTGGTAAAAACGGGTTTGCTGCAAAAAGACCTAGATTTTCGTTCCCGTTCTTATAGGTATCAGTTCGAAATCAATTTGTACTACAAACCACCCATGTTCAACAAACTTGGTCCATATGATATAATATCGGTACAGCAATATACAATCGGACATCCGGGCATCCAAGTTGAGTCCTTAGTGATTACTTAGGTACCTGTGTGCTTGCTTCGTAAGTTTACCCTTGGGAAGCTCCATTGCTCCCCCGCTATCTCGTCTCACATAATTGATCGATAGTGATGTTCAATGAATATCTTACTAAATCCGGCGGGCGCAGAGGCCTCGAAATGGACTTAATTCGAGCCAAGCGAGGATGGACCGCAACGCAAAAGTCTCAACATGCCTCGCGTCGCCGCATTAGTGCTACATTGCGAACGTTTTCGCACGTTTCCAAGGAACCTTTTCATAAGATCATGCGATCTGAGTTCTCGACTTTGCTGTGATGTCTCGAAACCGGCTAGCTAGAGGGCAAGGCTGAGAAAAGCCCGTAACGGAATTGTCGTCTCCAGATATCCGGACCCTTCGACGTTCAAAAATTAAACGATTAGGCTATTTTGACATCTTTCCTCTGCCACTCGGTTACCCCCTCCCTTGGAATGCTCGTTCAAGGCTACAAGGGGACATTATGCACGTTCGCTACGCAATGAACTTACTTATTTACATGTAATTCCATAACGACGGATCGGCCTAATCAATTATTCGCCGCCTAATTCCTCTCACACTCGACCAGGGGCATCAATTCCATTAAACAACGGACCGGTTGCCGACATCAAAACCTACGAATATTGAAGTATTAAGAACTTCGCACGACCGCGAGTCTTTTATGAAAGGGGAGAACATGGACAGCGAAGATAGAGAGGATAATAATTCGACAGGGGTTTGGACTCCGCTAAATATAAGCCATGATGAATGGTTACGTCTACCACATGACTCAAGGGGGGCAGCCTTCCTGGGTGTGATGACCACCGCTACTTGCATCGCCGTCGTCGTTATCTCTTTGCGATTATACACCCGAAGATATGTTACCCAGACATTTGGTTTAGATGACTGGCTGATAGCTGTGGTTTTGGTGAGAAAGTCTCAATTTAAGGAATAGCTTCCGAAGCGCTAAGTTTAGACTGACTGATTTTCAATATCCATCATGGATCATACAGTTTCTTCTCTTTGGGCCCTTAATAGGATGTATCGTTCGTGAGTATTACTACATCAATTAACCTTTGTAAATGCGTTCTAATTTAGCTATAGTTTTCACAAAATATCAAGCAGGGCATCATATATGGGATACCTCTCCTCTGAATGTTAAAGTCATATACAAGGTAAATTTAAGCTTAAATTTGCTACCTAACTTAATGACTTCGATTGATAACGATAAATCACGGCGAAGGCTGCATGGTGGCTTACCATAGTGTATTTTCTCATCCTCGGTATGACACGCTTTTCTGTCCTAGCATCCTATCTTCGGATGTTTGGCAGTATCACGGCTTTCCGAATCGTTGTTCTCGTATCGATGGTTATAAACGGTTGTATGACGCTATCTTTCGTGGTGGCCTTTTGTTTGTCCTGTCAACCGATAAACCTCGCGTGGGATCCGTACATTCATCCTACGGATTACAAACAATGCTTCGATGAAATAAGATTCGTCGTTGCGAGTAGTATTTTGACTATAATAATGGACTTTTGGGTTTGCTTTCTGCCGATACAACCCTTATGGAGTAAGTATATGATCTTGGGATTTGCTTCGCAAATGATGTTTCATTTTTGTTGGGTTTCTTGCTAACTCGGATCATGGATCGACTAAAGAGCTATCACTCCCACTGAGTCAGAAAATAATAACAGCAGGGTTGCTGTGTATGGGCGCGCTGTAAGTTTGGCTTCTTTTCTATGTTCTGAATGACTTTTATCCGACTGTTCAGTGTTTAATATACGACCGGCACACTATAGAGCATGCATCGCAAGCATTCTGAGGCTAAGAGAGCTACAGAAATCCTTAGTAACTACCCACAGCACCGACCCAACATGTAGGGCTCATTAATCCCAGTCTATTTTCTTACGAGAATATGAGATTTGACGTGCATATAATTAGACGATTCACTCCGATACACAGTTTACACCGTCCTAGAACAGAATTTGGGTGCAATAGCGGCGAGTATACCACCTATAAAAGCTCTCGTGCGAAAGCGGTGGCCAAATTTTCTACAAGCGAAGAATTATGGTGGAAGTATGATGGGTAGGGAGGAAGAACAGTTAAGAACGACGTCGGGAATGATGTCGAAGGGGAGTAGCGTCGGAACCGCAGCGGACGCGAATTTGGAAAATGGACTTCAAGTTCCAATGGCTCAACAGGGTCAAGGGAGGCGGAAATCTCACTGGATGTGAAGATTGGTTGTTTAGTTGTATATTTCAATGATTCATGATATCGGGGAACTTTTGTTTCCGTACTAATGCTTTCTCTATACTACGCGATATACAAAATTCAATTGTATATTACTGACCAATTGCAATTTGGCGAAATAATGTTATAAACTGCTCAATAGATTAATCATAACAGTATCGAGAGGAAACATATATTAGCAGTATACCCTTGTACAATATCGTGATGCTGTAATCTAATAGCTGCTTGTTGGGGAGTCAACGAACCCCAGTTACAATTCCGTATATATGGCTGACTCCTACTTATAAAGGTCTTGTCGAGCCGTCTGGATAATAAATAGTGGTTCAAGTCTTAATTTGAAAGACACCCGTGCACTGACCCGTGGACGCAAACGGACGCGATGCCGACGCGCTCGATGATCATCATGCATCATCACAAAGATTAGTCTAGGAAACTAGTCTCGAAATTTCTGTTAGTGCTAGAAGCTGCAAATTTTAGAATAGCGAACTCGCAGTTGATCAGTCGTGCCTTACAGCGCTATCGCGCGGGTCGGCCGAGTGCTGTATCCAACCGAAGGACGCATCGGTTGTCCTTTGTGTTGTCTCCTGGTGCGCGACGTGATGCATCGTTTGCTCAGCGGCTGGATTCCGAGCCCGGCAGTTGACGTCAATTCTTTTTGGAGAAAGCGGCATATAAAAATAGGCCAGAACCAGTTCCAAGATTGCTTAATGAATCGGAAATATTTAAGAATCAATCCCGTTGCATTGCACTTACACGGTAGCTACTTTTAGGTCCTCCCAGGTTTCGATTGATTAATCGGAGGCCCAACCGAGTTTTACCGACAAATGGTTTTCAGCTTAAAGGTCAACTGGTAACTGTTTGGCCTTGGAAACTACTCGGGTCGCACGGAGTTAATCTATCGATCTCAGTATACTCTAGAAGCAGTTCTTTCAAGATCTTTGATTTCCGGCTTTAGCCTTCGACGCGATTCATATTAGAAGTTAGGATGGAAAAGGATATGGACGAGGCAGCCGCTCGAAAAGTAGCAATGCATCCGCTACTTTCATCATATATTGGAGGCCATCGTTCTAGCCTCCCGACTCCCTCGCTTTGTGTATCGTTACCAACCATTAAACGGAACTGCGATATCTTCCACAAGAGTTTGGAGGGCTTGGATATATCATTCAGAGCCCACGTGAAAACACATAAGGTATCAGTCTATAGCTCGGGTTAGGCGTAGTGGAAATGGAACTGATGTCTGCATCATTGGGTAGACTGTAGAAGTTACAAGAATAGAACTGGGCGCGAATCACCACGCTGTGATCACTTCGACGATTCGAGAAATCCGCGGCTTGAAACCCCTCGTTGATGAA
Organism: Orbilia ellipsospora; assembly: GCA_036971675.1. Classification (NCBI taxonomy): domain Eukaryota; kingdom Fungi; phylum Ascomycota; class Orbiliomycetes; order Orbiliales; family Orbiliaceae; genus Orbilia; species Orbilia ellipsospora. Next base: position 1,722,615 of record JAVHJO010000003.1, read on the forward strand.
GGAGTCGTTACCGACGTTGGTATCCTTTATCTGCCATACTCTGGTTTCGTGTCGCTGCTAACTAGGGAGTAGATATTATATGGTCTCCCACCGGCCGCTTCTTACGTTGCAACTCTTGCTTCCCTTTCAAGAGATATACCTAACCTTCGTCTTTTAATTGACAATCCAGCCCAAGTTGAGTCGCTGTCCTTACTACCACCGCTTTCCGGTAGCGGTTGGTCCGTATTCATCAAGCTCGATGGCGGGTATCATAGAGCTGGTCTAGAGCCTGCCTCGGAAGCTCTTCACGAGCTTCTCACGAACGCTTTGAAGGCCAAAAATATCCACATCTATGGATTTTACGCCCACGCGGGAGATTCTTACTCTGCAAAGTCTTCAAAAGATTCCATATCGTATCTCAAGCTAGAACTAGAAACCGTGGCTGCCGGGATCAAAGCTCTCAATTCAGCGGCAAATTCATTAGGCATTAGTTCGGAAATTTCGGCTCAGCCGCTTGTCCTATCGATTGGGGCAACCCCAACGGCGCATGTTGTTTCGGAGCTCAAATCTCTGGCAGAACAGACTGGTATCCAGATCCCATCGAACTCCAAGCTGGAGATACATGCCGGGAACTTCCCTTTCAATGATTTACAACAGCTCGCGACTGGTGTCGTCCCACCACCTGATCCTGCGAACCCGAACGGCAGCTCATTAGCTTGTACCCTTAATGTTGAAGTGGTCTCTATATACTCCTCCCGAAATGAGGCGCTTGTTAACGCTGGGGTTTTGGCGGTGGGCAGAGAGCCGGGGCAATCGCCGGGATTTGCAAGAGTGAGGGGTAAAGAGAGATGGGTCCTTGGGAAGGTCTCACAGGAGCATGGAATTTTGAAGCTCAACAAGGACGATACGAAGGGAAGCGGCGATGATAATGTTGAAAAGGCATTTAAAGTGGGCGAGAAGTTGGTTTTGGACGTCCAGCATGCATGTGTATCCGCTGCAAGTCACGATTGGTATTTCGTTGTCGACGAGGAAGAGATCGTGAGGGATGTTTGGTATCCTTGGCGAGGGTGGATGTAGTTGAATTGCTGTTGTGAAAATGTGGCAAGCCGTCTTTGTTTGGGTGCTATCCCATGTATCAGTTGCTTCCTGGAAAATGGAAACTTTGATTGCGCCGTAATAAACCCCGACACCTTGATATTGGCATCTCGTGGAATTGGGGCCTTAGTAACCCCTTTCTTAATGATCCATAAAGAATTACAATTTTGATACGCCAAACAAATGCTCGATTTCTCGTTTACTACACCTAGTGGTTGGCTACGCCAAAACAGAAAATCCTCCCTCCTCTCCAGCTTCGACTTTGACGTCAACCCAACCTTCACCCTTTGGAATTTCGATGAATTTACCATCAACACAGACCCACCTCTTCCACGGCTCCTTATCCTCAATATTCTCAATCCTAAACCCTTTACTCTCTTCATATCCTACTATATCTGTTTGCTCGATGTGCTTTCCACCAGCATACGCTCCATTAATCACGGTATCAATCATCTCCTGCCCGCTGATATCCCCCGTGTACAAAGCCCATACTTGACCATCCTTACTCTTCGGACTGATCACAAACGTCGGTTCCATTCTATCAACCAGAGCTAGCATAAGATACGAGTGTTTAGTGCCCTTAGCCGATTCGATTCCCTTCACGGTAGCGTGATAAGGCTGGAACCCCTTTCCGGAGCCACCCAAAAACGTCCCCTTCATGATTTCTTCAGCAACCATTCTAAATTTACTGATTCCGTGTTGGCGGTACTCTGGCGTCTCCGCACCACCGACGATGGAAGCGTGGAAGCCATAGGAGGCAACAACACATCCACGGATGGAAGATGTTCTTGTGAGGGATTCCGAGATGGGTTCGCCATTTTGTCGGGAGCCGGGGGAGAATGTGGCGGTGAATGTGGGGAAGAGGGTCGGTTTCCCGTGAATTAAAGACTTTAGAGAAAGATGATGGGCCGAGGCGAAGGCATTGGCTGTACCCAGCGGTAAAACGCATAGAGTCGTTTTCTGAGATGTCTTTGGGAGGGCATTTAGATACTCCGTAACACCAGTATCGCCACTAAGCAGAATTATGAGGTTCTCAAGACCATTAGAAGTGATCTTAGCTGTGATCTCCGCGATTGACATGGGGCTGTCGGTAGTATGTATTTCATGTCTGACCCGGAGATAGCTAAGTAACGGTGATAGAAGGCCGGTGTAGTATGCTTGGGCTGTTTTGAGTCCCGAATTTGTGGATATTATGACGTGGGTTTGAGATGCGGGGAGCTTGAGGTGGGGCGGAAGGTCGGCGGGGTCGAACAACAGAGGCCATAGAGCTTGGTCTATAGGCTGTTCAGGGCTCGAGGTTTCGAGAGTCGGAGGAGATCCTGCTGACGCTGCTAGCAGAATGTAGTCATTCGTATTGCCTTTGTCATCCTGACGCCGGAACATCCCTAGGGGTGTAGAAGTCGGCTTCGGGGGGGAGTCGGTCGATGTCATTTGAGGCAGTATATTCTTGGAGATACGTTTGAGAGAATACAATAGATTAGAGTATTAGATCTCTCGAGGTCTGAGGAGACTTGAGCTTTAATTCTTAGAACTGGGGTGCTAGGGAGAATGGATGTTGATGTTGGGATCTTTCGGGCTTACAAATGGTGGTGGTCTGGAGACAGAGTCCCTGTCGACATGCACGCATTCGTGTTCGGCAGTTACACAGACCTACAACACGCGAAATCCCACACACCCCGGATTGCGTTGCCAACATCCAAGAAGTCAATGACACTCGCTATATAATACCTGATACCACTCAATCCTCAGTCTCATCTTCGATGTAGTTACCTTTATCACCAGCTCGGGTGGTGTTATTTCGCCTAATGTAACATGTGGGGAGACGGACATGTATCTCCATAAAAGTTGGGAATAACATCTAACCACATTCTGTAGTTAATATGGCTTGTGGGAATGCTTGGTAAGTTCAGTTTATAATTCATATCAAAACTATCTTCATTGTGCTAAAGTATCTAGGCATATGGATCGGTAGTGGGTGGATGTAGGCTCAAATCTTGCCAAGGGTGCTATGGACGATGAATCTCTGCCTTCATCAAAGATTGTTCAGAGAATGTATAACAATAAACATCCATCAAACCAATTTAAATCGTTTCCCACGCGTAGGAACGTTATATTACTGCGGGAACGTCAATGTATCAAGACTCACTGACAAACTTTTGTCGAAGGACGTATCCTTAGCTGGAGACCCTTTCCGAATCTGGTCGCAGAGTTGAGATGTACTTTCTAGAAGTTGCTCTCCCAAATATAATTTGCTTGGACCCTGCCTACCTGCGACCGCCGTTTCCAGCTATGAGGATACCTGTCTTGCGACAACACCGCTCTAGGCCGTCGCGGTATGTTTCTCTCTTTTCTTTTTTTAAGACAGTTGTATAGAGAAATTCAGACACGCGAGTAGCTAATAAAGTACCTCAGGTTATAGTTACTTTCGTTTAAAGGCCCTTAAAGAATGTTTCGTTCTGAGCGAGGAGTGAAAATTCGGATCATTCGATGAAAGAGATATTTGGCATATTCCAGAAATTACAGTTTCGATAATTATTGACATCGACGCCATAAGTTTTTATTTCAATCTCTGAAGAAAGCATTAGCCACTAACCTGCTAACTCAAAGTAGAAAAGCCTGTAGTGGCGCAGACGGTAAAGTTTTCTTCGGAGGCGGTATCCTCGTTGGAACTCAAACTAAGACTAGGAATCAGAGCTCAACACTTCCGCACTCTTCGGTGCCTACGCAGCCTCGGCCTTGTCGTTTCAGCTACCAACTCGCCTAAACACAAACTACAGCAAACCGTGGATATCTCGTCTGGTATTATTTTAGGAAGAAGATAAAGTCAATTCTACTTTTGTTTAAGGGATCTTATGAGGTTACGGCCTCAAAGCAAAAGTCACGCGAGATACTCTTGAAACTCGGGAAAGACCGAAAGCAGCGTTGGCTATCAGACGAAAAATCATTTAGTATTAACTTTACTCGAATAAACGTCCGGTGGAATAAAAACACTATGGTTTGAACCGTTGTGTGAAAGGAGCTCGATGTTTTGCACAGCCGGCCGGTTGATAAACCAGTCCATGATCTCATTCTCTAGCCCTAGGACAGGCGGTAGGCACCAGCTTTGCAAGTGTAAAACGAAAAGTTTCTTCCTCTTCATACACCGTTGGTGCCGATATCCTTGCAATCTAGGTTAATACTTCTCCGGTCGGAAAAATTTCGACTTATTGGAGGTGTTTGCAGGGGCCTAGTGCGTTTATAATGCGGTATTCCGACACGGGACCAGCACCTCCATGTGGTATTCCTAGCTCGGTAGCGTTTCGTATGAGGCCAAGCCGTAACCACATCCAACGTAATGGGACACCCCACGACACATTGCTCCGTCCGTCGACGGGTCTATGTTCAAACAAGTGAGAAATACGAAGGAAAAAAGGCCCGGAGTGGTGCCATTGCAGGAAAACCGGAGTAGAGTGCATTAACAATACCTAAAAATATTTAATCTCTTGGTTGCCATCCTGAATTTGTTTCCTTCTCCTCACATCTCGCAATTCGGATATCGAGCGTCCTCTACTTTCTCTCAGCAAATCTTCAATTCTCTATCACCTCTGGCAGGTTGATCTAGGCTGGTTCCTTGTTTAGGTTACTTTTGCTTCATTCTTATTTTTCTTACAAAGCTTTAACAGTTGAATCTTTTGCTCTCTCCAACGAATACTACAATTAACAAAATCAAAAATGAAGGTTACTGTTATCCTCCTCGCAGCTGTTCTTGCTTTCACGGCCTCTGGTGCCCCCCTTGAACGTAACGCTAGACGCGCTACTACCGCGGACCTTGTCGATGCTCATCCACATTTGGAGGCTCGTGGCTATGAATACTACGCTGCTGCCAAGATGACCGAGCGAGCGGTCTATGCTGATATCCACAAACGACAAGATAGTGCAGGCTTGAAGAGTATCGTTAGCAAGTATCTAACGGATCACGGAACTCCCCAAATTATTATCCAATTAATTCAAACCGCTCCTGATGATGTCCTTGCAAAGATCATGGCCCTTCCAGCGGACAAGCTCCAGGCCGTCGTCGAGCAACTTAGATCTGGCCACATCCCAACCATTGAAGGGATCACTCCCAAGCAATTGGTTGTTGCTTTCCTGGGGAATCTCGGTCTTCCCGCTCAAACTATGGGTATGATCTCCGATGCCCCGGATACTCTCTTCAATGGTATCACCAACTTGCCGCTCGACCAGCTAGCAGCTGTTATCGAGCAGCTCAAACACGGTGTTATTCCAAATATCCCAGGTGTCTACCAAGCCCCTACCCAGCCAGGTTTGGGAGTACAGCAAGCTGCTGTAGCGCAAGTACCGGGTGCCGTGGCAGGCGCCCCGCCAGCTGCTGTCGCTCCCGCAGCGGCTGTTGCCCCTGCTGCTGCCGCCGTTGCCCCTGCTGCCGCCCCTGGTACACCTCAGGAAGGTGGCGATGAACCGATGTTCGGACAAGAAGCACCGGCTGGTCTTGCTCGTCGTCAAGATGCACAGGCATCCGCTCCTTCGGCCTCGAACGTTGCTCCTGCTAATAGTGCTTCACCGCCATCATTCCCAGCAGATGGTGCCGCCCTCAAAGCTGAAATTCTTGGCACAATGAAATCGCAGGGAGCACCTGCTGAGCTTCAGACGTTTGTGAGCAGTGTTTCGAATGACATCTTTGACAAGCTGCGCGATCTTGAGTCCAAGGTTGGTGGTGATGCCGGCCAGCCGCTCAACCAAGCTATTGCCAATCAGCTTGACAACGCTTACAGACAGTTGTTCTCTGGAAAGACGCCAACATTTGATGCCGCCCCAGCCGGTGCGCCACCTTCCGGATCTCCAACTAGTCCTTAAACATTCGTAGATTTTCCGTATTGGGGGTTGTTTGAGTAGATTTAATTATGCTTTGTAGTTAATTTAATAATGAAAAATCCTATATGCTCGACGGTCTCAACCTCTCTATGCAAATAAATTCCGTACTAAATTCAAAGGTGTAACCTTTTTAGATATTCAGGGATATAAAATGAGTTGCGGCAGACATCCGCTTTCGAGGCCACTGTTACCAGATATCAGTCTATTATGTTCCGTTTAGATTCTACACCAGTGGTTTTGTGATTCCAGGAAGTTTTGAATTATAAAAAGCTTGTTATACAATTCGCAAAAAAGCCCCAGACTAGCGGAAAGGATAAGCAGCAGGCGTTCGGGAAGGGTTTCAACAAAAGGTAGGCTTATTTTGGTCCTCATGCATTTTAGTGTATTCAACAATTCACTAATTGCGAGGTGGTGTTGCTGTAACTAAAATTCCTAAAGTCTGCGGAAGAAGAGAGAAGAAAATAAAATCAGAGCCAGCTGTCAATTGTCAAGTCGCTGATCACAATTTCACAATGTCTACTGGAAGGGGACCTTTCGAAAGATGCCGGATCTAAACGGTAGTTACCGCTGTTTCATGCAGCACGTATCACTTTAGGCTTATGATCATCTTCGAAATTTGGAGATATCTATCAAATATTGTTTTATTCAGCGCCAACCACTCTATTGGACCACCGATGAAGTATCGAACGAAAAAGAGACCGAGAAGGGTACGCAAAAATGAGACACAATAACTTATTAGCTACGTGGGGTTGAAAGAATTAATCATATATTCTTATTGGCTAATGAGAATTTCAGATGTCTTTAAAATTCTTGTTTGTTCATCATGGTAAACTTGAATTTTTTTAGCCTTAGCCAGCCGTATCTTTATTCGTTCAATACCAAGATCTATCCCCAGGTTGAATGAAAGCAGCAGTTGGGATCGGAGATTAAGGAGGGAGCGATACCAGTTTGAGCTTACTGCCCTTACCTTCAGTCTCTCGCGACTAAGCTTTTTAAGGGAAGATTGACGTCATGCACTGCTTCGGGATATTTGGCTTGAAGATCTAATGATCCTACCGTGGAAAAGATCTCCAATTCTACGTAGATCTACTTCTCCACGATCCCAAGGGTCCCAAGAGTTGTATGGACGAAATATAATAACATGCATAATTAGGCGGAGTGGAGAAATTCGTGCAACCTTTGTTTGATTAAGGATAGACCTTGTAAATGTAGTCGAACTCTGCTATAAATTGAATTGACCATCCCCCGCAGAAATGATCCTGTTCTAATAAAAGTTCCCTTCAGCGGTATTTATTTAATTGCCAGTATTAATTGATACCTTCACGCCCTGACGTCCACCATTTTCTGCCATACGGAATTAAATCGCACAGTCAGTCGCACAAGTACTGCCAAGATGAAAAAAATTTCCCTCGTCACTCTGACGGCTCTTATACTGCTCCATGGAGCTTTTGCGGCCCCTGTAGCTTCATCTTCAGAGCTCAAGACGAGATCATTTGCATGTTCAGTTCCTGGTTTAGCTAATATAGACCTCGGAAATAAATCCTGTTCCGTTGAAGTATGTACCTCCGTGTACCACTCCAATCATTTTCTCATCTCTAACTAATCGGAAATAGTGTGTTGCGAAGGGTCATATCCATGGAGGGTATTGTACCGCAGAACTGTAAGTATAAATTTGCATGCTTTGGATGAGTTTACTGTCGCTCTTTCGCTAATAGAGGTAATAGGGTCTGCATTTGCAACTAAAGGCAGTTGTAACCGAGTATCAGAATGTCTGGTCTCAGAACTAAGTACTTTAACAAAATCTTTATTTTGTAATCTTTGAGGGAAATACCTTCATTAATAGTCTGCCGTGTTCTATAAATTCGTCGGAGAAATAAATTTGGTAGAGAAAAGACACAGATGAGGTAATATGGAGACGAGGTCTCGTCCAGGTACAGGACCCGTCTCGTCTCATCGAATAATAAATATTTTTCAGATTTTCTTTTTCAAACATCTTGATGGCCAATATTTAAATCCGTCCTTTTGTCCAATCACCCAGGAGATTAGTCAATAGCAGTACTCACGATATGGGACAAAATTTCGGCCCTTCTCTTTTCGCCCCCGATAGTTCAAAATTCATCATTACTCCAGAGTGTAGTTCGCCTATTGAACAAATTAGCGAAAAATAACTGATAATTTTACGCGAAGTTAAACACTGCTCTAGTGTCTAATTATAAATTTGAAGTGAACAATAGATTGATGGTTTTATTGTATATTCTAAGCCTGGAAGATAAAGCGATGGTATTTCCATTCATACTGTGGCATTTGGGTAATCGATTCATTTATAATTATCTTGTAACAAACAGAACTTTTCTTAATATTCTATACATATTTCTACATAGACAGAGATCAAAACATATTCAACTCAAAAGCACATTACTCGTTACAAAATAAATTCCGTATATACAATAAATCAGAGCAAATGGCCATCATAGCCGATGCGAAATACAATCAAGCGAATCCGGGTTCGCCGAGGATCATGTTCTTGACGAATTCTAGACTGAACTCAGGTGGTGTAAGGCCTCTCTCTTTCAAAATCTCAAGTGTCTCCGTTGCCTCAAGTCCAAAGGGCAACCAACCAGCATTATGCCAACGGGATAGAACCTCTGCCATCATGGTGATTTCGGTATCGTTCAGGTTCCTCAGGGCTGTAAACCATTGCTCTGGGTCGACGGAAACCATAGGAGCCCCCTTATACGACGTCGGAAGTGTTTTCGGCAAATCAGCATAAAGATTGTGCTTGTTGCTAACGACGTGGTAGATCTTGGAAGTAGCGGTAGTTGGGATTTGCGAAAGCGAGTAAATGCTTTGGATCATAAAGTCTACAGAGATCCACGACATACCACCACCATTCTTGCTTGAAAAGTCTGGTATCATGCCGACTTGGAAGCTAGCTTCGAGGATACGACGGTTAATATCAGTTCTTCCAACAGGCTGACCGGTAGCAGGGGAGCCACCGCACATGCAAGACCGATAGATGGTGACTGGGATTCCTCGCTCAGCGGCTTTCAGGAGCACCATTTCACAGGCCCAGCGACATTTTAGGTATCCAAGGGTGCTATCAGATCCGGGTGTCATGTTGTCCATCTCTTGTTCATCCTTGCGGATGTCACCTTTGAGTTGGGTTGTATTCCAGCTCTGTAAATGAGGAACACCCCAAGTTGAGAGGTAGTGAATGCGTTTTGTTCTACCGGATTTGGCTAACTTGATTAAGAATTGAACGGATCCTAGATTTGAGGCTCGAATGTCCTGATAGTTTTTCAACAAGCTAACTTCTGAGTCGAGGTGGTAGATTGTGTCGACTAGTTTAGAAAGTATCGCAATCTTGGTAGAATCGAGGCTGAGTGTTTCATTCGCACAGTTTCCAGAGTATACAGAAACCCTTAAGAATGCTTCTGCAGGCAGGGTATCGTAAAGTTTCCATTTTTCGAGAGCATTGATAACGTTTTCGAGAGCCACATTGTCATTTTCTCCAGGAACAGCAATACAAAACACTTTGTGATCCGTGTTCACGAGCAAGTGGTGTAGGAGGTGAGCACCTGCCATACCACATGCTCCTGTGAGCGCAACCACAGAGGTCTTAGAGGAGCCCGTGGCAGGCAAACTCCAATCCAAGTCATCGGGCAATGATGCCTCCGCTTCCCAGTCGATGTGTTCCTGATTAAGGTTAGATAAAGCTTTGAATTCATCGAAACAATCGCTGAGACCACTTACTGAACGTTTAGCCGGAGCGCTGACAAGCTCGAAATCTCCCTTGTAATTAGGGTGCGACAAGACCAGATCTTCCATGCCCGCCAAGGTCGGCTGAGCGAACATGTCACCAAGAGATATAGTGATTCCTAATTTAGACTCGATACCTCTTTGAACCGAGATCAGAACCAGAGAGTGACCGCCAACTTCGAAAAAGTTATCTGTTGGTTGCACGGGTTGATTCAGGGACAGAGTTTGCTTCCAGATACTAGCAATAGCTCTTTGTACTGGTGGAAGGGCCGGCTCCACAATGCTCCAGTCATCCGAACTAGAGGTAGTTTGCTGTGGTGGAGCTAGAACACTCAATGCTTTGTAATCGGTTTTGTTGGAAGTCGATTGAGGCATGGCATCCAAAAGTTTAAAAACGCTCGGTACCATGTGTACTGGAAGCCGAGCCTTGAGTCCAAGCCGGAAGAAGGAGATAATCTCGTTGTTGATTTCAGCTGATGGAGTTTCTGACGCCATATACGCGACTAGCTGATCGGGTTCCCCGTAATAGACGACCGCAACTTGAGAGATCTTGAAAGAAAATTTCTCATCTCCGTCGCTGCGAATAATGTCCCAAATTGCGTTTTCAATTTCCCCTAACTCTGTACGCATTCCACGAATTTTTACTTGTCTGTCACCACCAATTCGACCGAAGAATTCGATAGTTCCGTTCGATAGTAGGCGGAAAGAGTCACCTGTTTTGTATAATCTTCCCCATCCTGCTTTATTTTCTTCCTCAGGACAGTATTGATCTTTTAGGAATGTTTTTGCGGTTATATCGTCTCGATTGATGTAACCATCATTAACAGTCAACCCTCCAATATAAAGCTCTCCTGGGAAGCCTACGGGTGCCGGATGAAGATTCTCATCCAAAATATAAAACTTAGAGGGCTGAAGCGGTCCCCCTAGAGGCATCCTCCGTTTATTGATATCATTAGATGTTAATCTGCTTGCGTGTTAGCACGATCTAGTTGTCTTTGCAAATTTAAGACCACTTACTCAAGGAGAGAGTTAACAACTGTTGTTTCTGTTGGTCCATATCCGTTGTAAATCCGGGCATACGGAAGATCTAAGGATATGAGAGATGAGATCAAATGACCAGGCACAGTTTCACCACCAACAACAATGCTTTTGAGAGACTTCCACGATCGAAGGTGATTCGCATTTGGCGCCGAAAACAACGCCTTTACTTGTGTTGGTGTGAAAATACAGGAGCTAACATTGTGGTTTACCAAGAATTCGATCATCAAGGGAGGTGAATATCGAACTGAGGATTATGTCAGTAAAATTCCCGTAAATTAAAGAATTAAGGTCTTACCTTCTCGAGAAGCGACAGCTGTTGTTGAGCCTAATAGCATCATGCCAAAGATAGCTGGGAAGGACATATCAAATACCATCGCAGAGGCTAGGAGTAGAATGTCGTCGCTTGTATCTTCGAGTTTTTGGTAGTAGCCAGTCATTTGGTGTTTCAAACTACCATGTCGGACTTTGACTCCCTTCGGACGGCCAGTGGAGCCACTCGTGAAAATACAAGCAGCATAGTCATCGTTCTTCAAGGGTCTGGCAAGCCGTGGAGTCGAGACGTTACCTCCGACGAAGCTTGCTATTTCTAGTATATTAGCAGCTTTGATGCCGCACGATAAGAAGTTTTGAACTCGACGGTCGCTCTTGCTGTCCACTAAGACTATAGTAAGGTTTGTATCTTCAATCATTGAATTTACACGGTCCTCGGGGTAGTCAGGATCGATAGGCGTGTATATGGCACCCGCTTTGATGATTCCAAGGGCCCCAAGGACTAAATCTATGCTTTGTTCAGTGCATAGACCAACAGAATCGCCAGGTAGAATCTTATGTTCCACCAAGTAATTGGCGATTTGATTTGTCCGGGCGTCCAACTCTGCAAAGGTAAGGCTACTTCGGTCATCAATGACCGCAATTTTGCTGGGGTGTCTACCAACAGCTTCTTCAAAGAGTGTTGGAAGCAATGGTTGTGAGAGGCGAGTCATGTCAATCTCAGGCTGTAGTTGCTGTTGAATGATTGATCTATCGTCCTCAGAGACTAATGGGATTTCTTTCAGTATGGCAGCAGAATCCAAGATGACATTGGAGACCAGGGCCTTGAGGACATTGGCAAAATCTTTCATTCCTTCCACATCGTAAAGAGAACTGTCAAATTCGAAAGAGCAGTCCAAGGAGTTGCCACCAGTTTCTTCGATCTCTAAGGCGAGGTCACATTGTGTTCTTGCATTGTAATGATCATATTTCGTAAACTGGAAAGAGCCGTAATCGACTTCCGGGAAAACCCCCTCGACTAAATAGTTGACAACTATCTGGAAAACTGGGTTGTGGCTAGGGTTGCGTTTGATATCTAGTCTTTGGAGCAGGTAGTCTAGTGGAACCGCTCTATGTTCGTATGCTCCCAAGCAAGAGTCCCGAACGTTTTCCAACACATCGTCGTAGGTGTTATCATTAGTAAACCTGCACCGAATAGCTAGCATGTTGACTGTGAAACCGACAAGACGGTCAAAGGCAGAATGCCCTCGATCGCCGTCAGCGATACCTATCACAACATCCATATCATTTGTAAAACGGTGTACCAGGGCTGCGAGGGCTGAAGTGAGAAACATGAAAGGTGTGACAGCTTTCACTCGGCAAAACTCTTTGATAGCTGCGGTAGTCGTCGCATCAATGCTGAAATGAACTTTGTCAACCGTGTGTTGCTTCACTGAAGGTCGGGTTGAAACAAGAGAGTTCGGTAGAAGGGAGACTGCATCAGGAATATCTCTCAAGTTCTCGGCCCAATAGTCGACATGCGACTTGGTTACATTGTCGTCAGATAACCAGGACTCTTGCCATAATGTATAATCAATAAATTGATATGGAACCGGCTCAAGTGGAATTTCAGAGCCAGACGTGAGGGCTTGGTATATCTTGGAAGTCTCGTCGAAGATCGTTTGTGAGGATGCTCGATCCCAAGCCAGATGGTGGGAAGCGAGGAAAAATCGCCAGTTGTCCGGCGATTTCAGGATCCATCCTCTAACGAGTTCCCCTTGCTCCAAGTCAAAGACGTAATTGTTGGCTAAGTTCGTGACATAGGCTACCTTGTCATCGGCATTGATGTCGTCCCATTCCAATACTGTAAGATTGAAAGCCGGGTTGGCAATGGGAATTTGTTGTAACCCGTCGACAGTGCTTTGGATCTTTGAATGGAGCACCTCGTGGCGTTGTACAAGAACCGACCATGCTTTTGCAAAGTTATCGATATCGAGAGCTCCAGTGACATGGCAAACCAAAAGAAGATTGTAAACTGTTTTGTCTTCTAAGAAATTCTGCAGGAACCAAAGTCGTCTTTGTGAATGAGACAGTGGGCGAACTTTTAAATCCGTATGATGTTTTGGCGCAGGCATCAATGAAGCCCTTGAAGAATTTGCCTCGCCATCAGGAGCGAGCTTTCCCAAAACACGAGTAATAAGTGCATTGAGAGATTTGCACCCCAGAATATCGAAAACCGGGACATCAACAGATGTTTCTAGAGACTATTAGCGTGTTCTCAGGTCTGATACGATGGGACAATTTACCTTTGAAGAACCAATATCGACATGTCACCGCACTTAGGGAGTCAAGTCCATATGCTGCTAGAGCTGACGTTGGGTCGATTGCGGACAAATCATATCCAAGCATTGAAGCCAAAGTCTTGCTAAATGCGGCAAGCAACGTGTTGTGTGCTGTTGGCGCATCTTGAGACTTGATCTGCTCTAGCAGGGAAACATCAGAGTCATTGGAACCTTGCAAATCAAGAGTGTGCGAGAACAAGAAACCAAAGTCTGGATAATCGGTCCAGAACAATTGAGTTTGCCATTCTTTAGCCTTGATTTTGTCATTTATTCGTTCAAACATTTCGAACCCGGTAGAAAGCAATGGAGTAGTCCGCTGCACATGGGGTAGAACGGCGGCTTCCATGATGTTATCGAGATGGCGGCCTTCGAGTTGTGATAGCCCGGTCTGCTTGAGAGTGCGCAAAATATCGTCTTTACCTTCAATGACACCAACTCCGGCTAAAAAGAAAATTGTTTAGCGCTGCAAGCTCCAAGATTTCACTGTCTCTCATATTCTACTTACTCATAACTCCTAAAGCAATAGCGACAGCTGGAAGGCTCTTCGAATGACGATAGTTTGCTAAGGCGTTCTGGAACGAATTTCCAACCACATAATTTCCTTGCGCTCGGTTTCCGATCAAACTGCTGATGGAAGAGAACATGATGAAGAAATCGAGTTTGTCATCATGAGTCAGCTCATGCAAAATCCAGCTGGAGACTATCTTGACCTGAACGGCTTGGTCCCATTGGTTGCTATTCATGCTAAGCATCGGGGCATCACCTAGAACCATTGCCATGTTGATAACTCCTCCAAAACGTCCGATCGATCCGCGAATAGTACTCAAGGCGTCACTCATTGCTTGTCGGTTACAACCATCAGCCTTCACCGCAACAACAGTATTCACCCCGTATTCTCGATTGATTCCATCAATTTGTTGTTGGCTCTCGGTGGAACTGGAGCCAGAGCGGCTTATACAGAATATGCGGCGGGCTCCGTTTACAGCCATCCACGCGCACACGTGTAGTCCTAAACCTCCCAGACCACCCAGAATGATGTATGCTGCATTGCTATCGAAGAGTGTTGATTTCCTCTCAGCTGGAATCAATATGCTTTCGCGCAAAGTCAGGCTTGTAGAATGAGTGATCACTGTTGAGAACATGCGACTGTTGAGATCCTTGTTCGAAGCTGTTTGAATTTCGGAAACATTGATTCGGTCGACTGGCATCTTAATAGATGTTTTTTCCATTAGGCTGGCGGCCTTCTTAACGACGCACGGAGCATGTTTAGACAGAATTTCTTCCATATACACCACGCTGCCATTAAGAAGAATACCCTTCTCAGAATCAGTTTCGAGAACAAAATCAGAGTCTCCCTCTTCGCAAATTGATGTTTCATAGCTGCTGCACAGTTCCGACAAAACTGATAGAAATATCTCAGATTTTGTTCGAACCGCAATTTTGTCGCCCCTGCGAGCGCGAATTCCGTATTCGAAAATACAGATGCTGACAACGAAACATCCGAACAATGCTGCCGCGAATGGCTCTTCAAGACCTTTAGGGATGCTGGCAGTATGACTCGACGGAACCGTAATAGTAGACTTATGAGCACCGAAATGCCAGCCTAAAACGTGATCGCCGTCGCCTTGACCGACTGTTCGGCCAGCGAAGAATTGCCCTAGACCAAGGAATGGATAAAGATGGTCAAAATGACCGTTTAGAAGCATCAGATCCCTCAAGTCTAAGAGTGATGCACCCACGGCAACTTGAATCATCCCATCCGAGTGTTCCAACTCGTTCGACACTTGAGAAACGATTGAAAATTTCTGAGCAGAAGACACGCGAACTTCATGGCTATAGCTTTTCGAGAGAACCGCTGTTTCTCTAGCCGGCAGCAGGCCTAATGTGGTTGACATGTCATCATCAGGCTGAAATCGAGGAATTTGGGTTCCAAGCTTTGTGATGAGAACTTCAGTTTCGTAGTCTCCATCACGCAGCCGTTCAAACTCCTTTCTAACGAAATGCTGTAGGAGTGAAGGATTTGAGATGTTTTCTAAAACGAGATGCGATACTCTGATGTCCGGTTGTTCGTTCCTGAAGGTTTTCAAAAGACCTCCCGCAATGCTAGTATATGGATTTGCATCTGTGCGTCTTGACACCCATAACAAACTCTTCGCAGCTCGTAAAGTAGACTGTAGTAGTGGTAAAATATCGCTGCCAGGCCAGCTAGCCAAGATTGATTTTTCAGCGTTGTCGATGATAATAACGTCGGGCTTTTTAGAGCCCTCAATCGTAAAAGATGCTTCCCAGGTAGTATTAAGGTCTAATGACCGTGATCCTCCAAGTAGGCGGTGTAAAAGAGAATACTCCGACGGGCTCTCCGAAATAATCATAACGTCTGAGTTGTCATGGCTATTGTTGGATGGTCTTCGCTGTTTACACAACACCCAATCGTGTTCATCGTGTCCGACCTCAACTGAGCATATGACCTCTAGCTCTTCCGATATTATTGAGCGTTCGAAATCGTCAGCAATCCTCACGCAGATCAAACCAGAAGGGGAGAGGTGAGTTGAGAAATCTGATGTCCAAGCTGAGGTCATCAAAAAATGAAGCGGTATCGAGTTGTCAAGCTCTTGAGTCGCGTGGATATGTCGAGAGGACTCGAGCGAAGAAGCCCCAAGGATTTGGAGAGAGCGGCATCTTGCCCGTTT
The DNA here is from genome assembly GCA_036971675.1 of Orbilia ellipsospora. Lineage (NCBI taxonomy): Eukaryota > Fungi > Ascomycota > Orbiliomycetes > Orbiliales > Orbiliaceae > Orbilia > Orbilia ellipsospora. Next base: position 1,738,639 of record JAVHJO010000003.1, read on the forward strand.
GTGTGTTTGGGCCAGTCCAAGGGCTTCCGCAACCATCGTGTGGAGACTTTCCGGGACGTCGATTCCAATGTCCGCCATAGGCCATTTGTGAGTGAGCAGCTTCAAACAAATGTCTAAAGACATCGATTTGGAAGATGCGAGTCTTGTGATGTCAAGCTCGTACGCTGGGCTGAAAAACAAAGAATTCAATTCTGGATTCCGGTGAGCAAAGTCAACACACTCCCAGTCCATCCCTTCCAGCTGGATCGTAGAATTTGAGGTCGTTATTCGAAGGGAACTGTTGCTCCTATTCGGACTTACCTGAACGACCTCCATTGAGAAATCACTAGTAGGTACAGGACCTTTGCTTGGTGAAAATCGGATCATATTAACACGCTTCAAATCATAGATCATTGGAATACTTTGACCGAGGAGGGAGGCTTTGGGTAAGCTAGTGATGAGATCGAGGAAAATAGGGTCTATCGGCCAACTTTCGGAACCCTCTGCGCTATTCGGGAACTGGCCATAGGCACCTTCGCTAGTGAGAACGAAGTTGTCGAAGTCTCCAAGATGCTCATTGCGGAGCAACCCTAAAGTAGTGGCCTCCTCTATGAGAGGACTTTGATTCAAGGACTTCAATATAGACTTGGTTCGAATCTCGCTCATGATATTGGTGAATCGAAATCGCCCTTTGAAATGTCGAATCCATCGAGGATTGTTTTCGGAGCTGATTTCGAAAGAATACTCCAAATCGCCAACTACTTGAGCGTCTAAATGCAACTCGACAGCTTGATCCTCGTCCTTGAAAGATGAAAGATAGAATGACTCTTCAACCTCTAAATCTCGAAATTCTAGTCCCGAGAGATTCTCGGCAGCTTTTATTTGTAACTGTCGCGCCGCTTCATATGCCATGAGAAGATAGCCGGCCACGGGGAATTTCTTCTCACCATTCTCCTTCATCTCTTTCAGCCACGAGATTTCTCGAAGCATTAATAAATTCCGCCATCTTGGATGTGTTGGGTTGTCATCAGGGCTTCTAGCACCAAGGAGTTCATGGCGTGGAAACTGCCGAAAACGTTGGTTTTTGCTGATTCTGCTCTCTGCCCAGTGAACAGAAGCGTGATCCCAAGCATAGCGAGGCAGATTCGTGAGGACTCTACCCACACGATGTTGGCATGTCAGGCTGCTGACTTCTTCGATACCGTTAACAAGCCCTCCATTGCAAGGTAGGCCGCCGAGAATCAGGCTTGCAGAGGATTCAAGAAGGGTTTCGAAATCAGGTTTTCCACGAGAGCAAGATCCGAAATACAGCATGTCGCTTCGCTTCAAATCACCTAGGATATCACCAACTGGTCCTTTAAGTGCTGGGTGAGGACCGAGTTCCAACATAGCAGTAACGTCCGGCGTGCACCTCAGGAGCTCAGTTACGGCTGGGGCAAATCGAACGGTGGACACCATGTTTTCTTTCCAATAAGATGGAGTGCATTCACTGAAATGAAGGGCTCGACCAGTAACTGACGAAAACATTTGGCAGTAGGCATGTCCTTCCTTTGGCTTAACCCCTGCCGCAACCAAGGCGTCAACATATTTTGAAGAGAGTGGAACCATATGATGAGAGTGATACGCTAGACGTACGGTTAGTCTATATAATGCTATACGACGATTTTAGGACTAACTTACCCATATCAACCCGTAAGGCGCGGCAAAATGTACCATCTTCGCCGCAGGTTTTAACGACTGCTTCAATGGCATCTTCATCTCCAGAGAGCGTACAGCTCGTCGGAGAATTTATCGCGGCTAACGCAATCTTTCCTTTGTATTTTCGAACTACCTTGTTTGCTCTTTCCTGACTGAGACCAATTGCGCACATTGCACCTTTAGGACCCTCCGATTGGGCTTCTGGGGATTTATTCAGGAACAAACCTCGATAGAATGCTGTTATAATTGCGTCTCGGAGAGAAAGGATGCCAGCGGCATATGCTGCTGCAATTTCGCCAGAAGAGTGACCAACAACGGCATTGGGTTTGATACCCCAAGATTTCCATAGTTCGATCAGTCCTAGCTGTAAGGCGGTACACAAAGGCTGAGAGAATGTCGCAATATAAATTCTTGAGGATGACTTGGGTTTTTCTAGTTCATCAATGATCGACCAGTCTGGACCATCTGGAAGGCTCTGCAAGATGCGGTCGCACTCTTCTAAAACTGATTTGAATAGCGAAGAGGTTTCAATTAAGCCCTTGCCCATTTGGACCCTAGGAATATATAACTTTTAGTTACTGTCCCAATATGTATCAGGTTTTGGTTCTTACCATTGTGCTCCTTGGCCTGTAAAAACATATGCCAACTTCTCAAATTTTTCGGGGTTTTTCGTGAGAGGCTTTGAGCTAGAGTGATCCTCTCGAAGCTTCGCAGCCAGTTGAGAACAAGAATCTGCTATGAATACTCTTGACTTTCTAAAAATAGTTCTCCTGGCCGTGAGAGTGTAGGCAAGGTCAACAAGGGATGGCTGCTCTCTTTCAACGTAGTCTGCATACGATCTACAAAGTTGATCCAATGATGCCTCGTTTTCTGCGGAAATAAGGAATAAGAAAGGTCTTTTCAGTCCTCGATCTGTAGAATATTCTTGAGGGTGATACTCCAACACAGCGTGACCATTTGTTCCTCCGAAGCCAAAAGAGTTGATTGCAGCTCTCCTGACACCTGAAGCAGTATGAGGCCAATCTTCTACAGTTGTAGGAATGTGCATTCGAGTAAAATCTATCTTGGGATTTGGGGTTTTGAAATGCATCTAGATTGAGAAGTTAGCAACTCAAAAGTTTTAGCAGCAACCGTATTAGAAATACATACCTGTGGTGGAATCTTGCCCCGTTGGAGGGCTTCAACAGTTTTTATGATACCCGCAAGTGCGGCACACGATTCAAGATGGCCAATGTTACTTTTCACTGAGCCAACAACAAGAGGCTGCTCAACGTGAGAAGCCCCAAAAATTGCATCGAGAGCCGACATCTCTATCGGATCACCAGCGGCTGTACCAGTTCCCTGTGCGATACTATTGTTAGATTTCAATTTTCACGCATAACAATGGGATTGGGAATTTCGTACATGTGCCTCGACATATTGGATACCAGCTGGGTCGATGTTATAATCATTATACAAAGCGGCCATATTGGCCCTTTGCGCCGCCGAAGAAGGTAACGTGATACCTTGAGTGCGTCCGTCTTGGTTTAATCTTGTACCTTTGATCACGGCGCGAATAGGGTCGTTATCCAAGATAGCTTGTTTAAGAGGCTTCAATAGAAGCGCTAAACACCCTTCGCCACGGACATAACCATCGCCTGAGGCGTCGAAGGAATGACATCGACCCCTAGGACTTAGGAAACCAAGCTCAGACATATGTACAAACATGTCAGGATTCAAGATTAAATTCGCTCCGCAGACAATAGCCATAGGAGCTTCGCCACTCTGCATAGCTTTAACAGCCATGTGCAACGCAACAATCGTGGATGAGCAAGCTGTATCCAAAGAAACGCTATGGCCGGTAAGGTTAAAGGTATAGCTAATCCGATTTGCTGCAATAGAGTTGGCAGTACCAGTAGCTTGGTACTTCGGAGTAGCATCTATGTCTCGCAGTAGGGATGTATGATAATCAGTTGTAAAGATACCGGTATAGACTGCGGTAGGAGTATTGCTGATTTCATCGAGTCGGATGCCTGCAGATTCGATGGCTTCATATGTAACCTCCAAGAGCAGGCGCTGCTGAGGGTCCATAGCAGAAGCTTCCACGGGGGTGATGGAGAAAAACGCATTATCAAAGCGATCAATACCATCCTGGATGGTGTATGCGTGTTGGACATTGGTAAGGCCCTTACGAGGGCCGCCTTGGGGATGGTAATAGCCATCAGCATTGAATCTTGTTATTCTGCTTCTGACATCTTGGGACTCCGCGAGGATATCCCATAACTCAGAAGGAGTGTTTGCACCAGCAACCCTACACGACATGCCAATGATGGCGATATCATCATTTTGCTCTTGGCCCATTGTGAAAGCTACTTAAAAGTCGACGATTGTGTTGAAAATGAAATAGTCTAAGAGGAAATATAGATAATAAAGTAACTGCGGCTTTTGAGGGTGATTAAAACGAAAAGTAGAGCTCTGGAGGATTATTTTAAAGTCTATAAGCGAAGCAAAGATAAACAATAAAGAATTAGGTGCAAAAGAGGGCTACGATACGAGTGGTTGTGTATTCGTGGTATTATATGACAGCTTCAAGATATTTATTCTTGAAAGTCGGACATCCATATATTTATATTGAAGCTCTTCCTATAGTTCTTCCTAAGCTCGCAAAATCCGGTATCACGCAAGTTATACAGCTGGTAGAACCAAATGAACCAACTAACGAATCCAGCTAGCTTTGAAACCTTTGTCAGCAAAAACGTGGCTGCAAAATGTTAATTGTTATGCGTTCTCTTTGTAGTTTCGCATTTTGAGGGTTATTGTTTCCATATCCATCCAATTCTCACAGCAAGGGTCGCTGTCGCCATAACGTCAGCATTCCGCGCCGAGATGCAGATATTTTATTCAACCGGAGCAGGGGTATTCAGGTACAATCAAGTGTAACATTACACCCTAGTAAGCTTAAACCTGAGACCTGCCATTTTATCGCCGACTTTTATCGATAGCTTTTGCTCGCATTCTTGTGTTGTGTAAGACGGAAGACCCGTTTCAATATACCGGGCCTACCGTATTTTTAGCTGAGAAGCCCATGCAAAGATCGCCTATTCAGGATAGCCCTGTAAACCAAATCAGCAGAGAATCAGCTTCTAGAAGGGATAGAGCTCCTGGATAAGGAAAAATTGCGACGCAGGCGCTATCAGACGACGAAAATTCCAAACTGCCAAGGGCACCTACCGCCATAGTATTAACGTTATCGTAGAGGCGACTCACTCGTCAAATACATATGGCCGCGTCGCCGCTCGTTGTCCGCTTGACCGCTTGACCGCTCCCCAAAACTTGCAACGATTGATCCTTCGAACATCATCACGACTGTCGTGAACTGGTACCGGAAATGGCCGCCGTTGACCGAAGACCCGCCCTGTCGCGAAATTCGGCTTGTCTAACTTGCAGACAGCGAAAGAAAAGATGTGATGTGAGTAGTGTCCGTAACCCAAACACGGATCGAATTGTGAGTCGATGGGCATCTCATTCGTGCTCGAAAGCGACATCCAGAGATGTGTTTCGCTCTAGGGAGTTTCGAGGAGCCCAGGAGAGATTGCTCTAGGCGTAATCTCCCAATGTTTTGAATTCGATCAACATCCTCCACCTGAACAGAAAATACCACAACCTCAACACAACTAACCAAACTGAGCACTTGCAAGACTAAGCTGCAAAGTTGAGCCCATGATACTGAAATTTATTACCATTGTAGGGACGAAAGCCTATCTGCACCTCTTGCACTCGGTTAGAGTACACTTGCACCTATCAGACATCATCTAGCAGTAGAAGTCACCGACAGAACTCGCAATTAAATCTTAATCTTGACAGTGAGTGCCAAAATCAAATTAGTCATATGGCCTTACGCACATTGAAATTAACGATCAAATTCCTTCTATTGTATATAGGTCCTCAAACTAATATTAGGTCCCCTGGAAAGATGTCTTCTACTTCTCCGTTAATCCAACTCTCACCGCCAATTTCCTCCCCAACGAATAGCATAAACGACATAGACATAACAGACGCCGAGCCACCTCAAAATTTCGAGGATGTCTATACGACAGATACACCACAGCATGAACAAGCTTTCATTCTACCATCCTTTGAGAATGAATTCTTCAACAACTTCCCATTCGAGCAGTTTTTACCGCACGGTCAACTTGGAGTAGCTGATTTTACGATGCAGCCAGGCCATCCATCATGGCTAATGCCAATGTCGGAGGTTCAATTGGGTTGGGAGTCTGCATCATCAGAAGGCCCCGCATTTTCATCGACGAGCTCCTACTCGACACCAACAACTGTCGCATCGGAAAACCAGAACAGATCGAATAGAGCTTCGAGTATCCCCACGAATGAAGAATTACAACACTTGTTACGAGATGTCTTTTTTTCACGATTCCATCCTATTTTTCCCATCCTGCATAGGAGAACCTTCTTGGATAGTCTAGAAGATAGAAAACTCCAACTCGATGATGATGTACTGTTATTATCCATCTTAGCTCTTGCTTCCACTGGTCACCACGAGTCCTCAATTTCCGAAAAGGGAGAGAGTTGGCTCAGCCGTGCGAGAAGGCTTGTCGACAAGGCTATAAAATCTAGTACAGCCTCGACACAACATGTTCAAGCAGGCATTTGGATTACTTTCACCCTTTTTCTAAGGGCTGATATGTCAGAAAGTTGGATCTATCTGGGGAAAACATGGCGCATGGCTTCTCCACTAGGACTACACCGGATTGACTCTAGAAAGCGTGGACACAGTGGAGGAGGTGGAAATAGTGAGAATGCCAGAGCTATAGAGGAAATGCGAAGAATGATGTGGGCGCTATTTCTTCTGGACAGGTGTTTATCCTTCCTTTGCGGATGGCCTTTCGCAATTGATGTAAGCTACAACTCTCCATCCGTGGCAACCATGTTGAGGATACTAAATGAAGACAAATAGGATCGTCAATTCGCGGTCAATTTACCAACAAGCGATAAGACTTTTCAAGACTCAAACCCCGACGTAAGGACCAAAAATCGTTCCTTCCAAAATTGAAAATGACTAACAAGCGATTAGCTCTTGCGTGACCTCACTCCCCAGCCATTTCCGGTATCTATCGACAAAATAATAGGGCCGGTAGATGACTGTTACGCCCATATTTGCTATGCGACCGTTTTACTTGGCCGAATAGTCGATTATAATAATTTCCCTGGTGCAGATGATGATGAATCAGAAGTTCGGCGCCAAGCATTTTCAAAACTGGAAGTCGCTTTGGCACGACTTCTACTAGCCACCCCGGCACAGTATACAAAAATTACATATCTACAATCTACGCAGGAGCAAGAAAATACATGTTGGCTCATATGCCTTCTACAAACTTGCTCCATACTATTACATCACCCCACGGTGCGTACCGCCGCGCAGCAAGACGACCCTCCTCGCGACGGCAGCAACGCGTCTCCAGAATTCCTCCGCTGTCTTGCAGGGACCAAACATATAATTTCTGCTATAAAGGACTTAGTCACGATTGCCAACCGTAGCTTTCTGAATCCCTTAGCCGCGCCCATCTTATTCCTCTCAGGTAGAATACTCATAATACATTGGCTAGAGACTAAAGATCCCTGCACGAGAAGCGAGATCGATTTGATTCTATTGAGTTTAGATAAAATGAAAGAGTTCTGTGAACCTCTAGCTAACAAATACAAGCGACTACTACTTTTCGATCTCTCAAGGCCATCAACGAGTATAGAAGATATAAAAACGAACGATGGAACCTATGTCGGTCCGGAATGTAGTACTGTTATGGCGCAATAATTGTCCGGGATTTTTGTATTAGGATGAATACCGCGATTTTATGGGTTCTTCTTATTCTTTAGCGAACGAACATGATAATATAGACCAATCTATTAATTTAAAAAGCGTGTATCTAATATCTAATGCTATAAGCAACTGTAAATTCCCAAATGGCGGATGTCTCGCAGCATCCCTAATATTTCACTAAACAATCTTCAATCAAAACCAGTTTCCCTTTCCGATACCTCACTTTTCGTCGCAATTCGACCAGGTATAAAGAAACTGACCAAAAGTTGTAAAGATGCAAAACAGGAGAGTAGGAAGAACTAGTTGAAATTCTCCAAAATCAGCATATTCACATAGCTTAGATGAAACTATATTACGCTCGGGCAAAAAACTAACCAGGAAAAAGCTATTCAACGGGAACCCATGGTTGTTTGAAATGCTCCATGACCATACTACTCCGCCGAGGGCTGGACCAACGGATCGGGCGAAAGAAAAGCACGATTGTCCTAAGCTACAGTGCGAACCGGGTTGCCAAATATTAGCAAATTGAGGCGCCGAAAGAGAATAAGTAGACATACCCATTCACTAGTCCTCGACTTCCAGCCTCTGTGCTGTTATTCATCTACATAATCGGAAGTGTCAGATTCATGGTTCAATTGTAGCAAAGGATGCCTCGTCACTCACAAGAATGTTTATGCTAGTGTAAGCGATCACAATCATTGTAAACCGCGAAGCCATGCATGATAGCAACACTGATTTTTGGACATAGTACCCGAGACCCGATAATCTGGGTATTAGTGGGAATAAGGGATAAATGACCATAAAGGTTGTACTTGATAAACGCCAGAGGTTAAGAGTTGTTGAGTGTTTGTTGAGAATCGGATATAGGACCAATTGGCTGAGAAATATAAACCCGCCCATTAATGAGAGGCAAGATGCTATTTGGCTTGCGCTATAACCAAGACCGACGTTTCCCTCACTACTCGCTGCTGCGAATAATGGAAAAAGCTCGTCGAAGATAATAGAATGAAGGCACATGATGCTATTCAAGATAAGACTAGTTAGTTATTTACATAAATCACTAATCTAGAATATACATACCTTGCTCCCACAATGCACCAAAATGCAGCTTTTTCGATTTTAGGCTTTTTTATTGTGTTTTCATTTGTTTTTTGGCCACCGCGATGTTCACCTGTTGGTGGTGCCGAAAGTAATGGCTGTCTTTCTCCGTCTTCTCCAGATGAAATAATGATACGACTCCGTACAGCAGCATTTGTCTCATCTAAGAGGAATACGCTAGCAATAAATGTGCTACCGCTGAGCATAGCTCCAACTATACAAGGCAATAGGTACGGGTATGTAACGAATATTTGGTTTGGGCCAGCAATTCCTAGGCTTTGGGCTGGGTTCGATAGAGATCCGCCAATTAGTGGACCCACTAGAACTCATAGTTTCGCACGTCAGCAATCTTAACAAACAATGTGAAGAGAAATTTCTTATGAGCGCTTCAATAACGCACCTACAAATCCCAACGCACTACAAAATCCAAATAACGAAAATGCTTTTGCTTGATCTAAGTTCAGTTGGACGGCCAATTCTCCAACAGAAGTCCTTGCGACGGCGATATTACCTGTAATTGACGTTAATAAGAGTAGACGAAGTTGGCTATCAAAGACTAAGGTGTTTTTAATACCATTCAGAATACCACAGAAACTCCTAAATAAGATCGCATAGAAAAGACTTTGTGAAGTTCCAAAGAGAACCAGAGACACGGTATTTCCGAAAAGCCCAATCAAAAGAATATATCTTCTACCGTATTTATCGGAAAGCGCGCCCCAGATCGTCGTCGTCAACATCTGGGCAAGATAAAATGAAGAAGCTGTAAACACGTTGTTAGTAACCGTTAACTCAAAACATTGTGGATAGACGTACTGATAAAACCCGCTCGAGATCCGATAAGTCTTTCATCTTCGTTAAATCCAAAGTCACGGACCATAAAATAAATGAAGGGTAGTAAAATCGTCGAAGAAAGCGATTCTGATAGCACGACGAGGCCAATTAAGAATAAAATCCTTCGAACATGAAAAGGGCCATCCTCGCGGCGCTGAGCACTGTCTAACGACATATCTAATATCCGCTTCAAAATTTGCACTCTAAAAAATGCGTCAATGTAGTCTTTCTTAATTTTATAATCTCTATGCTGATTTTTACTTGAAATACCCAGAGATATATAGCTGAGTCTTTGGCATCCTATGGTACTATAGGGCTATTCGACATGCAACATGCAACACAAGCGCCTGGAGTCAGGAACTAAAAACTTAAAACGGTTAAGACACGATTGTGCATTTGCGACGGTACTCCCGATATGCAGCCTTAACGTTTTCTGTCAAACAAAAATAACTCTTAATACCATTCTGTAAGTCATTGATGTTTTGTTGTAGAGCAGCGTTTCTTACAAGAGGTCCGCTTCTTGGTTTTCCCATCTACCCTTGTCGTGGATGGCCGACCCTTGCCGCTTTTGTTCAAATGCTTGCTTTTTCCTTGGTTTGTAAAGGAAATTCGCTTCCTGGTTCTCACACATGCTGCAGCCTGCGGAGTGACAGCTGCACCGTCGGACCTTCCCGTAATGTTTGAGATTTCGTGGTCGTTACATGCCATCTTCTTTCAAACCTGCTCGAGATTGCTGTACTTGCGCAATCACTATGTGGCGGGGTTCAAAAAGACACTATCTTGACCAGGTACATTAAGCGGGCCTCATACAATTTGTCAATATTCCACTTTCTCCCGCACTTGAAGTGGCACAGATCGGACAGCAGCCTCAGAAGATGATTAATTATTCGCTGGCACACTTAATTTTTGTGCAGATCCGCTTGGCCGGCTGCATCACTACCTAAACTTTCACCGCAACGCCGCTCCATAAGATATTAACTCGGCGGCCACAGCATATACTGTCGGGCAAACAAGTCAACTTAAATACGTCTACTTATAGCTTCCGGGTAGATATCTGAATGGTTACTTTGCAAAATCATTCAGCCCACACAGACTTCTAAGCAAATATTCTCTAAGCAAAATAGAATCAGCCTAAATAAACAATGCAGGCTCTTAGTCTTATCATTCTCTTAACCTCCTTGTTGACGCCCGCTTTCGTCAACGGGCAGTCTCTATTCCATGGCACGACTGTCATGATTCAGCCCTTTAAGGGTCGACACCCATCGAATGCAACCTATGAAACCGCAAATTTTTATTGTTACTTTTCGTTGGAGCATTTACAATATGTTAGCTTCGGCTGGTAAGCGATCAAATTTGCTTTTGTTTTCAAAGCTAGGTCTTAGTTCCTAATTTTGATACCCTGGTCATTTAGGTTTTTAGGTGGTAGCCCTGGGGACTTGGATGGTTCCGGGTGTCATCCTCGCCCAGAATCTTATGGTTGGTGGGAGTACTCAACGAGCGCAGACTGCACCTCAGATGGGAGAGAGTGCAGGGTGCATGCCGTCAACTATTTAGTATCAGATACATCGGTACCCTTCATCGACGACGATTACGTGGTACTACAGCCTTTTGCTATCGGAAACTCGAACGCGGAGACATTGTATGTCTCCTATTTCGATCGACCTGGCGGTGCCCATGCGGTGGGTAGTCGGAGGGTTTTGGAAGACGACGCTTGCGAAGATGCATTTACCACCATTCAGGAAATAGTGAAAGAGAGAAACGTACCCCTAGGTTTCGAACTCACAAACCCATGTAGGCCAAAAGCTAAGAAGGAAGCTTTTGGTCAGAAAATACTGTCATAATTTGTTAATCTTTGATTTCTCCGCGGATATGCAGGTACCTTTTGGCATTTATCATGTTCATATAATTTTAGCGAAAATAGAATTCTGCTTGACACAATTCATGTGCTCTCTAATACAGGTGAATGATGCATGTAAGTTTTACGCGAGAGAGTCTTAGCCAGTTCTAGGCGGGCTTCAAAAGGCAGCTAGTCTAATGATCTGAATCCCCACCCATCTTAGGACCGGCTCGGCCTTTATATTCTTTAATTTCCTTATACCGCTCTTCAAAATCTGATAGACGCCATCGCAGCTTGGCGAAATTTTATTGATATCAACATTTCCTCTTGTACCGATGCTTAAAAGAGGACAAATATGCCCTGAATGGGTCGCTGCGGTACATATTGGCTGGATGGTTTAGCAAATTACATTAGACTAGGTAAATATACCGTCTGCGACTGCTTATCAGCTATGAATGGTGATTGAGAGTGGAAAGAACATAAAGGATTTCTCGTATCCCTTTCTACATCTTCGTTACACAATAACTCTCAAAATTACGCAATTTTAGTGCCACCCTCGCAGCCACCTTTGCGCAATTAATTCAACGATAATAGTCGCAAAATGAAGAGTGATCTCTCGGTACGAGACTGAGTGATCCAAGATCCAGTAATGTTACTAAAGCTACCAGCTCTATCGCCAATAGGAGCAGCAACGAGCTTCAGCAACTACAGTCAGAGGTAGTCAAAGCCCCACCACCAAGATTTTAAACTTGGTTTCATGATGGAAACCCTGTACTAGTAATTATAAAAGATCCTCGGACAAGTAGGAGGCATATTATGGCTATCAGTATTTTATGTTTAGATAAAAAAGTAGAAAATTTACGGTACAGAATTGTTGGAATTGATCGGATTCTACAAAGATAGGATTGAAAATGCTTAATATTCTGGATAAATAAGATGGCAACGCTGAGGCTAGACCTTGATTTTAGCTGGATTTCTATGGATCGGGTCGCGGTGCCTTTCGAACAGAGAAAGCTCCTTTTGATATGGTCGAGGGGCTACTAATTTCGCTTGTGGGTAATAAATGCTAAATGCCGAACGCTACCGCTGATAAAAATAATTAGTCATCGGAGCTCCGAGAAAGCTGTAACCACCGCCATAGGTATTCCCGAAATGAACGAATCCTCGCCCACTGACAATATTATTGTGATAAATATTGCCCCTACCCCCGATTTGAGGAATGAAACCATCCAAATATTCGTCTCCGAATTTCACACACCCTTCTCCCCCAATCTCATTCCCAATAAATATATGCGTCGATGGCTCATTCAATCGCATTTCGAGTCTGCGTCTGAGGACTCCATCAGTGTTGGCGGATGCTTTGATAACCAACTCTGCTGGGATATTATTCTGTGTAATCAGAACGTCCAGTTCGTCCTCGCACAAAGCTTCCTGTCTCTCTACGATCGTGCCCGCCGGGCCGTCAGGTGCTTCTGAAGGAAATAGCTCTAGTAGTCCGTCGATCAATTCAGTAACGGCATCGAGCAATTTGTTGAATCTATCCTTGTCGTAAACCGCCCATATCGTCTTTTGGAACATGCGAGTGTTCCTCTGTCTCTGCGATATGACTTTCCTGATAGTAGTGACAAATTTTCTGACGTCTCGACTGGTACCCTCAACGGGGTCGTAGAGAGCAGGGTTTCCCTCGTATTTAAGCGATAATTTTCTGGTTTCTTCAAAGAGGTATTTGATTCTTTCGAGAATCCTAAGCGCTGTTTCGCCGTCTCGAGCGGTCCCTATATCCCTTTTTTCATCCTGAACAGCTGCTGCCCATCTCGATAGTCGCAGTCTAGCAATACTTAATCTTGTCAAAGCGGTTTCATACTCTTGACCAAAGGTTTTGCCGAAGTGCACGCACTCGCAGAGACCAATCACGGCCGAGAATATTGTCGCGAGGCTTACGCCACCAATTACGAGTCCCACAATTTCCGCCATGGAGAGATGAGGGACTCCCAAGAATGAGAGTTCCAGAATAGGTAGCGACGCCGAAGCTTAAGGAGACTGTAGATATTCAGGATTCATGTCAATCCTTAGGTTAGTGGTTTTCTGGCGAGAATATCTCGCTTTTAAACAATCTAACTTACGATATATATCTTTTGCCTCTTTAAAACACCCTACTGTGATACCATGGTATTATTTACCGTATCATTGGGTGAAAGCCTCCATGGATTCTGGATCGAACAACCGGGTTTCTCCTCCTGCTATCGCATGTTCACAGTTTGAAGGTTGGGGAGATTTAGAAGAGAACGCAATGACGGACAGTGAACCCAGTGCTATTTATTAGCCTATCAGTAAGTTTAGATAAAAGCAATTATCCTCCTGAGCCTCTCGCAGAAAACACAGCCCCGGCTACATACCGCCTATCGGGTTACGTTGGTGACCAGCATCCAGCATCGGATTGAGCAGGTATCACCCGATAGGCAGTTCCACGGAGTAATTTTTTGCACAAAGCCGGGTGGTTTGTCATACCATTACTGCTACTCATCGCTTTTTATCTGCGAGAAAATCACACCGACAGAAATATTACGGTCACAAAATTGCGGAAGTTGGCTAGCCTTGCGGGTATTTGTGGAGGATCGATCTTCTAGAAAATCAAAGCGAGGAAGATGCCTCTAAGAAAAGGATAAGGGTTGTTACCTGGTTCTCAGAATTCCGACCCCGACATGCGCTATGCCCTAGCCTGAATTCCGAGCTCTGCCCCAAACATTGCTTGGTCCAAGGTCAAAGCCTAATCCGCGGATTTTAGAGGCTATTGGGGCGTGCATTGACCAGTCTGCAATATGCAGCATGTGCATCAAGAAGGTCCATTCATATACCGACACAACTCCAGCCTTGCACCAATAAACGCACGGCAACGTGTCATGGAAACAATTAAAAGAAAAATTAAGGGAGAGAGAAAAAAAAAAAAGATTCCGCCACTTCGATTGTGACAACACTTGACATTCCAATCACAAAAGCTCTCGCCATCCAAACAAGAATCCCTTTGCTGACATTTCTGCAATGATCGTTCAGGCCCACTCAGTTGGCTTGGCGACGCGAAATCGACCCAAAGGTTCGCAAGGCGCACTTGAGCTAATAACCATTGTACTGTTTCAAAAACGCTGTAATGAAACCGGAGACGAAACGGGACGGGAATAGCAACGTTTTGAGACGAAATTTAAATAGAATCGGGAATGGCGGTATGAGCTTCCGAAAAGTTACCGAGCAATTGATCTCCCGATCAGGTAAGCAGTTTTACCCTTTTCTTACCAAAGGAAATATACTCAACTTCGATAAAATAAAGATAGCGATATACAAAGCTTCTGTACGATTTGCAAGAGCAGCCTCGAAAGGCACGGTACCTGTACGATATCAATGCAACTTGATCGAAATGACAGGGTTTCCCACCCCAACCTATCCCACTATCTGCAGCTGGTCATCAGGTCAATGAAGAGGATGCATCGACGGAAGAATTAGAAAAACAAGAGGGGTTCCAACTTTCAGTGATGAGGCTGTTATATTTGAACCTATAATCTAGATTGGGCTAGGTGTCATCATGTTAAGCAATCGTCCCTGAGTTCCAAACTCGACTAACGATCCAGACTTGGTTGTTCCAGATAAACGTACAGCAAATCATGCATCATCCTTTTTCACGAGCATAACTGGTTCTCTTCGGTTCCAATGCGTGTCAATGGAAATGACAGGCACACGGGGATATGCATATGAGAGCATGGCCCAAGATTTAAGCTCTCGAATTCCCGGCTCCGTCCCTATCATGGGTATCCGGAATCCAGCTTCCCCTTAGAAAGCAAACCTTACCAGCAGCAATATCCTCCCTCTCTAAGCTCAGCGAATACTCATCTTTCAGATTGTGGAATCAAAAATTGCTTTACAAGGGTGCAAATGCAACAGGCTTCTAGCATGATTTACCGAGACGGGCCACTACCAGCGCCTCCAAGGGAGAATAACCCAGTAGACGTGGAACCGGCTCCTCATACCTATAGTGGTATTTACGCAACTGGGAATTCTCACCTTGGAGCTACGTATACCTATGGCGGGCTTGCTATCAATGGCAGTTCCTCAAACGAGGACAAGGACGTGAGCCGTCTCGCGTATAAACTCGCAGAGTCCGCAATCCTCAAGGGAGCTGCGAAAGACCAAGCTCGTCTTCGTCCAAACGAAATGACCCCATGTCCTGTCCAGCCTACGAGAAACCACGTCGCTCCTGCCCGGGCACCAAGCGCGTTTGGGGAGAATATACCACTACAATTTCAATCACCTATGGCACAGCCACCAGCTACGGTGCAGCAGAGCTACACGCGTCCGGATAGGCCATTTCCGAATAAGACCACCTCCAGCGGTATAAGTGAGAACTATTTCCTTAATTATCAAAGGATTCTGAACCAAAAATCATCAGCATCTACCCAACAGCGCCTGCGCCTCAGTATCTGCTACTGGTGTTGTGTTATAAGCATAGTTGGTTATCCTATCGCAAATACAGTCTCAGTATGAGTTGACAAACAATGGCAGAGCGATCACCCATTCAACTTCTTGTGTATCGTGTCGGAGAGAATAGAGCTAACATTTGGCGCGTATCCTAGACTTTCGTTCAATTCGTAAGCAGGTTAAAGAGACTGGAAACAGCAAAAACGAAGACGAAATGCTTTTTTCAGAAGCCGAGAATATTTACGAAGCCGATTTAACCGAGGATCCTAACCCTGAGAGGATTGAGCATTATGAAAATTTGATTAATCGCTTTAGACAATGCAAAGAGACCCAAAACGCGAGCCGTGACGATAAATGGGATTTCGAGTACCGTTTGTGCTTGGCCGGGATTCACCGTCTTGGCGGACGCGCATATGCTGCGATGGGATCAGGGAACGAGAATTGGAGAAAAATTTGGGATGCCTCTCTCGAACAATATGAAGCTGCCGTTGACCAGATACAAGGGGTAGACGACAAATTTATCCCGGATGAAAAGAATAAGATTCGGTACGAACTGATGCAAGTTTTCATTTTGATAGGTCGGGCCGCCGTTGGCGTCGCCAAGTTGATCCTCACGAGCCAGGATGTTGCGGGGGTGGTGGAGCACTTAGAGATGGCCACTGTAGCTTCCAACGTGGGAATGGCGAGATATGAATTTGAAAGTTTGCTGAAGTGCCACACCGAACTGAAGGAACATCCAATTGTCGGGGAGTTTAAGGAAATGGACGAGGCATATGACGAGGTTAAGGAGTATATTGGGTCCGATTGATTATCATGATCATGTACGTAACAGACTGCATGCACGGCTGTCATCCGAGAAATTGAAAATAATCCTCTTTACGGTTAGTGTCGGCGAGAACTCATCGGGTAGGAATTCCTAGCGGTCCTAGTTTTCCCCGATGCGATAGCGTGCCTATTTACGAGCGATGGCTCCAGACAGACCGTGCGATCGAATGCTCCATAAATCCATCACACACCCTGACTCCCTTTACATCATTATAACCTAGCTACGATGTCGTATGCGTAAAGGAAACCATCACGAAAGTCAACATCAATACTCAGTCCTCTTTATCATTTTGGGTCTACATCTAGATCTGTCCGATCGCCGTAGCGGGTGACGCACAGCTGCCTTGCCTGGCCTGCATGGATGCTGCAGGAACCGGTCTTGACATTCCAACACCAATCGTGGTCGGTACGGTTGTGATCAATCGTTACTTTCTCCACCTCGAGGGTTCTCATCAGCTTATATTCCCGTCCGCCAGTCCAAGCCAAATGAATCGAACAGATGGGCGTGTTTCGCCGTCGTCATCATCTGGCGATGAGCTTGAGGGTGAAATGGAGGATAGGATCGAGGCTCCTTCGAGGTCTTTGTCACCAATCGGTTGGCCATTTGTTAGTGGGCTGGCTCCTGTGACGATCCCATCGCACAACGCAAATGCCCCCACAGCACCCCCAACCTTGGACCCGGAGGCGTTAATGAAGGAATTTCTGGCCCACCTCCGGGAAGCTAGCGAGTTCCGTTCCCGCAGAAGAGGTGCTCGAGACATGCTGGCCCACTGCAAACCCCGCCTTGCATATGTTAATGGGTACCTCAACCGCACTACTAGCGGCGCTGATTTGGATCCTTACATTGGAGTGCTCTCTGTGTTTCGAGGGGAGCTGTATTTTGACCAGGCTCGTGCGTACCTTCTGGCTTGCGAGAGCCCGTTCAGCACCTCGTATTGTGACCGTCTCAACAAAGCCCGTGCAAACGCTACATATGCCCAGCACGATTTCACAAGAGTTTCTAGCGGCAACAGCTACTACCGCGATCACGCAAATACAATGCGACGTCACGTTTCTCAACTTATGAGGGAAATCGATCGAAAATCACAAACACAAGGGCCTGCTCGACGACCTTCGCTACGGGTATCCGGAGAAAATATCGACGTCTTCATCCCTCTGGAACGGGAGCCGATAAATTACCATGCTTCTGAAGCTCCCAACGGTGTCGCCTTTTTGCTTGCGTGCATCTGTTTGGCCTTTTTTTGTACCACTCTTTTCCCACGTGGTGGTTAACTCTGTAACAGTCGGGATGGGCGAAATGGGCGTACCTCGGACGGGCTTCTCCTCATGATACCATTTATACGGTTTTTTGATCTTTATTCTCTTGACATCACATGTCTGTTTCTCTCATTGTTTGTCTTCTCATTTTTATCTCTGCATTGCGTATCATGGTGGTATTTTGATTTATTTACTGAATATCGGTGGTCTCTCTCACGTCTCTTTCCTATTTCTCTCCTTTTTAGTAATGAAAAATATCCATGGAGGCAGACTACGCAGTCTTTTTTCCCCGCTCTTCTTCTGCATTACAGCATAATTCATTAGAGATTTCTTGTCTGCTTTCGCTATTGTCCTCAATGTTAAACGTCTCAACGCAATTTGAGATACCGAAGGTAGCCTGACCTAGGGAGCAAGGAGTTCTGTAATTTGAATTCCCTTGCCTAGGATGTGCCTAATCTTTCCTTCTGAACGCATAAATTTTGAGTTATTTTACGAGAGCTAAAATAGAATAAAATATTCCGATGCAATGCTACGTATAGATCCGATCCGTTCAACTCAAAAAGTGACAAGATAGATATCAAGATTGCTGGCGCGGTACCCTCGATATAAAAGCTAGTTTCTTCCCATCTTCCCTTACGATATTTTAATGCAACCCAGCCCTCTTAACACATCAGCTAATATTATTTAACGATAACTTAAACCAAATGCTCTGATTTAATCCAAAGTCCGCTACGTATACCGGCAGAATGCAGTTGACATCCATCGTCACCGTCGCACTCCTCGCTCTCGTTGGAGCTGCAAAGCCAATCCCAGACAGGCATACAGGTATATGTCAATAGCTCTTCAGAGGCTTACTTGACAGCCTAGATGGATGTAGCTTATCTCACTGACCAATGCGTTTTCTTTGTCCGTTTTTAGATGCCCCCAACACCTCACCCACCCCTTTACCTGCCGGTCTCGATATTACTACCCGTAAGTATCAGAATCCCACTCTTATGGTTATACAACATCCAAAATGCGGACATCGAGACGATAGAATGTCTGTGAAATGGGATAAGGTCCTATATGGACAAAATGGTGTCACTGGCCAGAGCTTAGACCAAATACATATCCTGTGGAGCGTGAGCCGCTCGTGAATGAAGTGCTTGGGTGTGTTGGCTAGTCGTTATAACAAAGGTTGACTTACACTTTGCCTAAATTTAGTCATAGAATGCGACTTTGGCGTCGAATGTGCGATGGAAAAAGGAGAGAAATGCATATATACTGAGAATGACGATTTGGGGTTTAGGGACTACTACTGTCGCAACTTGGACACGGAACCCCAAGCAACCAGTGGCTGATCTGCTGGGAATGTTTGCTGTAACGACTGGAAGTGTAATCACATTGGCAGTCAACGTCGAATGGTATGGTAAGCTAGCATATTCTTAGAATAATATATATCAGTAGAAAAACACATTGAGTATTATAGTTTAATCTATATATGTATTTACTTAGGTAGCTGAGTATATATACCTACCACCAGAAGGTTGTGGAAGGTATATGGACCTCCGGGTATCATAGTACAATCCACCGTCTAGTGAAATCAATCATGACTTTTCGAGGTTTCATGTAGTATGGAAGCTCTTATGATCCTGGACCGCCCTACGAAGAGCCTCTCCTCTTACAGATAAATGAGCTCTCCGGCCGCAGTGCTCGGGGTAAACAGCACTATAGGCAGGCCCTTGTCGAATGTCGATGATGGAAGACGGCATTTCATCTTCCCCGATGAGGTACAAAGTTCCCGACCCGTCCTCGCAGTTGCAATCGGGCCAGATAACAACTGCAATTTCAAACCAGTTAGCTCAGCCAACAATCCACCGGCGGCTAACAGCATCGAATATTTGTAAGTGAAAGATTTCGAAATAAAACTTACTTCCAGCCATACGGTATTTCTGAAGCTCTCGCACAAGACTAGCTGGATCGCTATGGTCAAAATAGAATGGCGCGCCTCGTTTTCTCGTGGATTCGTTTCTCATGGTCAGGGACAGCGGAATTCGATTCGGCAGACTCACCGACTCCGTATACGGATCGTAGCGACGATATTGTGAAGAGAAATATTGACCCATATTGATAGATTTGAAGATAGATTATAAAGGGAAATGGGCAGTTTTCAGTGGAATATTAGAATAACCTTTGAGTAGCATTGGATATGCTTAGCTATATATCTAATAATACCAAAATCGTAGGATTCCTTGATACCTGTCTAGTGTTGTACGGGGTACTGGTTGGCTAATTATAGCCTGGTGTGAGACATCACCAGCGGATGCGCCACCGCCTCAAAACAGCTAATGCCCAATCAGTGGCGCACACAAGGCGCATGTGTCGACATGGATCGCGAGAAAGATCTAAAGATCCATATAAGAAAATTTTGTCATGATCATAAACATTAACATATCCTAGCAGATACATCTCTAAACAGCGCTAATAGTTATTTCAAGTACAATTTTGAGACCTCGTAGTCAATAATATATTAGTACTATATCCGAGAGAAAATTTTGAGAAACCAATTCAACGCCTTCTAGGTATCTAAAGTCGCATATCTATATCCTCCAATTCAAAACACAGAAAAGTTATACCAATCCAAATGGTCAAACCAGCAAAAACATTGTAATGCATTAATAAATTCAAAAATCAGCGTAAAGATAGTTCGATCGCCTCACAGGCCGCTATCAAACCATTGGAAGTGGATTCAAGCTGAATAAAGCGTTGTCAGTTATTGGATTAAAAGTTGGGAATCTACTTAGCACCAAGGTGTTTATGACTCACATTTTCTTCCATGAACAAATCAAAGTGATTTCCAGGAATTGGAAGCACGTCGGAGATCAGTTGGCAGTCTGCTTTCTCCCAGCCCAATGCAGTCAATTCGCGGAAATAGTCGACAAGTGCTATGCTCTTCTGCGCGTTGGTCTTCTTTGTCGTTGGTGAATACTCTTCAGCTTTGAGTAGAGTAACATGGGGAAGAAATTTTGTATTCGATTCTTCGTATAGTAAGGTGCAGTTCTGTCCTTCTTCGCCGTGCCAGTCTCCAGTGCTAGTTGGAGGCACGTAATCTTGCAACATTCTCACTGCAACTTTCATATTAAGTTGCACCAATAACCTGATCTCCAGACGACAATGATCGTGAAACCGTAATCGCGGCTCAGAAATCATGCCCTCGGGTAGTGAAACGGGACATGGACTGTCAATCATGATTGTGCCCGCAATTGGTCCGTATGGGTATGTTCCGAGAGCTCGAGTAATCTCCAACGCGATCAACCCGCCCAAAGACCAGCCTATATCTCATGATCATCAATTAGCTATCTTGCAGTTTATAAAGTTGTGGATGAACATTTGCTCCTCTTACCTCCAATAATGAAAGGACGTCCATGAAAATCAAGCAACTCAATTAGTTGAGCGTATATCCTTGCCATTTCTGGAATCCCTCCCTTGAAAGCCCGGCCGCTATAGAACCTTGGATTATGAATCCCATAGACCGGGCGATCTAAACTCTTCAGACCATGGTAGGAATAAGTAGTTCCACCACCGTCGTGTATCAGCACAAGTGGTATTCCAGAGCCATACGGTTGTATTATGCTAGGATTCTGCTCCATAAAAGAAACGCCTGGGGCGCTCTCGCTGACCGTCATATGTCCGATATAAAAAAACTCAAAGGTAAAATACCACAATTTATATATAAAAAAAGAAAAAAATTAAAACTTAGATCAAGGCTACGTAGTTGACATAGATGATGTACTAGCTGGCAGGCACACAAGAGCTAGAGAAAGCAGAAGCTAGTTCGATGCTCTACGGTTACTCCACGGCATAATATATTCTTTCAGGTAACGTATATAACGTTAGAGGTACAGCTCGTCATTTTACACCTGCGCCTAGCTCGTTGATCAGCTCATTGGCAATCATTGGCAATGGATATACCCCGTAGTGCGAATCGCAAAAGCGAAACAGAATTTGTACTGAAACAATGACGGATACGGCGACCACACAAGATGTCGGCGCTCTTCTCGAAAGACGAAAGTCTTAGGCGAATTAGCTAATCACCCGTGTGGCGTTCGGGAATCACCGCTACTACCATTGTTTTCGCAATTTTCGATCCGAATTCTCAAGATCCTAGTGATAAGGCTGATGCCGAGTGTTCTCTGGTCCCTGACGACATCTCGATTACTGTTCGCCAACGGTGAAACCGTATTTGCTGACGCCCACGTTTTCGAAGCAAGAACCCAATTTGGACTAATATGAAGCCATATACTTTATATTTTCCTTAGTGACTAAAAGAAACAGAATCTTCCCTGCTGCCCAGCTGCAGCTGCTGCGCAAGAAAGCTGACGGGCCTGCATAGGCTGCGGTGTCGTTGTAAGATCAACAAGACTCTTACCGCATTTGCTATCCCTTCCATTTGTGGTTAGCGCGGTCCCGACAGCGGGGATAGCTCGACAGGGGTTGGCGAGCGGCGGCGATCTGGCCGCCTAGCACTCAACACCAGCAAATGACACAACAGATTCGGGTTCATTATGGAGATGAATTCCGGGCAGTCTCAAGGCCGCTGGACTGCGATGTCATATTCCCGCTTCATTTCGAACGCTCTTAGAGGGGCGAAATGTTTCAGTGGCCGACCAAGCAAACGAGAGCACAGGAATTCAGGCCGCCTATTTACAATTCCTCCGACTTATCATCTATTATCAGTCGGTTAGCTACACTTGAGCGGCCTAAATATACTCGAGCATTATGTTCCTGCGGCGGCTTCAGGATTCAGAATGCGGGTTATATCAACCTCAATGTTTTCTACTTTATGGTGGAATACCAGACTTTCAAGACAGAAGCCAACAATATCCTGTGCAATCGACAAATATTTGGCCAGTACAATAATTCGACTGCATTCAACTCCTCTTCAAGATGTCTGTCGCTCACCACAATGAAAAACTGCCAGAGGCAACAAATTATGCATCTGATCTCGAAGCAGCGAAACCTGCTAGCGTCGAAAGTGGTGCCGAAAGCCAAAACGAAACCGATGGAAATAGTGGTGCCACTGAAAAGCCAGAAGCCCCCGGTGCTAAGGCAGGCTTAACTCTAACACAATTCTGGATTGTGATGGTTGGGTATGTATCATTTCTGCCCAGGACCTTTACAATGCCAAGCGACTGAATTGCTAATATTTTTGTTGGCAAATAGATTGAACATTGGCATGCTTCTTACAGCCTTAGATTTCAATATTGTTGCACCTGCTGCACCGATCATCTCGTCACAGTTCAACGAGTTTACAAATTCGGCATGGTTAGGATCAGGGTTCCTGATTTCGTTCGCCCTCGTGCTTCCACTGTACACAAAACTCAGTGATATATTCGGGAGAAGGAACTTGTTTATTTTTGGGACCGTTTTGTTCATTATTGGCAGCGCGTTGTGCGGGGCCTCCCAGTCGATGGACATGCTTATATGGTCGAGGGTATTGCAGGGAGCCGGTGCAGGAGGCATATACGGTTTAGTAAACGTTAGTCACACTGCTTCTCGGTTTTCCACCAGATGAGATCAGCTCTAACTTGGTTTTGTAATAGGTCATTATCACGGATTTGGTCCCATTGAAAGACGTGGGAAACTATTTGGCCACGACTGCCCTGGTCTGGGCCATTGCAGATGTCGCTGGACCAGTAAGTTCTCATCATACATTTTTTCTAGATTTACAATGCATGATTCTAATAATTTACACCAGTTGTTGGGTGGTATCTTCTCTCAATATGCAACCTGGAGATGGTGTTTCTACATCAATCTTTGCATCTCTCCAATCAGTCTCATCGTTACCGTTATCTACCTACGCCTTCCCGCTCCAAAAGTAGCTATAATGGAGAGATTAAAGAATCTCGACTATGTTGGGATGATCACCATGCCCGGAGCAACTGTATGCCTTCT
Source organism: Orbilia ellipsospora (assembly GCA_036971675.1). NCBI lineage: Eukaryota > Fungi > Ascomycota > Orbiliomycetes > Orbiliales > Orbiliaceae > Orbilia > Orbilia ellipsospora. Next base: position 1,762,374 of record JAVHJO010000003.1, read on the forward strand.
TCTAGCATTGCAATGGGGTGGCAATACATTTGCCTGGTCTGACAGCCGAGTCATTGGATGTTTTGCTGGTGCGGTTGCACTCTTCACCATTTTCTTGGTCAACATTTTCAAATTCGCCAAAGATCCTCTCCTACCAGCATACTTTTTCACCAACCGAACAATTCTAGCAATTAACGCAGCCGAATTCTGCTTTGGTGCGAATCTGATCGGTATGATGTATTATGTTCCACAGTTTTTCCAGATTGTCTTCGGAGACAGTGCGCTCATCTCTGGTGTTGGATTGATCCCAATGATGGTCGGCTTGTTGATTGGAAATCCCATTGCGGCTCAAATCACAAGTAGGAAAGGAATGAGCAAGATCAACATCATCTGGGGTGGTTTGATCATGGTCTTGATGTGTGGTTTGATTACTAGATGGAACACGCACACATCCAGAGCAGAAGCTGTGGTATTATTGGTGTTCCTGGGTATCGGACAAGGTGCTGTCTTTTCTGGGTTACTTCTTACTGCACAAGTTGCAGTACCTCCACAAGAGTAAGTTTGGCATACCATATTCACCTCCTTGAATTCATTAGCTAATAGTTTCTAGAATTGGTGTTGCAACCGGACTTGTTATCTTTTCTCAAACCGTGGGTGACATCTTTGGTGTAGCAGTATTCTCTACACTCTACATCAACAAGCTCCACACCGCACTATCCCGAATTTCGGAATTGACAGCGGCCGATATTTTGGACATCTCTCAAAATATTCATGCCATTAGGAAAGACTTTACAGGTCAAACGCAAGAAATGGTTATTGATGCTCATGCAAAGGCTCTTCAGAATGGCTGGTGGTTGATGTTCGCCTTTGCTGCTGCAATGGTCCTTTTCTCCCTGATTGCGAAACAAAATAAGTTCGCTTAAAAATCACAGGCTATTCTATTCTATCGGTTCGATTTTTTATTTTCTTGATACGATTTATTAATGTTGCTTGTATCGTTTTGTGTATAAAAGCATATAGAGATTTGATTATGACGAAGTTATGTACATCTCTGTATATATATATTTACAATTTAAACAAATCGTTCGAATACCCGTTCGAATACCTATCAAGCCGGATTACCGCCGATACCTGTATTCAACAGGAGATTTGGGCTCCCCTTAGTATCTTTGACCACGCCCTTAAGTGCCTGTCCAAGAATGAGCTTCTTCATTCCCAATGGGTCATCTCTGAGCTCTGGGTGCTTCGCCAATTGGCTTGCGATAACACCAGCCGTTATTGGAGCAGCAAACGATGTTCCAGAGTCCGCTCTAAACTGAGGGCCCGTTTTCTCGTATCTATACCAATCCGCAGAAGTCGGGCCCGTCACATTTACACCAGGTGCAAAGAGGTCAATACAAGTGCCCCAATCAGAATTTTTTGCTCTAGTATCCGTGACATCCGTAGAACCGACTACGATCAGGGATGGGATATCTTTGACATATCCGGCAGGAAAGTTATTGCAAGCGTCAAAATCTGCGTTATTTGGTGCGATAGTAATGTGCATGCCAGCCTTTGTTGCGTTAACCATTGCTTCCCGTAGCTTCGCGTCGAATCCAGGTACAACTGGCATTTCGGTTTTATCATAGCCCCAGGACAGGTTCATAACAGAACCTTTGAAATCCTTCTGCTTCTTACGCTTATTGTGGAACTTCAGCGCGGCTTGAAGGCCCTTTATTGCTGCATTTGCTTCCATTGCAGGATCAAATTCTGGCATTTGCCCGGGTCCATCAGTGATCTCTACTGTTTGGATCTTAAAAGCCCAAAGCGAGGCCTTTTTAGCAACGCCATAGGTGGTTGACCCAATGATACCACCGACCAAAGTTCTAGACAAGATTTATCTGTTAGTGGATGTCCTTTCAACGATAATGTGTGATCAGAAAGAAGTTAGCAGTAGTGAAAACTTACTCATGTCCAGAAATATCCCATAGATCATCGGGGAAAGCAGTGAAACGGGTCTTCGCTCTACCCTCGAACTCTGGATGCAGCATGTCAATTCCGGAACCAATAATGTAAACGTCAACACCTTCGGCTGTATCCCGTGTATCATATCGGTACTTGAAATTCAAAGCTATATCATTACGTCCTTTGAGGTCGATTGGATTTGTGCTGGAGATTCTTTGAAGACTCCAAGGTGCGGTACTTTGCTGAATGATGGTGGTAGCATTCACATTCCTTTTCAAGATTGGGAATCTTGAGTTGGATTCTGACGTTGGGATAGCATTGATTGGCGCGATTGATATGAGAAGGGAAACTGTGGAGTAGAGAGGGAGCGATCTCATCTTGAAGCCTAATTAACGTAGGGCTGAATAAAAATATAATATAGCAGTAGACTGGGTAATTTTTCTGTAAAGTTTGTATTTGAATTTTTAACTGATAGTTATGAAAGAATATAATTTATGCCAATGCCCCGATACAATATATATACTACTTCAATTCATATGATCATAAGTGTACACTTAGATGCTTCCCGATCTAAAGATCTAGAACCTTTCAGGATGTCAGTTACAACTGTCAATAAGCGAATTCAAAGCTGACGCGTTTGATACAAACCTTAAAAATATACATTATGAGGACTACATGGTATCCCCTTGGTCCATGAAAATCACTAGTAAAGTTGTGTTCGTGACTAGTCTTAGGGACGCTTGGCTGGTCGCGACTCGATCCAAGGGCGACATATCCGGGAAGGTCGTGTACTATGTTAATTTTCGTCGCAACTTTGAAACATCCGTGAGGTTGCGGTGACAGGCTGCGTTAACTCGTTATCCTCTTTTGGGGGCCGCATGACGTTTCGGGGTGCTTGAAGAGTTCCCCCAGCGGACCGTCTCCTCGATTGGGCGGCACGCTCTTGCTAGATCTTAGCGTTAAACTGGAAACAAGGCCTGTGAGTCGTCTCATAAGTCTACCGGGGCTTTTTCTGTCGCTTACGGCTAAATCACAAATTTGATGATACTGCGGCCGCCGTCACCGTGATGTGTTGGGTCGACTTAGTCTCTTAGAAGCTAAACAATAATCGCTATTGACTATCTAGAAAATCTACTCAAGTAACTAGGTAAAGTAAATTCCAGTATGATGCTCTAATAGACAGTTCCGTAATTCCACTGTTGGGGCCAATATCCAGATTTCTTCCTCGAGTGGCTGACTAAAGCGACTATATGGCTGCTATATTCCCATCCTCGTACTTGGGTCTCGTTCCACCCCTCTGGTGGTTCGGCTCCCACCTTCAATAGAACTTCAACGGCCCGTCTATCTTTGAGATCGTAAGCCTTCCGGATTTCGGTATTCGCGACTTGTTCCCAGTCTCTGATGAACTTTTTCAATACTCCCAAGCATTTCACCGCCCCACCATTTGCTGCGGCGCGAACAGCCGCATTTTTATCTTCGCCTTCCAGAACAACCTTATGTTCTAGAATCCACTCCACATGCTGCGGTCGCTCTTTACTCGCCGTATCGAAAATTACCTTCAGGATCTTGCGCCTAGTCTTATTTCCCTCCATTTCATCATCTATTTTTAAACCTTTTTCAAAGTATAGTTGAACCATATCCAGCCCGGCGTACCTCATAGCCCATTTGAACGACATGACCAAATCCTCTTGGGTCACGAAATCCTTCAGACCCATCAAAAGCCTGACCATCTCCACGTTACCACTTTGCGTAGCTTGGCACAACGGCCTGCCATATCTCAATCCTTTCCCTTTTGATCCACGTCTTGGCTTCAAGTTCCCTCCATCCACACACCACAGCGCGACATTGTAATGCCCATGCGTGCAGGCGGCCAAGAAGACCCACTCCAGCTCCTGACTAACATCTTCGTAAACATCGAAATCGTCACCATAGTGTAGTAATGTTTGAACCATTTCCAATCCTCCTGCACCCGCTGCCCATCTTGGACAATCTCCGAAGCTCAGAACCCTCTCGTACTTTTCGCGGGTCTTGCTTTCCTCAAACAACTTCAATATGATACTCTGCCTCCCGAAGATTGACGTGTACCGTAAATATTCTTCTCGTCTAGTTCCACCGTATGCACATATAGTACTGTTTTCGTATGCCCATATTGCCAACTCCTCTGTTGCAAATCTCACCGCCATGATGGGGATAGGTCCAAATATCGGACTGATGTAATCTATCCGCCACGGCGTCTTTTTATCTCCAGCAGGCCGCTCTTTGATCCTTTCGCACACACGCTTGAAGTTGTCAAACTCGTAGAAGACCGTATAATACACGGCAAGAAACCAATCTAGAACCTCGTCAGTGAATTCGATGACCTCCAGTTCCTGTATCCTATCTTTTATTGCTGATTGTCTGGGGTCATAGTCTGCCTTTAATCTTGCGAAAAGGCTAGAAGCCGGTGTTTCCATTATGGTAATCCAACAGAGACATTTATGTATCTTTACTATATCCAGTGCTGGCTCGTGCGCAAGAAGCTTTTGAGATATGGTACGAATAGTCGAGACGATAGGCGGCGAACGAACTACCGAATCGATTACGCGCCTATGGAGTGCAGTGTAAGATAGCTCGTCGCTTATAGTCACGCTATTAGAATCTTTGTGAGCTTTCCGAGGGGTGTCGAGGACTTCATCGAGAGTTATCGTATCGAATAGTTCTATTCATTTATGCATGTGAGTCCTCGATAATATATAAGCTGCGTTGTGTTGCGTTGGAGGACTCACTGTTTACAAGCCGGATTTCGAGAGAAGCGTAGAACCCGGTCGTGAGAACGACATGGTTGATGATGTTGCGAAAGATCTCAACAGGTAAGCTGAGAAGGCCGATGCGAGGCTCGGAGATGGTCAGAGACTCCAGCTCTCCTGTTGGGATGGTTTTGTCCATAGTGGCGATGAGGTTGAGCCTTTGGGTTCCGTATCGATTCGCACGTTTGCTTGGGTCTATTTATGCGAGGTGGTTCAACCGACACCGCGTCAGTCAGCGAAGGCAGCAACATAACTAGTCGTCAGCACCGGAAGGCCTCGAGGCAACTCACGAAATCACGACTTCACTATGGTTCTCACAGGAAAAGAGGGTATTTAATTCTATTTCTATTCCTGTTTGCCTTTTTGCAAAAGCCCAGAATTAAAGTTACTTGACACGACACGCAATTCTATTCATGCGTCATATGGTCTTCATAACCAGCCTTCACGCCCTTCTTCCTCTGTCGCTCTTCAAACCTCTCTCTCGCCGCCACGATCCTATCTACGATCGTGCCAGCGTTTACATGCGAGAACTTGTGCTCGCCAACTTGCACAAACAAACCCATCTCTCTTGCATCAGCATATGGGTCGCCTTCGGACGGCATGAACGCCGTGGGGCCGTGGTATACAGCCTGAACCTTTGCGCCAATACCGCCAGATATCGTATTCAAGAATTCCTTAGTAGGCTCGAACGGCGCATCCAAGATGACAGCACTGACATAACGGCATTGTAAGACACACAGTGACCGCTCGAGCGCATTCATAATCGGGTAATTTAGCCCTTTCTGCTTGTTGATAGTGTAGTCATCGTGAATGCCAGCTACAACATATGGTGGTGGCAGTGATGGGTTCTTCTCCTTCTCAGCTTCGACAACCAGCCTCAAAAACTCAATCTGCCCAGAAGAAAAGAGATCGAATCCACCATCGACGTAGATTATTCGCTGTTCGGGGGTAGGATCGATACCGGCGACAAGTTTCTGAACCGAGTTCTTGGATGGAGAATATGTCCACACGTTGCTGCCAGGTGCTAGACCAGTGCTATCGGTGGCATACATTTCGAAACGTCGCATGGTGTCCTCCTCTTGCTTCAACACGGCACTGAGGTTCTTTATATGATGCTGTTTCGTACACAGCAGCATTCGACCAACGAGATCCGTCGTTGAGATTCCCGGTGTGCGTTTTACAATCTTGAAACGATCCTCAGCCTTGACAAGCCGATAGCAATCGTTACCGTCTGCGTCCGTAGTAACATCATCACCGTGAACGACGTATTTACAACCAAAGTGATTCAGCCAGGGGATTTGTGTGACGTATGGCGCGTAAGGGACCGAGAGATCCGACCACTTGCAAGCATCAACGGCAGAAACACTGCGGTAGTAAATATCAGCCGTGCGTTCGTTATTGCCAATTGAGATATATCGTGAGGAAAGTGTACCGTTCTTGGAGGTTCATGACGGTGGGTCCTTTGTTTGCTGTGATTTCCTCATCAGAGTGGATTCCGACGGCGAGAAATTTCCCAAGCTGCTTCGCTTGGAGCATAGCTCCCGCATGGCCTGTTCAACGAAAATTAGCTTGAATAGTAGCTCCGGTGGAGAACAATTTCTTACCGTGATGGCTGAAATCAAAGCAACCATCGACCCAGATACGGTCGTCGGATAAGGGAACAGCCGGGGTGTCCGGCAGCGGAGTTTCAGGTTGATCTGACATGGTTGTAATTGAAGGCTGTTACTTGAAGCTTTTGTGGAGCTCAAATTCGTGGAGGAAATGGTTGAGAATATTTGGAGCTGCTTGAAAGATGCGCATCCCCTTGTAGCTCGGAAAAATACCACCACAACACATACCCATAGCGAGCTTAGCCTTAAATAGAGCTGAGCTCTGCCTGACGGGTTAGAGCGAGACCGCAGGTATCTATGAAACTGAATCATTCTCCTTACTAACAGCAAAAGAGAAGTATATCTCAAAGCCACGTACAACATGCGTATTCTTTTAGTTGTCCTTTTTACATAGTCATATACACATCCGAAGATCCAATTATCACGATTGCAAACGGTCAAGCTTCAACTCGTCGAAGGCTTTGAAAGATATTGGTATGTTGATGATCACATCGAAATGACATGATATAATTAGATTTCTTTAAATCTTTAGACATGAAAGGAAGGGGTAGACTACAGGCACAGCCATAAAATAAAATGTCCCATTACGACACATCCGCATATAGTCAAAATACGGCATACGCCTGGGGTAAAGAGAATGTGAGAAAGAAAATTAAAGAAAAAAGCCGCTGATACCATGGTACCAAGTCATCCCAACCTCTACATAAGAACATCGCTTCAAATAAACCACCATAAGTAGTAAAGCTAAATATCAACCCTCTCAAAGTTAAGAGACAGTCGTAAACCACGAGTCGACAGTAACAGTCGTAGCTTGAGTCTTAACAACCGTAGCCATCGAAGTGATCACTACGACGCCTCCAGCCTTCGTAACAGTTTCGGTAACGGTCCTGCCTTCATCTACCGTGGCAGTACTAGTGACCGTAGGCGCAGTAGTAGTATCGGTGACAGTTACCGTGGTAGCGGCGTTAAGGAGGCTAGAGGGGAGGATGCAAGAACACCAAGAGGAGATTTGAGATTTTGGCAATCCAAATGAGTCGAGGGTGTTGGCTGGCATGGCTGTAGCGCGAGCAACAACATTGTCCTTCTTGATCATTTGCTTGGGTTTGAAGAGGATTATTGTCTCCGTTGCCGTGACGTGGGTGGTGACTGTGGTGACACCTGTTTTGACAGAGGTGATCGCATCGACAGCTTCAGTCGTAGTGACTGTCAAGACAGAAGTGACGGTCTTTGTCACGGTCCTATTTATGCCAAATTATTTTAATATATATATTTTTCGTACTAGAAAAGTGAATACTTACGCTGTTGGTGTCACAGTAGCCGCATAGACGGTCTTTGTAGCGCCTCCCGTAGTTCCACTCGTTCCTCCCAACCAGCTAACACAGTAACTCTTGCTGTTTATATTTCGCAAGTGCAAGAAGAATACAAGGGTAGGATTCCAGCACACAGCACGCTTGTCGAGGTCGGCAACATTCTTAAAGGGAAGGGCAGTGACGATGGATACCAAAGCAATGAGAGTGAAGAAAAGGGAAGCGGCTTTGGAAAACATCTTGTGCTGTCGGGTATATAATATTCGAGTAAAAAATACTTTTTGTAAGAAGAATAAATATGCCTAAGAAGGAATGTGGTTGCCAATGCAAAAGGCTGATTCTAGTATAGACAAGTAAAGTTATACCAGGCCAGGCTAGCTGGAGGATATTTTTTATGAAAATAAAAAAAAAAATGAACGAGAAGGAATATCCTTAGGGAATGAGGTGATGCCACGAGGGTTGGCTATCAAAAGGCATGCCGGAAATCGATTTCCTTTATAGCCATGGACATGGTTCATACCGGCGAACTCGGACAGCGATCGAAAATCATATCCATTTCTGTATTATAGCCATATCAAGCTGCCACCCTAAGGAAAAGGGAGCCTCAGGAGACGAAGTGGAAAAACATGTTTCCTTGCGCACGGTCATTGAAAAACATGAGGTGATGTTCCGCTGGCACTTGCAATGTCCTGTTGTGGGGTTTTGCAGGAGGCCCAGGCGCTGAAATATTGAAACATCCACCAGTGCGCCAAGAATGCAAATTCAGGGCTTTTGGCAAGGATTGACTTTTCAGACGACGAAAGCGAATGGACGACTCGTTCGTCTCTTGAAGAACATGACTTTAACCACGCGAGATTCCTCTCAACCCCTTATCGAATGAGGGTTGCGCTCTGGAAGTTCCGAACCGCGAAACTGGTTCGCCGGATTTCGACATAGACGAGAGGGAAAGCGAGTCAACTTTCATCAGCTGTCTGAAAACTATCGACGGATCAGACTATTGTGCTCGCCAGCCTTAATAATTTGTCCTGCTGCCTTTCATCAACGTAATATGCCCATGGGTTCAAAGATATCCCCACTGTGGGCTGTGTTTGAAGTAGTATGTGGGCTGTCAAAAACTGGAGTAAAGCACAATGGCAAAAAAAATTGGAGACCAGTGCATATATGAGCTGAAGGATTGAGCTCGAGTAAACACCCCGCAGCGACATATTAATCCAGAGGAGCTAGATTCAACACGGCCTAGTTGTCGTAAGCTCAGTTCGCCGGTAATCGAGATGTTCCTCGGTATTGGTTATCTCCCTTGTTATTATTAGGAAATAATAGAGAAATATTACTACAGTATATTAATTGTGGAGAGAAGGAACCCTGTCCTAGCATGTCCACGGACACAAGAACCCCTGTGGCTCTCGTGGGATACGGAAGTACGGAAGGCAATATTTTTCATGATGTTGAGGTCTGGATTGAGGGCTTGGATTGAGGGTTCAGCTTTTGCACGCTGCAGCAGGGATCAGTTGGAGGCCAACGTCCCGCTGTGCTTCGACTCAGGGGAACCGTATCAGCCACCATCACAAACCCCACACCTTATCACAACGAATAGGATCGCACAGCGAAGAAACGACCCTCATTGAAATTTCGAAAGTCGAACTCGGGCTAGTTGTGGGCTTGTGGAGTATTGTTTTAAAAGCACTACTATTGTATTAGATTTTGTCATCGTAGTTTTGGTGTTCTGAAATGTATTAATTATGATTGATCTATATACCAGTTTTGCGATTCAGCTACAAATGCACAGGTCTTTTCGACTCAGCTGGCTTGATGCCTCTTCGGCAACGAAAGAGAATGCAAAAACTCCACCGTCCGTGAACGCCGCTCAAAACAAAGGACAAAATAACAGAACACCCAAATGAGAGCAAGCGGCACGCCAGCATATGCTAAACCCAACTGTACTAAGAAGCGAACGGAAAACAGTCCTTCTTTACCCGTTTCAGAGACAAAAGCGAGGGAGCAACAAAGATGGCCAAAGTAAACAAGAGCAACTCTCTAGTCATGCTGTTTGTACTTCTCGATCAGAAACGACATTAGCCACTCCTCAAGATATCCTGTATCTTCTTGACCTGAGCGTCCGTCAGCGGCGGGATCTTGACTTTCAACGTAACAAACATATCCCCCTTCCCTCCAGTCTTGCTATTAGGCATTCCCTCCCCCTTCTTTATCACAACCTGTCCCGGTTGGATACCCTTATTCAACTTTACGGGTACCTTTCGGCCGTCCAGGTGCTCTATTGTCCTGTTGAGTCCACCTAACGCTTCATCCAAGCTAACATCGAGGTCGACTTTCAAGTTGTCACCATCCCTCGTGAATTTTGGATGTTTCGCTTCTTGTATTACAACCTCGACGGTTTGTTTGGTTCCCTCGGGCGTCAGCAGTACACTGTTGTGTTTTATCTTGGTACCTGCTTTGTAACCGGGTTTGATGACATTAGACAGGATAAGAGGTTCCGCGCCATTGGGTTGGGTGAACTTGAGTTTCTTGGTAGTGCCTTTGTAGAGGTCCTCCAGAGTGCAAGTCAAATTGTGAGTGTACACGGGCGCGGGCGGGGCTGAGGCGTGATGTGTAGGCATCGTTTGGCTTCTCGGTATACCGCCAAATCCGCCCGGCATCCCACCTGGCATTCCGTGCATGCCAGCAAACATATCGTCATCCATACCCCCCATGTGCATATCGGAATCGAAACTACCGCCTCTAGCGCCAAAGGGGCTGGCACCGAAAACCTTTGAAAATATGTCCTCCGCAGCAGATGGGTTGAAGGCGCCACTGAAACCACTTCTAGCACCACCACCGCCTCCTGGACCCGTCGAGAAACTAAAGGATTCGAATGGCATTCCACCGAAACCGCCCATGTTCGGCATTCCTCCCGGCCCACCTGGTCCTCCGGCTCCTGGTGGTGGCATGCCGCCATTTTTAAGACCTTCTTCGCCGACTTGGTCAAATATGGCCCGTTTTTGAGTATCGGACAGAACTTCGTAGGCTTCGCCAATTTCTTTAAATTTTCGTTCGGCGCCTTCCTTGTTGTCGCGATTTCGATCGGGATGCCTGCAGAGAAATAGACGTCAGCAAGCCATTCAATTATAGATCGGGAACAACATCGGAACTTACCATTTCAGCGCTAGCTTTTTGTAGGCCTTTTTGATGTCATCCTCCGTGGCTGTCCGAGGGACGCCTAGGATGCTATAATAGTCTTTCCCCATGATGATGATGGAGAAGGTGTTATAGATGAAGTGGTGCGAGTAAGGTCAGGAACCCGTTACGTTTCGTTACGTTCTCTTTGCTGTCGATGGTATGGAGGTAGGCTGTTATTTATAAGCCCCGTGGGAAAGAATTATTGTGAGAACCCAACCAATTGTTGGTGTGAGATTGATGCAATTGTGTGTATGTTGATGACTCGATGTGATCAAGTACTCTGTGTACTTGTGGTGGGATTTATATCCGCATGTAGGACAACGTGAGGTTGCAACTAATATAGGCTAACGTTGGGAGAAGTGATGACGAACGAGAGAGACGGAGAACGGAGAAGGTAAAGAAGGTGGTGAATAAAAGTGCAGGATAGAAGTCTCCTGTCTGCGACGATGCCGATGGAAGCTTCGGGAACCTTCCTTGCTGCGACGACGACCGCAACACATCCCCCAAAAGCCTGTGACGTCAAACACCTATAAAAGGCCGGACCCACCGCCCGCCGGCTGACTACGAGAACAGACGAGTGCCCACCAGATCATGCCACCAGAGGGAACTCCGATGAACTTGATGATAGGAGTAATCAAGTCCTTGGGATGAACCTTTTGCTTTGCACATTCTCTCGCAGCTTCCGAATTCAATCTAATCTGGTTATATTGTATCTTATCTTATCTTATCAAATTTGACTGGCTTGTCAACGCAATGCAAGAAACATGCAGGGCTTTGACAGGCACATATGCACGCCTGGACCTTCCGATATTGCAGAATAGTGCAGCAAAGTTAGAGAGTATGAAACTTGATAGAGTGCATTGGGATATACTCTTGCGAGTAAACGCTTAAATTTCCTGAAATAAGTTGTATTAAGACTAGATACCCAAGGAATTATCGACGTTGGGAGCCTATTAGATATCCGCGACAGTGCCCAAGGTAACTCTTGACAGCTGATACCTACTGACTGCAGCCAACACCCTGGCATCTGAACCTTCATGCATGTATATATGCCGGTTGTTCTATGATAAACCCTCTGTAAATTTCGCGCGATCACAACAGTTCAAGCAAATGGACAGCTTTGTAGGCTTTAAAGTTAAAATAAGAATCCGGGGCTTTCAGGGGAATCTTTAAACTTCAGTTCACCTCAGGTTTCTTCTCCAACCAAATGATACGCTAGTCCTCTAGTTAGTTTGGGCAATGGATATTCCCAGCCTTGTGACACAGGCCATGTGCAACTAAGACTATAGTCCGCCGCCTACCCTCCCAAAACTCTCGCAACTTCCCTTAAAGTATCCGTATATGCTTATCATGACCATGGGATCTTGCCGACAAAAGTTTTCGGACATGGACCAGGAAGACTCCTTTCTATTTGAGTGTGGTGATGAGCATTTTTTACATTTATGTACGCTCTGTGTTTCGAAGGTCTCTGTAATTCACGATACTACCTAGTACCTATGTCTCAACCGCCTGTGTAAATTCTTGTCATTCAGACTGGTAGGGAATTGACTTGAGTTTCGCATCGGATTTTTGTACATTAATCCATTTAAAATATTCTTCTTTCAGGTTTTGCAAAAATTCGAAAGAAATGCGGTATTCTTTACGCAGCATTCTAGCATTACTTCCCGTTATCACCTATGTCAACTGCGTAAGCATATCAGAATGGAGAAGTCGAAAGATATACTTTGTAGGTCCCCTGACATCATTCCTAAATTTACAACTCAAATCCTAACACCTTCAAATATTAGGCCCTAACCGATCGCTTCGCGAGACCAGATGATAGTAAAGATGCATGTACCGACCTAAGAAGCTATTGTGGCGGCACCTGGAAGGGCATGCAAAGCAAGCTACCATATATCAAGGAGCTCGGATTCGATGCCATTTGGATATCTCCAATTGTTGAAAGTACGTCGCGTCTTACAGAATTAACGCTCATTTTATACCCGTACTGATTGCCTTGATTAATATAGATACCAGCGGTGGATATCATGGATATTGGTGGGTTCCAATCCCGCTTTAATCCTCACACCTCCTCAGACACATTGACCCACGAAACTTTTGATCAAATCATAGGGCGAAAGATATTTACAATGTCAACCAAAACCACGGCACCCCCCAAGATTTGAAAGATCTCGTAACTGCAGCTCATAAACTCGACATATACGTAATGGTCGACGTGGTAGTAAACCACATGGGCCGAGGCGACATCTCAACCTTCACACCATTCACCAACGACACATTCTACCACCCCTACTGTCTAATCAAAGATTACTCCGACCAAGATCAAGTGGAAAAATGCCGTTTCGCGGGTGATCTCCCTAACATCAAAACTGACGACCTAACGGTTCGGAAAATATTCAACGACTGGGTTTCCGAGTTGGTTAAGACTTACGGATTTGATGGGTTGCGGATTGATACCGCACGGCATGTCGAAAAGGGGTTTTATCAAGACTTTTTGGAAGCTGCTGGGAATCCGTATGCTATCGGTGAGGTTTTCCAGGGCGATTCAAAGTATGTCGCTAGATATCAGGATGTGATACCCGGGGTCTTCAACTATCCCTTATACTATAGTTTGATTCGATGGTAAGACCTCATGAGAAATAGTCCTCAATACAGTCGACCTCAGAGTTCGATAGAACATGAAATATTTATAAGCATACTAACGTGAAAATGAAAATATGAAAGCTACGTCCAATCAACTTCCTTCCATGACCTAGTAACTACGCATGATGCGATATCCCGAGACTTCAAAGACCCAAGATTACTAGGTACATTCATCGACAACCACGACGTTCCACGCTTCATGTCGCAAACTTCAGACATCGTACGACTCAAAAACGCTTTAGCATACGCCATGTTGGCAAGGGGCATCCCGATTATTTATTACGGTACCGAATATGGATATATAGGCAACGCTGACCCGGAGAATAGAGAAGATCTTTGGCGACTGGGGTATGATACCTCTGGTGATATTTGGAAATTTATCAAAACTTTGAACACGGTCAAGGTTCAATCCGGGGGGCTGGGAGCAGATGACCACGTTCATTTGATGGTCGATGCTGGCGTGTATATTTTTGGAAGAGAGGGTGGTAAGATCGTGGTATTGACTCGGAATCTAGGGAACACTGGGAATGAGAAAAAGGACTATTGTTTCATGGTTCAGGGAATGGAGAAGCGGCAGTATAGGAGTGCGCTTACAAGTCGGATCTACGCGAGTGGGGAGGATGGTAGAATATGTGTGAGTATGGAGAGTGGTATGCCCGATATTTTAGTTGCGTTATCACCATTTATATCAATGCTGCGGTAGTTGGATGATTATAGTAAGTTTGCTGTGACATTGCAAAGCCAATATGCAAGACCAGAGATCTCATAACTAGATTTCAAGTTATGTGTGATGAAATAAAACCATTAAAACAAGTAAGATCCTAACTAAATATATCCAAAGAAAGATAAACCCCAAGAGTAAAACACCGGTATCCCATCATAACATTAACTTTGCATAGCCAATCGCTTCCAATATTTTCAAACATTGAACATAGATCCCCAGGATAAATAAAAAGCAATGCATTGGATCGCAAGAGTAAGCAGTCGTACAACTTGGCGTATCCATGTCCCACTTCCTTCTCTTCACTGATATTCCTTTCCTCCCAGATTACTTGGAGGTGGAGGTGGTATATAGGGCTGCTCTGATACTGGCATTTCGGCCCTGCTGATAGGATCTCCTTGGACCTCGTGCGACGGTGTGGGAACAACTTCTTGTACTCCAACATTCAAATACGCAGTATTTGAGGTTTCACCGGTTTTGATCTCTTTCTCGTCGTATGGAGCGACTGGAGGGGATACAGGAGCTGGTGTTGGAGCGTACAATGACTCTTGGGGAGGAGGAGGATAATATCCCTGAGGCTGCGGTGAAACGGGAGAGTAATACTGCTGTGGTGGTGGCGAGACTGGAGGATAGTATTGTTGCGGTGGTGGAACAGGCGGGTAGTATTGTTGAGGCGGTGAGACTGGTGGATAGTATTGCTGAGGTGCTGAAGTCTCAGAATAAAAGACCTGTTGCTGTTGGTTTGGCGCCATAGGTGGTAAGGGCATAGCTTCAGCGTCTGGCGATACTTCCTTATTCTTTTTCTTGCGTCCTAGGAGGCCTCCAATACCAGCCACAAATCCAGCAGCTCCAGCAGCTAAAGATGTTCCGACTGTCTGTCCGACCGTCAGACCGCCTCCTGTGGTTCCGCTTGCGGTAGCAAGTCCACCAGCTGATGCTGCACCTGGTGCGAAACCTGCTCCACCGGCTGAAGCGAGACCTGGGGCCATACCTGCACCGCCTGCACCAGCACCTGCGGCACCCGGGGCGGCAGAAGCGAAACCGGCACCGGCTGTAGCGCCAGGAGCTTGGGTCATGGCTGTTTCAGCACCGGGAACATATACTGGTGGTGGTGCGGGAGGAGCCATAGCTGTTGCAGCGCCTGCCGCAGAGGTAGGGTCAACGGGAGGCGGAACGGCGCCGCTGGAAAGAGCACTGGTCGCACCACCATCTCCTGGAGGGACCGCTGCTGAGAGCCCTTGTGTAGCTTGCGCAGCTCCGTGAGCAGCATGGACAGCGTGACCGGCGCCATGACTCGCTGCTGCAGCCGCTTTGCCCTCGACACCAGTAGGTACATACATACCTGCCGCTGCAGCCGCTTTACCCTCGATACCAGTGGGGACATACATTGCACCGGCAGCACCAGCGGCCCCAGATCCTCCTCCTGCTCCACCTCCCGCTCCTCCAGACGCACCAATACCAACCGCCGCGGCTGCTTTAGCTCCAAGAGCGGTTTTAGTTACTGCTAGAAACCCAAGTGTCCCCAAGGCGGCAACCGCGGCGACAGTTCCAACGACACCACCAGCAATAGGGCCAGCTTTGCTCTTAGCCGGTCCCGAGAATCTACATTGCGCATTGCACCCAGATCCTCCATCACACTCTTCACCGGGGTCGATTCGGCCATTACCGCATCCTACTGGACTGACTTCGCCTCTGACAATGATGTATGGAATACCGCTGGTGCCGTCGCTGAATTTCCTCGAACCGTCACCAGGAACATCCTGTGCGATAGCGAGGGGTACGAAGCTTTGAGACCCAGTGGATGGAAAATTGACAAAAGCTTCATGAACGGAACATGACCAGTTACTTAGCGAATAGTCAGTAATTCCGTTGAGCACTTGATTTCGAGCCACAATATGCACATCGTCATAACATTCGTCCGAAGAGTCAGTGTTGAGGTCGCCTCGAACTGAAAAGTTGCCGAAAATGTCAAGAACTGGAACATTAGTTTCGTTGAGACCGCCGTAGTATTTGGAGAGCGAGAAATAAAGGCCAGTGCCCTTGCCCGTAGCAGCGAAGGCGATACCATTAGACATGAGATCCTGGGCATTTCCATAATGGTTGGAAGTATCGGTGCCTGCAAATCATCCATATTCGGTTAATATTATGAGGAGACCCACAAAGTAGCTTGGGTTTCGAACAGGGGGTTTTTCATACCAATGATGATAACATTTCCCTCGACGGCAGCGCCCCATGTTTTTCTGTTCGGCATGAGCTCGTCAAGATAGGATGGATCGCTCTCGATTGGGTCGCCGATAATAATTGCCTTGTATTGCTTGAAATCATTGACCGACATGGACTGCCACACAGCGTCGGTCACTACATTGTAGGTCCATGTGTAATTGTAGAGAGACGAAGATGCGACAGAGTCCTCCCACCCAGCGTAGTCCTCATGAAAGAGGAGGTCTTCAACAGCGGCAACAAGGCCGCCAAGAAAGAGAAGAGACCCGGGTCTCATATTGTCGTATCGGTGTCTCGATAAAGTCGAAATATCAAAATCCTCGTCGATATCGAAATAAATTGAACAACCGAAGGCTGTTTGAACCAAGGAATCGAAATTCGCACTTGGGCAAAAATGTAAATAAAGGCCTGAGAACTCAAAAGTGATCGAGAATCTATTTCAGTGGTGCGGAGAGGCAACAATTTAAGTGTTCCGATGCCCAACTGAGATATTTCCGCCTCAGTAGGGGGCCCCACCCCCAAAATCCTTTGTTCTCGTCGCGGGATCACAGTTGCCTTCTCGGACCGGGGACGCTTCGTTCTCGTCTGTTCCTTTTTTTTTTTTTTTTTTTTTTTGCGAGCTCTTAGCCTCTAAAATTCTTTGCAGACAACGGATGAAAGAGAAATCGAACTCCGTCCTTGCAAATTTCGTGGTTCTTTTGCCTGGCCTTGGGCTACTTGGCCCATGCGGCTGTAGGCTGCCTGCTTGCTGTCATTGGTTGCAAGAAGAACGCCCTGTTGGAAGACCCTGAAAACTGGTGGCAGGGTGGGCCCCCGTGATAAGTTTGGGTCTCTGGTTGCACAATTTGAAGGGATGTTCAGTTGGAACATTTCGCTAGCTTGTCGAATTCGCGTCAAGATGTAAACAACCAACTCATCGAAATCGACGAGAAATGATGACTTTGAGTCAAAGATATTAGAAATAACCGACGCGCTGTTGACTCTATCACCGTGTTTTTGACTCCGTCGCCGCGTTTTTGGCTCTAAGTGGGTGAAAATAGAAACTATTGAAAGCAAGAACTCCTGCACTGCAACCTTCGGGAGTCTCAGCTCTTTCGTCTGTGCTACCAAGAATAGGCGAACAGTCGACAGGCTGGTCCCTGCACTGCAAGGAGAGGAAATATCAACTTTTGGCTTGTGAGAACAGAAATCGATGCCGCTAGTGTCCTGGTCTTTGGGATAGATCCTGTCGACGTGGACATTCCACTCAATCCCACAAACATGAAGCTGGTGTACCTAGAGAGAGTTTTAGTTACTAAAATCCCACGACCTAATGTAGGTACCGAACAGCTTGCGCCGAGTTACTAGTTCGGCGTAGATGTACCTTTTGCAGCGACACGGATAGGCGGATGCATCTCGACGCCCGCATGCACGCAAGACAACCAACAGCTGCCGCTAATTCAAATCTTTTGCAGCGGTGCTTGGCCCTTCATTTCCGCTGCAATCAATTCCGAACAAATCAAGCTTTTCCAACGATCTAATCCTGATCCAAGCAGGGATGCTCTCGTTATTCTTGGCGCTCCGAGCACCCAGTTATTTAATTACGTGATCAGTCACGATGCTCAACTTATCGAGAGAGTTTGTTTGACTCGTCGGTAAGTCCCGTAGGAGCAGAGGCTCTGGGCATCTTGGTTTTTTTTTTTGAATCTTTCCTGTAGTGACTCTTCTCTCGATATCTTGGCCTGTTGACTTGTTAGCAAGATATCACCTTATCTTGGAGGTTTTCAGCCCTCCCTTAGCTTGGTTCGTGACCGATGGATGGAGCGGGGACATTTACCAAGTTTGCCACCCCTTGCTGTTAGAGCCTCAACGCTATTCGTCTCCTGCCCTCTTGGAACGAGACCACCTCAGCTAAGTACACTCCGACAACGCAAGTTGAAGCGGTAGAGCTAGGGTTCTTGTGATTGTGATGCTACAAGAAAGCAGTCTAATAAAAGGTCGCCAATTCTCTTGGCCAAAGGAATCTTTCTTGGTTGTATCCCTTGGAAATATTAGGAACATACATTGGCGCGAAGGGGAAAAGGTGCATCCCAACCTTATGCATCCAATGCAATGGACAAGCAAGTGATTTTTTGCCTTTGTCTGGATCAGATAGGTTTTTTTCCGCCACCGAAACATCGCGGAGTACGATCTTCAACCAGCCATCGAAATTCAGAGATAGTTCACTCTGTGTTGGTGGCTTTGAGGCTAACTTATTGGGGGTGGGCCGGCGTTTAGTTTTAGGTAGTCCAGGTTAGATGCACTTAGGTGAATTATTCATCCTGGGATATACATGTTGGATCCGAACATTGACTGTGATGATCATATGGGCACGCGCAAACGTATAAGCTAATGAACCTTAGTATATTTTAAAACCTTACAAACAGGTTCCTTCTATCAATCTTGGCCTTAAATATATGCATTGAGTATTTGAGTAAATAAACATAAGAGTCAGTTCACCAAAACCGAAGCTGTATTCACTGGAATCCCGAAACAGGTCTGTCAAGGTATGGCTCCTCGAGATATTTCTCCTCCTCTGCCGTCAGCTCCTTTCCATTTGCATCCAAAGCCTCATCCATTCTTGCAATATTGCTGAACCCGATAATAGGAGATGACACCCTCTTGTTAATCCAAGCCAAGGCGACATGGCTCATCTTCCAACCTCGCTTCTCTGCTATTTCTTGAACTCTCTTGATGGTTTCTTTATCCGAATCTTCCTTTCCGACCTGGAACAAGGGATGACCCGCAAACTTCACCTCGGTGGATGACCTAGTTGTCTTTCCGAAATTTTCAGGTAGTCGAGCGAGATGGCCGCGGGCGAGTGGCGCCCATGGAATTAAACCGACGCCAGTATCGTTGCAGAATCGATTCTGTGGTGTATCACCGAGTTAATGGGCGTTTATGGTAGTATGTAACATTGTGATTGTATCAACTTACCATCTCTCTCTCTTCTTCTCTATAAATCAGATTGTATTGGTTCTGCATGCTGACAAACTTGGTCCATCCATTCTTCTCAGCGACAAACTGCATTCTGGCAAACTGAGTCGCCCACATGCTGCTCGCGCCAATATACCTGACCTTACCACTCTCCACCAAATCATGAAGAGCCTTCATGGTCTCCTCGATCGGGATACTGTAGTCGAATCGGTGGATTTGCAAAAGATCAATGTAATCGGTACCCAATCTCTCCAGAGAAGCATTGACTTGCTTGAAAATAGCACCCCTTGAGAGACCGCCTTGGCCGACATAGTCCTTGTGTTGCTTTAGAAGGTCGCCCATCATCCACGTGAGACCTTCTTGTTGCTCGAGTACGTGACCATAGCATTTTGTCAAGATTACTACTTTGTGTCTTGGGATCTCATACTTCTTGATAGCTTTTCCGATAATGATCTCGGAATATCCGTTGGAGTAGCCGTTGGCTGTATCCCAAGTGTTGAGGCCTTTATCATAGGCGGCTTTTAACAATGGGAGAGCTTCATCTTCTTCAATAACCCAGTCTTGCCACTGCTTTGTTCCCATGGACATGGCGCCCAGGATTGGGACGCTGACGTACAGGCCCGATTGTCCAACTTGTCTGTAGGTAGCTTTGGTAGCATCAAGACCTTCTTGAACGTACTTTGGAACACCTGCCATTGTGACGATATTATTGTGAGGTTCTGATTAATCCTTAAGTGACAAAATCTTTAGATCAGGGTGAGGAAGCAGATTGCTCAATTGCGCGACAGCGGGATAAGTATCGATATTGGGGTTTAGTCTATTTCGCTTTGGGATTCGAATGGATTCGAAGGATATGAGACTTCAACTTCATGTCCTCAATGACTTATTTATACTTCTTTCCCCAGTCGATTCCTGCTGTCGGCCGAGCCACGTCATGTAGAAAACGCAATGTCAAGAAACCCAAATCCTAAAAGCTTCAGCCTACCGAGCTTCCCAAAAGCCTTGCTATAGCTCGCTAGCTTTGTGCCGTGTTGCAATCCGCGAAGTTTGTATCGGAGATCTCTCTAAACCCCGCCTTATAAACCAATTAAACCCCGTGGTCTAACCTAATATCACAAAAGAGGTTAAACCCCGAATCTCGCTACGAATCGCATTGCGCCGGGCCCATTTGCATAGTCATGGTATCCACAATTGTGCACGGAAGACACAATCGGTTGCACAACTAGAATTGCACAAAGCTCCGTCTGCTATAAAGCTGTAGCGTAGCTGCTTAGAAATCATACAAGAGGCGTGCTTGGCGGCTCTATATTGGCTTATACCCTCGAATCAATTGGCTTACACCCCTGCCTTCACACCCGAGTCTCCATACTGGCTTACTCCCAGCAAACGCTGAAAGGTCAAGTGTTGCAGCCAACTCAATTCCGACGCGACTGCTGCAATATTGTAGTCGAAATGCGGAAAGTGCTCCCCCACACACCCCGGTTTAGAGGCACCTACCAAAATTCATAGATGGCTTACTCCCATGACAGTCTTGGAATCGATTTCTGGCTAATTCTCTTGTCGGTTCTTCGGCAGATATAAGATTAATAATTCAAAATTCGTGGCATTTTTATCATTTAGGATCTCTTAAATTGCGAATTCGATATCATGTGGGATGGAAGGATGCACCATGCAGTTGGCATTGGCGATGGATGTCGGGGAACGGGTTGAATCACGCCGCGTGTCAATCGATCAGTGTCCATGTTGATTGGAATGTTAGCCCGAACCCGACTCAGGAGGATCAAAGCTCAATTCTACGGAATTCCATGAACTAATAATTACTATCCGAAAGTAGGATCATCCCAGGTAAGAAATATAAAGGAGCTTATCCCTAATTTCAATGTAGCTATATACAAAAGGCTGTATTCGATAAGCGTGAGTTCAGATGTCTTCAATGGCATCGAATAATGTCTCCGTAATTGAGGAGGGAACTATGATGTGTAACAAAAATCCGAAGCGAAAGATCTAGGCCGGAACTTCGTTTAGTTTAAGCGGATGATGCTTTGAGTAAGGGAATTACAGTAACCTCTAATTTTTTTGGTCGGTTGTTCTGGTGTTATTATTTGAATAGATTCTATCGTTCAATCGATAGATCATACTTCGCGTTACATAGTTTCTTCTACTACAAGCCACTTAGTGCAACGTAGATTCGATTATCTATCATTTCACTATTGAAGGGTATCGTATCATATTGGAGGAATATATGTACCTTCCGCAACGCGGAAGATGGGTATCTCTATTTACAATTCAAATGGTTGCCTCTCTGGTTTACACCGGGTGTCAGGACCTGGCAGCGTTCCGTCCTGAAAGTAGGCCTGAGCGTGCTTCATAGCACAAGTATTGGAAGTTCCTAATACCGTATGCTGTAACCAATCAAGTTAGCGAATCACTTCTGGAATTAAGAATAGAGATTACTGTGTGGTAACTTACACCAATTTCGTCAACATAGACAGTTTGAGCTCCTTTGAAGAGCTTGGCGGCCCTTTCAGCACTCTCGAATGGGGTGACAGGGTCGAGATGATTCCCAACAAATAAGATAGGAGTTGCCGTAGAACCTCCTATCGGTCCATACCATTCCCACGCTGGACGAACTTGCCACTTTATACAAGTGACCTTGGCCGACAATCCACTGCTTCCGGCTAATCTGCTTGTTTTATACCATCTCTCTTCTTCCTGCGGCGAAATTACAGATCCGCTTATATTACGGGAATCAGAACATTTGACCTGTTCCAGACCTCCCCAACCGGGTTGGAAAGGTATATGTGCATGCACATCTGCAGGAATATGTGCGACATCGCCATGGCTAGAATCTTCTTCTGTTTCTTCGGCGGGTGCTGTTACATTATCCCACGCACCGAGAACTTCTGCCAGGGGCCAGTTAGCAGGATTTTTCGGAGTAATCAATTCCTCTACCTTGACCAACCAATCCGCTAACTGCCACCAATTATGGGGCGCATAAAGAGACATAAAGATCTTGCTATAGAAGTCATTTAAAACTCTCTCTACAATTGATGCGGCGGGGCTTTTAGTAGCCTCGTACTCTCGAGCGTTGAGCTTTATTGTCATGTTGTTGAATCTGTTGATGAGATCACTCGTACTTTTCGCCCCTTCAGCAAAAGTACACCTTTTCGGACCAGCCTTAAAGCAGAGTGGGAAGAATCGGGAAAATGCCTCATCGGCGTGTTTAATGCTTTCTGTATCGTCGTCGTTGGAGATCCACTGTTCAGCATCCGCAACAGCGTCTAGAACAAACCTTCCAACATTTGCAGGGTATAAAGAAGCGAAATATTGACCAAGGATCGTGCCGTAACTCATACCATAGTAATTCAATTTAATTTCAGCGTCGGCATCCGACTTGCCCTTCTCTCGCGCTAACGCCTTGGCTATTGATAGCATATCAGTCGCTACCACCGGCGTGTTCATATATCTCGCAGCCTGGTTTTCTGAGGTAGCACAACTAGCGGCGCCACTTTCCACCATTTCCATTTTTTCGTCCGTAAACTGTGTGGGGTCCCGTGGGAGATATAATCCAAAGACCTTGTCGTTCTCCAAAGTAGAGTTTTTAAAGCGACGAATGCGACTTGTATCTCTCTTCTCGATATCGGAATTGGTATCCGTCAAGGTACAATTTGCATGAGGCGTCGAATACCCAATCCCACGGGGATCAAATCCAAGGATATCCCACCCGGGACCGGTTATGTTGGATGCCATTTGCTCAGTCTGGCTAATGTCGTATGCAGATTCTGTGCCGAGCGCGCCAGGACCTCCGGGGTTGAAAAGAATGCTGCCTTTATAAGGAACGCCCTTCGCAGCAAGGTATTTCACTATAGGGATAGTGGCTTTAAGCCCATTCCCAGGATTCTTATAGTCTAACGGAACCTTATGAGTTGAAGTAAATTGGTTAGCTATTATTACAAGGAGAGTAGAGTTGTAAATTGTAAGCAGATTTCTTACTGTCAATTTCGCACACTTGACTTTTGAAGCTCTAGTTTTATCGTCTACTTTCTTGCAAGGATACCATTTGAGGTCAGGAGATTCAATTACCTATAAGATTATAGTTAGAATTTGGTTATAGTAGGTATTGATAGCCGGTGGTACTTACGCCGTCGAAAAGCTTAAGTGTAGTATCAGACTCATTATCATTATCGGTTTCATTATCATTATCATTTTGGCTGAGTGGAGCTTGATCAGATACGGGCATCGCATTTGTTAAAAGGCCAAGTAGGCCTGCAATTATTAATATATTACGCATGTTGTCCTAATGATATATTTAAAAATTGAAATCGGGTTGCGACCGGCGCTGTGAAGAAATAAAATGAAAAAGGAATGTAAACGGTACGTCCAGCGTCCTCGAGAAGTTGATTAAGTTGTTGTTTTGCGTTAAAGCTCACACACGGTCCGAGATAGAGTATCGGCGGCTACTTGATATTTTATATCCCACATCGTCATCATCATCATCACGCTACGGTAATATCCGCAAAGCCCCCTGTTACAGCCTCCTCCACACCTTGCTCGAATGTGTTGCTCGGTTGGCGCGACGTTTCATTCTTTGCCTGTTTCGAGGCTCTGTTTCCGTAGCACTAACTATCCCACTTCGACTTCCCCAACTTGCCCGATATATCTCCGTAGAGATAGCATTTTCTTTACCCATTTTGACATAAAAGGCTTAGCTCTATTTCGAAACCGCTCGCTTCATACCGAAGGCTCCTCGTTTCGAATACTTCTAACAACCACTGGTTTTGACGGCAGTTGTTGGGTGAATGCAGTATATCTACCCTGAAGACGCCTTCCTCAACTTAGCCCAGTTCTGGATCCCAAGGCAAGGTTGTCAAATTATTTGATACAAATATCGCGTTATGGAGAGTGTCGAACATTTCCTTGAAGGTTACACAACTCGACAAGCTCTAGTCCGTAGGTTTAAATCGAACTTACTCACTCAAGACCGTCCGGTTGTGAGCGGTGGTAGCTGTACAGCAACTGAAGCTAGACGTTTTTTGCTTGAGTTGAGCTTACACGGCAAGAAATATCCTTGAAATTTTTTAGAACAGCTTCATGCCACCGATTCTAATCTTCATGGCGGAAAATAATATCGACATCATGCCTTCTTGGCATCTAAATTTATTCCGCCAAGTGCTTGTCGACGCGCGGCTTGAAGAACGTCTTTGACCCGAGATGCGACTCATCTTCGGGAATATTCGAATGATCTCAACCTACATCTGCATCCGAATACGTTCAAAGTACCCCAGCCATCACCATCTCTTTGAACCTGACCTGAAAAATAAGCCGAGGTTTCCTTCCCTTACCATGCGAAAATGACCATGGAATCCATGGTATAACTGTCATGTTCGTTTAACCTCAATTTTAAAAGTCATTGAGATCTCAATTCTAACAGTAAATCTTAGACCCGGGATCTGGCAAATTCCGCAGCGGGGCATAAAAGTTCCGTGAATTCTTTGGGCTGAATTGATCGATGATAAAGCCTAACAAGCGACGGAGGCCTAACCCGTTATCCACCAGCAGCGCAGGAACGAAATACGAGCATAAGACCTGTGCAGAGGAAGGTGTTGAGAAGCTTCGCCCACGATTTTCGTGCGAGATTTATATCACCACAATTGAGGATCGGTCCAACCTAGAAAATTCGATGGGAACTCGGATGTGACTGAAACTTGGGCTGGAGGTATTCAGGCTAGATGTGCAACAAAATATCCGAGCGTCGGTCCGGCTAGCCGCATATTTTGGCCAAACCCTTCGCCTAAGAACCGGTTCCACGGATATCAGATGAAGCTTTCCAAGCTTTCACTCCAAGAAAGCTTGAACGAAACCCAAACAATCCAAGGCTTCAATTAAAAGGGGTACAATTTTCATGGAATTTCATTCGTGGAACAAAGATAGAACGAGTGGGCCCCTATAAATATACACTTTTAAGTCGCTGGTCGCTTCCGTGGTCTACCATGGAACCGTCGTTCACCCTTGTCATAACGGGTGACGGGGTAATGCGCCGTGACTTTTGAACCAAAAGCCATCATCTCATCTGAATATTAACTTCAGGCTATTCTAAAGAGGAAATTTTCTGTATCCATACGCTGTGGATTGTGCAATATCCACGGCAGAAATTTGGATGACGGCCAGATCTTGATTGAACCGCCCGCGCTTGAAACAAAAGATATGGACCCAGAACATTCGGAGACGAGGAAAGTTAACCTTGGTCTTGAAACGAGGGATTGAGGTCAAAGCAGATATATAAAGATGCTGCCCCTCCCTTATAAAATTTGATTCCACTGCTCTACCAACGGCAATTGTTATCACCAAACGCTTAAACTCGACTAGGGTACTATTATTCTAACAAGATGGGTCTCAAGAAACTCACATCTGCCGCTTTGCTAGCAACCCTCGCGGCGCCAGTTATCGCACAACAGAGCATCTACGGACAATGCGGTGGCATTGGCTGGACCGGCCCCACATCCTGTGTTAGCGGAACCACATGCCAATACGGCAATGGTCAGTTCATTCAATCCGATACTCACGACTTCTTTTACTGACATATATTTTAGATTACTATTCTCAATGCCTTCCAGGAGGAGCCGCGACGACAACTACCAAGACGACGACCAAGGCCACCACCACATCGACTAAGACTACTACTACATCGAGCAAGACTACCACAACGTCGACTAAAACTACCACTGCTGCCGCTGGCGGCACGACATGTACTGCGTCAAACATCTCGCAGGTGTCGTCCGTTGTTGCCTCTTGCACCAACATTGTTCTCTCGAACATTGCCGTCCCCGGTGGCCAGCAGCTCAATCTTAATAGCTTGAAGGCAAGCACGACTGTTACATTCTCTGGAACCACAGTAAGCAATCCTTTACTTATCATGAATTATAGAAATATTATTCATAGGCTATGTGACTGATGAGCTGGTATAAAATGTAGACATTCGGCTATTACTCCTGGACCAGCCCATTGATCTTGATTGGCGGTACCGATTTCCACATCACCGCTGCATCTGGCGCCATTATTGATGGAAACGGACCGGCATGGTGGGACGGACAGGGCGACGGTGGTCAACCAAAGTAAGCAACCTCGCTCATTATACTGGTATCCAGTTACTCTTCTAACACATGAGATCATAGGCCCGGCCATTTCATCCAAGTTACCTCTGCTGGAACCAAGTCTCTCATCGAGAAACTTACCATCAAGAACTACCCCAACCACTGCTTCACCCTCGGCGGAACAGGTCTTACCCTCCAGAGTAAGTGATTAATCTTGTATACGCCGTACTGCATGAACAGTTACTTACTAACGAGTTACTAGATCTCAACATTGACAACTCTGCTGGTAACGCCGCGAACAGCTTGTCTGGTGGAAAGGCCGCAGCTCACAAGTAAGTTGGCAATCTACACCCTACATCCGTAAAATGCCATCCCGAAGCCAAATGCTAACAATCCTCTCCAAAATCCAGCTCTGATGGTTTCAACTGCAAGGCCAAGAACGTAAGTCGAAATCCATCTCAAAAATCCCCAAAAATACAACTAACATCGAATGTACCATTAGGTCCTTTTCCAAGACATCACAGTCAACAACCAAGACGACTGCATCGCTGTCTCCTCCGGCGCCGGAAACGTAACAGCCCAGAGAATGACTTGCATCGGCTCCCACGGTCTCTCGATCGGTAGCGTCGGCAGCAGCACCACAATCGATAACGTCAAATTCCTCGACAGCACCGTTAAGGGTGGCGAGAACGGATGCCGCATCAAGACCGTCTCCGGCGCCACTGGCAGCACTGTTTCCAACGTTCTCTTCCAGAACATCGCGCTTTCGGGTATCACCGATGACGGTATTATCATCGATCAGGCTTATGACGGTACTGAGGGACAACCTACCAATGGTGTCAAGATTACCAATGTTCAATTTGTGAATGTTACTGGTACTGTTGCCAGCGGGGCTAAGGATTATTACATCTCCTGCGGTAGCGGAAGTTGTTCGGGCATTACCTTCAGTGGCGTCAAGGTTACTGGTGGTAAGGGAGATAGCTGCAACTACGGCAGTCTCTGCTAAGTGAGATGGAACCGTCAATTCGAAAGAGGGGGTAAAATGAATGTACATATGATCGTTACCCGTATATAAGCTAAAACCTGTATAGATGCTTGTAGCGCTTTGCCTGGAATTTTGCCAGAGCTTAAAGAGTAGATTGTGCATAAAAACTTTGGCTGGTTGTTTATGTTCTCCTTTAGGTTCAGTATTTTTGAATTTGGTGCTTTATAAAAAGCACCTAACTGTTGGATTTCTCTCTCACTCTGAGCTTTTCA
Source organism: Orbilia ellipsospora (assembly GCA_036971675.1). Classification (NCBI taxonomy): domain Eukaryota; kingdom Fungi; phylum Ascomycota; class Orbiliomycetes; order Orbiliales; family Orbiliaceae; genus Orbilia; species Orbilia ellipsospora. The sequence goes on from JAVHJO010000003.1 coordinate 1,790,061, forward strand.
TATAAATGCAATGCAGCCTGCTTGGCCCCGTGGTGTGCAAGCTGTTCTCGCAGTGTACAAGCAGATGATCTTATTGAATAGGATGATAAACAGTTCAACATGTCTAACAGATAGAAATATTTGGAGTTTAAATGCGACAGTATTGATTCATATGCAAGTAGTTTAGCAATTGGTATATTTTTACAGGACTAGTATGTATACGCTATTATTAAACATTACTCTCGATCCCCAGCTCGAGCTTTTCTCCCATTCCCACCTTGACTATTCACAATATTCTACAATCCACTGAACACCTCCACAATCTCAGGACTAACTGCCAACTCGCTCATCCACTCGCTACACCACCCTTCAATCCTCTGCGTCACATCCCCCAACAAGCGTTCATAAACTCCGCCTTCAAACCCAGGCATCTCATCCTTCCCAATCCCCGGCTCGCAATACCTATTAAACGACAAAGGGTCCTCCTCAGGAAGGTTCGCCGCGGGAGGAGTCGTGACACCGGGCACCCCGTTCACGAAAAAGAGACCACAATGGGCGCCTACTTCGTCGACGTTTTCCAGTTTCACTTTCACCCAGCAAGGATCTTCCTCACGAGGGGTGATACAGAATGTCTTTTCCTTCTTGCGAAGGTCGGCGTATTCTGCCTTTTTCTGTGCTGCGGGGTCTTTTGGGGTGGGCGTTCCGGAGCGTGATCGTGGGGGTAGAGGGGGTGCTGTCTTCTTCTGTTCTGTCGCTTCCTCCTTCTTGTCAGTTGTCGGAAGCGGTGAATCCGACGATACGCTATACGCTGGCGGCGCTTCATAACCGTCACCCTTAACCTCACTAGAATCCGGATTAGACTCTGCAGTCTCTGGTGTTGGCATCTCCGTGGATGTAGGTGTGGCAGCAACAGGCGGGATAGCAACAGAAATAACCCTCCCATCCGACATGACAACCCTATAACTCCCATCCTCAGCAAACCCTCTACTCTTTTCTTCCCGCTCTCTGCTCTTCTCCCTTTTAGGTCTCCCCGTGCTAACCGTGTAATAATTCACAAACCGAACACGGGGAACATACCCGCCCTTCACTAACGCTTTTGTACCGTCCCCGCATAACCCCCTCCTGCGATCTTCTATATCCGCCCTCTCCAACGCTTTTATCAAGAAGTACCGTTTCTTCATTACATTGAAGTCCAGCAGCGCGCCGGAAAACTCGAGATGGCCGTTAACATACGCCAAGGTCGCCTTTTTCAGATCGCCTTGATGTTTTCTGAGGAATGATAAACCAGATTGCCACGCTGACTTTCTCGGTTTGATGACTGGTGGTGTGAATGTCGATACAGAAGCAGAGCTACTATTACTGCTTCCGGAGAGTATGCTCGAGGTATCATCGTGGTCGTAGCCGGGACGTGGGGAATCGTAGAGATTATCGGGGATATCTGGGTCATCTGCGGGTTTTTCAGCGGTGACGAAGAGGGAGGCCAGGCCGGATTTGACGACACCAGGGTGGATTCCTATGAACGGGGTGTCGAATGAAATTGTGCCGAGGATTCGGTGGCGTCCTGGGGGGAGAGGTTGGAGGAGGGCGACGTCGGCCGCTACCAGGCCGCCCATGCTGTGGCCGAGGAGGATTACATCTGTTGTTTGAGATTCGAATTGAGAAAGCCTATAATTCATGTGTATATCATGTTAGCACAAGTTTGCTTGTGTCGATGTATATAAGAAACGTAGTTTTGGAGGAGATATAGTGGGATTTGCGTACCATTTACTAAAGTTATCCACAGCGAGGGAGATTTTATCCCGGGTTTTGAACTTGGGATACACTTTCGTATGCACGACATGGGTATCCTGTACCAATATCGTGAGAAGCTCGTGAAAATGAGCAGGAAAACTGCGAAAGCTTGTTTCGTCGCCGACGAATCCGTGGATGAAGACGCAGAGGAGGGTACGGAGAGAGGATTGGCCGGATTGGATTGCTTCTACCGCTCCCGGTGCGGGGAGAAGGGAGGCGGTGGAGGATGTGCGCTCGTCATTTGGGGATTGGTAGGGATGTAGAGACGGGTTGGTGGTATTCGGAAGGGAGTTTGAGTCGGCGGGGGTGAGGTGAGTCCACCGTCGGTGGATGCTGTCCATTTTTGTGAGCTCTGGTGAGGGTGGGATGGGGGTCGAGAGATGCAATGCAATGGGATGAGGGCTGATTGGATGCGTTGGGATGAGCTCCGAGTGTGTTGAGATGTGGTTACACACGCGAAACCTCAAAATGAGTATATCGAGTATTCGATGGATGCCAGTAAGTGAATGTAGGGATAATAAATTGGTGAAGATGTTAATAAACCGGTGGATCTTCAAGATCTCAAAATATAGAATACACCATGGTATGCAGTTCCCTAAATACCATCGAAGCAGCTGGCAGGAATACCGCCAGTTTATATTCATCCATCCTACCACGGTTCTACCATCCGAAGTTAACTCAACTATATCTTATAATTAGCCATGCGTCCCGTTTCCCGAAAATTTTACAAACCCAAAAGCATGGCAAATTTAATCAATCGAGGCCCTAAACCAGTAATCGAATCGCATTGAACCCTTTTCCGTTCCGTAATCCCCGCAAAGTAAAGGCAGCAGAAAGGGTGACGAAATCAACCTAGTCTGAGCCCCGCAAGTTCGCTTCACCTTCCCTTGCCGAAACGTAACACATCGATCGAAACCGAGCCCGCGTGGACCACCCTCTGCGGGAAACTGGAGGCCGGGAATCAAAAGCATGGCATATAATAGAGTTATAGGGTGTTAAATGACCATTTCATGGGTGTGGAGTATATCTAGATGTACTACTTTCCAAGCCCTGTCTTTGGAACAATCCATAGACATTTGATGAGGTTGATTAAAAAAGTTTTGTCTGTCATCATATGGCGTGTGGGCTGTGCGCGTCTGTCATTCACCGTCAAAATGTATCGCTGAGCCCGCAAGTCTCGGATCCGGGCATCTCGAAGCCCGAGAAATATCATATGTCAAAAGCAAGCCACTATGCTTGAATCACATCCAGGTCATTCTAATAAAAAGGCAAAGTAAATTCCGAAAAAAAAAAAAAAAGAAGTTTTTCTCTGTCCGATTGGATTTGATTGATTGTAGTCTATATAAAAGATAATATTCCCAGAGATTGACTGGTTGGAAACAACAGAGAGCGCTAAACAGCAAAACACAGCAAAAAAACACTTTTGCTAAAACGACAAGACGCCAGAGGAGAGCGGCAGTGCTGGACCAGACCCAACGGAAAGGAAAAATTCGCTGGCAGGATTTCCGAGGGGCTACGCTGACAGAAGCGATATTCTGTAAAGGCGTACCGTGATGACAGCCTGCAGATGATGAGGAGGCGTTTTGATATGCCTAGGCCCGGTAAAATAAACGAAACCAGAATGAACACCAGACACAGAAACCGACAAGGTAATGAAAGACAATGAAAAAAAGTAGAGAGAACCCTAGAGAAAGGTCGTGGATCGTATTCTAGTGCGGAATATAGGTATTTGAAGTTTAACAAGAGGAGGAAGGAGAGATAGAATACTATTATGATTCGTTGAAGAGGAAGGGTTGATAATGCCGATAAAGAAAAGAAAAACAATGCGCCAGTGAAAATACAATGCTGTAGTCGTAATTAATGCAGGTTGCTAAAGTGATAAATATAACCAAAGTAGAATATAACCAGGAACCAACAAATCCAGTTCCGAATAGAAAATATATATATACCGTGTCCTACCATTTAAGCCTTAAAAGATTATGGTGAAAAGGAGATTGTACTTGAATCCAGAAAGATCGGATAGTGCGCTTTCTCACCGTGGAGATAGGCTGTAGAAGCATCTCTACCGTCGTTTTTTTACGCCTAAAACTCGCTCCTAAAGATTAATCTTCCACTTCGACTATTCTCTCTTTGGCGTCCACCTTTTCGCCGTCTCTAGGCATCATCACTGTTGTTCTCAGTTGCTCCTTAGCAACCATGACATCATCTTCCCACTCTGCGTAGTCCAAATTGCCTCTCTTCATGAAAAGGCTGTCCGAGTAGAAACTAAAGTTGTCGAGACCGCGAACTTTTCGCATCTCATCCAACATGCACAGCCTCCAGACCCTGGTCGATCTGATATTGATGCTATCGCCGTAGGCGTAGAATCTCAGGTCTTTAAGGCCGGGCATATCCTCGCTTAGGATCCGCCAAATCTCCTTCCAGGTCTTATTATCATATGGGGGGTATAACGGGATCTTTCGCGATTTTTTCCGTTCGGACACGAATTGTTCAAAGTGGGTGACGTTGTGCGAGAGCTGCAGGTGCTTGATGAGCTCGAAATGGCGTGGAGCGATGGAGTTTCGCAGATGAAGCAACATATCAAGGGTGTTTAGGCAAAACATATTGCTGGAGTAGAGGTAATCGGAGGCTTCGAGGTAGATCTGGCGACAGGTGAAAATTAAACCGCCACTGTAAGATGCGTAGAGCGCCAGGCGCTCTATCCGGTCCGGATCTTCGTAGGCAACGGCGCGGCTATAGGTTGGAGGGAGACATAGGCGATCGTAATCGGCGGGGACTTCAGGTTTGCAGGACCAGAGGCGACTGTCGGCGCACGGATTGAAGGGGATATTGCAACGGACATGGCTGAGGGAGTTTTTCGTGTTGATGAGATGGAAGGTGTTACCGCCGAGGGCATATCTGTAGATGAGGTTTCTGATCTCCCCAGGGAGTTGGAGGAGTTTGCATTTGAGCTGAGGGTCAGGCTCACTGATCTTTTTCTCTTCTTTGGAAGACTTTCTCGAAATTAGAGGAAAGTTGATTTTGGGCTTTTTCGGCTCCGGAGGGGCAAGCGACTTTCTAATTTTGTACTTCTTGCGCTCTGCGTAGAGTTTCTTCTGGACTTTGGTTTCATCTCTCACAATTTCCCAGAGTGCTTCACCAGTGATCCAGACGAGACCAAAGGGAACGAATATGCAGAAGCCGATGGCGTTTATGACCTTCCGTGTACGGGTTCGCCGGACCATTTTGACGGGAGAATGAAGAGAAGGGAGTTACTCGATGAAGAGTAGACACGGCCCTTCTTTCGGTTAAGCCTTTCGCCTTTCTATTCCTACTATGGAATACGATTTCCCAGCAACCTGGTGATGGTCGTATCCGGAAACGCCCCGAAAGAACCTAGTTGTGCGTGTGCGAGTTTGACCCAAGCTAACTAGGTAGCGACCTACGTGGACTCCGGTTCTAGGGAGGATGTTCGCAGTCGCATTTAAAGAACCGAAACTAACGAGGGAGAAGAGAGAAAGTCGTTTAAAGGAAATAAATCGAAAACGGCAAACCGGAGGCGCGGTTTTTTTTATATATGACGAACTGATGGGAGCGTGGAGTTATCGTGGTTTAAAGGCTCGTGGGTGGGGTTGTGCTTGCGTGAGGAATATCGCGAGAGTGAAACTGATTCCTACTCTGTTTGCTTGGGGGCCCCGGTATCCCTGTCAGCCTGGCTGAGAGCCGGGTTTTCTGTGATTCTGGCCGGTGTCCTAAACTCTTCCAGTTCCAGCCAGCCCTTCAGCCAGCCTCGGTGGAATGTAGCAAGTGGCTTCGCAGGATCGCCCGTAAACTGGCTGTTACGTCGGGAAGTTTGAGTTATTTTGTTAGCGAGGGTGAAGAGGAAGCAAGAGAGAGTTCAGAAATAAAATATCGCCAAAGGATCTAAGTGACAACGGTAGGACGGGAAGTGGAGCTCGTAAATGGAAAAAGATGGGTTGGATTGGTAGGAATATGTCGAATCCAACGCTCTGGGTGTGGTCGGTTTCGTTAGCTGGAGCAGCGTGCCAAAAACCGGATTAATTTGGTCGTGAGTCTTGTGGTGCGAAAGAGCGAGCGGGCGAACCAAGACGAAAGCCGTGGAGGGACAGCGATATGTATATGCAAAGAATGATGCTATATGCTATATGCTAATACTGCGAGGAATATACTAGCGACTAGTAGAGTACCGATGACGACGAGAAAGGGAGAAGCTAGAAGGAGGTCGAGAGGTCTCAGATAAAGACAGAGAAGAGATGAAAGAAGGAGGAAGAAGATGAAAGAAGAGGAAGAGGAAGTCGATTGAGGATGGAGACAAGAAGGCCCGAGATAGTTGAGATGTTTCAGAGCCTCTGGCTAGTTTAGGGGAGGGGATGGGGGCTAATGTTGGGGGGCGATGGTGGGGATGGCTATACGACGAGTGAGTTCGAGGTTGAATATTTGCCTGTATTCACCGTCAACACACTCAGCTGCCCGTCGATGGCAACGACGACATAAACAAACGACGACATCAACATGCCATTCCTCGATCTCTCTGCGACGGGCAACAGCTCGGTCGTGATATTCCTTCCTTGCATTCATTCGCTCGTTCATTCATTTCAGCAACATCTTGCAACCACCGTGACATCAAACATCCAGAGTATCAAATCGCCCATTGGCCGTTGCGCCAGTCTCCACTGCTGACGACCCAGGTTGATTGTCCCGCAGACCCGTCTTGTCGTCGACGGCTGCCACGTTTTTTTCTTCTGCCGGGTGAATTGGGCAGATCAGCCTCGAACCTCATTCTTCTCCCTTCTTCCACCTCTCGAGCTCTCAACCTCTCTTGCGCCGGTTCAGCAATTATTGTTCCACCACCAGCTCGATTGGGCTTAATCCGCTGCCTCCTGTTTGTGCTAAAATGCACGCCTTTTGTCTCTCCCTTTTTTCGCCGTCGTCGCTCGGATCAAAACCGCAAGTCCTGTCGGTCGCCCAATGGCATTCCCCGGACCCGCTACGCCATCAAGACCCGCGCTGCGGGCAACTCTTTTTGAAAAGGAAAAGAAAAACACAAAAGCTTAAAAATTGGGGGGGAAAATATATAATTTTTTTGACAATAAATAAACATGAAAATGCAAGGCCGAAGTAAAAAAAACCCTTCCTGTTGAAGAACACGATACCTTTCCAATTTGAGTATCGACTCGTCGCAAGTGCTTGCTCCAAAACCATGTCATACTTTAAACATGCTCTTCTCAAGGCTAATGTTTTCCCACCGAAATCCCGCCAAGACACTTCATCAATAGCGGCTCGGGAGGGACGTTCGAAAGCGAAATCAGTAAGGCTTCGAGCTTTCGAAGTTTCGCTGCCTTATGATATGGCTTGCGACAATCCAATCTCCCTGCCAGGATCTCTTGGGGTCTCCCTCAAGACTCACAAGCATGATTGTGAGGTGGATCAGACTATGTCTTCAATTCTCCCTACTTTGGCGTCGGCGGCCTAACTCATCTTGCCACCGACACACAAAAGAGGAATAGTTTCTAAGCGCAAAAATACAGCCCACTAACTCGCCCATATTTTGGAACCCCCTCGTTTTACCTTGCAACCCTCTTGCGCGACTATGGTTACAGCCATCGCATCTCAAAACGACATGCCAAATCGTCCTTTTGATTGCTGCTGTCTTTCTGAATTCTAGCTTTTTTTATTCCTTTCGCTCGCTTGCAAAGCCTCCGAGCTCATGGTGTGTTCGTCCGGATGAAGACACCCTTATCGAGGCTTCATGACGAGCTCTCGGTTCAGTTTATGATTGGCTGACCAAGACCATCACCAGATCCCCCTCGCCTTCCCTAAACATGCATGTGATGGGATATAATCCTACTAAAGAGCTATTTCACAACAGCCTGTGACATTTTGGCCTCTCCAATATCTAGCCGATACTGAATTAGGCTGCGCGGTTTAACCTCTGGTACTCTCGAATGCTGATGATTTCGCGGTTTGCTTCTTGATCTATAGGTCACTAATTTTAGCGATTTGTACCGTTGAAAGTCGAACCATCAGAGCGAACCTTAAGATTTTGATGTATCTTTTCCCATTCCTTCGAGCAACTATTCTTGTTTTGTACTGGGTGTGGAGCCGGTTGGCTACAGATGGCAGACGGTACAATGCTCCACAGTTGGGGCGTTTTCGCTCCTACTTTTTTTTTTTTTTTTTTTTTTTTCAAAAATAGGTCCACATTAGCCTCGATTTCAGTCCACCTCACTTTTTGGTTCATCTGCAACCAAACATTTTTGGCAGCGGGTTGTCGCTAAGGATTGCTTTTAAATCCGGCTCTAGCAATCTTTGACGAACTTGACTAGCGGTCTGAGTGGGTCTAATATGTTCGCTCTCTTCCTCAAACGCTCATCTGCAGATCAGATATTGAGCTTTGCTAAGTACTAGCAAAAGTTGTTCATCAAACAAAGCATCGGCCTCCCTTTTCTGCGGGATGACGAATATAAGTTCATTAGAAAAGAATAGACGGCGAGTTCGAATGTGCCGTGTTGATGTATGTGCCGTGTTGATGTATGTGCCAGCGGCCTTTTGTAGCGAAAAGAAGCATAAAGGGAGGTTTTGATATCTCATTAAACACCTACCATTGATTCCTTTCGCAATGCCACTTGCATATTCGTCTTCTCCATCATCTGTCCCCTTTATCGCCAGTCGTGATTTTAATTTCGATGGAAGGAAAACTGTAAATCAATTGAAACGAAATCCACCGTTTCACTGATTCGCAGAGCTCAACACTGCCCTCGCTAAGAATTGGCGTTCAATGCCGTTTTTATATATCATATTTTCAAAAGCCTCAGCACTGGACTCAGACCAATCTTAAAGTTATCACATCGTGAGAGGACTATCGCATAATCTACCGTTTCAAACCCGCGTGGCTATTTAAGATAGCTCGCTCCGCGCTGACAACGGTCAACCGGATCATAGTAGGGCACCATCGATTTGGACCGGTCGATTTAGGTCATGAGCTCCTTTATATTTGGATAAAAGACATTCTCTCCCGTTTCAAGTTCAATGGGTCGGAGTTCGAATAGAAACTAAATTAGAGCATCTAAGTGTAGAATTTTTTTGATGAATCTACTGCAAAGCTTATGTGCCGCATGTCAGATATCGAATGTCACAGTCCACAAGCGGTATGGTAGGCAACTAGCCAAGGTTTGCCCCTGCTGATTATTCAACCAGCAACACCAAATTTATAACGACCGCACACTCAACACGTCTCTGCTGACTGTACGACATACAATGGATCATATCTGATGCGCTAAGCAAAATCCAACATTTGATCTTATCAAGTCGAAGCGAACACTACTTTGAGGCACTGCCCGACTAGAAAGCATGCAAGATGTATCTATCTGTGCATCTTTGTGCCCAGACTAACCCTTTCGTCTATGGTTTCGTTTTGAAATATGCAGGAACACCCTAAAGTATGCTATTTTCCGCGTGGTATCTGCACCACCTCCGCCGACTTCATTTCGCGAAATTCATTCACTCGCTCCCAAAGGACCTAGATTTTTTATCGATTATGTCTTGTCTTTCAATTTCCCCTCACTGCCGTGCTACCAAAGATGAGCTTGGCCCTGCCGTGTATCCGGCGAAGATACACAGCAATCTTCGGGGTCAGCACAGGCCGTCTTTAGGCCACTTTGAACTGGCCCAAAACGGTATCTGAGATCAAAGCGCATGCGTTCGCCCGGCCGTATCGAGTCTTCCCCAGCGGTTCCTCTAGTCCAGCTACCTGGTACCGCCAGGAACGATGGCGATAATATCTCTTGGCTGCAGGGTGAGGATGGAAAAGAGTTCCGTGTGATATATAAACAGCGAAAGTTCCTTCTGACGATCTTGTCTAAAATTCTCTCATCATCATACCATCGCTTTGATAACTAAGTCTTGCAGAGATATCTCTTTTAATACTGCTTGATATCTATCGTTTGGATTTTATAATAGTTCGCTATCTTACCTTTTAATAACTTTAACTTCATTTCATACCTCCAATCTTTGACAGATATTGGGGATTATTACAAAACTGTTTCATCTTGTTCAGATTTATGCCTTCGAATAAACATTAATCTTGTCCTAGGATTATCATATCGTCCCTCCTAGGACTTATATCTACATCCTTTTTGCAAGCATGCATTTCACATACCTCCTCCCCGTCCTCTACCTCACCTCATCTGTTGCCTCTCTCGCATCACCAAATGCAGAGGGAACCATAGCTGCAGGTGTATTAACTCCTCAGGAAAATTCTAAACGAGAAGACCAAGGCTGGGAATATAACGACCCCAATATCGACAAACTAGTCGATACCTGGCAAGATCCTAATGCCCTCAAATTTGGCTCAGGATTGAAAGGTGACCCCGCTCAGGGCACCGAACCCAATAACCCAGACAATCTCGAGATTAGCCCTCCCTACGACCCTGCCAATACTTACGTTGATCCTGATGCCAACAAACTAAACGACCTCAAGAATACTTGGCAAAAGCAAAAGCGTCAAGATGGCTTCACAAAAGTCGTACGACGTTCCCCATCCGCATCAAAGACCGCCATCGAAGCTCTGGATAAACGCGAAGCGGAGGTGGAGGCGGAAGTAGATAATACTCTCCAGCGTCGCGTATACTACTTTTACCCTGCCGTCAACAAAGTATTCAGACTGCTCGGGATACCCCCTAGTCTCGACACCGTTGGACAGGAAATAATTGTCAATTTGTTTAAACTACAAGTGCAATATAAGCGCGACATCCCAGAAAAACCTGCAAGTCTCTTTACTCGCTCAGTAAAGGCATTTCTGAACCTTAAGGCTTCCCTGCCCCGGCTGTACGTCATACCCTCTGATGACACGGTAGCAAGGAATATCATCGCTGAGCTGTTCGGTCTCACAATATCTAAAGCTAAACGATATATTGTGGACGAGGAGAAACTGCGACTACTCTCTGAAGGGAATCTGGAAATCCAAGAGGAGTCTGAGTCCGATCCCGAGTCCTCACTGCCTGAGAACGTTGCCAAACGCGTTGCTGTGATCAGTGAGGAGGAGGCCAGATTGGCTTCTGAGCGTAACGCTGAGATTCAAGAGGAATCAACAGGTCTTTCCAAGCGTCATAAGAAGCGAGACTTCTCCTCTAATCTGGATGCGATGGTGAGTGATACGCTCTCGAAACTTCGAGAACCCGGGACGCCAGATGTGTCCAAAAGAGATCTGCCTGACATCCTCAAGCAACAGCTTGTGGAGAACGATAAGACGGATGATATTGTGGAGTTTAAACTACGCGGAACCGGATGGTTCTCCGGCTGCGGCGGTATGAAAGAGGATGGTTCTCTCTCGAAAAGGCTTGATTGGGGTGACCTCCTTAAGAAGATACTCCGAGGCAAGCCACCTACGATAATCAGAATCGGCATCAAGAAGCGAGAAGCAGAGGCAGATCCAAGCCCAAGTTTGGCAAAGAGAATTTTGGCAGCTACCAGATGGCCTTGGTTCCGCATTGGCGTTCCCGCCAAATTCCTGCCGAAGGCGAAGCCTCAACCTCTTCAGCCTGTTAAACGCGAGGTCTCCGAAGCGCAGCCACACTCGAAGCGACAAGCGGAAGATGCTCTCGCAATCCTTAATAAAATCCTTTGGAGTATGAAAAATGCATGGAGTACCTATAGCTACGGTACTCCAGCAGAACTGAGCACCGAGGCGAACCATCCTTTCGAGCAAGCTAGCGGCGCAAATGCATTACCCCCAGCCGAACCAACCGCTTGGCCAGCAAGCAATCGAGCTCGTGGTATCAAGCGCCGCCAAACTTCACCCGAAACTGCAGGTCCCTCAGAACTAGAAGTCAGATCAGAATATGAAAAATACGATACAAAACCCAGCAAGCGAAATACAATCGTCAAGCTTCCCATTAAAGCCCCTATCAAGCCCACTGCTACCCACCTTCCCACCCCTAAATACCAAAACAAGCATAAAATAATTCTACCTCGCTGGGAATCTCACTGGTGGGAGAAAATGGTGCAAAACTTGGGTTTCAGACTTGGACGTGGACAGGGTGAAGGCGATCCTGAAGGCGGATCTCAAAACGAACCTCAAAACGAACCTCAAGGTGACGAAAATCGAAAGCGCGACGACTCAGGAGATTTCAGTAGCAGTGCCCCACATTGGGTGAAAATGGGTTACCCTAACCTCAGACCAACTGTTGGAGGAGGAATACAACCACTGCCACAAGGCGGTGACAGCGCTGCATCACCAGATGGTGGGGATACAGTTGGCAAGGTGAAGCGAGATGAAAGTCCTTCATATGGTAATCCTTGGGGAGATGCTTGGACCTGCATGCGATTGAGGCTGCAGGGGAAAGGATGTTAATGAGAATAGAGGCCTACGGTTACGGTGAAATTTCAAAGCGTAAGCCGTGAAGGAAAGAATTGAAGCTTTTGCTTGGGGGTAGGTTGGCGCTGTGGGAACGAATGGTTGGATGGCAAAAAAGTGAGTTGGTAGATACCTGGGAAGCTTCCTAGTCATGGAGTCACGGGCTGGAGAAGGTAATGCTGTTTCCTATGTTCTCCACGACCATGTTGACCTGGTTATGGTGTGGGGGTGGGGGTTGGAGGAATTATGGAGTGGAGAGTGCAACAATGGAATTTTCTGGCGCTTTGACAGGAACAATGGGCCCAATGCATATAGCGTCTTCTTTCAATCATCTTCTATCGGTTAATTAAGCCGTTCAAGATACTCATTTTATCCTTTATCTCAATAATTTTGTCTTTTGTTCAACGCCTGTTTTTTATGATCTTTCTTTGCTTTTCTTTTTTTTTTCAGAACTATTGATTTTCTCTGCGGCTTGATTATCTGTACATTATTCTATTCAGTAGCTGAACTCACCATTTATTATCAATGATAATGTGCCTTGAAATAATGCGAATCCACTTTCAGATATAAGCTTCCTTGCTACGATTTTGATAGCTATCCATCCCAAAAGTTTGTTGGACATTTTGCGTTGCAGGGATGTGATGCAAGCCTTGAGCCCAATATCGGGGCCACCGCCCAATCTTGGGACCAATCCTTGCAAATATATTCCAAGCCCACAATTATGACTTCACAGCCGGGTTTCAACATTGTGGGTCCGTGGTGTTGGTACGCGCTGCCTGATGGCAATGAAATATATCCTGTTGAGTACGTACGTACATTTGAGTGTTGTGGCTGATTACTGATCAAAAAAAGACGTGCTTGGCGAATAGCTCTCTCGAGTATGCCGTGGAATATTTGCTGGTTCACGCAATCATCGACCAATCCAATGACAGCGGGAGAAGCTCTTTTCTGAATCCTTTGGAGCGGATTCTCCTCTTATTATGATGAGCATTTTCGGCCGATGCAGGGGCGTTGATAGAGCACCTCGGCCTTGAGTATGTCAAGGTCGGTTAGGATGAACTCAAAAGTTGATCCGTTACACGATATCAGTGCGCTCTTGTGGCTAAGCTATGCAATGTCTCGTAAACCGGCTGCATGCAAAACTTTGATCTAGTTTCCAGGTTTCCGGCTATAATCCATTCAAATCTTGTGTCTGATAGCGTTACCCTGTGCATTTTAGCTGAGTTCGAAGGAGTGCACGCGCGCCGTCGATGAATTCAACATGATGCGGTTATTTGGCATCTCTCTTTTGCTCACTTGTTCGTCTAATTAGGTATTTTACTACTAATTTAGATAACTCCGCGGAGCGTAGAGAGTTAACCTGCGTAACGTTACCTTTTAATTATTTTTATGTCGCTGATTAGTGAAATACCAAGTCTTTAAGGCTGGGATGGAGCTTATGGAGCTCGGCTCAGGAACGCGACGAAGTTTCGAAATGTCAACCGAACAATGATGTAAAGTTGTATGCCGGTTATCCAAAGCTGCATCCGGCTGCAGCAGGTATTATAGTATATATCTATGAACTATAGTTAAGGGCTTAGCATCGGTAAATATAATAGGCGCCACAGAGGTCTCGAGAGCGCAAATGGGGGTTGTATATTACAAACGTTCGAGATAAAAGAATATAAATGTTGACGTAAACATTGCGAGACCCACTAGTCACGTTCACAAACATTGATAGCCCCACGATTGCTTGTTTCTCCATGCAAGCTAACACTTCCGGGTGCATTTGTTCCGCCTTCTCTCGTATTCGAAGCCAACGGGGACCTCGCTTCCAGACATATAGAGTTAATCCGGGACGGCAGAAGGCGGCCACGGCGTGCTGCGAGAATCGGACAGAGGAGATCAAGACCCACTTTTATCAATTTACCCAGCCCGGACCAGCCCTCCGGTGACTTCGTCGAAATGCAACAGCCCATCTTTCGGTTAACGCGGTTCCCCAATTCTTTTTATGCGAATACGACGATTTGAATTGCGCAACCCTTATATGAGCAAGTTGGTATTCGGGACTGCAAAATAGATATCTGGAGATTCTAAGAAGTTTTGTTCGAGGTTAAATCTCTGCAATCCGCAGACCGTAAGATACTCAAGAGATTGCCAAGTTAATTTTTTTTAAGCTTAAAATTATAATATAAATGGACTTGTTCGGTCTACGCCCTAGGCCGGCAATCTCGGGGCTAGTCTACCTACGGTGGGCCCGACTTGTTCCGCAGCGTGTACTTCTGCATGCATAAACTGCAACACTGTCATATGCATATATCTCGATCGAGCTTGCAGAGCAGTCCCAAACACCAAAAGCAATGATAGCGAAATAAAAACAAAAGAAACCTCTCCGCGTGGAATTCAACGGTCTGAGTATGGCAGCATCAGCTGTCACAGAAGCATGGGACTACCTATAATATTCGATGATAATGTTGTATTTGCATTACGATATTAATATATTGTAAACGGGGTGCTAGCGTTTGTTAGCATATGGCTATTCGAGCTCTTCCTTCGAATCCTAGGCATCCTTGCTACTTACAGGATTTCAGAAAAGTATTTTTCGGCGAGGGAAATCAATCCCTGAGGATATGAATAGTTTAGTGCATCTTATTACGCACATGAGAAGATGAGAAAATCCAGGCGTTTCGAGTTTCAATTCATCAAGTGATATCCTGAGAAAGTCTCTTTTACGTAACGGTGACTAGACAAAGAGTCCTTGCAAGCTCTGACCTCATAGGGCCCCATGCTTGAGTATCAGGAAATCGGACTACCTGCAGGAGAGAGATTGAATCGTTACTATAATCAATAAATAAAACCATGGTATCAACTCTTGGGATGGGAGTCGTTGGTGTATAAATTAGGGCTGCTCTCCCCTCCAATAATTATCTCGTTCATTCACTATCACTATCACCCCACAATCACCAATCCCACGAATTCGAATTCTCGCATAAAATATATTACCTTGTTAAAAAGACGTTGCCTTTTGGTATATACGGACTTTACTGTTATATCCTAACAAGTCATACATCATGAAGAGCACCTTGCTATATTCAGTTCTTCTGTTGGGAGCCGTTGCTATCGCTGCACCAGTCGCCCAACCTGGTTCAGACTGGAAGCGCTCCCCCCTCGCCAATCCCGGCTCGGATTGGAAAGAAAAGCGAGAACCAACTTATCCGCCAGACTGGAAAGAGAAACGCGAGCCAACCTACCCGCCAGATTGGAAAGAGAAG
Organism: Orbilia ellipsospora; assembly: GCA_036971675.1. NCBI lineage: Eukaryota > Fungi > Ascomycota > Orbiliomycetes > Orbiliales > Orbiliaceae > Orbilia > Orbilia ellipsospora. The sequence continues at coordinate 1,805,436 of JAVHJO010000003.1, forward strand.
CGTGAACCACAGAGCCCACCAGGCTGGAAAGATAAGCGTGAGCCACAAAACCCAGACTGGAAAGAGAAGCGCGGACCCCAAAATCCGGACTGGAAAGAGAAACGTGAACCAACCTACCCGCCGGACTGGAAGGAGAAGCGTGAGCCACAAAGCCCGCCAGGATGGAAAGACAAGCGTGAGCCACAGAATCCAGGCTGGAAAGAGAAGCGTGAGTTTGATTTCACTCCGGAGCTCGATGGTCACGCATAAAGAAGTGGTTAGCTGATTAGAGAATCATGTGAATAGATTGACTGAACTCGTTGGCGAGGAAGTTGTGTTTTGGTGTTTGTGCTTGGGCATTAGACGAGGAGTTTGGAATCCGGGATTCAAAGAATTGGGTCTATCTACCTCTTGTATTGAGATTAAGCTATTAGTTTTGAACATGGGGGCTGTTGTGGTATAGGGTGCGGTATCCGCTATTCTTGTGGCTTTGCCTGTATTTAAAGGAGGCATTCATAGTTTGTTATTGAATTATCTTTCTGTCTCTCGAAAATTTGGGACTAAACCTCGATCTTATACTTAATAGTATATGTGTCTATATAGCCTGATTTAGAAGATATGATTCAGAATTGCAGCGCAGGAACCTAAAAATCAGAAACGCAGTCATCTATGATACACGGGATTCAAAATGCCATGATTTCACTAACATGGTGCTGATATCCAGGACCAGCTAACTTGTATGAGATCTCTAGCGACAAAAGAGTAACAGGAGGTATGTAAGAAGCATCTATGAGCTGTAAATATGACCGATAACCAAAAAAAAACCATCTATCTCTAAATCTATGAAGGAATAAACTAAAATAATGAAATTTATGGGAGCACATGAAATGATATATGGCAAGTCTAAGCATATTCATAGGCGCTAGTACCAAACTTGTTCCAGTTTTTAATTGCGGTGTACCCAACAAAAATATCTATACAATCCTTCGCATTTTTACTGGGGACGTCCTTGTTCTGAAGCTTCTTTTGAAAAGATTCTAGGAAGACTTGATATGGAGCCTTTCCTTTCTTCACCGGACAAGCTTTCCATTGTCCAGGAGCTGTAACGAAAGCACCGGGAGCTCCACTAGCAATATCAAATCCCTTCGTTAGAGATCCTTTAGGAATAGCAGCTGAGTGCGGCTTTGTATACGTCAAAGCCCCCGCAGCGGTAACATAAACCTGTTGGCCACCAGGTACAACAGTATCCATCGAAATAGTGCTTTTATGCCAAACTGTAAATGCTGTTACGCCTGTTGTTTTGGGACATAATTTCTTATCAAGCGGACAGATAACGGTGGCTTTTTTCCCAATCCAAAATGCTCCGCCGGAAGCATGTATCTCTTGGTTTGAGAGATCCTTCGGGTTTTTGTGGTCGAAGTCGTTGATGTAGGGTATAATTGGGTACCTCGGAGCGTTTGAAAGGGCCATATTCCTGGAGCCCAACTCCGTAGGAGCTGCACATGCAAATGCTAACAGCGAGCTGATAATTCCGACGTTTTTGAAGATCATGATGGAGCAAGGCTGATCGTGAACAACTATGAAATTTACCAATAGCTCCGAGAAGAATTACGTCGGCCACTTTGTAATTTCCTGGAGATAGTAGAGTATCCGTAGGAATAAAGGAATAGTAATTTAAATGAATGAGAGGCTTGGATAGCTTATTAATATAGCCTTGATCTTCATCTCATGATCGCAGGGATTTCTGAAGCTGCTGGCGAAGGTATTCAAGAAGATACGAGTCGCAACTCATATGAAGCGTTGGGTTTTGAGATAACTAACTGGAATAGGATCACTCTAACTTAGTATAGACTAGCGTTGCCAACCTCATGACAATATTCGGTTTGGTGAACTTAACGGCATCGACATCCCCAAGTTCCTATGTTAGCCGACCACTTTAAGCTTATTTCGAAGGGTTTATCCTTAAAGCATGTATTGGCGACTGAGTCCTGCGGAGATCTCCCCGCGCGATTCAAGCAGATCATACTGTTGGTCCATGATATCAATGGCAAGGCGATCACAAAAATTTAGCTGGCAGAAATTCATATAGTGTTATGCAAAGTATTTTGAAATCTTATTTTGAAAAATTTCTTTAGAATTTGTACCCGAGCGACAGGAGGCATGATCAACTGCAGTATGCAGCTGGAAACTCCATCTAGAACTCTTCTTTCCGTGTGCACATGTGTGACTCGACCTTGAGTTTAAGATCATTTGAGAAGAAAAAGTAGCTATATTATTAGACCAAGCTTAGATCGTTCTAAGTATCAATCTTAGGCCTCAAGACTATTTAATCACGACATACGAACTATAGATTCTACACATGGTCAGCGCAACACATACACATGAATATGAGAATTGGGTATGGATCAACAAGATTTTATGTTGCTTTTGAATCTCGAGACTCATAATTTCGAGGCGCATTAGTAAGACTTGAAATCATTTGAAGCTCAATTTTTATTCAGTATTAGAAGCCTCTTAAGTGCGAGGATGAGTTGAAGTTCCCCAAACATCACGGTAGTAGATACCTAAATAGTTGCTTTGCAGATATTGGCCCGCTAAATGGTCTGTCTCTCCTCGACCGTAAACTTTGATTATCTTGAGAGAATAAGGGCCGATTGGAATAAATATGCTAGGACGAAGGCGTCCCGAGTGCTGATGTTACATGTACTAGCGCCTTAGGTTTTCGTGTTCGACATGTTGCATGACACATTTAAACCTTGTGATCCCTATATGCGTAGATAAATGAAGCCGGGTAAACATTGGGCCTAGAGCCAGCTGGTTACTTAGTAGTGAGGTGAAAGGACGTAAATTGTCTGCCAAGAAAGATTCCTTTTTTTATTGTAGGTTTATGTCACTCTGCTTTACCCGCTGCTCACTGAGTCTAAGGGCATGCACTTTTTAGATACATGTATACAGTCCTGCGCGGTGGGTCGCAGGAAATTTTTCACCATATTAACAGCCGACGAAAAGCTAGAATGTAGATCCAAGCGGTCGCGAGAAACCTTTTCGAAACAAAGTAAAAAGAATAAGAGGGCTCAATTAACTACATTACAATGAAATATTCCGTCTATATAAACACGAGAAGGGTAATATTTGGAAAGGAGAGCACGATGAAACTAAGGATATAACTTCGCCATACTGTCGCACTTCATTTTTGGCATTTTTTCCACAGCGCGCCACCAGTCCATCATGTCTGGATATGTTTTGGGTTCCTCCACTTCACCTGCCTTTACTCGCATATTAAATTGTTCTCGACTTCGTATAGCGTAATGATGTATCGCAAATAGATCTGTTGTGATAGGTCGTCGAAATATGAATGGTATTTTATCACCCTTTTCGCCGACAGTGCTGGAGCCACTCTTTGTTATAAAATTGTGGTCGGTCCGAGGCTTTTCAAAGTACTTTGTTTTGACAATACTCTTAATGTGAGCATTCGGTGAATCTTTCATATCTGAAGAAACACACTCTGTAAAGTTTTGTCGTAAGCTACCACCCTCTGGTGTTAAGATGTGGCCGTTTGAGCTGTGAAGAAGGACGTTGATCCCAAAGGCACCGACCGAAGAGTCTTTATCCATGGAGTGAAGGTGTTCTTGCAGAGTAACGTTCGTGCGTTGCTCTATAAATTCATCCACATCGAGATATGCGATCCAAGCATGGCGACTGCTATAATGTATTTGACATAGTTCGTAGGCCGAGAACCGGGAAGTTTCGTTTTCCGCGGCGGGTGGCGGCATCCAAAGGAATGAGACATACCAGCCGCTGAGCGGAAGTTCGTGGTAATTTGAAGAAATGTTACCCTCTGCCGTCTGGTCTATAAAATAAAACCTTTGGATCCCGACGTGTGCATGGTGATGAAGGATAAATTCTGGTAGAGTATGGATGTCCTTGGACATCGGCACGCATAATGCCAAATAGTTGGGATCATTTGGTGTTAATGATGGCGCGTTTACGTTGATGGGCACTGCGTGGAGTGTTTTGCGTGACGAGATAAAAGTGAATGAAAGTAAGGAAAGCAGGATCATGACCAGGACGCACAGCATAACTAGCAGCCGAAAGGCTGTTGTCGTGGACGGGGTATCCATGATGATGCGCGCGTGCCAGGAGGCTTTGTGAAACTAGAAAACCGAACTGTACATCCCCAGCTAAGGACCGACGACCGTAGAGCTTGCGAGTCTGTCCCCAAACGTCTCGAGACCGTCGATCGATGATATAAGTCTTTTGAATAGGGAAACTCAGGAGAACGCTAAAATGGGAGAAAGAATTTTCCACACCAGCGCCACCGGAAGGCAAATATTGGAGTCGACTGGTCCACGGAGAATTCGCTCCGAAGTCCACGTACCACCAACCGTCACGATTGCAATATACCGCACTGAACCCAAAAGGAACGGTTTCTCGCGCACGGTTCCAAGCGAGTTTTGCCAATTCTGCGGGGAAAATTGGGCGGAATAGCCGATCAAAGGGGAGTGACGGGCTACGTATAATGGGCGGCCCCCCTGCTTTCCGTGCTGGCTGTCACACAGGATCCAAGTGCAAGCTAGCTGCAGGCTTGTCTCGCTAAACCGCGAGGCCCTGCGTTTTGGGCCGCAAACGCGCACCTTGTCAGATGCGACGAAGGAGGAGGAGTTAGCCAAGGATCACGACGTCTTTCTTTGGAGGGGGAGATGGTGGATACTCACATCGTTCTCAAGGCTGCATAGATCCTGCCGACAAGCGCTGCCGTTGCGCGGACGTTGTAATAAAGTCGGCCGCGCCCACGCGACCCGCGTTGTATCTCTCTCATCTCATCTTCCCCACCGCCATTCCCTCTTATCCTCTCGAACCTCCGGTGCAACCGCCCCTCCCATCAAGTACAAATCGCTCCGATAACAAACAATTATCACTAGTATATCCCTCTTGATGCACTCCTGTAGCTGCAAGAACTATGAGCGGGATGGCGAGACAAGCCCTGCCGGTGGAGCCTTTGCCATCTCGTAAGAATTGTTGTCCGAAACATCAGTATAGATCACAAGCTAACCATTCTTGTATCACTTAGGAAAGGTGCTCCCGTTGTTAGGCCGATCCAGTCGCTTTGTTCGAATATATCTCGGAGAGATAGACGTTGACTGGCGCCACTATGCGGTTCAGAAATGGGTCGTTATACTCCCAAATGGCAAGAAACAACCTCTTAATTGGTCCTCAACAACATATGGGAAAGATGATCTCGATTGGACGGGCCGTCTTATTGGTGGTGATGGATACCTGGAGGGGCCTTACGAACAGTATCAATATCCAGCCGACCATGCCATGTACGCTTCAAAATACGATCATATGCATCCAAGCTTCAAGACATTCGACCCTATGCCTCCGGACATGCGCAGGGACCACAAAAATGCCCGCGAATGGAAGTTACGGTTTTGCAATCCACATACTTTCTTGGGTCAGACACAACAGGCGGCCGTGAACTATTTTCTTAGCGACGCGATAGAAACTCCGCCTCCGAAACTTATTGATCCGAGCGCTGGCTGTCGATTTCTGGAGATCATGGTGGAAATTTATCCGATATTTTGCAGTTTGATAGAAGTTTGCGAGCTGGACTCTTTGATGCTCTTGATGAGTTTATGCAAGCACATACGAAGACGCATTTTAGACACGCCGAGGTTCTGGGAAGAAATCAATATAACATCATACGTCGAAAATCGAGTACAAAGAATCCACAAAGACTATAGATTTGATACTGTATCGGAGATCTTCCCTGGCCGTGCCGGCAAATGGTCCGGTTCACCAATCCATATTCTATCCGGCCTCAGAAGGCACGAACCAACCGCTCATTGGCTTCATCGTTCAAGTCAGATAAACTATGAGGAAAGGATTTTATCCAGTCTCCCACTTGCAAGCTTGACCAAACTCACGCTCGATGGCAGCGATGTTCACTGGATATGCTGGTATCAAATCTTGAACGCTGTTATTCCACAGCTCACATATCTCAGCGTAAGATGGTGTCGAAACTTTTCTATCGGCATTCTAAGCTTTGACGTCCTAGGCTACTATCTCGACGAGGCGAGGCAACGAATACCAATTCTAAACCCTAACATTAAAATACCCTGCAAACTCAAGACGCTACTGGTATGGGGAGTCCGCGGTGAAGGGCATCACAATTCTAGGCGTTTTAACGAGCCCCGTGACCGTGACATTCAGGTCTTGTATGATAGTGCTGGTAGTTCTCGGTTCCGCACCAACGGCACGGGAGTCAAGGCCCTCTATCTTCAGTATTGTCGTGCCCTCGGTATCAAAACTGACTTTGGCATCTGCTCTGCAACCGGGATCTGCTGGAACGAGCAATATATCAAGGAAGGCAATTTCGACTATGGTATGGTCGATGCCGACAATCTTGGATCGGAGGGAGATAATCCTGAAGATGGCGCTCCCGAGCCACAGTTCGCAGCACCGGGATATCTCGCAGTTAGATCATGCAGCAGGTGTGGCATTGCACACGAATCTCATTTGTGCCGCGAATGCGAAGAAGCCAGAACATGCTACATCTGTCTTCGCTTCGTTTGCTTGAGCTGCGACAGAGCAATGTCATTCGCCACGCGTCCCTTGGACTGGCGCTTCATTCGTACAAAGACCGTCCTACCAGCCTATCTCCCTCAAAAGTACTGCGTATCCAACTGTTGCCAATACTGTACGAACGCTGGGAGATATGTCTGTGTAGAGTGCAACATCCAGGCGCAAGCGGAGGCTCGACATCTGTTGCTTACTAATTGCTCGGGCTGTACTTGCAACCACATGCCTGAAGACTTTTGCCCGATTCGGATACCGATTGATACTCAAGCCGAGCGCCACGGTAAGAAGCATCTAACAGTTTGTGGGATGGCTGATTGTGGAAATCTTATCGTGGCTTGCCGAAATTGCGATAATGGGAAGCATGTCATGGATTACGGTCAGCGATGCAGCGCGTGCGCTATACCAGTTTGCTGGGTATGTTATGCATATTACTCTGCTTTGACTACAGCTCTACTAACATGACTATGCTAGACCTGCGCAAGAACACCCTGTCCCCAATGTCCCATCGCCTACGACCGCCTATGTCCTGGGTGCGTCGTCCAGCACACCTGTACCTGCTACCATACCGTCCGTCGGACTTCAAAGCGCAAGAAAGGGAAAGCAAAGGGTGCAGAAAACGACGAAGCGAAACCGAGTAGTCGTAAAACTCACCAAATAGGCTGTCCTCTACGAGACATCCAGCTACACGCGGAGACACCATTGACTACCTCGCTAAGATACCATGATAGATATGTGTTACCTGGAGGCGAGGTGCGTATCGAAAGAGGGTATACTGATATGCTTAATAATGTTGTCAGGTGGTATCCAAAGGTTAAACTAGAACCTGCATGTGACGACTGCGGTATCGCATGGTGGACGGCGTTAAGGCATGATGATATGCCGATCAAGCGCCGAAGGAGAGTGTTACGTTGAAAAAAATTATATATTCTTTCTTTTTGGAGGGCGAGGGAAGTGCGATCTTACATCCATTTAAATATAATCGTGCAAACGGCTTTTGTTTGTATTTTTATAAGCTTGTTCCGTTCTTATATGTTTTGCTTGAATTGGCCGGAGTTTGGTTACTACTACTAACACATATGGGTAAAGATGGATGTGGTGCATTAAATCAACGGATTAAACTGGTGTCATTTGTTCGAGATGAAGTCTTTCAGCGGGGATGATATAGAAACTCAGATAGTAATGTTTTTTTTTTTTTTATAGCAAGATCGGAACTTCATGGTGTTATTGGTATACATTATATTGGTCATATTAATAAAATAAACCCAATTAATTATAGGCTCATTTCTATCATACATATATTGGTTTGCTTATGATACAAGGCTTTCAAGCTACAAGTCAATCTACGCATCCAAACCCTCAGTCTCGCAAACAGAGCAAGGGGAACCCTCAATGGCCTCCAAGATGGCAGTGTATGCGGGCTTCTTGTTCAGTCTGACGTCCCACGGCAGGGCGGCGCCAGCACCGGCGAAAACACCAGGAATCCACGAGTACTTGTCAGTGTACTCCCAGACGGTCATACCGAGGCAGTTATCAACAGCCAAGCAGGCGTTGGTGAGTTCGTAGTAGTCCTTAGCTTCTTGTCCGATTTGAGAGCTGGTGTAGTTTGCGATATCGTTTCCGCGGCCGATTTGGTAACGGATATCGACTTCAGTAAGGTAGACGAGGAGACCGAGGTCAGCGAAGGTCGAGAGACCGGCGGTGATACCAGTCTGGTCGACTTGACCGACGATCAAGTGAGCCTGAGCACCAACGGCACCAAGAGGGAAGCCTTGGTCGATGAGGCCCTGGAAGAATGTTGCGGCAGCGTTGACCTTAGGGCTGACGTATTCAAAGTTGTAGTCATTGATGAAGAGAAGTGCGTCTGGGTCTTCTTCGTGAGCCCAGGTTAGGGCCCAACCGACGAAATCGGTACCGAAGGTGTTATAGAAGACGGTTTGACGGAAGGTACCGTCGTCGTTGAACATCTCGTTGACGACATCCCACATGTCAACCTTGCCCTTGTAGTGGCGGACAATGGTACGGATGTGGTTCTCAAGAACGGGCTTGAGAGTCGCTGGGGTCCATGGGACAGTGGGATTGCTGACCCAGGCAGGAAGCTGAGAGTGCCTATATATAAAGTCGTGTATTAGCACCCTATACAAATGTAGGGGGTAAATAAAATCATAACTAGGTTATACATACCAAACCAAAGTGTGTCCACGGACGGCTTGGCCGTTAGCCTGAGCCCATTCGACGAGCGCGTCACCGAGGGTAAAGTCGAAAACACCTTGCTGGGGCTCGATGGTCTCCCATTTCATGGTATTCTCTGGCGTAACTCTGTTGAATTCAGCATTGGCAGCTTCGGCAATGGCTGCATAAGGCGCGTCTCCAGCGAGAGTGTAGGTCTCTGCGGTTAATAACATCTAGGTCAGCAAGCTGCACACCATCAAGCCATTATGATCTGCAGTAAGCCGTCCCGTCAAGCGGCTCAAGCGGCGGCCCGTGCGCCAAATCGGCTTTTGAACCTGGCAATTGCATTTTAACTCACCGGTAGCTTGACCGAACCACCTTCTTTGCAACAGGGACATCTTTCCACCAAGGGATTCGTATCGTCTTCCTCGCTTCGCAGACGAGTGGAAGGGCGACATATCAAGATTGTACTTGATCTTTGGGTTGGCTGGGACGCTGGATCGCTTGTCGACTGGCGTCGCAGCGACGAGGCTCAGGAGAGCACCAAAAGCGGCGAGAGTGGAGTACTTCATGATGGATGTATTATTTTCCGATAATGATTTTATTGAAAAATAATAAGTTGAATCCCAGGGTGTTTGCAATGGACTTGGAAATCGAAGAGCTAGAGCGCTGAAGATCTTGAACCTAGACAAAACATGGGGAAGACATTGGACCTTTTATACTTCCTCCTGCAAACGATGTCTAAGTCTTTGACTTATAACTGACTAGTGATATTGAGCCAGGTTCAAAATGAAAGGGATCAGCGATCATATCCCAATTTTCTGCCGGCTGGATAAATCGGGCCTTGTCATTCTGAACGCGATCCAGGTAGATGTCTCTGAGAGGGTGGAATATGATGCTAAAAGGTCTGTGCCTGCAGTCAGCCAAGACGCATGGCACTGCAATATTACCCGGGATACCCTTCGGCTTGTATGAACCGCGAATTCCAGAATTATTCTATAGCAGGCATATGGGTCAAAGGTTCTACGCTCGAGCATTGTCAAGGCGACCGCTTCATTGGTGAGAACCCATCGCGCGGGCGGCTTTCGGTGTGTGACAGTTTAACGACCAGGTTCGTGGGTGTTGTTTCCAGAACTAAAGCTAACCAACCAGTCAAGCTCTCCGCTTTCCCCATACTCTGTCCAGGCTGCGTCAATGCATTACCGTCGAGCCGGAGGGCTTTTTGAGATCAATATATCCCCGTTTTGGCTATATTCGTAAAAGAGGCAGTGGCATTCGACATTTCATGGGGTTTTTCGCCAGAAAGCGAGGTAAAAGACAGCCAGACATATCCCGGAACGCAGCCTCGAGGATCAGCCGCCAAGCTTCAAGGATGCCGTTGAAATGATCCGATCCGGTTCTCCGCATTGTAAATGTGCATATGTGCAGCTGTGGCACCGAAAGAATACTAGAGGTCGGATAAATGTTGCATGAACCCATAGGCTAGGTGTTTTCAAAAACTGGGGAATGAGGTTGAAATCGAAAGAGAGTTTGGAACATCTCCGAGTCTTCAAACCGTGCTCTCTTTGTTGGAAGAAATTAGCCTAAAGAATTATAAACGCTGACCTTCCAAGATGGCCAATCGATTCCAAGAGTGGCTGAAGGTTTTAAATACGATTCGCTGCAACCAGCTGATATCGCGATTGTTCTCTTCTGTTGATCCACCTCGACCAGACATTTTCTAGAAACATCTCGGTCGAATTTTGGGAGGTCCACTTGATGCATACATTGGTGTTCAAGCGCTCAAGCTTACTCTGGGGCTCAAGCTAGTTCAGGACCACACCGGTTAGCGGTTAGCTTTGAGTTAAGATACGCGTATTCGCGGGTGAGTATGTCGCTCTTACGCCTTCCGCAGCAAAAAGAGATCAGAAGGAATTCCAGAACGCCATCTTTTTTCTATTCCTACTCGGGCAAGTGAAGCGGCAATGGGTATAGTTTGTTCAATGCAGACGGCTTTGCCTCAGCTACACGCAGACATTGACGTGAAATCACCGCAGATCTAAGACCCAAGGCAATCGATAAGTGGACCAACTATGCTTTGTGTGCATGTGCCTTTCTAGAATTTTGTATGGACATTGTGGAGCTTCCAAGCTCAAGCCACATGAATTATGCCGTTTTACACATGAGCATGCACATGGTTTCTGTGCTTCGTCTTCCATCACGAACAGTCACTACCGTTTCTTGGACTGTCACTATTTTTTATAATCCGTTATCCCTGCAGCATTGAGATTAGCCGGAAGACCTCTAGAAAATATGCTTTTGTGAATTTTAGTTTTAATACACCGTCGAAAGCCGTTCAATAGTGTCGGTAGCGTGCACACGCAATTCAAATTCGCGAACAACACTGTAGCGAGCAGCGCAGCTTCAAGTCTTTAACCGGCAATCAACGGCATTTAACCAAAATTAGATTTCGGAACTATTGACAATGTATTTTATTTTCGGAACAGAATTTATTTTGTCCTTCGGCTTTATCTAGTTTCCGCGGCGGCTATCTGAAGAAAAGACGTGAGATTCAGCCTGGGTAGCACACCGACCAGATTCAGCCAAGTTTAGCGGTTGAAGTAACAACGCACTGGGCCGCCTCGTCGATATTGCATGTAATGGTGCATCAATGACACCTGATTCTGTCGATATGAATATGTCAATTGGCACCGTGATTCTCTAATGAAACTTCTATTGTATTTTATTTCTTCCTTTCTTTTTTGGATAAAGAATTATTTGATTCCCATTAATGCACTTGAGTACAGTGGAGCGGGCGTCAGCTGCCGTTCCTGGTCTCATCCGAGCGCAATGGCAAGAGGCGGATATGGACTTCAAAGTTCATACTAAAGCACCTGCTTTGCTTTTCCAAGAGACGGTTATAAGGCCGAAAACGCAATACAGGCAGAACTGCCATTTTGCCACCAAAATTCTGCTAAATGCATTCATGTTTTCGATAGCCTAAAAGAATCCTTGCCTTGTTACGCGATATCCGAACGCCTGGCTTTTCGAGTCTGCCGTCCCAGAACATGCATTGACTGCGCACCCCATGCATTTTAATGAAAGGCTTAATATATTCGAGAACTCAATTGCACCTAGAATATAAATGCCTACTGTGTATTTGAATCATATCAGATCTCTAATTCGCCCATTGATACGGACACGGAGAAAACCGTCTATACTTGAATGTGAAAGACTCTATACCTTTCCGTTGGGATTGTCGAAATCTTGGCGTGATATCTTAATATATCCATGCCGTCGATCATATCGAGTGCTCAATAAGCCAGTTGCATTCTCTCATTACCCATGCAAGTCTCCGTTCCAAAGAATCGATAACAAAGGTTAGGTATTTCGCATGATGAAGGGAGAATAATAAAACATTTTATTTATTGTTTTTTTTTTTCCGTGAAAGATCCCGGCTTAAATGGGATCGGATTTGTTCCGCTATTTTAAAATTCCGTTAAATTGGCTGAAGTCAAGATCTATCTTGAAAAATAACATGGAAGTTGAAAGCTAAGCTCGTGAGATGACACTGGCTGTACTAGTACCTTGTGGATACTTAAATAGTGAATGGAATCAACATTCTGTTCCGAATTTAACTACGAGAACTCTCTTCGGCGCTTTCCGGGTTTGTGTTACTCTTTCCCTGGGCTTCTAGCTCAATCGCCACTGGTTCTCTCTGCACAAAATCAAGGCCCATCAACCTTTCTGCATCACCCATCTTCCATATGGGTAAGAAGTATTTGGACACATTTTGCTTCTCTTGTCGCTTATCAAGCTCCTAATCAATACCAACATTCTTCGCAAACCTGTCTTTGATATCTGCTTCAGCAGCGGGCCCTAAAACAATATTCGCGAATCCTTCAACAGCTTCCTTGAGCTCTTCCGCACAGGCAACCGCGAATTTCATTCCAAATATCACGCTTTTAATCTTAGGACGACTAACAATATCCATTCTAAAATGAGTGTGGATTTGTCGAGAGACTGTCGTAGCTCGCAACAGCTCTAAATAGTCGACAATGTTAACGATAGCTTCTTTTGGAATCTCGCCCCAAACAAGAATGTCGTAGTGGCCACCGTAGCGATGCGCTGCTTCAATCATATCCTCCCTTTTGCATAACCCGGCGATGAGATCACTGACTTGAAACATGCTTTTCAAATACCTCGGATCTATAATAGCTATTCGAGGATTTGTAGCGTTGAACCAACGGCGACTCAAACCGGCTTTTCGAAGTACCCACATGAGGCTATTAGAAGTTGATATCATCGGCGTCGGAATCTTCTTGCGATTTATATGGTTGGCAGCGTGCTTGTCAAACTCTGGGGTATCTACTTCTGGGGGGTCTGGAATTGGTTGTGAAGGATCACGGAATAAGCCCGCTCTGATCAGATCAGGTGAGTTGTATCCATATGATTCGTCGTCCCAATAGCGGAATAGAATATTTTTTGGTAGAATAGACCGGCGATGGCGAGTTTGGGCTTTTTCAGGTTTTGATTTCAAACACTCTGATTTTCGCTTCATGCTAGGAACTTTACAAGGTGTGTCAGGCTCACTATCTTCTTCACTATCCGATGCTACTAGCGAGATTACCACTGGTGACTTTCCAGGGGTATGAATGAACTCCGAAAGAGACAATCTCATCCGTTCTGCCATTTGGGTCTGCTTAATGTCTTCGTAAGCTTTCAAAACGTCTTCGTCATCTTTGTCTCTTGGCTTTAATTGAACTCCAGCGCCCTCAGAGGCTGCCAGTAACTCTTCTTTGACATCAAACCATTGCATTTCTGGGTCCGTAAATGGTGTATCAATGAAAACTTCTTTGAAAGTACGTAGATTTCGTTCTTTCGCTTTATTAATGAACTCATTGAATTGCATGCTGTAAGCCCCGGATGAGATGTTGATGCCCATCAGCCGATTCAAGACATCGCGAATGTTTGCGGGACCATTTTTGTACCAGCGTTTCAACACGTATAATGACGTTAGATTCGAATCCAACCATGTGTGTCTGTATTTTTCTAGAGGATCAACTGGGTCGCTCTCTATATTATCTTTGCTTCGGATCGCGGAATCGTTTAAAGCTAGAAAACAGAATATCTTAGCTAAATTTGTTTATCAAATAAGGGGTTGCGTATATGGCCTAACTCACCATCCTCGATGAGTGCTTGGGTTCTATCTGGATCTTCATTCGAGTCCCCTTCTGCTTTCTTTTTCCGAATCGAAGGAAACAAAACACGCCGAACAGGATCCCGATTGGGATCGGGTTGTGTGTGGTAGAATTTGCTGTTTGGGCAGATTCGGTCAAAAGCGAATCTCTCGTCGCCACCTGTATACTGTGGCGTTCTTTTTGTTTTATATTGTTGTACAGATAGCCTAAATCTTTTTCGGCTAGATTCCGATTCATTGTCATCTGCAGGACTCCCAAGCAGCGTGGTGTCGCTTAAAGTTGGCGGGATAGCGGCTGCGACTGGGGTTTCTGGGTATATTCGACTGTCTGAAGAGAACTGCAACTCGGCTGGTGAAGGATAGTATATCCCGTCGATGTCTTTAGTTGATTGCTTCTCGATGGTGATATGGAATGGGTTTTCGCCGTCGTTGATTACTTCTTCTTCTTCTTCTTGCGCTTGAGTATCCTCTTGGGGATCTACCATAGTAACCTCCTCTTGTAGCTCTTCGAAAAACCTTTCAAATTTCGCTTCTGTTCTGCTATGTACGACTTCAGGAGGATTCCCTGCGTTATCTATACCCAATAGTTGGTTATTCTCTGCGTGTGTTGATTGTAGTGTCGCTTCATTTGATATCTTTAGTATTTGGCTATGCTCATTGCTGAAAAGATCAGCTTGGCTGGAGACCCTAGAGACGGGTTCAACTTTGGATGAAAGCTCGCCATGGTAAGAATTTGAGATACTGTTGAGGGCGTCGAGCTTGTTAGATTCATTGGTAGAGCTAGTGGCTTCTTCCGTTTCTCCATCATCGATTGATGTCATAAGAGACACCGGGATGTTGCGTATTACCTGTTCTTCTGGTGTTGATGACATTTTTTATTTCGGGCGGCTGCATGGACCTGAGGATCTTCGTTTGTGAATATTTTTTAAAGGCGATAGAGAGTCAATAAATTTGAGTTCCAGTTGTGATCTCAGCAGGCCTGTGAGACGTGTTTGCAAATCATATCAATGAGAGATTGATATGGACTCTGAAATTACTAATGACAATGGGGGAAATTTTGATTGACGAATCAAATGAGGCTTGTATCAAGGGAATGCTCAGTTCAACGAAGAGTAGAAGGAAGGTTATTTGTAATATGATTTGGATATATGAATACTGTTAACTACAAGATATTTACTTGTAAAGGCTACCAAGAAATCTACTACGCAAAATCGAGCTTTATCTCCCTTTTTGGTATACCATACTCCTGGGGCCTGCGACTGAGTAGCGAAACAGTGAAGACTAGACCAAAAATACATCGATATCGATGCGTTTTTAAAATTGCTATCATTCCTTCGAATAATACTCAGCCGAATCTCTCGTTTTCAGTCGCCGAGTATGTCCATCAGATTTTTCCTCGATTGATACGAAAAATTCTCAAGCTGAGATCAAAAAGTATATAAAGTGATGGCTCCCCGGTTTTTCTCTCTCAGCTTTATCAATAAAAGCATAGGTTGATATTTGGGACTTCAATACACAGTTTGAACCAAAGGCAATAAATTTCTAGTATATTATTCTTCCTGCCACAACTCACCAGCCTTCTTATTTTTCAAATATCAGTTTTGATAATATATAATATCATACTATATATAAATCAGCTATACACACGTATATATACGAGGTGTCTCTACTCAACACAAAAGCCATTATTACATCATGCCCCTTGGGTATGATATATTATATGCCCAGTATCAACATGGGGCCTTGGACGTCGTTGAGGTTTCGCCGTTATGTCACGAAGTGAGTGGATTGTCTCTCAATCAACAGAATGCAAACACTTACGAGCTCGAGGCTCATCAAAACCAGTGGAACTTGAATGAAACTATGTTATCCACCCAGCGCAATGAGGTTTCAACTTCTGAATTTCGCCATGATGCACGCATGGAAACAGAACAATGCCATCAGGCACAGACTTCAGTTGCTCCAGAGCCACCACTTAATGTTTTGCAGAACTCGAATCTCGGTGATCAGTCCGATGAGATGCAAATAGATCATTGTAACTCCTATGCTGGAGTCAAATATTGGAGTTTGGAAACCTCAAATTCTCCATTGGGATCAATGCAAAACCCTATCCTGGTTCTCGACCGAATTGAATTCGACGGCTATAAAAATACAATTTTAAACTCTTATTGCGAGAATTACGATTCTGATGAAAGCCTTAGCGATGACAGCGTCTTCGAGGGTTCCGAACCAGCTATATTGACGAACACGAAGAGGAACTATGCCAACCCAAAAGCTAAGAAATATCCAATATTTTATTGGAAACCAAAGTTTAGGCGGGCACTTTATATACTCAAACTACTATCAAAGATTTCAGATGACGGCATAGCCCTAATTTTGGCCCGCATCAGTGGGCAAACATGCACCCGAAACAAAGTCTTGGCCCAGTTTAACGAGTATAAAAAACCAAAGACTCAAAACGCAAAAATATATAAATCAATTATGAAGCAAACAGGGAACATGACCAACTATATAATAGAGCTTGCATCTCTTCAAGAAGTGGCTGCAACCTTGGGTCTCGATAAAGCCCAACTAAAGAAGCAAAAGCCTGGACGTCCAAGGAAAACAGTCAACTCAGCAATCGAAGATTTGAAGGGAGGGTCGGGTGATGATGCCGATGGCGAGTTTGCTGTGAGATCTTCAGTAATGAGATCTGACATTCTTTACCGAGTATATGATAAACGATCTCACGGTATAAACTCTCGAAAAGGATTTTACGCAGGCGCTTTCGCCGGTTCCGAGTCAATTGCTATGATTGAAGATATGTCAGTTATACAAAATTATGATGACAATCTTGGCGTTCATATCCGTCGCGAGTGCGTAAGTCAAGGTAGCTGTTTTATTAGCTGCACAAACTCCTTACTATGGGCGCTCCATATAGCGTCTAGCAAGGGAGATGATGCAAGAATTTCAGTTATTGAAACTTTGAAAATAGAGCAGCCTATACAGCACTATCCAAAGATATATCACAGATTACATGAATCTGGTCTTTTATCAGGGGTCGAGAGCTACCGAGGCAGCTCCGAGTACTTAGTTTTCGGCAAGATTCCGCAACGTGCAATTCTCCACGACTTATCAAGTCGCAGACTAAGACACATAATTCAAGCCAATGGTCAGCTCGAGAGTTTGATTTGCTCTCGAATAATTTGGAACAACAGGAAGAGGCCTCAAGACAAACGTCATGATCTCCAAAAATCCAGAGTGAAGAGCAGGACATTCGACGAGGCCGTAAAAACTATATCTAGTCTACTCCTCGGTGATTGCGGAGACAGCCATCTCCATACGGTGCTTAAATCCAATATATACACTGATTGGAGAGTGAAATACAGAATGAAGGGATAATGGAGTTCGTAAAGTTGCACTCTATGATTTTATTCGAGACCACGTTTGCGGACGAGGTGTGGTGGATATGAAGACGAGACTTATCCATCGACAAAGGAGAGATAAGTACATAGTTATTCTTGAGTCTCATGGTTACTTACAAGTTAAAGTTTTTCTTTATTTCCGCGATTCGAGGTTTTAGGGAGGATAGATTTCGTTATTTTAGGACGGCAAGAATTTCGATTTGCTTGTATTTTAGTTCATTGTTATGGGGACGTACTTAGTTTCTCAATTTTAGGTCTTAGTTTCAAGAAATGAAATATCCTGTAACCGTTTAGCTAGATTCTGTGGGCACCTAGCTATGGGATCGCATCATTAGATCAGTATGGTTGTAAGAATTTGACATTTCAAGTCGCCAGGACGAATATTAAAATAGACTATAGTAACTACTACGAAAGCAGGTAAGGTATAAAATCACGAAGGGATCGACTAAAACAAGTTAACATCCGACCTATCCGACGAATTCGAGCCACTTCTAGCTCTCTTCTCGCTTCTCAGCCTCTCTTCCTCCTCCTTGACTCTTCTCTCGTTTTCCTCCGTCAATATATCTACAATCCTTCTAGGGCCCTTAGATTTCTTCTCTTCTTGGCCATTCTTCTCACCATCTTCTTTATTCTTCCCTTTTTGTTCTTCTTTTGCCTCCTTCAATTTCTCGTCTTGGAAATCCTTAACCACGATTTCAATTCCCCTCAGGTTTTTCGCCATGAATTCTCTAAAGTCCCCCAGTTTTTCTTTATCAGGACTATAAGTCCCACTGTCATTATCGAGATAAATCTTCCACCGGCCCTTCCTTTCCGCCGTCTCTTCCTGGTTACCTCTCTCATCGTACATCTCCGCATCCTTCACATCTTCCTCTGAGACTTCATTGTCAAACCTGACGAAAAACTCACCAGCCCACACAACTTTGTCTTTACCATTAGCATGCATACCATGCTTGCTGATGTGGTTGATCTTAAATTCGTCACCCGTTTCACAAAACCTCCATTCGCCACTGGTGGTAATCACGAATGTAAAAATCTTGTTTTCGACAGGCTGCAGCAGATCGACGAGTCCTGGTCCGGCCTCGTCGGCATCCCACCAGCTATTGTATACGGTGTTTTTATCATGTCCGTAGATGTTTTGATACTGATTTCTCACTAGGTGGCGAAGGATACGGTAGTGTAGTTTCGATGGGTCGAATGCCTTTGCGTGAGCTATGTCTGCGTTGAATTGAAGGGAGGAATAGGGGGGTGGGTGGATGAGAGCGAATTTGTACGCTTTGAATGAGGTCGGTGGGGGTTGTTCGCCGTCTGTAGGAGTGGTGGTTGTTGCGGATGTCTTGTTATGTTTACGTGAGGGGGTGGTGGCCACCAGGTTTGCAAGGGGTGAATAATGAATGGAGTATCTGGTTGGATTTTGGAGTTGGATGTGGGTGAGGGAGCTATCTTTAGGTGGGAGTAGTTGGAGCTAAGGTATTCGTTAGTATCATACGTATATTATAGACGAACATAGGAATCGGTATAATACACACCTTGATTGTGATCTGAGGTTCTGGAGAATGCCTTTTGGCTTCTGGATTGCAAAGATCGAATATCGCGGTAAGGAACTGGACGTGCTGGTTACCCTTATGCCGTCTGATAGGGATGTGTCTTGTATGCTCTTGACCGTCCAGCAGCCAGGTCTAACCGTATATATTAGAAGCTTTTCTTTAAAACACATCCACTGTTTGAAGGGAAATATACCTTGAAATCCCTAAAGACGAGTTTTATGCTCCCCAACTTGTCATCTTTCTCTTGCTTGCCGTCTTCATCGTAGAGCTTCAGTTTGAGATACGTCCCCTCGCGAACACCACCGAATCTCCACTTCTCATTCCACTCTGGATCTCGAGTGGCTCTTTTGGTAGATGTCCGGAAATGGACTCTTGAGGATTTAGGGTTGACTAAACCCTTGACATTCTTTAGCTTGCCAATGGCGTATACATCTGAAGTTCCGCTTATATCGCCCACACTTTTGATAAATTAGCACCAGGACATATTCTGCTTGGTGTTAAAGAAATAGAGATACAAATACATACGGAACATGAGTAGCGCTCTCGATCGTTAGGAAGAGATCGTATGGCGCAGAATCGGGTAGCTTTTCATTGGTGGAGTTGTTTGCCGATGAGGTCTGTGGAGTGACGTCACTGGGATTTTGTTGCGTCGTAGCGTCCATGTCGCAAACAACAAACAACGATGCGAGTTTTAGTACTATCGCGATTTGTTACCAACGGTTAAACTGAAATCGAGCAAAAATGAAGTATGGACGTTATATAGGTGTCTTGGAGGAAGAAAAGAAGATCTGGAGGATTAGTTTTTTGAAAATCTTGGCGATGCTCTTTGGGCGCCTTTTATTTGCGAGGGAGCGGCGCGATTATAAAACGTGGGAAGGGAACAGCAGACCGCCGGAGATATTCTTGACACTGCAAAGCAAAGATTGGCAAAAACAAGCTTTTCGACTGCATCGTCCTTCCCTGCATTTCGCACCTACCCTTTTCTCTTATCATTATCCCTGGGTGGCTAGGGCATGTGGTCCTATTGACTGCGAGGGCAGCAATCCGGTTGGCAGGGTGTGGATATCCATGATGTTCAATTGCGTCACATCTATATTTTCATGACAGGGGTGGATTCTGCTGGTATATCAATTCAACCAAAGGCTATGGAAGGTTGTGAAAGGTGGGATCTTCTAGGTGAATCAAATGTGTAAATACGTATCGTTCTTAAGTCATATTTACATAAAAAGCAGGTCTGGTGACGTTCGTCATGTTTGACGATGTCGAACTGAGGAGTGCTGATCGATGAAAGGAAAAAACATATTTTGGAGACACCCGTTCGGTTAACTTGCCGAAGTATAAAGTTCGTGGTTTAGCTCCGAGAAAAAATGATATTAGGGTTATGAGATTTTAAAATGGCTAACTTGTGAGAAGGTGGCACATTTTCGTAGGGCCAAATGACGCCTGAATTTGAACGCAAAAAGTCCCTAGTTTTTTATCGTTTGTTGTTCTACAGGTTCTGGCGGATGAATCAAAATCCGGTGTGCAGTATTTAATCCGGCCGTACATTCGCATTATGACAAGGCAAGGCTGAGGACGAGACGAGACTGTGTAACTTGAGCCTATAATCACCGACGCATATTTCGATTAGAAATTTGGATTACGGGTCAGCCGTGTAACGACTTGGCATGCATTAGATATGCAAGAAGTTTTTGATGTTGATAGATATTTCCGCGGCGTCCGAAGTCTTAGTTGTGGCCATACGATTCGACTTTTGTGGATCGGAAATCGGCTGCACCCTGCGGGCCGACTCGCTTTCATTGCAAATGGCAGTCTTGAATCTCCATAATGCACTGTATTCAGATTGCAGCGTTGCACAAGCAACACGGTAGGTCAATTGATCATCTAAAAATCTACCATTTAGAGAAAAGACTGCTACTTAGTTTCGAGAATGAAGCAAAAATGAAAATGGTTTGGATGAGGTTACGCGAGAGTGGTTTGTAATCGCCAAGCTCAGTGCCAGATGCTGCTGTGGAGCCGCTGCCAACCGCGCAACTATGACTCCTCCTTCGCTCAGAACCACGATCCGAACATGCCCGTGTTTTTAGAACGCGATTTTAGACGCGTGAATTCTTTCGAAATCAAAACCCTAAGAACACCAGCTTTATTCTCCTGCTGTGAAACGATGCCGTGATTACAAAGTAGCATTTTTACGTAAGTATTCCTTGCAATTGGATGAGTAAGCCATGCCGCACCAACGGCTAGGCCGACGGCCTTAACGTTATCACGAATTCCAAAGATGAAAGCACGAATTTTGGCCTACAATAACGAAAGAACGTAGATGTCGAATTGGTAGATAAATTGATCGAACTCACCATCTAAATTGATCACTCATCATTCAAGCTTCTAATCCGCACAGCTCTACATCTAAGCAATTACATCACGATCTTAAACTTCAAATATTTTTAACTTCTCAAATCGCTTCAAATCTACCCCTTTCAAATACCACAAAGCAACACGAATATCATACCCCGCAATGTCTCGTCTTTCCCCACTAAACAATTTGGCCAAAACTCTCAAGGCTCTTCACGTCTCCGGCAAGCCGCTTATCTTGACCAACGTTCACGATGGCCATTCCGCTAAGCTTGTCGCCTCGAATCCATCGACAAAAGCTCTAGCTACGGCATCATACGCCATTGCTTTCTCGCAGGGTCTCGCGGACAACCAGTTAACCCTAGAGCGTAACCTCATCTCTATCGAAAATGTAGCCCGGGGTATCAAAAACGCTGGTGAAGCGGAAACCAAACCACTCTCTGCAGATTTACAAGACGGATATTCTGATATCGCCCAGACGATCAAATCAGCCATTGCGGCTGGTGTTGTTGGCGCAAATATCGAAGATTTGAACACAGATCCCTCAACTGGCCATGAGGAGCTACGACCGGTGGAAGAAGCAGCGGAGAGAATCAGGATTGCGTTGAAGGCTGCTGAGGAAGCTGGCGTGCCGGACTTTGTTATCAATGCTAGAACTGATGTGTTTGGGTATGGTGGTAGTATCAAGGATGTCATCGAGAGAGGGAAGAAATATCTTGCAGCGGGAGCCACTACGGTCTTCGTTTGGGGAGTTGGGAAGCATGTCATTACCATCGGTGAGGTGAAGGAGATGGCTGAAGCGTTTGGTGGTAAGCTGGCTGTCCAGGGTACCGGGCCTACCAAACTGAGCCATAAGGAACTCGCTGAGGCTGGCGTTGCACGCATCAGTTATGGTCCTTGGTTCGCGATGAGAAGTTGGAAAGCCTTTGGTGAAGATGCTGCAGCTACTTTGAGCATTTTGGAGAACTAGAACCACGGACTGTGGTTTTGTTACTATATTAGTGATAAATTGTGTAATGGAGACTTAACCAGCTAGTTAATATGTATAATCCCGGCATTGGAATTTGAATTGAAAGTTATCATCAGCAAAAAAAACAGATTTATATCTTGACATCCGGATGGAGGCTCTCTATCCTGCCCATCTCGTGCCACCTGGCAGCTTCCATGGATCAAACACCCCATCTAAAATTAAAAATCTAACTCATCAAAAAACCACATCAAAAATCACGCCCATTATCACGCCTATAATTAAAGGTATACTCAAAGGTATAATCGACCGTTTCGATCAATTGGATTGATCACGCCTATTATCATAGATGTTTTTTGTATATAATCAATATATTTTCATAATTTTTAAAATAGTTCTTAGATTCTTAAATTTTATTTTTAATCTAAAATAAGTTAGAGTAGATCGTGAATGGTGGCTTATGTTGTCCTCGAGATGGATGAGAGCAGGAGTTTGTGGGTCATGCTAGTTGTCCGAGTTTGCCATTCAAATTCCGCTTGACAATTCAGGGTATTGCAACCCCGCAGGTTGATGTCATACCCCAGAAAATCCCCTCAATGCAGCGAAACCAATGCAACTAACGCCGGCAACAAATCAAGCTTGCCGAAACGCAACTTCCAATCTCGGGATCTACACAATCTGAAGCCAATTGATCGATCGACACAGGGTATCTTAGCTGAGCCAAGACATGCATATGATAGCGAATGGTAAAAACATCAGCTCCGGAGCTAGCCTGCGGTCGATCCAAGGCACCCGGAGAAAGGCATTCTACGGCCCTCGCGGAAGCCGATCAGAGTCGATATTTTGGGCTAGTGTACATTCTATAGTGATAATATAGGTTTCCTAGCCCGATGCCCAGGCTGCCAGGTTTTCCGACACTAGAATTCTCAAGTATTTAATCGACTTGAACTCCTCGGTTTGAATAAGTCATCCAACTCAGACTCCATCCTTCAGCATAAACCGCTACCTGTCTATTTCTACTCAATTCAATATTATTTTCCACTATAGCCGAAATGGCCGCTGAAATACGATACAACGATGCCAAAAAGAACTTCGAAATGGCCGTCAGTCAGGCCGAGAAGCAACTTTCAAGCGCAACAGACACATATAAGAAGGTGAAGGATGGCGGCATGACAGATGAGTCCTTTCAGAACTGGGCTACCCAAAACGTGAGCCATTCCCCACTCAAGGTTTTTTTTTTCTTTTTTTTCTTTTTTTCGAATTCCACTGAAAAAAAAGTGATCTTTAGTACCCTCCATTGGTTGTAGCAATGGCCCAATATTCTGCTTGCGAAGCCGCCTACAAGGCGGCCTACCAGCAGTATGACGAAGCTGGATATCAAGAATATCAGAACAAATGGAACGATGAATTCCAAAAGTTACAATATGGAGATGATGAGGTCAAGAAGAACTTCAAGATAATCAACCTTCAGTAATTCATAGAGAGCTCTCTGCGGTAGTTTGTTTCAATATCCCGCTCAGCTCCGTTACTGTTTGTGAAAAAAAGGAGTGCCTAGGTAAGGCTCCTAAGCAGATGTATCAATCTCAATAATATCTAAGCTGTGTATTTCCTTGAGGTTATATGTAAATTTTACATAATGAGAAGTCTGCCTCAACAAACCATTACCTACCCAAGTTTTCACAGCATAGATGTACCTAGTTGAAATCGATATGAATAACCGATAGATGAAACCAAGTCTAACTTCAGAGCCTAGCTTGAGAGCTTTGGCCATCACGAGTGTTAAAATTTATCTTGGCATGCTACTTTTTCGATATGAATTTCGTACAAGAAGTAACATCTCTAGATCTCTTCTAGCAATATGGCCTCGAAGAACCCTCTTTGTTTGGTCATACATATTACTGCAAATGCGAGAGCACCAATAAGGTAAATTTAGATTCTGTTGGCTTAAATTATACCTTCGGGCGTACATTTCCCTAAATCTGTAAAGCATCATATTTACAGATTCCGTATGTAGACGTTGTTTTTGATTTGGCGATGGGGTCAATCATGTTTTCTAACCCAGGTAGATTAGCTCTTATTATATTATTAATACTAAATATATGGTATCCAAATATTCTTATAATTAATCCTATACAAAGCACAAGACAAAAACCATTGTTAACAATGTTTAGACCCTTCACTTTTAGAATTACTAGTCGTTTGTTGCATGTGCCGCGGCGCAAAGGGGTCGAATATTAGTCTGTTCGATTATTTCGTCTCCGTTTTTTGTCACTTGCGTGTTAGGTAACCAAAATGGCTGCGGATTGAATAAGTCATTTGCTAAGATGAGTTATAGACTAAATAGATAATACCCAAAACAAGGTATCGAATAGAATAGGACTTAGACCGACAATCAATTAGCTAGAACAAGTTTATAGATTAAAAAGTTAAAGCCTAAAAGTAAATATGGGCTCGAATAGTAAGCAAGTCAAAAAAAATGTGACTACCCTAATCGAAGTAGAACAGCCTACCTTGAAAACTGTAATTCAAGGTTGAGATCTAGTATTTGGAATTAGACTTAATTTGTGTATGTCAATTTATTTTTGCTCGTCGCAATCATACAACAGTCGATGCCTTGTTGAATAAACCTTTTGTTACTGTGATATGGTTTTGAATCGTGAGGTTTGTTTATATGCCTTTTAATTATTGTGAGATGATTTCATATTTTGAAGATTGATTGTTTGAGATTTTTTGTAAGGAAAAAAGAAAAGAAACGACCAAAGGTGTTTGATCGGGAAAGGGTTCTGGCAGATTCATGGGGTTTAGAGACTGTGTTTGGAGTTAGTGAAAGATCAAAAAGTAGTCTTGTGGAGTTTGTGAGCTTTGTGGGGAAGTTTGTAAACGAGTGATGGGCATCTGTGAAAGCAATACCCGCACAAAACAGCGTCACTGGAAACATAGGCCAAAAAGGTTTGCTACTGGCAAAGGACCAAACGCATCGCCTGTCTACGAAAATAGTAGGGTCTTAGCGACTCCATAAAATCAAATTTCTCCGGAGCTATAAGTCAACTACACAGCATTTAGGCAAGGATAAAGCTGTAGATCATTTTTGTAAGTTGTGAGATACAACAAAACAGGAACAAGGCCGGTTGTCAATGTCTGCATACTTTGTGATGATGGCAACCTAATCGAATCAGCTGCCAAAAATAGCAGGTAAATTAAGGCAAGTGAAGCTCAAAAACAGTAAGAAACTAGGATAAGAAAGCATCTAAAAAGATGCTGCTAAAGCTTAAAAAGTGCTCTTGAACAACTGGATGAATATAAAATTTAAAGTAATATTTTAAGGAAGGCTCTAGCTTTCTAACTCTATTTATGCATGCTGTGTTAACCAAGTATGTGATAACTGAGCTACAACATGATGAATTTATTGTGTGTAGCAAGTTAGAGCGTCGCTTCGAGAAATACCTTGTATTCGAAAATTGAGTATTTGCAGTAACGCAGTTTGGTTGAGCTGGCGACGATTTCGTACAACATGGGAGCCAAGACAGAGGGATCCAACCAGGGGCCAGCATCGAACAGGATCCTGGGATAACTTTGACGTGTTGGCGTGACCAATTGGCCAATTGCCCGCGAAAATCGCACCAAACTTGCTAAAAAACCTCATCGTCTTCAAAACTTTTAACGGCTTTACCTAATTCGGAATTTCAATATTTTTACTCTCGGAATAGTGAAATGGAGGGAGATAACGCAAATCAAGACGATCGCCCGATAGACGAGAGATTGAGGAACCTGCGGACAGGCGTTACACGACCGTTTACGACCCTCCCATCATGGGTAGGATCTTCCACATATCCTCAGACCAACCAAGAGGAAGTGGATGTCGAGGATATGCTACTGGGGAGGCTATCAATAGATGAATACTACCAGATAAACCTTGACTCTTCACAACCTCTCCCTCATCAATGGGGGGATGGTCAGTTGCCACCACCTCCGACTGGGTTACCTGACGGGAATTGTCAATGGAAAGGGTCAACTCCGCCTCCTGCACCTCCAATTCCGCCACCAGATTTTCGTTTACCTAGGAGGAAGATTGATCGTGAGCAGCCAGCCGGCCAATTCCCATTTCTCAGGCTTCCTCGTGAGATTCGCGATGAGATTTATAGTTATCTCGTTCTTTTCGATACGCCACCAGTACCTGGAGGGGCAGTCAATTCCCGCAGCTACGTCCCCTCGTATAAACAAGTCTCGCTAGATCTTTCGATTTTCAGAGTAAACAAAATGATTCACGAAGAAGCTTCGGAGATGTTCTTTGGGAAGAACATATTCGTAATACGTATGGAAACAAATATGAGAGTCTATAGGATGGATGTTTCTTGGGTCGCACCCTGGGAGAGTCTCAGCTACTATCATAAAATGTCAGAGTAAGCACCACACCCCTCTGGCTCCAATTTAAAACATGCCGTAAAATGGTTCTATGTTTCGCTTCTACTGTTGATGCTAATAAAATTGATTCGGCCGATTAGCTATAGAAAGGCCAAACTAGTGCCTGACTACGAATATGATGAGAATGCAGTTGTGAAGGCCGGTTACTTTCAGAATTCTTTATTCCTTCCTAGACGTTACCATCACCTCATACGTGAGATTCGGATAGAAATTCAGGATTCTCGAGATGAAGCTTACTTTTATCCAAAACCCCACCCCTTATGCCAGAGGATCTCGAATACGGCGTCTAAATGGACTCTTGTCGCATTTGTA
The DNA here is from genome assembly GCA_036971675.1 of Orbilia ellipsospora. Lineage (NCBI taxonomy): Eukaryota > Fungi > Ascomycota > Orbiliomycetes > Orbiliales > Orbiliaceae > Orbilia > Orbilia ellipsospora. Next base: position 1,832,346 of record JAVHJO010000003.1, read on the forward strand.
GAACGGATTCGGCCACTGTTAGAAGCATCGGAAAGAAATTTGAAAGTCAATATTCATGTGACTTCCTCAATATTCAAGGTGCTGCCCAAACCGTGGATTGAGGGCTGGGTGAGGGAAGAATATGACGTTAATGAGAGACTGAAATTTCTTGCAATGGGTTACGGTCCTAGTGTGAATCCAGGGAGTGAACACACCGAGTCGGATCGACTTCATTTTAAAACTCTCGAAATATTTTACCGTGAGATCATCAGAGTTTGCTGGCCATTGACGGCAGGGCCTTGGGAGTATAATATTACCATGCCATTCGTTTTAGATAGCATCTTTGCAGGATTAAAGGAGGAGACGCTGAAGAGGTGCAACCAAACAGAATCAGGTGATACGGATGCGAGGATGTTTGAAAAATTTGTGCTGCCTTTGAGTAATGATTGGATGGTAAGGCGTGGGAGATTATTCACATGCTGTCCGCCGTCGCCATACCGAATCTAAGGTCTATATATTCGTTACCTCATTGGCTCCACTTGTAGTGAAAAGGATAATATTTTATTAGCCTTCTCGTTTGATATAGTTATCTCTCCATGACATATAGTTTGCGGGTATTCATTATTTGACCCCTTGCTGCTGAAGCGCCAATACAAGACTAACTTGACCCATTCCCCTGCTTTGTCCCAATTGAAAAATTAATTGCGCCTAGTCGCAAAAAATACGCTGTTCCTTTTCCAAAGGCGCATGAGGCTCTCTTTAACTTGCGTTGCGTAGTGTTGCATTTTTGGAAGGGTCTTGGCAACGCTTCAGCTGCTGCGTTGTGTGTCGCGAACTCTCTCGACTTCAACTTCGAAGCTTCCACTTCATCGACTTCAACGACCTTCCTCCGTCTTCCGTCTTCATTATCACGGCTTGTTCGACGCCGCTGCTGCTGACGGTCTTCGCTCCTGTTCTTTCATTTGTCCCTTCTCTCCTTTAACGAGTCACGACTAACGAACTCCATCGAGCTGGTCTCCTTGCCCTCTCAAACTCCCTGATCTTCTATCGTTCATTGTCCTCCTCGCCGAGATCAGCTCCATCCTCACCTCCATCATGTCCAACGAAGATATCAAGTAAGCTTCCGCTTCGTGCTTTAGGAGTCTGGCTCACTCGAATATTAATTGTTTTGTTTCTCTCATTAGATGGCGTCGTCGACAATCCGCTCAAGGGAACAGCGCATCTCCTTCTCCAAACCCGTCACAGAACTTCAACCAACCTCGTCGCTCCGACTCGCGCTCCGACCGATCGTCTTCTTCCTTCCAACAATCGCAAAATAACCGCAGCTACTCCAACAACTCCAACAACTCTGCTGGGTTCTCTGGTATCGTCGATGAGCACTTGCCGGTTAATGGCTTCAATGCTAAGGAGGTTAAGGACCAACTTAACAAAGGTAATATGAAGACCCATTGACTTGGACCGATGAACCGGAATGCTAACTAGCTTTTGTAGCCCATCTTGACGCTATCGCTGCATCCCAAGCTTCCGGTGACAATAAAGCTGTCGTATATAAAAACAATGACAAAGGATGGACTACTCCACAAAGCAAATCCTCTCCTTGGGGTATGAATAGTACGTCTTACTTAACCTGGCTCTTTCAATTTCTCACCTTTCAATTCTCCCCAAAGCTAATAAGCTAGTAGAGCACGTCATGGCCAATGGAACAGACTTTTTAACCCGTCTCAGGAAGGGGGTCGCAACGACATCTACCAATGGTGGGAGCAAAGACGGGAAGTTTGGGGGTTAGGTACCAGAACTACCCGTTCGCTCTCAAGCGATATGGCTAAAATTGACAAAACCGCGAATTGTTGAACCTCCACCGGAAACAGAGGAGGAGGCTGGGATCCGAGAGACTTTGTGTCGACGTAATCGACCACCCTGGCAAAATCCTTATGGCCCTCATCTATGCGTCCCATCGAGGCTTGATGAGTACGTTGGTTCCTTGTGGTTGCGATGGGCCGATGAGGCTGAGGCACAGCTCCTGCGAGAGGAACAAATGTACAGGAAACGCAGCTTCTTTGAGATCGTTGCGCATAAGGCAATGACGGCCTTGGGATTTGGCATGGGTATTGTTTTCGTCTTCTTTTCTATCATTCTGAGCATTATCATGGAGTTTTGTCATCAAATTTCCCTATTCAAGTTCATTCATAACCTGGTGCGATTCATTCATCGGCATTCTGAGGTTCACATCTGTTTGGCCATGTGGCTCTACTTTGCATACAGGAACATCTCTGCAGATATTTCTGTCATTATTTCTAGGCTACCTGCCATGTCCGTGCCGCAAAATGATGTTTGGGATATGATGTAGCACTGTGCTTTGTATATACAACCTAAATGAAACAATACCATGTACTGCGCACTTGTGCGCAGTTATCAGATGCATCAGATTAGATATCGCGAGTTTTCTGGGCAAACAACATTTAAGCTTAGATTAGATCCGCCCCAACAGGGCACACCGCATGAAAGATGAGAGCATGGGATCGAGCCACATGCATGGTACATCCGTGAACATTCTCTCGATACGTTCCAACGGATCCTTTTCAAATATATTTTGAAATCGCCAGCTCCTTTATCGTCTGTTCCAATATTGAACTGTCTCGCTATCAGCTTCGCGAACGCTATGTCCGGATACGTTTGACACTCGGCGTTAAAACGTCGTGTCGGGCTTTCTAGCGACCGATTCCTCGCCTTTCGGAGCTCGGCTCCTTGTATTGACATGATAAGAAGCCAAGAACCAAGAATGAAGCCGGTTCGGACACTAGAGAGCATTTTGGTCATTCGGGTCTAAGAGTGATCATATGTAATTTCTCGGAAGGATACGCTGGTTTCTTCCGACCTTTTCTTCTACGGAAGAGCCTGGTCTCCAAAATACCCACGTTTTTGACTTAATTTAATTATTCACGACCTCCAGAATATCACAGCGAAAGAGAGAAAGTGTGATATGTCCGAGTTTTCGAGATTTACTAACATTTCCACATCCCGAGTCCCGGCCATACATACTGTATAAAATACTCAGCACCGGAGTCTTCAAAATGCCACCTCCTTGCTGCCATTCCAACCCCATCTCGGATCCAACATCCTCTCTGCCTTTCCCACTGTCTGTCGCATGGCAAAACACTGAGACTTTCGATATGTGGTGGCCGTCTTCGATTTTCAACACCCAGCCGGTACTAGGTAGTCGCGTTTCAGATTTCGTTAAACGAAGTGCGGAGAATGGCGAACAGGCGGCCATCATCGATGCGCTACGCTTCAGCAGAAAGTTGGGGATATATTACAATGTCGCTTGTTTTGTATTTCCGATTGCGGTCTTCGTCGTCAGAAAGACGGTGGCGAGTATAAAAAGACAGCAGAGAAGGAGGTCCAAGAACAAGGCTCGATCACGCGAGGACTTTAAAGCAAACGAGATCGAGGCCCCAGAAGTAGATTCGCCGTCTATCTCTACATCGTCCAGTTCAGCTAGTTCTGCAAATAACGTTGTTTTCGATGAACCTGGTATCGACGAATCGACAAGTCTCCTTAGCAAAGATAGCTGTTTTAAAATACCGTGGTACATACTCTTCTATCGCCGCATACAAGGCTATCTCGGCTACCAACGTCCCAACGATTCTAGAGGCCGGGTGATGCCGACGAACGGAATATCAATCATCAATGCTATTTTATCCTTTGGAACGATTTTCCTTGCCATTTACCGTATATTCTGGCCCGGTTTCCCTACCAACAATCCTAACCTTCGCTGGTTCCTCTGTGCCGACAGGTGGGGTATCATATTCGCAATGAACCAGCCATTAAATTACCTTCTAGCCGCTAAGACATCACCCATAAAATTCTTGACCGGATGGAGCTATGAACAGCACCTCGTGTTTCACATGGGAGTTTCAGCTGTGAGTTTGTATTGTGGGATATTTCACTTTGGGGGGATGTATATCGTATACAGAAAATTCATCGTAAGTTACCCCTCCATTCAATATAAAAGGTACACGATTGTGCTGATATCACCTGATGAGCAGGCTCATACCGGTCAAACTTTCCTATCGATATTAGCTCGCCCTGAGATTCTAATGGGCTTGATGTCCTTCACGTCGTTCTGGATCTTTGGTATTCTCTCTACCGACGGCTTCCGGGCAAAATCGTATGAACTATTCCTAGCAACACACATCATATTCGCTGCACTTGCGAATGTATTTTTATATTTCCACCATCCCACGGCACGGATATATGTCGTATTATCGATGGCTATCTGGATTGTAGATAGGTTAATCTACAGGGCGTATCGGAAGCGGTGGACAGCTGAAGCTTCGGTGACGGTACTGGATGAGAGTACTGTTAGGGTTGTAATCCGCGATGTTGGGGGTAGCAAACGAAACAGTGGCTCGAAGGAGCTGGAGAAGTGGAAGTGGGAACCAGCGAGTCATGTGTTTTTGACGGTGCCGGGTTGGAGTAAGATTCAGGCTCATCCGTTCACGATATTATCGGCTCCGACTGGACATGATTTAGATTTCCTCCAAGCGGGTAGGAATGGCGAAGAAAAAGAAAAGGAGATGGTCTTGGTTATCAGGAAGCTACAAGGGTTTACTGCTGGTCTATTCGAAATGGGAAATAGTCAAGCGAAGGTGAAGGTAGTCGTCGATGGACCATACGGTAGCGATCACGCTAGAGATACTTTGAAAGGATGCAAGAAGTGTGTTTTCATTGCAGGAGGGAGTGGTATTGCTGTCGTATGGCCTTTGCTGTCTGAGATGATCCGACGGGAGGTCGACAAAGCCAAAGCTGGAAAGAAAGTACGAAGAAGAAAGATTGTGTTAATCTGGCTCGTGCAATACATACAAAATCTAAGGTGGATACATCAGGAGTTAGAAGAACTCGAGGCGGTAAGGCCGGTACTACCAAGGGAGCTTGAAGTTGAGGTGAGGAAGTACGTTACGAGAGGATCAAATGGGTTTAGGCCTGATTTAGGAGCTGAAATCACAAACATCGTGCGAGGTGAGGATGGTGAAACCATGAGAGGGAAAACTGGCGTAGTAGTCTGTGGGCCTGATGGAATGGTAAGGGAAGTCCGTAGTACAGGCTACGATTTGTTATGGAAAGGAGACGATGTTGAGATTATGGCAGAGAAGTTTGGATGGTAGGTGCGAACGTGTGTATACTATTCGTTAATCATGATCGGCTAGACCCGCTGCATTTTTCTTCAGTGCGCTATACTAGGCTCTCTGTCCTGTAATAACATCGTTGGTAGCATGTATCATTTGAACATTAATAAGCTATATATATGGAGCTCATTATAAAGTTAGATCAGATACTTATGTGATATCTTTACAAATTTGGTTATCACGGCAAATAGTACAAATACTACTCTGTGGACCTCTTTGCGCCGTCTTTTTTGTATCGCATATATGGCATGCTCATGAAAGGGATAAAAGGTGAAAAGAGCTGTTGAAAATAAATCGCAATCTAACAAGAATGCAGCCCTTACAACTCAAACTCATTTGCAACCAAAGGTAACGATAATTTGCGAGACAAAAATTCGACCTCGATATCCAAGAATCCCTGAAGACAACATGCTGTATTCGATGATATTAACAATAGGAATATAATATTATTATTGAACCAGGATCTATTTTTAAAAATACAAACCTCGCGCCGTCGTCTTCGCTTTTCGGCACGGCAATTCCGCCAAGCATGCATAAATTCCCACACATTCTTCGTATTTTCTGCCCGAACTTGTGTCTCATATCGGCGAAATTCTGGCCGCCACACTGCATTAGGGCTCTTGTCTGACATTCACGAATTTGACAATGGTCATGTCACGCAAGAGCGACATTTGCATTCCGATCATAGCTGTTAGCGACAGACCTCGCTTGGGCGACGTCACCATGGTCTGTCACGACCCCTGCCAACCTACCAACATCGGTGATCGCTGGTAAGGTAGCATTCGTGCAAGGTTATACCAATGCAGGCAGCTCCTTGACCCAGCCTGAATATTTTGATAACCTCAACTACGACCGCTTTTGGTGCGGGGATAGTCTTTTTTTTCGCGGGTAGGTAACCTGGGTTTTATTTTTCTTAGGATAGTGTTCCGGATATAAAATCCCTGGATCGCGACCGGTCGCAAGAAGATATTTCTTTCTGAAATACAAAACGTTAAAGCTATCCGAGTGTAATACATCTACAAAGTTACAATGTTGTTAAGATTTGTTCTACCTCTCGTCGCCTTTGGGCTCGGGCGCGCAACTGCGGTCGCAGAACCAGCACACGGTTCACCAACCCCAAGCCCTACTCCTTCTTGCACAACATCCTGGTATCCTGCATTCGTGACAGACACCACAAATCAACGCCCACCAGTATACCTACAAGTCCGCTCCAGTAATCCCATCATCGATGGCCGCAACGTCGTCCTCCGTCCCGACGACAAGTCGAAAGGCCAAAGAGTTGTCGTAGATGACACTCTGACCTCACCTGTCCTCGCCGTCCAAATGAGAGGAGGTGTTCTCTATAGTGAAACTAGAGATTTCTCGAACAATTTATCAGACCTTGGACCGGTCGGTGGTCTTCGCAATATCACATACAATCCTTCCACTCTTACTGGATCTGCGGAATTTATCTTCCAGAACTTGACAAAGAGTTCATCGCCAGACTTCAAGAGGAGCCACAACCTGTTTCAGTTGGTTGGAGGTGGAGATTCTGCCGAATATGGTACTCGACTCAACTTCTATTACTGCCTAGAGACCTGCTGACACAGGACGAAATTCATTAGGGTTATATGTGCAAGTACCTGACCTCGTTGTGAATGGGTTCATTGCCTGCAAACAGAGTGATAAGAAGGGAAGTTACTGGCAAATGATATACTATGTGAATGGAGGCAACTCAGAGGATCAGCCTACAAATTGCGAATACATTGGCTTAAATGTAGGTTTATTAGAATATACACTCAAAATTATTCGGATGATGAGAAGCTAACGAGAATAATAGGCCATTCTGTCACCTAGCCTTATAAGCTCACGAAATTATATCAAAATTTACTTTCAACTAGCGTCTAATTATAGTTTAATCTACATCATCGATATATCTAGGCCGATATGATCAATGATAATAAAGAGTTACCTAGTAATGTGTGCCATTGCACGCATAAAAAAGCCATCCTTAGATACACTGTTTGAAAGTTAATTAATTCTTCCATCTTTTTTTTTCTGCCATTACCGCTGAGATCTGCAATAGATCTCTATAGATATATCTACATCAACCTTTTGATTTCTCTAGTCGCTTAAATTTCGTCAATAGGACCGAGACCCGTTGGGATCTTATCTAAGCTTGTTTTAAAAGAATCATTTTGTCATGCCGTAGTTCTAAGGTACATGATGCGGTGGAGGCCGATGTAGAAAGTTGCCACGTAGAGTTGTGTCCCAGTATTGTCCCATTTTGTGAACCATACAACGGTAATCATGAAAGGATAGAAAGGATATTTGATAGCACAGTGGCCACGCGGTTGGAGTGATTGGCCTGGGGGCTCGGTTACATATATGAGGTAACAACTCTCTTTTCAATATGGTGGTTAATTTCTGCATGTTCAGATATTATAATGCCCACAGTTTCATAAGCTCTTTGAGTCATCTTTTGCAAATTTGCTGATACTTAGACTTTTTCTAGGCTACTTTTGGTGAGACTTGGTTATAGATTCTTTGCAACATCAAGTCAGCTGTAGAGAGGTATGAACCTAGTGTTGGTTCGGGAAAAGTCTTGTGGTTATTATATCAGAGAAATCTCAGGATCATGTCATAACGAAGATGTTACGGGAATTGAATCTTGGTCGAAATATAAATCGTATCCCGCATGACTCTGCGGTTCAAGCTTGCAAGCTTATCGAATATATATTCATACCTCTTTCTTCTCTGGACCGCACTACCCGCCGGAAGTGTGTCATTGTGTTGTTGCAAATCGGAGTACCATTCATATAACAATAGTTAATCATACTTCCAGAATTTTGCGGTATTTTAAGTCTACAAGAACATGCGAGACGTAGTTTCTTAACGAAGCTTGAGTGTTTCCATGTGTTTGCGGTGTGACCCGTTGATCATTCACTCCTAATCCCATTGGGGATATCCGATTTCTTGACAATAACTCATATTTCGTACTCAGTAGTATCTGTTTTTATGTACAGAGAATATATAATAGATATGATAATGTGACAGAGATGTTCTCACGCGTGCAAGAACTTCTATGGAAGTAGTATTTGCTTGTTTTTAATTTTATAGATCTTTCATTGCATATAACTGATCATTAGGTTGGCAGATCTGGTATTCTCGTACTGCACATGCATTGCAACTAAATAGTCTGTGTAAACCTAAATGTTTCAATTGTTTTGTTTTCTTTTGATAGCTTGTAAGGTAGAGATAGGGCATAGCGGTTTCCGAAAATTAACCCTCTGTTTGTTCGTGATTTACCGGATGTCCAAAATTGTTTGAGAATCAAAAGTGGGTACAAAAGTCCGTGTATCAATAATTTGTTGTTTCATCCGATTTATGTTAATATGTTATAATTTTTGTATAGTGTATAGCTTTGAGAGTGTATGTAGTTATAAGCTCATAATAAGGAAAATCCGAGCGTTTTATCTTGGTTGACTAATCTGGGGTGACGGTTCCTTCTGGTGTAGTTTCCTTCCATTGGTTTGAGAGCAGTTTTGCTCTTTCTTTATGATAATTTTACGGGCATTTTATCTCCATTGCCGTTTCGTGTGAGTTCTCTGCTGAAGGCTCAGTTGCTTTGAAATTATAGAAGAGATTTGTGACCATTTCTATTGCCCCAGACTTTCAGATTAATCTTATCACATTTAATCATAACGGAAGGCTATGATCCATATGTGTTTAAGCACAAAACGCACATTTTCGGTCCTCCGCTCAGCTTTTAGTAATAATATATAGCGTTTTATATAGTAGACATGTGTCATAATGATTTTCGACTCTGGCATCTTCTCAAATAGGTGTCCTGGTGGGTCATGTTAAGTCTATTAGGGTGGACTTTGTGATTTCATAACATATTGCCCCTCATGGCTTGATCAGTTGAATTAGTAGAGAGATATGTGTAGGTAGTAATATATCCATGTTGAGTAAGGATTTTAGTATTTTCTTATCTGTACTGATAATAAAAGTTATGAAAGCCAATTCTTAGTTTCACAAACGGTGTTCAATGTTTGAAAGTTTTGTCAACATAAGCGCTGAGACGCATTACAGCGATTTGGATTGAGCCTAGAGGAAAGTCTTGAGTTGACATCGCCATTTCTAGAATCACCATCATGAATGATTTGTCGTATCTTGGTATCCGACGGTAGAAGCTAGGGTGTAGATGTATATTATATAGATGCCATAGTCACTTGTAAGTGTTTGCCTATTTGTAATGATTATATGGGGCGAGGTCGATAACATTATAGATATCATACCGCTTGTTGGTAGGTTGGAGGGTGAGTATTAGGACAGTGTAACGTGCGTGTAAAGAAATTCGAATATGTCTTCTTCCATGCCAAATAATGCTCGTAAGGTTTGTGTGAGAGTGATATTATTAGGCTTTGTATAAAATTATTTGTACATTCATATGAAAGTCTACGATCATGCTGTTCAGACTTAGGGAATCTAGACTTATACGATTTGAATATGCTACGAGAAATCATTTGCTTGGCTTTTGAAGAGGTATTTCGTATTTCAACTAGGAAGCATAACATGGGATTCCATTTGCAGTGTTTTACATATGCATAGGAACTGCTTGGCTTATAAGAGGGGATTTCTTGCCGCTCTTTGCTGCTGAAGCGTCAATACAAGACTAATATATACAATATATTTTATTTTGGTTTATAGGTGTGATGTGTAGAAAGAGAGAGGGGAATGAAAAAAGCTGGGGGCATGTTCCCTTTATATACCACTCAGATCCAGAGTTCTAGAAGATATATCTCATTCCAGCTATTTCCAAGATCTTCCATAGAACCATGGGGATGATAACATCATATTCCACTGTCTCGTAGAAATACATCACACTACATTCCCCAATCTTCTAGCACTAGCCCTATAACGCTGAATAATCGTTCTACGACCTTCCGCGGCAAATATATGATAAATAGAATCATATCCTCTTCCAATCGTCATATTCTAGCTCCAAATGCTCCTTTAGTTCCTTAAACTTATTCCTAAAATTCCGCTTACACTTCCAACACCTCATATCACCCTTCAACTCACCCCCCATCGCACCCTCCTTCACCCCAGGAATCCTCACATCCCCCTCAACATCCTCAAATGGGAAATCATCCAATGGCACGAAGAAATCCGAATTGAATGAATTGTAATGTGCCTTTTTCTTTAACGAGTTTGAATGCATATCCTCTGATATCACGTGAACGTGGAAATTACTCATCGAAGGACGGGAGTGGACTCCTATTTTGATAGTCTTCGCCCAATCTCGGTGAGGTGGGAGGGCGGCCATGTTTTCATCGGAGTCCGGGTCGAATGATGGGTCGGTTACAGCTCTATCCTCCATTTTTTCGAACGCCTTTTGTCGGGTGATCTCTGTTTGTGAGGTGTGACGGTGTATCACGGCAAGTTGTTTGGCGAGGATATCCCGTGTTTGGATTGATATGGCGCGGATGGAGGCTAGGAGATCAGGGTTGGAGTTTAAGATGTGGATGGGGTGCTCATGGGTGATTTTGAGATCGCGGGGGAGGATTAGTGCGTGGACGGTGGCTTTAGGAAAAGCGTCTTTGATTATGACGAAGGAGGGGGTGTGGAAGAGGAGGGTGCCCGGGGGGCAGGAGGTGGGTGGGTTGAGGAGATAGAGGGAGAGGTTGGAGCGCGGGTCGGAGTTTAAGGCGTAAGGATTTCTGGAGTTGGGAGGACGGGAGGGCTGGATTGGTTGTGGAGGTGGCTTGGGCTTTTTGGACATGATCTCGTCGACTTATTTAATATATTTCGTATGTTAGTCTTGATGTGTGCTGAAGTATTTATATTTATATTTACATATAAAAGTATATCTGGTTTGAAGGATGTGTACGTACAGGCATTCTTCTTGACGGGTTTCGACAGGTCTTGTTTCGCGACTTGAAGAGGTTGAGGGGTCTCTGCCCGACTGCTGTCGCTTTGGGTCTCTTCGTTGTCAACGATGGCAGTCTTCTTAAGACGTTTGGACGACCGGCCGTCTTTGTCGCCGTCTTTGTCTTCGCCCGTCATGTTGGCGGTGGTGGTGGAGAGGGCATGCTTGTTGAGGTTGAGGTGGGACGTCGCCATGAAGAGGGAGCGTGTTGTGATTGGCGGTGCTAGGCGGACCGTCCGGTTGAAGATCTACATCCTCCAACTCATGCCTCTTTCCATTCAAATAAAAGCGGTGGAATAGAAAAAAGGAGTCTGTCTGCAGAATATATATCGATATATCAAGGAGTCGGTGGTTCGATTGATAACGAGTTTAGCACGTGTAGCAGGAACCTTGCTGGTCTCGAAATAGACACGCCCCCAGAAAACCGAAGGATCAAAAACACAACCCCCTGGGCTAGCGCTTGCAGGGTGCAGCGAGAATGCGGCTCTTCGTTGCGGCTGCCATTGGCTGGACCGAGCATTGTTCTGGGCTCTCATTTCGCATCGAGCTAGCTCTGCGTCTGTTGCAGTGATTTGTCAACCGAAGAATGGACCGAAATGGCCTGTTCCGAAGCGGCGAGGCTTGCGCATTTCAGCTAAACTCACACACTCGCAGACAGTTACCATGCCATGGGATTTCCAAGAGGACGCCGAGGGGCAATTGATTCAATCAGCCGCATCCTTTTTATATCGGGTGCCGTCCGCACTTTCTTGTTTTCGTCCTCTTTCGCGATTTCGCATTCACTCGTTTCTTCGGTAGTTTCTTTAATCAATACTAGTTAGTTCACTTCAGACTCTACGATACAAGGTAGCCTGGTGTTTGTCATATATCGAATACAAGGGCCGCGCGGTCTGTAATTGCGATAAAATGTATTCCGCCCAGCAGCAGCCAGCCGGGAACCCGGCCTTCCACCATCCTCAACCTCAGCATCCTGCGGCTCCGATACACCCTCAATGGACCGGTCTGTCGCAGTATGGAGGCCCAGGAGGCCAACAGGGACAAGGAGCGCCGGGAGGATATCAGCAGCCGACAGCAATACCTCCAAACCCTCAGGCAGGCTACTATGATCAAAAGATGATATACCCGGATACTCAACCGCAACCGCATCCCCAATTCCAGCAGTACAACCAGCAGCCTGCTCCTACGCCCGCACGCTTCCAATCTCCGCCGCCGCCGCAGTTCCAACAGCAACAACACAATAATGCTACATTTCAGCAGCAACAGCGGCCTATTTCATACGCCCAGCAGCCAATACCGCAGTCGCAAGTAATCGCGCCTCAGGTTCAGAACCCTGCCTTCCAATACCATCCCCAGCAACAGGGACAGCCGCAACAGCAGTCTGCTTCCGCATTCATACAAAATGCCGCCCCACCAGCCGGTCATGTCACTCAAGTCCAAAACTTTGCTGGACCCCAACCTGGTGGCGCATTTGGTAGACACAAAATCATAGTCGGCCTGGATTTTGGCACAACATATTCAGGTATGTTCAACCTTAATTGTCACAGTCTCACCGTAACTCAAAGTAGGCTAATTCTAATATATTGTATAACAGGCCTGGCCTACGCCGATACCACCCCCGGAGAACCTCAAATCTCCATCATCCAAAACTGGCCCTCCTGCGGTAACCGCGCCATCTCCCAAGTCCCCACAGAAATAGCCTACGATCCCGCTGCCACAACCGAATTCAGCTGGGGCTACGACATCCAACCCTCCCTCACGATACTCAAATGGTTCAAGCTGTTCTTGGAATACCCGGACGATCAGATAAAAGAAATGATCGAGCTACCGCCTGGGAAGTCGATATTAGACGTTACCTCTGATTTCCTAGGCGCGGTTTACAGACATGCGATGGCGCAGCTGTATCAGCAACGGGGGAAGGCGGTGATGGATATCACGCAGGTAGATTTCGTGCTTACCATTCCAGCTGTTTGGAACGAGCAAGCTTGTGCGAGGACAAAGTTGGCTGCTGTCAGTATATTTATCGTTGCTGCTAACAGTCTTTATTGTCATTGAGAGGGACTTGGTACTAATTGCATGTGAATTTTATAGGAACGGGCCGGGTTTACGAGAAATCATACCATGAACATGTGTACCGAACCTGAAGCGGCGGCGCTGTACACTCTACGGTCAGCGGAAACAGCAGCCAACATTGGTGATAAGATTATAGTATGCGACGCTGGAGGTGGTACAGTCGTGAGTATATTAAACACACCGTGAGTGCGCCGAAAGCTGCATACTAATTTGTGTTTGTTGAAATGCAGGACTTAATATCGTATAACATCCGCCGGATCCACCCCCGTCTCGAGGTCGACGAAGCGGTAGTCGGCTCCGGTGACACTTGCGGCAGTACCTACATCGACCAAGCTTTCGAGGACCACTTTCGCAAAAAGATGGGCGCGCACTACGATACTCTCCGTGTAGCGCAACGCCAACGTGTCATGCGTAACTTTGAAGACGTCAAGTGCGGTTTTCGAGATCGAGGGGACCAGCAGACGTATTCTGTTATCGTGCCAGGGAAGAATAATATTCCTGAAGCAGGGGTTGTGGACGGCGAGTTTGAGATTTCGAGAGCGGAAATGAGGAGTTTTTTCGACCCCAGTATCGACCGGGTTATCAGTTTGATTCAAGAACAGGTCAGGCAGATTAATCTTGTGAGTGCGGAGGGGAATAAGCAGATTTTGCTGGTGGGCGGCTTCGGACAGAGTCCGTACTTGTATGAGCGGGTGAACGATTGGGCTCGGGTGCATGGGATTCACGTGTTACAACCGAAGGATGGGTAAGTTTTCACCTAAAATCTGACGAATCGATTTAAAGTGTGGTTCTAACTATGGTTGTTTTGTATTACAGTGATGTGGCGGTGGTAAAGGGTGCCGTTATAAGGGGTATCGACCTTGCAGCACCGCAGCAAGTCAGCGGCGGTGATCCAAATAGAGCCATGTGGGTTCGCAAATGTCGAAAGCACTACGGCACACGTATGTCATCTCCTCACACCTATCATCTTGAAATAAAATCTCTAACTATAATGGTATAAACAGTAATGATAGCCCATTTCATTCCCGGCGTTCACCTCGAACAAGACGCCTTCATCGACCCCCTCACCAACCGTAAAATGGCACGTAACCAAATCTCCTGGTTCGTCTACAAGGGCGCTGCAATCTCCGATGACAAGAAAATATCCCAACAATTCCACCGCACATTCCGCAAGACGACACCCTGGGTCGACACACTGGTGGTGTGCGAGGATGATGTGCCCCCGCTACGGTTAACGCCCAGCGTCAAGATATTGTGTAAATTGACGGCAGATCTGACGGCGCATAGTAAGAGGATATTTGATGTGGAGTACGGGTGGTTTAGGAAGATTTACACGTGCGCGTATCGGGTTGATATGACGTTAAGGGCTGGAGTTATGGTTTTTGAGTTGGTTTATAAGGGGATTAGTTATGGGGCTGTTAGGGTGGAGTTGCAGTGATATATATATTCAGGGAGCATACGAGGAGAGGAATCGCATTCTGATTGATTGTGGTACAATTTGGTTTGGTGTATAAAATGGTGATTTGAGCAATTTTGGCGACAACTTTGGTTTGAGGCAGCTTTCTTGTATTATATCCTTTTTTATTCCTTTCGATTTGGAGTTTCTTTAGCCTGTCTTCTCTATATCTATCGCTTTAGTTTTTAGGCACACTTGATCAGTTATGCATACATGTATATTCAAGTTTATTGATTCAATCGAGCCCTTGCATGAAAACAAGCTCGATAACATCACACACCAACCTGTGTTGCGCACCAAAGCTCCACCGCGACAGCTTTACCCTTCTCGCCCGTCGAACTTCACCGTCCCAATTGAACGATGTCCCAAACACCGGACCTTCCCGTCCTCCCCGCCGTCGAACAGGCCCTCCGTCCCTTCATCAAGTCCCCCTCCGAGGCATCCCTCATCCGTCGTCACCTCTCCTCAACCCTCGCCTCCCTCATCACCGCTTCATCCCAACCGCAACCGACCCTCACAACCCAACGCGCCGTCCGCTGCCTCACCGGCACCCGAAAAGCATACTACACCGCATCCCTCGAAAACATCCGTCTCAGAAAACAATGGAGCGAGTTGACGTCCGACATTCATCTGCCCTTTCCACCCCCTCAAACCGACCCTTCTGCTCTCAACAATAATAGCACCAATAGTCCGCAAAAGCAGCACGCAAGATCACATTCTCGCAAGATCAGTGTGGCAGCGCAGATATTACAACCGAGCGATTGGAATCTTATCTACGATCAAGTCCTCGAACTGCGTCGCGTGTTCTCACAGTTGACTATACTAGCTAAATACCAATCCCGCATCACCGCGTTAGCGACGAGCCATAATAAACCCCTTGCGGGTATATTTCTCGATTATGCGCAGAGATTACCACCGCCCCCGCCGGGAGGACCATTAGCTAAGGATGCCACATCTAACACTGCTACCGGTGGTGGCAGCGGAGAAGAAGAGATCCTACTGCCCCTTGAGAAAGCGGTAGTGGAAGCCAAAACGCGGCTGGAGCGCGAGCAGAAACTATTACAGGATGCGAAAGATGGGACGAAGGATGTAGACCTGGGAAAGGTACCAGAACATGTTAAAACAGCGGGTATGCTAGCCGCGAAAGAGGAGCTGGAAGTCTGGCTTGACGAACAACTCCGTCTCGCGGGTGAGGAAAGCAAAACACCACGTAAAGAAAAGAAGGATGCGATGTTGGGTGGTGAAACGTGGCATTCAGACGGCACGTTCAACCTGGATGCGCAAATCGAGGAGATTAAAAAGGCGTATGAAGGGTATGTGGCGAGTAGGGAGATGATGCTTCATGCGTTTTTACTGGCTATACAGCCTGTCAAGGAGGAGGTTATACCGCCTAAAACTGCGAGGGATAGGGCTTCTACTATGCCCACGGGACTCGCGGGGGGTGAGGTGCCCGAGTTGCTGGGTGTGATGGATGAATTGGGACATTGGAAGAGGAGGATGGATGAATTGACTGAGCTGATGAGGGCGATGAAGGATGGGAGTGGAAGTGCGGCGGGTGAATTGGAGGCTATGATGGGGAAGTTACGGAGTGAGAGCCAATTGTTGGAGAATTACGGCAGCAGTGGTGGCGGTGGTGGTGTGAAAATTGGAAAGCATCAGAGGGGGCTATCTACATCTATATCTACAACAGAGGAGAGTCCATTCCAGAGCAGCGTAGGAATGGCAAAGATGTGGGAACAGGCGGCTGAGGAAGCGGAGAGGAGTACGAGAGAGGAGGTGGATAAGGATGTTCTATACGCTAGGCAAAAGTTGGCGGAAGTGGAGGAATTGGTTGAGCGGGTGAGAGGATTGCTTCCAGAAGAAGAGGAGAAGACGGCGAGGAGGAAGAGAGAGGCCAGTTGGAGGGGCTTGAGGGGTAACGTGGGCTTTGACGATGTGTATTAGTATTTGGATATCGTAGAAAATATTCTAGATATTCGTAGACATTTTGTCCCCACAATATAGAGCAGGGGTAGCTTGTAGCTAACCAGGTCAAGCTAGAGATTAAACCAGCACCCTACTACACCCCGGAGATATCCAACATGTCAATTGACAGGTCCAGAGCCATTTTCAAGAATCAAGCTTTCAGCTAACCATGCAGCCCGGCATCGAATTGCCGCCAGATCACAGCACGCAGCTCCCAAACCCTGTGCTACTGGCCCACTCGTTCCCACATGCAGCTTGCAGCTCATACATTCCACAGTATTTCGGATTTAAGAGCTCAAAAAAGAATGCAGAATGCAACTCTGCCGCGTGTTGGGTCCACGTTTGACGTCAGCACCACCGGAATTAGCTTGACTGGTTTACCCCCCCGCTCTTCTAGCTGTGCTATAAAGTAGCCCCTCTTTACCCCGCCATTTTCTACATTCTTCCCTCCTCCCAATTCCATTACCCTAAATACTATTTTCCATTTATAATATACTCAATTGAGTTGAAAAGTCAAGTTACATCTTTAATTCTTGAGATACTTTTAATTCACAATGGCGTCTAATGATTACTATGGTGGAGGCGGTGGAGGCGGCGGAGGCGGCGGTGGATACGGTGGTGATGATAACTACGGCGGTGGTAGACAACAAGGTGGTGGTGGTGGTGGATATGGTGATGACCGCCGTGGTGATGGTGGTGGCTACGGTGGTGGCCGTGATGACAGACGTGACGACCGACGTGACGACCGACGAGACGACTACGGCAGTGGTGGTCAAGGCGGCGGCGGTGGTGGTGGCTATGGCGTCCAAGGCGGCTCAGAATATAACACTGGAAGCTACGCCGGCGGTAACCAAGGAGGAGGAAACTACAGCGGCGGCGGCGGGCGTCAAGAACACCGTCCACCCCAAGGTGGCGGTGGACGCTACGATGACGACGATGACGATTTCGAACACGCTCAGAAGACAGCCACAAACCACGCTAGCGGTGAGGACAGCGATCTCTTCTCCTCCGCTCTCGGATTCCTCAAACAGAAGAAGAACAACCAAGGTATCAACCATGACGACATTGACGAACAGCAGATGATCAACGCCCATAAGAATGCCTATGGTAATGAGGAAACGAACAAGAGTCCGAATAACGTCGGCGCTGCCGCCGCAATGGAGGCTTTGAAGAAGTTTACCGGTGGCAGTGGACAAACCGGTGGAAGTCAGGATAAGAATCAGCTCATCGGGTTAGCTATGAGCGAGGCTTCGAAATTGATGGGTAGCGGTGCCGTACGTTTATCAATCTATTCTACATTATCATTTAAGAAGTGTGTTCTAATCGGTGTATTTTGAAAATAGAGCCAACAAGATAAGCAGAGTGCTGTTACTCAAGCTGCGGAGATGGCATTCAAGTTGTACATGAAGGGTGGAAAGGATAGCGGTGGTGGTGGCCTTGGAGCTCTCGCTGGTATGCTAGGTGGTGGTGGCGGTGGCGGCGGCGCTGGAGGTCTCTTGAGCCTCGCGCAAGGGTTTATGAAATAAATTATAATTACGAGCCTTTGTTCTTCGGTTTTGTGTACGTGGAGCTGAGATAGCGCCCTCTACAGACCACGAGAAAATGAAACAATGATTGGATTTCATATAGAAAATGAAGTGTACTTGAGTGATACGAACCTATAATTTTTAAAATTACTTGTACCACCGGTCTCGTTTTCAGGCTGGCAAGAACTAGCCATATTATAATTTTCTGCTAAGGTGAATCAATCCGAATTACAGTTATTCCAAAGTCAAGGAGCTTTGTGGTCCAGAAAAAACGCCATTAGCGTGCTCAACATCTACCGTTGTCCTTACACATGGGTGCTGACTTTAATGATAGTTTCTCCTTGAGATTTCGCAGTGTATATTAATATACCAACAACTATCAACAAATAGAATACTCCAATTAGAATTGTTGGATACTAACTAGCAGCTTGGAACGGTGAGATTTTCTGTCCCATAACATATTTTAAGAAAATATATCTGTCTTAACTACGTGATCCATCTACCAACGAGTACTGTTGGATATATGGAGAAAACAAAATACTAAGAGAAGTTATCCAACCTTGTGTGTTTTCAATGCCGGAGTTATATATGTTCTCTTCCATTCCCTAACTTTTCTCTTCCTTTTTTGTTCTCTTGTTGCCCTCTAAGACTATCGTCATATCATATTACCTATATAGCTTCAGATACCTAGAAGTGGGTATAAATTATCTCATAGTCCCACAGGCTTAACACCATCTGCACATCCAATATGTAGGCTTAAATTGCACCAAAATATTCAACAAGTCGGATTGCACAACATTTTCTCATTCCTCTTTGGAGGTCAATGACCCCTAGTGGGAGCTGTTAGTACATCTCTTCTTCGATTAGCTATATTCTTTCTCAGAAAAAGTTGATAATAACTCAAGTATACCCGGAGCGTAACTTCTGTTTCTTCCTCTTGACAAATAAAATTGCAAGCTCTCTCGGCTTTCTGGACAGTTGTTTCTTATTCAATCTGATCAAAGTCTACAAAATCGCCTGGGAAACCCCGCGACAAGATACTAAATAATTATGAAGTTTGTAAGAGAAACCTACATTCTTTTATATTTTCTCAGTTATGTGGTCGCTCTTCCGGCAAGCCAATCAACGAATACCGAATCCTCGGGGAGCGGTAGCGACGGTTCGAGTAACAGCGGAGGATCGATCGATATGCAAGGATGGAATGACGGTAGAGCGGTATTGGATATATTCCAGGCTCTCAACACCAATCTTTACGAACAACCCGGAATATATACCCCAAAGACTATAGTCCCATTTCTCATTTTTCTCAAAGAAGATTACTGGAAAGATTCAAAAACGATCCAAAAGATAAAATCCTCGTTCGATCGCGTTGTGCCACCGGAAGAGCGGGCTCCGGGGGGTCCACCGGTCAATGGGGTGACGTTCCCAAATTACCAAGTCATTGGCACACCCTATATATTCGTTCGAGGGCCGCTTGACCTGGTGGCGGGGGTAATTACAGGTGATCCGGATCATATTAAAGATTATGTAAGCATAATATATCTCCGTATTTTTTAATGATCGATATTCCCTCTCCTTCACATCAAAGAACTCCGTTTCAACGTGCTAGTGTACGCAGCCTAGGACCGAAAACCGCCGGTGCACTCTAATGCGTAGTATCAAGATAGTTAGAAAAAATTTGCTGACTTTGATGCTACCCGGTAAAAGTTTGTAGCTTGGGGAGTCATCGGGCTCGAACAGGCAATAACCAGAATGATAGAGGATGCCGACGAGGAACGATACTTTGGGACGAAAAAAAATAAAAGAAGCCCCGAAAAGATGTGTGACATCAAACAACATTCCAATTTGAACAGCACCAAAATCCACCCCAGGGACCTACGTTTCCAAAAGCGAGGTCTTGAAGAAATCGAGAACCCTCTTCCCGATGTTGTATTTTATTCGACACCTCCCGGAGTTAACTATGACGAATACGCGGACTCACAAGACCCAGTCTACTTTGAGAGCTCCCAAGGTGAGGGCATTGATATTTATGTCTTGGATCATGGTCTTGCCGACCATGCGAGTGAATTGCCTACCCTTGAAGAATCACTCAAGAACGGTCAGATAAAGGGGTGGTTATTTCCTAACGGTCCAGAATCTACAACAGAGCGTCTTGAAGCATCAAATCATGGATCATTCCACGGCACCGAGGTCCTCTCGAAAATTATTGACGACGAGGCCGGGTTCGCCAGAAAAGCCAATATTTGGATAGCGGCGTACTATGACACCTATGGTTACCAGGCGGAAATCTACTATTTCGATCTGCTGTATCAAATAACAAACCAAATAGTCCAGCTAACGAAAAAAGACCCAAACTATAAAGCTATCATCAATCTGAGTGCGGTAATTAACACTCATAGATCGAGCGAGACTCTGAAGAGTTACTTTCCCAAATTTTTAACAGATGTAGAGGTGAAGTACATTCAAGCTCATTCAGAACTCTTAGATTTCGTATTGGGATTATTGGGCGCCCTCGACAATGTTATTATTGTAACTGGGACTGGAAACGATGAATTGGTAAGTCGCCTTTGGCGATATTAGCCCTTGGAGGTTCTTAACTTGAGTGTCCATTGTGGCAAAATATACTTCTTGACTGAATGTAACCAGTCGATATAACGAGGGATTTGATTTTCTAACCTAATCATAAAATTCTTTCTTTAGAAACGGCCGCTGGATGACAGAGCGGATTGGCCTGCTAAAAAAGGCGGCTCTATTGAGAATATGGTAGTTGTTGGCAGTGCCGAAGAGGGTTGCGAGTTAGACAGTTGGTCTAAAGCAAATTATGTTAAGGTCTACGGACAAGCATCGGATGTTTTTGTTCCCGAGTTTAAAGTCGATAGCGATGAAAGGCAGGTCCCGGAGGTCGACGAAAACGGCAATCCAGTTTATGTAATCCAAAATGGAATATCTTTTGGTAGGTTGCAAGTTCTTTAGCCTACCCGTCCGCCGTTGACTCACTCTTCAACGATATTGCAAAATCCAATCGAGGAATTTAATAATTGATAATCACGGATAAACAGCCATCTAACGTTTTTGGGAACTCTGGATCATTCGATCAGTGAATCCCATAGTTTCTAGCATCCTAGCAAATCACCTGTCTGCGAATCCTGACTGGTCAACTAAGCAAGCTATCGATAAGCTTTACAGTGATGCATATGTACGCGGTGCGGACCCGGACATAAAAATCGTGTGGACGGGAGTATATCCTCCGGGGAAAAAGCCACAAGCCCCTGAGAAGACAGATCAGTCAGGGATATCTGTTCATCCTAGTGGTGAAGTAGGGCCGTTTGTTGGAACTAAAACGCTCGTACTTGTAGTAACGCATCGAACTACTCTTCAAACTGCGTTCAAAGCTACTGAAACAGCGATAATTACTAGAAAAATCGACAAAGAAGTTACTCACACAGTTATTATCACGAAAAATAGCTAATTGTTTGTGCTTGTGAAATTTTACTCGATATACATTGCAGATATCTCAGTTCTCGGCCGTTAGTTTATTTGCACGGGATATCCTTGCGTCTCGATTCGAGCTTAGTAGCCTTGTTTTTTTATGCTAAAGCCTATTTGACCCGAGTTATTGTCCATATGATCAATATCCCTTTATATATTTAGCATAATGCAATTATATTAACATCTATAGTATTGAGGAGCACAAAAGGAAGGGACTAGCATATTTATTAGAAGTAAAACCCAAGGAAACCTAGTCTTAAGAGTCATGGTGATCGAGTTTTCAGCAATAATTAGCTCGTTTATGAATATTGGCAGTTTCATGCACTGCAATGTAGTCGGCCCTCGGCCCGCTTAACTTTAGCCAAGATCCACGAGCCTATGCCAAGAAGGATTGTCTATACGCCGTGTCTACCGAATTTGTTTATACAACGATCACACTTTGGCGAATAGATTCTTGAGATCGGTAGTTCCAGGAACATTCGAAGGCGCCTGATATGGAAGATGACCCCCATTTCATGGATTAGGTTAAATTTAAATACTGGCCCAGTATTTTATTTATATATTGCGGCTCAGACAATCGTTCTGATAGATGGATTTTTGAGCTTATCTCTCATTCTCAGATAGCCGCAAAATCAATTGACGGTACTCTTTTCCCATATCAAAGGGTAGCGTCTGGAAAGCTCATTTACTTGGATTGGTATTTCAGGATGCGGATGAGGTCTCTAAGTATTCAGGCCAATTGGCTGCTACTACTTCTAGGATGGTTAATCTTCGACTTCGCACTTGCCACAGGTCCAAGTAAAAAGCAACTAGCTAACAGGAGTCGCACTGTTCGCCTCGGTATTGTATGCAATATTCTTCTCTCTAGAATCTTTAATGAGGATACGACAGCATTAACGTAAATCATAGGTTTTGTTCCCAGGATTTGAGCCTCTTGATGTAATCGGACCCTTGGAAATATGGTTCTCTGTATGAAAAATCCAAGTCGATCCACCAATATATATTTGGAAAATGCTCGGACTGATAAACTTGTAGATTTCTGCCTACTATCCTTTAACTCTATCCATGATTTCCTTTCAAACAGGACCGGTTACTGCGGTTGCCCCGCCCCACATTATGGTTCCAGGCCAGCCACCTGTCGACCTTAGCTATATGATCGCGCCGAAGCTCGTAGCGACTCACACTTTCGACAACGCTCCGGAGCTTGATATTCTCTTGATACCTGGCGGCATGGGTAATATGGCTCTTGCTCAACAGAACAACACCTCAGTAGAGGATTTCATCATATCCAGGTATCCACGGCTGGAATACCTTCAGAGCGTATGCACCGGTAGCGTAAGTTTAGCTAGGGCCGGGGTATTAAAGAGGAAGAAGGCTACGACGAACAAATCGTCGTGGGCTTGGGTGACCGGTTTTGGAGAAAAAATCAATTGGGTTCCCACCGCTCGATGGACCGAGGATGGGAAGATTTGGACAAGCTCAGGCGTCTCAGCTGGTAAGGTTTTATCCCCGGACCTTCGATATTTCTCGTACGAGCTCGTGGCCGATTAATGAATTTTGTGAAATGCTAGGAATGGATATGACATATGCTTTCCTTAAGATGTTCTACGGTACAGATGATCCAAAGACGACGGATACTCTCACACAAGTCATGAACGGCATGGAGTATGCACCACATACTGACCCTCACTGGGATCCATACGGAGTTGTTTACAATGTAAGTAAAGAAATTACAATATCCAAACAGGATTGAGCCCTCCTGATACAATGATCGACTTTTAGGTACCCGGCGCCGATACGTCACAGCCCTTGCAAGGTTGTGTTAGGCCAGTAGGATATTAGATTCTACCAGTAGCTGCCAAGCAGGACAATTAGTAGCAAGGATTGTTTCCTTTCCAGACTGCCGAAGCAAGAATACAAATATTTGTATATATATATATATATATATAGAGTAATTCTACTAAGACATATCTCTTGTTCTCCGCCATTATGTGCATGTCTTATGTTGGCATCAAGTGTCGTTTAAGTGACTGATATCAAAGCCAAAATGCTCTGCCTTGGCGGGTGGAAAGAGGGGGAGCGTAGATGAATGGTTTGAAGCAAGCTATCATACGAGGAAATTTGCACTACTCAGGAGAAAAGGATGGAAAAACGATGGCACAGCCACAGATGCAGCTGGGAGAGTAAATTCTCAAATCTAGGTAATCTTATAGCTGGAGTCGAATACCGCAATGTATTTGGTCATTTTTGAATAGCCTAGATTGCTAGCTAAACCTTTCGTACCATTGCTGTAAACAAGCCCAACGACGCCAAAGCGATATCGATTGCGGTTCAACCAGCACTCTTTAGATAATTGTTGTGTACAACAACATCCTTCCTCTCATCAACTAAGCCACTATATATCCTGCAGGTCGCACAAGAGCGATAATGTAAGGCGATATTATAAAACTTTTAAGGTTGGGGTGGAGCCTATATTAAAGTTATTGCGCTGTGCTACCTTGCATTGCCACCAAGTTTCCCTACCCCCAGCTTCAAACAGTTTATAAAACAAGGCATAACGTAAATTCGGTGCTTAACATACTCATGATATATGTTCTAGACAAGGCAAAGTGCACGATATATATTATAGACAAGGCAAAGTACGAAATACGCACTCGGCTATGAAGAGTCAAACGCGGAATTGTTATTCGAGGTAATGCGAGCAAGCACAGATCGTAGGCTATTTTAGTTTGTCTAACTATTGTAACACATGGCAAAGGTACGTATTATATAACCCAGTCGTATTCATGAAGAATGAATATGGTTCAGCGCAAGGAGAATAATAGTAAGTTTATTTGTTCATCTCATTTCCCAACACCATAGCCTCAAAAGTTTCGTTCGACGCGTTTGTGTATGCCACAACCGCGCATTGGACTCTATTATTATAGTCGATATCACTTATTTCCGATGGCGTAGGATATATTATCTATTTCCTCGGAAATATAAAAACCACGTGCGTAACCCTTTTTAAGATCCCTGAAGGTGCACAACTCTGGTGGTTCACGAACCAGCATTGTTTCCCAAGTCACAAATTCCACTTGGTATAGTAACTACACATACGCTCTCTTTTTAGACCCGTTAGGACTTTTCGAACTTTCAAATTGATTCCATAGATTTCATCCAGTTAAAGTATTCTAGAGTTTACGATATCGCGAGGCAAATATGCGTCTGCTGAAATTCATTCATATCTTTTGGTATTTCTTTAGCAATTGTTTAGCTCTCCCTGCAGACTCTGACAGTGGTCTTGGCCGTATTGGGTATCTCGGTAGTACGGCCAAGGCCGAAAATTTTGACGATGATCAAATGATCATTTTTGCGGTGTTCCTCAAAAAGGATTACTGGAGGGATAGCAAAAAGATTGGAGAAATAGAGACTATATTTCGAAATGTTATAGAGCCAAACAACCCTGCTCCGAGTGATATTTGGGCTGCGCAATACAAAGCAGTAGGGACGCCTTTCATATTGATCCGAGGTAAATACCAGTTACTAGCATATTTTATGCTAGCGGAGTCTCAGGCCGATCCTTCTAAGGTCGTTCAGTACGTAAGTTTCTATCCTCAGTCTAGTGTTCGAACATACCCATGCGTCGTTTGACCGGTTGCAGGGTAAACTGGGTACTTCCATTTTTTATTTTTCGTTCAAGTCACCATTTCATTCATGTCCCGTCTCATATAATATTATCGAGAAAATAAATGCTAATACTGTTATTAAAATATCCGCGATTGATACGAAGCTTTCGACATGGAATGCTCTTGAAACGGGGCTAGACTTACTTCAAAGAATCGAAAAGTACGACCAGACTAAATACCCAAGCATAAGTCCTGGAAATGACAAGCGGAAAAGAGACCTCGATAAAACCAGAAAGCCTGAGCTAGATGCTACTACAAGTGAGTCTCAGGTAAACATTGAAGACCAGGATTTTCAAAAGCGAGCTATAGAGTTATGGAATCAACCCCTCACTCCAGATATCAAATTTTATTCAAAACCCCCCGATGTCGCTCCTGAAGACTACCACAATGTTTACTACGAGGCTTCCCAAGGGGAAAATATCAATATTTTCGTCCTGGATACTGGTTTTGCGGATCATGCTGATCAACTTGTGACACTCAAGCACGCGTTTCAAAACGGCCAAATAAAAGGGTGGCTTCTCCCTGGTGGGCCTCTAGCTACCGCAGAGCATCGAGAGAACAGGAAAGTAGCCAAAGAGTGGGTCTATCACGGAACTCTTGTCATTTCAAAAATTATTGATGAAGGGGTTGGATTCGCACGAAAGGCCAATATCTGGGTAGGCGGGGGTTATGATAGCGCCGATAACGACTTCGAGATCTTTATACTAGATTTGCTTTTCCAGACGCTTGAGAAAATAGATGAGGAAACCGAAAAAGATCCCGGGTTCAAGGCAATAATCAATTTGAGTACTATCATCGGAATTCATAGAGTTGGTGATGTTTTGAGTGAATATCCCACCTCAGTTTTGACTGAGAAAGAAAGAGAGTATATTGAAGTACTCTCAGAGCTCTTGGATATTGTATTGGATTCACTTGGCAAACGCGAAAATGTCATAATCGTAACAGGATCTGGAAATGGCTGGAGGGTAAGTTGCTCTTAAGTTATTTCGATCCCATACTTAGTCCAATGCCACAAATTCCTTATTTGAAAGCAACTGTAAAGGCTAATTCTCGGGTGTAATAAGGGGCGGCCTATCGATGGGCGAGCAGATTTTCCAGCCAAAAGGGGCGGTACTATCGATAATCTGGTGGTAGTTGGAAGCGGTGATGCCTTGGGCAATCTAGTCTCCTGGTCCAAGGCGGACTTCATCAAAGTTTATGGGTTATCAGAAGGCGTCGTGGTTCCAGATTTCGAGGAAGGTCCCAACGGAGAACAAATTCCAGTGGAACCGCCTCAAAACTCCCTTGACGAAGGAATATCCTACGGTAAAACCCTCGCCACCTTCAGCTTCTCATACTTAAAGCTAGCCATGCTATCAATCCCGATATTTCTAAAACTAAAATGTTATGTTCACTTGGCTAACTTTCTTTGTCATTACAACGCGAGGGGTAATCAAGCAAATCCTGTAATTTGCAGTATTTTAGCGAACCACTTGTCCGCAAACCCGAGCTGGTCTACTAAACAGGCAATTGATAAGCTTTACAGCGACGCATATTGGCGTGGCGGTGACGACGAAGATATCAAGCTCGCATGGACAGGAGCGTCAGAGCCTCCCGACGACTTTGATGATATGGATTGCGATGATGAAACTGATGACTCCGACGATTTTGACAGTGACCCTATGGACATTGGAAAGCGAGCTCTTAAGCACTACAACGAGATGCATAGGCGAGATATCTGTTCCCAGGCTCGTAAAAACAACAGCCAATCCGAAAATTTTACCATCACAGGAGGGCCATATCTTGCCACCAAGACATTGTTACTTTTAGTAACCCACCAGACAATTCTTCAAACTACACTAAAAACTGTAACAGCCACAAAAACAGCCTTAATAACAAAGGAAACAGAAATCACACATACCGTCGCTGTTTCTAAAGCGATCTAGGCGCAGTTTCTACTTTTGATTGATTTAGATCGAGAGAGAGCCATGCCTTACAAAGTCCAGACATTACAGAAAAAAATTCAATCACTTACCGTCCTCTATCCTCGATATGTAGGCCTCGTAACATAGAAACTTCTTACATATATGTATATCAGTGCGTGACGTTCTCTGTATAGAAAATTCTAGCTATCGGATTAAATTTCATGGTCAGTTATATGAAATCTAGTATATCATTCTTTTCTTATTCGGCCTCTATGCAATCTGGACATGAAGAAAGTTTCAAAACTAAGCCCTTCTAAAAATTATTTTCTCCGGCAAGTAACCCTCTTGATAGCTTCGCGTTGGGCGTGTTCGAGCGTCGGAATTACGAGATTTCATTTGTTCTCATACGCTACAAGTCTAAGTCGGCTTTTTCCCCGATCTGTTGGACTCCGCCCTTAAATACTCGTCTCATATGATTGATCGCTCTTGGTCTGCGAAAGATCTTCAAACCTAATGGTTATACAAATTCACAAAAAATAACTTCTATTGCCGCTATTTTTGGGGGGGATATACATGGTCTAGTTGCGGCGCAGCTTGAAATCGGACAGCCACTAGAACATGAACCCCGCGATACGTGCATATCGATACCGTTTAAGTTTTAAATTATATTATCTTAATAAAATTTAAAAATATGTTTCAGTTGACAACACAGGCGTTTTTTCACAACTCCAATCTTCTCGAAACTTCAAACATTGAGAATTTCGTTCTGAAAGCACAACATGTATTCTACACGAGATAAAAAGTTCTGGTTACCCAAACTTCTTACCAGGTCATATCCTCTAAATTAAATATCCACTTTGTTCTTGTAATCCATCTCTAATACCATTCAATCCTGCATAGAAAGCGAAAATTTATGAAACAAGCCAATAAACATGAGGATATAGCATAGAAGACTCACTTGATATCTATATAAAAATGCATCTATTCTCTCAAATGCAACAAGCTTCTCATCCAAGTGTGTTGCGTTGACGGCCGAGACCACCTATTCATCCGGCAGGGATTCTCAATATTGAGCCTATAGTGCCCGAATGTCTGTGCCTGCAGAAGCCAGCAGTGGCACAACTCCCCAAAACAAAATGTAAGTCCCCGCTCGTCCGTTGAATATAAAATCAAATCACAATATTAAAACGGGATCGAGCTCTCCTAATATAATAATCGACTTTTAGGTACCCGGCGCCGATATATCACAACCACTGTAAGGTTATATCAAACCCGTGGAATATTAAGTACTAAGCAATACTATAAACTCTACCTCCGTCCAGCAAGGACATACCTTTATATAGCTTAAGAAATCCAAAATGTAAACATATCTCGAAAATGCAATCCCGAGACACATTCTTCTCTATTTTGCCGGCTTTTCACGTGTGGGTCCCACAGAAACGTAGAAAACAAGATCTCCTCCATGAGACGGCGGAACCAACAAAAAACCTGTGAAGAACTCAAAGTTCAATCTTAAGACAATTTATAAATAAGCTGATGTAGCTAAGGCAAGATAAACTTCGACATTAAGTGGACCATCGGGCTAATCTCCAATGGAGGCCGGTGAGTAAAACCTAAAGTACAAGCTTATAGCTACAGGTTTGGAAAGCCAATGTAGGGAACTCAAAAGTTTGATCGTAGAATTAATCAATGCGTCGTGCTTCACTGCTGGTTTACGAGATAATCTGTAACTAGAAATTGCATATAACGAGAACTCAGGCGAGACGCGGCCGTGAAAAAAAAAACGGATACATGAGGAAGAGACCTTGCATGAAATAAGAGAGATGAAAGAACCAATATGTCTTCCTCGATCTATCTGCCGACCGCAGATATCCTTGTGACCTCGAAATCGAGAGCCGAGGACAGCAAACCGGATCATAGTAAATATATTTTTACGATAGGAACATATTCCGTTTAAACTTCAGGACGGTGTTATATATCATTCTTTCACTAGCTATATCGAACCCTTATGAAAAATTTTCTTGAGCCCTGTCGCATATTGGTTGGAGACAACTTGAGAGTTTTTATTTTAAACCTTCTCGTTGTCCACACTAGGTAGATGAGGCTGCGAGGTCAATACATGGAGCTACTTTTAACAAGTAGTACTAAAATCGGCCTAGAGATCAGATAAGAGGCTGAGTATCCCTTACTTATGTTATGCAATCCGTGAAAATCTCTGGTCCAGCCAATACAATCACCTAAAATGAAAACTCTCAACTCAAAACGCCCTGCGTTAGCATGCGAACATGGGAAAAGCTTAAAATAACCCATTTAAACAGGTTATCACAGCAGCAAATTTGGGCTACCCATAATCTAAAAACGAAAAAGATATTGTAGCCCACAAATACGACGTGAATATATACTCAAATTTCCTCTCTTTTCACTAGATTAGTAGGATTGTAATACGTCTGTTAACATCAGTTTGCAAAAGAGTTGGGTTGTTGGCTGGCAACCTGTGCCATGGAAATAAACCTGAGAACTTCAAACAACAAGCAAGATTACTCCCCACTCCAATGACACTCGATAGATAAATGTTGTATGCAAACGTATTTCTACCCTCGTAACTAATCATTTATCAATTCTCTAGTTTGCTCAGCGAGGGGTTTGTGGAGTGAAGTACTAGGGCCCGCTACATTTATTTAACTATTAGCAGAGTGTATACCGGGTATCCTTTCCCGTAGTCCAACCGCGCACCGCGAACTAGTTAATTAAAACCAAAACTCATGCAAGCAAGCGACACTACCTATACGAAAGGCCGAAGGCTCAAATAATACTTGAACTTATGTGAATCCATGTAGCTGGGGCTGGTGTTGACGTTTTCTAATCATTGCGATTCGAATAATCTCGGTCCAACATGCAACATGCCCTATCCATGAACAACAAGGATTTCCGAGTATAAAGGAAAGTTGAAACTTTCAGTATGCTCATTCGCCATAGCCTCAAAGTTTCACATCCATCCATGTGTGCGCCACAATCTTAAATCAGAATCTACTAATTTACTAAGTTTGGTGCCGTTCCTCATGTATACTTTTCCTCGACAAAGTTAGGCTTTCTCTGTGCATAAAACCACCCCTCACACCCACACTCCTAATAACTGAGAGCACATACGGCCGTTGCTCGCTAAGCAGGTATTACGTTCCAAGTCACGAGCCCGCCTCTTCTGGACACACTTCCTATCCCTCTCTTTCTATCGGCGTTGGGTTTCTTAAGATTGTTCAAACCTAGCTTACCTACTAAGTTTAACTAGGCCATGGTCTACACATAATTTGGCAAAATGTGGGGGAATATCTCATTTAATTACAATTTGCGTCTCTTTGGAGTATTCTATATAATTTTGAATTTATTTTGTAATGCGTTAGCTCAGCCGGCGAATAGCAATATAGCCGCAGGGCTTTGCGGCGGAAATCCGGAAGACGAAATTTTCCGGACCGATGATATTATTATGGTGGTGGTTTTTCTCAAAAAAGCGTATTGGAAAGATAGCGAAAAGATTCAGGAAGTAGAGTCTGCATTTGAGAAAATCCTAGACCCAACGCAGCCTTTCACCGATGTGTGGGCCGCGAATTATAAAGGCATTGGAACCCCGTTCATATTGATTAGAGGTAAATATGCCTCAATAGGAAATTTTATTCAGAAAGATTCCAAGGCTGCCGCTCCTGAGGCCATCCAGTATGTAAGTTGAGCCCCTAAACACATTTGGATATTCATCTCGAGATAGATTGAATTGTCATTGTGAAGTTTCTAGAACCCGCTCTCTATTCATCTCCCATGTTTTATCATATAAAAAAATGAAAGCTAATATCGATTTTGCTATTTGCGCGATGAATACACAATTGATAGCTCTCAGGATGGACTGTACTTGAAGCTCTTGAATTATTGAGTCACAGGATGGTACATTATGACATCAAACAATATCCAGAAATAAACGTACCGTCGGAACAAAAGAGAGGCCTCCAGAAAAGTAGAAAAGACAAATATCAGCAGAATGTTACCACGAACGAATCTGAAAAGGGTTTCCAAAGCAAAGTTGTTCAAAAGCGAACCGCACTGCCATTGTACGGTGATAGGGATTTTCTAAGTCAAGATATGCTAATGTACTCATTACCCGTCGATCCGGGGGATGATCATGTTTACAACCCTCCCCCTTTCTATGACGACTCGGAAGGGGAAAATATTGACATATTTGTCGTGGACTCTGGTTTGGCTGATCACGCAGATCAACTCCAAACGTTCAAGCACGCGTATCAAAACAACCAAATAAAAGGCTGGCTTTTCCCCGGTGGGCCTCTGGCTACTACTGAGCGCCGCGAACACCGCGGGGAGGACGAGGAAGAGGGGGGATACCCATTTCATGGAACCGAAATGATTTCAAAGATCATCGACGAAAACGTTGGATATGCACGAAAGGCCAATATTTGGGTGGGAGCTAACTATGATCAGGATGATGGGGATTATGACATCTACCTATTGGACTTGTTATTTCAAGTTCTAGAGAAAATAGATGATGAAACGGCTCGGAATCCCCGATTTAAAGCCATTATCAACATAAGTTGTGTTTTTCGTATTCACAGACTCGGCGACGTTTTGAACGATTATCCTGATACAGTTCTTACCAAGCAAGATAAACAATATGTCCAGGCATATTCGGAGCTTTTGGACGTTTTATTTGATTTGCTAGGCGAGAGGAAAAATGTCATAATGGTAACTGTAACCGGAAATGGTGCTCTGGTAGGTGGCTCCCAGGATCAAGGTCGTGTTATTTGGGTCCTGTGCACAGGGCTCATTCTCTTCCCCTGCAGCTATAAATATTAGTTCTCGAATATTGATTCTCAGGCGTTTTTAGGGACGACCGATCGACGAGCGGGCATTCTATCCCGCGAAACGAGGTGGTTCGATTAGCAACCTGGTAGTCGTGGGAGCGCCGGTGAGGACGGTAATGTTAACTCTTGGTCCAAGGCTAGCTTTGTAAAGGTGTATGGCTTGTCAGAGGGTATCGCCGTTCCTGCTTTTGAAGTGCTTCCGGGAGGAGAACAGATCCCGCTAGAACCGCCCGATTATTATGACGTTGATGGAGCATCCTATGGTAAGCCCCTTAACTGCCTTCAGATTTTAAGGTTTGATCCTCGACCGACCCAAATATCACAAGCGAATGTTTTCATTTGGCTAAAGTCCTCCTCAATATTTCATTGCAATCGAATGGAAAATCTAGTGGCTCCCATAGTTTGCAGTATCTTGGCGACCCACTTATCCGCAAACCCAAAGTGGTCTATCAAGCGGGTGATTGACAGACTTTATAGTGACGCATATTGGAAGGGCGGCAGGGATGAAGAGCTCAGACTTGTATGGACCGGAATACCAGACCCTACAGACACATACCTCGGCAGTGATTCCGATTACCTCGACGATCCTATGGATGATTGTGACTCCGTGTACCTCGGCAGTGACTCTGATTACCTTGACGACCCTACAGACATTGAAAAACGAGCTCCAAATCACCGTAACGACACAAAGAGACGAGGCAGATATTGCCAAACTCCTACAAAGAACAAGCAAAATAAAAACATTAATACTGCGGGAGGATCATTTCTTTCCACTAAGACGGTGGCACTCATAGTTACCCACTGGACAACTCTTAAGACTACATTAGAAACCATTACCGCCATCAAAACAGCAACAATAACAAAACAGGTAGACGTAACCAATACCGTAATAATCTCCAAAACCGTCTAGATGCAACTTCATTTCCTTCTTTTATCCCATCTAAAGTTGAGATGGCTTCCAAGATAAAATCTATTGACTGAAATAATATGCTTCCATCAACTCAAGTCGTCTATCCAAAGTTTGTAACAAGAAAGTCCTTAAATGCTAGCAACATCTCAAATTTTCTAGGGGCAGAAAATTAATTCCAGCTAACAGATTCAATCTCATCGCTCGAAGATGAGCTGAATGGCTGAAACCTAGCCAATAGCTCTGCTATTCAATTCTTTTGCGCGTGTACTTGTACTTCCAACAAGCTTGTTGTGTGTCCTTTAGTAATTCGTGAGCTCGCAAATAATATTTTCTCCACTCGTTCAAATCCGAAAAATTGCATTGATTAAAAGGTCGGCTCTACTGCTACTGCAGTAAACTCTAAACTTATAATTCAGATGCTTAAATACGTTTTGTATCATATGACCAAAATACTTATTATTCTACTTTTAAGTTGCCGCGCCGCAAGACAAAGCCTACATACTATTACAACCCGAGCGGCGCCACTTATAAGATTCTTCGTTCCAACGGTATTGGTTGAAAAGTTCTCGATTTTATAAATTATATTTTAATCATACCATTGTAACGGTATATGAATGTTCTATTTCTCAGGCCATGAAGTTAAGGTTCTTGTCAAATTCCAAGTCGCGAGAGCCCTCACATCTATTGGGATCGTAGTAGAGTTTACGCATGTTGCATTGACGAAATTAAAGCCCTCAGTGATTCGAGCGTGTTGCATTTCGTGACCATGTGTTTCCCGGCCAAGACCACCGATCTCGACGGGGATTTCCCATATGCTTGCTTATTCATCCTACAGGGATTCCCAATATTAAGGCTATAGCACCCGAATGTCTGTGCCTGCATAAGCCAGCAGCGGCACAATTGTGCACAACTCCCCAAAACAAAAATGCAATTCCCCGCTCGTCCGTTGAATATAATGTCCCTTAAAATCCGAAGACCCGAAAAGTTTTAAACCCAATTACGCAACTTTCGATCCTTTATCCCCGAAAAAGTAGTTATAAAATCCACGCTAGGGTCGATATAACACTTCTTACACAAACCGTTGAATCCAACTTGCTGAGGAATTTGTGTAATTATGGCGTCGTATGCGGGTAAGAAGCATATAACTCTTCCGACTAGAACACTAGTTGACAAAAAGTGCAGAATACAGCAAGCCCGCGCCAGAATTCGAGGCACTGTTGGCAAATATTCCCAAACAGGATAGCACCAACTTCGGCCTCGAAGATTATCGTTACGGTTTGGAACATCTCGGAGATTTCACCAATCCCCACTACCCGGGTCCCAAAGACTGCGATACATCAGACACAACAATCCCAGCGCGAGACGGGACAGGTATACCCGTGCGAATATACACACCACACGAGTCTGTCAAGGGTCAAGGACTGCCTTCTATATTATTCCGTGCGTACAAAAGCTATATTTTTTCAATGATCAGTAGGATCCATTAGCTAACATATGGAATTCGATGAAGATATTCACGGTGGCGGCTGGGTCGGTGGTAACGTTGAATTCGGCCATCCGCACTGTCTCTGGTTCTCCTCCCATAATGTTGTGGTTGTAAATATAGCGTACAGACTCTGTCCCGAAAACCCGTGGAACACTCCACAAGACGACTGCTACGACGTTTACAGGGCTGTTCACGATGCTGCTGTTGCCGGCGACGAGAACAAGTTGAAGGAATGGGGTATTCCCGCCTTCGACACTGAAAAGGTTTTCATATACGGCACTTCTGCGGGCGCACAAATCACCACGGCCTGCGCGATAATAGACATTGAAAACGGAAGAGCAGGCAAGATTAAGGGGTTGTTCATCTGTGCTAGTTCCGCTGTTGACCAGCATCTATTCCCCATGGATAAAATCAACGGTGACAACAGCTTCATTCAGAATAAGGACGCGCCGTTTGTGAATACTCTTGACGTCACGCGGTTCACGGCGTGGAGAAACTCGCCACCAGAAGCCGACAGATATTTCAGCCCTTTGGTGGCATTGGATGATGATATGCTCAGGCAGTTTCCGAAGGTGTTTAATGAAGTTTATGGGATGGATTGTTTGAGGGATGGGCATATACTGTTCGCAGAGAGGATGAAAGAGGTGGGCGTTGATAGCGAGTGGATTTGTTATCCTGGGTATGGGCATGCTACGTGGTCGACCGGGTGGAGGTTGGAAGGCCACAAGGCAGCGCTTGAGGGGTTGGAGAAGCAGGCGAGGAAGATGGGCGTATTTTGATACGATATCCATAAGCCAAGTATGGATACGTAAATTGATGATACGGATTAGCCAGTGACTAATCAAACCTATTTGGTTCATCTGAATTCTTTTGCTTAAGACAAAAATAAAGCGAAGTGAATTAAATTCCTATAACTTTAGTTTGAAGCTTCTAGTTTTCAAAGTCAGGTTAGTCTCAGTCCCAGTCAGGCTCACACCGATCGTGAGACAACCTCAAGCCATCAAAACCTATATAACCGCCCGGTGTATCTGATTATCGGATGTATCCTCAAGTGCTGTAAACTGTTTAAACCGCGTATTCAAAATCCAACATGAATTTCTAAATCTGCGTTGTCGCTCCTTCATAGCAGTTAAACTTCGAAACCGCTTCAATTGACAGGTGCCGTTTCCAAAATATGACCGTTGAATTGGCCGCCAAAGCCGCCGTCGCAATTGTCTCGGAGCAGACTCTCCCTCCGGCGCCCGCAGCAGACTTGATTCTCACGATGGCAGCGTCGACGCAATCCCTCCGCTCGCTGGTCTTCGCAGCGTACAGACGCGCACTCAACGGCGGCTCCCTCCACTTTGCCGAAACCGAAGCCCACAGTCTCACCCACAACGGCATCAACGTATGTTCCCACCTATAAACATATCAATCGATCCCACCAATAGATAGTGTAATTTAAAAAGATGTAAACTGACAACTATTATAAAATAGTATCAAATCC
Source organism: Orbilia ellipsospora (assembly GCA_036971675.1). Classification (NCBI taxonomy): domain Eukaryota; kingdom Fungi; phylum Ascomycota; class Orbiliomycetes; order Orbiliales; family Orbiliaceae; genus Orbilia; species Orbilia ellipsospora. Next base: position 1,868,244 of record JAVHJO010000003.1, read on the forward strand.
GCTACGCCCCAAACCTCCTCAAAAAGCCAATCTCAATAACCCAACCGCCCAACCCGTCCCACTCCACCCCTCCAAACCCAACCTCAAAATCCAACCCTTTCCTCCCCCCAAACCCAGCACTCTACATCACCTCCATCCCCCGCAACCACTACCTCGTCCTGAACAAGTTCCCAGTCATTCCAGGCCACTTCATCCTCGCCACCAATGACTTCCAACAACAATCACACCCCCTCGCCATTGACGACATGGAAGCCATCCTCTCCGTTCTCAAAACATGGGATTCATACCACCAGGATAATGAAACACCCAGTATAGATCTAACATCAGAAGCTCAACAACATCAAGCACTATACGGTTTTTTCAACAGCGGGCGGGAATCAGGGGCGAGTCAGCCACACCGTCATGTGCAATTCATCCCGCTAACATCAGAAGAACTGGACTCCCTCTGGGCCACCCAATTATTCGCTTCTCCGACAGAGAACGAAAACAATAATAGCAGTAATGCCAACGGAGTGGCAACAGGAAAAGTGGGAGATATAGAAATACGATACCAGTCTAGAATAACATTCAAACACTACTTCACTGCCATCCCACAAGACCTTACCCCAGAAAGATTATGGGAGCTCTACTCCCTCCTCCTCTCGCTAGCAGAATATACCCTCACCCACCCGATCACGCCTTCTGCTGAAGTAATAGCTGCCGTAAATGAACGATGGGACAAAATATCAGCCACACAACGGTCAATGGATGAGGATGTAAAATTCAGTTACAATCTAGCCTTCACTAAAAACTGGATTGGGGTATTACCGCGAACTTCAGAAACGGTACACGTAGTGGATAAAGAGGAGGATAGCGGCGTAGAGATGGGTGGAGTGAGGATCAAGTGTCCCGGATTGAATCTAAACGGCACGGTAATGGCGGGGATGATGCTGATCAGGACGAGGAAGGAGATGGATGTTGTGCTAGAAGATCCTGGGTGTATCGCTCGGACGATGGGCGGGATCGGGGTTCATCAACAGAGCAGTAATACTACTGCACAAAAATCGTCTTTATAACTCAACAGTTATATATGAAACTTATATATAGATATACGAATGTATGTATTTTTGTAGTATGCATATATTATATTTACCGCCCATCCGTAGACATTAACGATTATGAAATAATAATTACATGTACTCATGTGAAAAAAATGCTACGATTGCTTTTCACCAGCTAACTCCGGCCAGCCAACGCCTTGTCCCGCAAGCGCACCTCCAGCCCTATGCCTCCCCTTGCCACTCCTGCTCCTCCGTCTAGCGCTCTGCTTCTGCTCCCTCAAACACTCCTCCAACCGTCCACACAATCGCGATAATAACCACTCTGTCTCACTCTGCCGACTCATCAACGGACTATCCTCGCCCAACCAATCCGTCTCCTCATCCTCCCCATCCGCCATTTTAATCCTCGGTGAAGAAACATGCCGCGACTTGGATTTCCCATCTGGCGCATTTATCAGCTTGAGATACGTTGTCCACTCTTCAAAATTATACTGTTTCGGCGGCTTGCTAGCCAAATCAGGTAAAAGTTCTTGAATCGCAAACGCCAAATCGTGGTGTAAAAACGCCATCCCATTGTCTCCACCATATTTCTGTCCTTCCTCTCGTCCTTCTTTACCGATTAAATCCGTTCCGATACGTTGTAGCTGCCTCACCTCCTCATCATCCGTGGAATCTCCCATGTCCATCTCCCCTTCATAGTGCTGTTGATTTCGTTGCTCTTGTTCCCTCTTCTCACGTAATTCACTAGACCGTTGTCTTCTGGCATGTTTATTCCTATGTCGTTGGGACTTCAACCATCGGTTCTTCCCGCCGAGTTCCGAGATCTTTTCTTCGGGTAGGATGGTCCATTCACCCAGCCACAATGTGATGTTCTTGATCATGACGATGATGGTGTCGCCGAGGTTAGAGACGAGGATGGTCATCATGGGAACAGCGAGTAGAGACCAGATTACAAAAAATGGTTTGCCAGAGTTTGAAGTCGGGTAGAAGTCGCCATATCCGATGGTTAAAATCGTAGTAAAACAGAAATAAAGCGATTGAAAGTACGTCCACTCTTTTTCATGCTATATCAACCCAAAAAACTCGTTAGCATCGAAATATATCACTAAAAAGAGAGGAAGAAGGGTAGGAGACTAAATACCTGCGCTTCCATAAAAACACACGCCCCGAGCAACCAAAACACCAAGAAGAAGGTCAAAGACACACACAACGCCATCCACTTGCGTCTCTGGTCAGCTTTATCCTGCACCTCTCTCATAAGCTCAAATCTCTCCTTCTCGCTCTCCGCCTTCTCCGCTTCCGCCACCCCCTTTCCGTCTCCATCAACCATAATCTCTCTCTGCTTCCACAACAACCGTCTCTTCACTTTCTTCTTCCCTCTCTCCAGCACCAACCCTCGAATACTACTCACGATCAAACCGACAATCACTATCCCCACTGCCGCGTAGGGAAAGAGTAACGCTCGACCGGCATTAGTGGTGAGAGAGTAGTCGCCCAATCCAACAACTAAAAACGTGGTATCGCAAAAGTAAATCCCGTCAAGGAACGCCCAGCCTTCGAGTTTAGCAAACACGCCGGCGCCGAGGCATAACCATACCATCAAACTCATAGTCTGTAACATTAGCGTCCTCTGGGCTATCGTCAGCGTGAATTGCCGTGCATAGCGGTTGGTGATGACACCGATATAATTTGCGACCAGCAAAGTTGCGATGATAAAGTAGAGTGTCGCGGCATTGACGCCATAGTAGAATGCTTGACTCCACGCGTAGTGTTCACGAGGTAAATTGTAAAGGTGGGTGCGGTAGACGGCTAGGAGAGAAAGGAGGAGAACAGAGGCGGTGTACCATAGTGTTATGGTGAATGGGAGGAGATGGTTTGATTGGAATTTGCGTCGAATGTAGGATTTGCCGTTCGTTTGAGTGGTGGGTGACCAGGCGAGGTTGAGGAGGAGGATAACGTTCGCCGCGAAGCCGCAGGCTAGGGAGATACCGTTTATTGCTAGAGCCCTATTTCATATATTATATTAGCGCTTGTTGATGCGTAGTATTAAGGTGAGGATCGTACCATGCAGGATCTGAGATCTTGTCGCTGTGTTCTGCTGATGCTCCTGGCTTATTGGGAATATATACTCCTACAACTTCAATTAGCTCCCATCCCTCAATATTGTATAGATATGAAAAAGTGGGTATACTTACTCCATGGCGCAACCAAAGCGCATACAGACATGACATTGGCAACCGGTCCCAGCGTTGCCGACATTAACGGAAACACCGTGCTAAACAAAAACGAGAATCTACACCCGTAATCATTCAATCAGCAAAATGTCCTTCCAAATTCTCAATATTGGGAGGATGTGACATACGCGGGTAAATGCTCATCCGCCTCTCCCTTCTTCTCCATCTCGTTCAATTCCTGCATATCCCTCTCGCCGCTATCAACATGCCCCTCCTCCAAGCCTACTCCAGCTTCAACCTCTTCAACCTCCCTCATAGGCGACGTAGAGTCGACACTCCCAGTATCTCCAGATACACCATTCCTACTCCTCCTCGCATTCTCCTCCCCTTCATCCTCTCTCGAATCATGACTAAACCGCTCCCAAAAGCATGATTTACGGTAATGCTTCCCTCCTCCTGCAATACCGGTGGGCGTTCCTTTATTGTTGCTAGCGATACTATCCGCTGCGTTTGTAGAGTTGCTGCTCCCGCTGTTATGTCGTGGCGACGAAGTTCGGTGCAGATCAGGCGAGAGGAAGCGACCGCTGTGGTTGTTTGGCGAGGGTGTTTGTTTTTGTTGAGCTTCGGCGAGTTGCTTGACGCTGTCGTCCAAACCCGGGTCGTTCATGGTTAAAGAAAAAGGTTGTAGCCGATGGAGGGTAGGCGTTACCGATGCATTAATCTATCCTTCTTTTTTCGTAGGAATTTTGCGAATTTAAAGTTATCGATCGCGGGTATCGATCTTGGGTGATAAGGATGTTATTTTATTCCGTCGAATATGTATATTATTGTAGTGGCTGGTATTTTTTTTTTTTTCGTTTGTGATCAGTTTTTCTAGCGGAATGCAGAAAGGAAGGCTGGAAAGACAGCCTGAACGGTGGAATGAATGGCACCAGAATCACACGATGGGTCGCTAGTGCATGTAAGGTGTTATGATAGTGTTATAGAAGGCAGTTAAAAGAAGTCATGTCATGGGGTGGTGAGGAATATATCGAATATGCGACGATGCTAAAGTCCGAAGCTAAATTCGAATCTATGGACGGAAAATGACGGCATGCAAGATCCAGACTTTCGAGGTAACTATTATGTAAGTGTCTATGACCAGTGCGAATATATATAGCGAATCGTCTTGCGAGAGAAAATGAAAAAGCGGGAAGGAGATGGGGACCCTTTTTGTGATTACTCTATGGTATCTTTTATTTCAGCTGCTATTTTTGCGATATCCTTGGAACAGCTTCCTGTCAAAAGAAGCTAGAGCAAATGCGAAGGGAAAAAAAAAAAGCTTGACCCTACGCTTCCCCTTTAGTTCTTCGTTTTGGAAGAGAATCTTGATCTCATCCATCCAATACGTACACCAAGCCCGGCGCGGTTGGATGGTGATGGGAGAAGGGGGGAGGAATTCGCCCCTTCGAATTCTCACGATTTGTGGGGGATGCAGGATGACGTAGCGGGTGGTGGGGCGAGGTGCAGGGCAGACCGCTTCGAGGTTAAAGTCGGTGTGTTGCAATGGATGACGTTGACACATGGATATCATGGATCATGTTCATTCGACGGATTCCATTCGATACCGCGATATCATGGTATCCACTTTTTTTGTGGAACCGACGCTCGATGGGAAGTCTATCATTCGGTGCTATATTTAGTTGTATTCAAATTTCAGACGGTTGTAACGTATCTGATTTGAGTAATTCTGCTATTCTGGTACTCTTTCAATGTCCCTTCCTTTCATACAGCCGCGGCCCAAATAGAAGGCTGAGATTCACATATAGAAAGACACCTTATCTATGATTAAAACGGCGAATTCGCTGCTGTGAAATATAGGTAAAAGAAAATCGCTTGATTCGTTGATACACATGATATATACTCTAGTACTATCTATCATCATAGAAATATTTATATACAAGAAGGAAATTTCCAGCAATGGGCAAAATATACAAAGGAAAACACCATACCAGCTCGATATTTATACACCACCCTGCATTTCGCTTTTGACCCAGCAATCAAAATACTCAAATCAATCCAATCGGAAACACCTACTAAGAGTAGATAATTTACTCCTTAAGAGAAACATCGTACTTCTCATCAACGCTCCTCTCTTCCTCGTCCCTTGGTGTTCCTGCGGTCTCAAAGGCGATATCCATCCTCTCCTTCTGGAACAAATTGACATAAACGGGAAAGCTGAACGCCAAAACGAATCCGATAAATGGAATAATCATGGCGAAATGGGTCGACTTGCGATCAGCCACCTGCGCCAACAATTGCGGCCAAACAGCACCGCCGGAAATAGCAGAAACCAAAAACGAAGAACCAATCTTAGTATGTCTTCCGAGCTTCTTAATCGCCAATGTGAAAATGAGCGGGAAACAGCAAGACTCGAAGAAGAACACGATGTGAAGGAAGGTAAGACCGGTGGTACCGCTGATGTTCATGGCGAGGATGGAGAAAAGGCAAGTTCCGAAGGAGAAGATGGCGAGAACATATCGTGGCTTGATGTATTTCATCATAAACGCAGCTGAGAAGCGACCAATGGCGAAGAGACCCTGCGCAACTGCCAACAATTTCGAAGAGGTGGCGTGACTTCGTCCGGTTTCAAGAGTGTAGTTGATGAAGAAACCAGCGACAGCGCATTGTGCACCAACATAGCAGAATTGAGCACCAACACCCCAGAAGAGAGTGACTTGCTTGCCGAGAGGGCCGACTTCTTGTGCCAATTCGTCAGATGTAGCTTGGAGTTCCATATCGGCATCGGTGATTTCTGGGATTGGGGCGAAGAAGAAGGCAATGGCGAGGAGGAAGACGAAGCAGCCGACGCCGAGGTAGACCCATTGTACGTTCTTGAGGGAGGTGAGATCTTCAGTGTTCTTGAAAAAGACGTAGGATGCGAGCACTGGTGCGACAACTGTGCCGGTAGCTTGGACGGCCTGAGCGGTGGATAATCTGATCTCAGAGTATCTTGGGGGACCACAGGTAGCAAGGTAGGGATTGGCTGAAACTTCGAGTGTCTAAAACGTATATTAGCTATAAAGAATCCTTTGATATAAAGTGGAAAAATTTACTTACCGAAAGACCCCATCCGACAATAGCCATAGAACCGCAAAAGCCTCCAAAGGAAGTATAAATTCCAGAAGGCCAAAAGCAGAAACATCCAACTCCAAAGATGCAAAGCCCGGTCATAAACGTAATCTTATATCCGAATCGTCGTAGAATGGGACCGCCGAAGCAAAGTGGGAAGAGGAAATAAGCTCCAAAGTAAGCTCCCTGCAGAGCAGAACTCTGGCTCTTGGTGATGCCCAATGCGCTCTGGAAATGGGCATTCAAGACATCGAGGAGGCCGTACGCGAAACCCCAGAGGAAGAAAAGGGTGGTGACGAGAGCGCATGGTAGAAGCGACTGTCTGAGTGTCAGAGCTGCGGCTCCTGTTAACTCTCTATCGTTCACAGCTCGAACGGCGATGGGAACACCTCCAGCCATTTTGATCGAATTCAGGGATATCGATATATAAAAAGGTGAGGAATGTGTTGTGGTTGTAGTTAAACTGATGATCGTGATCTCTGCGACGGATTCGGGATGGCTTTATATCAAAGTTACTTTAATAACTTCAATCAAGATTGAAAGACTAAAAGGGATCTTTGTAGTCAAGAAATCCTTAAAATGAGCCGATGCTGCTGATGATGAGAGAAGAAAGAGGTAACTTGAGAAGAATTGAGGATCATTTTATACATCATGACCATGTCCAGAAGTGCTACCTCCTCGATTGGGCAAATATCTTCGGTCGCGCAGACTTTCCAACATTTCTCCATAGTTCAAATTTTCTCGCGCTATCCTCTTTCTTCGTATAACCCCAGAGAGCTAAACCGTACTCTGGAGAAAGAAAACCTCGTCGTTGCCATCGCGGAGATCGTACTTTGTTTTCCCCAGATACAAGATTAGGAAAGGCTTAGTATCCCTGTCCTCAATTTTTCGTATTATTGGCCATGCAAGATGGTGGCCTTCAAAGCCCCGAAAAATCTGTCGAAGTCGTTAGCGCAGTGACTCGCGTCGGTAGCGGACGTCGCTAGCGACGCTAGGTAATAATCCTCCACCCGTGGAAACGGCCGAGGTAGCTACCGAGACTCACTTCCGGCATCGCGATATCTTCAACGTCTGCATTAGCGCAGAAGAATTAATTAATTACTTTAAGTAATTAATTTTTTTTGCCATTCTTGGCGATGATAGCCACTGGCGGCAATCTTTCGACAGGTCCGGGTTGGCCTCCGAGGCTAGAGCGAATGACATTACAACATTCTGCGTCAAAAATTCTGAAAACGTAGTGGCGGTGGTCTGCAAGAACAATATCATGTCATATCTTCGGAGAAATAATCGTATCGCGATCCATGGGAAGTAGACTACATCGCATGAGTTACGTAAAATCGAGGTCTTTACAAAAAGCATCACAACATATCTAAAGGAATTAATTTTGAACTCAATTGCGATATATCTCCACTACGTTTAAGGTCGTGATCGTTCTTGAGCACTCGCAAAATTGGAAGATGCTACGATCGGTATATTATAATCGGTGACGCATATATTTCAACGTGACACAAATGTTGATATGTTTGATTCCAAGGTAGAGCTCGAGTGCAAGAAAATTGGCTTGTTTACGGTTCATATTGCAAGCGATTTAGCTACTTTGACGTTGATCTGGTACAGATGGTATGTCTTTGACGGCTATTGTTTGTTCATCTTGAAATTGTCTCGCCACCCCGCTTTCCAACTCGAACCCCAGGTTCAAGATTCAAGCGAATTGATTCAAAATTCGAACTGATTCAAGCCAATATTTGCCAACTCCATATTGTAACGAGATAATTATCGTGATCGGGATTTCTCGCTACAAAAAGAGTCTATCTCGAGTGGAGCTGTGTTTAGGCTTCGATTTGCAAAGGACAGCTCACAACCGGCGGCAATGTCGGTCTTCAAAGTCAACTATACCTCCCAAAATCTAGATTATCTGAATCCCTTCACCCGCGAGACAAGAGGCTGTGTCGCTGCAGGAAGGAAATATCTTTCAACAAACAGTTTGGAGGGCAAGCTGAGATGGCGCTTGGATTGATGGCTTTCGCTGTGGAAGAAAATCCAAGAGTGTGGAAGAAAATTTTCTTCTCGAAGTTTTCCTGATGCAGCTAGCTTACTTATACTCACCAATAAGATCGCAACTTGATTTCTTCAGCCGGATGATCAGCCAATCATTTTATTTCCAGGAAGCCGAGAGATGTCCCGACTTAGCCTCTTCATAATGCATTGCATTGCGCTGTGAACTCTTTTTCTTCCAACCAAACCTATTATCGCGCATTATCATTATCGATATCAATTGCCATTATACCCACAACTGTCTTGACAGGAAAAGAGTGTCTCTTCCGGGTGCCTAATATCGAATCGCCTAGTAAAACTTATTTCTCCGTATATTAAATCACTCCCTTGGTACATTTTGTACAAAATTTTGGTAAAACTGCGAGAATAAAATCTTGGCTGACGAAGCTCGAGCTCTCTCGATCCTGGTACTCGGGGCTGGTAAAGCTTCAGACCTGACTCCAATTTTCGGCGCGTCTTTCGGAGTATCTCGTTTTATTAAGGCACAATTGCTTTCGAAATATCGCAAGGTATCGTATGTCATTACCGACACGTATCACCTATATGACTGTCGCATGGTTCACCTAGCAAACATGCTGCGGTTGAGAAAACCTAAAACCTAGGAATACGCAAGTCAAAGGGATTACTTCGAAAGAGATTTTTTTTTTTTTTCCCTTTGAATTCATCCATCCACGGTTTGGGTGTTTTGCTGTTTCGAAGTAATCTTTTTGTTTTATTACTGCCCCGGTCCTTGCATCTCTGGAAGCAGCCGGTCCCTCATGACGACTTCGCGTTTCCTGGCCATTTCTGAGATAACAGAACAGAAAAACCCGGTTTGAAAACCTTCCTTCATCTCCCCTTTCCGAACTTTCCTCGGAACTGCTAGCCTTGGCAAAAGGTGTTTGCTCTCCTTGTTGCCCGCAAGCTGTCATTGGCTTGCATTTGTGATATAACACTCTAGTGCTATAACATGCTGCTTTTAATTTTGACAGCTTGAGCTCGTGATCTTATACATGTCCCTCAACTGTAGAAGGTCGAAAAAAAAGGGTTCGAACAGCGACATTCAAATCCTGGAGCGGTTAGGTTGCATGTACATGCACATGTATATGTACATGTAAACTCTCTTTCTGGATAAAATATCCCTCGGCCGCTTCGGCTTCGCCTGGATCTCAACGTTAAAGCCCAGCTAAACTCTCCTTAGCTCGAGCTCCGTCTTATAATATTTAGCCCCGAAAATGTTATTGAATCTAGGACGTACGTGCGCTCGAGCTTGGCTAGACCGTCGATTTTGGTTCCAAAAAACGCCAAAAGGGGATTATGAGGCGTTCGAGCTGGAAACCTTTCCTGCTCACGGGGCTGTCAAAGGGTGATGCGCACGGTCCTGGGCTTGAAATCAAGCTTTTTTCTAAAGTTTCTGTTAGTCTTCGGTTTGCCGGTTGAGTGGAAGAGGCGTTTTTTTTCAATATTAATTTCACGTCCTGATGTTCATTCGGTCAATGTACTTATGCAGGCTGGATCCCAAATTCTTTCGCTGAAGTGTTTCATCGCTGAGTCTTCTTATGTCCATTGCATTGACGGTCATGGTTGATCAGGGTCCTAGCCTTCGGTCTTCTTTCTTCTTTCGCGGGCTGCACGGTTTGTCCTTGCCTAAGTATGTTTGATCTAAACCCGCTAGTCGTCTTGGAAATGTGATCGTTCATTCGCGTTCGAAGCTTCTGACACCCCCACAAACCACGCCGACGAGGACGAGAGTGAGTGAGCTGTGCACTGTGCTGTGGTGGAGACTTGAGCACACAAGTTGAAAAAAAACGCTATGACCACCTTTTTCGATCTATCAGCATTGGCAATTGCCAATCTTTAAAGATGGCGTGTTCCATCAGGGATCCACCCTTGCACAACCTGAATTTTCCCATCACATGAGCTTAAATATCACAATAAGACAGCGCGAAAAGGGACGACGATCACGAAGAAAATACTTTGCGAAATTTCCACTTTTATATTGGTTCCTGGGGATCAAGATATTCCAAGTAGCACAAGACGGGAAAAGACAGTTTTAAGGGGAGAAAATTAGCAAGTGCTTGGTAGCTGGAGGGGTGTGGACGTAACATTGCAGCAAAGTTCGAAGGTCGTGAATGGTACTAACCAATGTGGATCGCTTAGAACGATAGTTTATCCGGCCTCAGATGGTGGTGCGCAAAGCTCGCAAAGTTCATGATCAGCGGCTCTTACCAAATGGAATTTCAAGAGCACAGACACAATGTCTGGGCAAGCAGGGCAACGAGAAAAATTATCTGGTCTTCACAATTTGGTCGGCACAACTGCTTGGGGAGGCGGACCCGCGCTGAGATATGCCGAGCGGGCATGAGCGTGAGCAGTTTATGTCATAAGCTATTTGGTAATTAGGCGCATCTGGGACCGATGAAATGCGATTGGACTTGAGGGCCCAGGGCCTTTGCTTTGTGCATGGAAGCGAGAGATGCTCTTGCAGCAGCGAGGACGTACACACGGTTTCTGTCACTTTTCTAAGGGGACGCGAAAAGTTATTGTGAAATAATCTTGAGTTTCATTTTTGCACTCATGACTCCATATTGTTTGCTGCTGGACTGCTGGGCTTGCATTCTATGAAGATGCCGCTTCATAGCCCTCTCCCAGTTTTCGTACTTTTGCTACCCCAATGTATCCAAAAAAAAAAAAAAAAATTAGATCCCGTAAATCCACAAGTATACTCTAACACCGCTGCATGAACCTTTCTAAAAGGTGAGAAGAAAAAATAAAAAATAAAAAAAATCAACACGCTGAACAAAAGCCGATTTTTGTATCCCAGAAAAAATAAAAAATAAAAAATAGTGTCCCAAAAGATAAACACTGAAAAAAAGTAAAAAGGCCCCCGAGAATCTAATCTATAAACACCTTTTGCCACACTCAAAAGACTCTTCATTCGCATTTGTACATGTTCTGATGGTCGCTTGCACCTCCTTTGTGTATGCTGCCATGGCACCAGAGGCGTCGAGGTCCCACCATCTTCCACTGCCCATATCTAACCAGACGATTTCGGTGTTCTTCATGTCGGTAATTGTCTGAACGACGACGGGTTTGTTGGTTTTGGGGTCCTTCGCGGAATGGCCGTTGCCCATGATTATCGTCTCCGCGGTGGGCACGACATCCGTGTATCTTGCTCTGTTGTTCAAATACATAGCTTCCACCACGTGAAGACTGAGAGCATCGAGACTAGATGGGTCGACAATTCGGTAAGTTGGGAACGCCGGAACTTTGACATAGTCGGAGCCGCCCGTGGTCTGGTTCTTCCTGGCCTGGGTCAAGATCGCCGAAGATGGGAAGATGAGAGTCCGGTGGGTATCCATGGCGACTTTGGCAGCGAAACCGATGATCCGAGAAGCGTGGTGGACATCTCCTTCCAGGCCCTTCACACCAAGGAATTTCCTCTTTCCAGTATAATAACTCTCAACGTCGACCCAAGCGCCGAAATTCCGGGCGAGATAGGTGCGATAATCCGGTTCGACGCAGGTCATATGAATTAGCGACGTCTTGTTTTGCATAATATTAATCGCTTTCGGGTCGTTAAAGTTGTCTTCTTCCCACGGTATGAAGTCGCCCCAAGACTTGAAGGGTCCGGTGGGCAAGATCTTGAGTTTGAGGGTCCCGTCTCCGTTAGCCATCTCAAAGGCGACAACATTCATCAAGGTTGTAAGATCTTGGTCTCCCATTTCCGAGTAGTTGTTCTTGACCCTTCTGAAGAATTCTTTGGCGTACTTGGTTCCGCGAACATAATAGAAGCTAGCGTCAAGCCCCTTCTCGCCTCTGCCGAGGCCTGGGGCGAACTGAATGTCCCAAGCCGGCTCATCCATGGGCAACATGGCTTCAAATGGATCCACAGAACCTGTAAGATAGACGTCGGGTTCAATGAAGACAAAGTTCCATTCTTCCCTCAGCAGCTGGATGCTTGCAGCGATCTATGACAAGCGATTTAGTTATTGTGTTGAGCAAAGTGATGATGAAGCTAATAGTTGCCATACCTTTACGGAGAGTCTATTCATGCCAGAAACATCGAATGTGTAAAACTCCGGGGCTTGAAGACATGCCTTTTCAAGACACATGACAAAGAAGTTTTCCTGTCGGCCAAACTTCTCAAGAGTTTCATGCATGTTAAAGGCGAGAGCCATCTGCGTGTTGCTAGCAATCATGAAGACCAAGGGCGTCCCAGGTGTGCGCCCGAATGATCTGAGCCACCATACAAGATCAAAGTACGGTAACTTGGTCGAGCCCGCTGTATCTAGTTCTACTCCTGCATCTGGTGTCGAAGATTCCAAGGGCTGGAGGCTGGTTGTCGGCGTTGTCGGTGTCTTATCACTTACTGGGGCTGGATTGTTGACCTGGACGTCTTCGTCGATATCCTCAAAGCCGTGGAAGACGCGAGGCAAAGTCGCACCATAGTTCCATAGGAGAAAGGTAGATATTGCCAGGGTCAAAATACAAAACGCCAGAAAAGAAGTCCGCAGTCGACGAATCATGGCGGGCGACGAGTTCTTGAGATACGGAAGCTCTTTCATAGAATCCATCTTGGACAATGCGGCGTGGGGCCTCGTCCCATTTAATAACGTCGAATGAAAAGAAGGAAAGTGGAAAGCGCAGCCTGGCCAAGTTGAAATCGGCTGCCGATAGTTTTAGGTCTAAGAATAACTAAACGAGAGAAAACAGAGAAGAAATGGACCATCGACTTCGACGACAAGAGTTTCCAGCAAACTAGGGCTCGGCATCCAGGTATTATTTGGTTATTATTATCTGCTCTGGATAAGAATGGAATCATGCCAGCCAAGAACAGATGGGAAACCCTGTCTATCTCGGTGGAGCCTGCCTATATATTTTATTTCTTAAATGACCCACAGATTTAATATTGTCTGGCAAATAACCCCCTGAAAATTTCTCCAGTTGGAACGCTCCCGATTGTACCGATTGTACCGGTTTCAAGATTGCATGACAGCAGCTAACAAGCTTGCATTCATCTTCAGTGCTCAGGTGCTCTTTCTTGTTCAGATCTGCTCATTGTGAGAGCGCAGGCATCGCTTTCTGCACTTCGTAAAAAGTCCCCACGCGCCCACGCATCGACGCCCTCCTTTTTCTTGTTTTCAGCCCTGGCTCTGGTGGTGTTGACGCTAGCATTTGCTGGATTGCCAATGCAATCCTACAATTGAGATGAATTGGCCAAGCTTTTGAAGCCTTTTGCCATCAATTTGCAAATTTGCCAAGACGCTGTGAATCGCGACAGGATATCGCTGGTTTCAATTTAAGTGTAACCGCGACCGTGGGCACTCATAGCCATGACCGTGGACGCGCAAATTTCTAAGGCCGGGAAAATACGAGGAACATGTGTGTGCGTCCATCCGGATTCCGAGATCTGGTAACTTTCCTCTCTGAGGGTGTGCTGTCCGTTGTAACATGTATTACCCCGAACTATTGCAGAAATTCTAAATTCCACAAAGCCACCCCCAATTTTCCAGAGCGATTTTCCGTTGAGGCACACCCAAAGAAAGAGAAAGGAACGAAATGCACGTCTTTCGCACGAAACTCCCCTCCATTTTGCAGGTGCCGAGGGGAGAGCAAGTCGGTGCGAGTTCTTGGCAAAGGGATGAGGCCGAGACGGTAAAACTTGCCCTTCTCTCTCCTCGACGAGGATTTTGCTGACTTGTGTTGACTGGCCGCATCGAGCCCATAACGTTAACTGAGGGTGGCAGTGGTTCGGTCGGTGGTCGGGGTTTGCGCTGCATGCTGGGTGCTGTGGAGAGGTCGCGGCTTGTACGTAATCTAAGCTTCGTCACGGGCGGACCTAGTTTGTACTTGTCAGACGTTCTCCAAGGCAGATAGTACCTTCTCGTGGCTGAGAGGTACTCGGATTCGTAGCGGTTATAAACGAAGGCAGGGAACGTTTAACCTTCTTTTCAAGATGCCCGCAAAGATCACCTTTCGATCCCACCGCTTGCCTTCATCGAATCTAGGGCCAAGGGTAGATGGCGGTGGATTGGCACCGCAATTTCCCCTGTTAATTGGTTTAGCGTCAACACCAGCTTTCTTGGATGATATAATTCTTTTGACTGCGTAAACTTGCTGCGGACTAGGCTGTCCATCATAACGTTGGTTTGTATCACCGACCTCTCCGGACGCGATTGGAATGAACGTCTAGGTGATCACTCAGGTGTATATAAGAAGTACCTAGTGGAATGTAAATATCGTGAGTAGAAACCACAATCTACAAATTGCTCTCTAAGAGCTACCATTCCTATCGATTTTATCCTATAATATACGGCTTTCAAATTCTAACATCATGAAAAGGTCTTCGGTTCATATAATGCATTTACTTTCTTCGTTGGCGTACTTGACGTCGACGCGAATATTCGCGGAGGCCACGACAAGTACAGACTGTAAATGTCAGCCATCCCAATCCTGCTGGCCTGATTCTCACGCCTGGTCAAGACTCAACATTACCACCAATGGTGCTCTCCTCAAGACTATTCCTCCAGGAATAGTGTGTTATCCCGGACCGGCATATGACAAGATTGCATGCGAGCAATTCAACGAGCTCTCCTCGAACGAAGGATGGATCAGTTCGAACCCATATTATGTCATGAACCCGGGCTGGAATGGAAATCCATGTCCTCCAACCAACGGCACAGAAGCCACGCCCGATTCCACCTGCGGCCCTCTACTAGGCGAGCCAGTCTATGTCATTAACGCTACTAGTGCCAACCAGATCGAAGCTGGTGTAAAATTTGCAAAACAGTATAACATCAGGTTGGTCATTAAGAATACAGGCCATGAGTTCCTCGGAAGGTAAGCGCAAAAGAAATCTTTAGTCAATAATTTTGCTACTAAAATTGCTCCGAAAGGTCATCTGGCGCTCATTCTTTGAGTATCTGGACACATAATATGCGAGAGACAACGTTTACCGATAACTTCAAACCTCATAATTGCCCCAAGGCTATCGCCCACTCGGCTGTTACCGTTGGTGCTGGCATGCAATGGAAGGACCTGGTAACCGCGGCTCATGGACACGGCAAACTTGTTGTAAGCGGCGGAAATCCAACTGTCGGATGTATTGGTGGCTACTTGCAAGGTGGTGGCCATTCGCCTATCGGTAACAAATATGGTATGGCGGTGGATCAGGTTCTGGAATTCAACCTTGTGACGCCGGCCGGAAAGTACATTACCGCTAATGAATGCGAGAACTCGGACTACTTTTGGGCATTGCGGGGTGTGAGTACCCAAGCGTAGACACCAATTATATATAACTTTGAGTATGCTAACTCTTTCTCTAGGGCGGTGGAAGTACATTTGGTGTGGTCACATCTGCAACCCTACGAACATATCCAACAGAAGAAATCAACATGGTCGTTCAAATGTTCAACATGACATCTAATGATACAGATGTCATGTGGGATTTCCTAGGATACGTCCACTCAGAGCTTCCTCGAATCACAAATGCCGGTATGATGGGTTACTCGTTCATCTACAATGACGAATCTCAGAAGGTCGGATGGGCTGCCGCGTTCATCACAGTTGGTGGAAGCATCGAGAACGCCACCAAGATCCTGCAACCCCTCTATGACGAGACGGCCACATCTAAATACAAAGACCACATAATCTACTCACAAGACAACTATACTTTCCCAAATTATTTATCCTACTTTTTGGTGTTTTTCCCTGAGGCTACCACGACCACTAACGCTGTCCTACCGAGTCGCTTACTCGACGAACAAGCGCTGACCGTTGATCCAGCCTACTTTTCTGCTACTTTGAAGAAAATGTGGAGCCCGTTCGTTGGTGCATATCTCGGACATATTATTGGTGGACCGGGAGTGGCCCAATATAAAGATGTCGATATGGCATTGAACCCGGCATGGCGACGAACTGTTGATCATTTTAGTAAGCATAATAAGCCGAGCGTTTCCAATAATCACGAAAGATTTGATGCTAACATAAGATATAACAGTCGCTGCAAGTGGATGGGATACGCCAGTTCAACGCGAACCGGTATTAAATTACGCCCACAATATACTCGAATATAATCTTCGAAAACTTGCTCCCGAAACGGGCCAATATCTTAACGAGGTCAGTCTTAAACCAAACATAGTTTTCGTAGGCAGGATAATCTAATTGAGATTGATAGGCGCTATACGGTAGCGACAACTGGCAAGCGAATAACTGGGGAACTAATTACCCTCGCTTGTTCGCCTTTAAGAATAAAGTCGATCCTGATGGCGTTTTGTATTGCTTCAACTGTGTGGGTAGCGAGCAGTGGGTCGAGGGCGAGAATGGTAGTCTGTGTCGTGCTAGTTGGGCTTGAGGGCTCTTAAGCTGCAGTATATTTGCTGAACTCTGACTTGTCACAATCAAAGGGGCTACGAAATATAATTGTATAGTTTAGTCAAATAGTTATTTTCAAGATTGTAATTTTAAATATATCATATTATTTGGGACGGTCGGCCTAAAAAAATGCCCAGAACGAGAGACCTGAAGGCTGTAGCTATTTTGTGATACCTCTTTTGTGAAAATCAGAGTCCAAAAGCTTCCCTACTCATGTAAGATCTTTCGCCGTCTAAACATCGGGGACGGGGTGCTTTCACTCCCCTGCTTCCTGCCTATAAACTCAAACCATCCTTCAGTTACATTGCTCAGATCTAGACCTGGATTGCCATCCTCATTACTTTTTATTGTTATCGTCCAATCAGAGTACGGACCAATTGGCGCGCTAATATCGCCGTCCGATGGGTAGTTCGACTTATTATAGTCCCAGTCCCCCTGAAAACTTTTGCTACTATCATCCCACTTGTTACTTTCCACGCAATTCTTGAATTTTGTAACTTTGTTGCAATAGTAACCAAAGGTTGTGGTGACAGGATCATGTGTAAAAACAATCTCTGTCCCCAAAGTATTTTGTATCGTCTCCGTACCGCATTGGGTTAACTCTAAATTGAAGACTTGTCGCTCATGCGGGTCTTGACGGGCGTTCGATTTAACTCCGAGCAGCCAAAATCTAACCTCTGTAAGGCGAATGTTACGATCCAAACTGATTTCTTGAATTTTTTTGGGCTTGATGGTCACAGTGTTCGTCCAAACTTTAGTTCCATCTTCAGTGACGACGGGCTTTTCAGTTAAAGTAGCTAAATCGTAGTCTGAGATTTGATAGAAAGCACCAGATCCTCCGGAGGCCGGAAAATACTTCATGGTGTTATTCGCTAACGTTTGTAACACTTCCTCGGCTTTAGAATCAATGTTGCCCTGGTCGTTACTCAAATCGAAGGAGTTCCCTAAGGGACCGGGTGTATTCATTATGGATACCGGATTTAGCCCCCAAAAGTATATTGCCCGAGATTGGTAGTTTAGTCTCTGCATTATTCCGAGTTGAAGATTGTCTCGGCATCTTTTTAGCCATAAGACTATCGCAGGGAGATCTGTTGGGAGTTTTAACAGGGTTTCACCCCACTGTGCAGTTTGTGCGGCGTACTTTCCTCTATCGTCAATTGCCTGGGCCAAGAGCTGCAGGGTAGAATTGTAACTCATCACGGCATTGTTTCTTTTAGAAACGAGGTTTGCATAGTCCTTGAAGTTGTCGGCTAGGGCGCTGGAATCACTCTTGGGAATCGCGTTTGAGAAATCTTGCAGGAGTTTTGTAATATCATTCTGCTGGGCCAGTATCATCGATGCACCCGGGTCGTCTAGATCGAGTGTTCCATCGTCGCTATTCTGCTTAAAAGCCTCATGGAGGGATTTGAGGGTGTCACCACAGGTTGTTAGCTGCTGAAGGACGTAGTTCTTGTTTACATCCACGCCCTCGGCATTGGTCACTGTAGTTTCGGCCTTGTAAATTTCGGACCCGATCGTAGCAATGGCCATAAATTTATTCGGACACATAGCTAGATTAGTGATGGCGTTAATTATATCCTCCGGGTTGATGTTAATAGCGTTTCGGATATCACTGGCGACAGTTTCAAGGTTGGCTAGAATTTTATCGTGGGCGGGCGCTATAAGAGAAGCATAAGTGCTTATCTGCTTCTCGTAGGTTGTAAGTAGTCCCTCGAGTATATCGATATGATCCTGGGCGGTATCGCTGGCATTTTTGGAGTTCCTGAATCCAACTTGCGCCTGAGCGCTTTTTACCGCGTCGTCTTGTTCGGCTTCTTCGTATGTGGTCACCGCAGTCTCGATAAGTTTTAGCTGATCCATCATCTTATCCAACATTCCCTTGTAATATTGAGCTGAGAGACGGGGTACCCAAGTATCCGCGTTCCCAAACATATCGTGGCAGAGAGATATCTGATTCAGTCGACTTTGAGCGGTGACATAAACAGAGCGGATTTCTAGTAACGGGTTGAAGGTAATACCATTAATATTGTCGTTTCCTGCATCCATAAGCTGATATGCCTTTGCCACGGCTGAATCTTTGGAAATATTGTCCATAAAGCTCAATCTTTTGCTTAAACGATGGTAAAGTCCCGCCGCGGTGGCCCAGTTATCAGAGTCTTGAACGAAATAATACGAGTCGGCAATATTTAAGAGCATGCGGCACTGCTCTGGAAAAGCGTAGGCGAAGGGGACATCCGAGTCGCTGTCTCTTCCATCAAACCCAAGATATTTGCCTTTCGTGTATCCCGGTTTTCCGTCAAGTCCAGCTTTACCAGTAGGACGGGACTCATTAGGGTTACTTCTTCCACCGAGACCTTTATATCCTGCAAGAGAGTCAACAATTTTGTGATCTGTAGTTCTGAGCTTAGGGCTGGCTTACCCTTTTTCGTCTCTCCCATTGTCTGAGAAATATAATCTTCTAATTGTTCTAGTATGTCAACACTAGCTTGCATTATCTCGTCGATCGCCGAACCAAAGTCTGTGGTTTTTGAAGGACCCTGCCCTCCACCTAGTATTGACAAAGCTTTCATCGAAGCTACGAGTGTTTGCTGATGAGGTGCACTACCAAGCTTTATGAAAGCAGTAATGGCATTTTCAATAGCCGAGATATCAGTCGTCGACTTCGGAACGGATCTTGGAGCGCTCTGCATGCTTAAATACGACTCAATATAGCTGATCAGATAATTGACTAGATCGACCGTGGTGTCATCTGGAATCGAAGTGCTACTTTCAGGAGGGGATAAAATGGTTCCAAGAGAAGTTATGAGCGCTTGTAAAGCTTTAGAATATGTGTCATAATCTGCAACAATCGCATCCCAGGAAGCAACAGAAGTAGCAAGATACCCAAAGACCTTATCATCCCCAATTGTCTCGAGCTTTATTGCAGGTAATATGTCCTCGCTCATGTTTTTTACTTGCACTGCCCACGCCTTAGAAACGCCGTTGTATACCTGAAGTCCAATA
This sequence comes from Orbilia ellipsospora, assembly GCA_036971675.1. Classification (NCBI taxonomy): domain Eukaryota; kingdom Fungi; phylum Ascomycota; class Orbiliomycetes; order Orbiliales; family Orbiliaceae; genus Orbilia; species Orbilia ellipsospora. The sequence continues at coordinate 1,887,982 of JAVHJO010000003.1, forward strand.
TCGCAAAATATACTCCCAAACGCAACTTGGATATTGCCACCATCACCTCCGTTGCCACCAGGCCCGCCCTCGCCTGTCAGGCTGTCCATTCCAACTGCTCCGTTGCCTGCGTTAGACTTTATACGGAGGCTGTTTAGAAGTGGTTCAGTCATATTTTCAACATAGAGGTACACTACTCCTCCATCCCCGCCATTTCGTACATCTTCATCGCTTAGATTGCGAGTTCCATCTTTACCTGACACGTCGATGGTGGTTATAATCGGAGTTTTAGATGGGGGGACTGGGGCTGGGACGGTAAGCGTATTGCAGAAGATTCCGAGAGTCTTGCCTGGTAAATGGAGGTCGCCAGCTAGGATGACATTTTCCGCATATATATAGCAGATTGGAGTGTCAAAAGCGAGATCTGGAGTGATGAGATAATGATTCCCAGAATCAGTTGGATCTGGAGCGTCTAGGATCAAGGTGTAGTCCTTGTTGACAAACTTATATTGGTGCGCCTTCGACATGTTTCGAGACTTTGTAGAAGATAGAGAATATGAGAGTTATGTGAAGCAGAGAGATGATATAATGAAGTTTTTTATGGGCTACTATCAAACTGGGGACTTCTTTGAACTTAGGGTGTGAAGAATCGAGTGGTAAAAAATAGTCAATATCGCTGATGTTTTATATTTTGATTCATGAAATTCATATCCACGAGAAACTGGCAGGCCTACCATTCAAGTCTCTTATCTAAGAATCGGAGAAAAATTGATAGAGAGACAAATATTGTGACTCTATTGCATGTTCAACCGATGGGAGCGCAGAAGCCGGCTGTGTGGTGGATTCTTATTAAACATGATTATATTATTACCTAGCTGAGCCGAGTATTATCCTGCAACGGGATTGAAGGCGAACCACATATGCATCTACTCAAGCAGCTAAACCTTCCTCGGAGGTCAAATTTTAACCCAGCTGAATTTTTGTCTCAGCCCTACGGCGTACAGCCGTAGTTGAGGAATCAACTCTCCAGTGACGAGTGGCTTCTTACTTCAGCTCGCTTATAAGAAGGAAGTTTCTAACGAGCCTTCGACTTTTCCAAAACGCCAAAAAAAGTGTTGGACGCTTGCAGAGCCCTTTGAGCTCAGCCCTGAATGCCCAATTAAACTGCAATATTGGAGGTCCAACCGCGGTAAATGCCGTGAATACGATATTGTAGTAAAAATGGTTAACTTCAATTGATCAAATACAAGTCCCATGCATGGCCATGCAATGTCCAGACTCCAAAGATTTAGCGTCCTGGGGTCATCTATCCCACCTAATTTGACGTAGTACTAGATAACTCTATTTGTGATACGAAATCTCAATTTAGACTCTCCATTGTAATCGAGAGATCACAAGGCCAAACGCCACCCAACTGGCTGAAAGTACTTGCAAACACGATTACTTTGATGCGAAGTCAGTGCGGCGGATCATATTTTGAGCGAATAATTTGCTAAGAATAAACATGCCAACTGGTTGAACTATGCCTATTCGCTGATAAAGATACTTAATCGGAAAGACCGTGAAACACAAATTTTGCAAGTGAGAAATAGATTACATTTTTTAAAAATTTTCTCCGATCGTTTCGATATGTTAGGAGTCAATTGGCTTAATTAAGATAACTGTATTAATCACGGCTGAACTTAGCCTTGAGACCAGGCTGAAATCTAATTCATGAAAGGATGACTATGCATGGCTCATACGCATATACGTACGAAATATACGGGCTGATCAAGCCAGGCCTGAATAATGGCTATCGTACTGAACCCCTCAGCTCTCTCGTTTATCATTTTAGTAAGTCCCATTTTCAAATGTGATATCGTAGTTATCCTAGATGAGTATTTAAACTCTTTGGAATGGCTTTGGAAGCGCATATCATCTTACTAACTATCGCCCCCTCAAAAAGATACAGAATTTACTCACAAGAGCAAACTTCGAAATTTACCACTTGGAAAAGAAAAAAAACTGCCTTTGAACTATTTGCTAATATTCCTCTTCTTTTGTCTGATTATCAGCCTCTCATATTACAAATATCGAATTTCTCATTATTTGCTTGCATAGATAAACATATCGGTATCTCTGAGTGTTAACATAATGACTCGCACTAAAAAGAATTTGGTCGCAGCTTCTAGCCTCGTTGAACTGGTGAGTGCTATGGAGGGTGGGACGGGCGAAAACGAGAGCCTGCTCCAAGGCTGGGATGTCTTGGTTAGTTATGACACAGATGTCCTCAATACCCTTTTAGCGGCGCAGGGTAAGACGATCGCAAATATTCAAGACGTCCCTGAGTTCCACATCGACATTAAAAGTAAGTCTACCAAATATAACTCGTCAATCGAGAAACTATCTTAACTTAATGACTGACGACGGGTAAATTTGGGTGATAGGCATGTCTGGAAAGGTCCTGAATACACAGACATACAATCTTAAACTTTCCAATATTACAATTAATTTTCGAAATACCTCGGGTAGTAAGCCTTTGATGGTAACATTCAAAGTTACAGGAACCATCAAAGACAAGGTCGACGAAACTGTTACAAACGTTCCTGACGATGTATATCTCAACGTTTACACAACTCTTGCAAACGTCCAAGGCACTATATCAAAGGATGGCACTTTTAACCCAGGGTCAGGAACTTCACAAGGACCAGAGTGGCTTGTTACTACAGAGCCAGGTGTTCATAATGCGGTTTGCATCGATCTCGAACAAAATACAGACCTGGAAGCGGATTTTAGCTCGACAAGCGATGCCGGTAAACTATTTGTTGATGACTCAGATCAAGCTGTTCTCAATCTCAAAAAACATCTCAAAAACACGGCTGGCCTTGGATTTTGTCTGGCTGCCGTTCAAAATACCGGTGAGACCTTGGTTGAAGGCGTTTTGGCTTTACAGCCTACTTGTTTTATGATGTCGCTGGTTCCAGCCCCAGATGGTAGCACCGGGTCAGGGGCTCTCTGTCTATGGATAGCAGTAGATGGAGGTGTTTCTGCTCCTGGAAATAAAGGCGGGAGCACAAAGCCGGCCGATCTCGAGTTTAAGACTTACGATAAAACATCGAAGGCGATGACATCCAAGTATCCGATCCCCAGTGGAAGAAACGCTAGCATTATCTTCAACCATAGTTTCGTGAAAGACAAACTATTCGCGGTAAGTAACTAAAAACCGCATGCCCCAGAGAACTTCTCTAATAGATATTCTTTCGTTGCAGGCCGGGTTGACTTCACGCGGATGCACCTATCCAACTCTCCCCATTGCCAATGGTATGATCCCTCCCTTGCATAAAATATCCGACTAAGAATGAGGACAAGTTCTAATACATGTTCCAATAGAGTTTAATCTATCGTTCAATTTACCTTCCGTAAAAGTGGACGTTCTCGGATTCAAATCTCCTAAAAATGATTCACCTCAATGGGATATCGGAGCTTTATCATTCAATATTAGCAGCAACCCATGTACCATGAAGATAAGCCCAAAAGTGGTGACGAATGATCCAACCGCTGGTGTGCCTATCTCGATGACCTATGGCACTGCTAATGGTAGTTCTGATTGGACAGAGGAATATTTCAACCCTTGGGCAGGAGAGCCGGTGTATGAATTCGGCACAACAGAAATGGCTTTCGATTGCAGCGGATCGTATACGTGGACACAGAATCAGAACAAATTGACAACAACTGCAAATTTCCCGAGTGTTTACACTGCAACCACTGTACCAGGTGGGTACAGCGTAAAATGGGGTGAAGCATGGTCGAACCAGATTCCAGAAAAGTGGAAAGAGGTGTCAGTCAAGATTCCCATCCCATCGTTGGAGTTCCCATCGGTCGATACCTTTTTGGTGACGAATCTCCTGTTGCCTGGCCAGAAAATCTTTACTGCTGATGATATTGTTGCCGATGTTAGCAATTTTAAAAAGGTCGTAGGAGGATTCGCTATACCATGGGATATGATTTTGACGGGAACTATAGCCTCTCCAACACCTACGCTCGTCCCAGCCCCAGAGAATACCCCAGAACGCCTGCGAAGTAAGATGAGCAGATTTCGACCGTTACCAATGAAAGCTGGTACCGATAACAATAGCAATAACATTTCCTTGGAGAATAAATTCCTAGATACTTTTTTCTCCACCACTGATACAACAATGGCCAAGGATATGTTCGCCAGCATTGGGACTGACGTAGATGTTGATCCCTCTGATGCAGTTCTAGATGCCATCGCGAAGCATGGATTTGGGGAAATGGATGCAGATAAACTCGGAGACCTCTTAGGTCTGAGCCTGGAGAGTGAGATTGCTCTCGAGGGTCTGACAGACAGTGATCTCCCTCCAACGCCAGCTCCGACAGATACCCCAGAGGCCTTCTCTGGCGGCTTTCGAGCTACCTTCGATAACACAACTCCAACGTTCGACTTGCACGCATACGCAGGTGTTTATGCGGTCAACAAGGTAGATACCGACTTGCTAATCGTCGACCCGGGCACCGCTGCAATAACTTACAAGGGAGCCACAAAAGCCTCAACAATCACATCCAATAATGATACGAATAACCCAATATATACAGTCAGCTGGTCCACAGGATCTAGCGGCACAAATGATCTGACGACGTACAAAATTGTATTTTCATCGACACCACAAGAAAGTGGCTTTCAACAATTGTTCACCGGCACCGTCAATGCAAGCAATAACAATTCTGACTTCAATGGCGTCAAACTGGTACCCGTTCCGAAATTCGATGTTAGAGTTGCGGGTGGCAGATATACGGTCACCAAGCCAGCAGAGTACGATCAAGCAATCCTCCTCGTGGATATAGTTACCGGAGAAATAGTTTTTGATTCTGAGAGGACCATGCCAACCCAGAATATCACCTCGGACGGCCAGACACACATCCTATGGAAGTTAGTTGATGGGACCGCTTTCGATGTTGTTTTCAATATGGGGCAGACGGGAATGTCATTCACCGGGAAGGTCAAGGATACGGCCGGCACTTCAAGCGATTTTGTTGGAAGCATACCCCCCGATAGTGCTCCAGCGTCTGGTCGCGACGAATGGGATAATTTCGGGAACGGTAGCAATGTATTCGGAACAATCATGAATATCATACAAGTGGGAACAATGTTGTACGCCGTTATTATGTGGACTCAACGTAAAAAGAAAGCGAATAAAATAGAAGGGGCAAGGAAGCAAAAGATGGAGGTTCTGACAAAGATGGTTGGCAGAAGGGTTGTTACGAGGAAAAAACTGGTTCTCAATCATGTTGGAACGCTAGCCTCGAGGAAGATTGATGAGAACAAAGCGGCATGGAAGCCGAGACTCGACCCGCAACTGGATGCAATAGTCAAAGCTGCCTTGACGAAAAAAATCCAGGAACTACAGCAAAGCAAAGTAATACACCCCGACGCGGAGATGCCGCCTCTTACCGATCAGGTCTGGGCTCAAGTTCACGACGCAGCAAAACAAACATTAAAGGATTCCCTGCAAGTATTCGGCCGTTCAGCCATCAAACCCTTCGACGCTGCAAGTGTTAAGCTTCTTACCGAACTCGGTCTGACTTCTAAAAATATCCTGGACGCTACAAACACCGCTGTCAACAATGCAGCGGATGGCCTCGTCTCGAACCTTGCAGGCGCCAATTTTACCGATCCGGCGTCATATGTTTATTCCATGGTGCAGAGCGCCCGCAGCGCGGCAAACATTGAATTTATTAAAAATAATCGAGCTGACGCGGTGCGTCAATCGAACTCTTTGAAATCCGATATTCTGACTATAGATAATACAACGAGGACGGACAATGCAAGATTAATTGAACTAGCCAAGCTGATCCCTACGTCATCGGGTGCCGAAAAGACGAAATACGAAACCGAAAAAAGTGAAATAGAGGGAAGAATAGAGCGCAATGCAAAGGACAGGGCACAGTATGTGGGCGATAAAAATTCTTATGACGCAGAAGCCATTAAACTGGACAAAGATATGGGGAATGAGACCACTGAGGGGGAGAAGGCGGCAAAAGAGGCCTCGAGAGTTCGAGAGCATGTAATTTGATTACAGTCCCTACCATGGAATGATAGTTATTGCTATGTTTCTGTTTCTTAAAATCAATATTCAATGGACAAGCGTTCTACAACGAGACTACATGGGGGAGACTATAATCGTAGATTGGCGATGGATTCCATTTCAAAATTCGGGCATGCCTTCTGATCCGGCGAAGCCCAATTCTTAAGTGAATTACTTGGCCAAATAATCATGTAGAAGTAGTTATAAAATATGCTGGAGTATGGTTGCACTTGGTACTTCCTCGATAGCCTCAATAGCTATGGGATCACATTTTTCTGAATCATATGCGAAGCGAAGCGTTATAAATCCTCTATAGTATCTCCTTTGACTGCTTTCTGAAGGTAATTTGATCTCTCTACCTATGTATCTTGTCTATTGCCCTCTACATTCCCTTGGTCATCCCTGAATTATGTCCTGTTCCAATGTCCTATACGGTCTTCCCACACAAATTTCTCGCCACCCTATCATTTCTCTTTCCTTCAATATAACGCCATCGAATATCGGATTTTGCCGGGATTGTAATGAGCTAAGATATGGAAAAGAGTGGATCCCTCGTTGTGTGTTTCCTTTCAGTCGACGCCGAATTTATTAGAAGTCTTAAGAGCTTCGGTATCAGCTTTATACTAACCTAAAGTTATATAAAGCGAACTTCCGATGTGATTGGGACGCCAACCAGCATCTTCAAAGAAGAGTATAAAAAATAGTACGACCATTACCATTAGGAGCTCTGATATCTAGTCCATAGTCTAAAAAGACGCGGAATAATTGCTTCTGGGTTATCGCTATGTAGCCATCTACTAACCTGTCATCGGTTAGATACTGAAAAAAAATATATCTCTTCTCTAGTTCGCAACAGTGGGATCAGTACCTGCAGCGAGTAAAGCATCAATAAGACCGTCGTTTCACAATTTAGGTATAAGTTGTTAGGGGTTGAAGCATGACGCGTTGTCGCCTGAAAGCTATATGAGTTAGGTAGGCTCTTTAAGTACCAGGTTGATTTATGGACTCCCCGCCGCAAAAAGATAAACTTAGCTAAAGAGTCCCGTGTATAGCAGGCCTTTTGCAGAACATGAACGAAAAGTAGGTGCCGAGAAGGTGAAACAGAACATTTCTGCCTTTTGTAATCTGTTGCAAATAAATTCCCACCGCAGGCAAAATAGATATTGGAAGACATTCTTTCTACAAAATCACAATAAACAGTTGTGTAGTCGCCCAACCTCTACTGCGTGAATTGATACCAGGGTTCCTAGCGGACTTTGACAAGCCGCATGAAAGAGTGTTCGCTCTTGAGGATCGCAGTATTCTAGGTCAGTATCTTGGTGGCCATTGAGAATAGCCGCTGTATAGTAGTGATTTACGAGGATGGAATTTATGACGCAGCTCAAACTATAATCTTGGCATATGCATAGAAATGCCATATTTTAAATAATGCTTTAAAAGGTATGCGTATACACGTTTGTAGATACCTCAAGTATCTACTGCATGATACCAATATCATCCGCGTGATATAAGTTTGAGTATGTGTGCAACTCAGGTTGGTCGCAGGCAGACCGGAAACGGAACCAGGTTGGCATTAACGAGCCTAATTATTACTAAGTATATTCTAAGATCATAACTCTAGATACAGCTAGTCCGGGACACGCCGTAGCGATATTGCGAGAATATAGATGACCCGACGAGCAAGTTTGGTAATCGCAGTCAACGACTAAATGGAATCTTCCATTCATTGATCCTGAGGTACTCAAGTTTCTCCCTTTTCTTCTTCTTTCCATACTTCAAATCCGATTCCCTAACTTTAATATGCCCAAGTCCCTTAACTTTAACCCACGCCGAGAAAACATCCCCCATATTTTCATAAGACTTATCACACCGACAGATATCAAGTCGACGAGAAGGAGTCGCCCCCCATTTGATCCGATGGTAATCCCAAGGCCGGCTTGGTGGTTGGAAAAAAAAGCTATCCTGTCTCCTAACAAGAAACTCCTCTCTTTTAGACCCCTCAACCACAACCTTATCCACAAAACCGAGGAACCTTTCTGATTCAATCAGATCTGACGCCCAACCTTCCAGCCCCGTCCCTGCGCGCTCGAGTCTTTCATCTCTGATCTCATCATAAGACTCTCTATCCGTCGTTCGCCATATTGAAATATTTAATTTCAGTTCTTCCACTATTGGCTTTTGAATACTGACGAGTTTGGAGTCGTAATATAGCTGCGGTCCGTGATGGAAATAGTCGCTCAAAACTTGCAGCAGAGTATAGTGTCCGTGTATATTGCTCGTCGCAAAAGGCATAACTGCATCATCGAAAGTATCATGTGTAAGGATACGCAAATCGACGTCGAGACGGGGAATAGTATCATAGAAGGTTGGGGGAAGCAGGAGGTGAGTGAAAGTCGGCAACAAGGGTGTTTGGAATGCGAATGGAAACACTGCGATTTCCAGTTTATATGCTAAGGAGTTTGAATTCGAATGATGCAGATGGATGAAATAGTCGAGAACTTCATCGCGGAGGAATTTACAGGTCTGGACGAGAGACAGTAGTATGTAGTGGGGGTATTTGTTGGGGTAGAGGAATCGGTTGTCATCGCGGTAGACCGCAATGCGTTTTGTATTGTTGCATTTCGGAACCGAAGGGTTGGTGTTGTCCGGTTGGCAGACAAAGGAGTAGATTGTGTCACGGATTTCGCGGGGAAGGAGAAGGAGCTGGGATCTGGCAAGGTTGTGACTTTTCGCCCTGGTGGTTCTTTTGTTCTTGGCCCAGGATATGATGGGGAACGAAGAGGGCCGCATCGCGTCGTAGGCTGCTAGCGAGAGTAGCGATCGTAAAGTTTAGATTACTGGCAGGCAGGCTGGTCAAGTAGTTGATGCTTCGGGATGTTTAAGTAGTTCATTTTAGGAGTCCCGAGAGATTCAGCTGCAGTGTTCCTGAGCCACTCATTCGGAAGGATTGCGCTTTTGTGCATCAAAGACGCCTCGTGTATGCCGGATTCAAGGCGTTATGGGATTTCATGATTAGCTGACTTGGCATCATTAAAGATCTCTTCACGCTCCAAACAACTCTGGAAGCAACTATTCATCTGAAAATTTGTAAATTTTGAGCATTAATATTCAAGATTTGTGTGCGTATTCTACTCGAGCGCCTTGTAGATTATGCAGATATTACAAGAGCTCTTTTGCCATAAATGAAACATCATCATTAGTAAACCGTGCCAATATGCATCATAACCCAATAGTCTGAATCGAATAAAGCCGAAGTGAAAACCAACCCATTTGAACGCCCTGAAAATGCAATGAATGTGTGTAAGAAATGACAGAATAACGAAAACCCCGCGCCAGATGTGCAATGTGTATTCCAGCCCCCACCGACCGACCCATCCAGAACACTCAATAAATCAGCTGTGCTGCAGATATTAACCTAGCCCTCCTATATATCGGTGTGTATATTCTCAATCCCATCTCAATCGAGGCCTACCCAAGCCGATCCGATTCATCTGAATCTCCACCCAACTGCTGTCTTGCAATCAGAGTTCCCAAAAGAACAATCCCAATAATAATCAACGCTGCTAGCGTAACCGCTCCATACAACTTCATCCGCTTAGACCGTTTCATATACGAGTCCATAGTAGGATAATGGCTCACGATAGCCGCGTCCCCGGGTTGACGACTGAATAGTATGATGGTTGGCTGCCTCGCCGGACCGGTATACGGTGGCGGCGGCTGAGCACGTTCGAGGTCATCATCTTGATCGTGATGACTGGTGCTGCTTAGATCGTCAAAGTCGTATAACCGTGATCCACGGCATTCTGGAGGTGGAAGGTAGGCCGGAGGCGGCACGGATGGTATCGGTTCGACGGTGTTTATATTTCTATTTACATCTCGAGATGTATGGACGGAGGCATCTTGCTGTGCCGGTGCAACAGCATTCGCTGGTTCCGCGTGGGTATTATTTACGGGTTCCGTAGTAGGATGTACTGTACTCGGAGGGTTTGCCTCTGACGTCGCCGACCGAAGAGTGGTAGTAGGTTCTATATCTTGCGGTCTGGAATCCACGAGATGGCTCGACATTGTCGCATTCAAGCAATTAAGCAGGCAAACAAAGATCGTTTCAAAGCAAACGCCTAGACAGATTGTTTATTCCGAACAAGAGTTTCACAGAGGAAAGAGATGAAAATATAAATATTTCTGCGAGTCAAGGGCGAACCCAAAACTTGAGACAGCCGTTCCCATTTTTGGGCATCGACGGGGGGCAGAGGAAAATAAAGAAAGTGCGGAGCGAAAGAACAATAAACAAGCCGGCGCTTAGGCAAGGAAAAAGAGGGTGGCCAAACAAGATGCGAACCAGCCTTTCGAGAGTTTCATTTTCACGATAGCGGGATGCTAGCTCCCAAAGGGACGGAAACGAGTGGTAACGAGTGGCCTGAGAGGACATCCGGCTGGGGCCCACCCTCGCGCCAAAACGTCATTGGCCACCGACCGGCCAATGGGCGACCCCAATTTTAGTTTCTCCCCTGGCCCTGACGTACCTTGGCAGCCAGTAGCAGCGAGTCCCTTGTCGTCAACAATGTGCGAGGAAGGTGCCGTTCTATTTTCAATATTTTTTCATTCCTGACCTTCGCTGTCGCTTTGACCGTCGATTTAGGACGCTTTCGTCTTCGTCGACGGGCTTCTGATGCCGAAATCTATGGAGCCGATGGCAGTGCTAAAGCCTTCGGAGAATATGGCCTCGCTCCAGTTCCCGCCCGCTTTTGAATCGAATATTGACCCCGCGCGCCTGCGGGTTGTTTGCTCCCCGCCATCCAATATACCCCCCAAACGGCCGGAAAATAGCATTAAAGAAGGAGGCTATTGGTAAAAATATTTCGCAATACAGAGACGCGATCAGTATTGTTCATGCCGTTTACCCGTGATCTGGAAATCTGGGGGCGGTTGCTCATGCGCATATGCTCGTGATAATATTAGGATCGATTAATAACCTTCCCAGAAGAGTTTATTCATTCAAACATGTACAAAGAAAGAGCTATGTATACGCCGTATTGTGCAAATGCAAATGATCTAGAACCCACCAACCCCTTGCACACGCTCAATCGCTCCCTTGATCCCCTTCACCCATCCAAATTTTATCTTCCCTCCTCCCATGGTCCCCTCAATTCCTTCCCCCTCAGGACAGTCCTCTCCAATAATGTCCCTACCAACCCTCGCTCGCCAGGCCCCATCATTATCAACCCTTCCGTACAGATGCGTGTTCTGATTCGACCGGATACCCCACAGCCACTCCTGTACCACTTCCTTGCTGTCGATCATCACATTGGTCTCTTGGCTGTGATACCAGCTCTGGGTATCCTGGTTTCCGCTCCCTTGGATACCTATCTGACCGTCCACGATCATGAGTTTAATGTGTGATGTCCGCTGTTTTGTCTTGGCGTAGATTGGCTTTCGCATGTCTTTGGCTGTATACCAGTATACCTTGAGTCGCTCTTTTTCGTCGTCCGCGAGTTCTTTGAATAGACCGCAGACAATCTGCTCGTTGGTACCGTTTTGGAACGGTAGTAGCTCGCCCTGAATCCTATTAGCTCGATATTCGCTATTATGGCTGTTGGGTGGTTTCTTACAGCATCATTGTAGCCGAGAGTCAAGTACAAGACGACCTCGACACCACGCTTCACCGTCTTCGGTATCTCTTCTACCAAATCTGAGGCATTTAGATCGGGCGTCTGAATAAAGATCTGCTTCTCGGCTAGGCGGAGCGACGCTAACCACGCCTCATTTTGAGGCACCCGCAACGATTGGTGACCGGGAGCTACAGAGGATTTCAGCAGATGATTCTTATAGATGTGAATGGGAGACTTACGACCAAATGGTCGACGGTTGACCATAGCAATTGGGAAAGGTTTATGCGGTGGATGTAGAATATAAGGGTTGAAGGCTTCTACATGAGCCTCTACATCCGTTTCCAGGAGAGTGCCCTTAGTATTAGGTTGGATGGTAGTGTCTATCACCGTTGGTCAGCTCAATTTGATCGCAAAGAACATAAAGCTGATACGCACTCAAATGCTTTGTTACTTTCTCAATAGTACCCAAAAATGTCCTTACTCGTTCAGCTTCGCCAGAGAATGTCTCGTCGTACTCAATCTTAACTGCATCGTGAATCGAAGCCAGCATCTTTTCCCCATCCCCTATATTTTCACCTTTCTCTAGCACTCGCGCCACTTCATCTTGATTCTCCTCCGTTGCGATAGCTCTCCCGATGTGACCAGTATTCTCCGCTCTCTTCAGCGTTGGTGGTGGCGTACTCGTCGATCGTTCGGCTTGATCCGGTAGCGCATGAACGTCAATCACGGGAGGACCGCCCATACCCATCGGTCCGGGCTGACCGTTAACTGATTCATTCGCAGGAATCTCAGATGTAGGCGGATCGTGGTCTCCAGCTACGAGAACTCTTTGAGCCTCTTCTTTAGAGGGTAGTTGGTGTTCCACTCTAGTATCCGATCCTTGCAATTGAATCGCAAATGGAATCAGATCTCTTCCATTTCTTCCGATTTCTTCACTCTTTGCTTCTGCATTGGTTCTAAGATAACCTGTCCGGAACCTCACAGTCTCTTCCTTCAAGTGATCCCCAATCGTTCGCGCGATAGTATGTCTGTCCGAAAAATCGAATTCGTGTCTCGTCGGGTCTTCGTGGAAGAATTTATGCGGTTCGAGTTCTGGGAAAAGGGCGTTATGCCAGGATATCATGGCTGAGTCGTAAAAGCTATCAACTATGGGACCTTCATAATGTACCATCATCTCTAGATTCGCGACATCCTAGTAACCCCAAAATCACACCATCGGCCTATTAGTCTTCATAGCCATGCAAACGTTGCACGTATAAATTTATATCTCACCTGAATATTATTACTATTCAAAACCGCAACCCTCCCATCCACGACCATCCATTTCGCATGATAAGTTCCCACCGGTGGAACGTGAAAATTGACAACCTGAAGCGTGATCCCCTTCACTTCGTCCTGTCGCGGGATCTTAACTTTATCACCTGTATATTCCTTCTCCTCAACTTCGATGTGATGCTTCACGGTTTGTTTGATATTCCCTCTATCGTATAATATCTTGACGTCTACAGGCGGAAGACCGGCTTCCAATCTGCGACGGGAGAGTTCGCGTAGTGCGTCTGTGACGATGTGGGATGCGTATGATGCCGCCCAGAAATTTGTAGCTAATATTATTGATTTTCGCGCGCGGACTATGAGGTTGGCGTAGTGACGTAGAATGTCGGGTATTCTGTCACATCTATGTTAATATAATTTCTATTGAGATTTTCGTAGACGCACAATGCTGGGCGGCCTGCGACAATGGAGAATTGAGCCTTACATTGACATCACCGTTAGAGGGACGACACCCGTGCTACCCAATAAACTCGGCGACACAACTCCCGCTCTTGGGTCCTTTTCCAATGTTCTCAAAACATGGTGGAATATCTACACCCGCCAAACCGAACAAACAAAAAAAGTCAGCTCCAATGCTACCTCAAATATCTCCGTCGTACAACCACCAACTGCCGGGAAATCTAAACCAGAAACACTATTATCATTATTACCTTTAAAAACAGCGGACTTGGCTCCGTTCCCTCGAAATTCCCACAATTCTTGGCAGCTTCCAAATCTTCCTCCGAAATATTATAATAATTCTCGTCGTTCACCTTCCCGGAATGCTTCTGCTTGATAGCGCTCACAACCGGCGGTGTTTTCTCAGGTACCAGTTTGTCGTACGCCTTTGAGGGTGTCAGGTCCTTGTTCTCGTTCATCAACGAGGTCACAGACCCAGAAGCGCACAACTCTTGAATCGATTCTGGGATCATGTCGTTTCGAAACGTCGCAAACCACACTTTTTTTGAAATCTAGGTATGAAGAATTAAAGTGGAAGAATATGTTACTGCGAAAGGTACTTCCTATAGTCTTCGGATTTAAATATTATTGCATTCGACAAGATTGGAAGGGAACTGCGGCTGGTTTATATAATTGAAGCTAGCGCTCAAACCTCGACACGCATTCCAGCGTCCGCAATCACTCGGATGTCCGGATAAAGACTAAACAAAGCGGGGTCCACGAATAACTTTCAATTCATATTACCATGATCCAAAAATGACCCGTACGACAGTCTCCGAAGTTGAGAGAGAATAGCCCATCATCGTTCGAGCTGACGTGTGCAAGGGCAGGGCGTTGCCAAGGACGGAGGCTTCGAGGTCTCAGCTGTGATGTAATCGGTTGTAATGGCAAGGGCCCTGATAGCCCCACCAGCCAGCCCAGGCGAACTCGTGACGGGCTGAAGCTCGAAGACAAGCTTTTTCCCCAGCCAACTTTGCATTCGGAAGGTACCGAAGAAGAAACTCGAACCAAAGAAATCTCCCGTCTTGTAACATGTCATCAAAAGCTTGATTTTCTTGGCGATAAAATTGGGGTTTTGACGAGAACCAACTTCGAATGTTCTTTGGGTCTTTAATTAATTCGGTGTCGGTGACGTTCGGGCAACTCGCCACTCTGCCCGCCACAACTTTTGCTTTGGCGTTCAAGAAGGACATCTTCGGCCAAGCTGTTCGTCGTACTTTCTGACGTCACCATTCTCTAGAGTCTTGAGGATGAGGGGCTAGCTACCAAGGGCATTACGGGGGAGGGATTTTGAAGGCAATCTTGTCTTAAAACTGTTATTGAACGAATGGTATATTGAGATATTTGCGTCTGGCATGCATATTCTTGAATTTTAGATCTTGCGCGCGATGGTTTATGTTGCGGATGCCCAACTAAAAGGAGGGAGCTTTCTGTAAGAAACCTCTATCATCTCCCGGGCTCGCTACCCCTACGAGTTTGCACACCGCTGGCATAATTGGGTAAATTTCCTACGAGTTGGAACCTTGTTAAAAATATATTGTGATAACAAGTAATAACTGGCATATGAATAGTTTGGTCCGTGAACTGACTGCGCTGATTTTCGATTATTTCGATTTACGATTTATGTTTAAGGTTTTGCGGCGGCCTCCTAGTATATCTCGAAGTGACCCCCCTGGTGTACACAAAAAGAGCTGAATGGTTTTTGTTTGAGCAAAAGCGCACATTAAGATCTTGCGTTAGGTCTAGGTTTGGACAATGTAGTTGATTGTCGCTGACTCAGCATCAAAAGCTGTTCATCTTCAATCGTTTACTAGAATCTGGGATATAAGAGAGGAGTCCGGACTGAGGGGTGAGTTTGCGAGACCGAGCCTGAACCTGTAGGCATACGTAATATCTGGCATAAAGGGTTGAGCTAAACATTGCTGCCACTCGGGGAATCCGGTCAGTACCCATGGTCACCAAACTCTTTCATCTGCTACCAGCGCATGCGCAAAGTAAGCTGTATGCACCTGCCAAAGTTATCGAAGGGCATCTCCCAGACTCTTTAAATAGTTTGTAATGAAAAATTCAACATAACATCCTAACCTAAACACTTCACATCTAAATTTGAAAATTCTGTGCGAAAATTTAAAATCTAAGAAATAAAAAAGGCGTACGGGGCAGTCTGTGACTGTTGGCAGTAGCAAACTCCCAGTACGATACTATATTCTTAGTGGTTCATAGCTTAAGGCGTTAGTATTCAGTTTAACATTCATGTTCCTAGCCATAAACCCTGCTAACTGTTTGGCAATGCTAATCATTGCCTTTTCGTGCTGGATATGCTGTGATCGAACTAGCAAGGGCCCTATTTGTATAGAAAAGTCTCGATTCGATTCGATCATCAATACTGCTTCGAGTCGGCCATGCTCATCAATGATTGCGGTCGACATGGCGCTTCTGATGCAAGAGTTAATGGTCTTCGGTATATTGACGTTAGCGACCGGCCTCACAGGTACAGCAAATGCTGATACCTTGAAGACATATTTAGCCAACGGGTCTTGAGATTTAAGAATTTTTAGTTTAACCGGCCGCATTAATAAAGAATCTAGAGAAGGGTTAACGTAGCTGAAAGCTACTAGGCATTGGGTCTTAATCCATGAAATTTTCTTGACAAAGAGATCGATGGTCTCGGGAGAGATATGCGGCAAGGCGATAAAATGTACCCAATCTTCTTCGGGTCTAAGGCAGAATTCTTCAACGATCCACGAAGGTGGTCTTTCCAAGACGACAATAGTGCTTTCTGGGTTTCGTTTTGTCACAACCCCGATTTGGCGAAGGCCAGAAACTAGGCGGGCAGCATTGTTCTGACAATATTCCAGTAGTTTAGCTATATCGGTAGACTGAAATACCCGCGTGTAGAGCCATGATTCAAAGATGATTCGAGGATCTATGCCCCAGTTGAACAAGGAGGCTTCTTTTTCAATGTTATGATTCTTCTCAGGCATGAAAGAGTAAACTTCCCCGCAGATCATTGTGCCTAATACTTTATGATGACTTATCGTTATACCCTGAACTGATGGCATACCTTCGGCGTTTGCAGTACCGGGTAGGCCCAATGTAATACCAAACTCCCCATACCCAAGATCGAAGGCACCATCAACGTGGATATGGGAAATTTCAATATTGGCGCTGCTTAGTTGACTGTATATGCCTTTGAGATCATCCCGGGCGCCCAAAAAGGTGGTACCCGTATTTGCGAACAGTATCAAATGATAGGGTTTGCCTTGTTGCCAACAAAGCTTCTGGTCTTCCAATGCTTGTTGTTTAAGTGCACTAATTGATATACTGCCATCTTGATTACATGGAATCTCTGTATACCGAGGCTTGCGGGTTGTCCCATGATTTTTCAAGCTGTCGCAGTCCCGTAAAGTTTTCGTGACGCTATAGTGGGTTTCTGACGAAAAGTAAATAAAGGCTTCTGGTAGTCGCGCTAAGGCTGCGTGGATTCCTAGCCTAATCGCAATAAACTATTAGCGTTCGACCCGGTATTATCTTCATGGTTACCGTCCGTTACCTGTTTCCCATTGTGCTGCCGTTCGTGAATGCACACCTGAAACGCGACCTTTGCGCGCAGGTTTGGAGCCCGAATTTCTGCATACGAGTCCCTAAAAACTCGTCTTCTTTGGCCCGAAGCCAGTTCCTCGGGATAACAACATCCCAGAAACGCCCAATTACTGGGCCGAGTGCGGAGCAAGGTCCCATATTGAGAGGATAGCCGGCGGCGGATCGGGTAGCCACCTTCCATGACTGCACCGTCTCGGAGAGCTCATCCACAATGGACTTAGGGAGTTGGAAAGATTTTATGGAGTCAATTGTAGTGGCATCTTCGGCCTGGAACTCAGGAAACTCTGCTAATGGAGAAAATACCCTAACGAGGGCTTTAATATCACTTGGTTTGACTGATGGCTGGACCGTAATCAAGACATCGTCTAATTTATCACTGATTCGAATACCCCCCAGAATCTTGAGACCATAGGCTTGTTTTGGAGTGCATCTGTGGAAGACGACGTCCAGAGAGTAGCAGGGCGCAGTAGCTATGACTCCTCGTTCTTTGAGTGCACGTAGAAGTAATGATCGCATCGAAGCGCAGTGACGATAAATTTCACGAAACCCGAACAATCCAAACCTTATTTCTTGCAACGCCACCCAGAGTGCTGAGATGGCATCTCTCGAGCCGGCAAGGGTCGAATCAAAAGCTCTGATATATGCGACCCTTACTTGCTCTCCGCCTAGTGCACTAGGTTTGAGCGCTACCGTTAGCGCTGGGTCTGTATGATTTGCTCCACCCGCAACGATGGAGCTGGCAATCACCGAGCTGTCATCCAAACGAAGAGAGTGATCTGAGGGTCTGATTGACAGAATAATTTTTTCAACTCCGAGCTGTCTCCGTTTTTCTTCCGGCAGAGTGGTAATATAGTCAAAATTTCGAGACGCATCTACATGGAGAAGCGTAGGGATGCTGCTGCTCTCTACAATTTTGCAGATAGTGGTCAAGTCATCGAATGTTCCTTTGATAGACGCCAAAGTCGCCGCGAATATTATGGGGCGCCGTCCTCCCTCGGTTACTTGTTTTAAGTTTGAGCAGTTGTATTCTACGCTCCTTGATAAATTTAAATGATGAGTCTGTAGCCCAAACATTGTTTCTACCGAGTGTAAGATTCTCCGCTCAAAATTATCATATACTAAGAGAGGTCGAAAATTTGGATGACTGACACGGAGCTCTTGCTGTAGAGCCCTTATGCAATAGCAATTGGCCTCGTCGGAAGTACAGACGTATCCCGAAGCGTTTTGATTTCCCACTCGGCTTCCTTTCTCCCTTACAAGCCTTTGTTCATAAGATTTGAAATGAAATGGCCAACTGGTATCAATCTCATCCGGCATGCTGAGCTGGTTGTTAAACCACGGGAGGCCGATTCTAGTAAGCATGGAGCCGGTTTCGCGCCACAGAGGGTCCGATGTGGGAGAAAAGGGCTGTTGTTCCATATCACTCCAGGAACGGTGGAGAGCACTGACTTCCTTGATAATACTATTCACCGGATGACTTGAGTGACGCCATTGGCTGATAACAGGATCGTCGATCCATTGGTTCCTGGAGCATATGAAGATGTCTTCAATGTTATCCTTAAGAAAGCTCGCAGCAACGGAGTTTTCGGACGTTGATAGTTTTGAAGATGTGCTGCTGTTATCTTCATTGATTGGTGAAATAGCAATCACTATATCTTGAGCTTTTACATCTGTTCAAGAAGTTAGTCTCGCTACAAAGCAAAGAAATTTTAAGAGACACTATTGTACTAACTTTTTCTTGTATCTGGGTTTTTATGGAGTTCTATTTTCTCCAGTGTTCCGAACTCTTGTTCTAGTGGAATGGCACTAAGAGGCATTTTTGGTAAATTTGGCACCTCCAATCGCTGCTTGATCTGGACTATGAGGTCCTTTAGACAAATAGTTTGCTGTCTGCAATTTGGCTTAGTAATCGTATCCCGTCGGGAAGGGAAGATTATTTTTGGAATAATGTATGTGTTTATGGAAGCTTACCATTTCCCGGCTTAGGAGACTGGAAAGCGAGTTGATTTAAAGGTATGCAAAAGATGGCTTCAGGGCTAGAAGAATATGCACGTTTATTTTGGAGACATCCATTACAATTAATAGTCAGTCACGGCTGATTTGTCTGCGAAACATTATTGAGAATTAACAGAAATCTTTTTTTTTTTAATTTTTGATTGGAACAAAAGAACTTTTCTAATTCACTAAAAAATGTCCTCGAATGCCACTACGCATACAAATAGGACAAGATATTTAGCCTTACGACTCGTTGTGGCTATGCCGTCTTGAGCGGTTTTGTAGGTCTGAATGTGCTCTTAGTGTAGGAAAATGCAAGCGACCGATCTTGTCAATATGCGTGCTAATCTTGGTTGTCGATATTGGGGCAGCGAGAAGTCAAGATATTGCGTCAGGCGCTGCAAGTCCTTGCAATTTTGTCAAGCTAAGCAAAAAATACTCCGTCTACAAGCGGAATTTCATGCACGATCTTAGGAGCATGAATCTGCGCTATTTACTAAAGCATCGCTTGCTGAATCTGGTTAACCACTCCCGCATAACCCAAACAACAAATTTAGCCCGGTTATAGCCTTGGCTCTATAGCCTTATAATTCTCGATATAGAAACCGACTGCACTATACATAATATCAAGTTCTGAGGTCATATTCTGGCGTCATAGAGGGTAGCAGTATTGAATAATAGGAATAATGCATCTAATAATCACAGTCTGTTGTTCTGATTTGATTTGATATTGCAATTGCTTCTGATGGCGCAATTTCGCGAGTACGAATCCAGCCGTACGTGGACTAATTGGAATTCGGAGCAGGCCGGGTTGTCGAGACAAAATGAAATCACCTGTACATGCGAGTTGAACACTAGACTAGAATTGAACACGTGGCCGTAATTTGCAGACCCTGATTGGAAAGTCTTTGGATCGCAATCGGATGTAGTCTTGGGGACGCTACCTTGCGAGCTTGGAATCGCGATATCGGATGGGGACAAAAACGAATGAGTGGTGAGAAGAAAGGGAGACGAACAACGGCCGTGCGTTGCTCGGATCCGTGTAACCTTGCCATTTGCTTATTTGTTAGGTTTTCACGGCCCCAAATCCCGGCCCAGCTGGTCTCGTTGGGCCCAGCTGAAAGAGAGCTCCGGGTTCCCTGTTCCCAACTTTAGCTGTATGATCACGATCTTTCAAATTAGACCCCACTCTTCCGTTCAGAGACACCGCTCAAAAAAATATCCTTTATAAAGCGGAAGATTACGACTTTCACTCAATTAAATTCCGGGGTACTTGATTTGTGCAAAAGTTGATGCAATATGGAAATCTGTCTACCCGACAAAGCTGCAGATTGATGAAGGGAGAACGAGTATTTTCTTTTTAAAAAACGCCAGAATCCTCAAAGCATACACTAAATTCACTTAGAATATCGATATTAAATTGTACACGTATTGCCCATCGGCAGTCGAGTTCACAAGATAAGCCACAGGTAACCTCCTTCTCCTATTTCAAGAAAAACAATTATATCCTTCTGCAGTCAGATAAATTCGCGCTGGTTATTTATAAAGATAAAACGGATATACCAATTATATAAATTCACTTTCACTGGATATTAAACGCACCAATCGAACGTTTATTCAATCAAATGGGTTTGGAACTTGATGCACATCCACCCTCGGCTAGCATTGATACTGGTTCCAGATCTGCTGGATCTCATATAAATCGTAAAAAAATCGACCCAATTGCTATCGTGGGACTAGGTAAAACCGCTCTGTCTAACTTAGCGTAATATTTGGACTGATATTATACTACAAGGTTGTCGCCTTCCTGGAGATGTTTCTTCAGGGGAAGAATTTTGGGAGTTCCTAATCAAGGGTCGTTCCGCCCAGTCTGATTTTCCGCGTTCACGGTTCAACGTGAATGCTTTTTATAAACCAAAGGACGACCAGCCTTTATCGGGAAGTGTTCACATGAAGGGAGGCTACTTCCTTCAAGAGAATATTCTCGCTTTTGAAAATGATTTCTTCAACATTAATAATATCGAAGCCACACATATGGATCCCCAGCAAAGGAAACTGCTTGAAGTGGTATTTGAATGTTTCGAAAACAGTGGAACGCCTCTTGAAAAGATTTCTGGATCAAACATCGGCTGTTATGTGGGTAGCTTTACCACAATTGATTTTGCAGCAATGAAGACGGCGGATGTTGACGACATGCATCGATACAGCATGCCAGGGTTCGGTAATACGATGTTAGCCAATCGGATAAGCCATGTATTCAACTTGAACGGCCCAAGCCTGACATTAGATACTGCTTGCTCGTCTGGCATGTACTGTTTGCATCTCGCATGCGTTGCTCTTGAGACTGGTGATTGCGACGGCGCCGTAGTAGCGGCAGCTAATTTGATCCAAAGTGTCCAACAGCAAATAGCCGTATCAAAACTTGGTATCCTATCACCGACATCGACTTGCCATACCTTCGATGCTAGTGCTGATGGTTATGGACGTGCCGATGGTGTGGGTGCCCTATACCTAAAACGACTTTCGGATGCAATTCGGGATGGAGACCCAATTAGGGCCGTTATTAGGGGAACGGCTCTCAATGCAAACGGGAAGACCCAGGGCATAAGCTTGCCTAGCGCAGAGCATCAGGAAAAAGTTATACGAAAAGCTTATGCTAAGGCAGGACTGGATCTGAACCAAACAACGTATGTAGAATGTCATGGCACCGGTACGTAAAGGCTTCTTGGTATACACACCTATTTCTCTCTGAAATATCCCACAAAATGGGCGGTAGACTGAACATGCTTAGGCAGCGCTGATACTCAGACAAGCCGCTAACGTATATGCCGCCAGGGACGCCCGTTGGTGACCCGATCGAGGTAGACGCCGTTTCGCGGTCGTTCGAAGGACCAAGCAAGGGAACCCTTCGAATTGGCAGCGTCAAGACAAATCTTGGCCATAGTGAAGCGACTAGCGCGATAACAAGTATAATAAAGGTGGTGTTAGCCTTGGAGAATAATTTCATTCCACCGTCTATTGGTATCACCAATATCAGGTCAGTAACCGATTGCCCAAGCACTGCCAGAATCAGTGTCGTCTCGTCTCGCTCTGATGCTGATGCGATCATCTTAAGCCCTAAAATAAACCTCAGCAAAATAGGTGTTGAGATTGTAACCAAGGGTCAACCATGGATCACTCTAGAGGACTCGGCTTCGCCCTTGAACGCCCTTAGACGAGCCGGTGTGAATTCTTTCGGCTATGGTGGTGCGAACGGACACGCCATCTTAGAAAACGCACAAGTACATATATCCAACAATTACAATACTGCGAGCGAGGCAAAAAATGAAAATCGCGCCACTTATATTCTTCCATTGTCCGCATCAACAAAGGAAGGATTGAACCATCGCATCAAAGATCTAGCGACCTATATCAGTTTGAAATCCGTATCAATACAAGATCTCGTTTATACCCTCGGATGCCGGCGATCTCATCTTCAATACCGAGGATACCTCCTTGTAAGATACACTTCTCTTGAGAAGGATATTCTGGATTCCAATCTTCGCATGCTGCCAAAAGAAAGTGGTCAGACACCGGTGGAATATGCATTTGTCTTCACTGGGCAGGGTGCCCAATGGCCGCAAATGGGAATGGAATTGTTTGAGGAATTTGAAATCTTCCGCAGGGCCTTCGCCGATATGAACACAGTGCTGAGGAATTTACCACACCCACCGAGTTGGTGCTTACAAAGCGTAATTTTCGAATCAAAGGCAGCCAGTCAGATTATGGATCCGGTATACTCACAAGCAGCTTGTACAGCGATACAACTGGGGCTCGTTCTATTGTTGCGTTCATGGGGTATAGTCCCATCAGCAGTAGTCGGTCACTCTTCTGGAGAGATCGCCTCAGCTTTCGCTGCCGGTTTCATATCTTTGAGCGAGGCAATTACAATCGCTTATTATCGTGGTTACCTTGTTAACACTGTCAAATCAGATGGTGGCATGATTGCCGTTGGGTTGTCAGAGAAAGAAGCAAACCACTTGATCAATACGTTAGGTTTTGCGGGGAAAGTTTTGGTCGCCTGCGTCAACTCACCATCATCCGTAACGATTAGTGGTGACAATACAGAAATAGATAGGTTGTTGGCCCACTTAGAATCAAAACAAATTTTTGCCAGAAGACTACAGACTAAAGGACGAGCCTATCATTCCCATCACATGAAAGGGTTTGGAGAAAATTATCAAAGTATTCTGGAAAGTGTATTGAACACGAAATCAAAGTTTACGGACAAGTCCACAGAGCTGCCACCAGGCGCAATATGGGTTTCATCAGTCACTGGAGAGATATTGGAAAGCCGATCCTGTGATCCTGCTTACTGGAGGATGAACCTCGAGAGTCCTGTCCTATTTTCTCAAGCGGTATCGCGTGTTACCCGACTAGCATCTTACCATCTGATCGAAATTGGCCCGCATTCCGCGCTTGAGCTCCCAATCCGCCAAATCAGATCTTCTTTGGGAATTAAAGAGAGCAGCCTGCCGTATTCTCCTTCAATCGTACGATTTCAAAACGCGGTTACAAGTATACTTAACCTCGTAGGGCGGCTATTCCTTCATAAGGGAAATATTCCATTCGACAAAGTGAACGGGTTGATAGTAGTGGCCAAGGACGATAAAGCTAACCTACCCAACTATCGCGTTCTCCACGACCTCCCGAATTACCGTTGGACCTACGCAGATTCGCCACTATGGCTCGAGCCTCGCGCTAGTTTCGAACTGCGTTTTAGGAAGTATTGCCGCCACGAACTTCTCGGCACCTTGATTCCTGGGGGTAACGGTGTCGAGCACTCATGGAAAAATATACTTCGCTTAGAGGAAACCCCATGGCTAAAGGATCACAAACTCGGAGAATCAGTCGTATTTCCAGGAGCAGGTTATATATCAATGGTAATTGAAGCCATGCGCCAAGTTGCAGGCCTTACGGGGAAGCCACATATCCACACCACTTCGAATTATTCGATTCGTATACAGAGTATGAACATTTTGTCCGCTCTTGTTCTACCGATGAATCCAACCTCGCCTATTGAGCTTTTCACAACAGTTAGACAAACTCAACTCAGCCACACTACGAATTCGAAGGAGTGGATGAACTTTACGATAGTTTCGGTATACAAGGGCACATCCACTACGCATGTCACGGGCATTGTGAAGGTAAACGGAGACATTCGCCGACCCCAAGCGAGACTTGCGACATCGCAATATGACTTGGAATCTACCGCTCCTAGAGCTTGGTATGAGAAGTTTGGCACCGAGGGATTAGAATTCGGCCCAGAATTCAGGACGGTTACTAGCTTCGCCGTCCCGGCAGTACAGAATTTACGATATTGTGCCGCAGTTTTACCCTTAAAGCAGCAAATCGGGGTTGAAAAGTATCCCATCCATCCTGTTACGATCGATGCTCTGTTCCAAGCTTCGATCGTTGCTGCCGCGGCAGGTAATATCCAAGACTTAGATGCCAAAGTACCAACTCGGATTGGATCTATATTATTTCTATTCACTCCTCAAACCATCGGTAACGAGGTTGGGGGCTGCCTGATATCCTCAGATATTACTCAGGTCGGATTTGGGTTTGCGGTAGGTAGCGCCAAACTGGTGACGCCCACTAATAATCTCATAGCACATTTCGAAAATATACGCCTTGCTCCTTATATCGGTGGACGACTTGGCAAGAAAGGCAAAGCCCGTTATCCAATCTCACGGGTGCTCTGGAAACCAGACCCAAGTCCAGGATTGATGGCTGACGAGGACTTGAATTTATACCTCAAACCCACAAGTAGCGAGAATAACTCACTGATTCCGAAAATTATGGCTATCGCGGATATCATGGGGCATAAAAATCCATTTTTGAGAATTCTTGAGCTAGGACCAGGCACTTTCGGCATTGCTAAAGCAATCATGGACACTCTGTCGAGCAAGTCAGCGTTTCCACGCTTGTTCTCTTACTCGGTGGGGATTTTTGGGGAAGATAAAGATCTTCGAGTATCAGAGATAGATCTGATGAGCGAGGCGGTTTCCGCGGCCGAGACCGTGTCGGATAAAAAATTTGATCTTATTATCCTCCCGGAGTATCAATCAACTGCTTTGTATTTGACGCAAAACTTAACTGAAATTAGGTCTCTTTTGAGCAGTTCAGGCAATATCTTGGTAAGGACTTTGCCGCATATATGCGATAGCATAGACTTTAAGGGTAACGGTCTCGCCGCTCTCAAAGCCGAAGACCTTGCATCCAACACTCAATGGATGATGATCCACCGAATGGCTGAGAACGAGACCATAAATATTAGTTTTAACAGCTCATCTATTTTGATAGTTGAACGCAGTTCGACTTCATTCGGGACCTTTATTTCGGAAGCGATATATCGCGTGACTGCAAAGAAGCCTACAAGAATATCGATTGAAGACATATCTATAGAGACTTGCGGGTTAGAATCTACAGTCATCTCACTTCTCGAGATTGATAACCCCTTATTAGCAGCTTCCTCTGTTGAAGAATGGGACCGTGTTAAAATCCTGATCGAAAGGGCCACATGCCTCTTCTGGATTACTAACGGCAATCTTTTGGATTGCACGGCTCCCGATTACAGCCTTATATACGGCCTCTCTAGAGCCGCAATGATGGAACAACCTTCTCTCAAATTTTTCGTATACGACGTGGATAGTATTACTAGAAATCCTGAAAAGACCTGCAAAAACATCGGCTCCATTCTACAAAATGGTCATCCCAACACTCAAGACTTTGAATTTATTGAACGAAGAGGGATTGTCCACATTAGTCGTTTCGTTCCAGATGATGTTCTGAATACCGCTTTCCGACAATCACAAGGATTGCACCCTGTCGACGCGCCCTTTGGGAAAGTAGGAGCGATCGAGCTCTCAATGAAAACCCCTGGGCAGTTTGACAGTATCTACTTTAAACAGATCAAATTATCGGAATTAGCTCCTATTGAAGTTAGAGTATCTTTAAGATACGCAAATATAAATGCTAGGGATTTTGGTGTTCTCAGCGGCCAATTGGACCCTGAGAAAGGGCATTCTTTACATGAATTCTCTGGCGTTGTTGAAGAAGTTGGCTCCGAAGTCACAAAATTTCTACCTGGTGATCATGTTTACGTTATGGCCCCTTGTCGCTTCCGTACTGTCGAAATTATTCCTCAGTGGGCGTGCTACAAGCTTTCGGAAGACGAAATATTCGATATTGGTACAGCTATCTATGCTTATGCAACAGCAATCTACGCTCTTCACAATAAAGCAGGCCTTGAGGCTGGCGAAAGTGTTCTGATCCACTCCGGAGCCGGGGGTGTTGGTATCGCTGCCATCCAAATTGCACAATCCGTAGGAGCTGAAATATTTACGACGGTATCATCGTTGGAGCAGAAGGAGTTCTTGGTATCCTTGGGTGTCAACCCGGAAAATATTTTTAGTTCGGAAGATAGTTCATTTGAAGCTGTTCTTATGGGAGCCGTCGGCGGCAAAGGCGTCGATGTTGTTATCAACTCATTGTCTGGGGATCTACTCCACGCGAGTTGGAGATGCTGTGGCTCTTTCGGGCGATTTGTCGACCTAAGCAAAAAGGATTCATTTGATTCAGGGAAGTTAGCAATGGACCAATTTGTCGGGAATATGACCTATACAGCCTTGGATTTGAGCGAAGTTTATCACTCAACCAACCCGAAGCACCAGCGTGCTTGGACCAATTTGATCGCTGAGGCGTTTCGACTTTGTCGGAGCGCCAGATTCGATAGCAGCATCCCATTAGAGGTTTTTGGAATCCAAGAGTTGCCAAGGGCACTGAAGAAATTCGGATCCCGCAGTAGGATTGGCAGGGTATGCAAGCTCGCGTCGCTTTTCTTTCGCACAACTGGTCTTGATCAGCTAATATCTAGGTTACTGATATATATTTAGATTGGTGTGTCACTTGAGGATCCTTCTGCCATCTTATCAATCGAGCCAGCCCGTTATCAAACAGAATTCGATAGCCAAAAAACATATCTTATGATTGGCTGTTTGGGTGGATTAGGTCGAAGTTTAACGAAGTGGATGATCGAGAGAGGTGCGAAAAAGTTTGTATTTCTCGGGAGATCGGGACTTGCTAAGGAGAGTGCTCGCCGGCTTGTCCGAAATTTGACAGAGATGGGTGCCTCATGTAAAGTTATCAAGGGTGATGTATGTTCCATGGACGATGTTGGAAGAATGGTAGAGGCGGCGGAAAGTCCAATAGGTGGGGTCATCCAAGCAGCAATGGGTCTGAGTGTAAGTAAACTTTCTCTCCTGTTTTGGGGGTTTACCATAACTAACCGACTTGAAACCGATTAATCCAGCACAAACTGGTTAATCAAATGTCAAATGATTGTTGGCACACTGCAATAGACCCTAAGGTATCAGGGACTTGGAATATACACAACAGAATAAGAGGCAAAGACAACCAACTGGATTTCTTCTTACTAATAAGTTCGACAGCTGGAACCATAGAAAGCGCGGCAGACGGGAATTACGCGGCGGCGAATCAATTTCTCGACAACTTTGCTAGTATGTCTGTCTCCTACCACGAATTTTGATAACACTAACTGTCTCGCTTTCTCCCAGAATATCGTCGATCTCTTGGACTTCCTGTTACAGCTGTTGGGCTGGGTATGATTTCAGAAGTTGGTTTTCTTGCCGAAAACCCGGATATAGAGGATATTATGCGGCGCCAGGGTATCATGGAGCAATACACCGAAAACGAAATGTTGTCCATCATTGATATCAGTCTCTCGCAATCGAGCGAAAATGCTAACTCTTACGATGGCTACGCCGGCGCACATATTCTTACCGGAATCGACCCTTTCGCCATGCCTCAAAATCCTGTCCTTAGTGGTTCACGGGCAGCAATAATGGCACGAGCGGTGCGTGTAAAAGACGATGTTGTGGAAACCCAAGGCAGTGAGCTACCAACAGGACTCTCCAAAGCCATGGAACCGGATATTCTTTTGAGGGAAATCAACACCCACATCGCAAAGCGACTTAGTGAAGCTGTATCGATGCCGGTAGAAAATGTGATTACCTCAAAACCGCTAGATAAGTATGGTATGGATAGCATGATTGCCGCCGAGTTTCGTTTATGGTTTTACAAGGCCTTCAAACTAGATATACAATTCCTAGAACTACTTAGTAGAACAACAACAGTAGAGAGCCTAGGAGAGATTGTTCTTCAGCATATCATATCCTGAGTGTACGGCCACTTATTTCTCAATCAATCTATTAACCAAGCTTTCGCAACTAGCTTCTTCTGTACATGCTATGGCCGTTCTCCTTTTCCCAATGTTAACGGATCTTTAAGCTCTTTTCGTTGAATTAACAAGATTTATACTCAGAAACGAAGTCCATGAAGTGGAGTAGCTCCTATAAAAATGTAGTGGTAGGTGTGTGGCTACCGCTGAGTCCCAGAAATGAATCTTAAATGCATTTTGAGTGCTTAAACTGGGCGCCAACTCTTATTGAGGCATGTCTGCTGATACAAATACTAACCCAAGTACATACATATATTTGAATACCGCCTTGGATTAACAGTTAAGCTAGCAGCCGGTCGCTGCCTGGGTCGCTGCTGGTGCGACTGCTGGTGTTCCTCACGGGTTAGGTTATAGCAGCCATTCAGGCTTTATTTTCATACTTTCATCATGGGTATTTCCAATCGTCTGCTTCATCAGAAAATCCTACATCGCTGCAATTTCTATGTCTTCCTTTTGTTTAATTATTTTCCAACCTTTTCTTCCCTTTTTCCGCAGGCGTGAGAATATCTATATATCTATTATTATATCTATATCTATTTAGGGAAGTTAGATGAAGTTATTTAAGTTGGCGCGAATCGCGAATTACGTCCGAATAGTCTCTATAGGAGAAGCTAATCTCCAGACTGGCAAAATCGGGTACTAGTGTGTTCATACGACAGCATTTTGTGAAAGGCATCACCTGTGCGGGTTAGCTAACTGAAAGTTGTTTTGTTTTTCTATAAACCCCTGTCTATACCTGGGACATTCTGCCTCAAAATACCCTGTTTGCAGAGTCGTATGCTTGGCCTTCTAATATTTTTGTTTTTTCTCTTGATCGAGACACAGCCCACCCGAGCAGAACGGATTTCTGAGTCTCGCAGCAATACGGTGCGGACTCCTGTAGCCTGCAAGATGTTACCAAAGTGCAAATAGATTCCTGAGGAATAGGTTTGTCACTGAAAAGCGAATCATCTCGCAATATGCTGCCCCCCGCTCTGCATCTTCCTTTCCCCATAGAATTTTCTCCAGACCTAACAGACCTACAACACAGCCTCGACAACATGTCCGATAACATCTACCATCAACCGCCTTCCGGTTTCTCGGTCACAGATGCTACATACGATGATGTTGACGGCATCACTCAGCTTTGGTACGATTCTTTCTTTCGCTCGCATGAGTTTTGGAAATGCGCCACCCCAGACGATGCTCCCACTCGTCAATGGTTGAATGACCTCTGGACTATAAGGATTCGGGCGGGGCCGAGCTTCTTTAGAACGTTCGTTGTCAAAGATTTATCAGAAGACAACAAGATCGTAGCGTTCAGCCAGTGGATGGTACCACAGACAGATGAAGCAAAGGAAAGCTACATGCCCGACTATCCACCTGGGTGGGACTTGGAATTAGCTAATGCGTTGTGGGATGGGATGGGAGAGTACAAAGCCGAGATTATGCGAGGAAAACGCTTTTTGCGTGAGTGATATATCAATTAACTGGGAATCGCGATTAATCAGTGCTAGCTTGTGATTGAGAAAGAATGATGCGGGCGAAAATTTGATAATATATCTGATTCAGCTGACTTCCTGTAGTGGGAGAGTTTATAGGGATAAATTCTGCCTATAGGCGGCAGCGCCTCGGTGCCATGCTCATGGACTGGGGCTGTCGGCAAGCTGATGCTGCTGGTGTTGAGGCTTTTCATTTTACAACCAAGGATGGTCGGCTACTTCACCAGAGCGTTGGTTATCAAGATATGCCGATGAAACCGCTTACTATGCCGTTACGCCCACAGACTTATGGCACATACGAAGTCGTGCCGCAGCTCAGAACTCCACGTGCTACTGCCTAACCTTTCACTACCGTTCGCCTTGTGTATCGCATTCATCCTAGATTATATCCAATAAGGTACAGCAACACATATCGATGATCTCCCTCTGCGACCTGTGGAAGATTTGTGGCCACCAAACCACAATTCTTCTAGTAAATTGGCCACCAGATGTATTGCATCAATCTGGGTAAATGAATGGTTTATATGTAAACTAGTGTACAGTCTATCGTTTTCTCCCGGTTATTATTATTTGTAGGAAATACCTAGTTTATCATCATCCGTTCATCAGCAAGCCCGAGTACCAAGTAATTAAATACCCACACCGATCGATCAAAAGAAAATGAAATGAGTATAAACTGTGGAAAAGAAGTTGCGGTTTGCCGCAAGTTACTATTAGGAGTACATCCAGGAAAGTGCACAGATACACTAAGATGGGCTTTGTAAGGCTATAGACCATGCAGTCGATTTATTTAAAACCCGGGTCTTGACTTAACATCTTCGCCAATCATAAATCTCCACTATTACTCACCTACTCACGGTTGTTGCCGTATATTTTACAAATGTCATACTTTCGTGCAAGTTCGGCGACCAAATAGCCAAAGTTACCATAATTCAACAATCAGTGATCGATAGATATTTGATTTCATTCGCATTCTTTACCATGCTTACATGTAGCCTTCTCCACAGGTACGAAATATCAATCTATCAACTCAGCTGCAGCATTGGATATAGCTAATTTCCCCGTCTCAACAACGACGACCTGATATACAATTCTCTTCCCTTCCTTCCACATTTTTGTCTGTAAAGTTTGTCCGGGGATAACAACCCCAGCGAACCTGACTTTCATATTGCTTATTCTTCCGAAATTTTGATGGATATGTTTCCCAGCTATACCAAAAGTACAGAGCCCATGTAGTATTGGCACCTCGAATCCGTTGATTCGAGACACCCCAGGATCGATATGAATAGGATTCAAGTCTCCAGACAACCTATACAGAGCTGCCTGTTGTCTAGTAGTCTTTTCCTCTACAACAAGATCAGGTTCTCGGTCTACGGGGGGGTTGTTGACCGCAGTTGCGGCTCCACGATCCGAAACTTTGCGTGGACCACCGAACCCTCCAGCGTCCTTGACAAAGAGACTGAATTCATTGTAAAATACTTCATCTCCAGTTATCGCGTCCTTAGTTGTCGCAGCTGTAATAATAATTGCAGCCGTTCCCTTATCGATAACCTCGACTACTTTGGAATGGCTGACCAGGATCCCTGATGTTGGAAGCGGATATCGTTTGATCTCAAGGTAATGTTCGCCATGAAGAAGCATTGGGAGTGAAAATTTGGGCAGGATGTCTTCCATTGTGTATGGTAAGTCCGGATTAAACGGGGGTATTGAACTGTATGGAGGTATAGTACCAAAAGTCGGAAGAGTCTCGAAATCATCGGATCGTTCAAAGACCAAATTTAACTGGGTTGCCTCCGCTCCAATGCCGAGATTGTAAAGAATCACGTCTTTCTCATCATATTTGTACTCGGTCCCGTTCGACGTCAGTTGTTTGGCGGCTTCGATGGCCATAAAAGTGTCCCTCCGTGAACTCTCAACGCCATCTACGAAGGAGTTTTGAGAAGGAACGCTGGACATTGAATCAACGTGGGAGTGCTGGTAACTGGGTGTCAGGTATGAAGATGGATGAAAAATGAATTTGAACGCTCTAGTGCTGTAGCTAGTGCTCTTCTCCGTCCTCACGATTTTGTGTTGTTTCACATACTTTTTGATATAAAATAAAGATATATTATCAATTTGCTATTGGTAGCTGATAATAAAACATCAAGCCATAATGATCACCAAAAATGGCAGACACGAACTGAAAAAGAACTATTTGAAGCAAACCAAGTACTGTTGACCTTGGTTCTCTTCGTCATCCCCGCAAGAGCTGCTCTCCTAAACTATCCCCATTTCGAAAATACCACAACTCACAACACTCAAGCTCCAACAACGTCAAGGGTGACCTCAGTTCCAACCGGGACAGTTCCAATGGTAGTTTCCCAGACTCCACCGCGGAAAATCTTCTCAGCGAGGATATTCAAGATGCCAGTGCCGTAAACACGGACGTCAACGTTGTCGGTATCCCTAGCGAAGCTCGTAGCGGAGATAAATCCATCGACAACGCTAACAGTGTCAACTGCGGCAGCGCCGCTCCAGCCGTGCCAGTTGGTTTGCTGAATGACGAGATTCTGGACATCGAGCCAGTAAACGAAAATCTTGGGGAAGTTTTGGAGGTTAGAGACGGTAGCGGTGATTGGGGTCAAGAATGGTGCGGATGCAACAGCGAAGTCACCGATACCCCAGCCACCGACTTCCCAGACTTGCTCGGCGAGGCCACCGGTGGAGGTTTGGAAGTATCCTCGGATGGATGGGGCGTCGGCGTTGTAGTCGTTGCGGTTAACGAAGGCGAGGTTGGTGCCTGCAAGAGGGGTGCCTGGGAGGGTCGCGCCCTTTTGCCAGCCGTTGGTGGGATTGTAGGTTTGTTCTTGGATCTTGTTGTCGGTGCTCTGGTAGTAGACTCTAATACTGGAGTTAGCTGTAATTCTTTCCGAGAAGGGCTTTAGGCCAAGTTACCTAAGTTCGGGTCCTTTGAAGGAGATGACGGAGAGCTTGCTGTATGGCGCAACCTTGACATTGCTGGCGTTCAAATCGCCATCATATTTGTGATCGGCGCCGTTTGCGGTATCCCAAGCCCATTCACGGAGCAAGAAGTCTGGGGAGAGATAGTAGAGACGGAAGGTGTCTTGTGGACCCCACTGGGTGGAAGCGAGAGGAGTGTGATAAAGAGCTTTGCCGGCTGGGACAATGGTAGTGATGCTCCAGTTTCCATACCATCGAGCGAGCTTGATGGACCCATCAGTGGCTTGGAAGTAAACCAACTAGGAAAGATTGTTAGAAGGCCCTTTGATATTACGGGGCAAAAATAACATACGTTCCAAGCACCCGTGGTAGCAATGTTGGAAGCATAGGCAGTTCGGTACAGGAGATCGATATCATAGGTAGCTTTCTCCGCGGCTGTAAATGATTATAATCAGCTTCAATTATAAGAAATAGCAGCGAGAAACAATCAAAAGTCACCACCACGTACAGAATACGTGTCGTATTCAAGAAAAACTTACTGGTACCGCTAGCACCACTGCTTGAGGAGATGCGTTGATTCTTTGGCACTTGAACTGGCATTTTGGATAGTTGATATTGAGATTAAATTGAGAATATAAGAGTTGAAATTGATAGATTGGGTGATTTATGTTGAGGATGTTCGAGCTGCTGATGTTCTGTCTTTTGTCTTCAAGTGGGATCCTATGCCTCCTTTTATAGACATTCCGATCTTCAGATCTTGCCGTGTTTACTAGGCCTGTATCACTACGCATCTAGATATCTGCGCAACTAGTAGTGAAGTTTCAGGATCACACAATATCTCTCGCACGAACCCTTAAGCCGTGTACAACCGCTAACAATCGTAGGATACAAGAAATCTGCTGTCTCTCCGGTGATTCTTGCCTCGCTTTCGTGATACGGAACCCGATGGGGTTCAGTTGGTGGATCAACTGCAGCGTTTGCAATAGCAAGCCACAGAAGATCCCAGACGAATGAATTTCCACACAAGTTCAATGGGTTCTCTGCCTAGCATATTCACATAGAAATTGACAGATATGCTGGCACGCAATTCGATGATACCATTCAGATATATCACGCATATAAAAATTCTTAAATCCGTTTGTCCGTTGCAATTGCATCTGCACTGACTAGATGTTGTTAAATCTTATCAAGGATTTTGACGTAAAGTGCTCGGTATAGACACATACATCAGCACGTCAGAATAGATCAAAATTTTATATCAACTCGAAATGTTGTGCGGTGTTGGTGTTGCATGTGCAAAGTTTGGGGTGCAATTGTATCATCCAAGCGTGCATTTACATCCCACCTTCAGCCCCAAGCCGACTTCAAGCCCCGATTGCGATCATTCGAACCCTAACCAATGAAATAAGCCATGCTCCGTCTATAAACCAACAAAAATCCTTACCTCTTACATTCTCTCGGGATCCAGCAGATGCCTCTCTGCATGATGCGCTCCCCTCAGATCTGCATATTTTTTTTTGAACACGGCGTCTCGAAATCTGAATGTTGATTGTCCTCCAAAGAATATACGGCCAATGGCCGTAGTTCACGGTTACACCGGCACCGTCGTTCCAACTTGCCATTTTCAATGCTCAGAAATTTTCCCATCGCACTCGCAGTCTAAGGATACATATCTGCCTTATGCTCGCCCACTCGATTCGATTCAGCTCAATGGAATTTTGAAAAGGCGTGCACCGTCCCGGACAGCTACCCCGCTTTCAAACCCGTCGTGTAATAATACCGTTTATTAAGCCGAGACTTCAAGACACCCGTTGAGATCTAAGTCTCCGAAGCCGTAGGAATGAGTGTTTTTTTTTCGCCTAATTGTTTCTTGTGCAATTGTGCTGCAGCCTTTATGCAGGTTTCACCCTGCTGAAGATTCGACAGCGGGAGCTCGGGAACTAGAACTTCCAGCTGTGACGATCGAAGCGCCTACCTTGTTCTACTCTGAGGGACGCGACCTCATTCACAAGCACAATGGCACCACATCAGCTAGTCTTGGGAAAGCTACCGAGACCACAAAGCAGCACTAGGATTAGGGAACAGGTGTGCCTTGTGTTGATAATCCCGGAAGGATTAACTACCAATGCCTAATAATATTTGATCGGTAAGTGTAACCCTCAGACTAAGGTATAACCATGAAGAATATATCCAATCGGAAAGGTAAGAAAAGTCCGGCAGCCGCTCATGGATCTTCGGGAAGAAGGAGGGCCGCTCAGCCTTCGCGGGACGGACCACTAGCTTTCACATTTCAAGCCATGGATGGAGCAATCAATCAACTGCTAGCCTACAACCTGGCATGACACATGCATGCAGGGAATTCGAATCGATTAATCGATGAACGATATCCGCGTCTAGCCATTTTCGTGGACTCCCAATTTAGAGTTTCCGTATCATGCAAGTCCTTATGCCCTCATTCTAACCTGCATGGTACCTGCCAGTAGGTAATAAAGGTCCTTGACTCGGGGAGCAGTGTTTTGCTAATATAAATGGCGAATTGATCGACATAAATTGTAAAATGACTCGGCACATTTTACCACTCTATTGAATGTGTCAGCTCCGCTGTTCTAGATCAAAGCGAAATAATGTGGCATCATCTGGGGAAGGAATTTTCTCATACAGGCGACCGGCGGGAACCAAGCCTTGGGAGCTCTTGGATGACCGGGATATAATCTAGCTGAAAACTAATATCGTGGCTTTTTTCACTCCTTCAATTGGGAACAAACTCCATCGATGTGGTTTCGGAGATGGCATACTGCATGTGGCTTCGAACTCTGGCGACTGAAGATGCTTAAAACTCTATTCCAAGACCGGAGCAGCTGATATATTTCGATTTTATATTCCAATCATAAATCATATGCATCAATCAACCAATAATCGTACAAAATCTTTCGCCTGGATATCCGTAACTAACCAGACCAAATAAAGGCCACATATAGACGCTAGAATCTCCAATAATATACTCCAAAACTCCTTCAAATCCCTACTCTCAGGCTTTATCAACGACACCCGGTTTTAGCCTTCCACAAAACACAACCTGCAAGAACGCCACCAGGCCAGAACCCAAACCCTCTTTAAACCACATCCAGCTGAGTCTTCTCCTCATACCTCTCCAATTCCTCCCGCCTCCTCCTCTCCTCCTGCTCCTCCTCCATCTTCTCTTGCTCAACCAAACACAACCACCACCCCCATGCAACAACAATCTCAACAAGACACTGTAAAGGCATCAGAACCCAAAGCACCCACTCCCTCCACTCCACCACTGCCCTAACCTCCTTGTGACACATCTCCCACATTCTCAACTTTTCAAACCCTTCATAATCCCCGATCCACCCCTTTGCCGCCATAATATCGCCGCCCTTACTAGCATCAGTAGCGGTAGAAGGAGGACCGTATACCCCGACAGCACCCTCAATCATCTCAAACACCTTGACGCAAGTCCTCGTGTCGCCATTGTTGAGGGGACACCTACATAGCTCCTCGCCGCGGGCTGCAACCGCAGCGGCAGATTCGAGGTTGTATACTAGTAATGCGAAGAGAACGGTGTTTGCGATTAGGAAGGTAAGGACTAGTTTGTGGGCTGTTGGGGTGGGTTTCAGGCGTCGTATTGTGGTTCGTATCTTGTGGAGTATACTCCTATTCTCTTTGTATGCGATATCTAAATGGGTGTACGGCGGCGGCAGCGAGTTGATGGTAGTCATGTGTATGGGTCCATATGCTACCCTTGAACTTTGTTCATGTCGATACGAGGGTGAAGGTGAGAGGCGTCGGGTGTGGGTTTGCTGGGGCGGAGAGGTGGAGTAGCTGCTTAGTGGCCAATTTAATGCTAGCCCTGATGTATCTTTGCGAGACATCATTGTGTATATGGTATAAATATCCCCCTTTCCCCCTTCGTACTAACTTTCTTGCTGTACGGCAAGTTGTTAAATGGAGCTGAATTCGAACGTGAAGGAAAGAGACTCCAGGATGAATATCGTATTATGTTGCGTTGATACGTCTCGTCCAGCGTTGACACTAAGTGGTATTATCTTTATATAAAGTAAACCCTTATAAGATATATTCTTTAACTGGTGGTTGATAGATATATATCTCGAGGTTGTTGTAGCTGTCGCTTGACGTCCCCAATCACCTGTGGAGTATTTATTCCAACGATACTCGATGATAACCCGTCGAAAACCCCAATCCGAAGACCTTGTGCGCAAATAAAATTTATTTCCCTCTCTTTGTTTCGGTTGTTAAAAGTTTAAACTTTCTCGCCACGGTTAACTGAACCTTTCGAGTGTGAGCTGCTTTTTCAAACCTCCACCGAATACCTGCCCCAGTAAACGAAATCTTGTCTCACCACAGATCCAACTCGTTAATCTGGGTTGCTCACGAGATATAGTTATCTCGCATATGCAACGCAATCGATCTGATATGATATCTCCCTCAAGACCATTAAACCTTCGAACCACGATTTTAAAAACAATAGAGAAGACGATTAAGAAAAGGAACGGAGAGCAAGAGGACACCGTCACCCGATAAAAAATCTGAAAAACTGTGGCGACCTCCGCAATTGACCCCCCTTAAATCCAGTCGATGGTTTAGCCGGCGGCCAAACCTTTTAGCAGGAAATGGGTCACCAGCACTCGAGGCAACGATACCGGCCGGTGTGTTTGTTATCGGCTGGCTTGGCTGGTTGTCAAATATCGTGTGTGGCGTTCAGGTTAAGCGAGAGGTTTTTTGGTCGGCGGGGCGGGTAAATTTGATAGGTGGATTGCGTATTAATCAAGATTGATAATGGGGGCACTGGAGAGTCCCTGCATGAATTGGGATTCAGGTGAACCGCGGTACCCGTGGGGTGAAAGTGGAGGTTAGTTCTACCTTCCTAATGCGAGATGAAGCCCGGGAAGGGTGATATGTCGATATCCACAGATTAAGAGTAGAGGTGCTCGTCTGAATACTCAGATCTTGGATGAAGGTTCGAAAGCAGAAGAGAAAAATTCAAAAGTATAGAGGTGGAAAGGAATTTTCTCCTGGAAGGGGTTCATCTCCAAATAGTTGGATTAATCATCGACCCTAGAATATCATCCAGAATCAAATGGCACAGGCTCTCGATTCATAGGCTAATAGCTGCTTTTGGATGTATTGGTGCAACATTCGTGCTTGTTCGACGGTATTTGTGTTGGTTCCAACATTTTCCAACGGTCGCACAAGCATCGTTCAAGGCTCTGATTCGCAGGAAAAATATCGCATAGCGACATCGGAGTTAAGTTGGAATGGCGTGGTTTGGTACCATGGTCTCTTCCCGTTTGCTTGCACCAGGAGTGCCTGTGAAATGCGCTTGGCCGTAGAGTCTGAGAGGGTATATCAATTCGACAGTATTTCTTTTTCACGATCCATCACATTTAAAAGTTCTATAATATGCTTGATATAATCTTGAAATCCTTTCAATTCTTTAAGGCGTTATATACATGAATCCTCCATACACCAAAGACAACATGCAAAGAAAGACCGTGAAAGACGACAGAAAGGAACAAGTCGCCAAATCAGACGACCCAGAATCCCCGACGTCTTATTGCAAAAAAACGATAAAACCAAGTGCCAGCCCGATAAAAAGACTATAAAATGAAAGGCTCGTATAGGTATCATAACATCCACAAAATGAATCAAATCACATTACATCCCAAATATATTATCCTTCCACCCTTCATCAGTTCATTACCCTAGACCGGTCGGTCGGCGTCCCCTTCAGTAACAAAAAATCACAACGTACTCATAACTCAAACACGGCTGGTGCTTCTTCTCCTGTGGCCCGTCTTCTCTTCGTGCTTCTCATCCGCCAGCCTAGCAAGGTTGACGCACATCAAAGTCGTGATAATAAACAAGACCATCAATGTCGTCGTCAAACCGGCCAAAGCCTTGACGATATTCTCGTTATGCTGAGCGTGAGGGTCGATACCGTACGCCTGACGGACGTATGTCAAAGATCGCCAGGTCCAGTTTTGGGTGCCGTCTTTGTGGAAGTTGTGACGGTTGAGAACCACACCAGCAATGTAGAGAACCATGAAGCAGAAGTCGAAGAACGCGGCGAGGTGCAAGAGATGACGGCCGAGGCAGTAGATTAGAAGAATGGAATACCAGAGGATACAGACGGCGAAAGCTGACTATTTTAATTTTCCAAAAGAAAAACAGAATTAAGTCGAAAGGTTGATCAGTTGGATGATATTAATATTAGAAGTGAATACGGAAAAGGTTACTTACGACGATGCATGGTAGGTAGACCTCAGCGGGTACTCGGGAATGAGCTTGAGCGTATTGATTGACGAGGTAACCTGAGATGCCAAGAAGTGCGACGGTTATGCACCATTGTGAGAGCCTCACGAACCAGAGGAGGGCCTTTTCGATGAACATCTTTGATATCGGTTCACGTTACGGAACGTGATGAGGAATTGATACGACGGAGTTGTATTGAGGAGAGAGAGTTCTATTCCTGATGAGATGGTTGTGAGAATGCAGGTATCCGACGCCACGCGGAAAGTGAGGCTAACTAGAGAACGTGCGATGAGGAGAGACAGAGAGAGAAGCGTTGTAGACGGTAACTACCTTTCTGATGGATACTGCGAGACTAAGGAATTAAATTGAAAAATCAATCAATCAATTGGCCAGTCCGCGATGACGGAGAGGGCACGGCGGAGGGGAAGTCGGATGGACTGTTGTTTTGGTGGAGGCCGGTCGATGGAAACGGGCGTTGCTATCCCAGAAATTAGCTAGTGAGACTTTTTGACCCCCGGCGACAGCGACAACGAACGGAAAAGATCAGTTTTGCGACAGCGCTTCGGTCGCAGATTCCAAACTGAAGGAGGATATGACGCAAAAGACGGGGAAAGAGAGGAGAAGGGGAATATGAAAAGAGATACGGAATCGGTCGTATAGTTATACTCTATTCTTTGGGCAACAGAATGGAGTCTACACACCT
This sequence comes from Orbilia ellipsospora, assembly GCA_036971675.1. Taxonomy (NCBI): domain Eukaryota; kingdom Fungi; phylum Ascomycota; class Orbiliomycetes; order Orbiliales; family Orbiliaceae; genus Orbilia; species Orbilia ellipsospora. Next base: position 1,927,740 of record JAVHJO010000003.1, read on the forward strand.
ACCTCTCGCGACTATGACAATGAAAGATGCTGCGATCAATCTCTCGCATCCTTCGCTCCGACGAGGAGAGCGAAAAGGTGACCAGAACAGCTGCCCTTCTGTTCTGTCAGCTGGCGCTGGCCGGGGTGTGGTTGTTGTCCCCACCGCTTTTTCTCATAGCAACAGCCTCCCAAACAGGGCACCTAATTGATCGCTCGCTTGTGCGACCGCAAAGGAAACGGGTAGGCCCTGGCACCACCACCACACCACCACACCACCACCACACCACCACCACACCACAACCACAACCATATAGCGTCAAACGTGTCGACAATCACGTTCTCGCGGAATTATCAAAGGCACATGGTCGACGGAATGGTCAGATGGAATGACCTCATGCCGTTGATTATAAAACTTTCATCCATATTTTTTTAAATTTATATCCAATTTCTTCTCATAATTTAGGTAACTTCAATCAGGGAGTACGACGACTTCAACTTTTCTTTGTGCCATGAGGCGGAAATCCTTAAAACGTGGCACGGAAAAATCTTGTCGAATGGTCACATTGGAGAGTTATCGACCATCCATCATGATCAAAAAAGTATTTATGGAACGAGCAAGATGAAACAATTGCGGGGTCTTTGGGTGGTACTGATGTCTTCGACTCATTGATGGTGTTAGCATATCGAATTTGGTCTCGCAAGAAATCGAAATCGGAGGTGACACGAGTGTGTTGTGCGATGTGTTGTCGCAAAGCTTGCAACACAAAACGGTTGAGCTATGAGAGCCGGACGAGACTGGGGCCAGATGGGAGGATTCAAGGTGGGCGGGACGGACTATTTACAAGAATAATGTTCTGACCACCCAAAAAGACGTTAGCTATCAGAACAGGGACAAAATGCGGGCAAGATTAAGAGCTCCGACGAGCGACAGACTCTAAAGTAGAATGTTCGGTAGAAACCAGAGCCGGATACGACCAAAGAGCTTCTTGGTACGGTCAGTCAGCGTCCCGCATGGCTGACTAACACAAATTCAGGGTCTGAGTCGAGAAATCTTCAAGGCCTTCACGGCCAAGGCGATTAGTAATATCTACGGAGTTCTCTATCACAGTGGGGACAGCAGCAAACACGCTGGCACAGCTAACCGCTCAGATTGAACGGAGTGTATAGCGGATATATTACTATAGTATTATACGAGAACTCAACTAGAATCGGGCGATTGTAGGATGCCGAATAACGGAAATAGAGAGCTATTTTGTCGAGGGAGAGGCAGTGAAATAAAAATCGATAGATGACCTGATTTTACGGAAGCATTAGAATTCGTTCGCAACGGCTGGATAGGGCACCGAAGCCTCGGCGTGGTTTGCTGACAGGGCTGCGGGCTTACCCTTTCGAGCAGCTTGTGAACAACCGAACCGAGCGAGCACAAAAATTCGGTCGGAATTAAGTTGGCTTGGCTGCGTCGAAACGTCATTTCTGGGTTTTTCGTTCGTTCGAGTTGACCGACGGCTGGCCCGGATCCCGGACTTTGTCGCCAGACCCAAAATGCCATCCACATTGGCCATTGGCACCGTCTTAATAACGCTTTATGCATGATCGTGAATGCGCGCTAGGCATGGACTTGATTACTCTGCGCCTTCCTCCACTCGCATCATACGCACGATGCATTACAATATCAATTACCTTCTATAGATCTAGAAACCCACACCCCTGCAATTCTTCCGCCGAACTGTCTCTCATCCAAACTATATAAATGCTCTCAATCTCTCCCCTTCGATGTTTTCGGTCTGCATTTTATACACACAGATATTCTCGATTACCCAATTACAATTGCAATCACCGCATCATATATACATTTCACACTTCAAACGCATCATTACATACTAGTAGTATCGTTTCATCATCAACAACAATGTCGGCCAAACTTTGGGGTAGCGATCCAAACAGCACTGCTGTCATTCGACAGGTCACTGACGACATCACCATCGTCTCCGTCCCTTTCCTCCGTGCCGGCTTGCTCAAATTCGGTGGTAGAGGCACAATTGGTACTTATATAACCCCACCATTATACATCACACCAACCCATATACTAATTATAATTATTATCATAGCCAAAATGTCTTCCGGCGGCCTCCTCGTCTTCTCTCCCACCCCACTCACCGATGAAGTCCGCACCACAGTCTCCGCCCTGGGCAACCAGGTATCCTACCTCGTAGCCCCAGACATCGAACACCACCTCAACCTCGGACCCTGGAAAGCAGCCTTCCCCGCCGCTCGCGTCATCGGCCCACAGTCGCTATACCTCAAACGTCAAAAACAACACAACGAAGACGTTCCCTTTGATTTCTCCTACACCGCTGCAAATAAAGCCACCATGGCGCTTCCCGAAGATTTCACGCAAGATTTCGAAATCGAGTATTTCGACGGCCATGTGAGCGATGAGATTGCCGTGCTGCACAAACGAAGCGGAACGATCTTGGAGGCGGATTTGATTTTCAATTTGCCCAGTGTGGAGCAGTTTAGCAAGACCGATATCGATGCTAAAGCCGGAGTGTTGACCAAGATTTCCATGTCGATTTTCACGTCGTTGGTCGGGAAGGGACAGCAGAGATTTGTTTGGTATTATGCTAGCAAGAACAAAGCGTGAGTTTCATCCCATCCTATTATTCCTATATTATATCGCCAAGATGCTAATAGTGTATCATGCAAATAGGAGCTATAATCAAAGCATCAAGAGACTTGACGGTTGGGAGTTCGACAGAATCATTCCCTGTCACGGAGATGTGATTGAGACCGGCGGCAAGGCTTCCTTCAGACGCCTTTTCGCATGGCATTTGGCCGCTTTGGAGAAGGAGAAGAAGTCGGCTTGAGTGTAGCCTCGAGACCAGGGGGACAGGCTTGAATGATGTATTTTGATTGATCTGTATGGGGTTTGGAGTTTTTTGAAGGGACAAAATATAGTAGTAATAATTTGATAATGTATCAATTCTGTCAGTTGGCTTTGTTACTAGACTCTTTCTATTTTCTTCTTACTATCTACAAATTTAAATTTATTTGATTAGATGCATAAGATCTAGTACTAAAAGGCCCTAAAGGTGAGCCATAAAACTCCGATCCGTCGATTCCCGGGTGAAACGAGGCTGTGGTGTAACCAAACCCGATCTTAGCCTTACGCATTACCGCATTGAAGCATCCGAACGGATGTTATATATTTCTCACCCGCTGCTTCCGTTTGATCGATCGCAGTAGATCTTAGTCCTGTTCTCACAAATCCCATCATCTCGATCATATGCGTCTGAGATTCGCTCCATTTAACACGCACTCAGTCAATAATCTTCTGTTTAATCCTCCCGCCGTGCCACTGGTACTCGGTAACATAAATCCTTTCCATCACCTTCGTAGTCTCAAACTTCACTTTCCGAACCGTTCTCGTAGCCTGCAACGTCTTGATAATATATTTCGTCTTTACAATCCTCCGTTTCGGTTTCTGTGTGACAAACACCGTTTTCATCGCCGTAGCGTACGTTTTCGTTGTCGTGACGTGTTTTGTTATCGTTAGTGCTATATACTTTGTCGGATAATATTCTGTTACCGTGGATGTGGTCGTGGGGTCGTGGGAGAGGATCTTAGTGTGGGTCAGGAAACAGGCTTTTATCATAACCGAGATGTATATTCATGTCAGCAGATATAATTTTGGTCGGATGGGTGTAACGATATATGATAATTTTGATATACATATAATAATGGTAGTAAAGGTATGACTTACAACATTCCTTGGGAATATAATACACCCCTCCTTCCCCGCGTCTTATAGGAAAGCTCCCGGGCTCCGCATTAATTATCTTCGTCCTTGTTACCGTCGAAACGTTGATCACCCATCTCACATCCTCCACTGTCGTCACCGCGGTCTTGGAATTGTATATTTCAAACACCACAGTGCGTTCCTTCACTTTTGGTTTCTGTTTAGGATCGCGCACGTTGAGTGTGATGGTGGGACGGGTGATGAGTTGAGTTGTGGTGGAGGTGAGGACTGTTTGGTATTTGAAGGTGGAGGTGGTGGAAGCGGGAAGAGAGACGGTGATGGTAGGGGTTGAGTATTCGTGACGGGTACAGGTTTGGGATTTTATGTTGTAGTGATGGATGTATTTGCGGCAGGACTTGCGGATGAGCGGATCGGATCTAAAGGAGGGGCAGTTTGAGGGTTCGGGGTCGCAGGTTGAGGCGAGTATGATGGGGATGAGGAGTGCGAGGAGGAAAAGTAGTCGCATTTTTTTGGTATTTTGAGTCCGTAGCCTCGACGTCTCGCAACGGGACTTTTATATCGGTTGGGATTAGATATTTAACGTGGAATTTGTTACATGTCGGCAGGTGAAATATCTACTCGTCTCCGATTTTCGAGACTCTCAGAGGTGAAAGGCGAGGCGAAAGAGAGAGGAATAAAGATGAGAAACTAATTGAGACTCAAAGAACGATGGTTATTTGGTAAAGGTACTATTTTGATGTTCATCTGTCAAATTTGCGATGACATTCGTTCAATCTCCGTAGCATCATGGAAAGGTGCTAGCTATCGGCTGGGCATCAGGAGTGGTCCATCATCCGTTTCGGTGTTGTTGGGTCCCGAATTTGGCGAAATTCCCAATCTGGCCAATTCTCTGCGAGCCCGCCAACGGCCGAAACTTGGCGGCGATTTCAAAAGTAGACCGTGTGGTTGAGTATTTTCTCACTATCAGATTTCAGATTCCGATTACAAGTTATCTCATCTGTGTAGACGCTTACCCCCCCTTCTCTCTCCTGCAATTATCAAGTCTATTCATAGGTTTGTGATCATATGATTTCCGGCCATCGACGGTTGATTCCAAAGAGAAAATTGGCATGGTATGTTCTGATTATAGAGAGTGTTGACTCTGTTGTAATTTGTCTTCCATCGAAGACCTTCACTAGCATGCCTGTCAAGAACCAAATAAACCGTGAAAATTTAATAAACTTCTATCAAATTAATATCGTTCGGAAGCAAGCTGATTGAATAGTTTAACTGAACTTCGCTAAGCAGAAACGAAAAACATTGTAACAAATAGGTACCCATTTGCAAGCTCTAACGACGATGAAAAGGATATGATTCTATTAACTCGCACAGTTGTGTATTTTCAGGAGCTGTAGCATATTATATCTTTCGGCACATACCAGCTATCCTTTGGACTATATCCATCCTATTCGCTACCGACCTACCGAGCTTTGCAACTTCTGCCGTGTCCATTCCTCTTCTAATATTCGCAGCTTTTGAGATCACGGAAAGATCAGTAAGAGCCAAAGGTGTGAGGATTAAACTGAATATAGCTAATGGTGCATTCTCAGGGTCGTCAACTATCGTGTATACATCGAATGCTACTGATCCAACAGTACCGAGAAGCGTAACCACGGTAGCAATATCGGCCAAACCTGCTACCGTGCCTAAAGCCACTCCAGCAATAGGGATAAAGAACAGAATAGCGGTTACAAAGGCAAGGATTAAGGCCTTTCTTTTAGCCTCTTCTATTTCTTCAGCGACGTCTTCCACTTGCTGCATACTCTCAACGGCTGCTGCAATGGTCAATATTGGGAGAGATACCGCGTCGATGAGCTCCTTTACATCTCCTGGATATGCCACAATTGCAACACTAGCTATGACCGCGTCGAGTTGAGGCCCAAGTGTGGTTGATTTTGAAAGTGCATCTTGGACTACGGATTTCGGGTTAGAGACATCACCAGCACCGTAACCGTCCGGCTGAGGAAAGCTATAATCGTAGCCACTCATCCAACAAATGTTGTCCTTATTTCCTTGCTGGCTAGGTGCACAAGTGTTTCCTCGATCCCTATCGACGAATTTAATCTTCTCTGGGTAAATGCCAGTGTTATTGTAGAGGTCTGCTAGAAACCTGTCGTGATTCTCTCGTGGCAAGTTCCACCAGACAGATTGTGTATATGGATTATCAGGAGCAGCGCCACGTTGGGAATAATCTGGAGGACAGGGCTCTGGATTTTTGATATATACCACATTTTGGTACTGTCCTACCACACGTATGCCATCAGGCTTTGAATACTTCGCGCTCCTCCTACACATAGGTCCGTTGCAAGTGTTGTAGCATGGCTTATCGTTGGTTCCATCAAAGCAATATTTGCATCCTCGAGGACCTTGTCCCGCGCAGATGCTACAACAATACGTCGGTTCGCCGACAAGACATGTAAAATAGTTATTGCCGTTATTATCGACAAAATCCGAAACCTGGCTTCCAGCGCTGTCGGATACCGCTTTTGAATATACAGTAAACTTTTGGTCGTACCCGTCGGTCAACAAGCTGTTATAGTCGGTGAGCGATGTGTCGTAAACGTTCTTTAGAGTTTCTAGTGTGTATTGGTCTACACAATATGGTGGGATACTGCTAGAGGCGGCATCGAGATCCTCCATTGTGGTATAGCTCGCATTACAGGGGCTCAGCGGCGCTGAATCTAAATCAAAATCATCATCCGATTCGTAGTCGGCTCCGTAATAGTCCACATATCCGTGGCCCTGGCCATATGCTGTGATTTGGGACCAGAAAGGATATGAATCCACTGCCAAATTATCAGCCGCGCTAACCTCATCCCCATCTACATCAATCATCGATGTGGTACCAATGGTGATCAAATTGTTTATCTGGACGGCAGGACTATTGTTTTCCCACTGAATCAAACTCTTTTGACAACTCGATGTATCGATACATGCAGTTTTATCATGGTTGGGAGAATTAAACCACGAGTAGAGTCCCACGCCGGCGATATAAATACCATTCGACTCGCTAACTTTCAATCCCCAAGAAGAATCACAGCCTGTTCCATCGGTGCAGTTGCCGTGTTCACCATCCCCTTGGAACAACCCTAAACTCGAATTAAGTGGTGCTGGTGCAGTAGGTCCCGGTTGAAAGTACGATGACTCTGCTTGAATCATATTTGCAAAAACATTCTCCGCCCGGTAAAGGTTATATTGGTACATCACAGCATGTTCCGAAGTTGTACCATACAACCACACGGGACCAGTCGACTCTATTAACAGACCTCGAGCTACAAAAATTGAGCACTGCGCTATTCCATTACTACTACTTTCAGGATCCAGCTCATCGATCACATGATCGGCTACCCATAGCCAGACATTCTATACCGTTAATTTAGAGTTAATATTCTTCAAAATACCGTCATAGGTGATCGAAGCGTATAAAAGTTTCATATCCTTACCTCGAAATATGCTGAAGCCGATGGGGTAATATGCATCATCAATGATCCTGCGATACATTCGCGACTGGTAGTAGCATTGCCGGTTAACGCTGGGCATTCTTTGCTAGTTAGTGCTGTTCCAACAGCGCCTCCTATTCTAAAATGGCAATCCCACATGCCTGCACTGCCTTGATCGTCTGCCATTATATTCCACTCAACAAGCACTACCCCAGCAGTTGGACCCTTGACGGTGAAGAGCAAATCTTGCATTTCTACCTTCCCGAAATCCCCAGGATTACCTATTCGAAGCATAGGTCTGGGGTCACTGGCATTCGAGAAAAGCGGTCCCTCGGCAACTAACTGAGCCCATGCTTCGCCAACAATCCGAGAGCCGGGAGGGACGAAAAGAGTATCTTTCAAGATGTAGGTGCCAGCATCTAAATAGACGACAACCCCCTGATCATCACTCTGCATGGCATTGGCAAGAGCAGCTGTATCAAGAGCGGTCTGAATACTGTGTGTATCATCAGAAACACCGTCGCCTTTCGCTCCAATTGATTTCACGGATATAAATTTTGACCAAGGTATATTGGTATATTGTGGTTTTGGGCGCTCGAAGAAAGGCCTAAGCGGTAATCGGCCGACTGTTTATTGGAGATGTCATATTATCTGACCGCTTAATATCATCATCAGAAAGGCCGAGGGTATAGTTACGATAGTTAGTGGCTTGACTGAAGTATGCAGGGCCTAGGATCCAGTACTTAATACTCTTAGAGCCACCTGGAAGGTACTCTTTTCCTATTGTGTCGATGACTCCGCGACCGACAGACTCGAAGAGAACGTTTTCTAATGTAATTCCTGTGGTTCCTGTTTTCGGCTTATTGGATGCCGGTAAGGTCTGAATGGCAGTTTTTGTGCCACTAAAGGTTGAGTCGAGAATCATGATGGACCCTATACCGCGCTTACCATCTGCAGAAACTAGCTTGAAACCCGTATCACCCCCAATAACATTGATAGTTTTCCACGATGAACCCCAGTCCGAAAGAAAGACCACCGCCGAAGTTACGTTGGAAAAAGTAATTCGCTGTGCTGTGAACTGTTGGCTGCCGCCATAGATACCATAGCCTCCTCCCTCGATTACGAGATCACTGATAAGACCACCACTCCCATTCTCAGCGTAGACGCCATAATGTGAGGGCTGGGACATCATGAAAACGATATTTGACAAAGAGGTGGCTTGGCCAACTTGATAATGGATGCCACACATAGGTGAGGAGCCATCTGCAGTCTGAGGAGCCTTACGCAAATCCAACTGGAAGTTCCTTATTTGCCTGTAAACGTTACTCGCGCTCGTATGATACTCTTTCACAGACCCATCAGGATCTGTTCCTCTATTCCCGGTATGATTGCCAACAGAAGAGAAAATGCCGAGTCCGATGAAACTAGACGAGGCTACGATAAGAGGCGGATCTAACGCATCACCAATCATCTGGGTCCCAAAGTATATCTCAATAGTGTGGGATATTAAATATGCTCCCGGAGGAAAATATATGATAGCTTGCTTAGTCGTAGAACCATTGCACCCAGCTCCGCATCGCTTGCCTGCCTTCATTGCATTTTCGATAGCCTTGGTGCAATCTGTCTTACCGTCTGGGGTGCATCGAACGGCCCCGTCGGTAGCCCATTGAGCATCTGTGACATTGCGGAAAACTTGGTAATCTGGATCGCCGAAAGGATATGTTCCCCGATGCTCTTTGTTTCCCATCCACCATTGAATTGCTCGTTTTTCTAGAGTATTTATCCTGGTAAAGTTTTGAGTTGGAGATTCAATAGCCTCGAGCTCGGCCAAAAGAGCCGCAGCCCTCGCTACTTGTTCAGATAATTGATAAATTGCAGGAACGCTCGTTGTAGTTTCGTTAAACTCGCTTTTGTTCAAGAGTCTCGAAGTAGCGCTTGTGTGCGCGAGAAATGGGTGGGCTAATCTGTTTCGATTTAGATACGCCGCTTTGATTTGGGCATCTCTAACTAGCGTACGAGCATCCGCTATATCTTGAAAAGTGACGGACTTGAGACGAGGGGTCAAATTAAGGTGTGGCCCACACTGTTTTTCCAGCCTGTAGCGGAAAAGATGAGCCTGGCCATCATGCAAAGAAGGTTGCGCTAAGGTTAAAGAACCAGCAAAGAGGAAAATACAGAAAAAGAAATTGTATATCCGAAACGGAGCTTTTGAGCCGATGAGCGGCTTTCTGAAACGAGTGCTGCTAGCGTTTGGCATGGTACTAAAGCTTAAAATAGTGGTTAATAAAGAGAACGTCTATGTATGAAGCTCGCATAGAGAGGATAAAGGAAACCATATGAATATGCCGACTCACTCTGGTTCAAGATTTTATGCAATCGTAAATTAATATCAGCTTGTGTTATCATTTAAACTGCTGTAGAGGCGCCTTGATCCTGCAGTAGCTGAGACCCTAATAATGGAGCTGGTTATCGGTGTTTTTTTTGGGACTCTAGTTTTAATATTTGGTGAATTGGATGACGTTTTGATGACTAGATAAGAGCCTTGTATACACACTTGACAAGTTCAGTGATATTAAATGTTTAACTAATGTAGTGTGGGTCCAACAATTACAAAGTCTTACTGAAAAATTAGAACAATCCAACAGATCGTAGGATATGAATGAGAGCCAAGTTTAATGCTGCCAAAATTAATGTTAATACAAGCATTATATTAGCCAAGCCTCGATACTGAGCGGATGTTTGGCCAGGAGTAGACGGGGCGGTAATGCTTGTTATTATCGTTGTCATTCTACAGGAAACCTTTCATCCCATAGTATGCCGTTGAACCGCTTATTACCGAAATACTAAGTACCACCAAGTTAACGATATAATCATATCCTTTGAAGTGATATCTTTCGGTTCTTATCAGTTTCTGTTAATTCTTTTAAAGCGACGCACTCTATATATATTTCATTCACAATGAATAAGTGTGGACAGTAATAATGAAACTAGAACTATTGAATACAATCAAGTTGTGATGCAAACCCGTATTAGTTAGAAACTGAAACGTGCGAGTTTCGGTATGCGGTTTCAATACGGTTTGGCTACTAGTTGTGCTAGCTATTAGAGAGACCTCAAATGTGAATAATGTGGCTGCCTGGGAGGTAGTTTACATTAACATTGCAGGCTTGATGGAAAGGCAAAAACTGAGCCTGATACTCTTCACGATATCCACACTGATGTCACAACCAACAATGTTACAGATAGCAAAGCCGATGGCACAACTAAAAGTTTTTAAAAATCTTCGTTGTACCCCAGCTGACATTTTAGCGCAGCCAATATTCTTTTATTCAAATATCCGCACCCGCCTTAAAACTTAAAAAAATAACAATTAAAAAAGGAAAATAAATCTAAATTAATTTCTTATTTTCCAGTTAAAGCATATGGCAATCGCGACTACTACTAATACTGATATTGCCGTAGGACTCAGTGCTAAAGAAACAAAGCAAACAATCTATAAGGTATTATAGCCTATTTAAAGCCTCGCTACCTACAATTCACAAGCGCATGCATGCTCTAGTACCTTGCTGGGCCACAGTTTTATGAAGCCATTGGACTAACAACATCAATGAATAAGAAATATGTCCTAGAGCATTGAATGGCGAGCTTATTATAATCGATAACCGATAGGGTCGAGATGAACCAACTTTTGGCTTATTTGGGTCCCGCATGCAAATATTAAATTCAACTTCTTTTTTCATAAAATATAATATATACCATATGAAATCTTTCACGCAGTAGAGTACCAGAGCGACTTTATGTACGGCTTCAACATCTGTCCTCTGGTAGACCCACAAAATGAATGCTATATTTCTCTTATATGCGCTTGGCGCTATTTTCTCTTGCTTACAGCCAGCCATGGCAAATGGACACCGTGGCGCTGCTGAGAGGTATGTAAATATCTGCTAGATCGAGGGCTAGACAACGAAAACCTTCACCCTTTCATCTCTAGAAACTAACCGGTAGCTGATAGATTGCTCCTTTGGGTCTCATATCAAGCCGAAGAGTTACTGTGTGCAAATAATAAATGCGCATATACTATTGCTCCAGGGTGCGGAGCTTACTACGGAAAACTTAGATGTAACTTAAATGAATTCTTGCGATACCTTTGGCATCCAAGATCGTATAGAAATAGATTCGGTAAATTTATAAGAGAAACGGAAGCTGATCGACCCAAGTACGTGAATGTTTACAAATTCAGCAGCGGATACAAGGGTTTAGACTTGTTGGTTTTCTTCTTCAATCAGATCGTTACTTACAGAACCCCTGGCACTACATGGGATGATAAATTAGTCCGGAATCTTGACTACAAGAGGGCTATGCCCGGCGTTGGAGATTATGCCGAACTTCTAGCACGCGCAACCGAACCTATCAGCAGGCTTAGGCCTTATATGCTGAAACTGGAAGAGGATGTCATGGCGGAACTACGAGAGAAAGAAGTAAATAAATATAAAGCAACTTGGAGAACGCACTTTCCCGCGGGTTCCGAGCAGGACCTCGAAAAGGCAATCGGACAAATGTCGAGTACCTTCGATAAAAAGGTAGGACAAGAATTAAACCGAGAAATAATGCTTCGGTTTCCTCGGGAGGTTAACGCTTATGAAGGAGGCATACATCTGGCAAAAACTGTAGAATTTCTGCGAACATCCAATCGCGAGCGCTACAGGTTGGGCCAGGCTTACGACAACGGAAAAATGGATTTGCTCACTGAAGTACAACAGACTATGGCTGATGACGATAAAGCGCGTCTGACGCTGGAGAAAAGAATCGAGTGGAATCCTATTAAAGGTATGGGCCCTGTAATGGGCGAATTTCTCGACCTTGATATGACAGTGGCCAAATATAAATTGCGAGGGGGACAGCTCTCCGAGACTGAGCTTAGAGGCAAATTTAAAGCCGTACATATGCAGTTACTCCAGACTAGTCCAGATTACCGGTCACACTTTCGCACGATGAGTGCCGCGACCGTAGCGCGAGAGGCCGTTTCCTGTACGGGATTCAATTTGCAAGTTGAAAAACGCAAACGAATGTTCTAGTTCAAGAAGTTTTGAATTTTTACAGTATAGTCCTATGCGGCCAGGCAGCTAGGACATCGGATGCTCTTGGCAAATTTGCATATATTCCATCAACAATTTTGATTTTGTTGCTACTCTTCCCCTTAGCATTAATTATTCTTGTATTATTAAAAAAAATATGTTAGCAGAGTAGCACAGTGTTGTAAAGCCACAATGTGGCTGGAGCCTCGTTTGTTGTGTTTGTTGCATTTTTTTCACATTTTCTGTAAGTGAATTTGAAAGTCGGTGCATTTACATGCAAATAATACCCATCAGGTAATGCATGAATGAGTGTTTAGGAATAGTTCACGCACACTTAAAAGCATCCTTGTTCACTCACCCCGCACCGCTGCCATCATCCTCCAAGCAAATATTAATCCAAAAATCTCGGAAGCATTGCGTGTAAAATAAAACGCCTTGAGTAGCGTCGAGTCTAGTGCTGAACTCAGTTAAAATGGAAACCAGCCAGGCTTCATCAGTCGATGCCATGAAATTTCTAGCCACACTTCCAATGCAATGTATGACTACTTAAAATGTCAATTTCCCATTTCTGGGCAACCTGGACTAACGATCGATCAATATAGCAATCGAAGTGGATTTAAATATACCAGGGCAAGGACAACCTTCCCCCTGAATCATTTGACGAGCGATTCCTGATTAACATTGCCTTCGTCTCCAAATTTAGCTTACAATATAATGGGATATCGCCATCGGTGCCACCTATAGAGATACCATCAACTCCAGGAGTCAAACTATTGCGTAAATTCAAGGCCTCTAGACCTTTTCCCATTTACAACTGGTGGGAACACATCGTAGTGCATATGTCCATCTGGGATCCGGTTGGAGAATCTTGGGAAGCCTATGATGCTGGAGAGATCAGAATTATCCTAGAGGAGAAAAAGTTTTCGCTATCACGATATTATGATTTTAGAGAAAACCATAAGCATGGTGTTTTTAAAAGACGCGACCATATTGCTCTCGCGACTTTGAGATGGAAAACCACTGCTCGAGCCAAACTCAAGGCTTTCGTAGAACGATTTGAGGTTTCCTCGCAGATAGGAAAGAGGAGTCAAAGAATCATAGATAGGTATAAAACGGTGTTTTACTTCAGATTACCAAATGAAGGAATCCTCACGCGAGTAAGATCAGAGAGTATCCCAGACGAAATTTGGGGTGATGCCAGCGAAGCTTTCGAAGCGCTGGTCAATGTTCAAGAGAAAATTGAAAAGGCATCTCAATTTTCGGGTCCAACGTGGATTAGGCTGGAATCAAAGTCTGCGGTTGTCGCCAAGAACCGAGCCTTTAGCTGTCTTCTAGGTTCTAATAGTCGGTACCATTTGTTGGGACAGCTCGAGCTACCTTGCGGTGGTAATTTCCCATTTCTCTCAGATCCAAGTTTGTATCAATCGGAGGAATCTCAAGAGGATCCAGACGGGACATTAGAACACTCGTCTGAAGTTTTCGAATCTACTAGCGTCGAGCATAATAATATTGTCAACATAGGAGAGGTATACCCTCAAAACATTCCAAAAGAGGAAGACTTGGCCGGCGCGAATGAGGATTTCGAGGTGAGCGGACCACCCCTTAAAAGCAGCTTTCTAAACCAATTAACACATATACCCCACCGCTTAGGAGACAAAACTTGATTCTAGTCTCGAAAAAGAGCTACAGAGTGAGGAGGAGGTAACTATACGAGCCCGATTAAAAGATATCGAACGAGAGCTTGAGTTGTTGCGAGAGAAAGAAACTTTGATGAAAAAACTAGAGAATATCAAACAGTCTCGAGCGAAAGAAAGCAGAGGCCAAAAGGCTGCGTAGAGCCTCCTTGATTAGACAAGCCATCTTCTAAGATTTTCTTTGATTGATTGTTTTGTTCTCGTTACTTATCGTGTGCTATCTTGATTACGGTTTATTCTTGCCTCCGCTTCAATATCCCTATGACAATAAACTCCTTATCGAAAACCCGAATGATAATTCCATGCACTGTCTTTTTATTAGTACCGGTAAAAAGTAAACAGATTGTAGCAATAAATTTTACACAGCTCGCACACACCCACGTATGCCAACGATGGCAATTCGACTAAGAAGAACCAGGATACAGATGTATCTTTAGCTTTGTAGCTGACCTCCAAACCTTTAGCCTCTTCATCAAACACTTGATTTGATGCTGGAGAGTCTAGTTATGTTTGCACATCAGTAGAACGGTTACAGCAGTATTAGTTAGTGTTAGGCTAAGCAGGCAAAAGATGGATATTATATACGTCCGGAGGATCATATAAGAAGGGATACCTGACAGTTAGCCCTAACCATAGTAGTAAATCTAATCAATAACCTTAATCACCATGCACCTACCCACTCAATAATCTCTACCATCCACGACCCATATTAACATTGAGAATCGGCACAATACGGTAACATCAAGTGCGTAATCACATCTTTCACCACTGGAGGTGATTAAACCTCTAGAACCGTTTATGATAAAGATCCTTCCATCTTTCAATCATTTATATTAACATTTGATTTCCAATTTAGACCTATAAAACTTTAGTAGAAAACTACAAATATATTACAATCGGCAACGCTACTTAAATCTGCTAAGGACTTCAAATCAACAATGTCACGGCTCCTTCACCTACCAAACGCAAACCCTAGCTCGCAAACCTTATCAGGGAACCAGCTACAATGGCAATGGTTACGCCACAAAAGCCGTTTGCACCAATTAGATATGCTACACCAATTAAAAAAATTACAACAATTACACCAGACGTAGCAAGGGCAAAAGCAACAATCAAGACGTCGCGGAACAACGACAGTAGCGACTGCCCGACATATTATTATGTTTATTACTAGGGCCTTTACCACAATCATTACTTCAGTTTAGAGGTGGCTAGCGCCGCTGTGTTTCTTGCATAATTGCGATTATTATTGCAATAGCTTTATTATAATGATTCATTTTTTCATAGCATTCCTATGTTTGCATACGAGTAGTCTCGAAACCATTCTTACGCTGGAGGAAGGTTCCGAGACTAGCGTAATAGCACCACAGCACAAACCACAGTAAATTCATTGATAACAAATAAAAATCCAGTACCACTTCAATCTCGCCCTCCTTCACCCTTCCATCCAGCCACCATACCAGTTATAACTACCCATCAGAAACCACTCGCAATCGATCTTAGGTCGGCATTCATACTGTTGTGATTAAGTGCTAAAATATTTTGTTAACTTACATAAACATTGGTATTTTCAAGATATCACATGGTAACTTACCAAGCGAGACCGCACCAGAGGACACATTCTCCTCCACATCCAAGACTGCAGATGGTGCAGCAGGTCTTGCCGTTGACACACTGACCGCAACCGCATTCGCCAGTTCGTTTTTCGAGATCGAGGCTACGCTCACTAATAGCGTCGCGAACCTCGATACCCTTCAGGTCTCTAGGGACCTCTTTGGGAATGGCGGCATCAAGAACAGGTGTAGCAATGATGCCCGCGACGAGGGCAAAGACAGATATGATAATAGAGGTCTTCATAATGGAATATTTTCAAGAGACCGCGACTTGTGGAGTCAAAGAGTTATATAAGTTTGGATGATGTTGGCTTTGATAGTGAAGAACTTTAAGCTAGTGATGAGGATGATGCTATTTGAGCTTGTCATGGCGACTCTCATCCTCTTTATACTTTTCTGGACGCACTTTCAACTGCAGTTCTCAGCTGAGGTCCGCTCTAACAGCGTCCGAGGATGAGATTACTTCTCTATGACGCCTCGCACGTAAGAAAACAACTTTCTTTCTAAAAATGACCCTGTGATCTTCAGAAAGACAGAGATCTATCGGGCTCCTCCGTGCCATATGCAATCAAGATTAATCATAATGATATTGATATCTGCACTTGTGGTATTGTTTGTATTGTCGGGATATTGCCAAAGCATGTGGTCAGTTTGTGACTGTCTACGAACCAAATTCATTGGCTCCAAATGCAGCGCACAGATACTCAGCACCAAGATATCAAGTTTCAAACGAACCTGGATTTTATATCATTAACCGGTACTATGCGTATATACGTAGTATGGTAAGTTCCACGGGACAGAATCGATCAAGTCTGGCGAGCTCGGGCCCTATCCTCCCCACGAGACGGCAGTTCAACACACGCCAATTGGTGGGTTCATACGGCCCGAGCGGGCCTCAAAATTTTATTTAACCTTATATTAACTTCTTCTATCTCGCGGGCCTCAAACATATATTTCAACCTTGTTGGGGGGCCTAAAGGATCTTGAGATCGCTCGATCGTGGGGTTGTTATTGGTCCTAGCAGGCCCCAAACAATAAGGCAATCGAATGTTGAAGTAGTCCCGGATCCCTGCTTCGCCTTATGCGGACGTCAGACATTGAGAAATCGGGATAAAAGGTGGGCGAGAAGCGTATTAGAAGGATGGGAATTCAGATCTCAATGTTGCTAAATTACCAGGTCTGCCCTTGTGATTCCACGGAATAACGTTATAAGGTTTATATGTTCCTAGGGCCAGCTAAATGGAGCTCATATATCCTTTTTCAGGGATACCTCACGAGATCTTGCGCTAGCATCCACGGCAATATGCGAGCAGGGATTTGGGGAATTCTTGTTCAACTGCTTAGGTTCCAGCGGTTGGTATTTATTAAATCATAGAATCCCATGTTAATGAAGAACTAGTCCTGCACGGTTGTATATGGATGATATTGACTAGTGCTATTTTCGAATGCCTCCTAATAACTAATTTCTATTTGCAATATTAATACCTCTTAACAAGTATAGGCCTTTAGGTGGCCGTCGACATATGATTGGTATTATTAAATTCGTGCACTTTGCAAGCCGCATCACTGCACAGAGCCTGTTCATACAGCCCTTGCCGATTATTTGTCAGTTAACAGACCAGTTGGGTTTGAGCCAGAAAGACCAGAACTTTCCAGTGATATCGGTAAGCTGGATAATCTTCACCACCCGCAGGTTAGGTGCCCTAGCGAATAGGATCAGACCAGGGTATACAGCTACATGCCCCAGTGGCTAATAAGACCACGGCTCCATTTGAAGTTATCGCATGGGGGTCACTACGAGCCGGATAACTCCCTTTGGGTCATAGGTTTTGGCACCAACTGCACCAGGCGATTACACCCTCAGCATTAGCCTATGAGATTCCAATTTTGTCATCCTTTGGGAGTGGTATTTATGACTATACTACTCATGTACCCCACTACATGAGGAATGGCAGCATATACACGAACTTTTATCACCAAATCATTCATTCATCGCAAGGGTTTCGCGGAATTGGTTCGATCCCTGCTTCCTTAGCTTACGCTCCTTAGTCTCTCCCTAATAGCCTACTTAGCATCCAGTTTAACTCAAGGAAACTCGGACCACAGATACTTCAGCACTACACAAAGGAATCCGTTCGATCCAGTAAAGTTTTGTCGGTTAGGTGAAGCAATAGCCACCACCGGGCACCAGGGGAATGATGCACTGAAGCAACACCCTCTAGACTCCACTCTACCTTCACTTACCTTCAATCCAGAGTGCACCATCCGTTTCTGTTTCCTATTTCCTCTATACTTCCACTTTTGTTTCGTAGCGCATACCTCGGATTAGGTCGTCACGTAGGGTCGTAACAGTTTACTTAGCATCATCCGCTTCATACGTGTTCAGTCACGGCAGCCAATGTGGCTCTGAGCAACGTGAACTAGGCCAGAGCTTTATAAGAACCCGTCTCCAATTGAAGTTATCTCATGGGGCCACGCTGTTTTCCCGTAAACTTTTGATTGCATCCGACGGCTCGCCAGAGGCGGCCACATATCTCAGAGACTGTAAAAAGGACGTACCAGTCATACGCTCAGGTATCAACTGCCCACACGTGCAGAATAACCTTTGACTCACAATGACCGTTGCGATTAAATCACTACCAGTGGTGGGTTAGATCGAGAACTAAAGGACGCACCCCTTATAAAGGAGCCGCTTCGCTTCCGCTAGCGTATTGTCGAAAATTGTCCGGTGTTTACTCAAGCTCCACGAACGGGCGGTACTAATCCTTCGCTCCTATAGCACCAGGACGCAGCATGAGTTCCCTGCGTCAGTTACACTGGTGGGGCTCTGCTAGACATTCTAACAGGTTCAGCTTTACACAAACCGGGTCTACCACGCCGGGTGACGCTCCGGAATAAACCTACTACCCTAGAGTAAACTAACTCTACTACCCTTTCGGGCTTCTTTCGACTATATCTTAAGGGAAAATACGTATCCACTCCGTCAGTTAACACCGAGAGACTGGTCCAACGGACCCCGTAAAGCCGGCGACTATCTATGTCCCAAGTGTTTGACGTTCTTCCCTAATGGCCGTTTAGTCTGTGAACTGCATCCGACGGACTCCACGAGTCTCCCATTACGGACTTGGCTGCCGATTATCACCTCCCACTTTCGTGGATCACCATATCTTGACCGAAGCTATTGTTTAGGGTTAAGCAACCTCGAGAGGCAACCACTACAACGCTAGCAGACTTATCCCCAATTACAGGTTAGGTCAAGACCCCCATCGTCGATGGTGTCACTAAGCATTTTTACCATCCGAGCCCTATTACGGACTCTGCTGCATCCCCGTTTTCACGCGGACCGCGGTAGCTTCGTGAAGCGAACTTCCGGCAATTTGGCCATCTAGAGCAAGAGTTCGAAAAACCCAGACGAAAGTCCGGGAAGCAAGTCGTGTAGGGCTCTGATTAAGGTCGTGACTCCTCTTTTTCGTTCCAGGGCGGCGGTACATCAGCCCCTTCACTAACATTATACCTCTTTAGAGAGGCGCCCATGCTTAGGTCCCGTAGGTCTACACTGGCCATCGTGGCTACCACTGCTATTATAATCTACTCTCACTATTCAATCTCAAGCGGGGACCTCAACCCCTTGAAGTATACATGCGTTTATCAGTGACATCTAACTAGGCTCACAACACAAACCTTCTCAAATCACCTGTTGCAATTTTGAGACAACGCAAAACCCTAAATTTCACGGATACGGAAATTTTTCAACGGCTACAAGCTACAGGCCATGGTCGGGCCATGATATCCGTTATCTTGAACTTCCTTCTAGAATCAATACGAGGGCAGACCTCCCAGAAACTAAACATTCGAAGCGGATTTTGTAAATGGATAAACGAGTGATTTTGAAAAGGCGATATTGATTCCGGCTCGCCGGTGAACCGACCTACTATTTTCTTTTGGGCAAGAAAGAAATACCTGACTCGGTTCTCGCCGTCCCTGAGGAACCTGCGCTTAGCGGGTCAAGCGCTATTTCGGTACCAAGATGCCCAAGAACTTGGTTTCTGGAGCCCGACCTCTTATTATGGGTACATAACGACGTTCCTGGCAAAACCACGAGAGGTCGCATGGCGCTAGCGTGGAGCTTTGTTTCGGAAACACAAAACTCGCCTACCAAAAAGAGAGAAATATTGAAATGCTCGCAATTTTGGGGAAGGCGACCTGCAAAACGGCCAATTTTCTCCAGTATTGCGCCCAATCGGGGTCAATTCGGCCAGTAGTTTCATCTCAATGAACTGCGTATACAACTTCTTCAAGAGCACCTCTGATGTCTCAATATACCCTTGGCATGCGTATTCACCTACGCTTTTTTGCAGGCTCATCAAATACTCTCTAACCCAACTCAGGGTTGTCAGAGACTTATTCCATCAGTCTTGATTCTAGAAATCTTCCCAGAATGATGGTCTTAGCCATGCTTGGTGTTTACTATGGGAAACTAGTGGCCAAGTAAGAGATTGAACGCCAGGGTCGTTCCTAAATTTTTCTTCATCGGCGAAGTCGATACCTCTACCAAGATTAACGCCCCAGTGAGCCTTCTCCCTTTCGTCTTTTCAGCATCCGCTCAAGCTAAAGAAGAAGGAAGGTAGTAGATGACATGCGCATAGCCTCGATATTCTTTTTATATAGCGTTGGTTTTGTTACCTCTCTTCGAGGCTATTTTTTCTTCGAAACACTTCATCCTCGATATCCTGCTCATTCTCCAGTTTTTTGCGAGAATAAGCTTTTTGCGTGAGTGAGCACTCACGATCGCAACCCTTCCCTTTATTCTCCTTCTCTTCAAATCGCGTACTTGCAATGTCGAAGCAAGACTACGTCGATACCGAGGCCAAGTCCTCCCCGCCTTCGTCCTCGTCCGGCGAAATAGTCGTCGAGGACTGCACATCCTATAATGAGCCCACTGGTTTCTGGACGAGGATGGGATGTACCCCAGAGTCGTTCAAGCCTCGCACAATGACAGACAAGCATAATCAACTGAATCGGTCGTTGAGTACTAGACATATGAATATGATTGCCATCGGTAGGTGTAGATCCTGACATTCCGTGAACCGGAAAACGAAAGCTAACTTATATCTCAGGTGGATCTATCGGCGCAGGTCTCTTTGTCGGATCCGGCGGTGCGTTGGCGACCGGCGGTCCTGCGGCTTTGATTATTGACTTTTTGATCATGGGGGTCATGATTTTCAACGTCGTCTATGCTCTCGGTGAACTCGCTATAATGTACCCTGTTTCTGGTGGGTTTTACACTTATTCCAGTCGGTTTATGGATCCGTCTTGGGGTTTCGCTATGGGGTGAGTAGTCTTTCAGAATCGCTGAAGGCAATAGCTAACGTTCGTAGGTGGTGCTATTTTGCTCAATGGGCAACGACACTTCCGTTCGAAATCATCGTCGCCTCGGAGTGCATCAAATTTTGGCGTGACGACCTCAATCCCGCTATCTGGTACACCATGTTTCTAGTCGCTATCGTTCTCGTCAACGTCTTTGGTGTTCTAGGGTACGGTGAAGAGGAATTCTGGAGCAGCTTGCTCAAGCTGTCCGCCGTTGTCAGCTTTCTCTTTGCAGGGTTCGTTTTCGTTCTTGGAGGGGGCCCGGCAAGCGGTCAGTATAACGAGTACTGGGGAGCCAGACTGTGGCACGATCCAGGTGCGTTCCGGAACGGATTCCGTGGCTTCTGTGGTGTGTTCGTCACAGCAGCTTTCTCCTTTGCTGGGACAGAATTAGTAGGACTTGCTGCTGCGGAATCGAAGACGCCTCTCAAATCTCTACCATCTGCTGTGAAACAGGTCTTTTGGCGTATTACACTATTTTACGTTCTTTCCCTTCTTTTCATGGGCCTCTTGATTCCTTCAAACGACCCCCAACTCTTCGGCTCCGGAAATTTCATCGATACTACCGCTTCTCCCATGGTACTTGTCGCCAAGCGGGCTGGCATTCCGGGATACGCTTCTTTCCTCAACGTCGTCATTCTCGTCTCTGTCATCTCCATCGGTAACTCTGGTGTATTCGGGGCTTCTCGAACGCTTTGCGCTCTAGCGGAGCAGGGATATGCACCGAAGCTCTTCACCTATGTTGACCGCGCCGGCCGACCACTCCCAGCAACTGTATTGATAATTGCCATGGGTGGCCTCGCCTACATTGGTCTCACCCCACAGGGAACCCAAATCTTCGACTGGCTTCTAGCCTTATCCGGACTGTCCGCTCTCTTCACGTGGGGATCGATTTGTATTTGCCATATCCGATTCCGTGCCGCGTGGAAACTTCAAGGTCGATCTCTCGACGATATCCCATTCAAGGCTTTCGCAGGCGTCTTTGGTTCTTGGGTCGGTCTCATCATCAACGTTCTCGTATTGATTGCCCAGTTTTATGTCGCCGTGTATCCACCGGGCAAGGACGGATTTAACACCGCAGAGGGTTTCTTCAAGCAATTTTTGGCCTTCTTCATGACCCTCGTGTTCTGGATTATCGGATACGTTTGGAAGCGGGAGGGATGGATAAGCCTCGACAAGATTGATCTCGACGCTGGCCGTAGAGAAATCGACTGGGAAGCCCACAACCTCGAGATGGCAAGGAGAAAGAACTCGCCGCTCTGGAAGCGGATAGGTTACATGTTTGCTTGATCAATTGAGCCGAGAGTTTTGTTTTTCTTCGTTTATCTTTAATTAGTTTTGTTTCGATGCTTCAGCTGCGATTTGATGCCAGCTATTTGATTAATCATGTTTTTGTTTTTGTTATGAGACTTTTATAGCGTGTTGAGTGTGAAATTTTGGCGGGCGATATGTATACCACTATACTGTACTGCAGAATTGCGATTTACCACCAGTCATATTAATAATGCTTCGTATAAATTCGACTTTCTCACCCTGATACCAAGGTTCATGAGATGTTTGATGTCAGAAAGTAGCGTCCCCACAGTGCCCGTTTAACTGCTGACTCGCATAGTTCGAGGTGTGGGAGCGGACTAATGTTAGGCAGCGGTTCCATGCGTTGCCTCGTCTAGCCTTGTTGTCTTCTGAAAATCACCCTCAAGTTATCCCGGCCTCTTGCCTTAGACCGAGTTCGGGACCCTTGTGGCAACCTCTCAGCAACCTGCATGCCAGAGGGCATGTGTGGAGTTGAATACGAATTCAAGAGGGATCCCAGCCCTTCGGGGTTTGCTTGGCGGCCCTTAAGATCGGATGGGTGATCAACCGGTTGCCTCGCCGAGGCCAAAGAAGGAATGTGCGAAGGATGCGCAAAGGCACACTTGCAGGTGTGCGATAAAGCTTTTCTGCGGCTTTCGAGATGCAAGAAATCCATCGATGGATACTCCGCCTTTTCGTTTTCTGTGCAAGTTGACAAATCTTGGAGACTCATCTTGGCTCGAAAGTCTGCATCTCGACAAGGCAACAATAGTCGAGGTGCTCCGTCAGAACGAGGCCTTGCTGGCATCCGTATTACATATGTCTTTGATCCTGCACTTTTGGTTACAAAACCCCAGTAAAAACAATTAGATGTGATTGTGATTACGAGAGCATGAATGACATGGTCAAATCGATATTTTGCAAAAATTAAGGTTGAATTGGCTTCGAAGATTCTTCTAAATAGAGCTAGCGTTTCAAATCTTTAACGTCTCGTGAGGAAATCATGAATAGACTAGAAGTTATCGATATCTCGCCTTCGACGGTATCTTTGCCTCCCGACTCACCTAGATCGGTTGGTTCGGATCCAGGTTGCTGCGGCTGAATCTTTGAGACATCCCGGAAGTTCTGCTTGGTTGTCAACAAACGCTGATAATCGTGGGATTTGGCCGCCTTTCATTTGATCCCTCGAATTCGGGTTCGACGGACCTGATTGTTTTTTCGATCGAGAAAAGTCCTTGGCGCCTGCCAGACTGTTATCTGCGCCTCCTATCCTTCTAGATTTCCCTTCCTCTTCTCGACCGAAAAAAGCCGCTTGAAAGAATCGGGTTCGCAGTGGGAATAATATGAGAAAGCGCTGCTGCAGGTGTCGGAAGAAGACCCACTCATCGCCAAGATTCCTTTGCCAATTTCGTTTGCAGGATCACGCAGACCACCATGTTTATAGCAGTAGCGCCGTGTCTCGTCCGTTCAGCCCGTTCTCAGGGGACTAGCACCAAGTTGGCCACGGGTATTTCTAATTCATGTCTCCACGGTCCGACAAAGCAGAAAAAAAGTGTGTAGGCAATGGTGCAGCAGCCCCACCGCACGAAGCCGTGCAGGAGTTCAGCCTGCGGCTCTTGGGTAGATTGCCCCTAGCCCGACTGGCAGCCGCTGGTAATCAAACTTGGGTACTTTTGGGTCTCCCGTTAGGTTTTGTTTCCTTCTCCTTAAAGAACTGGTGCCTCCCACTCTTTTTGGTTTCTTGAATCTATTTCCTTCTCCGCGAGGCTTCAACTAGCACTTCGGATCTTGATTGGACTCAGGGCGGATCGATTGCGATTTCAAGCAGGTGGAATACAAATCAACAAACATGAGGATCTCGACGGTTTTATCGACAGCGTCGCTGTGTTTGGCGACGGCGGAGGGCCTCCAGTTTAAAATGTACACTGGGATGAGCTTCGGCTTGGAGAATGTTCGGGAGGGTCTTTCGAAGAGAGCGTCAACAATCAGCACGACCTTTCAATACGCTGTAAGGACGATTGCGGCACAGTTTACATGGACCCGCGGCTAATGATTCGATAACAGGCTCCTCAATTTTCATACTATGTCGACATCTTAGTCGGTAAGCTTTCGCCCTCCGCGAGACGAAGAAAGATGCTTGTGGTTTTGTGTGTTGGATGTGTAACGCCAACCGACAGGAATACCTGCCCTG
The DNA here is from genome assembly GCA_036971675.1 of Orbilia ellipsospora. Lineage (NCBI taxonomy): Eukaryota > Fungi > Ascomycota > Orbiliomycetes > Orbiliales > Orbiliaceae > Orbilia > Orbilia ellipsospora. Next base: position 1,952,193 of record JAVHJO010000003.1, read on the forward strand.
GGCTTGGGTCCACGGTTGGTATTTCTAATTCATGCCGATATCGATAAGATTTTATGCGTTTTATCGATACGCGCTTTGTTGCATGAATTTTTGTCGTTGGCGAAACATGCGATTCGCACTTTGTGTTTTTTTTTTCGCTCTCCCTATTTTTCTGTATTTATGCATTGGGTCGCGGTAGACTAACAAAACGCCTCGTTCCATAGGTTCCGCTCACGAGTTTCTCCAACTAAGATTGAGCTCGGATCCATTTACTTGGTTCCCTGGCCCTCTTCCAACAAAGAACTACTGTAATGGTGCTACGGAGCAAAACTTCAATCTCTGCATCCAGTCAAACTTTTCTGGAACCTGTAAGTCTATTATCATTAAAGTGAATTCAGATCTGTATATTTTCTAACATCTCGAAAGTCGATCCATCTGGCTCAACTACATTCAAAAACCTTACCAGTCCCCTCAACTTGACTTCCTCGAGCGCGAGCTACTTCGTACTGGGATACTATGGACAAGATACTCTTCAAATTGGGCAAACCGAGATCACCAATGTACCTATCGGAATTGCCACAAACTACACAAGAACACCTCAGTTGGGATTGGGCATCGGAGGTTCTGGCTCGACAGAGACTACTCTCCTCGCCGTGATGATGAACCAAAAGATCATCAATGTTCTCGCTTATGGCCTATATCTTAACGACTTCGGTATGTCAAATCTTAAAACCAAGTTGGAAATATTTAAATATGATTCTAACAAGCAAACAGACACCAACAGCAGTGAATTGACCATTGGTGCTATCGATACCGCAAAATACGACGGAAATCTCATTACTTTCGAGTCCACCGCGACAACCACCGTCCAACTCAACACCTTTGAATACGACTCTGCAACCGGTGGATCGCCTATAACGCTCGCTCGAAGCTGGAATGCGAATGTTGAATTCAGTACTGGGTATGCGCTTCTCCAATGTTTTAGAGTTGAATATTGAATCCTTAAGAATTCAAAACTAATTGGAAATATATAGTCTCCTCTACTTCCCCAACGGACCCTTGGAAGCAATTACTGCAGATGTCGGTGCTTACTACGACTCGACTTACGGTGGATACCTCACCGACTGTAGCTACAGATACAGCAACAAGACCTTGATCTTCAACTTCGAGGGAATGACTATTACCGTTCCAGCTACCCAATGGATTATCCCAGCCATCACAGTTTCCGGTTATCAGACGACCCTCAGAAACTCCAAGACCCTTGCTTGCATCGTCTTAGTCGACTCTATGGACAACTACAGTCTTGCCACAAAGGCTGGATACACCGCTGTCCTTGGTATGCCATTCGTCAGAGCCACCTATATGGTCTATGACTTCACCAACCAGCAAACTAGCTTTGCTCAAGCTAAACTCAATGTTACTGGGTCCTCTCTTCAGAGCTTGGGTACTGATGGTGTCGCTCCATTTGCTACTGTTGTTCCATCCACCAGCATTGACCCATACAATATTTCCCCAACCTCTTCTCCAACCGGCTCCGTCACTGGAGTCGGAAATGGCGGACAGTCCACCAATGGAGCTGATAACGGTGGCGGCGGCAGCAAGACCCCAACCGGTGCTATCGTTGGAGGTGTTGTTGGCGGTATCGCAGTTATTGCAGCTGCTATCGGTGTCTTCTTTTTCTTACGCAAGCGTCAGAAGAAACAGGTCCCTACTGAAGCACCTCCACCACAACCTCCAATGGATCAGACTCAGCAACCACCCGGCCCACCATACGCAGGATACGACCAAAACCAGCAATATAACCAAGGATATAACTACAACCAAGGCGGTTACACCGAACAATACGGCCAAGCTCCTAATCTACCTAATAAGGGATACGCACCACCAAACTCTCCTCCTCCTCAAGGATATGTTCCTCCACACAGCCCAATGAGCGAGATGGCCGCCGGTCCTATGGATGACAGAAGACAATCCGGCGTAGTTAGCCCGATGGATCCAAGCAGACATCAAAGCATAGCAGGTGTTTCGGAGCTGCCGTCTCCTAGAGAACAAAACATGCCCGTCGAGCTTCCAGGTCACCAGTGAAAGCACCAAGAATAAAAAAATAAAGACCTGCCGATTTTATCAACTATCTACATTCTATACTTATGTTCAATGTTCATTTCCACCTTATGGCATAAACATATCATTTCGTCTTTTTCTCCGCTCGATGCATTTCGCACGTTTTGACCGGCATTTGAAGCAATCCCAATTCCGCCTTGCTAACTTTAAAGACAATCCTTATAATTATACCAATCTGGGTTCTTTTCCATCCTTCAAAATGCAATTTTTTGAAGTGAGTTTTGCACATGGGATTCCCTGGCATCTTTCATGTATATTTCCTTCTACTTTTTTCCACTTCATATCCAGAAAGCTCTATTTTTCTTTGAAGTATCTTTCACGGTTTCATAACAACTTTACTGATTTTAGTAGCGGGCAAAGCGTCATTTTTTATTAAAGTCTGAGCAATTTCTTTTTTATTCCTTTTATGTACGTAATGTTTGAGTAGGCTAAAGATAAAATTATATGAACTTTTTTTTTCGGATGATTTTAGAATTCTTCATTCTTATTTGATGATTTAATAATTTTAAATATTGATCCCTTGGGATTTTATTGCAAAATCCTTGATGAATCTCACGAGGAAATTATAAAATCCTTGGCTAGCAAACTTGGCTGAAATGTCAGAGCGTCGAAAAATGTATATCAAAACCTTTACAATATGTATTTTGATAAATCGTACGAATACGTATGCTCAGCTAAACTCGGAAAGTCGACGCGAAGGCAATCTACCGATCATGTAGATGTTGCGATACCGTTGCGGCAAGATCCGGAATCCTATTATATATTTGGTTAGCGGGGAGATCAGATCTCCATGGCTGGGGGAAATGCAAGTTGTACATACATTAGCATCAATGATAACATGATACCCAATAATTCCTTCACACCAAAATGCAGACCAACCAGAGCAGCCGTCGCCAAGTCATAATCGAAAGCTTGTACGGCTGAGAGAAAGAGTTTTTCATATGCAAAGAATGAGGTTTGCAGCACGCCTTCCAAGAAGAGGAGAAAGGCGCAAAGTGTCAAGTATCGATTCTTCGGTGATCGCACTGCGATATGTTTCACCGATATCGATTCCATCAACTGCTTCTCTGATCCTGACATCTTTTCTGATACATTCGGCGCGTCCTCGCAAGTGACCATAATCGTGATTTGTTCTTCCTGTCCGGTAAGCCGACAAGTGTAGATTTCTCGCAAGATATCACACGCGATAGCGGTGTGAAGGATACACCAAGTTGCCTCCGCGACCGCATTCCCCATCCAAGTACCCGCAAAAGCAGCTTGCTGAATCAGTAAGGCGACTGACTTCCAGTCGAACCAAGGTCTTTTGCTATCCGCTTCATCGTCACGTCTTAGCCATCTCCAAATAGGCCGAGGGTACGACTTCCCTCGCATCCCTACGGTATATATTAAGATAGCTTGCGCAATAAGCGTCTGAGAAGCCATCCAGAGGGCTTTTTCCACTGCAACCTCAACCTCCCAGCGTATGAGAAACTGTAGGAAATGTTGCGACAGACACCATTGTGAGATTGCGTGTAGTAGAAGCCTTTGCCTTTTTCTCCTTTGAGATTCGGGATTCCGTTCTCCACGACGAACGCTTATGATTTTATCGATAACCGCGAATATAGCTACGGCATAGGCGATGTAGTAGTAACTGTCGTATAGGAATCCGAATACTGAAAATAGGGCTCTTATGGTCTCAAAACCATGGCTTTGTAAAGACTCAGGTGTTAGGGATAAAGGGGAATATGTGAACCAAGCCGTAATAGCTAAGATTCCAGGGTGCATATCCTGGAGAAGGTGAATACTGGAATCGTCGTGAACACTCATTTTCGTGGTTATGAAGGTGTTTAGATTTTGTTTGATTTCAGTAATATGTTTAAACAACAACTCAATTTCTGCGACATATGTTTAAATAAAAGGTTCCCAACATCATGACTAACTGAGGTGGTCAAAGGAATGTTCCGTTAAGCTGCAATTTCACGGGCTTAAGAATAGTCAATAATAATGCATATGATTTCATTGTTGATACCCAATATAGAAGTACCAATACTGGGGCGGGGTTATTCCCCCAACGTGATTTTCCCGACAATTTATGCGATCCACGTTACCTTCCTTTTAAGTCCAAACAATGTCTACGGCTGAGACCTCTCTTGAACACAGCACTTAGGTTGATCGTGATATAGGCCATCTAACAACGCAAGCCACAAACATCACCAGGTATATTATCTGGCGTGGTATTTTTCTGTATTCAACGCAAAATGTCGATATGGAATATTCTCAAAGCACCTCAAGAAGAAGGCTGCGAAACGGGGCCGACTCGCAGGCATGGAATGAAGATGTAAAACAGGAATAATATATTCTATTGATATCGATAACGCACGTTGCTTGTTGTTATGCTCAACCGACAATATGACCCGAGTGCCGCCAATGCCGAATTGGATATCAACATTGACGGCTCTAGCGATAACGAGTGATGCATTTCTTTCTGTTGTCCTGGCCTCTACCATTCCATTTTATATGGTAGTCAAACTCCCTGTCTATCTCTCGATACCACCCTATACCCCTCTGTGGCATGATACGCAAATACCCAGTTTTATAGGTTCGTGAATACCCACGTGCCGAATCAAAATTGTAACCGAACAGAATATACGTATGACTATAAATCTCGAGCTATTAACATTTTGGCATTGATTTTCACTTTCCTAAACCATAGTCGTCCCAAAACTCGGCAAGGCATACCCCGCCGGCACCCAGAACAAATACTTCTTCCTAAAACCGCTCCACAGCATCGACGCTCAAACCCTTGAACAATCGAAATTCTGGTATGACACTTCGAATAGAAAGGTCTACTCCGAAACAACCACCTCAAATGCTCCAGGATCCGGTGGAATGGACATTAGCATTGGATTGACAACATCTATCGAAGAAGACTTCCTTCAGAACAGTGGAGCAGAAATATTAGACTTGTCGAGCTCTCTTGGTGCCGGGATTATCCCACCTCAGGCAAACCTAAATGCCGAAAACCTACAGATGATAAATGCTATCGTGAGTGCCAAGTCTGGGGCAGAGCTGCCATCTGCCATGATCGACCTTACTACGAATATGGTTACCCAACGATGGGAGGTATTCGGTGACGGGGATGTGCCCACTGGAGAGATGGCAGGGCTGCTCACAGCTGCCAATTTGGAAGCGGATGGAGAAGAGATGCAGGATATCTACGGTGGGAACATAGCCTTGGAGTGGAAGATGTTCCAGGGCATGGCAGCGGCAGAAGTAATCAATCAGCTATGGTTATGGCGTTAGTATTCATTTGCCACAGACACTTTTCCACAGGATCAGTAGTAACGATGTATACAAAAACAGGTTGCAACCTCCCACTGAGTGTTGACATGCGGAGCAGGTTCCCAGATATGGATGCCGCTGCAGCTGCAGAATACTTCAAAGGACTGGATTATCTACTGCTTGTGAGAACGAAATTCGAAGATGAAGAGAACCAAACTCCCGAGAACCATCAATCTTGGGATTTTGATGATATGAAATGTTTTAGGATACAGCCCTGGGCTCGGGTTTTAGCTGTACCTTGTAAGTTTTCTATTCCTTCGTCGGGTCGAGTCTTCCATCTCACGTCAGCTGGGGAGGAATCCTGTGGGATTAACTGACAGAGAATATAATAGTGAGAGAGGTGGATAATAATCTTGAAGAAATTCAGCAAGGAATTTACCACCCGGAATTGGCGGGTAGGTCACTACAGATTTTAGATGGGGGTGATTTATTCGAGGAAAAGTCAGAGCTCTGATGATGGGGATGATGAAGGCGACTGGACATTATCACCAGGACACAAGGGAGGCGTTGGATCTCTAGACACAGCTTACAAATACTGAAATTACTAGATAGAAGCCAAGGAATTCAACATAATCAATTAAGCCTCGGCTATGTGTTTGCACCGAAGATCAGAATTGAAGGGACCAGTCTAAATTTAGCATGAAGTCTCTAAAATCTATTCTATCTATTCTAGCTATCTGGTTCTATTTCGAATATTTCTGCGATCTACTGAAACACGACCGGAATGTATCCTGAACACCAAGTTTATATGACGCCAATGAATTCAAAATGGCATTTCCATGTCTTCAACTGACTCCTCTTCTTTGGCTGTTTTCGTGGTTGATGTACCGGTTCCGTTGATGCTATCCCGAACAAAGACCCCTACAGCATCAAGCCATTGTTTCTTCACAACAACATAGTGACCCCCTGAACAGACAGACCGAGTCAGTACTGAAAAACTTGAAACTAAAAATATGCAGCCCAACATTTTCAATCACGTTCGTTCTGTTACATACCTGGATGCCATAGCACTCTATTCCCTTCGCAAACCTCCACAAGACCTTTCATCAACTTTTCGTCAACCACGGTATCCAAGCTCCCCAACACATTGAGTACGGGAGTCTGAATCTTTGGCTCGTACATCCACTTGTACTCCTCATTCGGCGCTTTGAAACCACAATATGCGACCGCGAATTTTAGGGCCGGATGCGAAGTTGTAAAGCCGTCCGAGATTAGAGCAGGCGGCTTTTGACGGGCGGGTTCGAGTATCGACGCGAGAATGGCGGCCAAGCCGGCGCCCTGCGAGAATCCGATTACTCCTGTGAATGGTCCCTGGATTTGATTGCGACGGGGCACAAACAAAGAGCACGATCACTATTAGACGACTTGTATCATGAATACGCGAAAAACAAACAGAAGGCTTCGAAAGCCATGCATGCGATGGACAACAAATGTTCACGGAGTCGCGTGATCTTGGGCTGGATGTTTACATTCTGGTCTAGGTAGTCACTGAGGAACTTCCACGTTTCGCCGATGCCCTTGTATTCACCGGTGGTCTCGTCCTTCCTCCACCATGTGTACATGCCCTCGCTTTCTTCATCAGACTGGAGCAGTGAGGTATCAACATCCGGGATATCGCGGAGATACTGACGATGGGGAGCGGTCGGATAGTGGAATGCGAGACGGGCAGGCGCGCAAGCCTTGACCAAGTGTTTCTCGAGCGCCCGGGTTTTGGCATAAAACAACTGTCCGGACTGCGTCTTGCCGTGGAGCATGAGCACCTTGAGGGGTGAAGTCGACAATGATGATGATGATGCTGCCATTATTAGGTCGGAACTGGATCGCAGACGCTGATTTGATCACGAGATCTGCTATATTTGATACCCCAGGCCGCCGGAACGGGCCTTGCAAATGAATACCAAGTCTGCCAGCGGTTCCTGAAGCCGGAATTGACGACCTCACGAGGCGATGGCTAAAAGCAGAGCTTTCTGCGGTGTGAGTTGGCGGGTGATTGGCTGGCCTGCCACGTAAACAGCGCCAGGTGGAAGCCGATGAGCGGTCGAAAGCGTGCAGCAACCCAGCGACCGCCAGATCGGCCCAGATTGACCCAAATTGACAGGGGCCCACAACACATCGCAGCCTCCCCAATTAACGTGCACCAAATTTCAACAAATTTCGTTTTCAAGGTGGTTTTCAGGGACTGAGCGGGTCCTCGTCCACCATGAAATTTTATTTCATAAATTTTGCCTGTACTTTATTTTTCCCTGTCCTTCTGCCTACATACGACGTATTGCATATTCGCGGGCTCTCGGGGAATGCATGCAGAGACAGCTTGCAATTGGCGGTTCCATGTGGTTTGTATCAGGTTTCAATTCTTTCGCACTGGCTAAATAAAACCTCGACTCTGGTTCGATACACTGGTAACTAGCATGCGACAGCAGGGAAGATGACTTAGTACTCGCCGCGCTTTACGGAATGCTGTGGTCTTCCTCCAGTTATATGCATGCATAGTTGGCCGATATCTGCTGCATGCATGCACCGTTCGCCCCAGACAGTTCACATCACTGCGAGCTCTTTTTTTCTTCCTCTTCAACTTTCTCCTTTTGCAAATTTGACTGTCGAACTAGGCCAGTCGAATAAATAGATCCCTTTCGTCGTCTCTTCCATCTCTTCTCCTTGCTTTTGGCACTCTTTTGCGATAATTTTACACATCAAGCAATTTCTGGAACTCCAGCGCCTCTCAATTTATTTTTGCTGCCCAAGCTCCGAAATAAATTGTTCCGACCTCTCACTTGCAATTTATCGTCCGAACGGGTTTCTCGCTAAGATTCTTAATATATTCTGGGGCAACCCCGGCCTGACGGAGAACAATTACAGGTGCGCCAACGCAAAATATACCACAGCGCAATATGGCCAGCGACTATTCATTATAGCTATCAAAGACCGAGTCGCACGACTACTCACCTCCACGCAAAAAGATGGTTGAAAGACGGCTTCTAGCCTCGCCGTACCGGTCTCCGGGGCAGGCGCAGGCTCGTAGTAGCGGCCCTAGCAAAATTATAGACCGACATGGAATATATTCACCACTTCGCACACCGTCTCCAAACCAACCTAGAGTTTCGTCAATCTCCACAGACTTTCACCGACCGACTACACCTGTTAGACCACCCCTGTACCGTAGCGACCCAAATTTCCTTCCGGACACCCCGGAAAGAACACCACCAAGGCCGCAGAGTAGAGGCTACGGCGCTTTTTTAACACCTAATACCTCTCCCACTAAAAATCCTCAGACCCCGATTCGTACACCCTCGCCGTTACTATTCTCCTCCCCAGCGACTCCTGCTCCTACCCCTGGTCCGATCAGTCTCCGAAGAGAAAGAAGAACAACAGTCAGAGTTGCCCACGTTGTGGAGTGTACATGTGAAAAATTCAAACACAAGATTGTTACTCGAGAACCGCAAATCTCGGGTCTTCATCCTGGTCAACCCCTCCTACAATGGGCCAAAAAACCAATTCAGAAGCATGTTTCGATCAGCTGGACGAAATTACCGATAAACGAAGTTAGCGGAACGGCAATATCCTACACCTGGGGCGATTTCGATCGGGAAAACATGATTGTTGGGCACTGGCACGATGACCCGAGCCGAGCGATTGCCATGAATCTCGGGACAGAATGGGATATCTCAGACTTCCTAGATCGTCTTGTCGAATTGACGAAAGCGAAAGGCTCGATATGGATAGACCAGCTTTGTGTCCCCCAGCGAGAAGACTACGTCCGCGAGATCCTCCCTAAAATCCCCGATATATACCGAACCATGGATGTTGCAGTTTTGATGCCTGGTGCGAGGTGTCAATGTTTGGAAAAGACAATCGAAAAGGCCAAGGGCGATACAAAAGAGTCAGAAGACCTGGTTGAGACTTGGTTGAACGACAAGTGTCACAACAAAGCCGGGTTATCCTCCTACACCAATCGCATGTGGGCACGTCAAGAGTTCAGATACGCGCAGAACCTACGGTTGGTCTGGAATAGCAACAAGCCAGCTGTTTGCTTCCAATACGATGACTTGATCTCCGGCAAGGCCGATATATCCGCAATCAGTGGGTACGCGACAGCTTTGTTTATGAAGAAACTGCATGAAGGCTTCGACTTGGGCGACAAGAATGGATATTGGTTGATTCGCGACGCTACCGACAACTTCGCCCGGGATTTGAGAAAAGAGTGTGACGGATTGAAGGAGAACAGGAAAGAACTCCCTGTTTTCTTCAGGATGCTCTTAGGATTACCCCTCGAGCGAGTGAAGGACGTGGATGAGAACCCAAAGTTCGCACTCACCCACAGTCTTAGGACTTTTTGTCGCAACATGCGTGGACTGGCTTATGGAACGCACATGTCAACGAATCCGAAGGACCTCGTTTTATCCGTCTGGGTCGACCTCCCTGGTTACAAGCTACCTTCAGAGCTCAACTTTTACTCTGCCTCCGAGTTGTTGGACGATGCTGCGCGCAAGATGGAATCGATACACCACGTGACCCTCAGCACCCATGCCCCTGCTGGTTTGTTCAAGGAATCACCTGGTGGCTGCTGGCGACCAGAGGTGTTCCTTGCCAAGAAGCAAGTGAAGGAAGTACGAGATCTCTACAGTACCTTATCGGAGGCGGACTCTCCTATCTACATGCGGGATGGGAAGGTGCCCCTCCAAATCTTCGAAAACAATGCCATCGGTCGCCGAGCCTTCGTCTACCGCGACCTCTTCAAAGAGTCCTCCCTCACCAAAGTGGGCGAAACTATGAGCAAGGTGGTCAAAAATTTCGATGAGATCACACAAACGCGCCTTGGCTGTCTCTGGCACGAATATCAAGATCGACTCGCGCGAATCCTCGCACCTAAAAAAGACCAAAAAATTCGGAACAAGGCTAAAGGCGAGTCGAAAAAGAACAAGGAAGATAATATTGTGGACTTTATGGCGGATTACCACTTTTTCGATAACCTATGTTCTCAAAATCTAGCCGAAGAAGCGCAAATGCCCTGGGAAACACTCGAAGAAGTCGACCATTACAAGGTCATCTACAAAATGACTTGTTACCTCCTCGGCCTCGACCACGAATTTTGCAAACGACGCGGCTTGGAACTTGTCATCGCACCCGAGGAGCCGGCAATTATCGGCCTTTCTAACAGAATTACAACGCCCTCGTGGCTATCGCGCTTCGACCAAGATACCCTCACAATCTCCACCTCGCCGAATAGACTTCGGCCCAAGGAAATGTCAATGTGCATGATTGAGGTGCGAAAGAGTGGTGAATCGTCGTCAAGCGGAACGCCAGAGTACCAAGTCACTGGAAGCTGGGTGTCTTGTAAGGAAGTTGGAGAGAAGGATATCGGGGCTATCGCTATCCCGAGAGACATACACTCGGTTCAAAAGCAGGTTATGAGGAACGACGGATGGCTTGTTTAGACCGACGCTCGGTTCTAAATTTCTTTTTAGCGGGGAAGCGGGGATGAGAATTAGTTCTTTTTTTTTCGTTTGGGAATTAGCGGTGGTTTCTTTCTTTTTATAAATTTATATGGCATGGGTTAGCGATCTGGGGTGGGACTAATGTTCACAAGACCAAATCGAAATGCATGCTTGGAGTACTTCGGAATCTGGCGTTGTTTCCATGGGCATATCTTCCTGCGTTTTTTGGAGATCAAAATAAAACATCTCGTAAATGAGTGTAACACTGGCTAGTATAGTTTTCTCTTAGAGAATTTCATTACGAGTATATGTATGTAGTCAAGATATTAATGAAAATAATGGAAATAATTTGAATATAACAGAATTAAAGCTTGTTTTGGCTCTAAGATGGTGGCTGTCCTCAGTTGTAGCACCCATTTCGAAACTTCGTTAGTCTTCTCATCTTGTTGCATTGCATAAAAGTTGGTTCGCGGCACTTGCAAGGACATGGAATATGTCGACAACAACGCAAGCCCCGCTGAGGCTTGTGGTGTTTCTACTAAATCTATTCGTATTATGTCATACAATATCACCTTCCTAAATTCGATAAATTGTGTTCTTGCCCACGGGTTTCTTGTATCTACCGAGACCGAACTTGCAGAGCTGGAACTTGCAGAGCTGATTGCCCGTATGACCCGCGGAAAAACAGAAGTCTCAGTGTCCACGCAGTTAGCCGAAGTTGAGTGACGATCTGATGGCTATAAGCCATGTTACCAGAGGCTTGGTGCTTAAGGCTGAATATTGGGTTCGGAATTTTCTCCACCGATCGGGTTTAAGATAGTCGCGATCCCGGTCCCGTAGTAGGCTAAAGTTGAATCATTAAGATTGCAGGTTCTTCAGGTCGATACTACCTTGGGTCCGGCAATCCAGCTTGTTGGAAGACTAGCAAGATGCAGTGACTAGTTAACCTTATTAGAGCCTCCAACATTCGACGATCACTACAACGAGCACGGCCACGTCGCATTATTCTTTGACTAAGAAATTTTCATTCTGAGGTTTCAGTGGATCATCCAATTGCCGCTAATAGCTAACGAAAAACACTACTTCGAGAGAGCTGGCTTGACGTCATTATAAGTTGACAATTTGCTACTTTAACGCTCACCTTTTTTCTCTCTTGCTCGGGTAGCCTTGGGAAAGAATTTATTCTGCAGGATATAGTGATATCATTCGCATGTAGTCGAAAAGTACGAATACGGGAATCGTTTCATAACTACGAGCCGACCGGGTTAACACTTAGATACGAAAAAAAAGAGAAAATAGAAAATACCAACTGAATAAAAATGAAAGGAACTTACGCAGGTGCACAGCATGTGTAGATATGTATTCATAGAGCGATCGGGCTGTTGTAGTTCTAAAATTAGTGAGTATGATCATATCGTATGCATGTAGTGCAGCTATCGGAGGCCTCCATGGCAAGACCAGTAGGCGTCGCAGCTTGCAATGACAGATCACTTTCCACATCCTCTCGGAATGCGACATAGTTGAACCACCGCTATAGTTTAGAGATATGCCGAAGACAAGGGCATGTAGCTTTCATCGCATAGAACCATGATTCTATCGGAATATCAAGCTAAGGGTTTCTCACAGACGCACGATGACTCCCGATATAAGGAATATATATAGTGATGTCTCGAGCGCCTCATACTCAACCGGTGACCTATATATCATCACCTACTAAAAATTAGAAATATTCACTCTTAGCGATTAATTTGCATTTTATTAGTCTTTATCTATAAATTTCTTTCTGTAGAGGGGAACTAACCATGCGACTGCATAGTGCGCTGAAGAGCTTACTCATAGGGGCTGCTACCAGTAGTGCTCTGTTTGTGAGACGCGCTGAAATATCTACCTCTCCTGTTCGGGAACTTGTTTCAAGAACAGATAACGAAAAAAATGATTCAAACTACGAACTATCATTATCATGTCGAAACTCTCCAGAGCATAGAGCATGCTGGGACGGTGAACATAACCTGTGGACAAACTATGAAGACATTTCCAAGGTTCCAACAGGTGAATTGCGCAAGTTCGAATTGACTCTTACCAACGGCTGGATTGCTCCAGATGGATATAACGTCAGCAAAATTTTGGTCAATGGTCAATATCCTGGCCCACCAATTGAAGGCAATTGGGGTGACACCTTTGGTAAGCCTTTCAGGTCAAATATATATGTCAACGGACTAACCTTGTTGTTTTCAAGAAATCGTCGTTCACAATCAGTTGAGCGATGGTAATGGGACTTCCATACATTTCCATGGAATCAGTCAACTCGGCACAAATCGCATGGATGGGACTTCTGGTGTAGTGCAATGCCCTATACCTCCCGGTCAAAGCATGACATATCAATGGCGCGCAAACCAATACGGCACAAGCTGGTATCACTCTCATTTTTCGCTTCAGTACACCAATGGTGTGCTAGGGCCTCTTATCATTCATGGTCCTACGAGTGCGAACTATGATGAGGAATATACTTTGATGCTCTCTGATTGGTACCATGTCAGCGCTTTCACACTTTTCTACTCCGAGGTTCTCGGTAGCCCTCCCATCCCTCCGTCCAAATTATTAAATGGCAAATGGAAGTTCCCCTGCAATAGCACCGATCCTCAATGTGTTCCTAACGAGGGCGGATTCACGGATTTCAAATTTGAGAAGGGGAAGAAGTATAAACTAAGATTGATCAATACATCCACGACTTATATGCAGACCTTCTGGATTGATGGGCATACATTTACAGTGACAGCTGCGGATCTTGTATCGATTGAACCGTACAAGACTGACGTGATCAATATCGCCATTGGCCAACGGTACGACATCATTGTTGAAGCGAACGCGGAAACCTCTAAGCAAAGCAATTTCTGGATAAATATGAAAACCTGCGTGATACCGCCAGGCGCAACGCCGCCCGAATGTTCTACAGAGGACGCTAGGACTGGTATCATCCGCTACGATTCTAATTCAACTGAGGACCCTCCGAGAATCTCGAATTGCGCAAACATCCAAGTTTGTCATGACGAGTCGTCAATCGTATCTTTCAAACCAATAATTAAAAAGACGGTCCCGATGCCACCAGCCTCCGTCCTCCAAGAATTGTTCCCAGCTTCGGACTCTTGGCCTGATGAAAGCATCCCATGGAACCAATCCACAGGGCATAGATGGAACATGGGAAACGAAACCTTCTTTGGTGACTGGTAAATATTAAATGATTTTAAAATGTGGTTATGTTAATAGGATAATGCATTTTAACTAACATCGATGCTTAATCTAACACTAGGTCGAATCCAACGTATACCTACCTTGGCGCCGAATCTGGCGGTCAGAGCAAACCGCTTCCGGAATCATACGAAGCCATATATCTGAACGGAAAAGACGAATGGGTATACTTCGTGATCAATGCAAACTGGACTCAAACACGCCCTGGACGAATGCCTATCACACTTGACCATCCGATCCATTTACACGGTCACGACTTTGTAATACTGGCCCAAATAACAAATGAGCAATTCCAACAAGGCGCCATAAAGTTCAACTTGGACAACCCTGTACGCCGAGATACTGCTGTTATGCCAGGTGGCGGATTTTTGGTCATTGCCTTTGAGACGAATAACCCAGGGGTGAGTTGGTAACTTGTGCCAAATCAAATCATAAAAGCTCGGCGAGAGATTCTAATCGTATTGGAAATAGGCATGGCTCATGCATTGCCACATTGCATTCCATTCTAGTGCGGGATTCGCGTTGCAGTTTATCGAGCGTGAAAGCGAGATTCTCGGCCTAATGAGTGGGAGTGAAGCGAAGCAGTTTCATGACCAGTGCGGGGCCTGGAGAGAAGCCTGGGAGGTTAATCCAGCGCGTTTAGCCTCATTACAGGATTCCGGTGCCTGAGTTCAATGTGTGCGACGATATACTGTGTTACCATAACTTCAATCTCCACACATACTTGCATGGAACGGCGTGAAAGGCGTTAATATTGTTTTTTGTCAGGGTTTCAGCACAGGATATACGCCTTTGTATCTGTCTGCGAGACCACGTTATTTAAACCTATTAGTGATTTTTTATTTTATTTAGCGACAAGTTTTTAGGCTCCTCAATTGATTAAGTGTATCTACCGGGGGCTTCTTGGAGCCTCGAATTTAACTAAGTGTTTGCCAACAACTATTGTATCTAGTATCATCTACATCGGAGATAATGATGCGATGATTATCCGATATTTGCAAGATTTTACCTAATCATTCAACCAGCCTCTTTTGCATTTTAACCGTAAGCTGTGCGTCTCTCTATAACCAAAATTCTGTAGGCCATAAAACCTTGTAATTGTGTTGATTGTTGTATTTCGAGATCCCTGATAGAATCCACCCAATTTCGCTCCAGATCATTGCAAGGTTGCTTCCATTCTAGAATTTCTTAGCTGTAGAATCGATCATCGCATTTACATTTGCTGACTGCTTCCCGGCACTTACTCTCAAAGCTCGGTGGTCAGATCTAAACATATTCCGAAATGGGTCCGCTCTATGGTGTATTCACCGCTCTACGTCAGCTCATTTTCTCGGAGGGATTTCCTCCCAAACCTCAGTTCGAGGAAAAAGATGTCCCCGATTTGTCTGGCAAAGTAAGCCCCAATTTCTAATCAACACATGCTATTTGCATGTAGATGATAACTGCCAAGTGAATCAGCTATCAAATAGACGCAACACTAGACTTACGAAATAACACATAGGTTTACATGATTACAGGTGGTGCCGGCGGCATCGGCCTTGAGCTCGCGAAGGTTAGTTGGTTGGATTAGTAAAGAAGACGATATAGGTATATATTTAAGGATTTCACTGAGATATCAACACGCCACGCCTTATTAGATTCTATATTCTAAGAATGCCAAAGTTTATATTGCTGGGAGGTCTGTGACGAATGGCACAACTGCTGTCAATCTTATCAAAAATGAATATCCCAAGTCAGACGGCGGACTCGAGTTTCTTCAATTAGATCTCAGTGATCTTACTACTATCAAGCCTGCCGTTGAGAAATTTCTCGAGAGTGAGAAAAGATTAGATGCTCTGGTTCACAATGCAGGCGTCATGGCAGCCCCGACGGATTGGCGAACGGAACAGGTACACTTCGCAACTTGCTTGACATCGGTTTAGAGGAAGGGTGGTTGATTTATTGCCGCAGGGATGGGACATTCAACTGGGTACCAATGTAGCCGGCCCTTTCGTTCTACAAAGACATTTGCAACCTATCCTCATGGAAACTGCCAAATTTGCACCAAAGGACTCTGTCAGGGTTGTTTTCCTTTCTTCAATATCGGCTCATATTGCGCCAGAAGGTGGTGTTGATTACGCGAACATCGAAAGCAAGGGAACTCTAACACTGTCTATGTTTGCTGGTATCGACTCGATTCTCAAATATGCACAGAGTAAATGTGCAAATGTTTTAATGGCAAAAGCCTATGCGCAGAAATTTAAAGATTCTGGAGTTATTGCAGTGGTGGGTGTCGGATAATCTCGTACCGTCAAACACAATAAAAAATTGCAGTTTGGTTAACGTTGTAATCTTAATCTTACTGACAGGCCCCAAATCCTGGTAACCTTAAAACGGACTTAACCCGACATAATCCTATCGCAGGAGCTCTCATGGTAAGCTGAAATCATTATTCTCCATCTAGCTCAATACCTTCCATTAATATCGCAACTGATATTATAGTCATTTTTCCTATATGCGCCGCGTTATGGTGCTTTGACAGAATTATATTCTGTTGCTTCGCCTGAGATTGATCAATCGAAGAACGGGTCAGTAGTTGTCCCGTGGGGTAGAATCGGACCGATGCGACAGGATATCATTGATAACTGCGAGAAGGGCGGAGCTTTAAAACTTTGGGACTTGATGGAGGAGCAGACGCTAGGATTCTAAATAGACTTTATCACTCAAAATATAACTCTTTCCTTTGGTCTTGAATCCATCAGTTTAAATTGGATAATATTCTGTTCCTCCGCAAGCATCCTTGCGCAAAATAAAATTTAAGCCGAAGGAATGTAACCCCCCTTCGATACTTAACGTTATCCAGCTTACGACTTTGCTGATAAGAGAGATGAAAAAGACAACGAGGGTAGATAGCACTAGCTGGATGTTGTGTATGAATCTTGGACATATATTGGCGAAAAAAAGCTAAAAGAACCATTTCAAGTTTATTAGTTTGGCTTCTGTAGCACTATTATCTTTAAATAATCCTCGTCTATCCTCGGCTTACCTTGGTACCTTCGTATTCGTTTAGCCGGAAGCATCGGGTAGCAAGCCCGGCACAGCGATCTTGGCTTCCAAGTTTCGACAAAGTTCAGCCCAACTGAGCCTTATCAATGCTCTGCAACTTTTTTTTTTTAAAGAAAAAAACAATTAGATCTAAATGGCTATACGTAATTACTGAACACCCCATATTTTTTTCTAAAACAAAAATCTTTTGGAATTTTTTCAAGAAAAAACTCTAAATTAACTAGGTTTGCGAAATTGTTGCTGAGGTAAGGCTGTAGCACAAGAAAACACATCATATAGTAAGATGGATTTAAAGTAGACGTAGACTTTGCCTCGAATAAAGTTTATATGAATAAATAGCGCAAGGTTATGTACATGAATTCATAATAATATTGGAGCTTGAATCTTGCGCCACAAGATATACCGTAATGCATCATGGAAAATATGTCGTATGCCTTAATGAACGCTATGTAGCTCTATTCCTAGATTGATGCGGTGCACGCATACTTAGGATCTATCAGAGGTTTCGTATTAGTTGATTTCTTGGTAAATATAGCACTTATGATGTCTCAGAGCACAAGGCAGGCTTACCGCAGTATTGCGGGCAAATGCATGTTTTACAACTGATGGTACAATCATTGTAGCATCCACATAGTGTCGGAGTTGGGGTTGGCTTTGTGGTAGTTGTGGTTGGGCAGAGGTACTTAGGATCTATTTAATACGAATGAGGGGATTAGCTTTGCTTCCTACAGGTAAGCGTAGCTATTTATAGGGAACCGACCACAAAGCTTTGGACAAGCACATGGCGGAGACTTGCAATTCACAATGCAGTCATTCAAGCAGCCACAAGTGGGTGTTGGTTTGGTTGTAGTAGTGGTGGTGACGGGGCAGAGATATGCAGGATCTGTTGGAGATCGCGTATTAGTCTCAATGTCTTAGAAAGATTGAAAGAGACGGAACGCTGCTTCTCCTAGTACAGGCTCCTAGGCATTTACAAAATCAAATAGTAGGATCGCAAACCAGCATTTCGCTAAGTAGCTGGAGCACAATACTACAGGCATGATCTGGGAGTGAATGTTTAAAGGACACAACATATATGAATCCGTCGACGATGAATATTTCTAGATATCAATTGAACTTACCGCAATACTCGGGACAGATACAACCAGTCTTGCTTCCGCAGGCGATTTTGCAAGCATTGGTGCACCCGCATTTGAAAGTTGGGCTCGCGGTGACTTGTGGCTCGGGGATGGCCACGGCGCCGACAAAAGCGATAGAAGCGCAAGCTAGAATAAAGTGTTTAAGCTGCATATTGTCGTTCTCTCCAGAAAATCGATTAACTCAGTAAAAATAGGTGACTCGAGATAATTGATGTTAAAAGGATATTGTAAGAGGGAATCTTAGGTTGTAGCTTGAATTGCTTTTACATAAGAGAAAGTTGGTTTCCGAGTGGAAATCCCTCCGATTAAATAGTTCGAATGTCGATTTCAGGAACCGGACCGCAAGCCACTCCTTTAACCCGCCTTGGCCAACTTCAAATGATATATTCCATCGGCTTCTAAGATCCTAGGCTTCTGGCCCCCTGTTTTATGAAACCTTCTTTTCAGCGGCGCAACCAACTCCCATTGCAACATGTTGCCTGTGGATGCACGCCCACGGGTAATTAGACTAAAAGAACTTTCTTTGTGCTGAACTTGGAATCACAGGGGAAAACAAACTTAGCGGCCGAACCTTGAACGGGGTGGCTCCAATGACGTCCCATATATTTCTCGAGCTCAAGTTTAAATTAAGAGCAAATTATTTATGTATCGCCAAAGTCTTAAGGATGTTTAATCGAATCTATATAGTTGTTTCTAGGCGAGAATTGCGGGGAATTACAAGGATAGAGGAGTGAAGAACGCTGTAGAAGCAGGGGCCTTTCGCTTGAATCTTCCTGTGAGGTATTTTTCTGCTTATCGGATTCTCGCTTTATTCGGGTCATATAATTAAACTTGTAACTACAAGAGAGCTTCTAGCCTTTCAGGTACCCAACTGCAGCTGAAGGATATCGATTCAAACGAAAAGCGGTTATATTCCATTTGATAACAAGGGATGATAAAATTTAGCTTCGCGGTTCTATTCAAGTTGGCGTGTCAGATATAATTTAGCCAAATACCTCCGTTAATACAGAAGTGGCCATAGAGCCAGGTAAATCACCGGGAAATTCCTTGGATCGTCTAGATTTGCAGAAGGTTTTTTACGTAGCTTACCCTCCAATAACTTTCTAGGTGTTCCGTGGCCAGCACTCGGCAGTCTGGAAACGAGACCAGGTGTTCCCGTGTATTTTTTGGCAACAGTATTTTTGATAATCCATTTTCTCTCTCAGGATTTTGTCTAATACTCTTGTACTCAAAGTACCGAAGGGCTTATGGATGCTAAAATTCGAGAACCTTGTGCCTATAGTGACCAAATTGAGCGGAGTGACTGAATCCAAAGCGAACAACACCAACTGTTTCAGACCGCGCACAGAAAAGCAGTTGGCTGCTAATTTTAGGTGGATATGAGATATCAATGACGTTTGTGATTCGAAAATACTCGAGACCTAAGCCAGATACAAGTTGACTTCGCGATACGAGCCATCAATCCCAGGCTCAGGGCTGGCTGGGTGTTGGGTATAGTTTAATGCTTGAGATAATGGTTAATAGGCTTACATAATTTGTCTCACAAACACAACACATAACTAGAACTCGGATGAGAGCCTCCGCGCAGTATTAAATAAGATGCTTACCTAGTAGCTAAAATTAGTATAAAAGAAGGCCATGAATAGCTATTAAATTCCGTTGGTATTTTATATCAACGTTGATTTAGTTGACGCTTATCTAAAATTGTGGGGAAGGAAGATAGGTTGAGCTAGCGTGATTAAGTGCATGTGGCTTCACGAGAGCAAGCGTGGTTAATTCGAATCTAGGCTTTTAGATGCCTTAGTGGAAATCAAAAAGGGTCCGTGTATGGGTTGTTTAATATTCGCGCTTTAGGAGTGCGAACTCCTCTTGAAAGCCAAACGTGGGGTACGATTCACTACTAGTTGCAGAATTTTCAATTTCTGTATTCGAATTTTATTTCGAGATTGAATTTTTGAAGATCGATTGGTTAAATAATCCTCGACAAAACGGTATACATTTTACTATAACTAAAATAAACGATCGTACTATGCGTGATGTACTAAAAATGAAAGATGGGCAGGAAAGAATGAGGGTATCAGTATAAACATAAAAGAAATAAGAATCAGCAAATCTGGGTGTTCGGCATAACAAATCCCTAGGTAGCACAGCCCGCCCCGGTGGTGCAGTAGTCGTTGAAAGCGATTCTGTTAGGCGAGCTGTGAAGATTCCCGGTGATCTGGCCAGTAACAGCGTTGCTGTTGATTTCATTTAGGACGCTGGCTGGTGAAAGACCGCTCGGACCGGCCATTCCCATAAAGTAAACGGCGAGACCAGCAACGTGTGGAGCAGCCATGGAGGTACCATCTAGGTACTCGGTGGCATTATCAGAGGTGGCCCATGTGCTCACGACATCGACGCCAGGGGCAAAAATATCGAGAGTTGTCCCGTAGTTCGAGAAAGAAGCTATTGGGAATGTATATTTATTGGTAGCAGCCCACCATTGCTTATCGATGGCACCAACAGTGATGACATTTGGCGCAGAAGCGGGAGAGGAGTTCTTAGCATTGACTCCATCGTTACCAGCGGCAACAACGACAGTGATACCTGCACTGACTGCGCTTTCAACAGCATCGTTCATGGAAGTGGATTTTGGGGAGCCGAGCGACATGTTCATGACGGAAAGGTTAGGAATGGCATTGGCAACCACCCATCCAACACCGCTGATGACACTGGAGAGAGTCCCATCACCGTTGCTGTCGAGAACCTTGACCGCGACGAGCTTGACTCTCCTGTTGACACCATATGTTTCAGCGCCAATGGTACCGGCACAGTGGGTCCCATGCCCGTTCCCGTCAGTATCTAGGCTGTCAATAGTATTCGTTCCCCAGAACGCTCTAGTTTCTCCAGTTATGTAGTCTAGGAACTTCTCGTGAGTGACACGAATGCCGGTGTCAACGACATAGGCAGTAATATTCGGAGATTCGGCTACGCTGTCATAGTAGTATGCCCATGGCTCGCCTGAAGCGGTATGAGAGATACGGTCGAGACCCCAGGTAGAGTTGGCGAGATAGTCTCGCTTGTCGAGTATTTCAGCCTTGACGTTTACAACCGCATCTTGTTCGACATAGTTGACTTCTGGAGACTTGAGAATCTCGGCGAGAGTATCATCGTTGAATTCACCGCTATAGCCTCTAAAACCGGTCTTTGAAAATTTCCATTTGTCCTTGATGCCACGCTTGCCCATATTAGCTTGAAAGGAGTTAATGCGGTTGGTGTGGGCATCAGCGGCGGCATCAGTGATGCCGGGCTTATAGACGACGATGTAGTGGCCAGGAATGGTCGATTCTCCGCCGGCATTGATAACCTTAGCATTGGTGACAGGACCTCCCAAAGTAGTGCTAGCGAAGTTGGCAATAGCCAGAAGGGAAATGAGGCACTTAGAAAACATTTTGAACCGCTCTTTTTCTGGCTTCAGTGAGACCGTTGGTTGAAAAGAATCGAGAGAAGCCTAAATTGATCAAGATAGCTTCTAATGCTGCCGATTATGATGAAAGAACAGGTGCACTCGGTGTGGGGAGGAGTTATAAAATTTGTGCTGCGGAGGCAACAGCTGCATGAGATAATATTTTCTTTGTTAACCTCGGGGAGAGCAGCTCGTGCATATTTAATATTCGAGCCAGACTTTGGTTCATTAGTGAAGTCAAAGGCTGAAACCTTCATAGTGCAGAGCCCCGCATTATTCATCTTTCGAACAACATGCACGCCATAAATTCTTCTGCATATTATGCAGCTCTAGGCTGGTCTCGCAATAAGTAGGCCCAGAGTCGTGACGGAGCTGCATTGCGTTTTTTGGATTTGGATAAGGCTGGTGAAATATCCTCCGTGGTTCTCTGACCCCTTTACTGGGTAAAACTAAAGCCGTCTTCTCAATATTTGCATTATATCTCTTCGTATATTGGGTGATTGTTATTTAATTAGAGATTAAGAATGTACGTAGACAAGCCAGGGTGTGAGGCTCAAACATTCAGCAGCTGGGCATCAATGGCCAGCTGCTTATCCTCTCATTCCAGCCATATGTCCTAATATTAACATAAATACTCCAATTCCATAGCTAGCCTAGCTACGATGTCAAATCAAAGTTCGACGAGGTGCCTAGAGTAGACTTTCTACTCGGAAAAAAGGGTTCTTGTCCTGCAATCAGTACTTCTAAGAAATAGCAAGGTCTCATTCCTCCATCCTCCAACGCAAGCTGAGTTGATATTTTGTGACTTCCAAGCGAGCCGTTCCCCTTACCTGCCAAGGCCGTACCGGACTACGCCGAGGTAAGCTTTTGACCAGAGCGAGAGCTATCCCACAGCTGTTATTCTAGTTTCGACAACACGGCCTCTTCCTCAACCATCGACGGCCAATGAATCGCCGTATAGAGTGTCCCGAGATCAAAAAATTGGGCGCCCTGCATGGTGGCTGCAGGCATTAAGCCGTGTTTTATTGTCTCAATCTCAACCTGGATCAAGCTCGCCTATAAAAACGGGGTGGTAGGCTGACTGACGTGGCTGGCTGTTTGAAATTCTCCGGATTTGTGCTCCCGACGATCCAAACGGAGCCCACGGGAAGTGCCGGGTCGATCAATTGGGCTTCGAGAACCCTGCCCTTGTGTTACGATCGATACGACCTAATCGAGATCGCGTTGGTCCACGAGAGAACGGAGATAGGACAACTGAAGTATGCAATCCTTCTCTTGGAACTTGTCGGCCCCCTGCTATCGTGTAGAAGAACCAGAGGAACTCTCGCTCGGATTGATCATGGTCACCATGCATATAGGTGTGACCGTTGTATGTAGTTTACGAGGCATCGTTTGTGATATCATATGCACGAGATGGTAGTTGGATAGTTCAAAGAACCTGCGTCACCAAAAAAGTATCCTTGCCAAGCCGTGTCAGGGCCACTGAAAAACGGCCTTTCGAAGCCTGTGCTTCAGAAGGATTTCCAGGGGATCGTTCGCTAAATAACTCGATTGTCGGAGGTCCCAGGGAACGTTGTCTTCTTGCAGTCCTCTCGGATTGCGAGTATTCGTTTGGAGGCCTTAAGCACTTCCCTTAGGAGGAGAGGGATCTAGTGTGGAAGGAGAATCCGAGGTATTAGTATTCGAACGAGCTGCAGGCAAAGAACTCGAATGCTAATGAACAACTAAGTGCAAGCATGAAAAGCATTCAGAATAAATTTAAAAAGAATAAGCAAATAAAAGATAAAAGGGTGTGCTAAATAATCTCCCGCACGATGCTGTTGCTGCTTCGATATCTCATTTCCCCTCAACTCTTTAAAATTGCAGAAAACTCGTTTTGAATTCTCTTCCCACGCAAAATCGCATTAATTGAACTACAATCATTGAAGACAGGGGGCCGAAGCTGCTCCCAACTAAAAACGTTATCCAATATGGAGGAAAGTTGTGCCTACGGCCCCAAAGACTAGATCGAGAGGTCAAGCCCAAAACTGAAGCCCAAATTTTGTGGAATCTTATAGTAGATCTTACCCTCTTTGCAAGTTCTCGGAGAACTGGTCGAGTCGGCTTTAGTGAAACACCAGTAACTTTAATTCAACTAGCTGTACTTTCAAGAGGCCCCCTATCCCATTTAAACTTTCAGTCAGCAAGCAAGCGTTGTTTTCACTCTAGAAATAGCCTTGGTACCAAGCTTTCATATATCTATTTACTAGTCTCCTCAGAGCCGATTTTAGCAGCCTTCCGAGTCGCCACCACAAAGAATTCCGAGATCATTTGTCCCTTGGCGCTGATTAGAGAGGTTTGCAGGTAACAGTAAGGCTCACCGAAGGACTGAGAGGATGAAAAACCAGGCGAACACAATTTTAACTAGGCCGGGATGCACTTCTCAAAGTTGTACGCTGCTTTTGAAACGCGGGTCGACGGTCAGCCCCATGTAAATACATGCTTGGACTGCCTTTTTGGGAAGTATACGTATTTGGCCGCCGCGCGACAACTAAACATGACAAAGCAAACACTAAATATAAAGACTAAGATTGTTAATAACTAACAACAGCGACTGCCCACAAATAAGCTATAATAAACTTACAACAATATTTTTGAGTAAATGCCACCTGTTGGGATTTATTCAACTGTTGTGCGTAACATGTAGAGGTAAGTCGAAGAGTTTATAGAATTTTCTCAACAGAAAACTTCTCTCCTTTTCAGCCGGGCATAGCGCCACCTATACGGTACATAAATCTGATCGAAGCTAACTTACAGCTCTTCAGCATTAATGGACTGCAGCTCCTTAAGTTATAATATATAATTGGGAGGGGGGTAATTCGATAGAAACCTTGGATAAAGTATTACTTTTCAAACCTTCTCCAAAAAGAAATCTCAACAGTCCCTTGATCACCCGTTGCCCTGAGGATCCGTTGGATCAGGCAGTTTAGAAAATATATGAATCACATTTCTATTATTACTACTAGGATTGTTAAAAATAGTGGTAATAGAAACGGGCATTCGCTGTGTAAACGAAGAACTTGAGGCCTAAACATGCAATAGTGAGGCCTGTGTATCTTAGGCTCCACAAAGTCCCCACTTTCTAAGCAGCAGTCTACTTTTAGTTCCCTGTTCCATCAATGTATTTGCCACTTCATTGATCTATCATTTAGGCCCCTATGGGTCTGCTTATCTAACCATTGCGCGCAATTTATTCACGTGAATCTAAGGTTAATTACTATAAAATTCTAAAAGATCTGGGGTTCGAACCTTCTCCAAGGCGCTTAATCGATATAATTTTATAATGTATCGGTCGTTGAAAAAGTGGGTCGCTTGAGCGGTACAACCCGCAGGTCTGTGTCCCACGTATAACGTTAGAATATGCAGAAGAAACGGGATGTGTGGCAAAAAAGGGCAACGTGATTGGCGCATCAAGCCAGAGAAAGCGGAATTGGCAAAGTAAGAAGGGATCGCCTGAATTTCAGGTGGCATGAATGTATGTTTGGCAGTTCAATATATATCTTATCGTTGAGCCGCAGCATCTATGATCCTACGAGATCGCGATAAGAAAAGGAAATTCTACTTTGTGGTTCTTAAACAACCTCTTCGTCCGACGAAAAATGACATCCCCATTTCAAAGCGGTAATGTAATTTCGAAAATAAAACACCTATAACCACATCGTCTGCATATTCGTAATGGCGGCAACCCAAGAACTCCTTTACTTTCCATCCCCAGGTATCGAAGCAACTTCGGGGAGGGGTGAGAAGATAGCTAACCATCCAAATGCAACTTCTGGAATTCGACGAAACCCGTATAACCTCCATCCACTCAGCTTCGGTCTGCTGATCTTCGCAGTGACAGCCGTAGTGATCGGGGCGCTTGTGGGCGGAATAGTGAGCAGAGTTATGAACTCCGAGCTGAAGAATTGGTAGGCTTTCATTCAGCCTTTTTGCATGGGAGCTAAAGACAGCTCCTCGAAAGCAGCTCTATTTCGCGGGCGGGTCTGATAGATCGAGCTGTTAGTGCTAATTGAAACAAGTTTAGTTCACAGATGCTCAACCAAAGCACGCCAGGCCCAATGACAACCGCACAAGCAGATTCACCAATATATAACCCCACAGCTAGTGCAGGAAAATATACCTGTCAATGCTTAACCTCATCAACATCAATGGACCTCAACGCTACGACAAACATCTGTACTGCATTCTCCAGCTCCGGGGAGCCAGTATGTTATCCTCTTTTACCTTTCCTCCCTCATTTACTAGTATATCACCACCTTATTCTAATTACTGAATGAAGGAGGCTTTTCACTCGACGGACTGGCACACTGACATGAATGATGACCTAGTGCTACCCCGTAACCGACCCCGCAGATTTTATATTTGATTGCTGGCAATTCGCCGGAAGTCATGGGGGCATTTGTTACTAGTAACTATAATGGGTGCCATCTTACAGTAGACAAACACAAGAGTAGTGGTGTTGAGCGGGCTACGTGATATAGCAACACATAGCCATGGTGGCCATGATTGCATTGGATTTTAGCTTTAGGTTCAGATAGTTTTGATTACCACCAGAATGTACGTCGCAGGTGATATAACGGACAGTTCCTCATGTAAGTAAAACATACAGAATAGAATGAACAAGTTGTATTCTGACTAAGAACTTTTACACTACAACCTAGCGAAATTGTGGGGCCTTAGCATTCCATCCGGCACTATAGTCTTAGCTTACAGGTGGCATATATATACCGGTACCCGCCACCGTAATATAAGCCTTTCCCATTACGCACGATGGATATTCTCGCGGATATTTAATCAAAATGGACCCTCAGAATAGGCCCTCTCCACCGTCTGCGCGCCTGGCACAGGTCGCCGCCCACTTCGACGCTGGGCAACGCGTAATCTCTCCTGCTCCCTCGCCGTCAAAAGCAGCATCTAGAGCGTCGCCGTCCTTGATCCTAATCTTCGGCTGGACCGCCGCCCCACGGTCCGCACTTGAGCGCTATGCTACTGAGTACAAGAAGCTCTACCCTAGTGCCCAGTCACTCCTCTTCCCCGTTGTCTTCACCGACTTTCTCGCTTGGCCTGCGCGCTCGGCAGCGCAGACAGCACGCGGTTTTGACGAACTACTTGCTGCTATAGACGTATTAGATAACGATAGCGAAATTCTGGTGCATATCTTCTCCGGCGGTGGTGCCACGCGCTTTGCGATGATCGCGTCCTTGTACCGCCGTGCACGGAGTCGAACACTACCTGTCCGCGTGCTAGTCTGTGACTCGGGGCCGACCGACGCTAGTAGCTTCAGTCGTGCTAGAACACTAAATGATAACATTCTCTTTGCGCAGTCCGGGTCGCTCGTTAAAGAGGTGATGCGCCCAGCCTTTATGCTTGGTTTAGGGGCGATGCATGTGTGGACGTTAGCGACAGGCCAGGATGATTTCACGACACTAAGTTGGGAGGGGTTGTTAGATCCTGAACTGGTACCACCAGAGGCGGTAAGAGGGTACGTGTATTCGGCACATGATATTGTCGTGAAGCCTGATGAGGTGGAACGGCATGTTGAGCTGGCTTTACAGCGTGGCTTGGATGTGGAGGTTGAGAAGTTTGCAGATAGTAAGCATGTGAGCCATGCGAAGAAGGATCCGGAGAGATATTGGGGATTCGTAAGGAGGCTATGGGAAAAGAGTAAAAA
Source organism: Orbilia ellipsospora (assembly GCA_036971675.1). Lineage (NCBI taxonomy): Eukaryota > Fungi > Ascomycota > Orbiliomycetes > Orbiliales > Orbiliaceae > Orbilia > Orbilia ellipsospora. The sequence goes on from JAVHJO010000003.1 coordinate 1,979,631, forward strand.
AGTATGAGCTTGGGTAAGTTCTACGCTACTAGATAAGAGTTGATTTCCATACAACTAAGTCTTCATTGTTGCTTAATCGACATTGGCATCTGATTTTCAAAGAATAGATATCAAATTTGTCTTAATTAGCATTATTTGGAGGCGTCTAACATTTTCATTAGATCATTGAATTTTCTATGACGTCTTTGGCTTCTTTTCTGGAAGCCTGTATATTTAGTTTAAAGCGTACCGAGACATTTCGTCGTGGATGCTTGTCTCGTAAAGTTTACGAGACAAGTGGATGCCCCACTACTTTGGCATCCAATTTATTTACTATGGCCCCTCTACCGGATATAACTGAAAGCACCAAGGCTGCTAGAAAATCTGCTCATGCTATCTCCAATTGATTAAGCTTCATTATTTTGGTAGAATCATTTTTAATTTTAAAATTTAATAACAATTGTAAGAATTCTCGAAAGTTGGGACTGATCCGAAAAGAGGAAAACGTGGGATTGGTCCACCTAGCCTGATGACATATCGATATATCTCTTACGCCCTGCGTGCATATGCGTCGAGGTCATTAATCGATAACAATAGCGAAGCTATAGCTATATGCTATATCGCATAGTGTTCTTAGAGAATGTGATGGCTGGGCATGAGTGTGCAACACCACTAGGCTTAAGTTTCTGCTATAATCCGCTTAAGTGGTATGCAAAAGGTGATAAGTTGGTGTCTCTTTAACATTCAAACCTGGAGCTATAGGGAGCGATATGCACTGCAAGTTCGCCTGAAACTTAGGCAGTTCACACAGCAGGACTCTTCGAAAGAGGCGCGACACACTTCAGTATACGAAGGTAGCACAAATATCATGATTATCAGAAATCTACGGGTTGATTCTAGTTTCCTATGTGCACATACCGTACCATTTAGAAAATAGAAACCCTCACCATATCCCTGGTCTGCTACGAGAATTTGCGACTTTTAAGATTTAACCTTTGCCTGCGAAGCTTAGAGGAAAGTAGCATCACTATTAGATTAAGTTATATCATAGCTTTAAGTTCAAGTTTGTTTCGATAGGTCATCCAGGGATAGAATATGAAATTCGGATTCTATGGCCGGAGCGACCTTCGAGGTTTCTTAAATCAACTACACGCGTACAATCCTGTCTGGACAAGGAGTTTGTTTTTCTGATAGATTTCGGGTCAGTTTGGTATGTTGATTCGAAAATTGTGAGCCGAAATATCAAATCTTTTTTGTTTTATCTAAAAATGCTGGCTTTAAAACGAATCTACATTTCTAAAGCAGTGATATGACCCTTTACCCATCACAGTTCGCACGACGAGCCGCAACCTTAGCTGCATTTACTGCCTTTAAATGCTTTCGATAATCGGGAGCTCCACCGTCCTTATTTCCCTCATCGATCCACTCCTCGTGGATTTGCTTGAATATCCTTTCGGCCTGATCCGCAGTAAAACCATCAATTGGATTTTTTCTATACTCCTCCATAGTATCGGCGAAGTTCCACAACTTCCCTTCATCTTTCCCAAACTTCGGGGTCGGGTTGGCAATTGTTTTTGTTATCAACTTTGGGACAGCTTTGCCTTCGGACAACGCTAAAAACTTCTGTTGCCAGAGGCTATTCGTTTTAAGCCTCTTTTCATCAAACTCCAGCTCACGTAGGTAGCTCACAGTTTCGGTTGCCTGCCGTCCCAACTTGATGATTTGCTCTTTATTCTCATCCTTTACCCCGGACTTGAAAAGATTGTCAATCGGATCACCGATCTGTTCAAGCGACTGGTAATAGTCCTTACCCGCATAAAGACTTCCTTCTCTGATGTTTCCAGTAAGTTTCCATGGCTTCGGTTTCTTTTTCGGTTTCTTGGGCTCATCCTCTCCCGGACTGTCTGGTTCGGGTTCTTCTGGCTTCGCTTTTTCAAACTCATTTATCACTTGCATAAGCCTGTCTTGACTCAACTTTTCGATAGGAGTATCAGTGATCTTCTTAAACTTATTTTGTATCTCTGCTACCGTAATTGGTGGAGCTTTGGTTTTTTCATCGAGCTCTAAGAGGTGGTGCATAAGTTCTGCGAGATTGCATCTCCCCCTTGGCCCTGAACCGACACAGTCTTTGGCGATAGTGTAAGGTGGATCGGGGTGGTCTTTAAATTGTATAGTTTCGGCTTCGTATGCCCACCAATAAGCTGCTCTGGTAATAGAGTTAGTCATATAAGAAAATTCATCCGATGGAAAATAATACGCTTACCGCTCTGCTGCACCACGTTTCCCGTATGCACTAACAGTTTGGATCGAAGAGAGAAGAGCAGCAACTCCCCAGATAGTGGAGAGCTTCATTGTTGTTGATTAAAGGCTCCGAAACCAAAATTTAGGGAACCAAGTTACAAAATAGGACTATAGAAGGCTGATATGAAAGATCAATCGCCTTTATCAAAGGCTAAACAATCATATGAGGATAGTGCAAAGGGCTAATGAGGCTGAGAGATTCTGCAGAACTCTTTATTGTTCTTTCGGCATTTCATATAGCTTTCAAGATCGGAAACTATTGTCCGAGATGAATTGATTGTGATTGTTTTATTATGAGCAGGTGGATATATCCGAATTTCTGGGCGCGACAGGGAATACCCAGCAACCGCGATGAGGCGACAAAGGCGTGCGGCAAGGGTGGATCTTAATGTGGAAAGTAGCGCAGCGGATACGAACTCAACTTTATCTCGCCACAATCAAATCAGTCTCGCCTTCCCAACAAAGCCGCTATGTTTTATCTCATGACTAATAAGCGCATGGTGGGTGACTTCGGAGCAAATATCGAAAAGTTAAGAAAAAATCGAAATGTAAGATCGGTAAGGATATCCCATGGCGGGGCTTACGGAGCCTCACATGAAGTTACAAGTTGGAAATCCGAGTTTCTACCTACTTATTTCGCTAACACATTCTATATTCTGTTTTTGATGGTGTCGAAGAAGATAATATAAGAATGTCCCATATCATGAAAAACACAAAGCCCCGCCGTGCGCGTGAGCTATTCATTGACCGTCAATATTTGGCTGTCAGTCATCATGCTGAACTCCTCTATTGGCCAAGAGGGCCTATCGAAGCTCAACCTATTTTTCTTCGTCAGTTTACTACTAGTTTTCGCAAATTTTGGCTTAGCAGATAACCTCACCTTTCGAAGGGCCTTACAAACTTCTACGGCCGAGTCTCGTGTTAAAAATGCATCTTCCGACGAAATCGCAGCGGCGAGGGCATTGATTGAAGATGTTCGAGCTAAAGTGGATATTTACAACCAGAATCGACTAGATCACCCTTTCATAAGTTACTCTCCTCCATCAAACAGACATTCCAAGCGTCAAATTACAAATGACACCCTCTTTACCCCACCGCCTCCCCTATTTCAGGTCACAGAAGCTATTGCCAAAGCTGCTGCTCTGCTAGCTGAGGTTGATGCGGCCAATGCAACTCTTCGCCAGAATCCTACAAAGCGGGAAGAGCTACATAAGCGCGCTGGCTCTTGGTGGATGGCCAACAAGCAACACCGGGGAGCTTGGCCTTGGGGTCGTGATTCCTCATACCAAGTCTTTCGAGATGTTACAGACGGCAAATGGGCAACGGACGGCGCCGCTCGCTGCGTTGCGGATGGGAAAACAGTAAGCTGCCATATTTGACTCCATTTATCTATATTGGGGATTACAAGTCACGAATCCTTAAGTGGAAATCGGCTAACTTTAACCATCTCCTTACCAGGACTGTACTGCAGCTATCAACAATGCCATGAAGGCGGGGAAACGCTGTGGTGCGGGTTGTAACGGATCAACCACTAAACAAGCGATCCTCTACTTCCCATCAGGTACCTATTTGATCTCTGGCACGATAGAAATCTACTTCGGTACCCAGATGATTGGTGATGCCACCAATCCGCCTACAATATTGGCGTCATCAAGTTTTGTCGGACTTGGCATGTTCTCAGTCGACCATTACGTAGAAAACGGTGGTGTTGGCCCGGATGGAAATGCGAAAGAGTGGTATATCAACACTGCGAATTTCTATCGTCAGATCCGTAACTTTGTTTTTGATCTTCGGCAAGCAGGTGATACCGCTAGCGCTGATAAACAGGTTGCGATGGCCGGGATCCATTATCAGGTCGGTCAAGCGACCTCTCTAACAAACCTCAAGTTCCTGATGTCGGGAGCGAAACAACATGGCGTCTACGCCGAAAACGGCAGTGGTGGACATTTGAGTGACCTGACCTTCCAAGGCGGTGGGTTCGGCATCTGGGGAGGGAGTCAACAGTTTACAGCTCAACGTATCACGTTCAGTAACGTTGACGTTGCAGTGCATCTCATATGGGATTGGGGTTTCAGTTTCAAGGGCATTAACGTTCTAGGTGGGAATATTGGTTTTAAATTGATTTCTGCGGATGGAACCGGCCCACATAATACTGGTTCGATAATTCTGATCGATTCAGTGTTCCGAGGGACCAAGACCGCCATTGAGGTCTTTCCAGCATCCTCAGATCTGAAAACTGGCACTACTGGTACGTAACCATACTCCTATGAATCAATATTGTGATATAATCTAACTATCAATAGGTATCACTCTCGAAAACATATTGTTCACCTCTGTTGGACGGGGTGTAGTCGACACATCGGGCAAAGTATATCTTGCTGGAGGGCAAGCGAGTATCCAGTATTGGATCTTAGGCCCCACTTATATGAGCCAGTCAAACGGCGATCGAACATTCACATTTGGCGACTCATATGAAATCTCACGAAGAGATGACATGTTGTCTCCAGACAATAAATTCGGCTTCCCTCTGAAGCCATACTTTGACCGAGCGAAACCACAATACGAAGATACACCCTGGTCTAATTTCGTCTCTGTCAAGTCAGCTGGGGCCAAAGGTGACGGTGCAACAGACGATTCAGGCGTTTTAAATGACATCATTAGTACCGCCGCGGCCAACAAATTAATTGTATTTTTCGATGCCGGAACCTATATATTAAAGGACACCGTCAAAATCCCAGCTGGTGCAAGGATCGTGGGTGAAGCTTGGGCGCAAATCACAGCCCAGGGTCCCAATTTTTCTGATGCAGACAAACCTCGACCATTAATACGTGTCGGAGATCCAGGTGATAATGCTGGCAGCGTTGAGATACAAGACTTATTATTCACAACAAAGGGACCAACAGCCGGTGTAGTGCTTATTGAGTGGAACTTGAAGGCCGATGGCCAAGGCGCTGCTGGAATGTGGGATTGTCACGTTCGAGTAGGCGGTGCTGTCGGCACAGATTTAACGAGTACAGAGTGCCCGCCGTCAGCTAGTGCCAGCACTGAGAAATGCACCGCCGGAAACATGATGATGCACCTTACGCCCTCTGCATCTGCGTATCTTGAAGTAAGTAATTAATTTAAACCCCCTGCTGGTTTTATATGTTAGAAATGGTCTTCTGACTTTAATACACAGAACGTCTGGTTGTGGGTTGGAGATCACGATATAGACGACCCGGATCAAGGGTCAGACGACAGTAATAATATGGTGCAATGTTCAATCTTTGTGCGCCGCGGCCTATTGATCGAATCCACTGGGCCTGTCTGGTTATACGGAACGGCAGTTGAACACGCCGTAATGTACCAGTACAATTTCTATCAAGCAGAAAGTGTATTTGCCACGATGATCCAAACTGAATCGCCTTACTACCAGCCTTCGCCACAGCCGCCCAGTCAGTTCTCTTCCACACAGCGTGGGCTCTTCAATGGTGACAATCTCTTCGAGAATTGCCCTGGCGGGCCTGGCTGCGATGCATCTTGGGCGCTAATGATTCGTGAATCAAATGACATATATATCGCCGGAGCCGGCCTATACTCTTGGTTCAGCTCATACGACCAGACAGTATGTGTAGACGCATCAAACTGCCAAAAAGCACTAATTCAACTAGTGGATAATGGAGAAGGCGTACAGATCAACAATTTGATAACTATCGGCGCTACCACAATGATCGTTTCTGGCGATGACTTGGAAATAAGCGCCGCCGACAATGCAGCTGTTTCGTTCCACCCATTCTGGTCCCAAATCACCGCTTTCGGAGTTGCAAATAGTTTTGACGATAGCGACGACGATGATGACTTACCGGATACGGATCTTCAGCTCTGTACGATTAACTTCCCGAACCTCGCTATCCTAGAACTTGCATATGATGAAGGTCATGTTGAATCGTATTGTCAAACAGAGTATACTCTCGTCGCACTTAAAAATATGTATCAGGGCGCGGTGAGCGATTTCCAGGAACTGCTTCGAAACAGTTACGACAAAATGTTCAAGTACTACGCGGAAGGAATCGCTAAGACCGCCTCTGATCAAGTTACCGAGCACACAAACAGCGTCGGCAATAAGTACTTTACCTGCGTCGTCGGTGAACTTGGCTTTTGCTGTAAAGACTGCAAAGACCATAGTTGCAAGTATTGCGTTGACAAGGCATGCACCAAAACATGCGTCGGTTTAAATTGTGGACACAAGAAGCGCGACTTCTCTCTCATACCCAAGAGAGAAGTGGACCCTCCCACCGTCTCCCCAATCACTTATCCGCAAAAGATACCAGAACCGTGTCCGCCAGACTACTCGCAGCGCGGCTACGGGAGCAACAATCCGTACAAGCAATCCGTATGGTGGACCCTTCCGGATAAAAACAGGAATGCATTTTTTGCCGATTTGCTCAACGCTACCGGCATCCCGTCGAACAAGATTGCCTTTAAAGACAGAGATAGAGGAAACACTTGCACGCCAGCTCAGAAGTCGCATCCAAATGATGACTGTTGGATCCTGGGCATGGACTTCAATTTCCCTCAGCCGCAAGGCTACGAAGCGCAAGACGTGACCAATCCCAAGGACATCATCCAAAAAGCGATTGACAAAGCCGGCAACATGGGAACCCAGCTCGAGGATGCAGTGACAGCAATCAAGCTTGCAGGTTACAGGGGAGATGAACCCGAGCTAATCGACTCCGTCACATTGCCCATTCTGACTATCGCGGCCGCCGTCGATGCTATGAAAGAGATTGAAAAGGCTGTCATAAAATCCATAGAGGCATTTGAAAAGAAGCTAATCCTGCTGTTTGTAAATGTTGTCTTGCTCCTGCTTCCCATAGTGGGGGGAACTGTGGGCTCGTTCGCGGGACTAGCCGAAGTCGGTGCCATTATCTCTTTGTTCGGGGATGCGGGTGGATTCCTGTATGATTTGTACAGCCTAGCCGAGGAACCGCATGACACGGCGACGCTAATCAGTCTGATACTCACACCATTAGGGCTTACGGATCTTGCGGCTGTTTCGAAGGCATCAAGAATTAAGAGAACTCTGCCCGCAAGCGAGATTGCCAAATTTGGGCCAGCAGTGAAGCGAAACGACGAGATTATCGATAAAGTTATCGGTACTTGTCGGAGAAAGTAGTCGCTGAAATAGAATAGAATAATATGATTTAGAAAGGTTTTAATTCATTTGATCTCAGAGTTCCGTAACTACCCTCGTCGAGGGATTAAAGTGACAAAACCAAATCTCAAAGAAACCTAACAGAGCTCGAGCACTCGCCTTCCTCGGACTAGTTAGATCCGCGTCGCTCCAAATCTGGAGCTGAGTAGCTGCAGCAGGAACCTAGTAACAGCTTTTAACCATTGCCGCTATATCCTCTGGTCGAATACTGGCTTGGATGCGAGACCGACGCAAACCCCTTGCACCATGTAGTCTTTTTGCCCTCGCAAGAGGGTCCAGACGCGTGAGCGTGGGACGGACGCCGACGAATAGAAGCGAGGGCTAGCCGGAATACAAATGATATCTCAAATCCGGAGAGTACTGATAACCCGTTCGTAAAGTTCGAAGCCCCGCAAACCATGCTCAATCTGGAACATGCAACCTTTGAGAGGTGCAGATGCGCATGGGGCTATCGTTATAATGTGTGGTTTTATGATACGCAGGGATGGAGGGACGAGTTGCGTTCGCGACCCCGACGCGCGGTTCACTTGTCCGACTCAGGTACCAACGTAGACACTTATAGCTACTCCTCCTGGAATAAATTTATTCCTCGTCTTTTTCCTCCCCTGGTCGGAATTTTTCATCCTCTCTTTTTTTTCTTTTCTTTTGATACTTCACGCAGCTGTCCGCGAACCGTGCGTTTCCTTTCGTACCCCATCCCCAACTTTTGCAACGTGGTACAAGGTTCTTTTTACATTCACAGTCGACACATGGTCAATCGCTCCAGGTCCTTGGATAGCTCTTTATTGATCCATGATTCCAAGCTGGCCAAGTATCGCCTGACTCGAGGTGGGGACCAAACCGTTTCCCCCAGGGGCTTGGCTTAGGGTTCGGAACGATTCTATAAGTAGAGGCGCCAATCTTTGCTTTCCTCTCTCATAATATCCCCTCTTTTCTCAAGCTCACTGCCACCTACTCCTAACTTTTTTGTTCTTCTAATCAATTGAATTACCCCAAAAGGTTGGCTCACATATTCAGATTGATCAAGATGGCATTGGCCTCTAGCATCATGAGAGCTCTCCTTCTTATCACTGTCGGGCTGCCCATTGCCTTCCAAGCTTCTGCTTCACCAACCCAGCACTTCCCTGAACAATACTCCCCACTAAATAATGACAGAAGATCCCCCTACAATGAGAAGCCGAAGCCTTCACCTTTGAAGCGGCCTCATTCAACATGCAAAAACCCTCTCATCAGGAAGGATTGGTGAGTAAATCTTCTTGGCTAGGTCTATTGTACAATTGCTTACCTGGCGCTGTCTTAGGAGAGCACTCACTACTTCAGAGAAATCAGCGTATATCTCGGCCGTCCAATGTCTTGGTGACAAAAAGAAAGCCAAGTCTATTTCTGGAATTCCTGGGCTTCAAACCCGATATGATGACTTTCAGGGTGTGCATTCGGTTCAGACGCCTTTCATCCACTGGGTTGTAAGTTTCGGACTGGTAAAATCTAACATATAGTTGATTGTGTTAGCTAACGGCTCCGGAAAGGGGTTTTTTATCCTTTGGCACCGTTATTTTATTGCGACCTATGAGAAAACCCTTCGTGAGCTTTGTGGATATAAAGGAGCTCAGCCATATTGGGACTGGACAATCGATAACGCGAGTAACAAGGATATGGCGGAATGGCCAGTCTTTGACAACCACACCGGATTCGGAGGAAACGGTCCTTACATCGATGGTCCCAATCCCTTCTCTATCCCAGAGCGTACCGGCGGCGGTTGCGTGCCAAAAGGGCCTTTCACTTGGCCCAAGTGGGTGGTTGGGCTCGGACCAGGTGCCAGTCTAGAATATAGCCCCCACTGCCTCTCAAGGGACTTCTCACGCCCATTGATGGCGTGGGCGACCAAAGATCTCGTTCACTGGGTTCAAGATGTTGATAAATATGAAGATTTTGCTTTCAGGTTGGAGAATGTTCCAATTTTCACCGTTCCCAATGTTCATGGCGCCGGTCATTTCGGTGTTGGTGGCGCGTTGGGCGCTATGGGAGACGTCTATGGCAGCCCTGGAGGTAACTTTGACTCCTTCTGGAAGCCTTTGTGTAACACGACAAATTCTAACTGTCATTGACCCTTAGACCCGCTTTTCTACCTTCATCACAGCTCATTGGACAGGCTGCTCTGGAAATGGCAACAGAAAAATCTTCCTGCTCGATATTATGATGTGGGTGGTCCAGTTGTGCCTTTCGATTACCACAACTTGCAGGGGCCAAATATCACTCTCAGTTTCCAGATTGGTCTCGGGAAACTCGCACCAAATGTCACACTCGCCAAGATCATGGATTTACAAGGCGAAGTTCTCTGCTACGATTACGATTATAATTCCTGCGAATGAACTACTCGCACCTCAAATCACTACCTAGCAAGAGGCGCAAACAGGCCCCGGGAGGACGAAAAACATCGGAATAGTCTTTCACTTCTCGAAACAGAGGAAGCATGGAATTCTCAAGCACCCTTTCAATTAAGCAATTGAATAGATCAAGCTGTATCATATTTCTTTTACCTCAACCTTAACGATATTTAATGATTATGTGAAGCGTTACAAGACTGACGAGCCTCGTGTGGTATTTTTCCAGCAAAAAAGCGTTGTCACTAATTAATCCTGAAATCAAGTAATAATACCAATTTGAGACATTATTGACTTCATCAGAGTGAAAAATGGAAAGAAATGTGATTGCGATCCACTGCTCACTTGTACCCAAAAACGGCAATCAAACCAAGATGATCAAAATAGCACCGAAACGTAATCTCCCTGCTTTCCTTCACAGGAAGTATCCGCTTGCCTTCCCAGCTGTCGAATTCATACCACAGCAACGATCCAGTCGTTTCGACTGAATGGTACCTTCGATAAAATCACTTTGGCAAGTTCATTCGTTATGGCGCCTACACCCACGGCGACCCTAGGCAGTGATCCGACAAACAGTAGCGATACGATACAACCACTTTTTCTCTCCATCACTTTTGTCTTGCTTGGTTTAGCTACCATATTTGTGATGTTGCGGTATGTTGTAGTTTTTTTACTCATTTTCCCGAAATGGCAAACAACTCGAGCAAAGTAAACCAGCTAATATTAACTTGAATGGGCATACGAATGCAAATGATATCGATTGCTTGTTCCCAGCGCGTACTGTCGTTTGTTTATTGTCTACAGGTTCGGGCTAGATGACTGGCTTATCGTCATCGGTTTGGCCTTCGAATGGGCGCTCGCCGTCATGAATTATTTTATGATCAAATACGGCACTGGACGACACATTGCTACCGTCGTAAGTCGCATGTTATTGAACACATTCCGATCCAATCTCGCCCTTGCTTGCTTTTAATATTCCAAGATCCAGTGCGGTGGGGCGACGCACAGCAGCCTAGTATTACTCCACATGACCCTCCTTGCGCCCATTTATACTACATCATGCAAATCCACATGAACTTGGATTGTACTATTTCATATCAGCGTGCTAACGCGGGGATGATATTATCATTTTAACCTCTTCTGGAATTCAGACAATTGAAGAGTTGATACCGACTTTGCGATACTGGTTCGCCTACCAGATTATCTACCCTCTGGTCTTATTATTCATCAAGCTGTCCATTCTGAGCTTTTACCGCGGCATCTCACCTCAAACGTGGTACCGGAATACCGTGTATGGGGTAGGCTTCTTTGCTGTCGCTTGGAGTATTGCGTTCATTTTGGCATATGTGAGTAGTCTTGTCGTTAATATATACATCTCTGCTTCAAGATGAATTTTTGGCTAACAGATCGTAGATATTTGAGTGTCCGAACCCTTCGACGGCTTGGTCACTCACTTTTCCAAAGGGATGCGTGAATTTGCCGGCGTTATATTACAGTACCGCATCCATCAATATCGCCTCGGACCTGATCATACTCCTCTTACCTATTCCCGTGCTCCACCAACTCCAAATCGACCGACGACGTAAGTGTAAGTATTTCTCTAAAACTCCAATATTTGTAACTTAGAGAGTAGAACTAAGTCTAATATTTAAATGACAGTCGCTCTCATCGCTATATTTTCGGTTGGCGGGGTAGCCGTAACAGGCTCCGTCGCCCGACTTTGGTCACTCTGGAAGTACCAAAACACCGTCGACGTCTCGTACGATGCAATCTTCATCCTCCTCTTTTCGCACATTGAAATCAACCTCGCAATGATGTGTGCTTGCGCCCCAGCCTTAAAACCGTTCTTCAAATCTTTCGCAACGCCGTTTAGCAGTAAAGTCGGCGACAGTCATACTAAATCCAGCGGGCCAGTGCCGTCGTCTTCAAATGCGAAAAATGGAAGCGCAGTCCATAATGCAGCGAGAGAGGGTCACGGCTCTGTAGGTGGAGGTGGAGGTGGAAACGCAATAACCTCGAATGCTAGCGCTGGAAATATGAGCCCTTCGATTGCGAGGAATAGGGCAATATTTGAAACTGCGAACGCGAACGCGAATACGAGCGACTCTTCGAAGCCTGAGAGTTTGGAAAGTAGAGTTGTCGAAATTACCGGCGGAACACCTTACTATACTCCTCTACTAGACCCGGATTCGAATAGTAGTTTCCAAAATGGTAACGGTGCCAATGGATCCGTGGCACCGACCAGCATGGATACCCCCTCACCGAACTTCCAACTCGATGGTAGTATTGGCGGATACGGCGGATATATAAAGATTCAATCGACGCCCCACTTTCGCGCCGAGACAACGTACAGTATTCCCGTCAACGGTCACAGGCCGAGTAAGCTGGCGGGCGAATACACCGTTACTTGCAGTTCGACCCAAAGTCTTGCTAAGAACAATGATGGCGGGCCAGATCAAGAGTACTTTGGGTTCGTGCATAGACCTAGCGTTTGGAGGCGACAAAGCGTTATGAGTAAACGGACGGCACAGAGTATTTCCGAGTCGGTTTCGCCGGATAATCAGAGTGATTTGGGGGTTAAGATTGAGCAGGAGGTTAGGGTCGATTATGAATTGATGACACCAGAGGAGCAGGAGAGGTGGGAGAGGAAACGCTCGGTGTTGGATGCGGTTGATAGTTTGTGGTGAGGGTATGCATAGCGGACTGGTTTTCGTAAATATGGATATGGCAAAAAAAGGATGTTTCCCATCCAGTTTTCATAATTCTTTTTCCTTTCATAGTATGGAGTTTTGTTCTTTTACAGTAATAATTATTTCTCCGGAGTTCGGAGTTTTCGCGTAGGGTTACTGGCAGGATGGTCTATTAATTAATAAAAGTGTCATTCATTCTATCCAATATGCAAGGTAACTATGTTAAATCTCCCTAGGCTTGGAGTTTAGATGTATAGATATCTCGAATGGGAAATTTATGGGTTAAATCCGTTCTCTCGTCAGTCTGTCATACTTATGGAATATCCATCAGCAATCAAGCTCTCAAAGATTCCCTCGGCCGCACTCAAGCTAGCTACCTTTGAAATCTATATATTCCCTCGACGGGACCTGGCAGTTTCTATAAATTCGCCATGAACGCAGAGGTTTCTAGCATTTATCCTGACAACAATGCTCTCGATATTGAATACCAGTTACGAACTCAACTGTTTAACTTCATGACCGAGTAGCTCTCTTCAACCGAGGACCAATAGTTACATATTCTTAGATATCTAAGATCTTAACTTCTCGCTCCTGATTTTTTCAGCCTTTTATCACGTTCTTGCCTTCCATCGCAGTTCGAACTCCTAGAAATACAAACATATCATAAACTTCTCAAGATCCTCATATAGGTCTCGACTCTCGGGTTGAAGCCTTGACATTCTAGCAGAGATTAAATCAAATGCCCCCTACTCGAAGAACACGCAAAGAAAATCGGGTAAACAAATTATCCACCGATACACGAAGCTCCGCTGCAAAGAAAGCTGCGAAAGCAAAAGTATCGTCATCTCTCACTTCAGAACATCCCTCGCCAGAAACCTCATCTTCAAAACCCAACTTAAAAGGTACTAACTCTGCTAGTCAGACAAAAGAAGGTGAGACAGCCATGGATTGCCGAGTGAGATTTCATCCACCTTTCCCACTCATGGGTATGAGAATTGCATCTAGCTTCCCAGTTATACTAAGGCCAGCCTCTTTCTCAGCATCGAGCGTGCAGAGGCTAGTGCCAGTGCCCAGCGTTTTACACCACTCTAGGAACAGGAGCAGAATATCCGTCCCTCCTCAATATTCCTCTAGCCATAGAAGCATAGATGACGAAGACGAAGATGATGCATCTTGGTCCGACATTGGGGAAGATATTGACAAGATCAGAAAAGATATCAAAGAAATATCAAGAAAGTTGAGAGTCCCATCTCGCTCCCCTTGCCGTCATCGTACGAAACACAGAAGCAGTTATCGTCAGAGGAATCATACGCCTTCACCGCCACCACCCCCTAATACTGTCAAAACCACTTTTCTCATAGTCTCAGACACTCACAACATTCTGCCCGAAAAATCCCGCCACAGAGACGCACCATTCCGTACCCCGTTCCCCAAAACAGATGTCTTCATACATGCTGGCGACATGACCCAACAAGGATCCCTCCACGCTCTTAAAAAGCAAATCGCATGGATCACTGACGTTCCAGCAGAACTCAAAATCATAATCGCAGGAAATCACGACTGCAAACTCGATACCAAATATTGGGTCTCCCAAGCTGAAGATTCCGACGATGAAAAGGAACGAGCAGAGGAAAGTCAATCCTGCAGAGATTACCTCCTCAGTCCGGACATGAAAAGAGCGGGGATATACTACCTCGAAGACGAAATCAAAGAGTTCTCACTCCGAAACGGTGCAAAATTCACGGTGTTGGCGTCGCCGTATACCCCTCGAGGACCCAAGCCGCACCATAAAGGATCCTTCCGTTACTCCCTCGCAAAAAACTACTGGTTCAATAAATTTCCGGTAGAAGGGTTACCCGAACGGATTCACGTTGCGATAACGCACGGCCCCGCGTATGCGGTGCTCGATCAAGTTGGTGGCGAGGAAGGAGGGGGACATGTGGGTTGTGAGGAGTTGTGGAGGTTTATGGGGTACATCAAGCCCTTGATGAGTGTTTGTGGGCATATTCACGAGGCTGGTGGGGTTAGGAAGGTTGAATGGCGGGAATGCGAAAATAGTAGTCATAAAAGAGTTGTGCCGGTTATTGAAGATGTAGGGGATGAGGTGGAGAAGGTAGAGAAGGGTGGGATGTTGTATAACGACGCTAGGGGTATGACAGGGGATGTAGTGGACGGGAAGGAGACGTTCTTTGTTAATGCTTCCCTAGTTGGGCATGGGAGTCGTTCTTATGACCAGGCGCACAGGTCCCCGTATGTTGTAGAACTAGAGCTGCCGTGTGGAACAGCCAAGAAGACGGAAACAATATGTTCAAGCAGAAAGTACGCATAAATTATGGGCATGTTGATATTTAGGCAAACTGTAGGCTGTTATTTCCGGTTTCTTTGTTGCTGTATGTATCTAGTCTCGCTAAGCCAGACACTTATAGCTCCAACTATTAAGTTATTTTGAGTGTTGGGCCAACGATTCCGCCAATGCAGCTTAGGAGACGCAAGTACGCAACTGCATGCAATGTGACTATATTATCTGAAAATAATACTTTCTTTCAAGGCATCGGCGAACAATTTATCGCCCGCTCTAGACCTCTTCTCGAACTCTTCTTTGTGGGAATCAAACCAGCCTTGATCTTCGAATGCCTATATCCAAGCGAATTTCTCGTTAGAAGCGTTACCCTTTTCCCGGCATTTGTTGAAATCTCTCGTCAAAGAAACACTCACCTTCGGTAGGATAGAGCCGAATTCAATGCCGGTAAGCATGGAATCATTGATCCAAAGGGCACTAAGTTCCTTCTCGCCCTCACTTCCAACAACTTTACCCCACCCCTCCGCGATCTCCTTAGAAACATCATCCATCAGCTGTTCGCCAAGCTCACCGCGGGGCCTTGTCATCGCGATAATTTTGTTGTTTGGCCGGCGCATACCACCGACGTATTGCCATGGGTTTGTATTATGATAAAATTCAACGTTGACAAACATCTTCAGCGCACCTGTTGCTCCTGTGTGGGCATTTGTGATGATAACGGCCAGAGCATCCTTTTGCTCCGGGGAGAGTTCGGTGGAGTGGAAGACTTGGTAGAAAGGCATATCGAGGAGTATAAGACAGGGATACAGAAGAGTCTCAAGGAATTGTTTCTGACTTAGATGTCAGCTGTCAGCTTGTCTCAGGGTCAAGCCTTCCGTTAGCTTATGTAGAGACTAGGAACGGCGAAGGAGGTCGACGAGGAATGTTGCGTTGGAGGAATGTTGTATTTTGATCTATGACGTCACCAGATCTCAACTTTCCAAAGGAGAGCAAATGCGAATTCCAATTGTGGAGATTAAACGGCGGGCATTGATTTTGCAAATGGCAATCCTCAGATGGCAGATCGAAGTTTCAATTGGGAATTACGCGATTCTCAAATGCAAGCATACACAAGCGTCTCCATCTTTTAGATTCAAGTGAACAACATCTTAGCCTCGGGCTGTCCCCGCTGTTTGTCCCCGCTGTTCTTCCAACCTGGTCAAACTTGCCACGCCAAAATGAATTTCTGTTGGAAGCTCCTGTTGATGATTTGCTTTCCTTCTTACGCCAGGCGGATTCAATTGAGTAAGAGAAACCATCGTTGCCAACGGGGCCCCGATAGTCGATGATATCGCCATTACCTGAGCATGACTCAAGCCGTTCACTCTCGCAATGTTTGAAGGTTCCGTTCCCGCGTCTAACCTCGTCCGATTTGTTCGAGCTCCTCCGATGATAGCAGAAACCCAATAGCGGCGACCCAATGCAGGGGCCACACTACGTATACGTAGCGGAGATAAATGCGCGGTATCGAGACGAAATGCCACGAGGACGGGGAAAGGAGTCACTCGAACCTCGAACGTTAAACTCGAGTAGTACTTCATATTCCCTATCTCCCACCCTCTCCAAGCATCTAGTCCAATTCGATTTTTCAGAAATTCAAATAGCTGCACGTAGCCCTGTACTTCAGAACCAACATTTTGACAGGCCAGAAACTCCGTTTGCAGGAAACCTTCGCTTGCTTTGTGTGCTACCAACCGTTGCAACTTTGAGCCTTTCCAACAGAGCCACCCTCACTCATTCGATCGCACGCGGGGGAAAACAACATTTCAGATTCTCTCGATCCGTGTGATTTCGGGGAGACGTCTAGACGGGCGACATAGACATAAGTACCAAGAAGTTTGCTATCACTTAGATATCCTAATCGTAAGGCATTGCTCCCAATCTTGTCTTCCCCTCGCCACCACCTCTATCATCAATCAAGATCCCACCTTCAACCTTCAAAGCAATCAGAATACTCACAATGCCTGTGCCAAAAATGCAGATCATGACTGATACCGCGAAGTCCTTCACCGTCGCCGTATTGTAAGTTTCTCATATTCAATCGCATCCAATCGCTGAATCATTCCGTACTAACGTCCACCCAACAGCTGCGGGAGCAAGCCCGGCAAGAATCCAGCCTACATGAAGGCGGCTCAAGATCTTGCCCGTGTCTTCCACGAACAAGATTGGAATCTCGTCTATGGCGGTGGAACCAGTAAGTCTCAATCCATCTATTCTCGCAATCTCAACTTTTACAGCTTCAATCTAACATACCATTCTTCACTTCTTAAAGCCGGCATCATGGGCGAGGTTTCCAAGAACCTTGTCTCCCTCTCCGGTCCACACTCTGTCCACGGCGTCATCCCATCCCCACTCTCCGAAAAGGAACAAGAAAACCTCACCGTCAGCGATGCCAAATCCCGTGATTACGGCGTTCACACTGTCGTTCCGGACATGCACACCCGCAAGCGCATGATGGCACAGGAAGCAAATGCCTTCATTGCACTTCCAGGTGGATATGGTACTGCGGAGGAATTGTTCGAAATCATCACCTGGAATCAACTGGGTATTCATTCGCTTCCGATAATCTTGTTGAATATTGACGGCTTCTGGGACGGAATCGTCGGGTGGATCCAGAAGGCTGTCGAGGAGCAGTTTATCGTTGGGGATTGTGGAACCATCTATCAGGTTGCGAATACTGTCGATGAGGTTCCAAAGTTGATCAAGGAGTACAAGCCAGCGGAGAATCGATTCAATTTGACTTGGGGTAGAGAGTAAGTTAGAAAATAGAATTTCTAGAAGAAATTTCTTTCTTTCTTTGGTTAGATGTTAGGAGCATGTAATATTTTTACAAACGCTGCTTCAAGATTCTAGACAGGAGTTTCTACGGTGAAAGCTGTACTATTCCTTTTAGATTTGCTAATCAATCATCCTTTCTACGGCGTTGTCCATCATAAAATAATCAAAAAAATTGCAATCATCGAAAACCGTGGAGCCAGCCAACGTGACAGACCAGATTGGGTATCAACTATTTGAGATTCTCCTCAGTTTACAGCGCATTTCTCCGGACTAATGGTGCATATGTAATCGATATCAAATCGTGTAAATTGAAGAATATACATATAAGGTTAAATCGTTTCTCAATCGATTCTGGCGTCTAGCTCAGATATATCCACCCCTGGGTATCCTCATACATCAAAAAAAGCGTAGGTATATATATACGGGTATCTTCAAGCTTGGGTATCATTTATACAGCCCTCCTCTTTCCTCTTCTCTTCGAAACTACAACCAATCTACCTTGAGTTTACAGCCGCCGCAATACTGTTAAGCCACATTCCCAATCTATAGCCACCCTTTGCCAACTGCTGTCTAGCGATCGGGGCAGCCTTCTCATAATATTCAGTGCTCAGATCCGTTCCCTGAACGGCGTCAACTCCGTTAGGGAGGACAACCGTGCATACGAAGCTGTTCGCATCCGCAGCCCAAACTTTAGGGCACGCAGCACCCTTAGTGATAGAATCACAGGAGACCCAGGAGTCTTTTTGGTCCTTGTAGATTCCGCTTTCGATGTCCTTGACGATTGCTTTTGCGAATTTTTCGGCTACAGCGTCGGTAGATCCGCCGGCTAGGGTTTCCGGGACTGTGAGGGGAAGAAACCATGTTAGCGAACCGGGGTAGCATATAATAAAAACTTAGCAGGAACAACAACGAGATGACTCACTCTGTCTATCCCAGATGGCGTGCAGGTTGGTCTTGGATTTTGAACCCTCGCCCCACTGCACTGTGATGTCGTTACCGCCAACATCGAGGTTCTCGGTATGAAGCGGCTGGGTGATATCGCCGAGGAAGTGGATGATGAATTTGAGAGCGTCTGTTCGTTCTATCGCTGTCAGATTTGTCATCTGGACTCTTTCAGTCTACAATATCCATAAAAACTCAGATTAGCACCTGTCCACCATCTTAAACTATAGGAAAGGCAATCTTAAAGTAAACTTACATAATTGGCGATAGCATAGACGACGCAACCCTCAGCTCCACAATCCCTCTCTAAATCGATATTACAGCTATGCGGAACGGTATCATGGGCATCAATATAATGGAAGCCCGCGGAAAACCTCCCAGCCGCGGTATATCGATACGTATCAGCCCACGACGCCACACTCGCAGGAGTCGCGCCGTCGAGAATATGGCTCACGAAAGTTTTCGCGGCACCATTCATGTAGTTTGAGGCGATGTATGCGACGGTAGCATGACCCATCGCGCCCCATGAATACGCTCCCTGCGCGAACAGGGACGCGGAAAAGGCGAGAACGGCTGCTGTCTTCATTTTGACTAGGGTTTTCTGTCGCTAAAGGATATCCAAAAAGAGAGGTGATCTATGGGTATAATACGAAATGAAGGATACCAGTTCCCGAGAGTGCGTTCGCTGCCAGTCTACTGGAAGGGCAGAGAAAAAATCCTTTCTTTCACCCCCAGTTTATATAACTCTGTGCAGTGAGTTTATCTCGGAATATCTCCTGCCAAGTCTATAGATACCAGGAAATCACTCGCAGAACGTAGCTGGAGATTTCCGGTTTTCCCACCATCCTGTTTGGTGTTTAAATCGTTTGAAGTTCGTTGACAATAGTACACGCCATTACCCAATCGCTTCCGACCAGTTTTCTCGAATAGATATCATCAACCTTCTGAGATGATGGGATAACGTTGGAAGATCGTTGACAGCTGCCATTTTTGGTATCGGCGGCGGGGGTGTTTGGATATTGTCTCACCCGAACGTTGGTGGTTTGTTATCGGGACTAATGAGCGGGAAGAGAACGAGAAAAAGATGTCAGATACTGCAAAAGACGAGCCTAGGTTTAGTTTGTGGTGTAAACTTGCAGGGCGGTTCCTGCACATCTCGACCGGTTATCGTAGGCCAATGGCTGTCGGTTGTGCAGAGAATGTTTAAATTGGAAGGCAAAAGAGCGATATGCACTCTCCGCCACGGTTTCTATTAGGCTTGAGGATCTCTTCATCTCGTACAAACCCCGCGCGAGCTCAAACGGACGAAAATCCAATAATTAACACACCTGCGCATTCTGGAATCTGATTTGTGGAGTCGTAGGTCGGTAGCCTCGAACCAGTTGCATTCGCATTGTACGAAGAGTATCTAGGCAGCCTTTCCATAGATGATCGTTTGGTCCTGCTGTAATAGAAATAGCCCGGGCGAGAGAGATCTAGTGGGAGATGGTTTGCAGAAGCGAGAAAGCTTGATCTCTGTCAACATGGGCAGGGCATCGCGACCAGACGACGTGTTTAGCGTCTCAGTTCTGATTGTTTTGATATCACGGGCACAATCGCGGACGTTGATTGGAGCAAGTTGAGGGGACCAATCAGGGTCCTTTGACGGCTTTGGGAAGGTGTTGGGATTTCAAAGCGGATGTGTTGCGTCGAGACCCGCGAGGATAGGAAGCTGGGCTCGATTAGGCTTGCGTCCAAGAAGCTTCGACGCAGGGACTCGATATTTTATAATGTTAAGAGCTATTAAAGAACACATGGCCTCCGATTAGTATCAAATATAGACTGGCGCCATATTTACGGCAATCTCTTCCGGTTTTGTTTCTTCGTAGCAGGTTCCGAATTCCGTGTCTTCGATATAATAAATCAGGGTCCAATACCATCATGACATACTTACTTGAAAATATAAAGCTACCACATCTATTTAAGTATACCAGGAATGCTCTGAGACATGATCATATGTCATATTGCGATTTATATATAGTTTATTTAATATAGCTGATTAGCTTGAGCGATTATCACGCAGTTAGTAGTTCGCAAGGTAGATATACGTAGAACACCGAGTGGGTCCCATACTTTTTATACACAGTATATATGCTTATTGAAGAATGGAATGACATGAAGGTCATACAAGAAGTTTGTGACCAACACAGATCTATCAACGAGTTTATTATGCAATAATTGTATCGTATAAAGATTCTCATTTTGTCGGTTACTTAACTAGTGGCGTGAGAGCTCAACCTCAAATTTGATCATTTTTGATAAAGTATAGATACTAATACAATATACAGACAGGAAGGTCGTAGCCCAAAATTAAGAAATAACTTCATGGGTCCCACGTGTGCAGTAGTATATAGGATTCATTTGTAGTCATCACGCCTATAGGCCTATGCGTGGATTGACCCTCGACGATCCCCTGAGCCAAAACCTTATGGCTCGGTATCTTGCTGGAATCAATGAATCCTTTTGAAAATGAATCTTTCGTTTGGTGGATACTGCGGTGGCAATGAAAGTGCAGCAATCAATGGACCAACATCGATCTGAAAAAATTGAACATAATTTGTCAGCCCGGGTGTCCACTTCAGTTGATCTTCCATCACGGGTGTACAGTGTATGCTTCTTTTTTTAAAAATACAATATGCGCGCACGCATGAGACCTCAAAAATAAAAAAGATATACGTACTTGCTTATTAGCAACGGCCGGCCCCGTGCTCGTATCCAATAACCAGCCATCCGTCCGCTTGAAATTCTCAACTCTTCACAGCCCAGTCAATACCAGTACATCTACTTAATATATCATACGACGGGCGTCGCCGCTTTAGAAAAAAAATATTGACTTACATCCACTGGTCTGCTCCCTGCCAGTTAACAGAAGATATTCTCCAGCGTGTTTCAGCCGGGGGGTCTTGTTCGGTCAGCTGGGCGAAAAGCTTCTTTTCGATTGTAATCGCGGGTGCGGACTTGTTCTCGAGGGTGTAGGTTCCATCATAGTTTCTCACGACATACCACTAGCGGCCAAATTCTTATTAGCATCTATAATCATGTGAGATATTGTGATATAAAGGATTTGGGGGTTATAGCTGGTGTTGGCTTACCGCTGCAGCATCAGCATTAGGCGCTACGAGTACCACCTTCTTTGGCAAAAGAGATTTATCTTCTATCGGGGACCTAGCGACTCTAAGGCCAGTTGAAACGCTAGTGATAACGTAGGTTCCTGTAGCGAGGGTGGGGAGTGCTGATGTTGGCGGCATTTTAATGATACTAGTTTACTAAACGATCGATCGAAGCGATTCAGATGATGCAAGGGTCACGACTGAGATCCCTTGCTACGTATTTGTGATATTCCGCTCGAGGTTTCAAAATTTGAAACGGTTCCCAGATCAAAATATTCGTTATTTTTTAATTATAAAGTTCCTGACTAGAAATTTGATCGAAAACATCTCCACATCAATCACACGGAATAACAGTACTTTTATACGTCGATATATCCCTTTCGTCGCACAATCAGCAAGGCGCAATAAAGGCAAATACACGTAATTGCCTAAATGCAATGTTAGGAATGTTCTGTATTACACCATATTCGAAGCAAATTGCAACCTTCTAACGTTAAGCACACGAGTCCGTAGCTAACAAAAAAGTAGTCAAGAAAGGCCAAGCTCGATTATTTCAACAAATAATTCGTCGGCCAAGGGGTAATCGTTGCAAACGTCTATTCTTCCAAATATATCATCTAGGATATAGATACTTGGTTTAATGTTATGGTGTTACAGCCAAGGGGTGTTAATCCCTCACTATCCTTTGGGCCTCTCCTCAAGGAGACGCTTCCAAGCCGATCCTTTGTCAGCCGAGAAAGCCGAGAAATCAGAGGCATTCAAAATTCGGGCCGGTGCAAGCTTACATGATGACGGGGGGGCAATTAATTCACAAGCATGCCTGCCCTTAATATCAAGATTTTAAGACACACTGAGGAACGGATGTTCTATGGTATGCCATTGGGCTCTGTCGACGCAGCTGGCTACGAAGGTGGACCTAAATGAGGAGTTTGCCTTGATCTACAGGAAGACCGCCAAAATCGATAGAGCTTCAGCGGAACAAAAATCCGTTTGAACTGAGGGGTAAGCAGCTGCAAGGAAAATATGCTTATTCGGATTTCAAATTCGCCTAAACAACTATCTCCCGAGCATTCTCGCAGATAAAAAATGATTTCAATAGTAGTGTCTACGAAGGGTCTATCAGTGGATGCGACTTCAACCTGATCGGCGCCCCTCCCCCTTTGGTTTTAGGAAGGCAAGGGGAGATGCATCGATGTGGATTGCAAAAGGCGTCGAGGCCACAATATATTGCAATATGATACCGTCGGCCACCGAAGGATTTTAAACTATCGTCCCTGCATATCATATCATAACGCGAGAAAGGAGGTATTGCCTATGACGCGACACCGCCGGGGAAAAAACAAATCTTCTCCTCTCGATTGAATCGATGAAATTCCCGGTTCGATCGGAGATATCGACTCCTTCGACGCGATGCGAGGACCCTTCGCCACGCGAAGGGGCGTTCATCGAAGCCGGATTTCGGACGCGCTGCTCCACAATCTGCAAGGACAATGCAATGCGAAACCGAATGCAGGATTGTAACCCCAACCACCTCAGAAACACTCGACTATCTTGGTGAGCGTCGACGCCTAATATCGCAAAGGAATATATTTTCCGGAGAATCTAGCCATTCAGCCATGGCTTTAAAGGGCACTGGAATATGTTGTTCGGGGACGTTGGATCACACTGGATCCCATGGCCCGTGGGCAACGCACCAGCACGGCGACACCGTTGGCCGAAAGCTCCCACGCTCGCTAAAGCTCCGAGCCGAAGCGGTTTGCTTTCGAACGTGCGATTCCGTCCATGCATGCGGCCTTGGCTCAAATGTGCAGCAAGGCGTGCATCTAGACGCTCTATTCATGCGATATCGTTATTCACACATTCGCCGGCTGAGGACAAGAGAAGAGCGTCTCATTATCTAGCTATTCCTGAAAAAATAAAAATACAATGCTCCACATATGCATTCGAAGTTTGTGACTGCTATTTTCTAAGTGTTAAAGATTTTCGATAGACATCAAGTGAGAAAAACAAAAAACTCCACTGGCCCCCACGACTTTCTATTTTTCTATTCATCGACTTTAATAATTTCGAACAGACAAGGTGGGAGGTAGCGCGTTGGGCGGTTTTTGGTCGCTGGAAGAGATTGAATAGAGATCTAGACGGAGTTTTCAGCAATTGGATCAATGTCTAGGTGGTCTTGAAGTCCCAAAGAACTTACCGGTGCGAAAGGTTCATTGGCAAGCATTACCCAACCCTCAGAACATCCCAATTTTTCAATTCTATCCCACCTCATCAGCATCTCGTTGCGAATTGTCAAGCAGGGTGTCCTAGTGTTCTAGAAGTCTTACGTATAAACATTTGGCCCTTTGCGTTCATATGGTCTGATAACCCAGTGTTCCGGGTCAGCTTCGTCATGTATCAGAGCGTGAACTCTACCGTTTTGTTCTGCCGTCTCGGTTCCTTCTATGCTCATTGTGTAGTACCCATCGTCGAGTTTTTCGATTTCCCATTTCGGTACCTCATCAAGTGGAGGTAGGCTGTAGACTTGTTGGCCGTCTCCCATTGTATTTCGACCCATTGCGCCACTTGAGTAGCTAGATTTGATGAAATAGACACCAGATTCGAGACCCATTGTTTTGCTGTTGAGTGACCGTTTTATAGTGGTTCTAATTTCTACTGTATATAATATTAAACCGTCTACCTATAGATATGCGTTCCCAAAAGTAACGAAGCGAAATAAAAATGGAAGGTTTATATAAAACGAGTTCAATATAATAAATTTCAAAAGTGGGAATTTGCCGTTTGAACTCTCTCAGGGCGCAGTATATAATTAAACTATGGGTTTGAATCTTGAAATGAAGTTGGTTATGTTACTTTGATGGAACAAGATCGAAGGATGTACAGTAATGTTGGGGTTGTATCCGTACCACGCGAGCAAGTTGTATCGTGAAGAAAATCTCCGATTTAAATTACTTCTCTACGTCCTAAGATTCCTCGCAGGCTTTCAATTGCAATAGTACAATTCGCGTAATCAACACTTGTGATTGCGATTCCGAAAGCACTAAATTCAGCTGAATCGATAATTAGTCCATCCTATCGAAATTCTTGATACGCATTGTTGACGACATTCGAGCTGAAGAGAATGTTGATATACATCCACTATTCCCGGTCCAGATATTTCCGGGGCCGGTAGATCGTGAACGATCATTAGAGGCAAGCCAGACTGTGGTGGCATTCCGTGATCGATTTAAATAGCTCCACCAAATATGGTTATCGAGCCCGTCGATCAATTTATCGAGGTGCGGCTATTATAACCGAGATTCATATTTCCCGAAGTCTCCAGGAAATCATGGCCTGCGAATTGGTTGAAAATATGGTATTTTGCCACTATTACGACAATTTTTCAGACGAAGAGAGGTCTAGAAATAAGTGATATCGAAATTTTTGAAAGCTTCAAGGCTGAAGATCTCGATATCTCTATGAAATGATATCGAGGGTGCCAACACAAATACTATAATTGCCAGGTGTGCTTTGGAGCGAGACGAACACAGCAGTTTTCAAGAATTTAAGCTCAAATTATTCGATTTTATGCTAATAATACAAATAGGACCGTGAAATGAACACTGAACTCCGTTAGCCAACCCGCAATTTTGCCCAAATCTACCCCAAACAAGTGGTTTATTCATGTTCTAGTGGAACCACCTCGAACAAACTCGTCGGCGCATTCGGCAAGATCGGTACCACTTCAATCTACAGCATGCATATGTTCTTAGTATTTCTAAAGACACAACCTGGTTTGTGATGCAATAAAGGAGTTGCTTACCTGAGCCATATCCTCTCCAGTCACAGTCCAACCGTAGCCAGTATCTGGTGTTACAATACTAAAGATTTATTAGTTAAATACTCAAGTATATTGTAAGGATAATAAAAATCTAAATAGATGGCATACTTGTAAACGTCTGGACCATGTTCTGGGTGGGGAACTAAACGCCATTCAGAAGGACTAAGTAACCCTTCTTCTTCCAAAAGCAGCGCAAAGAGCATGTTATCAATGGCAGTGGTAACACCTCCCCGTGCCTTCAATCGGTACGAGTCACTTTTACTCTTTTCGATTTTCCAGACAGGTAGTTCTGATCGATTGTCTTGTGGAAGACTGAGGACTCGCTTAGGCAAGAGCGATCTGTCTTCGACAATAAATCGACCAACTGGGTTATTGTTGATTTTATTTCGAATGGTGTAGGTTCCTGATTCGAGAGACATGATGAATAATCGTGTAAAAAGAGTTTTATATTGAATTGTTTAAGTTTAATATAATATTTTTGTTTATTAACTGGAGAGCTTAGTCAATTCGATATTCGATTGATAGTTTAGTGGCCAATAAAGCGAGACCAGAGATGCAGGGTCCTTTTATGTTGAATTTTCGTCCCTTATTCTCTGTAGTTCAGAACTCCAAGGATTTGAAGGCAAATTCAGGGAATATTTGTCTCCGTCAGCGACGTTTTGCAAAATTCCATGTGCACAGAAATGCGTTTCTCAAATCGGTTGTTGTGAGGTCATTTGAAGATCTTAAGGCCAAATTGGCTGTCAATAAAACCCCTCTGGATAGCCTTAGACCTAATTCTACATTGATTTTCGTCCAAGTTGCCCGATGACTTGAATTCGAAACAAAAAGGGACTCAGCTTTCCAAGCCATCTACAATAGGTTTCTTTTACAACCAGCATTATCGTGAATATTCAAATTCGGCTTGCGGTGATATCATATATTGCCGACACACGATACTTTTCATTTCCAAGCTTGACTTCCGAGGCGTCTCCCTGGCAAACCAAAATCAACTGGAGTTGGAGATATCCTGAAATTGGGCAACAAAATGCCTAATGAGGAAGATATTATTTCATGCTTCGGCTCGTCCTTCTTAGCAGAGGAAATTGTACGCTGCGGAGTATGCCGCCTCGCTTGGTTTTGAAAAAGGGGCCGCAGTGACGTCCTTCCGCCGATCCTATCCTGATAGAAGAGTTGGGCTGAGGCGATTCTCTTGTTTGTCAACAATAGACAAATTCCAACGCCCAACGCACCAGGGAAGCTAAGAAATGATTGAAGGAATATATCCACTGTTCAACTTTTGAGGACGAGAAAATTTCGACCCTCTTTTCAAGGGAACGTCTAGTTAAGCTCCGAATTTACTCCGATCGTCTATTTATGTAGCCTATTGGTTGAGATTATACTAGGGTTTGTGACCCCCACTGGTTTTATCTCGATAAACAAGAAAATTTTCGCAGCTCTGAAGTGTACCCGGTAAAATATACCAGGATTCTGAAGGAAAAAAATCTTCTAGATCCTCTAACTTTGTTCAAAATTGAAATAAACGCTAAAATACTGGCGAATTAACCATCTATCAAGGTATTCTGTCTAAACTAATCGCGCTCTTTGGATACAATCAGCCCCTGGAAATCCAATACCCATCCGATTGGATGGAATCAGCCTCCCGGTCCTTGTTGCGCCTCAAAATTACACCACGTAAGCATCCTCATGTATGAGAAGGAAATTCGCAAGAAACCTTTTACATTTCATCATGAAATCTTAATTTGTGGCGTATTGGCGTCCGCCAGTTAACAAGTTTTCTGATAACTTTTCGAATTCAAAAACTTCATACCTCGTCTGGGTAACAGATAATATTACAGCAGGAATATAGAATATTAGCGTATCGAGATCAAGTAGTCTAGACCTTATAGTCGTGTCTAGATCTATTGGCGTAAAATAAAAGCCGAATCTCGTAGAAAATGTGATATGTGATAGAGCCAGCGTCATTGAAGCAATGTATTTCACCAATTTCTAATATCGCAAAATTTAGAACGCTAGCTTCGCCTTTTCCGTAGCTCGGCAAGCCGATTGGTGAGGTGAACTAGGTTGTGTGGACTGTATTCTTTTTGTAAGGGTGTATCCTGGTATATTCGAAACCAAATTTGGATATCGGCTATCGAGCGGGACGAGAGACGGACGGACGGGTAGGTCAAACTGTGAGGAACTCTTCTCAAAGCAATATTGGATATGATATTCTCTGTTTTAGTATTCGCTGAGCTCTAGCGAAATCTCTCTACCTATTGCATCACAACATGGCGAACCCGAGAGATTGGAGATATACCCTAGCAAAGCGACATCGGTGTATCCCCCTTATGAAAACTGCCCGCGAGTGACAACTCAGCATCTGGATGGTTACATCGAATCGGCTTGAATTTTGATTCCTTGTTTATGTATAGCCTTAGCCAAAGGCTCCGAAGGCGTAGTGACCTAAAGATCTGTTCAGGTTTCCGCCTTGTCTTCGAGCCTGCCACCGAGGTTTCACTCGAGTTTCCGACAAACCGGATACATTATCATACGGTCAGGATATGTGCATGTGCTCCTTTGGATATAATACCCAGCCGATGTATAGTTTCTTCAACCCATGGACCTAATCTTGAGCACTTACTCATAAGAGCATGACGTGGAGTGGGGTATCGTTCGGCTGATAAGTGAATCTTCTTACTTCGTGGACCGCGCTGCCGGTGCTTCAAATAAAAGGGAAAGATAGAGTTAGACCCGATAAACTCTACCCAAACAGCAACTTCGTGCACACTAAATCAATAAAAACTCGAAATATAGGTTTTTTGGGTTGTTGTTGCCCACGCAAACACGGTCTAGACTGAACCCAGGAGTCCGGATGCTCAGACTCCGCTTTGTTTCCCACCACTCAGGATGGCTCCAACCGAGACAGATATTCGGAATCCAAGATCCCCGACCAATAGAAATTGAGTTGTTGCCATCCGAGCAACCGGATGAGGTTTCAATTTCTAAAGGCGAGACGGTTGGAAATTGCGCGGTTGCAATGATGAATGAGGCTGGTGGATCATTTTTTTGAAAGAACAGGCGCTATCACGAAAAAAATTTTTGACCAAAATTTGCTTCGCTATATATCTTGTAATTGATGTGTGTTGAATTTTAGAAAGCCCAGGCCTGGTCTTAGAACCAGGCCGGATGAGCTCACAAAAGAAGAATGAAACTTCGATCAATTCATCCATGCTTGGCTTCTAGGGGTTGACCATCGAACTTTATTGACGGCGTGTCAATCGTAGGATATACCATGGGTTTATTCTTCTTATTCCATGTACATTACATAGGCCCTGGCTTAGGAACTGTTTAGAAGTTAATCGGCTGTAAAGTTTAGGAAAGTCGATATGTCGATGCACAAGGGATATACAGCCGAAATCGCCACACTCTAATCCTTAAGCACTCATGAAGCACTTGATTAATTAAATAGAAAAATTTTCCTGGCCCGTCAGCGGTTAAACTTGACGTCGCATTTGTCCAAATGTTTGAGAACCAGAGTTCTGGGAAATTTACGAGTGGTGCCCCCATGCTGTGGTTAGGCATGCCCTTTGCATGAATGGTTATCTCGTAAGATCCCCATTGTTTTCGTGGTGTTGCAAGCGAAAGTGACACCCCCAAACCAGGCAGCGATCCACGACCAACAGCCTGGATCAAATCCTGGCAACACATCGCTTTTATTGTTCCAATCGTGAAGAATTTCGGCAACCCGTGTGCAGCGTGATCACGGTTATATTAGACAGTATTGTTCTTCGATATTATGATATTGAACTGGCCCACACGGGGGGAACCTTTGCGTCGGTTCTTGATTCTTGGAATTTTTCACTCCCAAAGATCGCGAGTTTGAAGCACCATCGGACTCATTTCCAAAGGCTTAATTGTCATGGCATCCCGGCTTGATGTCAAGGTTTAGGTTTGAAATAACAACGTCCCGTGGGTCCGCTGGCTGGGAAGTTCAATTCCGCTTACATTTCATTCGCTGTCCGCCTTAGAGTCCTTGACACGAAACCCTCAGGCTCGAACCCTAATGTCAATAGTCTCTAACCCTTTTGCCCTTCCCAAAAACTTGCCGCGCTGAGACACCGGCCCAGTCATTAGCGAAGTCCCCTATCTGTTTGGTTTCTCACTAAGTTCAATTTGACCTGGACTCGCCGAAGGGACCCAACGAAGGGGTTTGTCCGGTTCCCCGCACATGGGTCGAATAGCGAGGCGAGGTCAAGTGGGGCACCCTCCTGGTTCTTGGGACAGTGGCTGCCCACCCTCATCAAAAACTGGGAATTTACTTGAATTTTTTCGCTAGCATCTATCGCGCTGGCCTGTCGCGTTTCTTCCCACCACGGCCAGCGCCGGCATCGATTCCAATACTGCGTCTTGCGATATTGGGAATCTGGGTGCATATGCACTCCTCGAGATCCTCAATTAGATAATTCAGCAGGGAACGATAATTGAAAGTACGATGCTAAGGCTCCCGAGACCCGGCCTCCTTGATAGAGGCGAATTTGTGTAGGGGTATATTGTGCTATTTTAATTTAATCTAGACTTCTGCACCAAACTAGTTGCCTGTTGTTTGGCACTAAAGACAGGCGCGTCGTCGCGTCTGTGAAGACGGGGATAAACAACATCTACAAGCCCTTTCTAAGGAGATGCGCAGCGGTGTGATTTTGCCTGCTTGCAGAATGAAAATAAGGTGCCTTCCAAGTGCATTTCGAAGTGCGGTGCGAAAAGGACCCTTATCCCGTGCGTTACCGGAAATTCTTGACCATCAGTGGATTTCTTGCCAAGGCGCCATCATTTTGGTAGACCCTTGTCCCCGTCTCCCACACCTCCTCCAAAGGCCGTTTCCTGGCGGTTTTGGCGTATCGAAACGGCCCTCTGGCTCTCAGTGACCCCCATCTTCAGTCAAGGGTTTCTGAGAAGTCCAGGTAATAATTGCTGAACCCCTCACGGGGGAACGAAAAGTTCAAACAGGGAAGAGTTTCTTTTTTCTTTGTATATTTCTTTTGCCTCGCAGACTTCCGGCTTCCAGCCCGAAGCGGTCGTGGGAGAAACAACACGACTGAGTTAGCCTCTCGAGATCCAGAAGGACGACAGGGGGGCTTGATAGGAGTACCAAATCCTCGGAACCAGCAAAGACCAATTCTCGCCTCCTATAACTTTCCGCTTTACAATGAGTCCCCACTCCTTGACCCGACTCCTTGAGGAGTTTATTCTGGTCACCATCTCCTGGAAGTTCATACTTAAAGGCCGAGGTCACCACCATTCCATCAGACTCCCAAATCTCATCCCCTCCTCAACATCTCATTCACTTTTCTACATCAAGTCAAAGTCATTCACCTCATCTTACAACAAGAGGTCAAAGAGAACCGATCAACAGTTTGACTTTACAGATTTGGATAATTACGCAACTTCAACAAATCAACTTAACCAAAAACAACCTTTGCGCACAGACTTGGACGTCGAAGCGAAAACCTCTTCGTCCTTTTCAAGACAGTTATATATAGATATATAAAGTCTCCACGGAGTCCTTTCCTGGCTCCAGTATCATTTCTGCGATCTGGTAATAGATCGCTTTACTTTTATCCTTCAAAATGGTTATCTCTTGCATTCCAACTATCTTCAGACGCTCGTCGAAGTCTGAGGTAGAAAAGACAGCAACAAGACGACCATCTCTTTTCTCTATCAAAAGTGCTAAGAGCATCAAGAGCACTAAAAGCCGAAATTCCGGTGGCTCTTACCAAGGCAAGCGACAAAGCCAGGTCTACGAGCTTACTGATAGACGATGGTACATGTACACCGTCGCACAACCAGGCGGGGGGTTCGAAAAAACCGCAGTATCATTACCACCAGATGTTGCCGAAAGGCTTCAATTGACGACTAGGGGCGACGACTACTCGGAGCCACCATCACCTCGCACTGCTTCTATCCCAATTCCGAGCGAGCCGCTCCCTGTTCCTAGTGTCCTCCCTCCTTCACCAATCATTCCACCACATCAGCGCCAACTATCCACAGCTACCTTCCTATCAATGGGTGGATACCATGAGAGGGACCACCATTACGAAGACGCAATCACCAGACTCTATGACGAAGATGAGATCTGGTAAATTCCAAAAAACCAAATCTTAAAAAAAATAATAAACAAATTAAAAAGCTATAAAAAAAGTTTGATACCCACGACCGCTTGTACAAACGCACGAGTTTCATTTGTTACGAAAATAATTTCCGGAGTTTATCGTCTATTTTACCTTTTGCTTTGTTGTTCATATCACGTCTTTTGGTGGGGAAACGGTTCCTTGGGTTTCATTTCAATCTGCGAATTTACTTTGTATATACAAAAGAACATTTTCTACCTTTCTGGGAAAGCGGGAGTTCAATTTTTGTTTACCAATTTCACTTTTCTTCCTTGATTTTCTTTGTATCCACTTTTTTTTAGCGAAAACCCTGCATTTGCTTTGTTGATACCGCAACCTTATGTAACCTATCGATACGAAATTCACAATAGTTACCAAACAAAACGTTACTCAAAAGTCTCAAATCTTAAATCCATAAAAATACCGATCTTCAACGGCGAGCGACTCTTTATTTTCCCGAAGAAGAATGGGTTGCGCCAAGTTATGCTTAAATCCACCTTCCGACGGAGCTAATCTTCGACACATCTGCCAAGGAAAATTACACAAGACACAACCGAGGACTGGACTGCGACTGTTGGTGCAAGTTGAACCGGCTGCCAGCATCATCCCCTCAATCTACATGTACAGTAGACATGCCACGAGCATGCAGTGGGAATATTCGCTAATGTCAACTCACCAATCAATCAGTTGTCTAACAATGCACAAGGCGCTCTAACGAGCTGTAATTTTTTTTGAGTTAGACTCAGGTATCAAATTTTGATTCTGGATTTTGACCATTTCATAGGACCGTCTATCTATTCGCACACGACGCTTTTCATAAAAATCCTGTTTCCGAGCGGGGAAGGTACCAAGTTTGATTCTCTGCGGTGGTACACGCCGGTATATGTGAGTGAGCATTATACATACAATACATCATCGTCATGTATCTAAGGTTAAACGTGGAAGTGATGGTCGACATGAGCGGTGACCAGAAAGGGTACAGCTTCGGAGGACCCTTAAAGATCGAATATAGGGAGTGGGTTCAAATCCGTTCGTGGTGCTGGGTCTGTGGCTTTTTTAAGGCGGTGACGAAAAAGTTGCATTGCATGTTGCAATGGTAGGTTCTTGGAGCTACAAAACGTGGGCGTATTATCTGGGCGTGGGCGTTGGTATCTGCTTCGTACCAGTACAAACGATTACCCAACCACGGCAAGCGGAAATTCGCGTATTTCATACTACTGCAACGACTGGTTATGCAGGGACTGGCTGATAACGATAGTGTATCGACCTCTGTTTTGGGTCGGTTCGACTAGCTTAGCTGCTGCTGCAAAGTCGTTTAAACTTGACTTGGACCCTTGATTTTGCGTCGAAGAATTGGCACATTTTGGTGGAGAATATCGATCGTGGCGGGGAAATTTCACGCTAACGGTGTCAACCCTCCGCTTTGATTCGGAGCTGACCAGCGCTGTTTTTTATCTCGATCTTCACCCTCGGAGGTCTTATCGATCTAGATCATGCAAAGATGGGATCTGAAAGTCGCTAGATTTGCCTTGATTTGCCATGCATTATATCGATTATGAAATAGTATGCGTAACTGTCGCTACAAAAAGACTAGACTAGAATCATCATAACTGATGAATGAGCGATGTCTGCACCGAGTTTTTGCCCGGCATATTTGTGCCGTTCGGGGTTAATGGATTCCCAGAATACGGCGTCGGTGCAGACGCCATCGCACTCGTACCAAAACTAGAGACCCTTTGGCATGCTTCCTTCTTCTGTCTCTTCTTATTCTTCTTCGCCTGCATCCTGGATATCGATTCTTCAACATGAACAATACTTTGTGGCGCGATACCGCGCCCATGTCCCGCCTCCAAAATCAACGGATCTGTTCCCAAATGTGTGTTCAGCTGTATTAGCAATCTTCTCCTCCTCCAAACAGCCCAAACAATGTTGATGAATATAACCCCGACTACACTGCCTATTACCACTCCAACGATTCCTCCGAGGCTAAGGTTTGGCGTGCTGATTTCCGTACCGGCGAGGGGATTTTGAAGCGTGCTGGAGTCCCATAACTGGGCAGCGTTCTTGCTTAAGACCTGTTTACAAAACTGATCGTCGGCGAGTGTCTATTGGGCAATAGTATACATGTAAGTCTCACACATTTTTCGCGGAATGCAACGTTTTTGCGGGCCGACCTATCGAAACGTACCGGATCACCCGTACACATCATCCGTAGAGAAAGTTGGTTTGCCACTGTCTGTACTTTCAATCCCACGACGGCCACATTGTAACTTTTCACCGCCCATATGCCGAATACAATCGCGGATGCGAAGCCAGCCAGTTGGACCAAGAGGTCAAATATCAATCCTATCAATTGACGCTCACGTCCCTAGATTTCACGGTCTTCTGTTATTATTGTTATTATTTTTTGTAAAGCGGGAAGATGCATTTAAGATTATTCATTTGAAGTAAATAAAATATATGCAGCAATGATAATTAAATGTAAAATAAAATGATTAGGAGAACACGCACATGCTTCGCCCGTAACTCCGCCTTCCGATCACTTTCCCTCCACACGTTGTGGTTCACTAATGTAGGGGCATAATCGCTTCGAAAGTGAGGATCATACGCGGTTGAGGACGCGGGTGATAAGGGCGCAGACGGAGCATTATTGATAGTTGATATCGTCGGGGGGCGCGAAATTATTTTTTCAGACATGCTCGGGGCCGGCCCCCGGTAGTAATCGTACCAAGAGTCTTCAATTGCCATCTGGGCAGGCTGCAATTGAAACGTTTAAACTTTTACTGCTGGCCACTGGGGAATCTATTCCGTAAGAACGTTCCGGACTTTCAACGTCCCGACCTAGATCGTCGATGTATCCACAGGACGATGTTGGTGGGTACGGTTCGCGGGCAAGTCTTAACGAGGAACCTGCTTGGTGCGTTGCATGCAGGTTATCACAAAACGTTAAAACGTGGGAGGCTGGTTGAGTTTTTGCGAGTTAGAAGTGGACGCTGCGGAGCAATAGGAATTGGTTCGAGAGGTGCTTCATGGCGCACAGGTGTGAAAAGCCAGCAGAAGATTTATCGCCATTTGGCTGCGGACTTGATGGTTCATTTAAACCACTAAATCCCCGAATGCCGCTGGTTTCCATGCTCGCCCAAATCGCTGGTTTAAATTGCGAGCCCAGCTAGGAAACAAACAAGAAGCTTGAGTATTTCCAAAAAGACAGTAATAGTGCGTAGCTGCGGTCAGATGCTCGTGTGCGCGCTTTAAAAACTTGTATTTGATTCGATAGCACGTCAAGCGAAGGCTTGTTCGAGTGATAGGCAGCAACTAGAAGCCGTTGAGCCTGAGTTTGGGGAACGTTAAGCCTCAAAGATGGACTAGAACGAAGAGGCAATTTTGCGGTCGGGGTTTCGGAGCATGAAGAGTTGCTGCGCCCCTCTTCGGTTTCGCGAAGATTGGCGATACTTTAGCCGGGCAACCTCAAGTAAGCGGTTATGACAACGTAATCCGTTCAAAACACGTGGGATAGATACTGGCCGTTCTATAGATACGGGTTTTCTAGACAAAAAGGTCTGGTGAACTAACATTTGGGGCGCAAGGCAGACCGCAGACACGCTCTTCATATGCCCGCCCGCCTCGATTGAATATTAATTGACCAAGCCTCGAACTAGCTGCTCCTTAACGTTGTATTTTGTGTTAACAACACCTGTTCTACTTTCAGTCGGTAGGATCCAATGCCCATCTTCTAGGACATCAGCGCACAACGTAAAATAGTAAACTTCTGTGCGTGTATTGCGGTCTATCTTCAAGAAACCTGTGCAGTTACTGCTCAAAGATAGCCAGATGGCGATATGTCACCTGCTTTAGAAAATTTTTAAATTGATAACGGGCGCGGGTATACTGGCAGAGCAGCATCGGGTATGCCATTGCTCCTTCCTAAGAGACTTTGGGTTATTTTCCAAGTAGGAATCTTGTACATCTTATAGAGGATATGTTATCCTACTTGCACCATCTATTGTCTCGTAGGTCAGCCGCGCAGCACGGAAGCCATCTATAAAACTTCCAAGGGGATCTATCGATCTTCATTTGCCAAGGCTATGCATGATCGGCGTTGACATCGTGGAACGATTTTGAGTCCAGGTCGGGGACAATACTCAAACCAGAGGCTTTTGGTGAATCCGGACAGGCAATACCCATGTGCCATCGCATTTAGTGTATATTACTTATCTCGGCGTTCCCAAATGGTCGCCTTCCAAATTAGTAACCTAGCTTGTGTGAGAGTTGAAGAGAGCTGAGATATAAAGAACCAAAACTAGTGATACATAAACGCCATATGCAAGCGCAAGTAAAGCAAAGATGATAACCAATAGAAGAAAGAAACATGCTCTGCAGACAAAATTGTCTTCACTACGAAATGGAAATGGACATAATTCAAGTCCACAGGACCAATCCAAGTCAGAACCACGACGCTTTGCGCCCGTGCCTAATATAAAAGCGCCTATAACTGCACAACGGAGAATCCAAAGCTCTTTAAATACCGAGATATGGTACGTTCTATAATCTGCCAACTGGTGAGTTTTGAGAACCCCTGAACGCGAACCGATAAACCCAACTGATATTCGTTAACTGTAAAAATATTTAAGAATGGCCAATGCATCGTTGCCAGGCTTAAAAGACCGAGGGTTAGCTGCCGATTTTGAAAGATCATATATAAACCATGTGAGAAGGATATTATAAACTTACTAGGCAGACCACAACCGAAGCCGACGAAGAGGTAAACCAAAAATACGATTACCACCCACAACAACACCATCAACTTGACATTTTTCCACCACATCTGGCGTCGGAGTCTTCTAGCACCGACTCTGAACCCCCGAGCACCCTCCCCCAATCTGTCTGTCTTATCAACGAGGAGATCAATTCGCTCTCCGCGCTCGAGAACACGCTCGATATTCTCAGTCATAATCCCCCTCACGGCATCAATTTCTGCTTGGACATGACGGGCATTGTTGCCACCAAGATCTTCTCCATTTCCAGCAGTATATATACGAACTTGCTCCTTCAGAGTTTTGTTGAACTCTGCACAGCCATATGGAGGTGCATCTTCGATCATAGTTGGTGTGTATTTAAGCCCGAATTCCTCTTGAATTTTCTGCAAAAAGCCGAAAGAAGTCTTCCTGGCGACCGACTTATCCGTCACCAGGAGGAATGTAAGTGAAGAAGCGGATGTGGGTGTCGAAACATAGTGGATCAAGTGTTCGCCATATGTGTATGTGAGCTTTTGCGGCTGGTCGTGCGAGATTTTCGGGAGAACAACCGAGGCGATCTGGGCCACCGACGAAGAGTTTCGCGACGACGACGGGAACGGGGTAAATTCGGCGAGGACAGTCGTATTATGAGCGACGCAAGTACTAGAGAGTACGTTAGATGCTGTCACGTACATTGAATCTACGAGACAAACACCGGGACCTGAACAAGTACTTACTAGAGGAGCGGAGGTGCCGCCATGTTTGGCAATTCGTTGGTGATAAAGCTTAAAGCGGTCTGCTTGTGGTCTGAGCAGCAATGTACAGGCTCTCCTATGAAGCCTATGGGTGACGATGTATTCTGAACGTAGCAAGAAGATGTCTACAGCGGTTAAGTCTTTGGAAGAGAGTAACGATTTGGGAGTCTGGGGAGTTGATGGCGGGTTTGTTGATGATGACGATTGTCTGCGTCTCCTTGTGTGACGCTATTCCGGATCCGGATTGGCGCCCGGAAAATACGACAGGGGACAACACAAGACCCCTGCTCTAAAAATTTTCAGTTTTTGCGACAAAGAAAACTCAAACTCACGATGCAAAGTCCTGCGGTCTCGTGATACGATTCAGAGTCCTTTGTGTCCTCGAAATATCCGAAGGGCAAACCGCAAGTCACTTTATCTCTTTATTGTAAGAAGATTCGGAAGCCATGGACGCACTTGAAGTTTATGCTGGCCAAAATGACTCTTTGATCTAAAGGTTAGTCGCCGGGAGGTCTATATAGAACAACTCCGACCAGAAACATCAAATCACATCCAAAAACAACGGTGAGATGGCCGAGTTGGTCTATGGCGCCAGGTTAAGGTTATACCTTAACAAGTGACATCCTGGTACGGGTAACCGTGCGTGGGTTCGAATCCCACTCTCATCAAAAATTTTTGCTTCGACAGCTTCTGAAAACTTGAGGCAGTGAATACCTTTTTGTCACCACTTGTTCCTAGAAGGTCTAGCTCCAGTCGGTGGGTTTTTAGGCGCCAGACTACCAGGCTGCGTCAATATCCTAACCTCGTCATTACCTGATTTTATACCAAGTCTCGGTTCCTGCCCTTTCAGTTTATCATTTTTCTCTAGCTCATTTTGATAAAAGCTGCGAATTTTCAAATATAATTCTAAACTTCTTCGGCTGTGATATTGGCTGGCTGGAATATTTTGGAATGACGAGAATGCTAACACACAAAGCATTCAAAAAATACTTTCAATTCGCAGATTCTCTAGATCTTGTCATTCTGTGAGCATTTACTTTCGAGGAATGCGATTAGCCGCTCTCGATAACATGTCAACACATCTTAATCAATTGAATCTAACAAATCAACGAAAGGAGTGAGACTCTAATTTACGACGCATCGAACCTTTCCTTGCCCGTCGATTTAGTTATGAAAAAAACATTCTTCATTTCTAGTTTCTAAGGGATTAAATTGGGATTTATTTGTATAACTTTCGATTCGGTTCAAAAATCTGGGCTGATGGTACCCATGGTGTGCCTGGCAGTTGTGGCCGTTATGCAAGGGGCAGGCTTCATGACCCTGGTATGGAACGGATTGGGAATTTCTACGCCACATGCCGCGCTGCAAGATCAATGTCATTTGCTGAAACTCGTTATCCTCCGCATTTTAGTTACATAGAATTTTTGGTTCATATAAATACCACAGAAGCTCCCTCATGTCGTGGGTATACCACTTCATCTTTCTCGCATCATTGTGCTTCGGCCTCATAATTCTGTCTGTCCTTTCCAATTCACCTGCAAATCTCTTTTTGGTAGAAGTAGTTCGTGCTATCCTTTTCTATTTTGAACCTTGGATTTCATTCGCGGTTACCATGTCGACCCTTGTCAACTTCTACAGCCTTTTTGGTCGCCCGAACAAAACCAGGCCAAGTCCATTTTGGATTGGCTTTAAAGCCGGCGGGAAAGAATACTTTATACAGTGTGCGGACCCCAGAACAATCCAGATTCCTATCGAAGAGAAACCCTTAGATCTCCCACTTGGCTCCATACCCATTGTTGTTGGCGAAAGAAACCTCGGCAGCAACTCGAGAAATCTAGCCGTAAGTATATTTTTCAAATAAGATTGTTGCCCTAGAGATCTAACTTGCATCTAGTGGAACGTATTCGGCCTCGGTGGATACGCATTTAAACTGCAAGTTCGCGGTGGTTTCTCATTCCCATCTAAGAACGGATTTATTGCTTCCGCCAAGATACTATTTAGTAACGCGAGACTTATCCCATGGTACATAGAAAAGAAAGCGACGGGACAATTCAGGTGAGCTTGTTATCCATCTCTGGGCTCGAAGTCTTGTTAAGTCGATATACTAACTTGGATTCGTAGTGTGTTCACTTTTGTGGGAGGAGTGAGGATGTACTGGAGTGTGAAGAAGGATTTGAACAGTCCCGCTCGCGCTCTAGTATTGCAGAAATGGGATACAACATCCGCTACTTATATACAGTCTTTCGACTTCATCGGGCCTGACTTTGACATAGTCAATGATCCTCGTCCGGATTAAAAACTTGATTCTAATGCACATGGGCATTCTTGGAAGAGCCTAATGATGGCACTAATTGGTGGGAACTTTCATATCGGAGCGAACGGGGTCAGGGTTGGTTTTATTATAGTTTTAGACTCATCTGGGTTTTCCCATTTATACCACTTTGTAATAGTATGGTAATGCTTTGTGTTAATAAACGTTTTCTCTATGGATTTCTAATGGATCTTGTGGAGCGCTGGAGGCCCGCATCTTCCCCGCTCTCGGCGGTCTGGATGTTCATTTGAGCATTGCCTGATCGCGATTTTATACCTTTTTTTTTCTGTCTCGTGCCTAGACGTCGCAGAGAGCGGTATGCCTTTTCTCCTGTAAACCATCTCTGTCCTTAACCAAGTGAAAATATCAACAATATGAACCTCAATACAAAAACAAGAAGAACCCTAGACGGCTTCATTTCAAGCCTGGCTTCGGTCAAGGCTTTTTCGCACAAAGTTTCCGCCGTTATATAGGAGTAGTTACCCCTCACTAGGTAGCTTATTTATCACAACCAATCAAACATTTGGCACAGGGGAGCCTGATTATGGTATGGGTTGCTTTAGCTCTTACTGTTGCCTAGCTGGGCCTTCCTTTGGAGTTTTAAGTGCTTACCATTTCAGGCTTCACGTTATGGTTAGACGAGGTAAGCGAGAGCATCTCTAGCGCAAAGATGGGAATCTCAATTTAGCAACTTGCAGAAATACAACTTTGTGCATATCGATATTTTCAAACTAGATTGGGTACACCGATATATACGCAACTATTGCCCTGCCTCATCGCAGGCATTGGGCACACAAATGACCCGACGTGGCTGATACTCAAATTTGAATATATAAGTCTCTCGTCTCAAGTATTATCTTTGAGTTCTTTACAAATTTGCTTGCATTGAGTCAGCTTATCAGGAATATATGTCACGCTACCGATAGTCAAGTTTTCATATTGCCTCGTAAATGTTAATTCAACGATCGTCCGATCCCATTGACCTATTTCTGGTAGCTTCCGTAAGACTAGGATGCTGAATTCACTGCTCCTAGTCATCTCCCTACATCTCAAGTATTCCTCGGGTTGGGGTAAAGATGGTCCGAATGCCTGTGATACCGAGTAATCGATCACACCACATGCACAGATGCATGCATTGTCATGTCGCCGAAACTAGCGAACAAGATAAATCCATCTTTATCATGTCATTGCATTGACGCACGTCCAAGAATCCGAATGAAAAAATGCAACCCATGTCCGGGCCAACAGACCCGACTTAAGGCTGCAGCTCGCCTAATCTACGAAAACGTGGTTCTGAGCTCATAAGGCTTGTTTTGGACGTTTCTCCGCATGGTGGCCTAACATTTGGTCATGGTCGTGGGTTTGGAGTATCTGCGGGGACAGCGATCAATCATGATAGTGACATCAGTGCTCGACGTCGACGAAGGACTTGCTCGCTATGATGAGATTCCGCGCTAAACCCGGTAGAGCCGTGCTTACAAAGAAGAGTATGCAGCCTTCCCCGCTTTGTCAGAAAAGGAACAGGATGACGACGCGATAAATAAATATATTGAAAAAGAGGGATTTAAATACATGATCTATACATCTCTAAGTATAACAGCGAAGTGAGATGACGGTCTCTGTGGCTGTTTTCGATGCATCTTTTTGTGTTGATATGGTGCAGTTTGAGGAGCTCGGGACCGGAGATATGCGCGGATCCCTTGTTAGTTATGGGGTTCGTCTCCGCACGGAGTTTTTAATTTTTTTGGATGGCTGAAGCTTATGGTGATATCGGTATGGGGCGCAAGAAGTCGGACCATAACATTTACGAGAAGATCTCGTAGAATAGAAGGCATCGACGCGTCGAGCAGTTCAACCATCAACCATTGTTTGTTTTGGAACCGGCTCATCCGAAACTGGACGAGAAAGCTTTTATATTCGGGTGATCTCCCGCTTGTTCAAACCCCGGCAGCACTGAGACACCCCTGGAATACGCCAAGACAAAATTGCGAACTACACTCGACGGTCCCGATCTCGAATTCCGACACGTTGTTAAATACACGAGTTAACGGGTTTCGATAGGGTGCACGGAAACTTTGGCGACGTTAAACGGTCTCACAGACGAGGACTAGAATATTCGCTTTGGATAGCTCCTTCCTATTATCGAATTGGTTTGCTTCCTAGGTTGGCACTGACAGAAGAGCAGCTTCTATCGAAGCAAAACAACCTACGGAAAGATCGAAAGAAGCACTCCAGAAATCTCGACCCAATTTACTTCGTCAAAGCGTGTGGTATTTTGTCTCAGAGCAAGCTTTTGGATAAAATCCGGCTGATCGGTGCCAGTGCTTCACAAAAACAAACTTCCAAAGGGCTTGAGAATTGCGAGATACAAATAGCCAGAACCTGCAGCCCATCTGTTGATTCCTGCATGGTTTCGGTACATTGGGTCGCTGAGCCCTTGTCCAAGTGACACCGGTTCGCTTTCAACGACAATTACGCCCACACACTCACACTCAAGAAGCGAGGCAAGTCAACCGTTCCGTTTCCCGTGCATTTGCATGGGCTTTCGTGCCGGCCCCATGCCAAAAGAAAAGGGTAAAAAGCACAAAGAGATCTTAAAATGTAGTCGGTGTCGGTTGGATAAGCAAAAGGTATGTTCCCAAGCCTTTGGTTCGTATTCGAGATGGGACGAAAAGAGACCCATATATAATTTACTAAACTCCACTTTTAGTGTCTGCCGGAGGGGAGAACGTGGCCTGGAACCAAATGCAATAGGTGCCAGGAGCATGGGTATCAATGTTCGCAGCCGTTGAGTGCTAGAAATGAAAAAATAGAGCGAGAGGCAGAGGAGGAAGAACTCATCCGTCCGCTTAACAAGCTCGCTTCCTCAAGTAAAAGGTGCATTGGCTGGCTTTTTAAACAAACATGAAATAAAGATTCGAACATAAAAGCTAAGATATTTTCGTGAGTCGCAGTATAAGCCATTTTCTGGAGGAGAATGACTTTATACCCTCTACCGCTTCTTCTTCTGCTTCTTCGCCACAACAGATATACGAAGCAAATGATCTTGGTATCGTGAGAAACACCGCGAATGCTATGTAGGTTTCGTACGCCACATAATCCCGTGTTGTGGACCCCGAGCTGAGTTTTGCCTTATTGAAGGAGGCTTCATGTGCCTAGACGATCACCGATGTTGATGATACGGGAGCCATCTGCGTATCGGATTGTTGACAGCAATTCCGCTCGACTCATGGAGAGATATGCCGATTTCTGGGGAAGCCCAATGACATTCAACTCCATGTGCAGCCCTGAATTTGCAAAGATGATATCAGGGCTTTTCCATGTCGACTCACAGCAGATTGCATTAGTGGTAAGTCATCAATTGCATAACTACA
The DNA here is from genome assembly GCA_036971675.1 of Orbilia ellipsospora. NCBI lineage: Eukaryota > Fungi > Ascomycota > Orbiliomycetes > Orbiliales > Orbiliaceae > Orbilia > Orbilia ellipsospora. The sequence goes on from JAVHJO010000003.1 coordinate 2,022,525, forward strand.
TGGGGTTTCCGAAGTGGATATCCTCGCGTATAGAAATTCGACTATTGATGCAGCCCCTCGTGGAAGGCCAAGGGATTCAACTTACACTCAAGTGCATTTCCATTTAGGACGACATGACGAACAATGCAGTTATGGCTTTTAGCGCCGGTAAGCTCTTATTTCTTTCATCTGTCGCAGGTTTCATAGAAGCTAAGAATTGTGATTTGTGTTACAGGCGATGCAGCATTAACTCAGAGTCCACACTGGCCGGTTTTTACTAGCATGACCCACAAGCATGCAATGCGGGCGATGGTCCTTCTCAGGGACCGGCTGAGGCAGACATGGCCATATCTTAAGGACGCCTCTATAGTACTTACCGCATTCAATCTCTTTTGCTACGGGGTATGTGTTCTTGTTCTCCGTATTGTTCGTTTAACCGTGTGATCCGAATAACCCCGCCGTGATCCCGGGCCCCGCAAACAAAATTGTCTCTGAGCTAAGCCTACCACTTGACAATTTGCACGTAACCTGGCTCACGTTGGCCGTGTGGACTTGCCATAACTCTAGACTTGATAATACTAACCTTGAATATTGCTTATTCATAGCTTTGTGTTTCCGACTCTTCGATTCTGCAATTTATGACTGCCATCATCCAGACATACCACAAGTATAACTCTGGATTTCCAGTAAACGCGGAGATTGCCACAGGCGATAATGGTTTCTGGATTGTCCGATTGTTTGTAAGTGTTACCCCCAGTATGATTGGCTGATTGAGCCCAATGTTACTCAATTAAAATCAAGTATACTGCGATATCCGGCAACTGATTATGCTAACATTAAGATTCGCTTAGATGGCCAACAAACCTGAAGACCGTGGCTTACTAATGCGAAATGATACAAATACGTTTGAAAGAGAAAGGGTAATGTTCGAGGAACAATCCGGATTTTATTCCCCCCAACGAAGTAGAGGGGCAAGTCCAGAACAACCGGGACCTATTCTAGCTAGCAATGTCGATCCCGTCGTTACACTAACCGTCTCGGATATTGCCGCCGAAGTTCATGTCCCGGTAAACCCTGGCAGTCCTTATTCTTCTCCTCCGAGCTCTACAATTTATGATCACGATTCAATGTCGATTGATCAGGATGATATGTTGTATTGATGCAAAATGCAGCTTCCTTAGCCCACTAAAACGCTTTCAAATCCTACGAGAGAAATTATTCTTTTTTAAATATATATTTACAAGATAGAGCGAATAATGCGGAGTTTGCTTTTTGCTTTCACGTTCGATTGTTTTCTAAGCATTTATAAATGTGGCTTGAACTGTTGGTTGCTGCTGAGTTCTCGCCTTCTACTTCATATACGCAGGTGAGTCTGAATAGCCAGAAAATAGTCACCTAAATCCAACAATTGGACAAACTCAAATTGCTAACAACATTTCAGCAAATTAGTCTATTGTGTTTCCAGGCTCTATATCCTCTTGCAGATTCTCCTCTCTTAGTAAAACACGATGTTGTTAGAGTGCTGCGTCATATTTGAAGGCTCGCCGCCTACATCAATTATACATTGGCAGTTGTATTTTGTTTTTGTGTACCCGAACTGACGAACTTGTGAATCCAACAACAAATAACGCCTAGCCAACGCGAGTGCACCACGCTCTAAACTTTAGCGGCTTCCGAAATCCACCAGCAAAATTCGATCGAAATTTAAATTCCCTCGCCAGAATCTTGCAGAAATCTCACTCTCCGAACCCGGCGTTTTTTGTACGGGCCGGTTTTGAGCATGCTAGTGCTTGGTCTCGTGGAGTGGCTTGATTGGTGTTCCTGAATATTGGCGGGCAGCCCACGGTTCCTGAATCTCTCGCTTAAGCTTAAACCCCTGGCATGGGCTTCGGCCTGGCCTTGAGAGTTCATTAAGCAGCGACCAATCAGAATCCGATCGCAGAACTTTGCAAAGGTGTATTTGAGTCGAAAGGCACACTTTGAGTCGCTGAGGGTGGGGTGGAGAAGGCTCCGATTGAAGCTCCTCCTCGGCTCCTTAAAATCTTATGCATGCTCCTGCGCCGCCAGCTCATATCTTCGCCATCCTTCGAAAGAAGTTTCTGTCGCCTCACCATCAGCTCGCCTCCTGTTTTTCCGGAGCCATCTCCCGAGCTTTGATGTTAGTAGATAGCCAATAGAGTCGCTAGGATGGAGTGCTCCTATTCCGATGTGACACCCAAAACCATTATCAAGTGGATCTCAATGCCTTTAAAACTTGAGAGGGATATAATCCGGATGAATGAAAAACGGGTAATAAACTGAACCATTGGAACCGAGAACCGGGTATCGGAAGGAAAACTTACAGATATGACTCGGGTTGGATGTTTTCGAGTTGTCCTGAGTAATATCATGTCAGACGCGACATCGCCTGTGCGGTGATTTTGCGTGATCGAGCTGCTGTGCTGTACCTACATTTCCAGGACCTGATAGGGCTCTAGTACCTTGCAGGATTTGTACATGAGCAATTATTCCAGTCCAGTAGAAGACAGTTGCCCCCACACGGACATATGGCTGCTGGCTCCTCTGTCAAGTAATGGTGTTTGTGAATTCTGAAACGAACTCGCAAGCAGCCGCCTCAGCTGATAATGCCCGTCAAGAATCGATCCTCCAGAGACATGCGCCGGCACCATGGTTCGAAGTATAAAGCCTCGTGGGTCCCGTGGTAATCACGTCGATCTTTCTCGCCTTCCCTCCCCACGCACAATTATTCTGGTATTATTGCTGCACCTGTCGGGCATTCGACATTACACTCCTTTAGTTTTTATACGCTCCTTTTCGTTTTGCCTTTGTTCTTCGTGCTTGTTACCGTAGACGCTCCATTTGGTGAGGTCAGAAAACATAACATCACAGTCCGCTCATTCAATATCGCACCCTCGTTATACTTTTTTTGTCGTCAAGCCACGGTCTTTTTTCCTTACAGGAAGATCGAAGCTCTGTCGAACTCGCTTGCAATCAATATACCAGAATCTTTGTTCAATCTATATTATCTCTCATCGATATTCCTTCACCTGGTGCTACTATACAGCCTTGAGATCGAAGATGCTACTCTACAATATCCTCCGTATTGGCTTTCCAGCTATTCTGGTCCAATCTATGAGTGTCTATGCCATTCCAATCGCTGTTGATACCCCGGCTGCACCTTTCGATCCTAAGATCTATAAAAGTGCCCCGTTTAACCCGGACATCCCTGTCCCATTTGTTCCTCCGCCTCCATGTGAGCAATCTACCTTCAACTAGACGCTATCAATAGTTAGAACTAATCTTAAGATTGAATAGCTCCCAATTCGACCGTTAATTCCATTGACGGCGCCCCCCTGTCCTCTCGACATGAGTTGAGCAATCCCGAAATCCGAGCTAGAGCAGCCGTCTACCGCCCTAGTGTCAGCTACTTTGCAGGATTGAACATGGGAACTTACACTGTAAGAATATTAAGTTGTATCGACCAGTGCATGGTGTCTTTGGCTAACCGTTCTTGCTTCTACAGAAAACTGGTGCTTGCAAAAGCTTGAATGACTGGATCAATGACCTCAAGAAAGTCAAATCTTTTAACAATGTCCATTTCAAATACACAGTCGTCCACATATATACCACCAGCCAGTGCTCGGCCCTTGCCAATGCTCTTCAAGCTGCTCAAACAGTTGGGGGTATCAAGGTTTGGGCTGGTATCTGGGCATCTCCAGCATCAACTGTAAGTTAAGCTCAACACGACTTTTGCTCTCGAAATGCAACATGGTTATCGTGTTACCGTTGATCGATCGGGATATGCCACTAACCACCAAATCGGGATACATAGTATACCTCGGACAAAAACGAACTCGGACGTCAAATCCTCGGGCCTAGGGGAAACCTCATTGCAGGCGTTGCTGTCGGTAGTGAAGAAATGTACCGAGGAACTCCACCTAGCACCCTCGCTGGCTACATCTGGGTAAGTCTTCTTCGCTGGATCACCTACCTCCCTTGAAGGCAAGCTATTTTGAGACTAATATAATGTACGCCATCTACGACTATAGGATGTGAAAGGCATGATTCAAAACGCCTATGGCAAGACCAATATCCCCGTCGGAACGAGTGACGGAATTGGACCCCTTCTGAATGGAGCCAACCAACCGGTCCTTGATGCGTCAGATGTAGTGATGCTTACTGACTATCCCTGTAAGAACCGAATCTTTACAAGGAGACACTAAAAGGACTAGGCTAACCTTCTTTTTTACACTTTATTCTAGACTACGGAGGCGTTCAGGTTGACCAAGCTTTGAAAGCTTTTCAACGTGATTGGTGGGCCCTGGGGGCCAAGATGAATAGCAAGGCTATCATCGTTGGAGAAACCGGATGGCCTTCACTTGGTGCCACTATCGGACAAGCGGTACCAGGTACTAGTCAGGCTGGAAAATACTACCGCGCTGTTGCGTGCTGGATGCGAACCACGCTCAAACCTTTCTTCTGGTTTGAAGGTATCGATGAGCAGTGGAAGCCAGGTGGTTTGGCGGAGCAGCGCTTCGGAGTCTCCTGGGATGGAGGCTCAGTAAAATATCCTCTCACCTGCTATTAGCTAAGTCTTATACTTTGAATGTCCGTTTAGGCTTTGCGGGTTCAAGACAAAGACCTAAATCCATTCCGGCCAGGAATTTTCGTTCTTTTCATTCATTCTCTTCTCATCCACTGAGTGGATATGATATCATCGGGACTGGATGTCCTGTTTTTCTGTATTCATCGACGGGCGATGCTGCCGCCTTTTAAAACTGCAGTCCTAGCACTTTTCAGGGGTTGAACTAGTTTTTCAAGACACCTTTCTTTTTCTTTTATAGGACTGCGGCTGTATATACTTTCGATTCTCTAGTAGATAGTTGATTTTCTACAATATTTACATTTACGTACCCGTGATCATTAGAGATTGCTGGGGGCAGGTTAAACTCATATTTTGAAGTTTCAAACACATTTTACCTGATGTTCCGTGAATGCTTCTATCTTAAGATCGAACTTTCCGACCTTCGTTATCGGTAAACCCTACCAAGTCACAAAACACTGGTGGTGGCGAAGTAAAAGGTCGTATGAACTCTAGCTGGATGAAAAGGAGCCTGTGTTGCAAAGAGGTTGCAGTTGTCGGGTTTCAACAAACCGGGAAGGTAGCAAGCGTCCGAGATCCAGACCCTGGTCTTTATGATTCCTGAGAAACAGATTCCCAAGTTTGCGCAAGAGGCGAAACCTGTCCCAGATGAACCATTGGATCCGTGCTGAGACCCAATCGAATCCGATCCGTGGGTTAACATACACCCCGCGCATATGCGCATGATCGTGGGCCGAGTTGAAATATTTCTCGATACAATGCAATATCGTTCTTCGGTGGTATTTCTGCAGGGTTGTTCCCGATCGCGATCGTTTTGGGGTAATATGTTGGACACGAGCGAGAAAACAGACGCGTTTGTAACATCGCCTGTCGCAGATATACTAGAATAATGAGGCTGTGTAGATGCCGCTCAAGCTTCAAACATTTTAACCTTCGGAACCGCACTGCTTTCTGCTGGCGGAGAAATTTTAAAAAAGTTCCCAAGAGATAATGCGCATCCCGGACCCAGCAAACGAGTTTCAGAATGCGGATCGATATATCTGCCATGTTCATATTATAATACCCACCCTAATGACCATTTGGTATGAACTCGGCGTTTTAATCGCGCCTCTCGATATTAACGTTGATTGCGAGCAATCAATGTGTAGATTACCAGACAATTGCCTCGGTTGGTTATGAATTCCAACCATGGCAACGCGACCGTCTGATAATTGGGGTTTAATTGATTATATGCTTAATACAGTGAAATATAATTATAATTTAAATAATCGGGAAAGGGGAAATGTTTTGATCAAGCAATACTAATACTGGTTCCGTGGTCATCGACATTTGCATTCTCCCTCAAAACACGATGTCATTTCCACGTGCTATACGTTAGTATTCGCATGTCGCCGCAAAGAACTCTCGATTGTCCCAGGAGGATGTTTTCCCGCATGTAACTCTGATAAAGCGTGTATATAGCCGTAGCAACAAAGCACACGGGCCAGGAACACAAAATAGAGTTATATGTGAGGGACGTCGCTGCGCCTCCCCCTTCCGTCTCGAGTTGTGAAGTTGGACTCCACGGAACCTTAAGATCACGGTGTTGGTTTCCCACTCGTAGGAAAGTGGGGCCGACTGGCTGGCCGAGACCCCGAGTGAAATTAACCTGTCAAGCTTGTCAAGCTTGAAAGGGACCGGAAAGCCGGCAAACACAAATGCAAGGAGATGTCATTCAACTTTCGGCTAACATTATATCAGCGAGAGTAGTAACCGTTCCACCTCGTTCGGATTACGATAATGTGCCAATGTAGATGCAATGTTGGGCTAATAAAGTTGACCAAACCAACTGCTAGATTTCTGGTAATATCAAAATTTTTTGAGCAGTTGCACTGCATTCTTACACCTCGGATGATGTAAGTGCACGCAGTAGGAGCATGTAAGTGATATGTCTGAGGCAGCCACGCAGGATAGCTGTACGGAAGATTATGCGGCAGCATGAGCGTTGTCCGTGAGCTGCCCCATCAAGACAAAATCTCATGAAAAAAAATGACGGGTGAAACAAGAACTCATAAGGGTAGACGGGCAAAAGAAAAGCGGTGGGGACGCTCAGGGGCTTAATTTTTCCCATGGACCGCCGTGCAGGACCGTATCTAAACGATGGTCTATATGTGACTGATGATATCGGATGCACTTATCGAATATTGATTGATGTAATTTCGGCCAGTCGAATTCGTGAAGTTTACCTTTTTGGGAAATGGCAAAGATGTCCCCGACGCTAGTCGAGAAATTTAATAATAGGCATTTCTATAGACGCGGTCTGATGAAATTAGGAAGGATTGCTCACGTTGGGTGGTCAAGTTTCGCGAAAGTTATTTTTGGTGAGAGAACTCGTGTTCCAACTGTCGATACCTTTTCACGGCGCAGTTGTGGACCGTCGTGCTATTATGATCTGATTGACGCCAACATTTGGCGCTCAAAGTGCTAGTTATCGATTTGGCAGTTGGGAAGACTAGGTAACTAGCGTCGAGTTTTTATTCAAAAATTGCATCAATTGTGTTATTCCATTGCGATTTTGATACAGGCTTCCATCTGATATCCCAATCGAAATTAGTTAATAACATCGCAATATTTTTGACTGTTATTTTCCCTTATGGCTTTGAGCTTGTGATATCGTATGAAAATACGGGTTTGTGAGCAGTGAAGTTGCCGCTATCCGGCATGCCCCTCGCAAAAAGCCGCAATCCCTTTGTAGGGGCCATTTTAACCCAGATTCGATTTTTGCCTCTGCAAGCAAGCAAGCAAGCAAGGGCCGCCTCGAGTTTGAGCGCCTGTTGATGACCGCGTTGGGCAGTCTGTCAGCAAATCAGAGCGTTCAGGGGCGACAGCGCAAAAATTTGCGGGTTCTCCTTGGACAGCGCCAAGGCATTGTCTGAGATAACCTCAAACAGCTAAAGGTCTCAAACAAGCCCAGTGGGCATGCCGCCCTTGCCCGTTTTTCTGCAGGAACAGAATGATAGGGTGATGGTGGGGCGGCTGGCAGCGAGGAGCACTTGACAGTGCTACCATCGCCAACGACCAGGCGGCCCCGTAAAGACTCTGCTGCTCCAATAGAGCGCGCTGGGAGGTTGAAACTCCCTTGCAGGCCCGGGCGGCCGGGGTGGGTTGTTATCACTAAAATAGCACACTCCAGTTATTGCTTTGTTTCGGTTGTCTGCGTCTATAGGGAAACCCAATGCGCAACATGTTAACTGCAGTTGAACCAGTTGGAGCACTAAGGAGCTCGAGAATATGTCCCAGCATAATGTACTTAAGGCACATAAAATCCAACCATCTCGATGCCTTTTTCCCCTTCTCTCCTCAAGCGTCTTTTCATCTTTCTTTCTTTCGACCTTCGTTCTTCCTTTTTTCTTAGCTTTGCCTGCCTGTGCAGTGACCTTCGCTTTTTCAGATATTCCAACATTTTCAACACTTTTTGTCGATATTCTGTGTGACTTTCTGGCAGCGCCATAATTCTTCATTCTCTGCTTTGGCCAGACAGTTTTCTCGTTGATCAATAGTATCTATCTCTTTATCAATCCTTTTTCATATTCAGGACTATCATTTCAAGATCTCTACTTTTCTAAACTACCAATCCTACCTATTTCAAAATGAAGGGAACCTTTCAACTCCTTGGCGCCTTTGCGGCTGCCCATGTTGTCTCTGCCACCAACTATGAATGGAACCAACCCTTTGCTGGTAGCAAACAATTCACCCCTCCAGCCTACTGCAACAACAAATGTACTACGAAGCAGACTACTGGTTATGATTTCTCTGATGCTCCATTGGGCAATCTCCCAAGCTATGACGATTTTGGCTTCACTGGGTACACCTGCAAGAACAGCGGACTTCAACGAAGAACCGGAGGCGGTTCTGGGAGCAAGTGTGCGTCTTCCCACGTTGAACCAAAGAACTACGGCAATGAAATTTCTTGCAGCAAGGAATTCTCGGTCCATGAGATTCACATCTCCGTAGAAGTCGAATCCGTCGTCGAGTTCACCTATGGTATGCCCGATGGCTCCAGCTGCAAGCAGGTTAGCAAATGCGGAACCGAAATTACTCCAATCCAAAATACTCAGTGCGGTGGAGCCAAGAGCGTCAAGTGCAGAATTCACGAGAGCTCTGGAAATCAGAAGAAGTGTGGATTTAACGTCCATCACGTTAAATTTTACTGCGATGATAACTCTGGCACCACTTCTGCCCCCGCTCCTACCACAACTGCTGCCGTCGACACTACCTCAGCCTGTACTGACTACACTTGCACCGCTGGAACCACAACTGCCCCTGCTGGAACCACGACCGCACCCGCAGTCGTTGATACCACCTCTGTCTGCACGGATTATACTTGCACAGCTGGAACCACTGCTGCTGTTGACACTACGTCTGTTTGCACTGATTACACTTGCACTGCTGGAACTACCACCGCCGCTGTTGATACCACCTCTGTTTGCACCGACTACACCTGCACCGCTGGAACTACAACTGCCCCTGCTGGAACTACGACCGCACCAGCTGTCGTTGATACCACATCTGTCTGCACGGATTACACCTGTACCGCTGCTACCACTGCCGCTGTTGACACCACATCCGTCTGCACGGACTACACCTGCACAGCTGCTTCAGCTGCCACCTCTGCACCATGCACCGACTACTCATGCACTGGAGCCCCAACTGGTACCAATGTCTATGTTCAGCCTACCACTACTCCAAATGTCTATGTTCCACCTATGAACACCACCGCACCATATGTCCAGCCTTCGGACACTAACACCCTCCCACCCTCTGGAACCGATGTTTACACCACTATGCCCAGCGTTCCTGTTGAGACTGGTTGCCCACAAGTTCTCCCACAGTGCATGCAGGTCTGGACCAAGATTACCCAGTGCATTGACAGCGGCGATGTCAAGTGTCTCTGCCCCAACGCTGAATACATCCAGAACGTCGCTTCCTGCGTTGAAGCTTGGGGCTCAGACGATAGCGAAGTTGCTAAGGCTCTTGAGTACATGCAAGGTCTCTGCGCTGATCACATTCCATCCAATCCAGCCATTGTTACCTGCGTCCCCACCTATGTTACTCTTCCCCCAGCCAGCACCGGCGCTACCACGATCACGGTTTCCACCACTGTCGTCGTTCCATGCACTAACGTCGCAGCCTCCGTTACAACTGCCGCTGGATATACCCCAAGCTACACCACTCAGGTCGTTGCCACCACCGTCACAGTCTGCCCAGTCAAGTTGGTCACCACTGTTCCAAACAAGCCTGTCTTGGTTCCAGCAACCGTTACTGCGCCACCATATGTTCCAGTCGCGCCATCATCGGTGCCAGCTACTGTCCCAGTTCAGTACACCACCCCGGCCTACGTTCCAGTGCCAACCTATGTTCCAACCACCATGGCCACTGCTTACCCAACTGGCTCATACTCTGGAAACGGAACCACCCCATACCCACCTGTGGCTACCGGTGCTGGTTCTTCCGTCAAAGTTTTCACCAGCTTGATGGCCGGTGCTTTCATCGGTGTTGCCGCTTTGATTGTGGCTTAAACAACCCCCCACCCACATTCCTTTTAGGATGAAAATAATCTCCATTATTCCCTTTATCTACTATTGATCATACGCGTTTTCCTTGACTGTTACCATTTGCATGATACATTCTACCCACTTGCCTCTGCCATACAGTGCAGAACTGGAATATGGCAAGAAATTTAATATCACGACCTGCACATAGACAGCGGATATTTTTGATATCTTCATTTCATACCCTCATTACTGGAATTGATATTTTGTACACTAAAAGAGACTCACCGGATACACTCCTTTGCATAGCGATCGGACGTTTGGGCATTTTTTTGTTTTTTTACCCTTGCTGATTGAAAACACCCTCTGAGGGTTTTCCTTTCTTATTCTTTTCTAATATCTGTACCGAAAATCAAAAGAATACTGATTAATCAAGTTGATAATACATAATCCATACCGTTCTCACCATAATTTTGTGCTAAATTTGTACTTGTGCTTCTTTAACCTTCCATTTTTGACATGTGGGCGTCAAAGTCGTACCTGTCGCACCACGCGCTGTTCTCGGAAGTCGGATATGTTTGGGGCGCTTCGCGAAACTTCTGGATTTACCTTGTCTTGCCTTGCCCCAACGCGAGCTTTTACGACAACACTGCTAGACGCGTAATCTGGAAAAATCTCAGCATGACATGCAACATCATCCGCTCCCAAAAATCTAGACGCAAAGGTCTTGTATTGATTCCACTAAAAAAGGTCGAGTCTATAAACTCGTGAGAGCCGACTCCCAGAGGGAAAAAAAACGCAAATTAAGGATAGAATAGAAAGTTAACATTTCCAACACATTCTTTTAGTAAATTGAATGAATCTAAGACCTTCAGAAACCCTAGACTATGCGCAGAACTTTCGCTCTTGAGAACCTCGCTTTCCGTATCCGACCCTTTCTTGATGATATCCACTCCAGTGACCCTTTCCCTTAGGCCCACGATGGTGATGGACTCGCTCATGTAAATATTCGAGATTTTGATCCTCTTCCTCCAAACGGAATGATGAAAAGGTACGCTCGATTATGAAAATTTGATTGTGGTCGAAGCGGCGGCCTGCAAGAATAATCTAGCGATGCGGAAATTTATTTGGATTGGTAAGCTTTATTCATGATGAATCAATGCAATCGTGCTGTCTGGGGGCATTCAGATAGATAGTAGCGACCAACCTGTCTTCCATTCGGGATGGAGTCATTATCACTTATAGTCCAATATTCGCCTTTTTGGTTTTTGATCCTACATTGGGGGACATCACTTTATTAGCTTCTCACGATATATTGGTATTATTTGGAGCGTGTATGTGAATACATGACTTTATCGCCTGAGGCGTCCGTTGTCTCGAAATGCCAAATAGGAGGCTCTTGTGGCGGATATGGCAAGGCCGCCAACACTCCATTTGCAGGGCCAACCAGGAAGCCACCAGTTTCAAATATGTATCCGGTTCCATCGTCGTTCCCTACTTTTGAAATATTCCAAACCTAGTCAAGTTAATCTCGAGATGAAATATGTCAGTAGCCAGTATATAACGACTGGTGGACGGGGAGAAAGGGGTCTAGAAATAAAAGCCCGACCCTTGGAAATTTAATCCCTTCTGCTAAAGGGAGTTGCCATATTCTTTTTGGTGTGAGAGAGCTATCTTCTACTGAAGCTCGCCCAATTGTTCTTGGACTTCCATAGCTCTCGTAGAAAGATTGAATAATATAATTTCCACTATTAAAATGGGACATTTTAGATCCTGGGGAAAGTATCTCTTCACGGAATAATCTGGAAAATTTGAATGTTTTGATATTGACTGAATCGACTTGAATTGATAGCTGAATCTAATTATCTTGGCTGCTTTTTGAAATATAATGAGCGGCGTTTACTGGTGCTTTATAAACTTGATTCTCTCTCTTTCGACCACTAAAAATCCCATCGTATCGCCAAGTTCTTGCGCTATTGTATTTTCCACGATAGTCTTCGTTTCTCAGTATGACAACTCGGTTGATCAGCCTCCTTGCCAGCTTTGAGCTGCAACGTTACAAATTAAGATCCAACTGTGAGACGATAAAACTCGTAACATAATTTATTAAATTACTTCTAGATCTTCAAGATATTAGAATGGGAATTTCAACTTCGTGAGAACTATTGATCAATTGATTGAAGTTGTTGGTGAGGGAGAGGGGTTTGAACAACCAACCATAAGAGTTAGTTTTGCTTCATGCGACTGGTTCCGGAGACAAACCTGGCTAGACTGACTTAATTATTCTTCTGGTCCCATTTCCACATGCAATCGAGCAGGTTAACCGGTGATCTACTGAGCCCATTTCGAGGAATTGTACACGGTAGTCCCCTCGATTCGAGACGAAACTTGTACGCTGTTGCTGTTACACTCGGTTGAGACGTGTCTGGATGCTGATCCGGAGCAAATACCTAATAAAGTGGGGTTTTGAACTTGTGAAACGTTAAAGAATATCTGGCTTTGGACTAAATATCGCCCATTCTTTTTTTTTAAATCTAAAGATTGTCTAAATATTTGGCGGCTGTTCGGTTTTCGAATAGGGAGAAGAGTTGTAGCACTCGGGTTTAAGCTTACAGATTATATTCAACTATGCTAGCGTCGGATTTCGTTAGATGCATCTAGAGATGTGGCTGTGACACGTCTACACATTGACGATTTTCAAATTCGTTTTTGATATTTTTCGTGACCTAACTACTACATATCACTTGTCCCTTTCCGAAGAAGGTTTCATAATGCATGTTTCCTGATCTCGATAGAGTTTTTTCTTTGTCTCTTCTAGCAGTTAATTGGAGTATTAGGGAATAAAACACAAGTGTAAAGAAAAACAGGGTATCAGGAATGGTTGATTCTAATAGAACATCGCTTGGCTTTCTCTACGAGATCAGTCTGTGAGAATGCCCTCAGTTCAACAGGTTATATCAAAAAAAAAGAAAAAAGAGGGAAAGCAAAATTATTGGTCAAAAAACAAGGAGAAAAAGATTTAGGTTTAGGAGGAGGAACATTGACCCCATCCGGCTTGACAACCGGGCCCGCAGTGAGCCGTCGTGATACCGCTGTGAAGTTGGAACTGTTAGAATGCTACTTAAAACTAAAACACAAACCATCAAGACTCACCAGTAACCATATTGAGAACAGCATTGTCCGTCAAAGTCACCACCATTGCAACTGGTACCAAAGTTAACACCGCATCGGCCATCTTCCGAGGCGCCAGGACGAATGGCACAGAATCCGGGGATCGAGAATGCGGGTTGGCATCCACCTCCGCAGTAGGCTCCCGTGTTACCACTGTTGTAAATGTTAGTACAGAATTCTAGAACACCACCTGGTAGTTTTAACTTACCAATAACCGAATTGAGAACAGCAGTTACCACCAGCAATGGGATGGCAAGTATATCCATTTCTGCCACCACAGGTTCCGTCAGGACTCAAACTCGAGTTTGAACATTCCCCAAATCCCCGAAGACAATTAACGGTACAATGAAGAGGGTCGCGTCCACAGGTTCCAGATCTTGAACAACATGGACCGAATGGACTACCGAGGCAACCAAATCCATTGATGGGGCCGCAAACGCCGTCCGAGCTAATTGGAGGCGTGTTTGGCAATGTATTTTGAGTGCTAGTAGATGAAGGAGAAGAGATAGTTGTGCTGGAGCTAGAAGATGACGTGGTCTCTGTTTGGGAACCAGGGCCAGAAGCGACGTCAGACGATGAACTAGAGCTGGATTCGGCGATTGAAGTGGTGCTGGCTGGTCTAGTCGGGATCGAATAATACCACGGATACGGGTAATATCCATAGTACGGGGACCTGGTTGACGTGATGAAAGTCGTTGTACCAGTGATTATAGAGGAGGGCACTGTAGTTGTGAAAGCTGTTGTAGACTCTGTGCCTGGCTCAGTGATAATCGAGCTTTCAGTGGACGTGGATGAGCCAGTCGTGATTGTGGATATAACGGTGGTCGTATTCGCTGAGATGGTGATGGTTGATGTCCCGGTACTTGTTGAAGAACCAAAAGAGCTGGTAAAGGTCGTAGTCACATTTTCAGGAATGGATATTGACGAAGAGTTGAGAGTTACAGTTGTCATGCCACTGATGATAGAAGTCGGGACCGGTGTCGTGAAAGTTGTAGTGGAGTTGCCCGAAGTTGTGAGTGTTGTCGTTTCGGTTGAGACAGAACCACCAGAAGTTGTCGTAAACGTCGAAGTTAGATTCACAGAGACGGAGATTGTGGAAACAACCGTAGTAGTAGAATTTCCGAAGGAGCTCGTGAAGATTGATGTGGTTAGATTACCCGTAATCGAGGTATTTTCTGATGAAGTAGTTGTAGTCTGGGGTTCTGAAATTAAACTTGAGCTAAGACTTGTAGTAACTGTAGTTGTAGCGTTGAAAGATGTTACAGTGGCGAGATTACTGGAGTTTCCGGCGGAGGAAGAGGATGTGGTTATTGTCGCCGTCGTTGTCGAGTTAAAGGCCGTAGTTGTGAAACCCGTAATTGATGTTGTTTCTGGCTCCGATATCTCACTAGAAGTACTGGCGGTGCTTGGGACGGTTACCGTCGTGGTAGCGTTGAAGACAGTAGTTGTGAAGTTTCCAGTAGTCAATGTGGAGTAACTTGAAGTACTAGTACTTGAGATATTGAAAGATGTAAGAGTGGAGAAACTGCTCGTAGAGGTCGTCTCGGGCTCTGATATAACACTCGAAGTGCTTGAAATTGTGACAGTTGTGATAGTGGTAGCATTAATCGAGGTAATAGGAATACTCGAGCTAGATGCAATTGTAGAAGTTGTCGTTGTTTCAGACCCTGTGATAACGCTTCCATTGGTGCTTGATTCTGAACTTGAAGTAGGAATAGTGATCGTCGTTGTAGCATTGAATGAAGTGAGTGTAGAGAAACTAGTACTGCTAGAGTATGTAAATGGTGCTGATGTAGTACTTGTCTCTGGCTCTGAAATCACGTTAAAGCTAGTAGTGTTCGAGGGTACTGTAGGGGTAGTAGTCGTTGTAGCATTTACCGAAGTAACTGAACTAGTGGTTAGTGAGCTAGGAATCTCCGATGAAGAAATCTCCGAGGTAGATGTTGTCTCTGGCTCCGATATAACACTCAATGTGCTTGAGACTAAAGCTGATGTTGGGAGAGTTAGAGTGTTAGGGGTAGTAGAATTAATTGAAATGATAGAACTACCTGAGGAGATAGAAGTGGTGCTTGTTATTGGCTTTGATATCACACTTAAGCTAGCGGAAGTCTCACTGCTAGATGAAGTGGTGGGGATAGTAGTAGTGCTAGTGTTAGTTGCAATGATTGTGGAAAAAAAGTTACTTGAACTCTCTGTCGACGTCTCGGGTTCTGAGATAATTGACGAAGTCTCAGTGGAAGTCGTCAAACCAGAGCTTGCGGATGACACGGTTGTGTTCGAAGCGACAGTAGAAGAACTTAAAAAATTAATTAAAAGTTTCTCTTTAAATATTTAAAGAATATGACTGACCTGGAGTTGCTTTCGGTCACCGTTACAGTGGTAACAACAGTTGTGGTGCTGCTCGTATCTTGGGAGATAATCGACGGGGTAGACGAAGTAGAGGATACTGACCCAGTCGTGCTTTCAGTTCCAGTAGTTGTGCTGAGCTCAATCGTGGTAAACAAAGCCGAGCTAGAGGACAAGCTTGAAGTAGAAGCCGTAAAAGAAGCAGACTCAGAAGAAGGGCTAGAAGTAACCGAAGTACTGGTACTCGTGCTTGAAGTAGTGCTACTCGTAGTCCCTTGGTGGGGAGGATAGTAAGGGGCATAGTATGGAGGTGGATAGTAATAATAATCATACGGCTCCGGGACGGCTTCTGCTGAACGTTTCTGAGCATTAGGATAACCCTTTACGATTGAACGTTTTCCGGGACCATCCTGAGCATTAGAGACGGGAGTTACAGCGTTGGGACCAAATATGTTTAAACCAGTGGGATTACGGTTGACCAATTGAAAACCGTCGGTTGGAAAGCAACAACAGAGAAGAACGAAGGCTAGAAGCCAATGCCCTGGGTTAAGAGCAAGCATTGTAACTAGCAAGTTGTGAGTACACCATCTTCAAAATTTTTCGGAAAGGAATCTTAGAATGAAGGCAAGTGCAACAGATCAGTTACAAAATCAGTATAGCCTTTGGTCGTTTATAGCACGGCAAAGCTAGTAGATGGAGACCGAGGGAAATGCGGAACAACGAAAACACAAAGTAGCCTGAAGGAACAAGAATGTTTGATAAAGCAAGAAGATTGCTAGTGGGGGATAATACAAACCATACGAACATGGAAGCGTGAATTGAGCTGTTGGGAAGAGGAAACAATTAAAGCTTACCGACGTCGCTACAAAGGCAGCTTCAAACTTGACTAACGAAAGGTTATCTATCAAACTTAATAGAGATTCGCTAAATTAGAGAAAAACGAGCAGTTCTGTATATATAAACTTGATAGAAGGCGAGAAAAGGACGTCGAGAAGTTGACGTTGGTGTAAGAGAGAGGAGAGAAGAAGGAAGTTGGGATGTCGACGCGTCGATGGTTGATGGATATCGATGGTGTTGCTAATACCGCACGCTCTCCCTCAATCACGTAATCGATGACGAGCCTCTGAGCTTCTCTTTAGCAGCTCTGAAGAATTGCTTTCCATAACTTTATGTGCTTTATATCACAAATCGAGCTTCGAACAAGCTTAAAATACAACAAGGCCCCCCTGAATGAGTTCAACATCCTGTTAGAATTGACAAGATAACCTACAGCCGGGTATGGTACGTTTCACTTTCACAGCATATGCGCATAATACGTGTAGAGCAACGGAACTTAATTTTTCTTTTAGATTTAGAGATCAAACCTCACCAAGAAAGGGGTTGGTTTATATCTTGAGGCCAGAAGTTCGTTCCGGGTCCTATCTTGAGCATCTCGGCTACATCTTTTCAGTCTTGTTTTCTCTGTTCATGTAATACCTTCATATACAGAGTCGATATCTATGGAAGAGCCTACTAGATCTAAATCTCGAACCCGAGATATCCATTGTTACCCGTCGCTCGTTTCGGCGAAGAACCGCGATTCTTCGATTCTGGAATTAAGGAGTTAGATTTTGACAAACTTGGAAGCTTATCTGAGAATCTTAATGTTTAGGGAAGACGACCGCGTAATTTCATTGGCTCCGAAATACTCAAACTATGGGATATCGACGCCGGAGATGAAGTTTAGAGCTGCGAAAATAACCATGCAAGGAACCGACAAACGTATGACAAACGCTCCCCCCCGGCGTGGTACAGCGATCGAATTCCTTACTGGATGGACGAGGCTTCAATACTAACCCACCGAATGAGGATGTGGAATGGCTTCTAGTACTCTCAACTTCTAGTGGCTCTCTGGGGCTTAGTCGATGAAGCGAAGTGTCAGACAAACAATTACTCGCAGCTAGACCCAAATCAGATCTCTAGATTTACAGAAATCCAACAATATAACTATGCGCTTGAATATAATCACGAAACCTGGTCTGGGGAGAGAGCATAAAAAACACGCGACGACGGAGCAAACTTGGTTGAGATGGAATATTTGTGTCGCTAGAGCTTACCTGCATGCATTTAGTCACCGAAGGGTGTATCGAAGTCAAAGCTACTTAGGTAAATGGTTAAAGGAAAAAATGACACGGCTGAATCTACTCATTTTCTAGCTTCGTACTGCGCGGCTGGTTTACAATTTCTAGTCCTTATCGTGTTGTTGGACATATCAGTTTCAAGGATTTACCACAGACGTTGAAAATTGCGTAAGCGTTACACGACATGAGAACTTCACGATTTACACGCGACAGCTCCATGTTAATTTCTAGTTACACAAAATGCTTAAAACGTGCACCACGCCGAAATTACAGGAGTTCAAGGCTATTGAGATTTCAATATAGCAAAATTTCGAGTCTTGCGCACAGCGAACCTGAGACACTCTCTATCAGAAGGTATTTGTTATCGCCGGAATGCTTGTGTCTTGGAAACTATCGATTTGTACTTCATAATACATGGGCACGGAAAAACGGCGAGCAGCATCTCCGAGACTCGCAGCTTCGAGCATCGATCTTCCGTGACTTCCGTTTTCGGATTGAATTCGGGACTATATGTACACTCAAACTAGTAGTGTCGTGTCATATATTTTAGTTCACGCTCCTTGCATGCTTAAATACCAGAGTGCGAGAAGCATAGGTAGCAGAAACTGCTAGAAGACTTTCAAAGAGGAATGCTTTTATGATTGAAGCCGCGATATCCGCGTCCATTAATATAGGGTACATAGAAGAACTCCACCTCCAGCCTCGAGGGTAAACTATTCTTTGTTTTTCGTCCGTATTATATTCATAAATTCGTATTATAAGATCTAAGAAACCAATTTCGCCTCCCAAATGCAACATTTGATATAATACAATGCAAGGGGTAATAAATCTATCAGAGAAAGCGAAGGTTGAAATTAACATGATACAATGCAAGGGGAAGCCTCCAATTCCACGCTAGATAAGAAAGTCGATACGATACACCCTCTTACTGGGATTGTATCTGTACCTAGTCTCACGAGCTTCCTGAAGCCCCGTGCTTGTTCCCTTACCTAGAATTCGTCTCTAGACCTTCACCCATCGAATCCACTTGTCTCTGCCTTTCCCAAACCTGGTATCCGGGCCTGCCTCTCCTGCAGCCTCATCCTCATACGAGATCTTCCACCCTCTCAACCCTAGCATCATTAATGATGCAGCTAGGTACATCATACCAGCAAAAACTTGTGGGTGAAGGTAGCTGCTTTTCTCAACGCCGTTCACTAGGGTCACCTGTCGCAATGCTAATCCGATGGGTTCTGAGAAGGTCAAAGGGGCGATCATGAATAACCACAGGAGGTTTAATGCCGATGGTAACTGCTTGAGTGGTATCACTTCGGCAGTGACCGGTGGAACTGTAGTCCAGAAAGTTCCGCAAATTGCACCATTGACAAGCGCAAAAAATATTAAGGCACCGAAAGACTTGGCGTTGATCCAGATGATAAAGACTGTCAGAGCGCAAATGAATGTCAAGGAGCCTGCGATGTTGATGCGACCCCAGCTGTCGGAGTAGAGTCCTACTAGTGGGCGACCGACTGCCATTCCGAGATTGAGCATTGCTCCCATGATGGAGCCTTGCTTTTGGGAGAGACCGACAGACACACCGTAATTCGGAAGCGAGTATAGAATGACAACCTAGAGTAAGATTAGCAACCTGGTTTGGAGGCCTGACGCTAGAGAATTATCGTATGGGGACTTACATATCCTAGCATGCTGAAAGCTCCCCATCCAACCACATACAGGAACTCGATTCTCTTCAGAATCTTCAAGTCAAACATCTTGATTTCCGGGTTAATCTTTTTGTTCCTGTCTTTGATCAAGATGCTGCAAGTACAATTGATCACAAATGCCACTATAGCGGTGATGCGGAAAGTCCAAGCAAGACCCAGCCTCTGTAACATAGCATTCGTTCCAAGTGAGAAAGCAATCCCACCACACCCGCTGCCTGCCGCAGAGATCCCGTTGGCAACACTACGTCGCTTATCGAACCATTGTGGTAAAATTCCGACTGATGCGACAAAAAGCATTCCCATACCGACACCAAAGAGCATACCCTGAGCGAGATAGAGATGCCAGATTTTATAAGCAAAGCTAGCAGCGATCAAACTAGACGCTTGGAGAACACAACCAAGGAGAAGGGCGACTCTGCTAGAGAATCGACGGGTGAGGAGATTGGCTAGCGGGGATATCGCCATGCCCATGCCAACTGTTACACCTCCAACAAAAGCATAGTCGAGGGGTTTGGCCTCTGGGAATAGCGGTGGGTTATGGGTCAGATAATATGACAGATATACACCATAACTGCTGTTGATACCCCATGTGCTATAGATAGTAAAGTAAATGGTTAGCTTCTATCTTACGCAGAGCTAGCAGTCATTGAATGAGTACTCACCAACCGTTAATGAAGAAATTACAGGCCACGCAAACCCATCCGTATCCACCATCGGGAGGCGCACTCTCGTCCCTCTCTTGACCAGCAACCTCAACTTCAACCTCATTCGGCTCGTCACCGCCAACTCCGAGTTCTTTGTTGATTGCCTCATTCGAATGTGTGCTGGGAGCCACAGACGAGAATGCCCCGCCCTCGAGTCGAGCCTCTTCCAGCTTCTCGTCAGCCATTGGCTGATTTAGATCTACTTTGGTATCCATCTCCTCCTCCAATGTTCCTTAACCGAGTTTCCGTTGGTGAGAAACACAACCGTCTGATAGCAGCGTCTGCAAATAAAAATGCAATGCAGGAACCGTCCAATTTTTGTATCACCGTTCTGAAATGCAACAAATGAGCGGTTTTGTAGAAGCGTTACACAAGTAAATGTACAAAAGAGGATGGATATAGAGCTATAGACGTGGGCAACAGCTGTCGTAGAATTGTGTCACGAAGTAGAAGAGAAAATTTGAAATTTAAATTTATACTCTTCTTCGCGCTTTAAAAAGTTTATATGGGCGAGGCGAGCTCGGTTGTCGAAATGTCTCGGTTAGGCGAGGGAGCAAGTCGGTGAGTCGTCTATAAAGCTTCTCGAGCAAGGGAGTTATGAGAGAGAGAGAGAGCTGTAGAGATGAATATTAAGAAAGAGAGAAATAATCTTTAAAATTCCGTCAGGGATTCGATCGATTGCCCACTAAACCTATTCAATGGATAGTGTAGTGAATCCTTCTCAAATCCTGCCGTGTGACTGTGAAAGATAGGAGCGCGGTGAGAGGAATGACGTTTGGCAGCAACGAAGCTTAAATGCTTTGGTACTCAGTAGCCGAGTATACTTGCCGTCCGAGCTTCGGATATCTTGACAAGTGAAAACAAAAGCCACAGATTAGCGCGAAGGGATTCAATTGATCGAATCGCTCGGGGCCTCTCCGCGGAATGGAGATAATTTCGGCAGCTCGGTGTATAAAATCACGACCGATATCAATGGGATACCTTCATGTCGCAAAGCTAGAGATAAGTGGAAACATGTAAGGGAATCATTTTGAATCATCAAAATCATATCCATTGCTTGGTCTGGGCTCAAATGTTTATTAAGCAACTCGTTCTTTTTGCCGGGGCTTAAAAAAAAAAAAAATTTATCGGTCTTGAGAACGTTTTGATACGGAACGGCGGCGCCCCGCCAGCTCGCATTTTTCCATTCGGCACACCCATGGATTCAAGCATGTAACTGCGGTTGGATCGCGCCAACCGAATATCAATCAGGTAACAGAAATGCCCTATCGAGGTTTCATTGAGTCAGCCGTTTGCTCGGATGGTAATTGCCGTAGCGCTGAAATTTTGCCCTCGGATTTCCTGGTCCCTTGAATCGTATTTAATCCAGGCCCTCACCCGGTGGCATTCGGTCCTATTCGTCGATAGGCGGTTGCCCACGCGAACTTTAGACCAAAGATTTTAAATTTTTGGAGAGTCGCATGGATCCGTGGTCCCAGCAAACGGAATCGCTCGCTATTGGGACTTGGTATCCATGGGCTTTTGAGAAAATCTCGTATGAGAAAGGACGAGACCAGGTAAAACTTGCAAAAAAATGTCCCATTGGCGTGGCAGCTATCTCAAGCTAAACTTATTTTACGAAAGCTCGTACGAAAGAGGGAGCTGTGGGGATGGTTGAATCCATTGGGTCGACTAGCGGATCGGAGATGGCCATGTGCTCCCCGGACAAACATGTTCCGTCCAAATTCGGTTGTGATTTCAAAGCAATTCGGTTGCACCGTTAGAGGTGCAAAATACCACACGGTCAACACCACTATTTTTGGTTTTGGTAGTAATAATTAGCAAGTATTGGATACGTTTCATTAAACTAGTAGTAGCATATAAAAAGACTGTGGAGGGTATAAGTAGGCTAGGATACATCCCTGAAACAGTAATGTTCGAGAGTGGAGTTAGTTACTTACAACGAGATCGCACAATATGGCGAAATATTGACTTGCATATATTATTGCATAAGCAGAGAAACAGAAGTCGCTTAAAATCCGATGAGCACATGGAAATTCGCGCAAGGAGCAGATGGTCTTTAGGGTGGGTTGAATTTCAATGGGTATCAAGTATGATAATATACAGTAAAACAGAAAACCAACCATATGTCCTACGCCAGATTTTACACGGTACAATCATTTCAATCGCCGATATTAAGTAATACCTTTCGCCAGCTTTCGAACTAAGAAAAAAGCTGCGCCCTCTGTCCGATATGCATCCCATATCCACTCGAGCTCGTCGGCTAGAGCATCGAGATCTGATATTCGATCAGAGCCTTTAGGATCCTCGAACTCCCACTCCCGCCAGTCGAATAATGGATCCGAAAATGTTTGTATCATCCATGTTTCAAACCTATCACGAAATTCCTCCATACTATCGAATTGAAACTTTTGTGGGCCGCGGTTTTTAACAGTCCGGTGATCGGTATGTTTCTCTTGTCGCCTAACCCTTAACGTGTATTTTTTATGAGGAGTAGGTATTAGATCCGGGGATTGGATTGCCGACGCTCCGCTACTCT
The DNA here is from genome assembly GCA_036971675.1 of Orbilia ellipsospora. NCBI lineage: Eukaryota > Fungi > Ascomycota > Orbiliomycetes > Orbiliales > Orbiliaceae > Orbilia > Orbilia ellipsospora. The sequence goes on from JAVHJO010000003.1 coordinate 2,045,221, forward strand.
CGCCTGGAGTAGGTGGTGGGGGTGTTTTATCGGAGGTTGACATAGCCTCTCCATTTGACACGCTGGATTCACTCGCAATATCTTCAATAATAGGCAAAATATATTTTTCATTGCGCTGCTGGTCTAGGCCGTACCCTAAGCAAAGATCCTCCGGCAATACTGAAATCTCTGGATCTAGGGTTATTGTTGAGCCGAAGCTTTGAATAAGATCGAAATCATGATTTGAATGTATATAATCGCTAAAATCGTCAAAGTTAATACTAAGTTGGCTTTGAGGCTCAGGTGTTGGGGTGTTAAGTTTGTCCGTAGCGAATAGGTCTATAATGCCTCTAGGCTGATCGTCATCGATAGTTCTAATAACTTGTTGATCAAAGGGTGGCGTTTTAAAGGATACGGAATCTACGCTAGAAGCAGGAGTGGTCGGGCACAGAGAATCCTGGATGTATGAGATGGCAATATCGGAGCTTCTGCTTGATGACATAGTTCCATCATGCGAGGTTTGTGATAACCGCGGTAATATCGGTCGCGGGAAATTCCGGTTGGCGTCGGCTTGATTGAGTCTGACATAAATGCCACTCTGTAGTCCCTCATCCGTTGTAGCTAGTGGGTCCATTTCTATTTGCTGGTCTCGGCATTCTTGTACCCATTGCATTGGAATAGAAATATCTAGGTCTATAATCCTTATTAGGGGTGCGGAAAGGACGGAAACTTCACAAAAGTTTACTTACATTGAGACGGGATATCTGATTTCCAACTATTGTTACAATATACAAAAACCTCATTCCATGTCCGCGCTTTTAGTACTTCTGGTGGCAGCGTACCACCAAAATGGCTTCTCTTTAGGTGTTCCCTAGTGGAATTTTAGTTAGTGAGAGGCCCAAGTTATATCAGCAGATACTCAAAGCTTAACATCACTTACTTAACACCACTCAAGTTTTTTCTAAATCTTAACTGGCATTGGGGGTACTCATGCGGATAGGCTTTTGCAAAAGGACAAGCGAGTTTCTTTTCTATTTTTCTAATTGCTTCGGTTATCCGCTTCTTTGGTGAGCCTCGATCCGACTCGTCACCATCACCTGAGTTATCTCGGTCCGTCCTAGATCTTTTAGGTATACGGCTGCCCTTGTTGCCTTGACTAGCGTTCAAACAACGGGAATTCGTGCGATCTTTGGTAGTAGACTCTTCGCCATTAGGTTCCTCTGCAGTATCACATATCTCTCTACCTGGGGCGCATGTATTCGAGACTGTGCCCATGCCTAATGAGCAGCTTTCAGGATCTGGAGCAAGACAAAGGCCGTTGATATGAGCGAAGCGCTTTGTGGGAGTTCTACTCGTAATTAATTTTCGCTCGCTAGTTTCGCTTGTCTCTGACTGGCTGTCCTCGGATATGAGACTACTCCTTCTAAGAGTTACATCTTGATTGTAAGTAGGGGTCGTTGATTTCGATACATCATGAAACAAAGCATTTGTTACGGCGTCTCCATAATGGTCGTCAGTGGTAGGCGGTAGCGTTTCCCATATGCTATCATCAGTTAAAGTCAAAATTAGGAGGAATAGATAAAAGGAATCCATTGCCTCGGCCGTCCCTTCATCCTCGCGAGAACCTTCTTCTTCTTCAACAAGGTTATCGACAATTTGTTGATTATAGTTCTCTGCGCTGTTGGATTCCGTTTTCGTGTTATTGGCATCGAGACTGAGGATATCGGGTTGCTGTTGATTCGGAATGCAAATGTTGGCATCAGCAGTAGCCATCGTCTCGGTGTAACTGAAACGGAGTATGGGAGTTTTCCTAGCATCGGCACTAAGCCCTCTGGAAGACGTATCCAACATTCCGCTCATAGAAGTGTTCTCTGTGCGAGGTCTAGAAACCATTGCTTGATATGACATGTCCATTGAGTCTAAATTTTCTCGGGTAAGAGGTGCACTGTGCTGAGGTACTGGCGCCTCGAGCTTGCATTCGTTCTTTGGTAAGTCGCAATCCGTCCCGTACCAAAAACAGGCAACACATTGCAGCGATCCATCTGGCTGGCGTTCTGCCTCGCATGGAATCTGACGCCAGTTACACCATTCGCACTGGCTCTGTTGAGGATAAACCGCTCTTTGGTTGCAGGATGTGGTTGATGTCGTCTTCTCAGGGTTTGATATATCCTCGTAAATGGATATTATATCGAATATATCGTCGGAATCAACACATGTTGAATTCGTCTCGTCAACCAAGGTTGAGTCGGAGCCGGTTCTGAGATATTGCAGCGGCGGATGGAAGTTAGACTGTAATAGTAGCTCGATCTTGGCTTCGAGGGACCCGAGGCTCGTTTCGAGAACAGATAGCTTTTTTTGTAGCTTTGAGTTCGACAGTTGTAAACTCGACAGTAAATCTTGGGCTTGGCTTTGGCTAGTGGGCAAATTTTGGGCTTCAAAGCTTGCGGATTCGAGGTAGGGCGCGGGTCGTGTGGGCCTGGGTCGCGAGACCAGTTGGAACTTATATTCAGGGTTTTTAGGGTGGGGGTATCTGCTTTCTGGATATTTGGTGTAGTGCGGCCTATGTATATAGCTTGGATATTCGTCCTCGTCTAGTGTCGGAATATGATAGCGCTGAGCTTTGGTGTAGTAGGGCGCATCGTCTGGATAATAGTCCTCATCCTCTCTTAGATCATAGCGCGGATATTCGAGTGTTGCGATATTGGCGAAATCTGCAGCTGTTAAATCGCCCTTCACGCTCGGTGGTCTGGGGAGCGCCAAGCTTGGGACCGCCCACTTCACCTTCTTGCCCAAGCTGGCATCGCGAACTCGTTGTTGCATTGGGAGATGAGATATTCCTGGAGTTTTGAATACGGCATCTGTTTTCAGGCCTGCGTTCGGATCCAGAAGAAAAGGTGCCCGCTCAGGCTACTGGCGTCGGATGGATTGGTCTTGATCAGCCATGAACGTAAGCACTCGAAGTGTTATGTAGTTGGGTAACTTCAATCTGCGTCGCAAGATTGAATCCTGGAATTTACACCGGAGTTTGGATGATGAGCCCAAACTTCTCAGCCTGGCATTCGGGTTTGACGAGAAGCATTTGGAGGGGCGCAGCGCCGCAAGACCAAATGTGCAGATACATATGAGCCCCCAACTCTGTTGTCGCTACATATTCAAGGCGATTCTCTCTGAACCTTGCGAAGATATGGGATCCTTGAAGCGAGCACGGTATATCATGGATCATGAGTGAAGCACATATGTATTTACTCGACTAAGATGTACATTATGAGATAATACAATCTCGGTGAGGGTTCCACTGCGGTACCTGTACCATAATACTTAACGCAACACATTTTAGTAGCTGGAACAGGCGGATGAGCGAGGGGAAAGAGGACATTCTCAGGCGCCCTTCTTTAAAAGTCAGATTTCATATGTATACATGTATTACTTACGAAACATCAATCAATTATTCAAAATATTTGTTAAACTTAAAGGTTTAAGTATCGCCTTCTCATGGTGGTAGCCTCGAGTCCAGCTCCCCACGTGCCACCTTGATGATGTACGTAAGCATCCTACTATTTTAATGGTATGCAGTCTGGAGCGCACTGCCAAAGTTCGAATTTTTGAGCTGCGCGGATACAATATTACTGTTCAATTTCATTGTCTCGGAGCGGGGTTTGGTCTGTGCTTGCAATCGCAGCGCCAATCTGCGTTGTTCGGTACTCAGCTTTGAGCAAGGTAAACACCGTAGCCAATCAGAATTGCCCTTTCATCGCAATGCGATGCGACGGGATGGAGGTCTTCACTGGACTCACGTGCTCACAAGCCAAGCAAAATCTGTAGCCTTGCAAGAGCGATAATGAATTCCGAGTTCCAAACCAAGTGCTGTGCTTGTTGGGCGAGTACTGATATCGTAAATGTAAAGATACTGAACAGCCGATTGATAAATGTAGTTCGCGCGTATTTGCATCTATATACATTTCAATGCAAATCATCTTTTTACTTAGTAAGCGTCGATAAAAGTCAATGATTACCGGAATTAACTGGAAAGAAAGAAAACGATTACGAGGCCGCTTGCGATATCAGTACTCGTCGCTTTCGGATTTCAAAGCTTTTTCATAACACTTAAAGCTCCTTGATGCGATGTGCACACTGATATCGCGCGATAATATTAATAATCAGGCATGCAGAACACCATATAAGCATAGCCCTGCGACGTTGATCTCCACAGGATCTCACTGATTGCGATTGGGCTCGCGCTCGTCGCACGCGCATAGGTACGCAACCCTCAAGCCGCGTGGCGGAAAATCAGTTCGGTTCCGAGCTCGTGTGGCGATTTCTGAACACAATGCGACAACAAAGGTATAGTGTTGCGATAAGCTTGAGAAGTATAAGTCGCACCTGTTTCGTTTCCGCATGGAGTCCCGTCATTAGAATATTATAACACCCAAAGATATAACAAGAATACATCGACGAAGCGGGTTTTCAAATTTGTATCAATATTCTTCAACTTATTAATAATATATACCGTACGTGTACATATTGTAGTAAGATATATACGCCTTCATGAATTCATCTCGAATACGCTTTAAACCGATAATATTCTTTTATTCCTGATTGTGAAAACCACCGGCACCGACAGATATTCTTCTGAATCTCATTACCGTCTCAACTCTATACGGTTTCAGTTCATTGGTTTATCAAAGACATCCCCAAGCCTCTACATTTATCACACATCAATCACCCGTTAAACAGTATTACCATGTCGATCAGTTTTACACAACCGCGTTGTACACCTGCCAATACACAGGAGGCCCCTCGCGACCCCTCGACGATTACACCGGGAGTAGACTTTACTGTAGATTGGGAAGACCTAGGATCATTCCTAAATCGTCAGAAAGAGAGGACCAATACACGACCGACTCAAAATATTCTGATCTTTGGAAGCTCCCATTTTTGGGACAAGAATCAAAAGCAAGTGTAGAGTCGGTAAGTTAACCAATATTCCGTATTCTATTGATAGTATAGTAAATCAATACTAAAATATCAGAAGACAGAAAGCTGTCAAAACCCATCGATAAATCCAGCCTCGTCGTTTTAGAGGGAAAAGTAAACCTTAGTTTTCACATTTCAAGGACCGAGGCTACCTATATCGGATAACTAGAACGGAGGCGTCCGAGGGAAGATATGACTACGAGATACCTAACTCTGGTATCTGCTTGCAAGAGATAATTTGGCTTTTTTCTTTGTTTTATGTTAGATCGGAGTTATTGGCGAGAGTGTAGGATAGCGCGTCTTTTGCTGTAGGAATATGCTATTTATATAGGGTCATAGTTTAATAAAAGGCTCGGATTACTCAAATATCAATTTATCAATTTATTTTCATTGAATAAAATGGTGCTTTAAAGACAATATGAACATGAAAGCTCCCTTAAGGTCAAAGACCGGAAGCGGAGAGGCATTAAACAAATGCATAAAATATTTAGACGTATCCTAACGTCCGATAAACAAAAAGGAACAGGGATATCTAAGCTATGGATAATAAGGTTAATGAAGCGTGGAGGTCAACAAATTGTGTTTTAGCAAGATGAAATTGTGGTGAATTCAGGGAGATTCAGTAGTCACTGGTAAGCGACTAGCCATAGACGCTGCGGAGACTTTTCGAGACGATATAGAGAGAAGAACGAAATAATAAGCCCAATTTTCGCAAAAAATAACAAAGTCAATTGTGAAAGTCATGAGCGTGACGCTCAGGAATGCAAAACAAAGAACGAAAAGGAAGAGCAATATTTTCAAATAGAAGCAGAAACCAAGTCGTGAGCGGCTTTCGTAAAGTCATAGCAAAACGTAATGAATGAGTTAGATGGATGGTTAATAGTGCTGGAAGGCTTCGGTGCTTTGGTCACTATCCTCAGCTGTTTTTTCGGTTCCCTTGCCTTCTTGGATGAAGATGCTTCTGGCCCTTAACCGAGATCCGTAGAAAAAGATGATCCATGGGATTGGAAGTAATGCGATTGCGATACATGCAAGCACGGTCCCGGCATGAGGTATGCCTAATTTTTCGTACATTTGAACAGTGAACAAGGGAAAGGCGGCGCCCATTCCGTATCGGACAAGACTGTTTGCGCCGAGTGCTGAGGCACCAAGAAGATCGTTGTAAATTTGTACCAGATAAACTGCGGTAACAATCTATATATTCCAAAATGTTAGCCCAGAAGATTCTAAGGAATGATTGATAAGAACATCAAACTTACGAAGGTAGCGACACTGGCCCATCCGAACAAAACGCAACCGATCAATGGAATAATGATGTTGACATTCGATTTTGCTGTCCAAGCCCAGATGAACAACCCGGTTGGGAAGAGAATCGATCCAAGCAGAGCCGCATACAATCTATCTTCCGGTTGGACAGGAGGAAGCTTATTTTCAATACGATATCTTCTCCTGGGTTGGTAGACAAAATGCTCGAAAGAGACGCAAGTCATAGCCGCGATGACAACACCAATCCAGATGGCAAGGAAAGCATTTCCAATTTCTCTCTGAGATGCATGGTATTCTGTCAACAACACATAAGGAATAGACTCGAAGAAGGCGAAGAAGACAGCGAAGCAGAAGCCGTTGTACCTAGATTCCAGAAACTTAGTCAGTACAATTATGCTATACGCACTAGGTGAATACTCGAAGAACTCACAGTGAAACGGATGATACGATCGGCTCCTTGAATATCATCTTGATGGGGCGAAGCAGTGCAACAGTGAACAACAATTTGAGACCTTCCTTTGGTGGTGGCTTTTTGATAGCTTTCTTCTGTCTACGAGCTTCGGCAAGGAGGATAGACTTCTTGTAGGTCTCGCGAGCGAAATAGACCGCAATAGCGGTCGGAAGGATCAACATGCACACTTTTATCTTCAAGTTAGTTTCTTACTCCACAGTTAAGAGGCACGGTCGGAAAACGTACTGATAAGCATAGTCCATCTCCAGTGTCTTCCGTCTGCTATGACATGGAAACCCACAAAAGGACCAAAGCTAGGACCCATAAATGCCATAGCCAAGAAGAGACAACTCGCATACATGGCCGCTCCATTACCGCGTAAGTCCCAGATGTCTGCTACGGTACCCGCTCCGACGGCTAATACAGCGGCACCAAACATAGCCGAGAAGAATCGACAGATCAAAATAGTGGCAAGGCTTTTAGCATATGCAACTCCAAGTGTGAATGCACCTGCAATGGGAAGAGCGAAGAAATAGACGGCACGGCGACCAATGGTTTCTGAAATTGGTCCAGCGATTAATGGGCCTAGATGGCATCGTCGGTTAGCTAAAATTCCCGTTGACCAAGCGTGGGATATGCTACTTACCAAATCCCATCCCGAGAACATATGTCGTGACACCAGCTAGAGCTTGGGTCAACGTGACACCAAACTCTGCTTGGATAGCGAAGACTGAAGGGGCGTAGACGGAAGCTCCAAAGCTCCTATAATGATAAAGTAGGAATACGATTAGTACCTTTGTTGGTTGGATTTTTGATAGACTCAAAGCAGTCTATACAGAAGGTCAAAGACCATATGTAGAAAGATGACTTACACAACGAAACAAGCTAGTGCTGGTACAATAGTTCCATAGATACGTTCCGCGAGATGCCAATTTCGGGCATTTCTCTTATCGTCTGGGCCATCAAAGTCCAAATCTGCTGGATCGATTAACTCATCGGCTGATTTGCTTCCGTTGGCGCCATCAAATGGCGAAGTTTGAACCCATTCGTTAATCCCACCTGGGGCCGCCATCTTTACAAGTCGTTGTTGTTCAAGCGTAGCGCTGAATGGTTGAACTGGATCCAATCGAGCACCGTTACCAAAGTTGTGACCGACAGGCTTCCTCTTGATTTTCAAATCCAAAATTCTTTCTTGAGGTTGTCTCTCTTCTGGAAAGAGTGATAACGGTCGGGATTCTATGGGGGGGATTTGATATGGTGACCCTTGAAACGAGCTCTGAGAGTCGTATTGCGAATAACGAGTCTGTGGTGGATTGTTTTGGGGGAAATGATCAGATCTTCTCATGGAATCTGCAGAGTAATATGTCTGTTCTTCGGAGGCGGATGGATGGTTTGAGTGGTTTGGATAATAAGAAGTAAGGGGGTCCTTAGGAGAGGAATCTTCTGAGAGATCACCCGACGGGTAGGCATTGTTGGGGAAGGATGACATTCTTTATATATATTGGTGGCCTATGCTCTAAATATTCACAGATATTTAGAAGGGTGTGTGGTGAGGGCCAGTCGATCCGCCTTTGATGTTAAGCGACAGGGGGGTGTTCTGGGAGGGCTAGCGAGCTCTGGCCTGCCTCCACCACGGCGAGGAAAAAATGTACGCTATTGATAAAAGCTGCACAAATTAGCCTCATTTCTTAAGCCAGCCGCTCCATGATTAATTATCTCAATATCAGTCTCTCTGCTATAGAGAAAAATGTATTCGTCTACCCCTCAGTGTCTAGAAAACGAGCTGGGGCCCGAATCTGTAGGATATCTGCGAATCGAGCGAACGCCAATCTAACGGACCACGACTGAGAATTGAGGCATTCTGACTTACCAAAAAGGTCTAATTTGAAGGACTGAGGCTTAATAAGTGGAGGAGTGCTTCATCAGACAAATTGACTAGCCAGTGCACAGTATTGAAGATACTGGGATGGACGGATGGATGAAGGGTCTTCCTTGTGGGTCGTAAAGTTGAAGGAATAGCGCAATTGGTTGGTATATACGTATAACACGTTTGAGAAAACGCTTTAATCAAAGGATTAGGAAGAAAAAAAGTGATTCCACTTGAAGTTGAGTGGAGTTGTGATTAGAAGGAAAGGGTTAAGGTGATGATAACAATGATGACAGATGATAGTGCTTGTTGTGGGAATGTGGAGAAATGCATTGAAGGTCGACAAGTGAAACGGATGGAAGAGGCGTATGATAGAGGAGATTAGAGCTACGGAGGGAAATGTACTTGTTGTACCGGTTCTTGACAAATTCCCCTGCCATTTTAGCTTGCTTGCACCATGGCGCTGCTGCTGCTGCGTGCTGTTCGCTGCCAGGTCACTCCGGCTGCGCTAATGTTTCCACCTGCGTTGGATGATCTGCCTAATTTTCCACTTTGGCTGACGGCGGTGTGGTATTTTGTGCGTTGCGCCAGCCCCCCGGTCCAAACGGCTCCACCTTCCCGCCCTTCTGGCCTCACATCTGTGAGCACGGCCATGGCGCTGGTCTCATCTTGTCAATCTTGCCACCGACCAAGATGCCCAGAAAGCAAATCGTTTTCCAACAGCCGAAGACCTAAACTGGTTTGGAACTTCTTTCGACTACTGCGAATGTACTCTGACGCCGCAAAGCTTAATCTTACCTATTTTTACTTTGGAGCACCGGAGGCGAATACCCTGTGCAGCTGTGATTATATTGTGACGTCCTACTACCCGGCAATCTTACAAGCCATACCCCTCTGAACTGCCACGATATATGATGTCTTTAATTGGCGAGATTTATGTGCGACCTTTCGTCACCTCGTATACCACTCCACCGCGAATTCACGACATGACTCTCCTCATTGCATCCTCCAACATGAGCTCTCAAGCTTTTCCAACCTGTTCGCTGACATAGTCTCCATCCTAGCCTTCCCAAAAACCATGGCCAGACCCCACGATAGGTGTCCGATGTACGGGAGGTTCACCGTAAACGGGGTGGGGTCTTTCCTTTGAGATATCGGCCCACCACCCTAAAAAAAATATCATCCTTTCGAGCTTTCCAGCTGCCAGGCCGTGATTGGAAGGCATTCCCGCCAATCCAAGGGATGGTATCTAGGAGATGGCCGAGAAGCCCATCCAGATACCGCCTACACAGCTGAACTGCAGGAAAGCGACCCACCGGCAAATCCGTCTACGGTTAGCATGGAGATTAAGAAAACCGCATGACGCGATTTCTGATAATAACTCGCCGAATACTAATATCTCGTTGAGCCAATTAGCCACTAATGTCTGCATTCCGACCTTCTGAATCTCAATTCCTCGAACATTTGGATATCTAAGTTCAGCCCTAAACTTAATGCTTGGTAATTCTCATAATTAAGCTTTATTATTTCTCGCATTCGCAGTTTTGAAACAGTAAAGGAATAACCAATCAATCCGAATCTCCTTTTGGCAAGGTTACCTAAATAACTGTTATGAGATCCCTAGATTCTGACTATCACAACAAAAAAAAAAAAACAGAAGCGGAGCGGAAGCCTGGTACAACATAAATTATTTACATGGAAACAAAAAATATAGACAGGCTCAAACCCAACATGTTCGCAGTTTTACGCAATCCCCCGCTGGATCTGCAGGATTCCTCATCATTTGATGATTTTTTTTTTTCCCTTGAGCGTTGAGGTACCTGATAATCAACTGAACCTCAGTTTGACGAAAAATCCTGTTACTAAGCCAACACCGTAAGGATGGAATTACTCGGGTTGCACATATATTTGTCTCACCACTCGGTTGGTTGTTAAATGTTCCTGTCCGGCCGCTAATTCATGCCGGCACATCTTAAGATTTGCGGTATGACATATGCAGATTGCCATGGAACACCCAATCCAGATAACCCTCCATCAACTTTCGATTCGTATCTCACGATATATGTACGGAAGAACTAACCACGAATAGGCAATTTCTCCGCTCATAACCAGAGAAAATAAATCGAAGATATGATTAAAAACGTCGGGATTTTTGGTCTCATGATATTGGTAGAAATATCTGTGAGTTAACAGCGTCTAAAGGGTGGTTATTGAGTTTCCTCAGCCTGCTGAGGGTTTATGCGAGAGAACGGGCAAAGATGCCTAGCAACTTCCGAATTCTCAGAATCTCGAGACCAAAACACGGGTATAGCGGCCAAGAATGTTCAATTGGCGTCCCCCACGAGCTAACAGACATGAAAGTCCCCACAATGGCTGAACTTAGCTCCAAAGCTGGTCCAGGGATCTCTACAACACGAAGCCAAATGCAAGGCCGGCTAAACCGCTGAAGCTGGTCTCGCTGAGGCCCAATCAACCACACATTTTGTGTTGTGGCCATAAACATTTTCATCACGAGTACTCTGCCAGCGGCTGACCACGGAGCTCCAAAAACAATTTATTTGGATTTACTTGGATTCGTCGTATCATTCGGAACCCTACTATTTTTTAATTTTCATTGTTAATTATTTTTTCCGGCATTGACGGGTAAATCAAAATTTCTATATGCAGCATACATAGAACATACAATCCCCACTGTGATAGACCATTTCGGTCTCGCCGTCTTATCCAAAGAATAGATCCATACAGCTCGTATCAAAGCCCCGAAAAAATTTCACGCGCCGTTTTATTTGCCAGCTCATGGATTAAGGGCCACCTAGGACCCACCCTTGTTGGTATATATATCATCCTAGTAGTATCGAACCGTCAACTCACTGCAGCTTCGCGGTTCGCAGTAAGATACTCCAGATGAAACACATCAACACTTGAGTTTTAAAAATATTGATTAGCTATTTGAGTATGTATGACCTTACTCGCTCCACTGTCACTGTGGGCCTCTCTAAGGTATAATTTTTCTTTTTCTGGAATGATTACTGATATAATATATCCACTTCGACTTACTTTGCGCTTGTCTTAATTTTTCCATCTCGCTCGCGCTTACCCGACAACATCTTATCTAGGATAATCAATCGCGCCATTGGGCGTGGAAAACCCCAGTGATTACATTGTAGTGATAAACTGGCAGCCTATAGAGAAAGTTACCTTTCACATGATAAATTGGATTTCCATAACCGCGGCACGGGTGCTATCTATAGATGCATACTATCGATCTAGAAATATTCCGGAGTCTCGGTCACATTATTTTATTCATATAAGGCCTGACTAATATTGTGAAATTAGGTAGCTATTGCGGTTCACATAGTTTAGAATTAATGATGCAATAAGTAATGAATAAATTACTAAATTTATATGCTTAATATGGATATTTTATATAAATACTTATTTTAGCAAATCTTAGCATTTTTATTGTATAATATTCGTTAACAATATCGTACAGGCACCCATTTTCCACAACTCAGATTTTGTAGGCTTACTTATCTACCGCGATGATATTCAGATTTGAAGTAACGGAGTCAACTGAATCCATCTTCAATTCAATCTTGTGCCCTCTAGGTGCTATCACGAGGAACGACTCCAACTCCATGCTCTCGTCAGTGCAAGAATCCGCAAGGCCGACCTTAGGACATGAGATCAAAAATAGTCCTATACCAAGGTGCAATTCCATCATTGCGAAATGTTCACCAATACACTCTATATGAATTCGGAGGACACTATCAGATATCTGTAGTAAATTGCCTGTAACCAAACATTCCAGAGAAGGAGGAAAAGGGAAATAAACTCGTACTTCGAGATGGACCACCAAAAGTAATTATGGCGGATTTCATATCTGTACAGGGTTTTATGCGCGCGAACGGTTAATCTTGGAGAAGAGGTTTTATAGCGTTAGCCTACCTTTTCACTCTCCAATGTCCCGAAGCTCTTGCCAAAACTGGTTTCTCCAATAACATCAGTGGTTAAATGGTGCACCCAAGGCCAGATATCTACCACCTCTCCTTTTTCAAGTCCATTTTGAACCTTCTGAATACACATATTTACGTGCTTACTCACTATTGGTTCTAAAATGACAATACTTGAGTTCGAAAACGTTCGAAAACATTTTCCCATAAGCTCTACGTCTTTTCTTCCTTTCTTCATGATTGGTCGTAGTAGCTATATTCTCCATCCCGTGTAATAAATTTTCGTAAAAATTGCTTTTAGGGAAAACATCTTGCAAAGAGTGAATCTTCGTCACTGATTCCATGTCGCTGATGGATATCTCGTCGGGAGAGACCCGGACGTACGGACCTGGATACAAATCAACTACAACAGACTTCTATTCCTTGGCGCCCGCCTTGGATAGATGGAGTGGGTGACATTTATATATATACCATATTTTTCGTGTAGCTTACGCAAAGCAAAAATATCTTTTCCTGTGGCCAGCATCGATAGTAGCCATAATTGCGAGATAGCGGTATACCATGGCCCTGGAACTTTTGCTAGCGGCGAGAAATAAATTTGATATATGCACCTAACGATAATATAGACCAGCACTGATAGAAGCCCTGTCGCCACGATGAGGTTGAGTTGATGAAACCCGAGAGCTGGGGCAATAAACTGGAGAAACATATTTTATCTAATCAAAGAGAGATGGCGTAAACTTGTGACTTATCTGGGGGAAACTTTGGCTTTTAAGTAACGCGTGGACTTAGTCAATGGTTGTGGATGGTACAAAACAGGACAGCTAACACAACTATATAACATAAGAAGCTCAGTACATTCAATATCCAGAGCTTGAAAATAATTTGGCGACCAGCTCTCGCAGACTCTCGGGCACCTCTCTCCCGCCACGAGGATGGCTCAAAATACCCGCCCTGATGGATAGGTCCCAAGCGCTATCAACCCATCGCATCGGCCCGCTGCCACTGCTGCCACTGCTGCCACTGCTGCCACTGCTGTGACGGCTCTTGATTCTTCCGCGGATTTCGACAAGCCTTAGGACCTTACCCAACAGTAAATTTTGCATGTCCGAAATTAGATGAGCCATTCGTTTCTTACTCTATGACTCTGCTCGATGCAGGAACTCGTCGGATGCATTTTGGTCGTAATTTTCTCAACACTCCCAACACGGCACCCAGAACAGTAATCTCCATAATCCTATCATTGCAGTCGCCTCGTCCGCGCCATGTTGCGGTAAAACTCGCCATCCAAGTGGCGCATCAGGACAGAATCTCCTCGAAAGCACGATGAAAAACATCTAGGGAAGCCTCCGATCTCGATGCAACTAACGGAATTTGATAGGTTATTCAACAGGTAGACTAAGGTAAGAAGAATTGCCAGCGGAGACGCTCCTTCGGAAAATGATGGCTGTCCCGCCTGCGTCGGTAGCGCTCTCCTAATGGGATTTGTGATTGAACAGCTAACCTTGGGGGTGAATCAAATGGCGACTTGAGGAACCCTTCTTTATCACATTTTGGGCTTGGGTGCCCCCGAGGACACGGACCTCGGGAGTAACCACTGAAGGAAATAGGTGTCATGGACATGAAAAAATCAATAACTATAGTACCTTAGAGCTTCATGCTTGATTCATTTGACAAACTGACAACTGAAACAACAATAAAGAATATAAATGGGTTCTAAAGAATATTCATCTTAGTGTTGGACGGTTTGTGTGTTCCTAGTAAAGTTTTATTGCCCGGTGCGAGGCATTATAATTTTGTACGTTTTTGAGTCTGGAATTAGTTATAAAAGTGAGCTTTCTGACATAAAAATCAAACTACAGTATTAAGTATCGGCAGATTGAGCTAAAATGATGGAAAATACAATAAAAATAAACATAAATAGATATATAAATATAAACTAGTTTAAACTGCAGCGTAGATATTCCTGTACCATTGGTCCTAACGGCTAAAAATAAATGCAGCTAACTAGTAATATCCAGAGTATGCAGTAAAATAACCTATTTGTCCTAGCTGTTTCACTTGAATTTCCTTTAGGCAATATTTAGAAACAGTTCGAAAAATAGGCGTTTGCAACGATGCAAGTATACGGTGGTTCGCAAACGGTTGGTTCCTATGGAAAAGCATCGAAGAAATGAGAATTTTAATGATTAGCAAGTTTTCATCGCTTCTCATTGAATTCATAAAACTGAAAATTGAAAATAAAGAATTTATACGCACAGTCCACCAAAAACCACCACACTCTGCCCAATGTGGCACTAAAGGAACTGCAGCAGATGTCGTGGTAACTGGCGGCGTAGTGGTGGAGCTAGTAGTTGACTTGGACGTCGCTGTCGTCGTAGTTTTCGTCGCGGTCGTCTTCTTCGTAGTGGTGGTTTTGGGCTTGCTACTCGTCTTGGCCGTAGTTGTTGAGGGTGGATAGGACGGCTTGGTTGTTGTCACCAAAGTCGTCTGCACCGGTGTCTCACTGGTCGTGGTGGCTGGTAGAGAGGTACTACTATTAGGGAATGCCGTTGGGAGGCATATCCAGTAGTAACTATTGGCCGGGGTGCAGGTGAGACCAACGTCGCAGATGGTCTGGGGCCAGCAACATGGATTCACGACGAGGCCTCCGCACTATACGTTATGAGCACATATTAATGAAGTGGGCTTATGAATGGAATTTTACTTAAACGGTAAAGGGCCTTAGTGCTTACGATGCCATAAGCGGTTTGGATGTTCGATGCGAGAGACCTCGTGGTAGAGATTGTAGTAGCAGTCATCTTGGTAATTATAGAGATTAGGGGAGCTAATGAGAAAGTTATCGACTGATATGTATCACATGTATTGCACGGATTCCAAAATAAAGGCTTTGCTAAGAGGTGCTTCGTTGAAATACCATTTCGATACTGTTAAATATAAAACCTTAAGTTTCGATGTCACTGCTTTTATATACTTGCCAACGCTTTCTGATATTCAGATATCACATTAAATTTCGAATATTTCAGTAGTTGGTTGTTACACAAGACTAGCTCGGGCAATTCAAACATCCGACCTGGTGGTTCAGTTAAAAAGCTTATCTTAAAATCTAAACTTCAAGCCGGTGAAGTCGGTGTGAGGCTTAAAATACAATATTGATGCCAGGACCATTCGGAATTTCAGCCCAGTGGAACCGGGCCGCCTAAATTCGCCCTTACCTCTAAACGACGTTGAAACAGGAAACACGTCCGCACTTCGTCGCTTCACCCGCACTCTTTATCATTTATTTACTGTATCTCGACACACGCGGTATATACCTTCACTTCATTTTGACAGGGAAAAGGCGCGCGAGATCTAATCTAGTTTAATTATACGAAAATTTCGAGATAAGAATCGAGCTGTATACGTATACACGTATCTCATCACCGGAACAATGTAGTTATAACCCAAAGCATCAATGAATGGTTTCATGATCATGTAAAAAAGCTTATAGCAACATTTATTTTATTAATTTGTGAGTTGTAAGTTGGAGATATATCTAGTAATTTCGTGCCATCAAGACATCATTGGTAACGAGACTGTGCATCATGCAATCTCAGAACATGTTAACAACGCGATAACTTTAAATTAGGACTATCACAGAAGTTTATGGATAATAGATTATAAAACGTGCTTAGAGAAATGATGATAAAAATTCAATGAGTAGTCATTTTTGAAAATAATCTGCTTGAACCATGCTAACAATAGTCTATACATGTAATATCAATATTAACTCAGATATGCTTTGCTGTCACATCACATCTTCAAACCAGTTTACATACTCTGGTTTTGGAGATTTGAGCATAAGAATCAACAATTCAGTGAATTTCAAAGTCTCCATTTTCAACCGTCCGGATAAATACCTTAAAGAGTACCAGTACAGACCACTAATACATAACGTTAAATATTATAGAGTCTGAGAGTGTGCACGTGTGTCCTTGAGTAGAGACTCAATATAAGCAGCTATATCAAAATATAGCCTTAAGGCCGGGCGGACAAGAGGGCACCGAACAAAGTATACCAAGACGTTTAAAACAAGGTACGCTAAAGCGGTGCAATTCGACCCCGCCTCCTACCATCTTCCCGTCGCAAGTCAGCAGCGTACAGACACCTCAGATCTCACCTGCTATCAACCCCAAACGACAATACCCCAATCACGCAAGAAACCTTAAAAAAGCTTAAAAGTTCTCGTACGAGCTCGCCAGCTCACCCCCAAATATTCCAACACCAACACCAAAAGTGCCAAAAGGGAAATGCGAAACACCGCCAAGTCGGTGCCACCGAAGCGACCAAATACGCAGAACGTTGAAATTTTCATCGAACCCCAAGAAGTTTGGATTGAGTGCATTGTGGCTTTTGGTATTTCAAATACCGGTATACCTACAAGTACAAAGTGTCATGTTCCCCCTAAGCTTCTTGATCAAGACGCTGTCTCATCGAGCCAATGCCGCATCCGCTAATCAGAGACATCTCGATCTATCCATTTAGCGGCACTCTTGGGTCATTATAACCTGTCATAAGTCATGAATTCTAAGGCCGCAATCAATGAAAAATCAATTTCAATTTGGTATGTGCTGATGAGATGATGGAATACACGGTGATCCGAAAGGTCGCCGAGATTGGATTGTGCACCGTAAAGAGCCTCTACGATAATTACCAGTCATGAACATGCGGATCAGGATAACATTACTCTATTTGGAATAGTTTCATTTATTTCATCTCAAGTTTAGATACACGATTGTTCGATACAGGCGAAGTCAGTATATTTGTAAGTTAGGCATCCTTAAAATGCACCGGGAACACGCGAGGGAACGTAGAAAGGAACGTGGTGGGAAAAGAATTGATATTGGTAATCAAAACATGTAGATTCATAAACGCCATAATTACTCCATCAAAACTCCTGTAAGCGAAAACAAGCATAGGGTAAGAAAGATGCCTTTTTTTTTGTTGGGATTTCTGTTTATTTCGCGGACGAGAAGCTTTGATGCAAGGAGAAATAAAAGGTCGTAGAGGTCTTAAGTTATATACATAAAAATCGTCACCATTTCTTCATGGAGAAGGTCATGATGAGATACAAGGAAAGTGTTTTTGATGAATTAATAGGTGGTAGAAATGTTTCCGTGAAGTAGATTCCCGAAAGAGGGATCACTTCAATCAAAGGATGCTGTGAAGGATGCTTTCATCGAAGTTCGTCGAAAAACGTTGTTCGCTGTGCTAGACTCGCTAGGTATTGGCGCTTCGTAACATGTAACATACCAGAATCGAGAGAGAGTTGGATACATCGGCATCTCGGAAAACAGAGTCGTTAATGGTGGAAAAAGCTTGAAGCAGGACATTTATCAGTCGGGTAACATATGATGCTAGGTACTGTTCAAAAAGACTCGCTTGGAAATTGACAGAGACTAAAAATCAAATCGGAGAACATAAAATGATTAGCAGTAACGCAGGCCGAACCAGTTGGTTCCACCCGTATTGACTAAATAAAGGAAGGGGTAGAAATAGAATACCATGTAAGCCACAGCCAATGCAACCGAGAAAATACTCAAAAGGCTAAAGAAAAATTCGATCCATTTTTATACAATTTTCGCCACCACAGATATCACCTCGACGTCGACTTTTAAGGCTATCTATATCGCCTCGGCGGCGGAACTCTAGCTGGCGGCGGCGTCCTTGAGTCGTGGCTCGCGAACCCACTACTGCTTGACGAGTGACTAAAGTAGCTGCTGCTGGTGTCGGAGTACGATCTTGAGCTAGAAGAATTTGTGCTTGTGTAAGAGCTCTCGGTAGAACTGTAGGCCTCGTGGTGTGGTGCAGGTTTGTAGGCAGGCTTCTTCTCTTTGGTAAATCTGCTCACCAACCAAGCGGCGCCCAGGCCACCAAGCAGCGCCTTTCCGATACCACCACCTTCGTGCTTCTTCTCCGTGGTGATTGTTGTGGTAGAGTGATGGCTGTGGCGATGGCGGTTGGCGAGGGCTCCTCCAGCGAGAACAAGAGGGACATAGCTTTTCCAAGTTTTACGTTCTTCAACAGAGCTGCCAGAGCTATGACTGCGACGTCCGAACGCGGCACACAAACCATAGAGACAGCACCACAGAAGGAGAAGGCCCAAGAGACCAAGACCGCCAATTACACCTCCGATGATACCACCGATCTGGCCTGCCGTGAGTCCACCGCCCCCGATAGTAACAGGTTCAGGGATAGGCACAATGCCAGTGCCAGTCGGAAT
This sequence comes from Orbilia ellipsospora, assembly GCA_036971675.1. Classification (NCBI taxonomy): domain Eukaryota; kingdom Fungi; phylum Ascomycota; class Orbiliomycetes; order Orbiliales; family Orbiliaceae; genus Orbilia; species Orbilia ellipsospora. The sequence continues at coordinate 2,063,973 of JAVHJO010000003.1, forward strand.
TGCGGTAATGAAAGCTCCCGTCGTAGTTCCGGGCAGCTGAGTGACTGTGCCTGTGGGTTGAGTTGGAGGTATCAAGACACCAGTCGGAGTATTACCAGGCGTGTTTCCTGGGGTATACGCCGGTGTGTTTCCTGGAGTATTTCCAGGTGTATTTCCAGGTGTGACTCCTGGAGTGCCAGTGGGAGTGTAGGATGCGACTGGAGTGACACCACCGCCGCCACCGATGGAAACCACAACAACAGTAGGAGTAGGATTGACTGTGTATGTGAATACAGCGGCAGTCACAGTTTGAAAGCCCGATTCACCTTGAGGTTTGCAGTTGTAGCCGGATTCTGTGCTGGAGTCGTAGACACATGATTCACCGACGAGACAACAGTAAGGACCGCAGACGGTCGAGGTGGCAGCGCAGTATTGTCTTTTCGTCAGGTCCACCAGTGGACGGGCGAGGGCGACAGAAGCCGAGAGTAGGAGAGGAAGCGTTCTTGATATCCTCATTTTGGCAATGTAATTCGAGAATCAAGAGAGTGCTGGGAGCCGAAAATACACTTTCAGCAGGTTATTGAAGGGACACTCTAATCGAATAAACGATAGAGAAGGAGAGGCGAACCGAATCGCCCTCGTGGTTGCTGCCCGATGTGCTTCCCAAGACGCAAGCAGGTGAAATTTGGGTGGCTGGATAGACCGACAACCTCTGCGACGGCTGGTAGACTAGTCGAACGAATAGGAAGAAGGAGCGACGCCGGCGACTTTCGGATAATGACAAGCGTGATACAACGAGTGACTTTCTTTTGTCTTGTCGACGACGACGACGCGATGAACAACTAACCAGACGAGAAACGGAGATTGGAGAGGCGGTTTTGGGAAGAACCGTGGATGAGGAGGGAAGAGGAGAAATGCGATGTGATGAAGAGAGAGAGGCTAGAGAGAATGTAGGAGGGTGGATGGAGAATGGCCCCGAGAATAGCGGCGATGGCACGCAATTAACGGATTCTGCGGTGTCAACAAGAGCCCAGAGATGTGGCACGGCAGGCGATACGGCTGTTGCTAAGTTGTCGGCGTCAGAAAGAGCGCAGGCTGGTCGAAGCTAGGCCTCCGCACGAGATTACATGGGCTCGATAGCTGGCCAGCTGGAAAAGCGGAGTCGCAGAGGCTGGTGTGTTGCGGTGTGTTGCGGCCGTCGTTGCTAGGTGTTGCGCCGCCGATCAATGCCATGGCAACCACACCCAAATAAGGAAAACGGAAACAGGCTGATGTCACCGTGAGGCGCTCGCCTTCGCAATCTGGTGTTTCATTCACGTTCGCAAAAAGCGCACATACATGTAAAATTACCTATGCAGACGGAGCGTTTAACGGTTTGTGTCGCCGAAATCTTGACTCCATTCCATCGTCGCATTCTCTTTGCAATTGTCGCTATCATCGAAGAATTTAGTGTCCATGTGTTGCACCTATCCCGATCGCTCGAGGTGCGTTGGCAGCATGCATGCAAGTGACCGCTGCATGGTTTAGTTAGGCTCTGTCGGTTTGACATGCTCCTTCGGTACAGTTCCCAAGCATAATATTCTGCAGCAAAGTGCTTTTGGAAATGTCACTAGTTTTGGGGGCACTACGGAGCAGCGACTAGGTTAATCTCTAGCGCGGGTATAAATCAATATAAGTATTATCAATTAGTATTAAGACAGTTATAGATGTTGAAACCAAACTTACCTCTTGGGCAAAGGCAAAAGAGCTAGGGAAGTTTCCGAACCCGGCAACAGATGCAGAACCTTGCAGTGCGAGCTATGCGGACCAGTAGAAGTAAAAAATTACGGAATATCAATTCTGAAGCATCAGCTAAAGGTTAATATACGAGAATATATATTTTACTTATCCGACATTTCGTTCAATTAAATATATTGCTTTTTCTTATGTCATTCTTCGAAAATAGCCCTTGTCACCTGCTTTCAAGCTCAATTCCCACCCAACTCGTCCCTTATATCGGTGTCCGTAAACTTCACGACTAACAATCTAACTCCCCTTTAACTTTCGCACCATATAGCCTTCCGGATCAACCCACGTGCAGCCACTCTCTTTGATAACATCTCCAAGAACCCTAGTCATTGAGTTCTTTTTCTCCATGAGAAACTCACACGTCTCAACACTGCCAGTCTCCAACAAATTTTTCGCATCCTCCAAATGTTTCGGCCAAAACGATTTGTTAATTTGGATAGTATATGCCATGAACTTTGGGCCCAAGAATGGAATGCATTTGTTCGGGATATAGTTTCCAATCTGCGTCATCCTCATTTCGTGCCTGTCCGGTTCGCAGATGATGGTACCGTTTGTCGTTCTTGAGGTCGAACACGGAGGGCGGTACAGTCGCCCGAATCAAAACGAACTCGATGTACTTAGTGATCCACTTCGGGAGATTTTCGATTGTGTATAAAGTATTTTGTGCGTCACCGACCAATGCAAATTTTTCTTGGCGCAGGACCTTTGCGAGATTGTTGTTCTTAGACTTTGGCTCCTTAGGAGTGAACCTCGCTCTGACTGTGTCAATATCTTGAACCGCTGTCTTGACCGTCGCAAGAATCCTTTTCTGCATGGAATATTAGGCCCTTTCGACCCGTCGCGAGAACTTATTACTAACTTGCATCAGATGCAGAGGGATAGGAGAAAATTCAAGTGAAACTGAACGTTCATAACCAGTGAAATTTTGGTCCCTCAATTCATCATGCTCATTTTCTTTGTTCTCAGAATTATCTTGACCATCATAATGATACTGAGCACATGAGTAACTTTTCTCATAACCACCTTCATGAGAATTTAAGATTTTATTGATATTCATTTTATGGTTGGATGTAAGAAAACGCTGCATATCGTCCTTATCTCTGAATACAATGAGACAAAAATCCGGAAATAGAGTATATTCGCCGATTTGGCCTAGTATCTCTTGAGGAAGTTTAAATAGTCTAAATTTATAAATCACAATATCGCATTAACTTTCTATTAACAAGATACACAGCAGTTTATTCATGCCATACGTACCCTGGGTCTGCCATATTGAAAAGCTGGACTTGGAAGATGTTTTTTCCCCCGGCGTTTGTATGATGGAAAATTTTAAAGATACTAAGAATTTTCTGCTAGACGATTTAGTTTTATCATTGTATCCTCTCTAGCCGGAGTATCATGACATTCACTATTGACAACGAGGCCATCAATAGCAGTATTCCAATACCAGTAGTTATCATTATAGTGCTATAGTGAGGTCATGAATTTTAGTAACATCGCCATTCATTATCCATCCTGGCGTCGCTGAAATGATAAAGCTTCAACTAAAGACTATTAAATTTACCGTCTTCTCTCCCGCTTGATCATAAGGCTTCAATTTATCTTTCAGCTAGGCAACAAATCAAATACTATTAGGATTTTGTACCTATTTCTCACTTTCGGAGCAGCTACAAATTTTATGAACTTATAACTCGATGTCGCAGTAGATATAACCTGGAGAAATAATACTAAATTCAAGTTTGCTTTGCAAAATGCCTCGGATTCGAAGAGTATATTAAATTTGCTTTGCGGAGTAATAGTTCCGTCGTTATCGATATCATCAAAAGAAAAACTACGACATGTTGCAATATGCGTGTTGCGACCAAATCGAGAAAATTCCAATCCTGTCCTATACCAACCAATTCGGCTCAATTCACAGACCATTGACAGCCAAACTATACTGGCCTCTATAAATGTGGTGCCTACTAAGTCGCTCGTTTAGTCTATCGCACTTTCCCGACGAGATTTCAGCTGTCAACTCCAATGCACCCAAGATGCGAGCCGATTCGGCGGCTCCGAGACCATGGTGACCATGAACCAGGAAACCACTTCTCGCTAACGAATCCCATGTTGGATAGCCCTATGTCATCATTAAAACATGCAATCACGCCTTGAACAATTCGATCCTTCAAAATCCACAAGTCGCCCGAAGTACGTAATGGAGACGCTCGGTAAACGGAGCGAGCATGCTTCATGCAAGCCCCCCACAATTTCATGAAGAGATAAGAGAGGACAAGATTTTTGGTGGCACACTTTAAGCCTTTCCTTGGGAGTTAGAGCTTGGGGTTCCCTGTCGACATGTCCAATTTGGGACAGCTTCGGCCTTTCTCCCACGTTCTTAGGCTGCAACCCGCCAAACTATGCTGCAGACACGAACCCTTGGCTTCTCGATGTCAAAATTTTTGGGGAAAGCCGAGTTAAGCACGATCCATCTTGCATTTTTGAATCGGACGGTTCACCAATGAGAGCGTTTCGAGCCGCTCGCGTCAGTCTGCAAGAGAATGTTGTATTGGGTTTTGGAGCACGAGAGCTCATGAATCGAGTATTACTAACGTTATAACCCGGTCAAGGTTCTCTGATCCTGGCTACTGAAGACGAAAATGGGGGTTGGAATTCAAGGTATAAATCAGTGAATTTGTCCCAAGGTTTTAGTTCTCGATTATCGATAAAGAAAGTACAGAAGCAAGGGACTGTGATCCCCGTTTTCGTGTCACTTTTGAGACTCGCGACGCCGCTAAGTTGAAAACTCTGACCTTTTTTTCACGTTTCACTTGATGTTCAAATTGTTTCCGAATCTACGAGTGCTCTTCATCCATCTTCGAAAATGGCTGTAACTGCCACTCTTACTCCCGCCGAGGAACGGAAGAAGTCATACGACGTCGGCGCACATGGTTTAGACAGCCGCGATCCCGAAAAGAATCCAGAAGACAGCGATTCCGCGTCGGATCTTGTCGCCCTTCAAATAAAGGAAGAAGAAAATGCAGCAATTAAGTATAGATCTTGCTCATGGCAAAAGGTCTGTTTCTCGAACGAGAAATTGTCACCATCAAAGCTAATATTATGATATTGACAGACCGCAGCTCTACTCTTCTCAGAATACATTTGCCTCGCTATCCTATCGTTCCCATATTCATACGCGATCCTCGGCTTAGTACCTGGCCTGATTCTTACTGTCGCAGTCGCAGCCAGTGTTCTTTACACCTCTCTAGTTTTATGGAAGTTCTGTTTGCGCAACCCCCAGCTCCGCGATGTCTGCGATATCGGGCAGAAACTATTCTGGGGCTCCGAGATAGCCTGGTGGCTCACTGCCATCGCATTCATCTTGAACAATACGTTCATCCAAGCTCTTCACGTCCTCGTTGGCGCGAAATACCTCAACACGATCACAGATCACTCCGAATGTACGATTGTCTTTGCGGTAATCACTGTCATCATTTGTTTCGTTCTTAGCATGCCACGAACATTTTCGAGTCTTAGCCATCTCGCGACGGGTAGTGCATTCTTCACGTTTATTGCCGTGTTGCTATGTATTATATTCGCTGGGATTCAGGAGCACCCGAATAAATATGTGGAAGGAGTGGAACCAACATGGAATGCATTTGCGCAGAAAGGAACAACGTTTGTATCCGCCATGGGTGCCTTTTTGAATATCAGTTACACATTCATCGGACAAATCGCCTTGCCCAGTTTTATCGCAGAGATGGAGGTAGGTAGAATCCAAAAGTATATGCGTAGAGGATGAGGGATACTGACTATACGAATTTAGAATCCACAAGATTTCCCAAAGGCGCTCTGGGCCATCACAATCGCAGAAGTTACCGTCTTTAGTCTTGCAGGCTCGGTCGTCTACGTTTACGTCGGGAACGAATACTACACCGCACCAGCATTCGGCAGCTTGACCACTACTTACAAGAAGATCGCATATTCTTTCGCTGTACCCACAATCATATTCCTCGGCATACTCTACGCCTCCTTGTCAGCACGATTTGTATTCTTTAGGATATTCCACAACTCTAGGCATAAGAACGAGCATACTTTGATCGGATGGAGCTCCTGGGCTGGAATTCTAGCTGTGACATGGATTCTCGCTTTTATTATTGCCGAGGTCATCCCATTCTTTTCGGATTTACTGGGATTGATGAGTAGTTTGTTTGACAGGTTTGTGGATTCCTAGATCATTAGATATAGAATGTGAAACTAACCGAGCAATATCTACAGTTTCTTTGGGTTTATTTTCTGGGGTATGGCTTGGATTAATCTGCGACAGCAAGACTACGGCCCTGGCTGGATTGGCAAGCTCACTTTCAAAGAAAAGTTGGAGTTTGCGTTGAACATTCTGTTGATTGCTATAGGAGTGTTCTTTTTGACAGCTGGTACATACGTAAGTACAACTCTCTCGTGTGTTTTTCTAAAATATACACGTTTATTGACATACACGTGCGATAGTCTGTCGTAGAAAATATCATAACAGATTTCCGAACAAATTCGTTGTCTCATGTCTTTACATGTGCTTCAAACGGCCAGTAGGCAAAACATCTTAGAAAACAACGGAATATAACCTCTTTTTACGCACCAAATAAAGCTCTAGTTCTTTGAGAAGCCATTTATTGTGAAACTCCCGTCCTCAATAAATCTTATCGATATATAGCTCCAATAGCTTCTTTGTCCGATGGGATATAAATAAGCAGTTAGATCAGCCACTCCTCTTCGATATCATGAAACCTAAATCATCAATAGCTATCATACCAAATTTCCCTATATCGTAGATATCGACCCAACCTCCAAAAATTCCCAAAACACCACCATCAGGCGATAATATTAACTTCCACCAACACACAAAATGTGTCACCGCTACATTCGTCGCCACACCTGTTGGCACAGTTGGACCGATAATGTCGTCCACCATTGTCGCGATGCAAGAATCCTTGAACGTGCCTGCGCCAAGATTCACGATATCACCCGGCTCTCCCCACGTAAATGCGGACAGTGTAACGAGGGCTATACAACTTCCATACGCTTCATCGAGAGGCGAAGATTCCCATACTTCTTCTGGCCATGACATTCAGGAACACAAGCGAAAGCTAGTTAGACAACCCTTTATTCCGTAATGCCACTTGTACTTCATCAATTCAACAAAGTATTCATTTTCATTGTTAGGTCAGCTAATAACTCGGCTATTCGTTTTGTATACATAAAACATCCAACTCTCTATATGCCTTCAATTCAAGCCCCAATCCAAAAACAATACTCATGCGTAGATCATCCATTGATATAGCTCAAAAATGTTCAAACCAACCTGGCTTTGATTTATCCAGTAAGTAATCTGCTTTCTAGCCTGGGTTATGTAACGATTTACTCGTCTTGGGCGCCTTTCCATCGGCGAGAGTGCAAATGGGGCAATATCGATCCTTCTCGACTATATTTTCGTCCTTCAAGTTATGTCTATGTTCGCGTGTGTTAATCACCGATGGATCGCATGCGATTCTTCGTCTATCGGTGGTAGAGTGGCCGCATTTGCCGTATTCAATCTTGATTACGTGGAGGCACATTTTGCTATGTAATGAGTAGATTTGTGTTTGTAATGGGTTCGGAGGGTTGGGGTTAGATAACTAGGATTTTAGGAAGCTAGGATGAGAAATATTAAGACTATAAGGTACATGCTTTTTGTTAGTTTTGGCGTGAGATTACGTGATTAGATTCATAAATTTGGGTTGACCCATGATCCCTTATCGCCGTAGTATCATTTTTTTTGATTTCGGAACGAAAGCATACGGTTGCCGTACTGATAACTATCAAATTTTCGATTATGCTCCAGAATTACAAGCTCCCAAACACTGTTTGGATAAATTTGATTGAAACAGAAATTTGTTTCTAAGGTGGGTGCTATCTGTAGTCCATAGTATGAACAACGCCCAGTGGCAATAGGTAGTAGTGTAAAAACAGTAAAATCGAAACGGTGGAAGAGAAAACGGTAGCAGAGAAACAATAGAATAGAAACAGTAGAAAGCTCGTCATCTGAGCCGTTGTAAGTGGGGAAAAGGTTGTATCTTTGTTTTGCTGGTATACTACGACGGGTCAACCATCTTTTTTCTCAAGGTGAATATAGAAAAAGAAACTCACCTCCACTTTTAGGAGTCGGGTGAAACACATTCCGGTAGTAGATCCAATTATTTCACTCTAGTGCAGACTAGCGGTACTGTTCCCTAATGAGCTGGAAAATCGGCATTAGCCCTGCGGCTCTGATTTCGATATAAAACTTAAATATACATACCTCGACTAGAGATGGGATTAGACGGATTAGATTCATTAAGGCAGGTCAGAACTGGAAGTCAAATTTCGTTGAGACTCTCCAATAGACTTCACGGTACTCTCTTCGCATGGTGATACTTTCTCTAACAAGGCGCGGAACCTTAAAGAATGATCCTCTGATGCTCGAAAGTCATCATATATGGCGACGATTGCTTGATAAAGGCAAGAATAGCCTGCAATAAGAGATTCTGTGGATATGCAATCCGATTTAGAATCGTCTTTTTGCATATTCGTGATCACCGTGATCCAGAAGGATTCAATATCTTCGATCTTGGGAGTTTCGACTACCCTATAATTTCTGTTAAGTACTCTGTCTATTTCAGGGTTTGAGAGAGGAGACCTACGATTTTTTCAATATATCAGCATAAAATGATATACAAAGCGATCTAACCAAATGTTATATCCAGGCTCGGATTTGAGCTGGATACAACTAACGTATCGTTTCGTCTCGATCCGATCTCGCTCTGCATTGGCTCTGATCTTCTCGATTGATGCCTTACCAGCATTGGGCCATGGACCTGGTGATGAGGGATGGGTAGCAAGCCACCGCTCTACCTCAGCATCAGAGTCAAACTCAGAATCGTTGTTATCTGCCATTCTGGGTAGTATTGTAATGAAAAGGCTTCACTAAAAATAAAGGACAAGGACGGCAGATATCAATAATGCTTAGTATCTGAAGAACGATGGTTGAAGAGCAGACAAGATTTCATGCCTACAGAGGATCATGCTTGCAGCAGTTACAACACATTCTATCTGATACCAAAGTGTTGCAAATAAGCAGCGATTCCGTTCCGGGATGACGAGACGAGGCATGCCGAAAGTCTGGGGTTGCGACTGGCAAAGTTCGCCAAAGCTAAAGGGAAAAAGAAGGTCTGAATTCCGAGGTCTCCGTCCCTTGGTCGATTACTATCCCAATTGCTGTTCCTATCTATCCGATCTGAAGTTCGCACAAAAATACTATTCTGGGTTATATTTTTGCACATTTCAACGAGTCAATAAGATCTCGAGAATCAGGCCAATTGTAGACCAATCGACTAAAATAACATCTTGGAACGGCGCTGGTGGATAAGATAACGTAATGTAACGGTTCAAAGGGAAATGGACGGACGTTGAAAGTCTTAGCGTAAGATCTAAAACTGCCTGGGCATAGCCTGACACACACTGGGAAAATCACCACGGCTGGACTGATTACAATATATTAGCCCTTTGAAAGAATGTAAGATGGCACGTATTAATGCTTCGCACAAACCGGCATCTTTCGGCAGTTGAAAGTCTCGATGCTGTCCACTTCGCCTTTCAACCATTCTAGTCTTTGGGATATAATTCGAACGAATTTCCTCCATTCTTTAGTTTCTCAAATGCCCGCTTATCCTCTTCAATCATAGTCACCATCTACAATTTCACACAATCGCACAATCACGCTAAGATTACGCGGGGTACAACCATGTCTGTAAACGCGTCTGCGAGCACCGTCAACATCCATGACATCGCCCCGACACCACCGTTATCAACCTCCCCGAGTATGTTATATGTCAGATCGTACCCGGAACATAAAGATGCAACCTCACAGACAAATATCGAAAAAATTGAAGACTCGAGTTTTTCGTCGCGATTCAAAAATTTCACGAGTTCGATATCGCATTGTTTTCAGACAACAGGGTGGGCGGTGTGTTGCTGCGGTTGCCTGCCCTGTAGCTGTCTGTTTTCGGCCTGCGCTGGCAAGCGACAATCTTGGACCTGAAGGGCTGCGATAGGAAATGCATAGAGGGGTAATTATTTCTGTAGGTCTTCTCTGCTGCTAATTGACAAGTGTCCGTCAATTTTGGTCTACGAGCTGACGCGTTAGGTCTCTGTCGAGTAGAAAAATTCAAGCGCATAACTCGCTGAATCAAGATCTCTGGACGTCATTGCCATGGACTCGATTCGATCGGAAATTGCAACGCTAAAATCCTTTATCGATACCATCCTTGGGACCAAATCTCGAAACTCTCAAAGTGAAACTCTCAAGGCGCAGCGCTTTATCCGGACGTAGATACGCAACTTGGTGGAGAGATGAGTGGCCTCAATGCAGCCGGCAACATCAATCCTACATCGCAAATGCGAATGATAGATTTCAAGCAACACCTGGAGAAGGGAAATCAGGAAATACCGCGGAGGTCTGCTGAACTGCTGCCGTTGGCGGGTACATTTACGGTACAGCATTTACTTTCAGGGTGGTGTGGGATTGTTATTCAAACTGAATCAACGTACGCAAGTGCAAGATTCATTTGTACGACGGGCTGGGTATTCAGTGATATAGAGGCAAAACGATAGTTTGGGCGAGGCTGAGAGACATTTGTAAGATGGAAATTCACGTCAGCTTACGAGATTCGATTAATTCTTCGAGCAACAAACTGAAATTGAATTCGGAGGGATATCATAAATAGACTGGTCACACAATTAACCTCGAAAACATATTATCAAATTGTATAATATGACATTACTGAAACAACTTTTGAAGGAATAAAATAATCATCATCATAAGATATTCATAGCGACCGACAAATATCAAGCATAGTCGATGATTGTGTTGCCCGGAAGGTGTCGGCCGACCATCTATCGAATCCAAGCGACGCAATGCCAAATAAATCCAAAAACCTCAACTTGGTATCAAAAATAAACCGAAATGATATCCGAAACTCCGTGATTTGCCGAAAATGATAATTCTTTTTTTTCTTTGGTTCGGAAGGCACTTTCTTTATTCGGGGTCTGCAAAGGGATTCGGCCATTCTGCTGATTCGGGAGTGTTTTGTAGACTGCTGCTGTTGCTGCCGTGGCCAGGTTGATTCGATGTGTGAACTCTCAGGCCTAAGCCGGTCGCGATTCTCTTGAGAAAGCTCTTTTTTCGTTCCGGTAAGGGTTCGCCTCGTTCAAGCTTTTCTTGACATTCTATTAATCGTTATCAAAACAATTATTAGTATAAAATGTACTGGATCACTAAATTCTTTCTTGGTAAAAGTCTAGACCCACGTTTGCAATAATCCTCCTTCGATTTTCCGAGATCTTTTGTGTAGTCACAGTAGTATTCGCCACATACTCGTAAATCGCCTTTCTTCTGACACCCGCAATGGTAGATTGTCCAATCTTGGATACACATTTTGACTATGTTATTCTTGCGTAGCCTTTGTGGGATATGAAAAGTCTGGAGGAATGGATAGGAATTCCGGAAATAATGAGACGAACAGTGGGGACGGTCAGGATGTCAAGTGCGAGGCCGGTCTCTTATCTACTAGTCCATCGCGAGCATGCGCTTTGGACAACCATCCGGCAAGCTTTGGTGAGCAATATAATAATGATGTGTCAGGAAGCAAGAGGACTGAGCAACCGGACCCTTCTTTTCCTACCAAACATGGAAGACTGTCTTGTGAGCACCAACTGACTGGCAACGGTGTGGGCATGCAGCTCCCCGATTTAGCACCTCACGCTCAGGAACCACTGTTCGCTTACCAAGATTAGTGACTTTTGCGCCCATTTTTTTTGAAATTTATCTTAAGGATGCGGTACCGAGTACAGCCCCGCAAGCCCCAAACTACCGCCAGCCCACTTCACCGCATGGACGCATATTTGACGTAATATTGCGGAACTTCACCCGGCCAAGTTTCTCGAGGAACAGCATTCACCATAGAAATTGCCAGAAAATCACCAGCCTCGCAACCAATAAATGAAAATTTAAATGTCATATTGAAATATTCGTCGCATTGTTTATTGATCTGGCGAGACTAATCATGGCCCTTTACTATTTTAAATTTCCGAAGTCGTTTCGAGTTCGTCTTTCGAGATGACGGAACCGGTTGGAGCGAGAGAACTGATGTTGCGGCTGAATGAGCAGGTGTTCCTCAAACGGCATGTGCCGGCAAAACAACTCTCGTTTGTACCCGACTTGTACATACTTTGTCTCAGGGTCCAGAAATCTATCGCGAAATACCACGACTGCTTAGGTAAATATTCAAGCTATTGACCAAGTAATTCTAGCGTATCATCTGATAAAAGTCGCGCTTGGATTTCTTGTTCAAGCGCCAAGTACTTGTCGTTACGTAATTACACGCGGCCTGTGATGTGAGTCGAATATCAGACTGGTAACAGAAGATATTATCACGTCGATGTTCAGACTCTGAATTGATTCACGAGTTCGATCAGGGTAAAAAAGACTTCAAAAACTTGGCAATACCGGTCGGACGGAGTTTTCCTTAGTGATGTATCAATAGAATATTGAAGCCAAGATCACGATATTCAAATACACTCGCGGCCCAGGATATTCGTTTCCAATCCGGCGAACTTGCTTCTTGAGGTTGTCACATATGGCCAGCCAATCTGCTATGATGAGTGGACTAATCTATCCTGTCGATTCTAAGTGTGGTGCATCGAAACTTTCATGCCGTAATCTCACGCTTTCGAACCTCTAATTTTACAATTGGAAAGAAAGAGTTATCTCTGATGATTCATATTTGATGATTGGTCAACTTCCAGACCTTTATCTTCACATCCCCAGATCGATCTGTGAACGTAGCGCCGAACCCTTGACCAGGTTAACCGAGCCCACGCCATGCAATCCCGCACGCGACAAGGATATATTTATAGATTCAAGGGCTCGTGCCATCCAAACATCCTGGGATTCGAACAATGGGCTGAGATAACACAAAGCCAAAGGGAAATTACACGTTCCTTGATGTTTAATGGTTGAGTTATAATAAAGTTATAATCTCAAGGCAGAATTTCAATTCGGCGTTGCTTGTTTCAATGACCCGCGGTTGATTTTTCTAATCAGGTATGTTTCGTTTTACCAACCCAGAAGCAGTTGAGAGTCAAGCACAACCATTTAAGACCAGCTCGAATTAATACCGACCGGTGGATATACACTAAACGCGTTAACGATCAACAGAAACAAAAAGGCTTCAATGCTTAAGATTCAATAGTTAAAAGCTCGTAACCAAACCGGAACATTGTGTCTTTTCGTTAGCCAATAGACATGTCTTGCAAATTCAACCCTCCGTAACCTCGAAGAAGAAGTTTCAAAGTCTCAAGATTGTCTCAACGCATTTTTAATGGCTAATCGGGCTGCCGCCAAAGAACCTTAGTCCGCCAAAAGATTTGAACCTTTTCACGTGTACTGGGAAGCATTTATATCACCTACTTAGAGAGGAAAACGTTTGTCTAATGTGTAATTTGCATCAATTGAAAGTCCCAAAGTTGGTCCTCAAAGTAGAAACGCAGTCTATATACAAAACAAAATTTAACAAAATCAACACATAACCTCGAGTCTCGTATATATACATCTTCATACAACTAAAAATACAAGTGAACTTTTTTTTTATTGTCGTGTAAATGAATGTGAATGTAAACTCCATTAGTACTTCCGTCTATATCCTCCATAAATGCCAATGCAATGATAAAACTCCCTAAAAATGCTGATAGATCTAAGCGGCCATGCATGAAGCTATCGTAAGAAGAGTGTTGACGCCAGCCCGTCAATTATTTACAACTGGAAGATATTCGAGCGAACGAATAATTAAGCGGAGGTGGCAACTGGAGCGAGCTGACCGGCTGGGACATCGACCCACTCGATCTTGGCGGCGTAATCGCCCCAGACTGGGGCCTCAGAGTCAGACTTTGGAAGGGTGACCTCAGCGGCAGAGATCTCAATCTTGAGATTCTTGATATCCTTGAGGGCAACGATCTGGCTGTTGGAGGAAACGAAAGCACTGATCTTGAGGTTCTTCATGAGGTATGGAACAACGACTTCAGGAGCCAAGCTGCCGACTTCCTTGGAGACAACCTTGTTGAGGAGAGCGGAGGTCAATGGAACGGCACCGGCAACTTGTCCCATGCTGCCACCATCTGGGTCAGCGAAGACGACGTGAGCACCAACGAAGTTCTTATCAGCGGCCCAGGTGGATGGATCGGTGGAGGAAGCATCTCCCATGAAGACGTCGAGGTTGAAGGTACCGTTGAAAGCAGCGCTGTCGACCTTGATGTTGGCAACCCATTCGTTGTACTTGTCGGTGGCCTTGTCAACAATCTTGTGCTCAACTGGGGCAAGCTTCTCTGGAACTGGAGGAGTGTTCAAGTTGACTGGCTGAGCAGCAGCACGCTTGGTGTTGTCAACGGTGGAGCGCTTGCGGCTGATGCGGGCGGCTTCTCTGAGGACACCGGCTGGGGATTGACGACCATACAATCTGTTGACAGCGGCGACAATGTTGGCAGAGTTGGCGCGGCCGAATTCGTAGTCGACGGTTTCTGGGTAGGCGTATCCGAAGGTGCTGGTTCGGACAACTCCAGCGCTGTTGTACATGGTGTTTCCGGACTGACGGAATGGAGAGAGTGGAGTGTTCATGTTCTCGCTGGTACCGGCTGGCATGGTGAAGGTACCCATCTGGCTCTGTCCGTTGATAGAGTAAGATGTGGGGTTAATACCTTGCCAAAGAGCGAACAGACGATCGATGTTGGTGTGATGAAGCCAGAAGATAGGATCGAAAGCGGCATATGGAACCCATCCCATGTGTCCGTTGTTTCCACCGACGGTACCGTGGATGGTATCATGAACACCCTCGAGAGAGTCGAGGAAGTTGTTGTTGTGTGGGGTGGCCTTGGTACCGACGAGGTTGAAGTCCTTGTAGGCAGCGGCGGAGAGCAACTGGTAGACTCTGGTCTTCAAGTTACCACCGATACCGACCATGGCGTTCTGGAGGGATTGCGTCTGGGATTCATATCCTCCACGGATCTGGCGAGGCCATCGGTAAGTTTCCTGCATTCTGTTGAATGGCTGATCAGGCAACTCGGACAAGCTTTGGAACTTGTAGGAGTAGAGTGGGTTGGCAATATCTTGTCTTCCACCTCTTGGGTTGGCGACCTGAATTGTCTTCATATCGAGGACCTGGCTGGGGATGCTGGAGTCAGTGGCCCAGTCCCAGTAGGGGATACGGAGGCCAGGGAGAACGGCCTGGAAGGAAGCCTTTCGAGGGTCGTTATTTGGGAAGCTGTTGACAACTTCACGGGCGTTGTCCCAGATAAGTTGCTCGTAGATGGCGAGGTATGGACGATGCCATGGGAGGAAGAGGATATCACCGTGAGTGCAATATCCAGTATTGAATTCAGCTCCTTGAACATTGTTGACACCGTTCCAAGGCTTGAATGGTCTACCGTGGATACCAGAAATTCCGTAATAAGAGCTGTCGCTGGCTTGGGGTTGGCTGTAGAATCTCTGAAGGGCGAGGAGGAAGAGTTCGAACTCGACGGGGTTCTTGATCAATTCTCTGAGATCTTTACGAACTGGAACGCTTCCTTGTGTAACTCCTTCTCTGACACCGGTGGTGGTGAGCATCGACTGGCGAGGTAGAATGCTAGCAGGATGAGATAACCATTGGGTCATGCCCTCATTGGCAACAGTGGGGAAAGCATCGGCAAGGCTGATAGCGCAAGAGGCCACAACGGCATATTTGAGAGACGACCAGACAGCCATTTGTGCGGTTTAGTTATCTGAGTTATGAAAATGAAAGTGGGTATTGGGTATTTATAAAAATAACAATCTAATGGATATATCAAAAAGACAGTGAGATGGATATCTATTCAATCGAATGAAGCAGTGTATAGAGAAACGAAAGTGATATTGGGAGATGATGCTGAGGATGATGATTAAAAAAATCTCATGAACTGGAGCGAATCTAGACATCTTTATAGACTTCACGATCCTACTCAAATCTGTTTCGTTTCCATTGAACTTCGAGAATTTTTACTACCCATGCCTTCTATTGTTCTGGAAGCCCAGATCTTCAGCTTGCTACACCATGAAGCAAGTCGTCATAGCTGTGCATGAATGCATGGCATGGCCCGATTGCCAGGACAGGGATAGGTGGTTTTTTTTCCCCTTGGTGGGTATTTTTGGTTCAGTTGTCGGCCATATTCCCTGCATAACATCCACCGAGGCTTTGACGATCAGGTCTGGACTCTAGCTGTTCCGGGTTTTCGGAAAGGCCTTTCGACCTGCCCATATTCGTTCACGGTTTTCATGCAACTTCTCGCGAAGATTGGAGGCCCACGTTTTGTGTTGGGTGGTAGTTAGCGAGCTAGCGCCGCCGCAGCTGCCGCATTGGAACAAAGGAGCCCCGACACGCTGTGTCTCTCAAAACCAAAACCCGGGTTT
This sequence comes from Orbilia ellipsospora, assembly GCA_036971675.1. Taxonomy (NCBI): domain Eukaryota; kingdom Fungi; phylum Ascomycota; class Orbiliomycetes; order Orbiliales; family Orbiliaceae; genus Orbilia; species Orbilia ellipsospora. The sequence goes on from JAVHJO010000003.1 coordinate 2,080,264, forward strand.
ACATCCTTTGCAATTGTCACTGTATACAGCTTTTCTGCAAGGAACCAAAAATTTTTGCCTGTAGGAAAAAATCATTCAGCCCTCGGCGTAAGCGGAGAAACCCACGTGTGACCAGGACAATGAGATTCTTCGAATGTTCCACCGCGGGCAGCACGAACAAGGGCGATTCGGCGGCTCGTGCCTTGATTCAGACGCTTCTTCTTGACTTTAACTGTTCTGATTCGAATTTCATTGAAGATTCAACCTTGAAAATTCTTATTGATTATTTAGTTAGTAAGGGATTACATTATTGCAATAAGCGAATTGGAATCAGGACCTACTACTGCATCTTCGCTTCGATAATGTGTACTTACCGCGTACAGCTACGATTATTAGAATTCAAGTTCAGAATTAGACCATTTACGCGTTCAGACTCTGAAGCAAGCCACATTTCTTGGGGTCTTTGGCAGCGTTGTACGCAGCTTCCATCTTGATAGATGTTCTCCGTGATGTTGGAACTGGCAATAATTCGGCTAATAACGGGAGACTTCCAGATGATTGGGTTTACCCATAAGGAAGTCGAGAAAAAGCTTGAAAAAAGTTTTTAACCAATACTACCTAGAATCGTTGTCCATGAAATTTTCCCCCATCTGGAGTTCTTCAGCCCCAAACGCCGCGGCTGATGCCTGGGCATGTGTAATGTCGCATCGCTTCCACTTGTCAAAATCATATCCTCGTTGAAATCGTGGAAAAGATGATTCCGATGAACTCTTGGTGATCAAATGGAGCAAGTAGTCTGATCAGCCGGATTGATCGTTGGCTGACCGACACCGTCGGCCGTCGATGCTGCATGGATACAGCTGTGCAGGCTTTGTTCCGTCATAGCAAATGCCATCGGAAAACGTCGGGCGGAGATGAGATCATGAGATCCATACCCTGGGAACGGAGGTCGGAGGCAAATTAGAGATCCGTGTAATTAATTCGAGTTATATACCGAAAATTCGGTATCGAGATTATAGATCTAGTAATCTTCAAGCTGGCAACCGATGCAGTATGCAGTGCTGCCATAATATGATAATATAGTGCTTGGCATGCAGCTGCAGGTCGCCGGACACTGGCCAACAGCAAACGTTATGTGTAACCACGCCCATTCTGGCGAGCGATACCCTGCAAGAAGTTAAAGTCGGGAGATCTTTCGCGAATACGCCCCGCAATTCGACGACTAAAATGACCTGCAGTAAGCCCGGAAGTCCGAAGGAAGCTGGATTCTCTCTCCACGCTTTGACTTTCAAAGCGAGGCTGTCCAGATTGCGGTAGGCGTGATGCAAAGTTCAGACCCCCTTTTTCCAAATGGAAAAGCGGGGTGAACAGGTCAGGCAGTGTCGAGCTATCGAATAAGCTTCAGCCCAAATCCACTGCTCTCAAGTTTCAATTACTTCCTCCCTCCTGCCTATTGCCGTCATAAAATATACCTCTTCGCCGTCTTGATAGCTCGTCAACACGAACAACATTCTGTACTGGGTGTAAAGGTATAATTAAAACGTGGAGTGCACAATGGCAGACTTCAACACCCTATCCGCCGAATTGAGGCCTCGTCTCTCCGCCGAAGCGAGAATCGTGGGGAAGGAAGGTACAATTCAACGATGGGACGAATCTTGTGCTCCTACGCCCATCATGACCGTGGCTGCACACTGTGAAACCGATGTTGCTGAAACAGTACGTAAGCTTGTGCAACTTTACACAATCCTTTTACTGGCTTTCCCTTTAGGGCCGAAAGAAACGATTCGATTGACTGAACACCTCGTCAGGTGAAATATTGTCGCGGCAAGGGCCTCAAGTGCCTGGCTCAGAGCGGGGGCCACAGCTGGCGTGTCAGAAACTATAGGGACATCGACGTCGTCATTTGTATGAGAGAACTCAACCAAGTCCAAGTTGATGAAAAAGCTGGGACGGCAACTTTTGGAGGCGGAACTCTCGTTGGCGAGCTCATTGATGCTGTCACAGAAAAGAACCTCGAGGTTGGTGAGTGTGACATCGGAATCCGACCAGGCTCCTAGGGTAACGCCATTCTAACATGATTCGGTTGGTAGCCACTGGTGTGTGCAATTCGGTTGGGGTTATGGGAGCGTTACTATACGGCGGCGTCGGCCGATACATTGGCAAATACGGTCTCGGGATCGACAATCTGATTTCAATCAACTGTGTTGATTCTACTGGCCGACTTCATTATAACGTCACCGAGGAAACCGACGAGGAACTATGGTGGGCGATACGGGGTGCCGGCGTTTCCTTGGGCATTGTCACTCAAGCTACCATGAAAGCGTACCCCGTATCGAACGGCGGTATGTCATGGACTGGCACTTTGATGTATGGGGACCAGTCCAAGCTTGAAAATATCATACAGGCACTCACCGAGACCGAGATGGATGAGAACATGTGCGCCCATGTTTTATTCGCATGCCCACCTCCAACGCTCGCTCCAGTTATTGTGGTAGTTCCATGGTATTATGGTCCTGAAGCGGAGGCAGAGAAGGTCTGGAGAGGGCTCTTGGAGCTTAAACCAACCGTCAAACTCACAGGGATGATAGCTGCGAATAAGTTGAACGAAGAACACGATGCTTTTGGTGAAAAGGGTGGCAGAAAGCCTGGTGTTGGTATCGGACTCCAAAAGCTTGATCCTGTGGCATACAGACAAATCTGGAATCTCTATGTCAACTTCATCAAAGAAAACCCCGACGCCGGTAGGTCAATAGTTCTAACAGAATGCTTTTCAAAAGAAAAAACACGCTCAGTGGCCGCTGAGAGTACCGCATTTGCAAATCGGGATATCAATTACGAAGTGTAAGTCGTAACCCGTTTATCATAACCTTTTGAAAAATGCGCTCTGATCTAATATTATCGTACAGGATTTGTGTGCCATGGTATACCGACTCGAAGCTTGACATCAGGGCAAACTCATTCTCTCAGAGTGTTCGCGAGGTCTGGGTTCAGAAATGCAGTCACCCAGACAGAGTTCGATGTTATCCAGCTTTCGCTGGTCTAAAAGAGCCAATTGAAAGTCTGTTTGGGGAAGAGGAGAGAATCAAGAAACTCAAAGCGATCAAAAAGCTGTGGGATCCTGATAATTACTGGGGTGCTTTGATGGATCTTTCAAATTCATAGATTTGCTTCTTCGTGCCATTTTTTTATCTTTGATATCCTCAGCTGCATGTGGCTGCAAGATCTTCATGTCAACTGCTCTTGGTGTAACGGCAAGTTTTCAAGACAGCATGAATGGCGTGGTTCTTTTCTTGGCTTTTATCACACGACACTTTCGAAACGGCGAATGTTAACACGTTGAGTTTATGAGATTTTCACAATTTTCTTTTATTCGAATATCAGTCTCACATTTTACAAGATCCTTCACAGGCTTTCACCAAGAATTCTTGGAGGATTCCCCTGCAGCGCCACATGTTTTGACATTGTTATTTTTACCTCAAGCTAGCTGAACGATCGGATCGGTATGACTAAAACAGGAGGTGTTGACAAAGGCCCTACTGCAGGGCTAGGCGATTTTTTTCTTCAACATCAGCCCCACAACCTCGCTTCGCGAAGACAATAAAAGAATCGAATAATGTGTGTCTCAAGGTAAAATTGTTCTAGAAGCCAGAAGTTTAAAGTCTCCTCTTAGTTATCCTACCCGAAGAAGATAAAGGATATTAAAAGAATGCGGAAGGCGATAAGACCTTGGTATAACACAGGTATCTTGCAGCTTACCCTGCGGTTTTCAAGGCAGAATTTCGGCGAGACTCCGTCAAAGTCTTGGATTAAATCTGGTGCAAAGATTTTTTTTTAAAGAAAACTACAATCAAAGTTGGCGAACTCCATCTCCCTGACCTTCTTGAAATTCTGTACCAAGTCGCCATGTTGTTTCAGCATCACTCTCCAAGATATTCGCCAAGGTCAGAGATTATTTTTCGATAACTCCGAAGTAAATTTTCAGGAAATTTGAGACAAAGACATCAGTGAATGGACAACATGCGGCGTAAAGGTCGAGGTTTCGGATATCCAACTCAGAAAGAAATCCTTACCTCTTAGGATACGTGGAATAATGCAGTCGCCCTACAACATGTTGGATCCGCCAGGTACAGGTGGGTTGTTGAAGCCAAGGCGCACGTGTGTGGTGTTGGATGTTGTATTTTGAGCCTGCATTCTCGTAACTCTTAATTCTGCTTTGCGATTCAAAGGGAGGAGGATTGATTCGAGGAACAGCAAAGGTCAAATAGAGTCAAAAAGAAATAACCAAGGTTTTTTTCTTCGAGTATCATTAATTTTGCGGCGTAGCTAAACAATAATGGTTACAATTACAATATACTCGTCAGGAGCTCACTATGGACCTCTTAAACCCCCTGCGACTCTGCGATATGACCTACGAAACATCACAAACCCTCCAAAAAAGTTACGAGATACACTTGATGGAAGATCAAAGAAACTGCGAGAGCATCTGCTGAATGAGCAAGACTTCGCAGATTTGTTGGAATCAATCATTAGTGATATCTTGAAGGAGGTCGATAAGCTTAAAAACGCAATAGGAGGTGGCGAGGTTCCGGATGGGGACGCGGTTGCCGTAACCCAACATGCACAATCAAGCGAAGCAGATATCGAAGCACTAGGAAGTTCGGGGAACACGGATGTTGGTGATATGAAAATCTCGTCTTCAAAGGAATCAACATTCCAACCTCCGATAGAAGAAAGCTTTGAAACCTCTTCGAGTTCTAGAGACGAACCAATAATTACGGTAAATTGCTTCTGTCACCTCGGTCGACACCGTAGTGCCAGCATGGTTGAAGAACTCGGACGAATAAAATGGCCGAAAGAGTTTCAAGTAAAGGTTTTCCATCGGGATATCGACAGAAGCCGGAAGAAATCGGGAAAGCAGCGTTGGATTGGAAAATCTTCTAGAATGCAACAAGACAATGATGATGAATGATTACAGTGCCTCAACATGTTTCATGGTATCAAACCTATATCTGGAAGATTCGATCACAGATCACTTGATCTTCTGTGCCATAGATAGATGCGGGTTTATCATTCTCAATCAAAATATGGATCGGGATCTTGTAGCTTGATATCAGTCTTGTGACTAAACGATTGACTAGCATCCGAAGCTTGGAAGTAGAGCGTCTATGCCTATAAAACTCCTATATGCATATACTACCATCGTGTAAATATAAATAGAGAACTAGTTCCCCGGTTACTTTGTAGTATGTCGACATATTTACGATAATCATGGAAATTCTTATTCAAAAACTCCTTCGATTCTATTAGCCTAAGCAAGCTCTAATCTTTTCTTTCCGTCTCCACCATCTTTCGTCCTTCTCATTGCTCGAAATGCAATCTTATTCTTGAAATATCTCTTTTTATTCATCACGATGTGTTATCGCCACATTAATTACTATATCTGTGGTTGCACAATCGACGGTGAAAAATCCGATATCTGCGAAAATGGACCCTGCAAACTCGAAAATATCAACACCATACCCTTCCGCTGGACATATCCATGCCCTCGTCAGATATGTCAATCAAAATACCCTCGTCACCCATACCCAGATACTCTTCATCCGGAATTTTGAACTTACTCTTCGCCAGATTCGACTTGATCACCCTGGGTTCAATAGTTTGAGCTACCAAGCTAATATTATGATATACAAAATAAGCCCGAAAGTAGTAAGTTAGACTTCATTTCCTAGATATCATGAACTCCTCTCAGGACGTTTTTTTTAAACACCTGAAACTTTCATAAAAAGAGTAAATTGCTAACTTGAGAAATTATCCTCCTATAGTTCCAAAATCTGATCGATCTCGAAATAGCAGATCTCAGGTCATCATATCCTCGATACTTCACGAGTTCGAACCTCCAAGCTCAAACACCCATAAGTCGATACAATTTCCATCATAATCCAGTCTCGCAATGTCGAAAAATTGTACAAATATCCTCCAACTCCGCCATCCAAGCCAAAACCACTATACGTCTCACATCATCGAAAAGCTTCCCCAAGATAGCCTGCCTAAAACCGAACGCCTATAGTTCTCTACATCTCCTAAGAACTTGGAGAAAGCTAGAGCCCACACCACAAAAAAGCAAAACCCAAAGAAAAAGAAAACCCCTCCAAAATGTTCGCCGCCAAAATTGTTACCTTCATAAGATACAACTTATGCGGTCACGTCGTTTCACCAATCGACGTCGACAGAAGACTTCTCTCTCGCAAAAAATCACACAAGGAAGCCGAAGCAAGGTTCATCAACATCCATCACATAAGATGTGATAACTGTATCGAAGAGATCGAGTTTTGGAAAGCTCCTCGAAAAGTTCCTCGAAAAAGGAGATAAATTCAATAGAAATATTTTTCCCTCTCCAAAATTAATGGAGATGCCCAAAAAGATTCTCTGTTTCCTCCAAAGCAATTCTTCAAAATATAACGACATACTTCGAAGTCACTCATTTCAATGCATCTAGGTCTATATCTCGGCTCGTCAGTCATCATTAGAATTAACGATACATTATGAACTTCTAAACTCTATTGAACAACAACATCGAACTATTTATCTATTATCATCATCAACGCTAGTAATATATTTGTTGTTCTGCTAAACCGAAAAGTTCATTGAAGAAGGCTTAGACCCCTTCGCAATATTTTACATTATATGCCATCAATATATCTTGGTTAGCCTCACCAAGAAATATCACCCAACAGACCCGTCAATGACCACCTTGCACTCCAATCCGAAGACACAATTCACTACAAAAAATATGCTCGATAATCCTTAGAGAAATGCATCATTTTCTGCTTCAACAAGGCCAACCACGAAATCATAGCAGCCAGAAAAGAACGGCTCGAATTCATGTGTCTTACGCCAAATCTTACTAACACAACTGAAATCTATTGAGGAACATTATTGTAATGTCCCTGTCGAAAACGTCTACCCCAACGATATATTCTTTGTAATCTGACATTGCCACGATTTTACTCTGTCCAAGGACCTCTAGAAAGAGAAAATGGTTTCAAACCTTCTACGAAAGAAAATCATGTTTCCACCCAAGGGACGGAGTTCTCAAATACATTCCCGTCGGTCGCAATTCCCATCACGAACCACTAAATCTGTGGGTCAAAATCTCATTCACCAAGAATTGCAGTATTGTTCATATTGCTCTCGAGGAAGTGAGCTCACACCACCAAGTCATTTTTCCGATCTACTAGTATTACACCTCACGCTATAAAAACATTTGTGTTCGGGATATTCGGCTCAAAATCGATCTCGCAATCAGATTGTCACCCCAACATTCATACGATATCAAATGAGGTCATTCTCTAACCATTGAATATTATGATATTGATTTTCAGCTTGAAATCTCCGTACACCAATAATACATTAAATCGATTATCCGACCCCTATACGAAAAAACCACTACAAAATATATTCTTCGGCGAAAATCCTTGACTTAAAGTGATTTATAGCCCAACGTGATCGAAATATCTCTCCTCGAAATTTTCTTATCAGGGAAACAACGCAATATCTTCTTGCAATTACAATTGATTCCACGCAATCAGGCTATTCCCGTGGTTCTCAAGATGTCCAGACATCGACTATATTGTCTTAAATCTCATTACCGCAAATATATATTCTCCTTCAACTATCCAACAATTAAAAAACCGATTATGTTCTCCTCGAGCGACAGACTCGACATTCACTGACGACCTAAAATCACACTCTTGCGGATAAATTGTCAAAGCAGACGAATTTATGCGCGTCCGATCTGTTAACACCCTAAATACATGCAGGTCAACGAAGTGATCGAAACCGAATTATTGTCGAAAAAATGACGAGTGCCCTTCTCAAAAGACTTCACATGATGAATCCACTACCCCGAATTCCAACTCTGGCGAATATACAATGCTCTAGAACATGAAAACATGTGCCTCCGAACAGGTTACACGCCAACTATCCATTTCCCCCTCTACCTAAAAACGCCATCAAATCATGTGTGTCGAACCGAGGAAACAAATATATTCAACTTTGTCAAATCCTCCCTTGAACGGAAAGTTCCACTGTGTGTAAATATCAGTCAAAGGGAGCACAACTTAAATATATCCAAGTGAGGTTAACTTCCTAAGCTTATATTGGGTGTTTAAAATCCAAACAACAAAGGGAATTCCAAAAAACGAAAACACCCCGTCACCAACGAATCATCGTGGCTCGAATCACGGCACGAAAGGAAAACATGTGCGTCCAAATTGTAGACACATTATCGAAACAGGTTTGTCGAGAGGAGAAAGGTCAACTATTAATCGTCTCTTCGAAAAAAGGCAACATTCCAAGATATGGAAGAATATGGACTTTTTCTACGAAAATCAACGAAAAGAAGATGTTTAGAGGACCGAACAATACAAATTCATTTTCTGGGGGAGTAGAAGGCAAATAAAGACGAAATGTCTAGTTGGTTTTATTCAAGAGCATCGAGGAGAGGTTTCATCAAAGCGAAAATTACTTTCGACGCCATGTGTAGAGGCTTAGGCGATCTAGTGAAGCCTGATTACTTTTGCAGGTTATGTGTGAGATGCCTCTAGGATTCAAAAACACGTCTAAAACTTTGTTCGAATGAAGCATATCTGTGCGTCTGGTTTACGAGACAATTTTATCAAGATTTCTAGTGTTTTTAAATGTGAACTTTCTAATACATAAATAGAAATGCAAAATTTTCGCACGCATGCGTATTCAAATATGTGTTTTAGTTAGATATCAAATATCGAATCCGATTCTGCTATACTGGTGATATACATGTCTCTCCAAGTTCATGATGGTGCAGGTGAACTTGAGGAATTATTGTCACCCTAATGTTAACGCCTGGATTCGAGCCTACGAAGCCGACCAACGATGCAACCTTGGTAAATAAATTAACGATCCGAAAGAGCGGCACCTATTCAAAACTTCTTAAACTCTTCAGCGTGTCCTCGAAACCCAAGGCTCTCCTTAGAAAATTCTTGAACTTGCGAAAGGTAAACTCCTCAGTATTATCCTTGTAAAGGCAGTAAAACATCCTAGTATACTGTTTAAGATCATCGAATTCCGACGCAAGGAATGCCCCCATGGCATACCGAAGTATAAGATAGCCGTCAAATTCACCAACTGCTTCGAAGCGTTGTAACATTATACGATCCAAAACGTCAAAGTACTTTTCCGTAGAAGTATAGGAGGAACCCCTCTTGGATCTGACTTCCCATCTTTTAGCCTTGTTTTCGAGCGCCTGGACATAGCTTCTGTTGGAGCCTTCGAAATTTCGTCGCAAGATCTCGACGCACTCGAAGGGCGAAAAGTTTCCGTCGTAGATCCAAAGTTTGTTTTTTGGAGAGATGTGATTAAGAACCGTAGCTTTGGCGAAGGCTCGAGCCGCTTCCCAGTTCTGTTGCCGCTCTATGATACTAGCTTCGGCTTCGCCAGGCATACCCTCCGGTTTCGCTGGTGAGTCCTCCTCGAGAAAAGCACCCAACCTATGGCCAGTGTCTGCCTCCCGAAAGAACAAGTGATTCTGAATAGACACCAGCCAGTAATTGAAATTGCGTCCATCGTCTCTGAGGGTCGGACCCGAATATCGACGGATTTTTCGCAGGAAACCATCACCTGAACTATCTGAGTCGTACATGTTCACCTACGCAACGCGGGGAAAGCGAGGGAAAGGAGGCGCGGACCTCACTCAATTTTCTATCAAAAGCTCATCAATTCAGTGGTCGTAACCCGAAAATTCCACAGTATGCGGTATAGCTACCAGGCGAGCGCCTAAAAGGACTCTGCTTTGCACACAAAAAAGGCTAGATATGTATTCGTCGATTCTCCAGACTTGGTAAGGTGATGCTTAGTCTTGTGCGAGTTGATGCAACTAGTGCAACACCTCCGCAGGGATTTAGAAGTCAAGTGCTTGCTGTGCTTATACTTCTATGAGGAGCCAATCAACCAAAGCTTTTGTTGTATATTTCACCCAAACTTTCAAAACGGTAAAATAAATATACAAAAAACACTAACATTTTACGAAGCTTAATACGAATAATCCTGCTATATATATCTCGCTGAAATGCTATCACGAAAACAAAGCTGAAGAAGCCCAAAGAAACAAACCTACAATAAACTCTCAAACGCATCCAACCCAGTCTTCCCCGGCGCCTTCGCAGGTTGCATAGATTGCATAGGCTGCATAGCTTGCATCCCCAAGTTCATACCCATACCCATCCCCATACCCGCATTCATCCCCATACCCATCCCGGTGCTCTGCTGGGGCTTCATAGCCTGCATCCCTCCAAACCCCTGCTGCGGTTGAGGTTGACTAGCGGGCAAACTAGGCGGTGGCGCGATAGACCACCCTGAAAACTCAGTCTGCGGGACCGGCGGCGCCTGCTGTCTCGTCTGTCCGAACAGTATCGTCGGATGTGACTCCTGCTTTTGCGGCACCACTCCCCATCCACCAGCAGCGCCCCCATTCATACCCGAATTCCTAGCCCCAGAGTTGTTATTATTACTGATATTAGTGCTGGGAAACGTCGAGGTTACGGTCGGTTTCTTCATCGCAGAACTCCAGTCTATACCACCCGTGCTCTGCGACTGCTGCACAGCTGGCCGATTGGAAGGTTGCATAGGCTGTAAAGTGGCATGCTGCTGGGGAGGCGAGCTGATGGCCAAATTGCCCATCCCGAGTCCCAGTCCACCCATCACCGCGTTCGAGCTATTCGTATTTGTGATTCCTGGTCTAGTAGGCTGCAATGGTTGTGACATAGAGGATCCGCCAGGTTTATTCGGCTGTAAAGCGCCAAAGCCGGATAGATTCTGGTTAGGCGCGGCGGTAGTCCTGCTCGCGGCCACTGAAGACGGCGGTGCTAACGGTGCTGGAGCCGGGGAAGAGGACCACGCGAATGATGGTGTCTCTTTTCGAGGAGCGGAAACTGGAGCTTTGACTGGCGACGCCATGGCCGAGGTACTCCACGGGTCAGGTGAGCGAGATCTATCTGTATTTGCGCTCTTCTTGCCAAACACCAGTTCTTCGAAATCTTCAGCTTCCACCGTTGTCGTTTTTATGTCGCTCTTGCCCGTGCCATTGGTAGCCACAGCTCCAAACTCCACCGTCGGTGAAGTGATATCCGAAGCAGCCGTGCCAGCCAACTTGGCCAATTGTTCCTGTTCAACCTTGTTGGAAAGCTGTTTTATCGTTGTCATGAACTGCTTGAATTGTTGGATGTTCAATAATGGCCCTAGTGCTAATCCCCATAGTGCTGGGATGACTTCCACAGCTAATGTGTTCGAGTCCACCGACGCGCCTATCTGCATGTAAAGTTCTAACGCGGCAATCTAATGTATTGTTAGCACACGAATTTATCTTTTGAGTGTAGGATATTATTACCATAACAGCGGGTTCCCTCGTTTTTATTCCCTTGATGAGGGGTATGACTTTCTCTTGGATCGTGAACCTGTCGAGGGATACGGAACTACCATCTGTACCCTTAATCTCACCCGTCAACCCATCATCTGTACTGATTCCTCCACCGCAGAGCACTCTCAAAGACTCAAAACATGCAATCTTAATACCCAAGCTCGATGTTTTCGCAAAAACGGTAGAAACCACGGGAAAGATATCACTTTTAACGGTATTGAAAGTGATGTTTGGCAACACTTGGCCCAGGGTTTTGAGAGCCAATCCTTGCAGATGAGATGTTGGAGAGTCCAAAGCGAGAAGGTAGAGTGGGACGATATCTTCTCGGAATTCGCTGGTGGTACATTTCTCACGAAGAGTGGAAAGATGTTCGAGCATGACCGCCAAAGCAGCGTCGCGGCCGTCACGTTCAGTGCCCGGCCGCGGGGCCGATGAGGATATTGTTTCGGCGTTAGCGTCTTTCTTCTTATGCGAATCAAAAGTCGCTCGAAAGGCGGGCAGGATCTTTTCACCGATCAAACGAGAACCAGCGGGCAGGCTTTCTACCAACGTCAAGACTGCGGCGAGGGTCCACGGGAGGAGCTCTCCCTTGTCTTTGAGCTCTTCGATCAACATTGGCAGTACCTTTCTTTGCGCGACACTGGTTGGGAACTGGGGGAGAACTTTCGGTAGGCCTCGCATAAATGCATTCTTCTCGTTTGCGGACTTGGCAGGAAAGTTATCAAGAAAACGGATTGTGCTGACGAGAATGTTGTCAAAGTAGCCAGCTTCTTGAAATTCTTTGGCGGTGAGTCGGTTGACAGGACGACGGGTGATGAGACGCGGTAGGACATCATCGACGAGGGCCTGAGGGATGGCTTTGCTGCAGAGAAAGTTATTGGTTTGGTTGGGTATCGACGACGATGAGTTGAAGAGGCGTCTAAAGTTTGTAGGTGAATTGTGGGCCTTGAGGGGTGATTCATGAGGATTATTGTAGATTGCGATGATGAAAAGACCGAGAGAGAAGAGATCGATTGCAGGTGTTATCGAAGAATCCAAGAGCAGGTCGGGAGAACAGTAGTCCAGATTGAGCTGAACGGTGGAGGGTAGACGCTGGTCGTGCTGAGAGGCGAGGCTAACGAGGTCTACGGGCATAGGAGAGGGTGAAGGGGAGGGCGAGGCGCTAGAGGTTGATGTCGACTCGCCGCGATGAGATGCCGAGAATGCCAGGCCAGCGATTTTCCAATCGGACTATTGCAATCATTAGTTTACTTTTACAATCATAGTACCGATTGAACGTAACAACAAGGGTGTAGTATACCTTTGAATTGACAAAGATGCTGTCGGGTGTGAGGTTTCCGTGAACGAGACCTGCGCTCTCGTGAAGAAATTCAAGACCCTTGGCGAGCTGAAGGAGACCCTTTTGGATTTCCAGCTCGTCAATTTCAACATCAGCTCGCCGGCGCCGTCTGCTGTCGCCAGATGCACCGGATTTGTCGTCAAGGACGGATTGCAAGGAGCCGACAACGACTTCTGTGACAAACATGAGTCCGCTCCTCGATTCTTCGACAGGTTCGACGAGTTCTAGAATATTAGGATGTCGCATCCTGGCCAAAAGGCTGACTTCTTTCTTCAGGCGATCGATAACCTCATCTTGAGCTGCTTTGAGGCCCTGGTTGGACCTCAGGGACTGGCCGGGAGCGTTGAGGGAGCTCTTTTCGAAGACGAACACCGAGTAAGCCTGGCCGGTGGATTTCTTTTTGCCATCGTATATCTTCCAAGGACCAGAGAAGGAGGTCGGTTGAGGAGAGAGGGAGTACTGGGAGGAAAGAGAAGCGGTGCTGAGGGACTTGATGGCGGCGTTGAAGAGGCCGGCCATGGCTTAGCCTGAGTATACGAATATATACTCTTCAGAGACGAATTGATGCTTTCCTTGGAAGTCGGATTAAAAGGATAAACGTGCATGCAGCAGCTGCAGCAATAGCCTTCCCTCCTAGCTAATTACTCAGCTAGCTATACCGTACGTGGCTGGTCGGTCGTCGTCGGGAGGAGAGTCCGTTTGGCGGTTTTGATGGAAAGAGGCCAGGTTGGTGGTTGCAGTTGATGGAAACGAAGATGGGCTGACGAGAGCTGATGTTGTTTCCCACTGACGCAGCCTTTCCCCCACCACGCCGCGTACAACATTTATTGTTATCATCGTAAGAACCGCATTGACGACTTGTACATGTACATTATCATTCAGGCAGAAGGAGTACAGTCAATGGTATCAAACAAGATGAAAGAAACTCGAGCAAACGGACTGGCGACGGACACGTGTGACCCGGGTGGTCTCCATATACTCGATTACATAAGCACCATCGATATCTCTTCTCTTCGACATCATATCAACATCCTTCCGGATACGTAAAACCTCAAGTTGGAAGGGTAGAGATATCGCAATGGCCGAATATAAGCGACCCGGTTGGATCCATTCGATCCATCTTAATCTAACCGGAGTCCCGGTAATTAAATAGCAGGATACTCCGTCACCGGCGATATGCACAGCATGCAGGGCACACCTTATCGAACGCCGGCCGGCTTGTCCTTTCCAATTGATTCGTCGCGGTTAAGCTCGCTAGCTTAATCTCGGCCCACGCTGGTCTACTGCTACTATAACTACCACGAGCTCCCTTTCCTCCAAACCCTCACTCACCATTTCAACTTAATCATCACCACCATCACCCATCTCCATCGATCGATTCCAACATCGATATCACATCAAAGATGTTGGCTAGAAGATTGCGACCGACCGTCGCCAGGCGGTGGTCCTCATTCCCCTCCCAATTGATCGCTACTCGTGCCTACAGCGCAAAGGGTACCCAGGATATCGACGCCTCAGCCCTCACTGTCGAAAAGACCACCTCTCCCAAACCCCTCCTCGAAGCCAAAGACCTCATCTTCGGTCGCAATTTCACAGGTATCCGCATCCATCCCATCAATTGGCACAATATACTACCTATACTATACTAATATCAAAAAAGACCACATGCTCTCCGTCGAATGGACCGCTGAAGACGGCTGGCTACCCCCCCGCATAACCCCATACCAAAACCTCTCCCTCGACCCGGCAACCTGCGTCCTCCACTATGCCTTCACCTGTTTCGAAGGCATGAAAGCCTACAAGGACTCCGCCAATCGCATCCGTCTCTTCCGCCCAGACAGAAACATGCGGCGTCTCAACCGTTCCTCAGCCCGTATCGCCCTCCCCACCTTCTCCAACGACACATTCATCGACCTCATCTCCAAATTCGTCAACCTCGAAGAGAGATTTATCCCAAAACAGAAGGGCTACTCGCTCTACCTCCGTCCCACCATGATTGGAACACAGAAAACATTAGGAGTCGGCCCACCCGGATCAGCGCTGTTGTACCTCATCGCCAGTCCAGTGGGACCTTACTATCCTACCGGTTTCAAAGCAGTCACGCTAGAAGCTACCGAATACGCCGTGCGAGCGTGGCCGGGTGGCGTGGGTGATCGTAAATTGGGTGCCAATTACGCACCGTGTATCCTACCACAGATCGATGCAGCAAAGAGAGGGTTCCAGCAGAATTTGTGGTTGTTCGGCGAGGAAGGATACGTTACCGAGGTCGGCACCATGAACATGTTTGTAGCTTGGGTTAATGAAGATGGTGTCAAGGAACTCATCACCGCCCCGCTCGATGGAACGATATTGGAGGGTGTCACGCGGGAGAGCGTGATAGCGTTAGCTAAGGAGAAATTAGAACCAGAAGGATGGAAAGTCAGCGAGAAGAAGTTTACGATGGCACAGATGAAGAAGGCTGCGGACGAGGGAAGGCTATTGGAGGCGTTCGGTGCTGGCACCGCAGCTGTCGTGTCGCCGATCAAGGGTATCACGTGGCGGGAACATGATATCAAGATTCCCTTGTCGCCTGGGAAGGAGACCGGTCCATTGGCGGAGAAGTTTTGGAATTGGATAGGGGAGATACAGTACGGTGAGAGGGATCATCCGTGGAGGTGAGTTACAAAGTCCATTTTATCCATCAATTTCTTATGAGGAAGTGAACTAATTTGATATCATTATTATAGTTATGTGGTTCCTGAACATTCCATCTAGAGTAGATTTACATCTCGTAGATTTATTTAACGCTGTAACGATCAGTTTTAACGACTATAGATGTCCATATTAACCCGCCTATGATATTATATACCCCATCGCTCATCTACACTCGAACCGTGAACTCGTTCTCATGATACAGCCGTTAGATTATTGCTATCTATCCGCACCGAAGATAAAAAGAAACTATATCGCATTTTTAAATGACATGCAAAAAATAGTATGACATGCGAGAAAATGAATAACCACCTCCTCGAGCCCTTCCTCCCACCATAAAACGCCCCTCTCCTAAAGTTCCATCCATTCCATCACTCAATCCTTAGAATACGGTATATACAAAATCCATCCCACCAGATATATAAAAGTATACACACCCCAACTCAATCGATCAATCGATCAATCATGCGCACCCCGTCCGACAAGCGCATCCCAATCCTCGACGATCCCCTCAACAGCATTACTAACCTCAGGTCCCACATCCCACGACGCCATCTCATCGAATGTCGCCTGCACCCACCTCAAAAACCTCGTCTCCGCCCTCTCCAACGGCATCTCATCCGTCGCCGCCGGTAAATGGATACACTCCATCACCTCCCCTATAAACACCTCGCCGATACTATTCCCGTTCCCACCGTTGATACCAGGCAATATCCCGCTCCCGCTCATACTCTTGCTCAGACCGATGAAACTCGCAGCGCTGCGAGCTTGCTCACCCGCCGGTCCGCTGACAGACCAGTTCCTACCACCGCTACCACCACTATGATCCAAACTACCCACGAGGACATTCCCACCGATACCGACTTCGATAACAGAGTCGCTATCACGACCCCGTCCGAACCCGATGCCGCCCATGCTGAAAAAGTTGACACGGACAATAATCTCCCATATCACCATGCACGCTCTGAACGCCAATGCTACAATAGCGGGGAACTCTGTCCGACTCTCATCGTAGTTTCTGTTCTCCAGGAACCGCATGATGGCGAGTAAATGCGGCGATAATTTCGCAATAACACCTTCCAATGTTGACAGATCCATCTCCTCGTCGCGTTCTAACCGTGTGCGAGTCTCCCGTACAATCATGTTGAGACAACCCTGCATATCTATCGGCACATCACCAGAGAGTACCAATCTATCTGGCACGACGAGGAAAACGTGCGAGAGATGCCAGAAGATGTAAAAGCATTTAGTACACCCGCTAAGATTCGCCACAGAGTTTGTCGACTCTGACAATGTTTGTGAGCGGTTCGATTCTGGTGAGTACGCGCCGGAACTAATAGGCTGGTAAGGCGAAGATACACCGATGTGACGTTCGAAAAAGTCGTCACGTTGGGTGGATAACGTGCGGAGCGTGGACATGGCTTTATCCAGTCTCTCCACGTCTTCTTGTCTCTCGGGTGGCATGAAGACGATGATACGCGGTCGACCGTCATCATACACTTCATCTTCTTCTACAGCTACCTTTTGAGAGATTTTGGTGATTTCGATCAGTACTGCCACAACGAGGATGTAGCAGCTGAAATCGTTGAGCTCTTGGTTCACGGCATTCATGTTGCCCTTGAGGATCCCGCGGAGGGTTTTGAGGAACATGATCGGAACGGGTTCGTAGACACGCACGCGGCGGGTGAAGTCCCATTCTTCCGGGGTGGAGGCATTGAAGATATCTTCATCGCATGGGAGGGAGAGGTTGCGGAGTTCGGTGGGACGGAGGAGTGGGGGAATATTGAAGAGGAGGGATAGATGACAATCGAGAAGGTAGAGACAGAATGCCGCACTATGTATTATCTCTTATCAATATGGTTTATTATAGATTTTATATCGTGAATGAGAACCTACCGCTTGCGAGATTCCTTCTCGACGAAAATTTCCCATTCCTGGCGAAGGTATCCCTTTGGATCCTCCTGCTTGTTTATGGTGGGAACCATACTCACATCATCTTGAAAATATCCGTATTCACGGGCAATCTACGTACTCTTATCAGCTTCAAACCTCAGGAAGGAAGATAAGTTGGAGAGAATTTACCTCGACGCAACGAGCATGTATCCTTCTTCCCTTCTTGTGCCACTCCCGTTCCTTACTAAACACACCAAAACACTCAAAGAGTAGAAAAGCCTGCATAACGCACAGCCTCCGCTCTCTAGACCTCTTACTCGCCATCTTCTTCGACTCCGCCTCCATCGTCAATGTCCCGCCCATCTCCGCTTCCTCCCGCATCAGTATATTCTCATGATCTTCCTTCTTCACCTTTGTCAAACTACTATCTGAATCTTCCTCCTCAGTATCTTCATCGTCTCCAACACCCCATTCCACCCATCGTTCCATGACTTTCCATCCGGACTCCCATAGCTGTCGGCCAAGCGTTTGATCCGTAGGGTCGTAGAGGCCGCCGATACAGCAGATTGCACGGAGGAAGGATGCGAGGACCGTGTCGGTTTTGAAGGTAGGTTTGTGGAGGAGTGGGAGGTGGGAATGGAATGAAGTTGAAGGAGGGTTGAAGTAGTAATCTGCGTAATGGGATAGGAGTTCCTGCGGGAGGATAGGGTAGTCTGTGTAGTATTTCTTCAGACCTTTGACTTGTTGACGGGGTAACTAGAAACATAAATTAGCATCATACACACTCACACAAGTGACCTTTGCCATATATCTAAGAGTGTGTGTTGGGACGGATAGAACTTACATCTTCGGCAACATAAACCTTCCTCCCAAACTCTGATGTCAAATTCATAACATCCCCATCACTAGCCTTCCTCTGTCTCCTCCCATCCTCAACCTCGGAATCAGAATCACTCTCCTCTTCACTCGATGGCTCCTTTGGCTTCTTTGGCGGCTTTTGGTGTTCTTGCGGTTGCATGAACTTAGGATCTTGCCAGTTATAGCCTTCTGCCATCATTCCCGCACCACCAGCGAAGCCGCCGTGCCATGAGAAACGGTGTGACATCCCCGATGAACCGCGACGTTGGCGGGGTTGATGGCTTATGATTGAGTGTTTTTGCTTCTTGTGTTTTACTACATTGTCCCTATATGATACAAATATATTAAACTACGATCAGAGAAGAGATATGAAGGGAAGGTCTTACTCTCTCTTGCAGACTTTACCGCAGATATCGCATGCGAAGCGTTTATTGTCATGTTCTTGATGGGGGTAATGTCCTATCGACCGAAACATATAAACCGTTAACATTCCAAGTCACTATTCTCAATCTAGGAGTATTATTCGACTCACGGGTCTTGATATGTCTGTTCAAGTTCGCCTATAGTATCACAGCCCACATAAAATTAGCATCACGAATGTGATATCAAGTAGGTAGTACAATATACTATTTGCCGCATATAATATATTAACATACCCGACTGCTAACACGATCCCCGCAAATCTCACACGGGAACGGTTTCTTTTTGGCCCACTCCAGCTCATCCGCTTCCGTCCATGTTCCCTCCCGACGGTATTTCTCAACTTTATCAAGCTGGATATTATAATCGCGACCGATGGAGCCCATGCCACGGTTTCCCATGGACGCCATGTCTGGCGGGGGCATCATAGTGGCCGTTATTTGACTCATTTTGTCTTTACTTTATATATATACTCGGTATATAGGTTCCTATAGGTGTGGTGTATGAGTCCAACTCCTTTATGTGAAGAGTTCGGAGCTCTCGACGAATAACCGGGCTCGTATGTGGTATACCCGGGTTACGTTACGGGTCCGCTACGGACCTTAAGGAGACTCGGCGTCTGTTAGTCTTTTCGAGAATCTGTCTTTAATAGCCGTGGCAATAATTATTTGTTTTTTCCTACAAAAATAAGATGTCTGTTAGAGTTCAGTTCCGACTTGCGAATATCGCGAGGAGCACATGCGTTTGAGTTTCTTAGGAGAGAAACTTTAGTACCCGAAGATTTTTACCAGACGCGAACAAAAGAAAACTGAAACTTTAAATCCTTCCGATGAATAATATTTGTGCACGGTGAATACGGCTCGGCCGACGCTTTCGCGAATTCGAAGAAAGATCGATTATTAACAAAAAAAAAACGTGGGTTCGGTTACCCTGCAAGGAATGCCTCGTGGACCGTCGTTCGTTTCCGTCCGTCCAATAGCGGCTCCGAGATTTCTAAAGATGTTTTGAAACGAGGAATTATTCAGCCTTACGAGTTCTTCATAATATATATTTTTTTAATAAAAGAGGAGATATAAAATACCTCGTGGGAAATCGGCGCTACTGTCTGTCGTATAGTAATCAGAAGTTCTAGAAACCAGGTTGTTTAACAAACACAACCGTAGCTTGTCGTTCAGCGTTCCTTGCAATGTTGATGTACCCCAGACAATTAGAAAGGTCTGCCAATAGACTCCGTACACCAGCACGAATTAGATCTAGAAGTCGAGAAGAGAAACGAAGAAGAAAATCGTATAACTTTGGATTTAATGACTTCTCGGAGACGACAGAAGAAAGAGGCGGTGACGATGGCGGTGCACGGACGTCGCCTTTTGTAGCGTTCCTTCTGTGCCCCGCAATTGCAGTCTAGAACGCCTGTGTCTAGCCTTTAGTATCTACGAGAAACGGGAAAATCGCACGTTGAGGACAAGATGAACCGTATGCGAATCAGATACGTATGAAACAACAAAGGAAAAAAAGGAAGGTTACTCTGTTCAAAGGGAACAGAGTAAAGTGGCGGCGGGGGTGGAATAAAAGACGAGATGGATCCCAGCGACGACGACGACGAAGACGAAAACCAAAGCAAGACGGACGCTAAAAAAGAAAGACAGAACGTAGCAAGAGGACGCTAATTCAGGCAGGAAATTGGGAGGCTTTTGATAATAATACGTTGAGCCAGCTGCCTTTCCCTTTGGCTGTTGCAGCAGATTGTCTTTCGATGATGTTGATGCGGTTCGAGACAAAAAGGCGGAGCTCCTCCAGCTTCTATTTAACATTTTATCGATAAGCCGCAACACAAACGATCAATGGGAGAAGTCGGATCGAGTCTGAGCACACACGATAATAACGACACGCCAGGTACATGCAGCTCTTGTACCGGACCCAGCCAGCCCAGTCAACTGTTACTACAACCTACGGGCATACAGGCTCGTATGATGGTATGCAAGTTTGGGAGCCTGCCTTCTTTTTTTTACCGAGGAGGAATTCTACATTGAACAGGACCCAGTTGATTTTTGAAGAGCTCGAGAGACCTCAATTCAGAAACACCGCTGGAGGATCAGATATCTGGACTCGACCAGGTGGCGGCGGGCCCAGTCAGTACTTGATTCTGTAATTCACTCGGCCAGATTGCTGGATGTCTTATTTAAGCAGTGTCAAATCCCCCAAGTTAAACTGAGACCTGCAAAAATAACGTGAGCCAGCAGCACTACTACTATTACTACTACTCTAGTATGCAGCTTTTATTCCTTCTGCCTGTCGAATTCTCCGGTTCGCGGTTTCTTACCTGCGGGTCCATTTTTAATCTTCAGTAATCCGTATTAAAGCAGAAACCCGTTTTAACTCGCACAAGGATTCTTGAGATCTCTTAATTTGCAATACTCGTTCTTTTTTCGGCCTTCCCCGCGTCCATATTTATATATCTCACCTCTCGGTGTATATGAATATGAATGTACGAAATATTACAATGCAATTCCATTCCAATTCCAATTGAATTGCAGCTCGGCTCTTCTCGCTTCGTCGTCATCGAAAAAGGGATAATATGATTCGAAAGCCGAGGGGGAAGAGAAATAGGAAAACAGATGCGTGCATCCCCAGTTAGTCTCGATCCCACAACTGCGGGAGGGGAGAGTACGAGCCAGGGCCTTTTCACCGTCTGATGCCTTGCATAGGCATCTATCCTCGACGCCTCCCTTCAACAAGGAAGAAAAAAAAAAAAGTGGAGATTGTTTGAGTCCTACCAGCCGACCTCGTTCTTCGCGTGTTTGCTGCTGAAATTTTGATGATGGCCATGAGGCTGGTGCCCTCCCAGAAGATCCTCCCAGCTTCGGGCCCTTGGGGTCGGGTCAAGGTGTCTCAGGTCGCTGCACATGGTCCCCACATCCGCGACTAACGAGAAAGTCTGCGTAGATACCATATATCTTCCAAGATGAATCGATCTTGCAAATACAATCTCGAACACATGCCAAAAGCCAAGCTAGCTCGAAAATTTTTTGCGCAAGGAAAAGGTCTCTAGACTCATATCATTTTATCATATGGCCGTTCGCCTTCTGAAGCCGACTACGAACTGGGATAGACAACATGATCCTTCTAAGCAGCTAGCGCAAGCAAGATGTGAGCTGCACTATCTGTACGGTGCTGTTAGCTCCCCCAAGCTCTTCATTTTCCTGCAGAAAGCCGGAAATGGGTAGCCACAGAGCTATGAGAAGGCAACCACCCTCAAGCCTCAGGCTCTCTCGGAGGCCCTTTTTGACGAATCCTACCATTACCACATGCGATTTATCAATCAAGAATGTCAACCCGACAAAATCAACATCCCACACTGCATTTTTTATGCCCGTTCTATCAGAAATTACATATTAATATACCAAGCAACCAAAGGGGCGACTTGATTTGGGAACACAAAAAGAGGGAAAGCCGGGACACTTGCGCATGTGAGGAATATGTCCTCGTCGTCGTATGTACGTACTGGTGTCGAGTCTATCACCAATCAATCGCCCGTCTAATGGTCGAAGCAGAGCATCTTGGAAACATGTACCTTAGAGTACAAACACAGACACACACACACATACAGCTATCGACTCGTAGCGTTTGCCGGTTTCCCCAACCCCGAGTTGAGCCTCCCCAACCCGATCCAACAGCTCCTTAGGCCACCCAACATCGATCTTAAACGATAAAAAGCATGCCATGAACAAAGCATGGAGACACAAAACAAGCTCCGCCTATGGATTGATGGTCTCAAATCGCCCAGCTCCCAACATGTACAGGCTCGAGTATCTAATTGCGTTCGGATTATAAAACGGAAGCAAATGCACCGACAGGGTACATTCACGTATCAACTCTAACAGGCCTGGTCTCGAACCACTCCTTCAACTCTGATTAGTTCAAGTTAATACCCCCCAAAATATCCACCACACTAATGGGAAGGGGATGAGAAAAAAGCTCAAGCCATTTCAATTCGGCCCACATTCTCCGGCAAATATACTCGCTAATTCTGCCGGATAAACCTTTTGCTTTCTTTCCCCCCGAATGCAAAGATATAGACTGCAGATGCAGACACGGATGCCGAGAAAACCCCCAAAGACGCTCGCTCACTCGCTCCACTATCACGCACGGAGGCTAGTGACCTTGTTCCCATTCGCGAGGTCTATTGCTCTTGGTGGGCACGGTCTCTTTGATTGGGGCCAGAGTCATCATTTCAGTTATCCGCTCAGCAAACTAGTCGGATACTGGGCCAGTAACAAGCGAGCAATCTTCACGAAATAACTTAGAGTTGGATGGGATGACGAATAAGACAAAACGAGAAGGCGTATGGGGTTTCGGGTATCTGATCGGGCCGCGGGTTGCGAGAAGCGTTCAGCGAGCGCAAGGACATGTTCGGATATGACGACTAGGAGAGAAAAAGAAACCACAAAAATGATGAAGGCCCTTGCAAATGGATATGGTGTTCAATCAGATAAAGTACACTTTTTGTGTTCCGACCCGCTATTCGCGAAGATTAAAAAAAAAGAGAAGGAAAGAGGTGGGAAATAGTGAATCGATGCCCTTGCAAAAGAGCTAGTTGTTTGGTGAATCTGGTAAGTGCGTACGAAGTATGCTATCCCGACTTATCATGATCAGCAAGACGGGCCCCTTGCTCCTCGGATTCAAATTGGCTTCGGAAAGTCTGGGGTGACCTCCTCCAAAGGGTTAGAATTTCAACTAACCGACTCGAGGACTAAAGGGCTGATAAACCCAGGCCGGAACCATATTTTAATTTGAATATCATTATGTTATCGTTGCGAATGACATTGCTTTCACGTGGCCTACAAACGCCATGACTTGCACACACCATTCCCACGAGCTTTTGAGCTTAAGCCATTTTCGTTTCACCCCTCTTTCAGGCGCACTCTTTTTTGTGGGGTTTTCCTTTTGACTTTTTGTCTCATCGAAAGGGACGGGGCTTGGCTTTGATAGGCTCCATTTTCATTCAGTCCCCATGCTGTCAATGTTCTAGTGCTCGCTCCTTTGGTCCACCCTGGATCGGTACCTTTTGCATGATTGCGCCCTTTGCTCTGGGGAATGTTTTTATGCATGAAGGGGAACATATGTTTGGGAGCGAGATGTCTTGGAGACTTTTTTTTTCCTGCTGTGGCCCCGCAAGCTTGTCCCAGAGAGGCATAGAGAACAAGTTGAGGGAGAGATAGGATTGGACAATTGACGAAGCGGGCGTTCGACTCCCAACCTTAACCTGCCTCTGACCCATGTCAACATCTGGATGGCGGTCTATTTTATTTCATGTTTTTTGTCTTGAAAGGAAAAGAAAAGATATATCCCTCTGGTTGATGCCTTTAGTTCCCACCTCTTAGTCAAGTACACAAGCCGGACTTGCTTGCTTTTGGAAGAATGCCTACCCCCTGGCCGGGACACGGTACATTTGCCTGCATTTCGCAGCCCAGCGGCAGCGTCTGCTTGTCTCTCCAACCTTCTCGCGAGGAATCGGCTTTGCGGAGAGGAAACGAGAGAGAGACAAGAGATAGCAGATATCGTGGCATACACACGTCTTAGTTCGGTCCGCCCTGAACTAGTTTCAGCTGCTCCACTCTTTTTATGAGCCTTCGATTTGATATAGCCCACCCGCGCAACACACAGTTGCACCTTCATAACTCTCACCGACCTGGGCATCTGGCGAGTACGAGTGCCACTGTCTTGACAAGGTCCATTACCCAGATGCACTGCAGTTTGGAGAATACCAGCCCAACTAGATAGGAAAAAGACGAGGGGGCGAGCCAGCCGTTCGTTATTAGTGACATACTCCTCATTCTCATGGTTAACATTATCGCCTCCTCCCCCTTTGAGTCCTACCGATAACTACCTTATTGTATTTCTGTCCTTCTCGATCTGAAAATTTGAGGGCTAATTCTCCAAATTTGATAGTCTTTATCAAATAGAGAGTCCTAATTTATTTTCGTGCTTTATCCAGGCGGTAACCAACTTGAGCTAATCTATCAAATCCAACGCCCGTGGTTCCGAATCCTCTGTTGGTATCCCCCTTTTGGCTTCTATTCTGGATTATAGCTAGCTGCACCCACGAAATAAGCTATTATTTTCGTTTATTGGTTTTTCTTTTCTTTTTTATTTTCCATTCTCTTTTCATCCTCTTTGTGCTGTTATTGTGAAGGAATTCCTTTTATTTCCGACGTCCAACGACAGCATCAATTTCAGCGAGTGAGAAACTAGAGAGGTATCCGAGGGACTACTGGATCGACGTATTCGCACGGTTTCTTTTATATACCCTCCTCCAACCAAGAGTTCACTTATATTTTATATTTATTTTTTGTTTCTGCCGCCCTTTGCCCTGGGGTATATATATTGCTTTGATCCCTCGACCTCTGATTCGGCGAAACCGGCGATAATCGCC
Source organism: Orbilia ellipsospora (assembly GCA_036971675.1). Taxonomy (NCBI): domain Eukaryota; kingdom Fungi; phylum Ascomycota; class Orbiliomycetes; order Orbiliales; family Orbiliaceae; genus Orbilia; species Orbilia ellipsospora. The sequence continues at coordinate 2,105,329 of JAVHJO010000003.1, forward strand.
CCACCTTTTTGCCCGTTTTCACGCATTGCCCCCAAAGCTTTGAGATATATTTCGATACGGTACAGATACGCGGGTATTTTAATCAAATCAGCCCATCGATAACCTTGATACTTCGGATTTCTTGATTGCTCAAAAATTCTGTCTACCTTCCGCTTTCTTGTATCGAATATTCACCATCACTACCACCAGAATACGGCCGACGAAAGATTTGATTCAATTCGTCCATCATCGACTCTAGCTAGCTGCGAAACTCCTTTTTTAGTTTGGAAAATCAGCTCCGTATCATTGCACACTCCGCAAAAAGGCAATTCTAGCGAACAACCGAACAGAGACACATCCATCAACTTCGGGGCAGGCAAAATTGTGAGAAAAACGGAGCAGCCTTTCTTTTTTCTCTTGGTAGACGACTGTGGACGAAGTATACTACTAGTACCTTAGCCACCACCCAAAAAGCAGGGAAAGGTGAAGAAAAAATTGAGAGAAAAAAATTACAAGACGGAAAGATACGACGGTATATCAAAAAAAGATAAGACGGAATTGCAACCTAATAAATTTCTCCATCGTCTTTTCGAACTTCTTCACCGTTCTTGACGGCGGTTGGACCTCCCGAGACAACGGTGTTATATAATTAATAACATATTATATTTATCGTTCGCCGCCTAGTCTGTCTCTTATTTACTCATCATCATCATCATCATCGTTATTCTTGGTTCGTTCAGGAGGTACTTGTTGCGCAACTTCAACTACTCTGCTTTCGAAGAAGCTTTTCTCTCCGTCCCTTGACGCCGTCGCTTGTACTGCACCCTTTCCCCCCTCCTCCTCGAAAGGTCCCTTTCCCCTCGAACGCAGGTGAAACTGAAACCCAACCTGTCCTTCGCCCGCCACAAGCTGCATAACTCCCACCCCATACTTCGTATTAACCATTCAACTATCAGGTTTATTTTGCCTGACGAGCAGCTCAGCTCGGTGTGAGCCAGTCGGTTCCCAGCAAAGCCTCCTCCTGCTACTGCTTCCCCCAGCTCTCGTTGTTTCTAAATTTCTCTTGCGCACATTAATTATTACAGTCCGCACGCCAGAGCTTTTCCCCATCCAACCAGAACGGCACCTTTCTTTCCTTTTCGCCCTTTTTTCCTGATCCTTTTTCTTTGACTCTTCTCGTACGGATCGGATTCCGGAGGGACCAGTAGCATTTCGACTTGTTTCGATTTCCCTACTCCTTCTCCCTATCATATATCATATTCTCTCTCTCCTTCGATCTTCCTGTTGTATACTACTACCAAAGCACCCTTACCGGGACGGATACACGGATCCAGAGAGACATCCGAAGTGAAGAAAGGTCTGAACTTCAGGGTCGCACAGCTTTTCTTTTTGTCTTGTCTTTCATCCCCATTCGGCTCTGCACGTCATCAACTCAGCCCAATAGGCCAGCAAGAGCTTAAAAAGAAGGCAAGCGGTCGGGTGCTCAAGAAGCTTATACGATATATCATTTACCTTAGCATAACATTCGCGCCTTGTTTTATTTATATTTTTAAATTTTCTTTTGGATATATCGATATCGGTTCATCTGTTGGTCAGCTTGGAAAAGGGATCGAATTCATTACTACCACGAAAGTTCGCTCGCTTCTAGTCTACTTTTCCGCAACCTGGGAAATTAAAATTACGAAAAGCCTCCGACCTTTTCGAACCCGACTACGCTGCTTTAGCTGGACATAATCTTACTCCGGCACCTGAGAGAAAGACATATACACGTATACATACGAAGAAACGAATTCGAAAGCACGAACGAACAGGCTAGCTTTTCCGGCGACAGGTTTCACCCGACTAGTCCTTTTCTCTTCCTTTTTTTCTTTTCATATTTTTTTCTTCCTTTCTTTCCTTTTACTACCCGCCAAAAGTGTCAAAACACCGTATGATGGCGACAAATTCAAATGCTATCCGGGCGAGCAGCCAAGGCTCCACGGGGTCGATATCGGGCAGCGGAGGGATACAACAAAGACGGTATTCGAGATATTCAAAAAAAATGGAAAGACCGTACCCGAAAGGCGACATCACCGTTGATATACAGAAACGAGCGCAGGAGTTATTGTAGGTTATCCTATTCCCTTCCCCTCCTCTTTGCCCCCCGTTTTTGCTGCGATATATCCGATATTCTTTTTTTTTTTCAGCCGTGATTTGCTGCCGGACAAGGGATGTTTGATACGGGAGCAAAAAAAGCTCATACAAACCACCATCCACCCGAGACATAATCATATGCATGAAATATGCCCTAGATGAAGTATCCGAGCTAATATGTGAAATTCTGGATGTAGACGGGAGGCGGCACAAAAATACGAAGGCTTTAACGCCGACAATCTCAAGATAATAGCAGTCTCATTCGAACACAAGACTTTCCTGGAATCCGCCAATAGCACCGACTATGTCAAGAAGATCCGCGACAAGCTTCAAGAATGGCACTACCAAGATACCGCGAACCCGCCGCCGGCGCCGTTGAAGGACACAAAGGCCTCCCCGACAGCCCAGAAGAAAGGCTCCGATTCCTCGAGCGGGCCCGTCAAAGTCACAAACCAACGACCGCCATCGCGGGATAAGACAAAAGGCCAGCAATCCGTGCTCAACTCCAACTTCAAATCCGCCGGCGGATCGCCAAGTATGCCCAATGCCACACAACCGGCGGGTGGGTCTCCAAACTTCAATTTCGCACCCGCAAGTCCCGGTGCGGCTGGCAGCAGCGGCAACCAACCCACCACACCGCCGTTCGCACCCTTCTCACCGACCATCAACCCTACGGGCGAATTCGTGGGTCTTACCCATCCGACTCTCCTTGACTCCCTCGACTTGAACGATCCAAATATTAGAACACAGTGGATCAATGCCCTGCGAGAGAGTATAATCAGCGACCTAAGGGATACAATATACGCTGAAGTCTACGGTTCGCTAGGAACCAGCGCGGGCGCAGCTATGCCAGGACTGATGAACAGCCCGACGAGAAACGGTGGTATGGATTTCTCAATGATGGAGGTCGAGCACCATCATCATAATGCCCATCAGCAGCAACAGCACCATCAGAATCAGCACAACCAGGGTGGAAACGGCACACAAGCTAATGGCGGTGCTGGAACGGCAGCGAATGGTGGGTACGGAATGGACGGACATAGCTGGTATGCGAGTTATAATCCAGCAGCAGCAGCTGCTGTTGGAAACCCGTCCGCCGGAGGAGGGTTGTTCCAACCGATCGGCACAGATGCGCAGTCGTTTAACCAGCACATGGTCGGGAATTGGTACAACCATCAGTGATATAGTATGCTATAAAATATAGTATTATATCTCCTCGGTTTTAAATCCGATGAAACATTACTCGCGACCTGCTCGAGTGAGGAAGGATTTACCATACATCCAACATGCACACAATCATTTCAGTCCGACTTGTACTATTCCGAACATATACGCCATACACTCACTCACAAAAGCACCATCATACAAAGGTGTCTCGGAGACACCAAGCGTATATCCTACGGGTCCATTCCTGTCTCCTTTTAATATATTACAAAAACCAAAAAACCTCCATTGCAGTTATCTGTCTATTTTGCTTGGTGATGGTGTATACCCTTGGGTTAATCCTTCCTTCATTTTATAATTCTCATTTCTACCGTATTTTTTTTTCTTTCTATTTTCTTCCTCACGTGCAACGATTTTTATATCCAGTCGATAGTAGTTAGTTACGCAGCGATTCCAGGACGCGCGTGTACATACATTTCATTGTCTTTTCTTTCTTTTTTCATATCATATTTCCATTTGGGCGTTGGAGGAATTCTGATATTATTATTTTTTTATTATTGCGCTGTTATTTCATACTAATTTTCTTTGATGTTCTAACCTTTTTATGTCTTTTTCATGTCGTTTTCTTATGTGCGCCTTGCGGTTTTAGTTTCTTTGGTATATTTAGTATTCGAGTGAGTGGATTTGAAATGATTGCGGAACCCATGAAGAAATTTCGTTCGAGGTTCGGCATATATTTATATTCTTATAGCATATAGCTTTCCATGGCTATTGTTCATCATTTTACTATTTATTTTCATATCGATCGGCTACCGTGCTGCGGGGAATGTTGGACGGGTTGATAGGTTGCGAAGAACTATATACGAAGTGGCTAGATGGAAAACCGAGATGCGAGCAAGCGATGATATATCGATATCAATTTCACTTCTTAACTTTTTATACTGCTACTTGATTCTCGGCTTGAGGGTTTGAGTGGAAACGAATGGGATGTATAGGATTTCAAACATTTTTTTTTTCTTCTCTTATCAATGGTCTTTTGTCATTCTTTTTCAATATTCTTTTATAATACGTGGATTTAAGGTGCGATTTCGCTAACGGCTTAGCAACTTGGCGCACTTTTGGATGTTTGATTTCAATTGTATATCAGGATGAGACTATTGGGTTATAAATCTGGGAATGTGGGCGGGAGTAGGAAATGGGAACTGGAGAAACCAGGTGTTATAATGCTATTCTACTTCTTTATTTTCATGATATACCACTTACGAGAAGGTGAGACGTTACGATTGTTTGTTTGTTGCTATCAACTATTCCTTTGTGCGGTTGTTTTGTGGAGACGCCCGCCAGTTGCTGCCGATTTGATGGATTGATTGCAATTGCGCGATGTGATATCAATTCCCATTCTTATTCGGCAGGCTTCGAATCCTATTGATCCTATTCGATGACGGGTGCATCGGCGAGCTAGTGTCGCTTGTCAAAAGTCATGAACATAAACAATAGAATTAGGATATGATATGACACGATATGTTCGATACGAAGTTTTCAAAAACGAATGGAGTTGGGTCTTGTATTTTATTTATCCCGATCCGCTCAATTGCCGTCCGATACGACACGATACGTGGACATACTCCAATAACTACCCCATACTATCGACGTGATCAGGGCGGCTGGATTGGAATCGGAGCGAGGGAAGCAAGTTGCAGTGGTTTGGGGCTTGCATGTCTGCATTTCATTGCATTCGGGGTCGAAGGGAGCTGCGATTGGCTGGTGCGAAAGGGAGGAGGTTGGAAACGACAACAAGCCCACACCACCCAACCGGTCTTCGCTAGTTACGGGCCTTTGATTAGTGCCAGCGGGAGAGGAAGGAAGAAGGTCTGGGCTTCCCTTTCCCTTCTTCCCCTTCCCTTTTCTCTCTCCTTTCCTCTCTCGAACTATTTGTTATTGTCCCTCCCTGTTGTGCTGAGTTCTTTTCTCCCTTGTTGAAGCTGTGTGTCTGCAATTGAAGCTATCCTCTTCTTCTTTTATTTACATACGTGCATACATACATAGATACATCGATACTTGCATTTCATAGCGTGTGTTTATTTTTCCCGTTTTGTTTGGACGACCGCAGGAGGACAGCTCATTTCATTTTACGCGACGACGCTATTCTCTTCTTCGTCTTCTCCTCTACTCCTCTCTTCTTCATTCATTCATTCTTTTAATAGTTTAGTCCCGCTGCGCTGCGGTGAAATAATCCAAATCCGAAAACCCCTAGGAAAAAAAAAAAACAAAAGAAAGGGGGACTATTTTGAAAAGCTTCAGAGGATATCGACGACAGACGATTTCAATTCGAGTGCTCCTTAGCATCTCTTGATTAATTACTGTTATAAGCAACATGTCGCTGAAGGCGTACCATTCGCGTATGCCAAACTATGCTGCGTAAGTTTATTCATTTTATCCTCCCTCGTCTACCTCAACATACCTTCACACCACCCAACCCAACTCAGCATCATTGCCAATTTTTTATAATACAATCCGTGATAATATATAAATTATATAAATATAACTAACAATCCAGAACCTCTCCCTTCCTCAGCATCCTAAACTCCGACGTCTTCAACTTCCTCATCGGCCCCTCCCGCACCCGCTTCGGCATTCACAAATGCCTCCTCGCAGCTCACTCCGATGTCCTCAAACGAATCCTCGACGGCCACATGCGTGAGGCCACAACAAATGAAATGGTCCTCGAAGACGTCGAGGAGGACTGTTTCGCCTGCTTCTCAGAATACCTCTACACGGGCAAATACCCCGTCCCGCGTCCCCGCGAACTCTACCCGGGAAACTTGGGTAAATCCCTTGCGGGTTTAGTAGGCGGCATCGGCGGCGACGCCAGCGACTCGGAATCCTACCGTAAGAAATCCGCCGCAGCAACAGCGGTAGCAGCAGCAGCAGCAGCGACAGCAAAGAAGAAGACCAGCCGTGGATTCGCAGGCTTCGGCGGCGGTGGTGGTGAACTCTCCCCCCCGCGACCCGGATCCCCCGCCGGCCCAGGCGCACCGCAATTCAAATCCACCACGCACGACTTCACAAACGTCTTCATCACCCTCGCCGGTCTATACGTCCTCGCTGAAAAGTACAACATTCAATACCTCAAACATCTCGCGTTGAGCGATCTGAGCAACCAATTGAAGTACAGTTTCGAACTGATCCCCTCCCGTCGTGGTGATATCGTTGAGTTGATACGGTACACGTATAACAACACGTACGAACCCAAGCAGGACCCTCGCGCCAAGGAATCGAAAGAGGAAGGGCTGCGAAGCTTGGTCAGCAATTACGCTGCTTTGAACCTCAACGGATTGCGGGCGAGAAGAGGGCTAGGGTTGGGTAGCACCAACGGCGCTCCACCGGCGGACGAGGAAGGTGATTATGGTGGTTTCGACGAGTTGATCGCAGACGGTGGGGACTTTATTAAGGATCTTGTCCGGAAGGTTGCGATCGATGAAGATGAGAATCGACGATACGGGAATAGTCTTTTGGATATACCCGCGTACTTTGAGGGGTCGTATAGTGGCGGAGGCGGGTATGATAGGGGTATGATGTATGGTGGGTTCGTGTCGAGGGGCATGGACGACAAAGGTGGTAGCGATAGTGGGTGGCCTTTCTGACAATTAAGGAGCTCGGCTATAGCGGAGTATAGTCGTTATCTGGGGAGTGGTGGGGAGAGCGGACGGGATGAGGATGATGAGTTTGTCATCGAGGAGGCGTCGTGACATGAAACCTCTTGAGAAGAGGGGACATTGAGTAGCTGTGCAGCGTTTTTAGCGGTTCGATTTGATTTTATGGGAATTCTTTGCAGTTGGTGTGCAAATGGCCTTTTCCCTCTACTATTTTATGGGGACGATGTTACTGAGATATGTATGGAGATTGCAGAGGCTTTTCTCGTGTCGTTTTCCGAGATGTGATATCCATGCATCTACCCCGGGACTCATTGATCTTGATGATTTATATAGAGACTAGGATTATTTTTTATTAATTGGTACATATATTTTATACATAGACGCCAGCACTCTAGCGAGCTCATGTTTGCATGCTATTTTGAATTGGATGTTATATACGGATATGCGTTTATTGCATTGAATCTACTTTTTGGTGTTTATTTGAATTTCTCTTCCTTGGTAACTTGGCGGTTTTGATTTTGCGTGGTGCATAAAATGGAAGTTCCATGAATTTTCAAGCTATCGCTTCAACTGCTACTATGCATCTACGTTCGAGCAAACCAGATGTTTACAACATTCTAAGTTTACTATGAAATCGGACAATTATATCCTAATATTGCCAATCCTGTGATATTACGAAGGAATTAAATCGAATTTATCTCCGTATATCGAATCCTGGTCCTACAGTGGCATATGGGGAGCTTTTTGACATGAAATGCATAGATACTATAGCTAGTGCTAGCATTAGCTTGCAGGCGGTCTATCTTCAATTGACATTTGGGCAAATTCGAATATTAGGTTTGCAAAATAACAGCATCCTGTTTGACTAGCGCTTTGTATAGATGCCGGGGTCATTTGAGGCCTTCCGTTCCTATATATCCGAGAGCAAATCATTCGTGAGGACAACTGCCGGTCTACGAGGGAGGCGTTTGGGTGTGCATCTATCGCTATTGGTTTTGAAAGCTTATATTTGCTGATAATGTGCTGTGATCTCGAACTCGAAGGAATGACGATATTCCTGCGCTTTTGGGAGCTGCTGCTGAATATTCCCAACAATGAGCCAGAATATAGATTGTTTAAGTACCGGCGTCAGGAACCAAGGCCAAAAAATCTTCTGCTCAAAAGATTAAATTGTTTCTTCCCAGTATTCCAGCAAACTATCGATTAAAGTATGTTTTCTGACATTGACTCCTGCATGGGAGGTCGCACTATCCCCAGCTCGGAAAAACCCAATGCACGGTTTGCCAAATCGTCGCCATTCATGAACGGTCATGGATCAATCAAGGCACCCTTCCTGGCGAACTCACTGTTACGCAGAAAACGCAGTTTTGCTCTTCCCCGCGAGAGTGGAGGCTGAGTGCATCCATCACTTGCCGTTAGTTTTGGCGTGCCGGGCTGTGCGATTCGCCTATCCTAATCACACCGCCTTTTAAACTGGATCCTGTGCCTGCCTTTTCACTCTCTTTCGTTTCGCCTTCCATTGCATTTTGATATTATTTTTTGAAACCGGTTGACTGAGAAAGTGCCAGTGGACTGGCTCGCGATAGACAGATAGCCAGAAACGCAACTTCAAGTATTTTTGGTTCCAATGCTATAGTAAAACCGCCAGAGTATGGATCCTCTCTCCCTCTCGGCTTCCATAGCCGGGCTTCTCTCTCTAGCCATTCAAATCGGCCAAACGGTGAGTACGCTAGCAGAAGCTCTCGAGAACGTCGACAACACCATCAGCTCCTTCCGCGGCGAGATTGCGGCTCTCACTGGCGTCTTGCAATCTATCAGTTCGGCGTTTAGCGAGCCTGGCCGACACCGCATCTTGGAAGAAGCGAGCCATGGGACAGGACATATGGGACAGTATTGGAAGGGTGTAGTCGTCACTCTTGAACACTGCGAGGGAACATTGAGGAAGATGAGCGATGTCTTGGATGGTGTGCAGACTAGCCGACGGACGAGAATATTTCGCAGCTTTGGGAAGCATTTGAAGTTGACGTCCGAGGAAGGGGTGCTCACGCTTTATCGACAGGAGGTGCAGTCGCATACCGCCAACTTGCAGATATCTTTGCAAATGATTAGCGTGTAAGTTTTCTACTCTCTTACAACTATTGGCTGCTCTTTCAAAATTTTGTCGAAAATCTACTGGGTGGGCCCTGTAAGGCTGATATCGATACCAATATCAAGTTGTCTATCGCTCGCTTCGGATGACATGAATGCGGATACTTCGGTACGACTCGACGACTTGAGCGACGATGTGAGGAATATATACCGTCTGCTGGATAGAACCCGCAACGACCTCCCAGAACCTCGAGCCGGTGATAAAGTAGCTCTGGCTCTCGTTTCCTCCTCCCGAACCGTTGTAGACGATCTCAAGACCTGCCTTGGCGCTGCGGAACTCTTGATCTCAGATGCATCCACGCTTGCTGAAAAGCAATCGGTGCGAGAATCCGCTATCGCTGCGTCCGAGTTTTTCTCAGCCGCGCAGAGACGAAGGGTACAGGATTGGATCAACGCGCCCACTGCGGATACGATCAGTGAGGTTTCGTCGGAGGGCAATAAGGCTGCGTCAGTCGATACTAGGAGTATAGTAGGCGTACGGGCTACCTCTCCGGTTGTCGACCGGTTCAAACCTGAACTCACAGCGCACAGCGAAGAGAGTGCGACAGAGGCAGACCAAGACGAAACACTCTCAGAGTGTTCGGATATCGACAGCGATTTTAAAAATCATCTGTATACCGCCGGGCTTCAATACTTTAAAAAGAAGGATTACGTCCGAGCTGAACGATTCTTCACAAAAGCAGTTCAAGCTCATGGTGACGCCGATAGTAAGAAGTCACCGGATGGTAACATCAACCAAGTCAAGTTTTATCTCGCTCAGACGCTTTGCAAACAACGTCGGTGGGACGATGCATTGGCACTGCTGATAACTCTGCAATCCGTCACCCCAACCAACCCATCCCTCAAATCGATGGAAGCCAGCATCCTTCACGAACTCGCTGTCGTATATTTCGGCAAGGGCCTCGCATCAAAAGCAAAAGAGCACGCCAAAAACGCTGCATCTCGACGAAGGAAACTTCACGGCAAGAAAGACCCACGGTTCTACGAATCCATTGGTCTGCTAGCGGACATCTGCCAAAGCCAGGATGAGCCTGAAGACGCAGAGGCATACCGTGCATTTATACCCCAAAACCGCAAGCACCGCTATACTGAACTCCACACCGCAGTCCCCTCACAGAATGTCGACGAAAAGGAAGTCGTCGTCGTCCCGCCCACACCCACCAAAGCGGACGATTCCGAAGAAGAACCGGTGGGGCCATTGGTAGCCCCTCTATCCCGCTCAGCTAGCTGCTCGCAACCGTCCACATCAGTCTCCCGTTCCACTAGTTTCGCATCACGAGTCGTCAGCTCCCCGTTGACACAATACTCGGATTTCTCAGCATTCCGCAAGAACAGCGACGCTTACATCCCGCCTCGCGTGAATACCTTTGAACTAGACTCCTTCGACCCACTCACCAAAACCACCTCCCCTCCAGATACCAACCCCGCCACAGATCCCAATAACAACAACAGCAGTGGCGGCCAAACCCAAGAGTTGAAAGAATTCCTCGAGGTATTTCGTCAAGTAGGACAATACCAAATGCTCGGATGGAAGGACAAAGCCGTTAAAATCGCCATTGACTACTACAAGACCTTCTCGGAAAGCGGTAAATACAAGCTCGTGAGCAGATACATGGACAACATCTCATGGCGCTGTCTCGAGCGAAATATACTAGAGGGTCTATCCAGTCTCGCGTCTACCGGCCATGGATTCTCAGCACTACATTTCTTCTCACTGTTGGGTGTATCCAACATTGTTGCCCTTTTGCTTGAACGTAAAGCGGATATAGCAGCTAAAGCTGGGAGTATATTCGGGTACACTCAAGCCAACGGCGAACGCAAACGTGGTGGCAAGTTTAGCGGTCTCGCGAGATCGTTATCGCGTAGCTCGATCGGCGCTATAAATATAGGCGGGGAAACACAGTGGACCGCCCTACATTTCGCGGCGGCCTACAGTGGAGATCCCGAGACGATCAAGTTACTAGTGGAGCGTGGGAGTGGAGTGGAGGATAAGGCCGGGAAAGGATATACCCCGCTGTTGCTGGCGACGAGGAAGGCGGCGCTGGATATGGAGCGCTATTTGGACCATTCGATGGATCTAGCTGCGATTGAAGTATTGGTCGATTGCGGTGCCGACGTCGCAGCGTTGGACGACGATGGGTTGGGGATTACCGCACACGCGCATTGTATGAAGAGTGGGGAGTTGGCGACATATTTGTTTAGTTTATAGGGGAGTTGGTGAGGTATATAAGACTGTGGTGTGGATAGCGGGATCTGTCCTTTGAAGTTTGAAGAAGGCTTTTATATATTATGGGTAATGTGTAATGATGATGGTAGGGTGAAGTCTGTTGTATTATTTAGCGTACATAGGATGTTTTAATATTGGCAAAAAGCGTGTGCTTTCTCTTTGTGTATATTTACATTTTTGGTCGGGTTTGAAGGGTTTTTGAGGTTGGGAGAGGTATATTATGGTAGAAGGTGTATATTTTATCACTCTAAGGAATAGCAAGGCTATGGGTTTGACTTTGAGGTCGAATTATAGTTTCTCTAGTAAAGCTTTCGTGCATAAGTTATCTAACTATGCTGGGTTTATGCAAATATCTGGCGACAAACTGATCTATACGGATAGAAAATTGAAGCAGGCCATCTGAAATATTGGGTCTAGAATGGAATCTCGATATCCAAGCGACCGAAACTTGCATCCTTCCAAAATACCATCCGGTTCAACTTGTGTGCGACCTGTCATGTTCTCAGCGTCAGGCACAAGCGGGAGTTTGAATCGCCTTTCGAAAGTCTCACTTGAGGTCTGGTCCCGCCCGCTAGCGCTAGCTTATAATCGGCATAAGATCTAGACTCCTTCCAAACAGAAGAAAGCGCCTTTTATCGAGAAAGTTAGTTAGAACGACGGCCTAAATTCATATCCTTCAAACCCATGACTAAAATTTTTAACACGCAAGACCGATAAAACGGGGAGGAGAGTGAGTGATTAATACAAACTTGTGTCTTTCCCGATACAAAATACCACAAATAACATTCTTCTCTATCGATCGATCGATCGATCGAAGAAGAAGTATCTGCTAGATCGCATTAAGCTTATAAAACCAACCGGGGCCGGTTACCGGGACGAACCGTCCGCCTTCCCGATTTTGTAAGTCTGATTGACAGGCAAGCGGAACTTACCTACCGGTTTTGCAAAATCTCGATATCTGCGGGTGGCATCTATAAACTTCAATATCGGGGAGGTATCGAATATGCGGCAAATATTGCGAATGCGGGGGCGATGCAACAGAAAATATGAGAGGTATCGGGCCAAATAGAAAAATTTCTCCGTGAATGCATGAACCCCGGATTTGCGCCGCGGTGGGTACTGAGATTGGGAGTATATATACCTATATGCCTTGTAGACTGTATCTCTGCGGCTTGTTAGAATATCTACCCTGATTCATTCATCTGTAATTGAGTGCAAAATTGCCATTTCTATAGGCTTATAATATATCTGGCGATTCAAATATATCATACAAAATGAAGCAATTAACACTCAGTGTGGCCCTCTTCGCAGCAGCATGCGCAGCACATCCAGTGCACAACAGTAAGTTCCGTCCCGCGCATTTCTATCCTTTATCTTCGACCAATACTAAAAATTGATTTTCAAGACCAAGCCAGAGCCCCAGGTGACAGAGGCTACTACTACCCCCTCTGGATTAACAATGCCACCTTCACCCCCTTCGATGCTCGCTCCTCAGATGACGCTTACATCCGCAAAGACCTCGAATTCCCCCTCCAAGTCTACGGCAGAGCCGTCACAACAGTCTACGCCGGCATGAACGGCATCCTCTCCCTCTCCCCCCCTTCATCCTCATCCCTCACAGTCCCCTCCGACTGCTTCACCAACACCAACTCCCAATGCTCCATCGGTGACGCGATAGTACCGTTCGGTCGTAACGACCTCTTCATGCCCTCTCAATCGCAACCGGGACAGGGAAACCTCTGGGTGAGATTCGCATACCACATTCCCGCGCCATCTTACACCGACCCTCACCACCATTTTATGTGGTACATTTGCGATAAAACTCCACAGAGAGGCACAATCTCCGCTGTCACCCCGTGCGGTTCCGCTACGAGATATTTCAGCATCACATTTCATAAGAACGCTCCAGGTGTGTTTATTCTCGAGTGGTATAACTTCCAGGGAAATGATTGGAGCGATGCGAATGCGGTGGTGAGGGTTCAAGCTGGGAAGAACTGGGGAAGGTTGACGCCGCAGATGGTTGTGCAAGCTGGGGATGAGAAGGGGCATACATGTGTTATCTTCGATACCAATAAGAACTCGTATGAGTTTTCGAGGAATAAGAAGCTTTGCACTTTGACCTATTGAGGGGATTGAGTGTTACATATCGAGGTTGCTGTACATATAGAATTATGAGAGAAGGTCTAAGAAATTGTACATATGGTTAATTGACTGCCCTTGTGCGCGACATGTAGTATGATATGATAGCTAGAAGCTTATGATATCACTGTGATTCTTGGATTGAATCATAGGATATTGAAGTCGTTAGACTAATATCACTGCCAAGTGACGATGAGAATCCGTTATTAGATCACTTTCATTCACAGATTGGTCAAAATGTAACTTTTGGTGAAATCATTCTCTGATAAAAGATATATATTGATATATAAAATGCTAGGATAACACAAAAACCAAACGAACAACGCCTCAACTCCGTTCCCTTTTTAAGTAATCAGAAAGCCCAAGAGTCCATCCAATGCACCCAAAAACGAAACAAACATGGTCCCAATGGGCCTAGGGACCGAAAATAATAGTAAGTCTCAGCCCTCCCCTCAATCAACAAGACGCAAGACAATTGATCCAGTCCAAGCAGCAAGAGAATAAATCGCAGCAGCAGGAGCAGCATTCGCAACAACCCGCGCAGCAACAGCAGCACGAAGTCCCCTCATCGGCTCCTCTCGACTTTTGAGGACCCGTGCCATCGGAGTTTTGCGATGGGGTAGCTTGTAATTGTGGAGGAGATTGGTATACCGGTGCGCCGTTTGTATTATCTGTTGTGAAGGCCGGTGCAGGGTATGAGAGAGTAGGCTGGTTTTGGTATGCATTTCCGTAATAGGAAGCATTTTCACCAGTGGAGGTTGGTTGAGAGTTCATTTTGATCTGAGATTGTATTGAAGAAGTACTGGTAGGTAGGTAGTTGATGTTAATCAATAATAATGATTTGAATGAAGTGGATCGAAAAGATTTATAGAGATATTGGGTAGAGAAATAAGGAAAATTGTGGAAGTATTTGTAGTGTTTTAATTTGAGTAGTATCCTATGGTTTCCTTAGAAAGCTGTATTTGCTTGCTTGACTGGTGAATGAAACATATTCTTTGAGGGCGAAAACCTTGGGACTTTATACACCACATTTTGAGATATCGAGATATCAATATTTCCCTGTTTAGATCCTTTTCGTGTGCAATACGAACGACATATCCCAAGTCTGAGTGAAAGCCTCATCCGCCAAGCTGCAATCGACTTTGCATATGCAGACCCTGTCCCACCATAACCGATAATATATTCTTTCTAGTATTCTATCCATGTTTTTTCAAAGTATACTATAGCAGTAGTAACCATATATAAAGAACGTGTTGCGTGCTTACGAATTCGGGGCTGGTGTGGGAAGATCACTGTGGATAGTCCCGCCAAGCCGGTATATTTGAGCCTCTTATTGTCCAGTGCGCCTATTCTCTGCGCCCAAAGTTGGTACCGCCAAGTCGGTCCAAGCCCTGCTGACGTTCACCGTCTGAATGGCCATTTTTAGCGATAATTTGGTGCGTTCGGACTTCGGAGGGTTTGATTTTGGAGACGGAGGGTTTGGCCGCTACGACGATCCCGGTCGAATATACGCCCGCTTAAGCTTAATAATTCGTCAGGATAGCTAATCTTAGACACGGTTGGTTTCCGAAGTGCGGTCAGGCACGATCGATAATTTTGATAAAGAATGTTTTATAATCCTGTACATTAGTGCATTTAAAGTTTAAGGTGGCGGGAAGCCTTGGTTCCTTAATTGATCAGCTGTGGCTGTACGTTTCGAGCTGTAGAAATTTAGCTTTCGTATTGTCGTATTGGTAGTGAAGTTCCTGATTGTATGTTTCGTCCGAGAATCGTATACGTAAGCCTGCCTAGTTTTGCGTATTTTGTTATTCACAGATTTACTTTGTAAGTTTTAGAGAAAATAGAGTAGAATGTAGTTTTTACAGCAAAGTAGGTGTGTTGGCGTTGTTCCCGGGGATGTCCCGGGTACACAACAAGACGTACCGGGGCTCGAGAGGTTTGGCTTCCCAGAGCCGAGTCTTCGAATCTCCCCCGCCAACGACATCATCGGAGGCCCTCGAATTGACCACTTCTCAACCCTCAACTTCTCTCCTCACCCTCCCACCACCACTAAAAGACATCCGATAGCTCTCTCTCTCGATGTCTTCGCTACCGCCCCCGGCCATCGTCGTCTCGCTCACGCAGAGCATCCGCGCCCGTCCAATCCTGTGGGACCAATACCAGCGGACCAACGTCATCAACGAATCCGAGCTCAAGCTCATCAAAGCTGTCGATAAGGTCCCCAAGGAGAAACGGGTACCTCTCGTTGAAGGCGATTTGGTGGGATATGCCAAACTAATCGTTGGAGACCCGAACGGTAGCGAAAAGGGATTGCTGGAACGGAGTGCGAAGCGCGTCGAATTCGTGCAGTACCTGTTAGCTCTAGCGGTGGAGCTTTGCGAGGGTACGTACGCTTTCCCTCTCAACCTCACATTATCCTTCTCTTTCCTGAGATAGAGTATCAAATGTGAAGTGGGATAGTTCTAATGTGTAGTGATATATTTTATATTATATTATAGATGTACCTTCATTCGTCACAACTCTCGTCTCCCACAAAGACCCATATTCCCACCTCATCACCCTCCTCGACCACGGCGACGACCCGATTCCAGTAATCACCTCCAACCTTCTTACAACTCTCATCTCCACCTCCTTATATAAATCTAAAGTCGACAAACCCACCGAACAAGCTCTCCCGACGCTATTCAAATATCTAGCAACGGTCTCATCATCCTCCGAATCGACCCACCAAGATCTAGCGGTGCAAAGCTATGTTCTACTGCTCAGAAACACCCACTCGAGACTTACCTTTTGGGAGATGGGTGACGAGACGATAAGGGGCCTCACAAACGTGGTTGAAACCGCCGCGGCAGGGAGTAAAGGCACCCGCACCACGGATGTCGGATTATCGTCCGGTGTAGGGTCTTCCTCGGCCGCAGCACCGTCGGTATCTGCCACCACAGCGTTGTTGAGCGGTGGTGTGTCTGCTGCAAATACCAATCTTAAGCAAGGAGGCGTAAATCTGCAGCTGTTATACCATGTGCTCCTCGCCATTTGGGAGTTGAGTTTTGAGACCGTGATCGCGGAAGAATTGGACGAGTATGTTACCTCTTCCCTTTTTTATGAAAAATCCACAATATAATATATTGTATATTTTAAAATTGGGGTATTATCTAACAGTGAATATCATGTGAAATAGAAAATACGACCTCCTCCCACCACTAGTCCACCTCCTTCGCTCAGCCCTCAAAGAAAAGATCCTCCGCGTGTGTCTCGCAATCTTTACAAACCTGATAACCAAAGCCCCATCGACAAACCTCCCATCCCTCCTCCTCGCCCGTCTCCTCCCTCTCCTCACAACCCTGAAAACCCGCAAATTCACCGACCCGGATCTAACAGCCGACTTGGAAACCTGTCTCAACGCTCTCGAGTCCTTCCAGATGACGCAGACCAATTTCGACGAGTACGCTACGGAAATACGATCGGGGCATCTAAGTTGGACCCCACCGCACCGTAACCAGGACTTTTGGAAGAAGAATGCTAGGAGGATAATGGAAGATAACAACGGGGAATTGGTGCAGTGTCTCGCCCGTGTGTTGAAAGAGAGCGATGAGAAGATCGCATTGGCTGTTGCGGCGCATGATGTCGGTGTTTTGGTGAAGGAGGTGCCGGAGAAGAGGAGGGTGTGGGATGGGTTGAGGGTTAAAGCGAGGGTGATGGAGTTGATGGGGGATAGTGATCCCGAGGTGAGGTATGAGAGTTTGAAGGCCGTCCAGGAGTTTTTGAGGTATGCTTTTGGGGGGTAGTCGTGGCTTATTTCCTTCACTTTCTTTTACGTACCCTTTTCTTGGTCTGGTTGGTCTGGGGTTTTTAGCTGCATAATAGCTTTTTTCTCATTATTGGTTTTTAGTTTCTTTTCCTTTAGTATTGGTATTTCGAGAATTAGGGGATGCTATAGCGGGAAATATTAGATGGCTAGCATGCATTGAGAATAGCATTTACCACCTTTTAAAGAATTCATGGAGGGCATCATCGTACCCACACGCTCGATTTTTTCAAACATCGTAACACTCGTACCTCTTCCAAGATACGAAAGGACGCCTTCCGCGCATGTAAAAAAATTATAAACAAAAGAACAAAGAAAAAGGAGACTCGTCTAAATGATGATAGCTCCAGTACCCAGAAAATAACCTAACCGGTCCTTCTATCTCATTCATCATATCAAAAAAAACAAAAGAGTATTTTCATCCGTGCATTTAAAAGTTAGCCAATCAACCCCACCTCGAAGCCGAAGCCCCAATCCCATAATGTAAATCATGATACCCCTCCTCTTTCCACCAGCTCCAAGCCTTAAACCGCCTACGATACCTCGGCTGCCCCTCAAACCAAATCCCGTCGTCCTTCTCCGCTTCGTCCATCGCTTCCTGTAACACTGCATCCTCCCACTCTTTCCTGCCCACGCCCAACTTCCACGCTTCAGAGATAGAATAACCGGTCCACTCTTGGAACCAGAATACACAGATAATGTACCATTCTTGGTCCGTGAATTTTGACTTGTTAGTGAAGAGCGCCTCAGCGATATCGGCGGCGGGGTACCAGTCCGCTTTTGAGATTTGGGCATAGTTGTCCCGTCGGGGGGAAGGGTGGGTTGATTCGCCGATTAATTTGCGGAGAATGGATGCCGGGACTGGGTTGCATCTTTTGACTGCCTCCTGTTTTTTGGTCATCCTTGTGAGTTTATACGGTTCTCATGTGATTGGATAGTCTCGAAGACGGGATTGGAAGGGAAAGAAAATGGTCCGACAGGCATGCGGGATGCGAGATGGAAGGGGGAGTTTGTAGGGAGGGGAAAATTCGGTATGTCATGGGAGAGAACGTACAAGTCTGTTCTGTGATGTGCCACCTTGGTAATCAAGCTCTTTAGCTCTTGATAGTACATGTTCGGCGAACGCGAGGAGCATTTTAGAATGTTCGTTCCACGACAGAACGGGGAGATAGGGATCCTCGTCGTCCCAAATTTCCCATTCTTTGAAGGTTCTCTGGCCTTGCATGCTTGTGGTTGGTGTTGGTGTTGCTGTCCGGTCCGAATCCTTGCTGATCTCGGAACCGGTTCCTTTTCCCTTCTCTGTAGATTTTAAGGATTTAGACTTTAGGTCACTGCTGCTGCTGCTGCTATTGCTGTGGGTATAACTCTTGCTGCTGTTGCTGCTGCTACTGCTGCTGTCGTGGCACCTGGCGGTTGAAGACTCTGTGTGAAGATGGCAATTGATGTCGCTACAGCTGCAGAGCTGGAAGTAGGATGGGTTGGCACGGTGGAGACTTTGAACAAGTTTCACGTGTGTTAGCATCTTGAAATCGCAGCGTCGGGCGGAAGCTCCCAATGGAGCTCCGTTCCGTGGTTACAGATAGCAAAGCAGACAGTTAAGCTGGCTAGCTGACGAAAATGGAAGGGAGGAGGCAATGGAATGAGAATGGTAGGAGAGGGTCGATGTTGTAGTAGCACAGACGGTGACGCTGAGGAAGGGAGGTGATGATGATGATGATAGTAAACATTATTTTGGAGATAATTGATATTAATTTTGCACGCTCGGAAATACATGGACACTTACCACTGTTCTCACGACAACCGGACCCTCTAGTAATACAGCTATTCTCGAAGCTTTACGATAACTCTAGAGATGTTGAAAAAGCTCTACTGTCTGGAAGAATTTAAGAGCCTCCAAAAGTCCAGGATCCTGGAATTAAGTAGTAAGAGAGGGGCAAGGCGAGAGAGTCATTGATACACGAACAGGCGGCTGGTCTGCCTGGCTGCTTCTCCACAGTTAGTTCGCGGTGAACCTGATATATGAGACAAACCATGTCCCCTGCATGCAGGTTGCATGGTAAGGTTAACTATTGAATGAATTACTGCAGAAATTGACGGCCTAGCCAGACCGTCGGAGCCTCCTGTCGACTCATCTCTGATTATTTTTCCTGCAGCGACGGCATTTGTGAGATTCGATTGGCTTGAAGGCCGCAGGATCTGAAAACCGCTGACAGCTATTGCTCATCGGTTTCATGCACACCAAACAAATTACCCGATTATTCTCAATTTGTATTTTGTGTTGTCGCTTTCCAAAATGCAACAGCTCAATCTCGTTGTTTTGTATTCTGTTGGAGCTAACAGTGAAAACTTCGAAAGAAGGTAATTCTCGAGGCTGAGAAAAAGATAAAATTTAGAATGTATCCTCATAATTTCAGAATGTTCTAGACTTGTTATCCTTTGCCACGAGAGTCTGTATTATATGCCATAATGTTCTTCAACCCAAGAGGTTCAAAAAATATATCACCAACTATTCTCTCAATCACACAACATGATGCAAAACGGAGCAAAGAAAAATAGTAAAAACTCCTAATGCGGCTGCATTCTCAGTCTAAGAATGTAGCCCCGGATTAAGTAGATACTAAATTATCCATGGCCGTCAAATCGAAATATTTCCGTGTTCCAATCCGCTTCCGCGTCGGCTATCCTGACCCTCCATTGTTGATATCTCGGGTATCACAACATGCCAAAGCCACATGTAACTACACGTGCACAGCTTAATCCTCCTGCTCCTCGGGCTTTCAAACAATCTCCTTTCTCTGTGACCTAAGAAAAAAAATCTAGACTTCCTACCGAAAGGAAACCCTGTCTGTGCGACCGAAGCCACATTGTGCTACCTACATCTCCTCAAGCTTAACCGTAGTTTATTTCCAGTCCAATGAAAACAGAAAACGCATGCCACTCACTCGATCTATAAGGCTGGTTTCGCAAACCTCTAAATCGATCGTTTAAAAATTTTATTCCATCTTGATACCAATAAATTTCAATTGACGCTTTTCAGCGTTGTCGTGATTGGATCTCAATTCGGCCGCGTTTGTTCGAGGTGACGTCATCCGTATACGCTTTCTCCGCGACCTGTCAACCCTTGCAAAACTTCAATTGCCTCCCCATACAACATAATATAAATAGACATCAAAAGCATCCTCCGTTCTCTCTAACCGCTCCATACTAAAATCTAGAAAAGCCAAGATCTGAATCCACAATTTACACGATATAAATCTTAAATCATATCCTGTAGTCTCTAGCCCCACCGCATTCTCAAACCACAAATACCAGAAAACCCAACACCACATATTCACACCATATAAACCTCTTCGAAATTTACATACCTTATATATATATATTAATTAAAATACGCAAAAATGTCGCCAGTATCATACTCCTACGAATACAAATCCTCCGCATCAGCAACAACCCCGCAAGGCACCGCCTCCCGCACAGTCCACACAACGCCACAAGGCACAACCGTCACATCCTCACAACAACCTGCGGGCGGCGAATCCTCCTCCACATCCCAATTCTACCCCGCCGGTTCAAACCCCAGCTCCAACCAAGGTCGTATCGAGGGTGGTAACAACAACAGCAGTGGTATTTCCCCGGAGGAGGCCGAGCGGAGGTATCTAGAGGCTATGGAGGACGAGTATGCTAAGCGGGAGGGTGGTGCTTGAAATCTTCATATCATTTTGAGTCATGAGTTTCTTGTTCATTGAGGGGTGACAGATTGGAATATGGCGGTATAACATTAGGAAGAATGAATGGGATGAGGTAGAAACGGCGTTTTAAGCTACACACTCTCTCTACGCATGATTTATAACAATTTGGAAAATAATTAATACGTTCGGACTTATAATTCCGGTGTCAGGGGTGTAAGGTTAGTCATATAAAATATAAATTCAAAATGCAACAAATATCACTCTCTTCCCGATAACCTATACTCAGTAGCTTATAGCACAGGTTAAAATTTCAATAATAATGAATGTTTCGATTTAATAAAGTTAGCGCTGCATGCAATTTTTATGTCTATGGGGTCAATACTAAAACGCTACTATACGGAGGTAAAGAAGGTAATATTCCAACTGGTTAACCTCAAGGTTGCAAAAGGACCCAACAACCCCCTAATCACAAGGTCACTCTCTATTCTCCCCTTTAAATTTGCATGGATGAACGACCCCCTTTTCTTTCATCTTCTTCGCCCACTCTGGCTCAACCGGGATCCTCAAAGGCGCAATGGGAGGCAAAGACTCATCATCAGAAACATCATCCGTATACCGAATAGACTCAGGATATCGCCCCCTTCCCCGTTTACTAAACTCTCGAGCTTGATCAACCGCCCGCTGCCCTTCTTCTCCACTGTAACGCTGGCGTCGTGTTCCTTGTTCCGATTGGTAGTGTTGATGGTGGTGCTGCTGTGGAGGTGGTTTCACAACGATAGAAGGGACTTCTTGCATCTGCTCGGCAATATCCGCTATACTCCTTGAAAGTTTCCTCTTATCATCATTCCTCCTAAAACTGAGCGAGTCGCGTGGATGCCCGCTATGCTTACCCTTCTCCTTTCTGCTATCACTCTCATCCTTCAATCTCTTGTCAGTCTTCACTCGGCTGGAATTAGACAGTAAACTGTTCCCAAATATCGCGCTACCGGTCCTCTCTGACTCCGCATCCTTAGAAGAACTCGCCTTTTTAGAGAACTTCTTCCCTTTTGTCGTACCCGTATTGTTCTCCTGTTTAATCTTCATTCCTCGGTATTTTTCATGCAAATCTAGACTGTTCGCAGGCTTCAGCGCCGGTCGGTTGATAGGAGACTTAGCCTGACCTGGCTCTGGCTCTAACTTTAAAACCCAACTTTCTTGCATGCTTCTCAGTTCTTGCCAGGTATATTTGAAGACTGGTGGTGATTCACGATATAAATCTTTGTATGACAACCCAAACCCTTTAACAAGAACCTCCCCTCCTGCGTTCAAGACCTCAAATGCTGTCATTTTTGTGAGTGGAAGCGATTTCTGTGCCGTAAAGATCCTGTCTTTCAAAGTCTCTTCTCCTTCCCAATGGTAATTGATTTCTCTAAATCTCTTGGGCAGAATATTCTGTCCCGCTTCTTCCGTAGCTGTCACTGTGGGGTTTCGAGTGTCAGATTCTTTAATACATTTTTCGCTGCGATAACCGACTAGAGCTTTGGGGATATACGTTGGGTGGTATTTGGTACGGTATCTGGAGGATGCATGAATAGACTCCAATGAGACATATCGACTCCAAGGCTCGGACTTGAACCAATGTGGACGATATCTGAGTGGTGTCCGGACATGCCTCTTCTGAAGCCCCGTTGCCTGTCTGACTCGAGCGAACAAGCCTATTTTCTCTGGCCATGCTTCATCAATCTTGGCTGCAACCCAGTGATCCTTATAAGTGCCCTCCGTGGTCTTGTCATCTTCTCCTGCTTGAAGACTCATATAATCTGCCACGGCTTTGTTGATATGTTTCTTGCCGAAAGTAAGAAACTCATGACATTGTGTGATCATCCAAAGGAATACAATATCCGATAATTCGTTCGGATTAGGTTTCGCAAATCCGACTTTGCTCGCAATCTCATGTGAAAGTTGTCCGCCGCCGATATTGATATGAGATCCGGTAAACCAAACTTGTGTGAGAGATTTTCTAGATACTCTCGGGCGAAACATCAGCATGGGGGCATGGCTCGCCCTGTCTTCATCGAGAGCTAGAGCGTGGAATGCATTTTCGATGTCTTGACTTCTATTAGTGCTGGTGCTTCTAGGATTAAGAAGTGAACCCTACCTTCATGCAGGAGTAAATGTCGCGGGCTGACGTAGCCTTTTCTCCAAAGTCTTTCATTCTCGCTTTGGGAGGGTTCTTGTTGAAAGTCCGACCACCCGATAGTATCAAGGCAGCCCAGCAACTTTACTCCCGCCTTATTTAAGACAATTCCCTCCCCTTCTGAAATCTCAAACGCGAGTTCCGCGACGGCTTCCCTCCAGGTTTCAAAATCATCTGTCTCCACAACTTTCCCGTACTTGGGATCGAAGTAAGTGTCATACAACGCTTCAAAATTCTCCATTCCTGGCTTGTTGAAAAGCCCAATATCTGAAATTAGCGCCGCAAGGCCACGGGCAGCAAGTGCACCGTGAGAAAAACCAAAAATATATACTTCATCACCGTGGGACCAATTATCTGGATGTTTCGTCAGCAAGTATTCCAAACGACAGGGAAAGAGGAGGTATACCCGAGATATATGTATAAGCGTCTAGAATGGTTGTGTGAAGGCTTCTACCGACTCCAAATTCTATATCAATGTAAGGAGAGGCATAACTGTACAAACAAAAGAGGAGCATACCATCACCGGTGCCTCGCCCTCCTAAATAATAGACAAGCTGGCGCATACCATTCTCCTTGTGTTCGCTAGCTAAAGCGTCTGACAGTCGTTTTAGATTCGTTCTAGGGGGAAATTTGAGTGTTTTCTTGGCGCGAAGCTTTGGGATTGGTTTTAAATATTGATGAGTTGCTATTGAGTTATCGTCGGGTTAATATCTTGTCCTGACAGAAGAGAAGTCAAACTCTTACCATCGAGCATAACAATAATTTTCTTTGCCCTAACTTCTGGCGAGAATAAGATTGGTGAAGACTTTTGCGTGTTAGTGCGGGTCACTTTCGGTTGTTCTATATATTCCGATATATCACCAGGGGTCATTGGTGAATTAAAAGAGGCTGAGGAAGCGGGAACCGAATCTTTGGCGACGGCTGCAATTTTGCTTTCCAGGATTCTTGCAGTCTTTTTGAGCTCGTCTTTCAACTCACGAATCTCAGAATTAACTGTGTCCGGAGTAGTCTCGATATGTGGAACTTCCGCGGCTGAAGGTTTTGTATCCGGCGCGATGAAAATCCCGGGTCCATGAAGATCAGTAATAATCCGCGGCAGCTGGGCTGGCTGAGCTCTTTGATGAGTGTCTATTTGCTCATATTCCTCTGGTTCAGCTGAGATGCTGGCTAATTTCCTCTGAGATTGAATGTGGATATCGCGAAGCTCATCAAAGGACAAGCTCGCGGTATCTACGAGAGAGTTTTTCGAATTTATCACCATATGTTTTGGTCTACGAAGGTCAGCAGAAGAGATAACAGACTCGTGGTAAGTCCAGACATTTTGTTTTTGTGGTGATTCTGGTGAAACGTTGGTACTTGTAGCAGCACACGACGGAGCGGGGAACTCAACAGAGACAGTTCGTCTGCCTGTGACGGGTAGTGAAATTCTTGATGGAGAGTTTGTAAATGGGTTAACGACTGTAGAACCCGAGATTGCACTCTGTTGACCCTGAAACTCGCTCGTTCTGGACTGGCGTGGAGACTGTGAATGCCGGGACGGAGTGTGTGGGATTGACTCGTTGGAGGGTATGTGAGACAATTGACGACCAAATTCTTGAACACTCGTAATTTTAGGAGGAGGGAGAGATTCCTCGTCTTCGCCTATATGTTCTACTGTCATATTGTCTTGAGATTTTATATCTCTAGCATCCGCGCTAATATATGAAGTCCTCAGGTTTTGTGTAACTTCGAATGGACTTATCTCGTCTTCGTTGGCGGGTAGAGTGGGATGATTCGGGAGAATAGGAGTCTCCGGAGGCGAAGAATCTACATCGGGGAAGTCTCCAGAGCGTAAGTTTCGCGACTGAGCTAGTCTTGGGCCCCGCCTCGACGGACTGGTTTGATCTCTTGGCCCGTTGCGAGTTCTGTCGTTCCACATTGATGTGAGCCTGCGAACTGACATAACAGGTCGGATATAATCTGGTGGTTCGGAGGGAGGTATTTCCTGCTTCTGATGTGACGCAGTGGTCGCAGGGAAGAGGAGGAGGAGAGGAAGTAGGTGTTGGTTTGAAGAAGTAGAATCTCCTGGCGCCATCTTTTCGCTGCTGCTATGTAAGCAAGTTAGTTTCTTGATTATTGACCAAATTAAGATGCTAAGTTGTGTGAACTACGAAATTCCCTTGTTTGAGACCTGTTGTATAAAAACATGTCGTAAAACGAACGTTATCATGTGCGGTTGCAGGATGCAAAAGATCGCCATGATATGATGTTCAGATCTATTCTGATATATTAGCCGCGTGGCACTTTGACTCCTAAACAGTGTTGATGTTGAGAATTAAGTTGTGTGAAGTCACAGTGTATGAGTATTGAATTGAATATTGGCGAAAATTTATTTTATTAATATTGACAACCTATCAATTGATAAAGGAAATGAACAGCTGAATCGCTAAAGTTACAAAGTTAAGTAGACGCCAGTTCCAAGTCAAAATTGACATTGTTCTAGCAAATGCGGAAAGGATTAAAGGAACTAAATTATTATTTTTTGAGAGCTTGTTCTTGGATGAATCTGACCATCCTTCTTTTCACCCTGTTCTATCCAGGTGCTATTGGTAGTATTGGTGCTATTCTTAAATCCGACTGATTCTTCGAAATTATTGCTAGCCAATGCTCGTGACTTGAACTGCCGACCGCGACGACCACTATTATACCGCCCGCCAGCAAATCTGAGATGAACATTCGGCCTCGAACCGTTGAAATCAGTGGGCTCATTCGGAAAGAATCTGGGAGCTTGAGGATTCCGATTATTACCATTGTTGAGTCGCGCACTGGGTAAGATTTTCAGCTGGGAGTTTATAGGTGGCCCCGGAGTCGAGTATCCACTTGTGCGGTAAATATTAATCTGGATGCCACGCTGCCCTGGGCGGTAATACTGCTGTAGTTTAACGCCTTGAGGTTTGACATTTCCACCACCAGTAATCTTTAAATTCATACAAGCGGGGTATATTTGGGCCCCCCCCGGAGACGCGGCGTTCATGAGGGCAATCATTTCATGACGCATGAGGTAGTTCCCGGCTTGGACGTTTTGTGGCAGCTGTATAGTCCATTGGTAACCTTGTTGGATGAGAATATCTGTCGCCCACCGTCTTCCGAAACGACCTGCCTCGTCAATTTTAAACCAGTTGAGTCGGGCGCCGTTGACCTTTGTACAATCGCCACCGCAATCCGCGAGATAGGTGATTATGGGACCCTGATGGTTAGGTTGCCATCTACTCCAGCGGAACGTTATCTTACTGCCAGCTTGTGCTGTAGCGGTCCCTCCGGCCGGTTGGGCTGATTGTTTGCAAACAACAGCGTCTCCTGATCCCGGCATTATGGGATAGTCGGTGCTTACTTGTCCGACGTTCCAGTTTTGTACAATGCTCCCCTTTTGAGAGCCGGCAAATGGATCATATCCAAGATATGATTCTCGACCGATAACTATGGTCTTAATATATGCGTGTCCTAGCACTGTCGTTGTGCATGTCGCAAAGAGAGTTGTAAGTGGTAGTGTGATTTTCATTTTTTAGTTGAGAGTATATTCAGTCGCATACGATCTGATATCTCTTAGGAGAAGAAATTCATATGTAGATTGAGGCTATGTCGGGATCTTTTTATGCAGCCTACCAGCGGCGCAGAGATCTAGAGAGTTAGGATTGGGAATAATAAGTTGACAGATAGGACTCGCCATGGCGAGTGGCCTACCCAGTTCTTAAATACGATCAAGGCGAAGTTGAGCTTCGGCGTTATGTTCAAGTTTCGGTCATGATGGAACTTGTCATGTATTACCGTGAAACCGGGGCCATTTCCCAATCCAGTCTAGAAGCATCCATAGACTGTTTTGGAGCACGTCAAGAGACACAGAATGCAACAGGGAGAATGTGTTGTCTCTGCCAAGAAGTGGATTAGGGCAAGGGCTTTTCTCGTTCTGCGGCGCTCGTCTGGCGGATACACGTGACCTTCAACCACACAAGAAATTTTGGTGCTACCGGTTTTGGTGGACTGGGCAAAGTGCGTCTAGCGAAATATCTCAACCAGCTTTTCGACACCCAATCTTCAATCGCCAACCCTCCTCAATCCGACCAACCGACGACTTCTATTTCCGACCTCAAATTCCGACACAATGAAGTACATCTACTCGAGCGAGTCTTTGACGATCCCTGAGGGCGGTATGTGATAATCTCAATCGTGGATTTTCGAATGGTTGTTGGCGGACAACATTGAAAGACGGACGAGAATGCTGGAAGCTCTACGACACAGAAGGAAGGAATCAAATGAGAGAACGTCGACTAATAGACTCTATTGTCATCCGCAGTCACCGTCTCCATCAAAGCCCGTGTCGTTACCGTCACCGGTCCCCGCGGCAAGCTCGTCCGTGACTTCAAGCACATCAACATCTCCTTCACAAAGCGTGCCGGCAAGCCGATAATCGATGTTTCCCTCCACCACGGCAACCGCAAGAATATCGCCGCTCTAAGAACCGTCAAGTCTATCGTCGAGAACATGATTACTGGTGTCACCAAGGGCTTCAAGTATAAGATGCGCTACGTCTATGCCCATTTCCCCATCAATGTTGCGGTCAGCAAGAATAGCGACGGTCTCCACGAAGTTGAAATTCGGTAGGTGGAATTTTCTTTTATTTTTTTCTTCGAATTTTTGAGCCATAAAGATGGGAGTGGCGAAAAAATGGCCGGCGTGAGATGTATGGCGAACGATGGGTCATCAGTGGGCATGAAAAGTAGGCTTGCATGCAAAGCATGGGTGCTGTATTGGCTATGAGAGTGGAGGGCTTTATTCGGCCACTGAGATTTGATACATCTTCACTCGCCAGCTTGAATGGGTGGTTTTGTTCAACTACAGGAAATGGTGCTAACTCGTTTTTATCAATAGTAACTTCATTGGCGAGAAAATTGTCCGAAGAGTCGTCATGCACGAAGGTGTTGAGGTTGAACAGTCCAAGAACGTCAAGGACGAGCTCACCCTCTCCGGTAACTCCCTCGAAAACGTCTCACAATCCGCCGCCGACATCCAACAGATCTGCAAAGTAAGAAACAAGGATATCCGAAAGTTCTTGGACGGTCTGTACGTCTCGGAAAAGGGCAACATTGTCGAAGAATAAGCATCTGTTATTAGTCGGAGGGGTCGGTGTTTTTTTTAATGATGGCTATTCCTTTCATGATGTTGCATCTTCTATTGTCTCTCATATTTTTGTCTGTATGGTCTATGGATATCTCTAATGCGCGGGTCCTCTTATCCCTTCCGCCTTTCTTTTTTTTTCTCCTTTTTTTTTCTTTTCCAGGGAGTTTATTCAAACGACGACTTGCATCTTATTACCGTCTTGGAACCTCTTCATCTTCCTCCTCCTCCACCTCTTATATATATCACCACAACCTCATCAGCACAAAAAGGCGTACTCAGTATATAGTCCCCTTTGCCTTCATAGAATTAAGAATTCTTGAATTCTCCCGGAGTCTGAAAATCCTCTCCTATTAATTGTGCATTTGTGAAGTCTAGAAAAACCTGACAACGGTAGAGAACGTGAATATCAAAATGGGTCGAAACTGGGGCTCATTGAGAGGCTTGGCGAATGGGACTGAGACTATTGGCTAATTCGAGCTAAGCTTGAGGCCTCCATCGAAAGTTAACCCCAGCCTGAGCTTGCCATCCTCTAAACTTCTTCTCCCTCTCTTTACGTCCCAACAGACGAAGGTACCCCCACATCTTCCTATAGTTGCGTTTATCCATCGGTGGCTTTTCCCCGGGTACATACTTCTTCGGTCTCCTCATCTCCACCACTAACATAGTACTGGTTTCCGGCGAAATCTTATACGCGAGGTTGTGATACATCTTGACAAATAAACGATAGTCGGATTCACTTTCGTCATCTCGTAGCCCAAGTCTCCTCCAATCTGCAAACTCTCTCCAACTCTTCCAATGATGCGGATTCTTGTCATATTTCATCTTAAAAATGTGCACATCTCCGCGACGAAACAATTCAAACATCTCCTTGATACCTAGAGCCGATTTGTGAATCCCAAATCGATTCGGATCCATCTCTATAGTAATCTTCTTGGGCCAAACCGAAACACGAAACGCTGTTGAGAAATCTGTCTGGTCCATTTCCCTCCACATAGGACCTCGGACACCGTCCCACGACCACCTGAGCATGGTCGGGCGAATAAAAGGCCGTTAGGGGATCAAACCAAGCTGGCGATTTCGTCTTCTTCGATCTCATCAGTGCGAGGAAAGCATCGTATAGCTCGTCTGCGAAAGCGTTGGAGACTTGCAAAAGATACCCTGATGGTTCCATGCCGATATATGGAGCTTCGGTATTCGCACCACACATGTTGCCTCCGTCGAAGATCCGGCTGGAAATGTGGTAATCTATTGTGTTGTTTCGCTGCATTCCATCAATGAAACGTTGGATGGTGTAGGGAGGACGCGTTAAAGTCTTAGCGATTTCGATTGGTGTTGTGGCAGGCTCTTCGTTCCCTTGGCCTTGGCCTACCATAGATCTTAGGGTCCAGGGTAGATCTTAGAGTGTAGCGGTTAGTTTAGATTCGGATTCGAGAATGTATTCGTATATTTGGAGTTTTATCTCCCATGGTAGATCGAAGAGGTGTAATTTGGAAGACATTCGCTTTGTTTTCAAAATATCTCTGAGACTTTTGAATGTGATCGTTGGTCTTTTGAAGCCAGTGTTGTCTAGATTGAAGGGCCGAAAGAGAACTGTGAACAGACGGACGCTTTGAAACCCGATGACATATTGATTGATTTTAAGTACACTGTTTTCGTGCAGACGCCTAACTGGCGAGACAAAAGAAACTCTATTGAATCGATATTCCTTGTCTCGAAAGCCGGATCGACATTCTCATCGAGCTGCAATAAATCAAACAAATTTGCAGATAGCCGACCCAATATTTTTTGGTTTTAAAGAATTTGTAAATAGCTTACGAAAAAGAGATAAGAAATATGGAATAAATTGAACGGACTAAATCGTTCGGACATCCTAGTATAAGGGTCGAATTGTTCATGGAATAGTCGTATGATAGTCGTAAAGTTACCCTTGGGGTTGCTCGTTGATGATTGTACGTGGATCTGCAACAACACAGTCGTTAATCGCAACATCTGAGATACTGCTCGCCGCATGGTAGATCAGCGAGTTTCGAAGCAGCGTGAAGGCGAAAATGCAGTTCACGTTCTGTGCTAAACAGAAATATGCTAAGATTGTGATGGCAAAATCACTAAGGGCTTTCCTAATTTTAGCTTTCTCGATCTCGATAGCAGAGGGAGTTAGTTCCTCGGCCTTCGCGAGCGTCTTTGCAACTTCGTGAGTTTGATGGTTGAAAATTTTGGATTTGAAATCTCCAATGCCTTTTATGCTGCCTGAAGCCGTTCCATCTTTAGGGAAATCGTCTAGGCCATGATTTCTGGGACACTTAATCGTGTGTAGCGTCTCACCCGGGTGGCTATTAGAGCTTGCGTCTTCGGAGCTCTTTTTAGACCAGGTCCAAAGATTTGCTATCATCCAAATGTGGGAATCAGCGCACGTTTTGCTTGTGGCATCGACTCGGAGATTGGTGCCGGAAGGAAAATTGGAAGCTTGAAGCAAATTTTTGTAACAATAACATTTCTGAGCTCTTGGCCAGACGATCAGCTGCAGCTCTTGCAGCGCTTCTTTCATAATAAAACCCTCTTGGGACTTCTTCTTCCCGCCTACTTGAGTCGTTATAGTGACCTGTGACACAGCCAAACTTCTATCCTGTCTAAGTGTACCTAGACGATCTTCAACATATTTGCGAGCCAATGCCCTAGGAGAAGGTATGGTAGACGGATCATCGCGAATCAATGTTATAAGGGGTATGTTTGCTGAGCTTCGGTCATTCTTTTCAAGGCGAGTGTCCTCGAGCTCCTTGCAAAGTCGGGTAGACTTATTTGGCTTGCAAATGCAGCGACCGTATGTTGCACAACCAGGGCACCCGCACTGTGGATGGTCGTCAGATGGGGGAGGACGTTCAGTCGGGTTTTGTTTTGGCTTTCTCGGGTTCCAAGGAGGTTGTATCGGTATCGTGATACTCGTGTCCAACTGAGGGGAGCTGAACCGCGTATGTAATTAGCATAGATCAGAGCTTGCGGTGAATGGCGTTGATAAACCCTCCAAAAGTGCTTGTCTATTGGAGTACTCACATCGAAAAGATTGCGTTGACCGCACTTGGCAGTTTTGGAAGTCCAGAACCTTGAGAGCTACCAAAGTTAAGTAGGCGATCACGTCCTAAACAGCGCCAGCACTAAGCTTACCTTCTTCCAATTGCTTCATCCATGCTATGATCCGCCATATTATGGTTTGCAAGGTTGTAGCCCGTCCAGCGGCATTGAGAGCATGCTACTTTCGACGGATTTGATCTCATGGCAGCTTGAAAGCGGGCCGCGAGATCTGGCAGAAAAGTTGGACCCAAAGGGTCTCGAGCCTCAGCCTGCATGTCAGGTCGATCTCGAGCCTCAGCGGCTTCACAAGGGGTACGTCTTTCTAAACGAAAGTAAACCTAGCAGTGTCGGACAGCAGATATGCTGGACGATACTGGAAGAGTAGATAAATGGCGGTTTTGTACGATAGGAAAGCGCTGGAGTTGCGGGCTTATAGGGCAAGGCTAGAGCGGGGGAAAAGGGAAATTTTTTAAAGATTGGTTTGTGTGAAGAATGGACTAAAGAGCGAATAGGTAACAATGGCTCTCTAACTTTACAAAGACCTACAAGTAACGAGGAAGACAATTTTCCGAAATAGACGGGCAGCAGGTAAATGTATTGCTATAACTATGTATAACCTTGCTTATAGTATAATGAGAAGATGTATATAGGTTATAGGGGCGTTTATTTAAGGGATAAGATTGAATTAAAAAATGTGATAGTTTTTGCAGTTAGGTGGAAGGAGGATTTGGGGTGCTTTCGAGAGGTTTTGATTTTCGAGACTAATCTGGGATCTTTAAATAGTGCTTTTGCCGTCTTGCGATATTGCAATCTTGTAGGTCTTGCAGGAACAACCGACGTGCGCTTGCGTTTTGGGCATTTGTATACTTGGCTAGGGGGCGGTGCAAATATGGCACCACGCATTGGGGTTCCGACTTCAGAGGCTGGTCTGTTTCGCACATAAGTAACATAATAGAGGGTCATCCCGAGTATTGAATCTCATCTAGCTTACAATGTCGTCTTCTAGTAGTTTTATTAAGTCAAACACAAAGCTTTCAGCTTCAGAGAATCCAACAAGCCAACGGGAAAGTACTTTAATAGTCTCAATGTTCGAAGATTATCATAGAATCTGGACCAGGCACGAGAAAAGTCTTCATGGTCGTGTCGAGGAGAGGTTCAGAGACTATTTCATTGAACAAGCGAAACAATCCACTCACGTTCGAGTGCTGGAAATTTCCGAAACTGCAGGTAGGCTTCCCTCGCAGCTCTCTTCGAATTTCCGATCCTAACCGACAAATCTACATTCGAAATATATAAAAACTAACTGTGGGAATGAATATGTCCACGTAGATTGTCAGGTGCGAACTTTCGACGATGACATCGATCTTGTCAACCATTTATCATTGAGGGTACCACTTTAGACCTAAAAACGAGCAGAAATAAGCATTCTTTGCTGACATTTGGTGGCGTCGGCATTAGCAACTCTCCGAC
The DNA here is from genome assembly GCA_036971675.1 of Orbilia ellipsospora. Classification (NCBI taxonomy): domain Eukaryota; kingdom Fungi; phylum Ascomycota; class Orbiliomycetes; order Orbiliales; family Orbiliaceae; genus Orbilia; species Orbilia ellipsospora. Next base: position 2,138,135 of record JAVHJO010000003.1, read on the forward strand.
AAAACGGTTTTTCGTCTGATGTAATGTTAATATCGATTTCGCAATACTGTTTATGCCACTATAGACTACTATCGTGGTTTCTGTGTTGGGGACAAACTGACTCAATGTTACACCGCCGCTATCATGGTAGTGAATTAGAGGAGCTACGCATAGACAAAACTGGAGAGCTAAAACGTACACCTCCAACTTTGAATATTTCCCCGGATGCTTTAAGATTCTTATCTGCTGAGCTCAACATCGATCCATTAATGCTTTTATGGGATGAGCCGCAGCCGCCTTATCTAGGAAATCCTGTCGTTGGTATTCAAGGTGAGACAATCACCTTGTACTGTCCAATCGATCTATCGGCTCAGATCACTTATGTGTTATCTCAAATAGAGCGAGGAGATGTATCTGCTTTGATTGCCCAAACTATACCTAGGACTACCCTTCTCGAATCGAGATATCTTTACACTCTGGATCGCGAATTCAAACCGGAATTACTCAAAAACGAGTTCCAGCACAGAGTTCCGTATCGCTTCTTCTTCACATTTCACAAAAATGCCGTAATCGTATTGGCAATATCCTATAAAGGATGCAAAGATAAGCCAATAGATCTCGCTAGCTCGTCGCGATTCTGTTGGTCTGAAGTTATAGCCGATTGTACATCCAGCCTGCCAGCGAATAAGAGACTTTTGGTCTATTATATGCAGATGACTTTGGAAGATGTAACGATCGGTTGGTCTCGATGTACTTCTTGGTTCAGTGGAGAGATCCGTACCGCAGTACGTTTTACCTGTCTTTTATTCCTTATTCAAAACTCGGGCTCGCAAAAGCTGATATGCTCTAATCACACCTTCGTTTAGATAAGAGCAGTAGCGGATTACCCAGAATATACAATCGAGACTCTGACCGAATTATCCCTGGAAGGATTCAAATGCCTCGACATGATCCTATCACTCCGTCGATGGTCACGAATCATAGAAGACTATTCGGTAGACCAAGATAATATAATCTTTTTATCTGACGGCTGGATCCGCCTGAATCGGCGATTCGATATGATCATTCAACAGCACGAATTACTTGAAAAGCAAATCGCAAATGCGCACGCTATGGTACCACCCCGAACTTCTAGTTTTGGAACTACCCGAACTGTGTTGTGGTTCTACTTTTGAGTACAACGTGAAGTTCCATACTAATATGATCCGATTCCAACAGATTACAGCCCGAATAAGTCTCAAAGATGTAAAAAGCATGAACCGCCTTGCCTACCTCGGTGCCTTCTTTCTACCTGGTGCCTTCATCGCGGCCTTCTTTGGAATGAACCTTAATTCGATCAGCAACGCACAACTACCCCTCTGGATTTTCTTCGCAGTAGCTATTCCATCTACATTGTTAACTTTTGTGGGCTTGTTCTATGGAGAGGAGCTTTTGGATTTGATCAAACGATTCGGCCAATTCTTAGGCAGTATATGGCAGAAACTGCCCAGAGACCGTAAAGTGTCGGGAGTTACAGGAGCAATACCATAGCTTTTTAAGCGTTTGGCGTTCAAGCATGAAAAACCTTGTCGGTCATTCAATCGTGTCATAAGGCTAATTGAGATGGGAGCATTCGCATACCTCAGAACTTATTTAATATATTAGTCTACAGATTACTTGTCTGCTTTGTTAGGGAACAGGTTCAGTGTTTAGTTTTGGTCACGAGCGTGGGATGCTAGTGGACATGTAGTATTTGTTTGTTATGGGCAGCGACCGCTGTCTTGTAAGCTAGACTCTTCTTAAAAGGATTGACCTAGGCTGTCCGATGCGAGGTCTCTCGGGTGCCAAAATACAACAAAATTCCCATTTTCATGGATCTTCTGGTATTAGAACGGCTAATTAATGGTCTTTATATTTTTTGAGACCTTTTTCTCAAAGCTTTATGCGCTAGTTTTCGACCCTGTCGTACGGTTTCTAAAAATATTGACTTTGCAATGGAAGTGTTGAAATTGTTGGAATGCGCTGGTCTCGGGGCTAACATGAGGGAATATGTCTCTTAATATTTGGAGGAGTCTCATCGTATCAAACACCAACCATTCAAGAACAATCAAGTCGGTATTGTTTGGTTGTTGTACAACCCTGATCCCGTCCATATGCCTCTGCAATAACATAAGGCAGATTACGAGGCAGCCGGCGGAGTTAAAATCCCTCACTATAGTATACTGCAGAGCGCAACACGGAGTTCATGGGCTCACCACCAGAGCCGCAGGTCACTCGATTCGGAAATGGGGAGTAATCCTCATCAAGTTTCAATGCGGAAGACGAACAAGCCGCGCTGTCTACACCTGATCCTAAAGAACCACGAAGACAAATGCCTTCATATTTGGGAAATAGAGATTTCGATGCCAGGCACTGCCTATTCTTGTCGCTCCCATTGGAGCTCCGAGAAGAAATATACTACTATCTACTCTTAATCCCCAAGTCTAAGATCGATCTCCAAAACCTTAACGAGGCACGGCTGGATCGGCCAAACCTTGATCTTTCGATTTTACGGGTGAACAAACAGGTCCACGAGGAGGCATCCACTATTCTCTACTCTCGGAACATCTTTACCATTCTGTTGCGGTTCAACGGTTGCTTCCTACCATCTTTTGTGACCCCTGCAATTTATAAAAGATACGAGATAAGAATAGCATACTCATCCCCCTGGGAAGCATTTGACTATACATTCCAATACCCACGGGCGTAAGTACCTGTCCTCATAGTCTTCCGTGCAGAATTTTCCAAGATAGCCTAATATTCCAGCTTGTATAGAACAGGACAGTTTTCTGGAATATTCCCAGATAATGCACTCTGGATTAAAAAAAGGGATGTCCCACCCGTAGAGCCAACCATGCTGCCATCACCAACCTATAGCCATTTAATCCGCCATATACAAGTTCAACTGATAGACTTGCGCAGTTCAACAAAAAATCCCCTCTCCGTCGCCATACAGGAACAGTTTCGAGAAAATTTACAGTTTGCTCTCCTTCCTTTGATACACCGACTGCGTCCCCTCCTTGACAAAGCTGGGGACAATCTTTCCGTCGATTTGAAGATTTTCTCATCTGAGCATCTTACATTCACACGGGAAGGGCTTGATACCTACCGTGAGCAAGTCAGACGTCAGCTTTGGCTACCAGATGCAGCTGAACCACCCTGGGAGACGGATGAAGGTTGGATTCCTATATACTCGGAACTTTTGGAGGCTGCATGGCCGCTTACGACGTTACGTGGGCGATTAACTATGGAAACGCCGATGGATGACAAGCTGAATGATATTAAAAGAGAGATTTTCCGAAAATGCAATGCAAAGGCGAATGGCGATGCCTCCAAGATGTTTGAAAATGCCTCGACTCAGAAGGACTGCATCTGGTTCATGAGTGGGGGCAAAAGAATTCTGATGAATGCAAAGCTAACAGAATAGACGACGCTATAGGAAAATTAGATCTATGGGGGTAGGAATCAAAACAAAAACTATAATAACCAGCCTGCTGGGTCAATAATCTACGATAAGTTTGTCTTCCAGCTGGCGCCATAATAATGTATCAAGAAACTCGTCTCGATCTTTCCCGCCTCGCTGTGCGCCACGCCCGGACTCCACTTATTAACTGGCAAAAACAGCACGTCTCCAAACCTCCTCGCATCTTTTATCCCACTGTACTCTACAAGATCTACTTTCCGTCCTTCAATATCATTAACATATTCCATGATCACCTTCGTCCACCCAAAGGGCCCAGTTGTGCTCAAGACCTTCATTTGATTATACTTGATCGATGATATATCCTTCCGCTTCCACCAAGGTTGATTGGATATATCCTCCCTAATAGTCTCCTGAATCGATGAGATCATCCGTCGCAAAACTTCATGACCGGGTTTCGCGTATATGCTCCATTGCAGAAATTGTATCCGTTCGAGAAACCTATTCTCTTTAATCCAACTATCCGGATATTTTTTCGTATCCAAAACGTCCAACTCCATGCCGACTACTAGGTTTATACCGTCGAGGTTGATATCCGGTTTATTCGCGAGAGATTTTGGTAGCCATTGATCGATAGGGGTATAGCATATTGTATCTATATCGACATAGAGTCCGCCGGATTGGTATATCATGAGGTACCGTAATAGATCTGCTGCGAGGATTCTTTGGGGGAAGTTTTTGTATAAATAGACGATATAGGGATCGGTTGCATCGAAACTCTTGGTTACAAATTCTAGCGCCATATCGTCTGTCAATAAACTATACTGATGCGACGGATTGTTTTCTATCCATGACTTCTGACGGTCGGTGGCGATATTCGGTAACGGAACATTCTTCCATGTCTGATGGATAAGCTTTGGGAATGGTGTGGAGGAGAGATTTTTGGCCTGTGCGAGGAGTTGAATTTGGAGCTGTTTACTCGACAGATCGGTTAACGGCTTGGAAAAGTGTGATTTCTGCTGGCTTTCGAGGTTTGGAGTCGATAATTCGAGTGAAGAGTATCGATCTTGTTTCGAGCGGGAGGGAGCTCGTGGTAAGTGGTATATAAAAATGAACAAGAAAAAGGCATTAAACAGTACGAGTAAAGCGAATTTACGGCGCGGAAAGATGACCCACGAAGTAAACATTGAAATTTATATATTGGATTTAGTTTATTTACTCGAATACTGGTTATCCTTCGTATCGCAATACATAGATTCGCAAAGCGTGATGCCAAGGGCATCCATATATATACTCGCGGCATAGCTCCACTAAAAGGGTTTAATGAACTGCCTATCTAATATGAAGCAGCTTAGCAAGTATCACTATGATTCATGGGGTTTATACTACGTCAATCATAATGTCTATTTATTCCATATATATCTCCACCGACAATTGATGGGAGGAAATTAAAAAAGGGGTTCCCAATATTTGCGGCTTGCAAGATCTATCGAGATGTCTCCGGTTAGTTGTCAAACGGTTCCCCGGTATTCCGCGACGACTTAAAGCTTTAAACTTCGTGCGGAAGGTATTGCTGGGATTGGGTGCTGCGCAAAATGTAACTTCACAGCCACGACGGGCCCACAGCTAGCTTGCGTTCATCTTGGTAAACAAACACAAGGAATCGTGCACCCGCGAGAATACATAGGCTTTACCTGCAATAGGCAGTCAAAATCGCAGATCTACAAAAGAATGTTTCAATAGCTTGATGGAGTGAACGATTTTGAGAGAGCATTGTTGCCGTGGCGTTTTGAAACTCATGTCTCCGAGTAGTCGAGTTCCGGCCGGTTGCGCCAGAATATATTCGAACATCCATGGTGTATTAATAGAAGTTGACTAAGCTCAATTTTGTTGGACTCAAAACAGGTTTTTGTATCCGAAGCAGCTTCTTTTGCCTTATTAGATATAACTTAGTAGTTTGCGGTCTTGGATATCAGCAAAGCATTGCATCAAAACCCGATCGCGTTTATGTCCCGAATGGTGCGTTCTGCGTGCTCTAGGGTGCTCGTGTTTTTTCCGAAGACCCGGCCTAGCGAGCCAGAATTCTGTATGGCAATCTTGCCAATAATACCGAGTTTCGACAGCCCGCCCCTGCTGCGAATCAGATTGAAAAGATCTTGAGATCAAAATCTCGCTAGCTTGGTTTTAGATCTTCCGATGGTTGCCGTTCAGCTAGCGACGGCTAGATCGACTCTGCATTGCCTTCTTTCCGAAGCTTCGAGCGCTTCAATTGACCCCTCATCTTCAAAAATCCAGGCGAATCGCCAGATAATGCCTTGGAAATGAGGGATTTACCCAGGAGAGTTTGAAGCTATTCGCAAGCTACTCTGTCTGTTGGCCAGTTGAACCAATCGAAGCCGTCGGTTTGCAGGAGTTCCAGCAAGCCCGCGTTGTTCGGAATGCAAGAGCTGCTTGGACCTTCAATTTTTCAATGCATTCAAGCAGCGAGCTGCGACGGAATGGAGAGCCATTACTGAACACGACGTCATATTCCGTATTCAGAATACTTTTGAAAGGACCAAGATGGAGGCGCAAATGTGTATAAAACCATGCTGATACTCAGTACCAGATCCCCCGCGAGTATTCATATCCGGTCCTGTTCCTATATATATAGTAATTTGGCATTGAAAATTTAGAGATCGATATTAGATATAACTTCGACGAGACTTCAGTTCTTTTAATTCATTGGCTTTGGATAATCTGTTTCCGGTTCCTCGATTCCCAATTTTTCAGTCAGTTCTTTCTATCTTTCAATATGGCAGGCTCCGAACTCGTAGATCCGACTACAATCTCAGGCCCGGTCCAACCAGCCTTCCCCCTAACAGCAAATCACCTTGACAAGTTCGTCGAATATCGCCATACCTCATTCGGCCAAATCAGCACAATCGCAAAAGTAGACCTCCCACGAGGTTCCCACTTTTGCTATATTACAACCCAAATTCCAGTCCCCAAAACAACTTGGTCGTCCATACAAACCAGCAAGACGGACCACATCGAATTGGCGTCAGGACTTGTCTACATGAATCACTCATGTGCTCCGACGTTAGAAATTGAGGTTTACTCTCCCAATTCAAAGGGAGAATATCCGAATGGGCGAGCGGGCGAGTTTCGTGTTTTGAAGGACAGAGATTTGAAGGCTGGCGAGGAGTTGACCTTTTTCTATCCATCAACGGAGTACATGAGTCCCCGGCCTTTTGACTGTCTGTGTGGAGCTGGAGAGGGGGTTTGCATTGGTAGACAAGCTGGTGCGCATTTCCTACCAAAGACCGTTCTGGATATATATTTTATGAACGATCATATCAAAGAGTTGGTTGCGGAACGAGATGGTGGAGCGAATGTAGTGGAGAAATTGGGCTCTGTTGGTCAGACCATGCAGACTGTATCGGGTTGATTTTGGCGCAGGTGTGCCAAACTTTGGGCCTAAGGGAATGGCTATAGGCATCTGCTGTAAATAGTAGAAAATTTGGTATTAATAAACTCGGCGACGATACAAAGTCCAACCCACTATCGCCTAATTCACAGCTTTGAGGCGTGATATTGTTGTGGACCTGTTTGCGTAGGAGGTGCTAGCAGAGGCGGGTAGCAGTGCCAACTTGTGATGGCTGTGTTCCCAGCCATGATGAAATCGATACTCAGTTTACATTTGCAAAATAAAAATAAAAGTTATGTGTCTATATATATTAGAATTTAACTTCGATTATGGAATTATATTTGTTCAGAAAATCGCAAGACAGCCTGTCCTAGTAAATTGAGAATTTGTCAGTTAGCGACACTCCAAACTCCAATCCGCGGGATCAACCGGGTTGCAGGCACCGTTTGGTATTTCTGCCTAGCCTTTGCAGGCGCTTTTGGACTCGACGTTCGACGGTTTGCAACGAAACTAGTCTGGATTTGTGACGGATGTTTTGTCGGAACCTCTGTGAGGCTGACTGACTCGAGAAATAATATATATGCTCTCATCAGTCTTCAACAAGATTTTGAATACGGAGATACCGTTCTGCTCATATTCAAGGAATATACCTTTACTTTCCAGCTAAAGACTTTTCAAACAAAAAACACTTACAATGGACGAGCCGGATCCCATCAATATGATGCCACCAAAATCAAGGTAAATCAAATGGAATTAGCGATACAATATAATATATACACTGAGGCTGACGTCCCCGGACCTCTAAACATGCAGAATCGAAACCCTCCCTCTCGAGCTCCAAGAGCACATCCTCGGATATCTACTGCACCCGGGCCCCCAAGCCAACATCATCATCCGTAACGCCCTCGTCCTAGAGGAAGAAAACCACTTCAACATCCTCCCCAAAAACCCGCCGCACCGGTTCGCGCGACGCAAATGCAGTCCAAACCACGAACAAGCGTTCCCCAACACCGCTCGTCGCCGCGAATGCCGCAACGCGAAGTACAAAGTCCCAGTCCAACTGGACGGACGCTCGCTGACAAACACCTACGGCCTATCGCTAATCTACCAACTCTCACCGATCCCGCAAAATATACTATGCGTATCCAAAACCTTTCAACGCGCCGTGGAAAGCGTGTGGAATAGATATCGCCGTCGTGTCAAAAACTTGCTGGACTCCCAAATTATGCTGAAAGGATGGGATAACAGTCGTACCTGCGGATCATACAAGATGATATGGTACACTGATTTCATCACCGACCCGTCGCAAGAAATGCTCGATTTTGTGCGGGAGAAATGCAGGCTTGTAATTGATGTTGAGACAAGCGCCTACGCTATACTCAGTACGATGAATCCTGCGATTGTGGAGAATATAGCCCACATTGCTATGCCATTGGGAATGGTGCTGGATAAAGATTGGTTTGGACGAGAATTCGGTCGGCTGTTAAATCCTCTAAAGTCTGTCGGGTTGATAGCCAAGGATAGAGGCGTGGTACCATTCTGGTGTATTGAATTACTGGAAGACTGGAAGACGCATGAGGTCGAATTTATTCAACCTATGAAAAGGCAACAGACCCAGCATCTGGTTGATGGTTCAGAGGAAGATGTGGTAAAGGTAGAGGCGCCTGAAATTTTATTACCGCAATCAGTTGTGAATAGGTCGGCTTATAAGGTCCAGCATCATAGCCTTCCGAGTCAAGAGATACACGACCGTGGGAGGTATGTTTTCAATACGTTTAAAAAGGAGGATGGGTGTTATTATCAAGGAAGGCACACCTTTGAGGACACTGTGCATGTAATCAAAATTGAATTGAGCGCTTCGGCTGCCGCTCGAGGTTTGCGATTGTCGCAAGTATGGCGTTTAGAAAGAGGGTACTAGATTTATAGATACACGGTTGTGTTTTTCGAGATATTAGCGGCCTTAATCGAACTCTGTATCCACTGCTCTTGCGTTAATTTTACGATCATTTAAATCGAACGAACCCGCCAAAGAATCTACCAAATCACTTGAATATTGAACTCCATTAATTTGTTATAAAGAGAGTAAAAGGAAAATTGGGACTGCTAGAGACTGATCCTGCAGCTTGAAGTTTAGTCAAGTTTGATATTGGCATGGATATCTCTTAATACACTTTGGGCCAAGGTGATCATTGAACGGAATCTTATCGCACCACAAATGCCCCCGCAATAGCCATATAACGTTTTGGCCTTCATCAATCCGGATATTCCAACAGTCAAGACCAACTTATAAAATTTTGATACCGTACTTCTTCGTTCTATGAATATGACTTTTTTCTCGCTCCCGGCTGAACTTCGCATGGATATTATCAGCCATGTATACCGGCCCTATGTCACATTCTACTATCGCGCCGACGAGGCGGCAACCGACCCAAAGATGGTTGATCCCGAGGTGCGGCACACCGTCACGTTCTGCTACGAACTCGGGCCTATCCCAAAATATCTTCTAGATATTAGCCCCAAGTTCTCAGAGGAAATCAAGAACTTTGATGCCACAATTCGGTCTCAGATCAAAACGACGATAGAGTCCTCACTAGTAGACAAAAACGAAGAGCGCGATCCGTGGGAGTATAAAAGCAAAGTATTCACAACGAATCCATCCACGAGGCTATCAAAAATTATAAAAAGCGCGAGGTTCATCTTCGACATCGCCGGGGACCTGGCAGATAAAGTTCTCACCATGCTACGGGCCAACCAAGCTCTGATAAAATTGATCCGATATATATGCATACGCGGGCACGAGGAATCCACCATGGACATAATTTTAGCATATTTCACCTCTCTTGAGACACTGGCAATCTACACCTTGGATATTCATCTGATGACGCCAATACACTCGCCTCACACATTTTTTCAACACAAATACGCAGATAGACATGTGGAGCTCGGTCGTACGGCGGCGTTTTCAAAGTTGGAGTATGTATTTGGATTGTGGGTGCGCGACCAGGCGACGAATATCATAAGAGCCCCAGATATTCCTATCAAATATACCAGGAGGCGATTGAGGGACGAAGAACTGGATGAACGGGGACGGGCTCCCTTTTATGAATACCCTGGGGAACATTACCCTCGCTATCTTGAAGATATCGTTTGGGTAGTTGATTTTCTAAACACCGATGTTTCGTAAATTAATATGTCATTGTAGTTTTCAAAGAGGATGCATGTTATCCATAAAACCTACAATATGAGAGTTAATTCAGGATCCAGAAGTTTGAAGATAGGGCTGCAAAAGCGCATAGAACCCTTGGCAGAAATATATATCTCGTTTGGACAGACGATTGAAATAATTTTACTGCGCTCTCCTCCTTCTCAGGCAGCACGAAGCTTAAGTCGCGAACACTGTAACATCGAATCATTCCATATTTTTGGGTTGGAGAGAATGAAACTGGGGCTGCTCTCTCTTCCTGCCGAGCTGCGTCAGAAAATCATCAGCTATGTCTACGAACCAAATGTTATCTTTTACTTTCGCAAAGACTCTTTGAATTCCAACCTGTTCTCTCTGCCCGGCCTATACTATGAGATCGGACCAATCCGAAAATCTTTCCTCCAAATTGATCCGACACTCTCAGAAGACTTCAAAGTCGCCGCTGCATTAATCAACCCCAACATCAAAAAGATAATAGATGATACTTTGACCAATTCCGGGGAAGTGCCCGCGTCAAACTGGCAGGAACCGGACTGGAACAAACGACTCTTCAGCAACCCATCACCAGATTTTCTCCAAATAGTCAAACGGGCGCGATTCGTTCTTGACTTGACCTCCATCGAGGCTAATTTTGCTATTGCAAGGATCGAATCCAATAGGGGTTTTGTAAGGTTCATTACCTATCTCGCCGTGCGCAGCATGGATGACTTTTTATTCGGGCGGATCCTCAGACATTTTACCAATCTTGAGACCCTGGCGCTGTTTTGCTCCAGCCATGGCGGTCCGACGCTGCCCACTTGGGCTTACCAACGAAGCTGCCGGGCCAGAGTCGCGCACGTAAATGTCCAACACGGCCGCACCGCTGCGTTTTCTAGGTTGGAGTATATGTTTGGGGTGGAGGATCGCGGTCTCAGCGCATATCTAGTAGACCCGGAGACTGAGGAAGTTTCGACTAACTACCGGTACAGTCGACGACAAATGGGTGAGGAAGAATTAGATGACCGAGGTCATGTTCGGTTCTTCCACGATGATGATAATGGTTATGGTAACAACCTTAGGGATGATATGGTAGTCGTGTACGAGTTCCTCACACACAATGCATGATGCCTCATTTCACAGGTATCTACAAAATGTACCTACCATATGATGTATCTATCAAATTGAAGCTAGGAGTGTAAGCGTGCACAGCCCTATATCTTTGATGTGGTAAATTAAATGCTGTGCAAAATTCGAGCTATATTAATTGGGTCGAGATGCCGAATAAGTACTTATATTTTGCGATCCTTGTTTGGCCCCCGTCTAGAAGCGGACCAAAAACCGTGTATATGTATATATGCATATATATATATATGCAATACCCCACGCACAGCTGCCCTGCATCTTCAACTTCGACTCAAATTCAGCTTGCTAAGATAAAATAATATACTACATTCCTGTCTCTTAATTTATTGATTAAATAAAAATGAAGCACAGCCTCCTCTCGCTCGTATCAGAACTCCGCTTGGAAATTCTCCGCCATTTATACAAGCCTAATGTTATATTCTACTATCGCAAGGGGGAACCGGTGGTTGAACCTATGCGTCGCGACACCATCGCACTCAGTTACGAAATTCTACCAATTCCCAAATACCTCCTAAAGATCCACCCACAGATTTCGGAAGATGTCAAGACTCTCTATTCTTTAGCTCGATCCCGAATGGGGACAGCGATAGATAACTCTCTAATAGGTGCAATCGATAGCGACCGGTTCTCAGAATTCGAAAGCGGGCGTTTTCAGTTCGTGGACGACCCGTCCCCAGAGATGGTACGCATAATAAGAGACGCGAAATTCGTCATGGATATTCCTGTACATTTCACATGCCATGTTCTCAAAATAATGGAAACCAACGAGGTTCTCACAAAGTCGATCAGATACATATGCTTCCGAAGCTGTGACAACTTCACATTACGCCAAATCTTCAAAATTCTCCCCAATATCGAGACTTTAGCTTTCTATTGCGGCCTCGGCGCAACTGTGGCCATGTCCAAGCTACGCACGCCTGGCTCCCAGAGCCGCAAAGAGCTATTAGAACGCTACGCCGCTAGGCATGTGCAACTCGGTCGCACGACCGCATTTTCCAGACTGGAATATATATATGGGGTACGTCAGTGCGACCTGAAATCCATACCAGATAGTTTCTATGATCGAGAGATAGTAGAACTTGCAATAAATTGCACTCGGAGGCGCCTGCGAGACGAAGAGTTGGATGAACGAGGGCGTATTCCTTTCATCCACAACTCATTGGAGATACCGCCTGTTTATATAGAGGATTTCGCGATCTTATATGAATTCGTGCCAGAGGAACCTGCTTCTTAATGACTCGATCGGGTATATATTTCATTTTTATATTTCCTAGTCGTCTATCGTCGTTGTATCTAGACCGATAAATAGACCCAAAAGGAAAAGAAAAGGTAGTCGTTATTTAATACAAGCGGGCGAACACAAATATCGAAACCAGAGAACAATGTCAGCCAAAGCAACAATAAAAAAAGGATAATTTTAATAAAACGCTTTCACTTCGACGTCTAGTCATGCTCCTATATCACTATACAAAAGAGCCTCCCCTCAACATCCCTATACAAAATCCCTCAGGTCACCTAATGCCTCGTTCCATAAATCCCACCTCGCTCGATCACCTTTTTCGCTTCTATAAGGGCCCACTTCTTCCGTCTTTCCAAATCAGCATCTCCAGAATCTTCTTCCTGCTCCAACGCCGATACCGCAACCTTCAATTGCTCCACAATCTTAGCATCCAATTCTTCATCGGAAAGACCTTTATGTTCGAACCCGCTTTGCGCCCTCGAGATGGTGGTTTGGATCGTCCACATTGCATTTGCAGCTTGTCCGGATGGTGCAGGTAGGATTCCTTCTTTCTCTAATCTCCGACGAGCCTCCTCGAGAGCCCAAGTTTGAATTCTATATTCATGAATATCACAAATTAGCCAAATCCATCTCTCATATGTATATCTGATGATTCATTGATAAAAAGGGCATGAAAAGATGTGACATACGATGTATCGGGTTTATACGCCAGCGCTACGGTAAAAGCCGCAAAGGCTCCGAAGAACCCATACCACATAATCTTCTCCCATCCTTCGTTCGGTCGTGTCTCGTTTGGCGGCACACCTAGAAACCACCCACTGGGTTCATCGTATGGTTCTTCGTGATGTCCGCCGTGTTCATCGTGTCCGTGAGAAGCGGAAGATGCGAGACTCCTCGACGACCTAGGAGGGAGGCGATTGGGGGCTCGGATAAGGGAGGCGCTGGCGGAGGAGAGCGGAGAACGGCGAATAGGGAGGGGTAATCGTGGCGGCATTGCGAATTGTTCTGTCTTATACGGTGATACTGCAGTAGGCGGTAAGCAGCAGCTGGGTATAAGAGGTCGTGGAAGGAGAGGGTTGTGTCGCGGGTCGGCGGAAGCAGTGCGTAATAATGGCGAGTGGCCCAGCGGATGTGGAGTTTGAAGGTTTCCCAGCAATTGACGTTGGTCGGACCGGTCACGTGATGAAACCGGCCCAACTCAAACTGCCCCTGCAAAGAGAATCGAGCTTTTACATTCAACCAATTCCAAGGCTAACTTTGTGTATTCGATAAGGCTGATTGGCTGGGATTTCGATCTGGATAATATGCATCAACTTTACTGATACGCTGGTTATATTTGCGACACTATTATCTCTTAAGTTTACAATCAATTAGGTCCAAACCGCGATTATCGACTCTCAAAGCAGCGCAGCTGCAGAGCTAGGTTACAATAGCGGGGGCAAGACGATTCGATACGAGATCCTTTTTAAGCTCGGACGGCTCAACTTATTAATCACACCAGCCGGCTGTATTTAAACTAATAATTGCCTTTGAGTTTAAGAACTTAACTCAATTACTGATCCCTTCCTCCAGTCTAGCGTCCTTTTTCAAAATGGCATCTCATCTTCCTCGCCTTGAGAATCTTGAAGTCTTTTCAGATTTCTACAAAGACAACGCTTTCTTTTTCAAAGTCGCTTTCGGATACGGAATCGCTTTACTATCCGTTGTTTTTCTATGCAGGGAATACCTGCCAATCTCAGGCCGCCGAAAGCCAACCTTCGGCTTACCCCGGACGGCGAGCAATCTGAGTGATGAATTCCAATATTCTAAGGACCAACAGCCAGACCAAACCTTCAAAGTGAAAAGTATTTGGATATATCCAATCAAAGGATGTAGAGGGATTGAACTCGAATCGGCAAAGATATGCCATACAGGGTAAGTTGAACTTAACTTGAGCCAAGTTAAGCTCCATCCAAAATTGAATGTCTATAAAGTTATGATCTCGAAATCAATATTTCAATCAATGTAAAGTAAATGAACCGATGCATAAAGTGTGGGGGTCTATTTCTCATATCGCACACAGCGCCATCGCTGCATCCTTTTTCACAAATCATATTTACTGACGAGGAGCCTAATGGTTACACGACATATAGACTGCAGTACGACAGACAGTTGATGTTTGCCAGCTGCAAGCCGGGAACCGAAGAATGGTCTTTCGCTTCCCAGCGCGGGTTTCCAAAGATGGCGCTGATTCACACGGATATCGATCCCGTAAATAACACCCTCACGATATCTTACCCAGCAAAACCACATTTTCCAGCTTCTCTCATATACGGTAACAAATTCAGAAAAGCCTTTACAGTTCCCTTGGATGTTAACCTCCTGTCTGAAAAGGAGTTGGAAAAGTATCCTGTGAAATTTGCAGAAGTCTGGGGAGAACAAGCTGCTGGGTACGACTTGAGCGCCCATATTCCACAAGAGCTCAAAGATGTCGTCTTTACCAAGAACTACACAAAGTTGGATATCGGATTATTCGCCGTCGTTGATGGCAAGAATAGAGGTATCAAGAAAATGGGACCACCAGAAGCGCTACTCGGACGGGTCAGCAAGATTGGGTTCGCAGATTTCGTACGTCAAACTCCCAACATCTAGTCCAATATATGTAGCGACTGATAAATCCATCTCAAGGCCCCCATCAATGTCCTCGGTCTCTCAAGCGTCAGAGCGTTGAACGAGATGGTAAAAGATGAAGTCCCAAAACTCTCCGCTCTACGTTTCCGACCAAACATCATAGTCTCCGGTTCTCCCTCGTTCGAGGAAGATAACTGGAAGACTATTAAGATCGGAAACGGCGACTTTCATGTAATATGCAGAGCTCCGAGGTGTAAAGTACCCAATAACGACCCGGAGACGGGCGAGCGTAATCGGAACGAACCTGATGTGACCATTCGCGCGCGTCGGAATATCGACCCTGGCGCTCCAAAGTTAGGATGTATGGGAATGCACACGGTTGCGTTCAAAATGGGTGAGTAGCCTAACTAGTACATTATGTGGAAGCTAATACTGACGCTGGAAACTAGATGGTGTCGTTAACGTCGGGGATAAGATTGAGGTTAAGGAACGAACTACAAAGCACTGGTTTGGTAAAAACCTTTGGGAAGATGAGATTCCGGCTTCGGAATAGCCATTCCATTCTCAGTTTTATGTAAAAATTCGTATGATTCGTATCAAACCTGTACATTTGTGTCTCGCAGTATTCCTCGCTATTTGTTAGATACTCTATTAACTGTACATGCAAATTGTGTATCCTACTCAGACCGTTTCGCTGGGCATATCATATTTCCCGAACGTAATCCTCCCTTCAATCCCAGTCTTGTCAAAAACCTCATTCATCGCAACCTTATCCGCTTCCTGAACTGGAATATTCCTCCTCACGGTATCAAGCGTACTTTCAGGATCCCAATTGAATAAAATCTTTGTCTCTGGTGACTTTTCGCGGATACAGTTGATCATATCTTCCAACCAATACTTTGAAGCAGATTCATCAGCAACCCGAGAACAACATAACAAGCTAGATAGATATACCAAACGGGGACATTAAGAGAAGATCTGGGCAACTTACAGTCAACTTTGGATTCCCTCTAACACCCCACCCGATTATCACTGCATCCCATTTCACTTCTAAGAGTTTATCTTGGAAGACGCTGATACCCTGTTCGGGGGCGACGAAGTATCCGATAGCGTCATAACCTTCTTTGAGGAGCATGGATACCGCATTTTCCAAGCCAGTTTTAACTCGCTCAGGAGGCCAGCCCCAGCCTGGCAGCGTGTGATGGTTATATGGCAGACCAGTGAAGAAGACTTTTTGAGGGGCCATTATGTTTAGAAATTGTTTTTGTTGTGATTTGGGAGGGGTTGTTCAATAATGTGAATTTCTTTAGAATCTATCTCAATGGTGGAATTTTAACAAGATCGCAATCGGCTTTCGGAAAGCTGAATCGATTCCGACGTCCCAGAACCCTTGTCGAAGGCTGAAATACATCATTCTGGGAAATAGACACAAACATGCATAAAACACGCACTTTTCCAGAGAGAAGTGGGGTTTGAGAATGGCCGGTTTATGGCAAGCGGGGCAGAATTCGGTTACTGCCGGCGCTATGGTAGATATCACAAGCTTTATCATCCCAACATTACCTCCTACGAAATTCAAATTGTAACTTCAAAATCGATGGTGGATCTTTGATGTTAAATTCGAGCCAGGATATTGGATAGAGATCAAATTGGCAAATCTAGGTTCATATAAAAATACGAGAAAATTGTCCGACATTATGCATGCCCATGGAACTTGGAGTATACCCCTAGCTCGTCGCCATGGTTCTGCATCGGCGTGCTAAATAACACAAAATCAACTCAATCCCACAATACTGTACATCGCCAAGAACAAATGCTAGAAAGATCGCTTGCATCTTGCTTCAATCAAATATAAATTACAAGACCCTCAAGACAATAAAAACACAATACCGAGATGATAATTTCTTTAAAGCAGAATCGCCTTCAAACTCACAGCCCAACCTTTACCCGCAAGAGCCGCCTGATTCCATATCCCGAAATACCCCAACGCCGCACCCTGATTATACACCCCCAAATATTGATACCCTCCCTCCACACAAGTAACGCTCAAATCCTCCTGGAGAGTACACCCGACAATTGTATTCGTCGTAGATATCGGAAAGAGAGAATACATCGAACTACCCGTGTCATTATTATTAAACAAAAACGGGCGATTCTGTAAATCATGAAGATTCCCAGTAGCAGGATCCGCCAGGAATACTTTGGCCTCTGTTCTGTTCGCAGTAAATTTGTGACGGGGGTACGGGCCGGGTTCTGTGAAGTAGTAGCCTTCTTGAATACTATAGATGTAGTTTTCGTAATAAGTGTAATTCGGGTCACTATTCTGAGCGACATTTTGAAGTATCACGGATTTTGCCGCCGGAGGAGGTATTGTGGGTGTGGCTGCGGATGGGGGGTACGGCACCGCTTGCATCACCAAGGGTCCGGTAGAGCCCAGATTGTATAGAGTCCTCACGTCGTTACCGATTCGGGTATTACTCGTCGCATTGTCATAATTGAGATATATTGCGGCACCGTTTTGGCATTGAAAAATATAAGCCGAATCGATCCAACAATCTATTGGTCCCCACCCACCATGTGTAAAAATACCGTATACCTGGTTGAACTGGTGAACACCAGGTGGGCTATCTTCGGTGAGAACGGAGAATAAAATATTATAAGCACCCGCGGCTGAAGGACCCGTGACGTTGCCGTTCATGTCAGCTTGATATTTTATGGCCTTTGTTGCGTTTGAAGTCCAAGCTATATGCCAACCATCACCTTCCGCGGTGGTGATATAGTAGTACATGTACATGCCCGCATATGGCCCATTAGCTACGTCGCTTGTGAGCTGAATGGCGAAATCTGTAAATAATGGTACAATGCTTGTTGATGTCGTGGTGGCATTTACAACGATAATAGTACTTTGAGAAGTTGTGACTGTATCTGTAACTTCTTGGGTATCTGTTTCTGTTACGGTAAGGCTTGATGTTACGGTTGTAGAGAAGCTTTGAGTTGTTGATAATGTAACATCTGTGCTGATTGTGATCGTGCTTGTGACTGTCTGAGTAGCAATCTCTGTGGAAATTGTATCCGAGTTTATAGTCGATGTAGCTAGTACTGTGGTTGTAGTGCTAAGGTTCACAGTGGATGTGGTCGTGATCATTTGCGTGGTTAATTCTGTGACTGTCGTTCTCGAGGTTTCGCTCGCCGTTGTTTGTGTAACGGTTGTTACAACGGTGCTATCTTGAAGGAGATCAATCACTTCGAATGTCAGAGTATATACCGTTGTCACAGTTGCTCCTATATTCTCAGTGACTGTCGTCGCTTTAGTAACAGTGGTCGTTGTGTCAACGTCAATGGTAACGATATCTGTGGCGAGTTGAGTGGCAAATGCTGAGATTACTGTTGTAATTGTATCCGTCACCATGATATCCTTCGTCTTTGTTTCTTTAATGTTTTTGTGTATTATTTGTTCGATATGTTGAGTATACATCTGCGTGACGGTCAAAGTCGTGTTTACAACAAAGGTTTGGAAAATAGATGGGATATGGAAGAATTTCGTTCCACCTGTCGTTACTCCCATGCAAGTGCAAGCCGATTCGTAAGCCGACTGGTTGGGACATGCTGACGCATATGCAGGCACGGCTGTTTCTTGACGTTTAACGCGTTTTTTAGCAGCTACACCGCTAACTGCCGATAATGTGCCGGTGGTAGAGGAAGTCACTACAGTCGTCTGAGTAAAGAGGCTAGTAATAGTTGTAAACTGTGATGCTGTTAATGTGACTGATTGTGTTTCTATGGAGGTTTTGGTAGCAGTGGAGGCTGTAACGGAAGTGCTCGAAGTTAAAGTTGTCGTGAATTGCTCCGTTATTGTATTTGTAGTACTGACTTGAGCTGTGACGGTATTTGTATTTGTTTGAGTAGCAAATTCTGTGACAATAGAAATTATAGTCGTAGTCAGATTCTCAACGGCTGTATTCGTGAGACTGGTTCGTATAGTAACGGTATTCGTAGCGGTCTGGGTTGTAAAATCTGTCACAGTAAATCTGGAAGTGAGAGTTATGGTAGAATCAATATCGGTTATGGTGGTTGTATCTTCCGTGAAAGATGTAACGCTTTCCGATGTAATTTGAGTTACAAACTGTGTGGTCGTAATACTCGAAGTGAGGGTGACTGTAGAAGCTTCCGTTGCTGTCTTTGTGACGCTAGTTTCGACAGTGACCGTGTTTGTAGAGGTTTGGGTCTTCTGTAGCCCAATTGTAATCTGCGCCGTCTCGGTTTTGGTTACTTCTTCAAATTCAACATTGTTCGTTTGTCGCGTGGTCGTGGTAGTTGTGAACTGTGTGATACTAGTGTAAAAAGTTTTTGTGCTGCGGATATTTATTGTTCTGCGATCGATAGAGATACGTTAGTTCGGTAAATAAAAAGTCAAGATTAGGCTCAGTAGAGGGCCGAATATGTAGCGTGTATTTTGAACTTACGTATCTGCAACCGTTGAATGTGTCCAGATAGCATTCCTACAGTCATCGATGGCAGTTTGAGGGGGGAAAGCTTCTGTTCCTAATAGATCTTTTCAAATTTGTTAGTATCGAAGATTCTCCATTCCCATTTATCGAAAATTCTAAATCAATGCTTCGTAAGTCGTATACGATCGATTAGGAGATGAATTACTTTGTAAACAACCATCCGATGTACATTGGCAGATGCAGCTTTCCGCAGCGACGAAATTAGATAAGAAGATAAAGACTACGAAAAGGAGCAACATTATTATGTAATAGAGATCTATACCGTGTAGACAGGAATTCGAAAATATCGGTATAATTTGCGAGCAGGGGCCATTCTAGCTATATAATTACCCTCAGCTATCGGTAGCTCCTAGGTATATCCCTAAACATCTATCTCTTTTGTGCGTTTGATTATTCTACTAGCAGATATATCGGATGCACACCCTGCACACATGTGCAGCTCGTGTGTATAGTCTTAACGTTTTTCACATATAAAGCTCGCGTCGATTTCAAAACAAGCGAGCTAACCCCGATCAATAGAGACGATTCAAAATTCAGATGGCCGGCTAATTCGAAAAATCGAGATTCATTGCTGGTTATGATACTAATCTAGTTATGGGGTTCGTAATGAAGACGCAAGCGAAGAGCGAAACACCATGCCAAGCCGTGGTACCCGACTCTTGCTGGAGGTTTTCGTTCCCCTTTGCAGTGTAACCGTCTAATCCCCCAAACTCGATTACTTCCTGCCCAGCCTCCAAGGGGTACTTGGTGCAGAAGCTTTACGTTCAATACAGCAAATAGCTTGATTGCTCCATAAGACGACAAGACAACTAGAAAATTAACAGCGATGGTGAAAAGATCAACTCAATATCTTAACCCATGGGTAGATCTTAGAATGCCAAAATTTGTTGGAGGGAATGAGATAAAGGATAAGAGCCGCGAGCCTTAGGCTGCATGGATGCACTTCGAGATGCAAATATGCTCTAGTCTCAATAGAGACACGTGAAATCGCACAAGTGCGCTAGTCACACAAGAGCAAGTTGACGCGGCTCCCAGGCACAAACCGTGCAACGAATCTGTGGGTCCATAAAGGTCCCAAGGCTAAACCCGAGCAGTTGAAAGACTTGCCATTTTCGCGGTTAGCCTCCGTCAATAAATATCCGGGCTGAAGGTTCATATTAATCAACCTAGGATGAAGATAAGACGAGAGGGTACATGTAGCGCCGTTAAGCAGGGGAATATAGTTACCAGCTCGAGTGGGTTCGCCTCAATGACTTATTGAGAAAATTAGGAGGCTGTTTTTGAATCCGAATTGGCGATTCTTTTGGGCTGGGTATTCCGCGTCAGGTCGGATTCGGGTTTGAAGGTAGTTGATTTTGGATAGGTCAGTATCGCCTCATGAGAGCGGGTTATTATAGAATATAATCAAAACATTGAAAAGGGTTAAGAATAATAGTTACTAATACGGCTCGCTCTGCTAGGGCTTGTGAGGTCTGAATATCATATTGAAAACGAGAAGTTATGTCGCTTTCTGTGAATATCGTCAAGTTTCTGCTTTAATTTCCAACTAAGTAAAGCGTACCTCAGCTAATCTACAAATGTTGTACGAATATGGTACCGAAAGTTCGACAAAATGAAGACTTCGCGTTTGCACAAGCCACACTTCTCGATAGCTCCTAGCGCTCCATCTACCAACCAGAACAAATTTGCTCTAGTTCAAGCTCTCACCAATGATTAACTCGTGCCACCAGATTGGGAAGCCGCGGGAAATTATTACCCATAAAACAGATCGTTGATGGATTATTTGTGGTCCAGCTCTCTCTTATTTGCACTATGTTTTGAATTTATTCATTTTTAACGAACTTGACGTATCTGAATAAAAGGATTTTGGAGTTGAATATCAATAATTCGGTGCAGGTAAATAGAATATAAGAAGCACGAATCTGCCTTGCGTAGCACAGTTATTTCCTCATCAACCAGATGCTTCAGTCAGCAAAATTAGGAAATATCAACATAAATCTTCCAGCATATCTCCGGAAGCCACGCGTTAGTCAGAGTAACACAGGTTCTCTCAAATCCCAATTCCACGAATTGATCCCTCATGTAGTTCACCCCCTCACTTTGCATTCCCAAAAATTCAGCCGGAATATTAGACGTGAAAAAGGTTATTGCTTGGTCATTATCCCGAACAATGGACGGCGGCGAGCCCCCAACAGAATTGTTGTACGTTTCCAACACCATTTTGGTTGTCTCTATTTGTCCAGAAAAGGTCTCCATTTGCATATTTATCCAAGTTCGAAACCTTGAGAATACATCAGGGCCAAGCCTTTGGTCGTAATTCTCTCTCGCACGCTTAAGCTCCTCTTTAAAGGCATCCGCAATCGTACGAGCTTTAACTTTAGAAGTCTCGCTCCTTCTGTTAGACGATTGATGAACCGACGGCTGGGTGATCCGAGGATCGTCAACTTCGACGCATCGAAGATTAGATGGAGACGGAATTTCAGATTTAATATCCATCGTAAAAGTACTGGAAGTTGGGGTCGCGACACCAAGATCAGAGATATCGGATGCGTCGGAAAATATACTGTCATCAACGTTGTCTCTTAGGACGGTGATGGGTGCAGTATTAGATTTAGCACTTGTTTGAGCCTTTTTGCTGGTTCTTGGGCGCGGGTAGGCTGACATCTTAGAGAGGCGTTTTGGGTTAACGATGTCGGATTACCGATTTCAAGATTCCAGCCGCAAAAATGTACTTTTATTATGATCGATGTTGCACAGCTAGCTGAGGTGGTGATCTATATCAGTTGAAAGGGCAATCAGTATGAAGAGCTAAAGTTCGACAAACTTACTGTTCTACTTAGGTGCCTACAAAAAAGGTGGAAAGCATAGAAAGGTAGAAGGAGAGTTAGGAGACCGGCGGTCAGTCTAATAAATGCGACACTAAATTCTCTTTAGAACATATCCTATGCTGCCATTGGTATTTCGGTCCATTTTCTCGTGAAACCTCGTCTTGATCCAGCGAAGCTAGAACTAGTACGGCCAATTGCTAGCAAGACAATTCTGTTGGAGTTATGCCAAAGCATTGTTAAATCCGGCGAAGTGGCCGCATCTAGACAAAACCTTAGAAATCATTATCACACCCAATCATCAACATTACCTTAATCGATGAGTTTATCATTGTGATATTTACCACGGGAGTACGCTTCTAGCGAAGTGGAGGGCCCTGGTCTCGAAAATCAACCCCAACGAAGTCTGGTTCAGCACCATGAGATTAAGACCATCCCTGCGCAGGCTATTGGTCATAAAAATACCACAAATGAAACTGTGTTGTGTTGTTGACAATGATATCTGTTTGTCCAACGCAGAGTTACCTGATCAGGCAAGAGAGCAAGGGGATTGGCATGACAACGCAGCGTGGTTGATCAGGGCACCTTCGCAGGCAACACACAGCGCAGCAGGCCAGCTTCAAAATGACGACAGCGACCAAGGAATGTATAATATAACCACCCAGTCATATATCCTTCTTTCCTCTTCTCCAGCCAAGAATTATTATTCTCATCGCAGAGACTTCTTAGCCTCATCTCAAAACGTTGTCCTTATTTTACCGTCATCCGTTTCTGTCAATCATCGTCGTACCTTCGTTTCTTTTGGAGGCTTGGTTACATTGCATCGTTAGCTTGCATCAGCCAATCCTCGCTGCCAGCGCCTTTGAGCTCCACAGGAATACCACATCGATTTAGCAATCACCGACCACCGTCTTTACTCTCTCCAATTCTCTTCTTCAACCAGCTCATCGCTGTCGCCGCTTCGATCTAGCGATATATCTATCATTTCGAATCGCTTTCACCAATAATCGTCACGATGCGCTCACAATCGAGAGCAGCCCGAATCGCATCAATCCTCGCCCTAACAGCTCTCGTCAAGGCTGAAGGAATCTCCGAAAGGAACACCTCACCATTCCTCCCAGCTGTCCACGCCTTCAACCAAAACGCACATCTACTACCTCGCCAGTCAACCAGCAACAATGGAAACTGTCCAACCAACGCCCACTCTTGTGCTTCGATCTCTTACCCTGGCTGGTGCTGTCCAAACACCGCTCAATGCGCTTTAGACAATGCTGGACACATCGCATGCTGCCCGAACGGCATCTACTGCGTCGGCACGGTCGCTCAAGAAGGAAACTCTTGCAATAAAAACTACTACGCATGCCCTGAAAGCCTCTTCAGCGGTGGATGCTGCTTATCCGGCTACGAATACTGCTCCAAGAACCGCTGCATCGTCGCGAACGACGGCATCGCATCTGTCGTATCTGCCGTGCCCGGTCTCATTACATCCGTTGCAAATGGCGGCATTGGTGTCTATCGGACCGGTACTAACTCCGCCGGTGCGGTGGTGACCCAATTCGTCGGCGATGCAGGTGCCGTTTATTCCAGTTACATCGCCAACCCCGCCGGCGCGGCGTCGTCCTTTGTCGGATCCGCTCTGACCGCTATATCCACCGGTTTCCCAGTTTCCGTCGACCCGAATGTCGTCAGCACTGTTCGAAATGGAGGGTCAAGCGTGGTTTCGGTTATTACGAGCCAATATTCCGACTTCAGGAGCGATTTGGGAGGATGGTATACCAGTTTCACGTCGAGGTATGGCGCCGGGTATACTAGTTATTTAAACCAGGCGGGTCAGTACGTTACGACCATTGAAACGGTTGTGAACGGAGTTGCGACTGCGACTGCGGTGACGGTGCAATTTCCCGCGTTTGTGCAGTCGCAGCCAACAAAGAATGCTGCACCTAGGAGTGTTAGCGTTGGATTTGTGAGACCAATGGCTGGTGGAGAGCGTGGTGGTTCTGTGGTGGGAATGCTGTGGGTGTGGGCTGTTGGGTTGGGACTGTTCACAGCTGTTGTTGGTTGGTTATAAGGATGGTGGGTTTGTTTCTCAGCATTCGCATTATACGATTTCTTGTAGATGACTTTTCCCACTTTTCCTTTGGTTTGCTATTACTTTTGTATATTTGCTGTTTCGGTCTGATGCCTTTTCCCTGTACATTTACGATTCAGCATGCTGTGATACCTCTGTTTTCTCTTGGCTTTGTTACCATTGTCTATAGCTTGCTTTTCTTCTCTTTGCAACCGATACATAATGAGAGCTGATGAGCAGCTTGGTGTAATTCTCGCATTCCAACATACGCATACCGAATAATGAAATGACTTCATACTTCCATCGTTTCAAATAACACTTATCAGAGTGATCACTATACCCAATTGACAGCGTCTCAATATATAACTCAATCAGAGACACCGGTTGCATTGAGACCGGCCAAGATGATATCATAAAGTTATTCCATTCTCGTCCCCCCTCGGCTGAATTTGCCAGCCTATTCGATCGATCGATTGGGACCCCAACGACGTCGAGCCGTGTTGCCCTTCCAAAACATGATCGTCGGGGCTCGCAACGCACCCGGCAATCCCTCCGGTTGACATAAATACTGCTTCTTCACACAGCGTGTGTTCGGAAGTAGTCTCCAGTCCAGTGACATACTGTACATTTATTCTCTTATTCCTCGTCCTACTGCCTTCCTAATCACCGAGCTCTGATAGCCAACGGTTATCCGTTCTGCAGCTTAGATCTACCGATATCCTTCGACCCGTGTAACCTTTAGCTTCCACTAGAGGTCGTACTCGAGCTATTGTTCCTATATAAATATCCTTCATAAAATATCAAGACCATGCCCGGTGATATACGAGACGGTACTTCTTCCTCTTCTCCGCTGTCATCTCATATCTAGTTTACTAATTGATACTGTTCAAATGTACGTGTAGAATCTCTGCTAAACCCCAACGGCGCAGCTACTACCAAAAAGGCCCCGCCCAAGAAGAAGAAAAAGCCAGTGGTAGCAGATTCATGGGACGACGAACTCTCCTCTGCCGATGAACAAGTAGACGGTGAAACAGAAGACAACGGAGACACGACTCTCCTCTCTGACGCTTCGCCATCCATCACCCCCGCCCCACCAGCCCCGACGCCCGCTGTCGCCACACCTTTCCTCTCCGAGAACGGACCAAGCTCGAGTTCATACTACGCTTACGATCCGGACACGCATTCTCGGGCCGGTGGGTTCGGTGAGGCGGTGGAGGGGCAGAGACAGGCAAAGACGGATGCGGTGGCGAGGAGGATGATTGCTAGTGCTTTAGGGGTGAGGAGTCGGAGTACGAAGGAGCAGAGGGAGTATGATGCTAGTTTGAAGAAGAAGCACCAGGAGGAACGGGAGGAAAGGAAGAAGGAGGAGGCGGAGAGAGAAAAGGCTAAGGCTGCGATTTGGGACGATTGAGTTATCAATTAATCTAACTTGATATCGCGCACGTGCGATTACGTAGGGTGCTATTACTACATGATAAATTGAGCGGAGATTTCGGGATGGTATAATATATCGATCTTTGGGTGTGATCGAAGGTTGTGTGTATGATAAAAGTGAATGGCATGGAATTGGGGTTTGTTTTGAGGCGGATATCGACGCCAGTTCACTTAGGAGTTCCGTACCTGCATTGAACAAAGGGCCATACAGAAAGCCACAGGATAGGAGATAGGCCAAAGGTTGGAGTTTAATTATTGAGTAATATCTCGTATCAATTGAATCTTAATCCGAATCCTCGAGTATCAACTGCTCCTTCCCTAGTCAGAAGGTCACAGTTTGCGGTGGCTAGTATCGGCACGCACATCCCCGCCCCCACCACGCACAGCAGCTCATCCAACAACAAAGTACCGGCAACCTCACCGAATTTTCGCGCGCTCCAAAGGTCACCAGACTACACAATCGGACGAACCCGCAAAAAATAACGATCCTGCATAAGCGCCTAAATTTTGAGAGAAAGAAAAGGTCCGGGCTAGGAAAGAAAGAAACTGGGTTTTAATTCTTTCTTTCATGCAGGTCCTTCTTACTAGGCGTGTCACGGGAAGACTGCTGCTATTTAACCCAAAGCAAAGTACCACAGCTTCACGGTTTCGCAATATCAACAACGTTATACAACAGAGAAATATACCCCGCTATAACCCTCACTCGCTCCTCTTGCTACCCCACAATCCACCACTTCCCCGCAATCTCAACATTAACATACCTAAAATCGCAATCCCCCTCCGTCACTACTCCAAACTTCACACAATGTCATCAGAGATACCCTCCCACCTCCTTGCCGACCGCAAGGCCCCCATCTGCCGCCTCGAGATACAACCTCATTTTGAAGCCCTCGCTCCCAAAGAAAAGCTCTACGCACATTACATCTCCAAAGCCTCCTTCGCGGGTACCCGTGTCGTCCTCCGCCAAGTCTCACCGGAATCCGAACCGCTCTTCGATCTCATCCTCTCTATCGCAAAACACGTTAACAACGACCACTCTAAACTTGCGGCCGCTGCTGGCATAACGGAAGAGGAGAGTGAGGATTACCTTTCATTTGCGACGCAAGTATTGACCAATTTGGGCAATTACAAGAGTTTCGGAGATCAAAAGTTCGTTCCGAGAATTTCAAAAGAGACGTTTGGTAAAATTGCTAGCTTGACAGGCGTTGCAAAGAAGATATGGGAAGAGTGGGGTGACAAGGTTTATCAGATCGCGCCGGAGGGGATAACACTGTTGGGATACCCTCCCGAGCATATGAGCAATTACTACCCCGACTCGCCCAATATCACAAAAGCGGATATCGAAGCTTGCGGGGAGGTCTTTGTGAAGAATGGTGTGCTGGTGGAACACACCAGATTAAGACAACTTAAAGATGGAAGTTTTGAGATGTTAGTGGCGAGTGAGAAGACCGGGGAGGGCGAGACCTACGAGTTGAGTGATGGAAGGAAGATTAAGACTGTTTACGGTGACTACAAGGCCGAGATGGCGCGGATTGCAACAGCGATGGACAAGGCGAGAGAGCACGCGCTGAATGAGACACAAGAGAAGATGATGAAAGAGTATGTCACTAGCTTCAGCGAGGGGAGTTTGGAGGCGCATAAGGAAAGTCAGAGGCATTGGATCAGAGATATCGGTCCTACGGTGAGTCACACTATGAGCTACGTCGATGGTAGAGTATACGCTAATGATTTGTGTAGATTGAGACAAATATTGGGTTCATCGAAACCTATCGTGACCCGGCTGGTACCAAGGCTTACTTTGAAGGATGGGTCGCTGTGGTAAACAAGGAACGAACCAAAGTCTTTGGCAAGCTTGTCGAACAAGCTGGCAAATACATTCCGAAGCTTCCGTGGTCAAAGGAGTTTGAGAAGGATAAATTCCAGAAACCAGATTTCACTAGTTTGGAGGGTAGGTATTCTAAGCTTGCATGCATATTCAATGATGTGGATACTAACTGCGCCGACAGTTTTGACCTTTAACAGCGACGGCATCCCTGCCGGTAAGTCTCATTCGGCCCCGTACTACAATAATAGCAATATACTAATTGAATAACTGATGTATAGGTATCAATATTCCAAATGTATGGCTAGCCGATACCTTCCGATTGTTCTACCCTGACATGTGTCTAACGTAATAATCACAGTACGACGATATCCGAATGACCCTAGGGTTCAAGAACGTCTCTCTCGGAAACGTCCTCAACGCCAAGTCTCCATCCGAGAAGATCACGTTCGTCAACGAGAAGGACCTCCCGCTCTTCGAAAAACTCAGGGGTCCCGCTTTTGAGCTTCAAGTTGGTCTTCATGAGTTACTCGGTCATGGAAGGTGAGCTTCACAACCCACTCACGTGTTGCATCTTGATCATATACTGATGACTATACGTACCAGTGGCAAACTTCTTCAAGAAACCGAAAAGGGAGTCTACAACTTTGACAAGGAGAATCCACCAGTTAGCCCGCTAGACGACAAACCCGTCGAAACATACTACAAAGTCGGCGAGACCTGGGGATCAGTCTTTGGCCCTACAGCCGCTAGTTACGAAGAGTAAGTCTTAATCCCTCCTTATAAGTTGAACTCATCAACTAACAGAATATATAAAGATGCCGCGCTGAATGCGTAGCAATGTACCTCTGCCCGGACCGCGAAGTCCTCGCTGTCTTTGGCCACACCGACGAAACAGAAGAAAAAGCCGAAGACGTCCTTTACATATCCTACCTCCAAATGGCACGCGCAGGTCTCCTAGCCCTCGAATTCTGGGACCCCAAAACCAAGAAATGGGGCCAAGCACACATGCGCGCGAGATATTCCATCCTGCAATGTTTCCTCTCCGCTGGTGATAACTTTGTCACCCTCGATTCCACCGAGTCTGATCACAGCGATCTCACGATTCACCTTGACAGAAGCAAGATCCGCAGTCACGGTTTGAAGGCTGTTGAGAAATATTTGCAGAAATTGCACGTTTACAAAGCTTCCGCAGATGTCAAGCGCGGTGTGGCATTGTACGATGAGATGACGAGTGTGGATGAGGTTATGGCGGGGTACAGAGAGGTTGTGATGCGGAAGAAACAGCCAAGGAAGCAGTTTGTGCAGGCGAATACGGAGTTAGAAGGGGATGAGGTTGTGCTGAAGGAGTACGATGCTACGCCTCAAGGGTTGGTTCAGAGTTGGCTCGATAGAGAGAAGGATCTTTGAATCTGTGATAAATGATGAGAGAATGGAGAATTGGGAGGTTGAAGCGAAGGGGCTGAGTATGCCTTGGGCTATTTGGTTACTAGAGACGAGATTCGATGCAGGGTAAACTCCTGAAAGGAAGCCGAAGAAGAAAAAGTACATAATTTTAAAGAAAATGAAGAATATACCCCGGTTTGCATATCAAAGACTGTGAATTATTCAAATTACTAAGTGGATATAAAACCTCAAAACCATGACATATCAAATGCTAAGATTTCTCGGCATTTGAAGGTTTTGGTGGAGTTAGCTCTGAGGTGAGAAGATAAGGCTAAACCTTCCAAAACTCCACCTTCGTTACCAAACAGGTGAACGGTAACGCCTGATTGGATCATACGTGCGGAATCATCCTTACCGGCAACCGACGACGAATCCACTGGGCCTCGCTTTCATGCGACCCAGACGCGCATGCAGGTCCTCAAGTGGATTTTTGCTGTGGTCAGCAAGCGGGACCGGTAGCTAACCGATAAGAAACATTCTGGGGCTGAGGAGGTTTTGGTATACAGCTGGCGGCTGGCTGGCTAGCTGGCTAGCTAAGGCTGGGCTGAAGATTTCACGTTTCCGAAGAGCAAACTGGATGTCACGACGGGAAGTGTATATCGCTTGGCTGAATTGAAAAAGTCAATTCAATACAGTAATGAAAGTGAATTCAAGGTGACCTCGACAGGAAGCTCGGAATGTCAATGTTACCCAATTAATCAAAACTTCAAGATTCATGGATTAGTCTTGGGGGTCACATATATATTTTTTTCCTTTGAGCGAGGTCCAAGGGGAATGATCCAGATTTCCATGAAACGTGAAAGGCCGGCTCGAGCTCATGCGTCTGTACGTCTACCCTAAAATACCATATGTCCCCGGGCAATAAGAATGGTAAATATACTTGCGACGGAAGCTAGCTCGCTTCGAAACAACGAAAGGCTCAGCCTCTGCCATGATCGCCAGAATTTGTCAACCGAGCGCCTCAGCACCACACAAACAATATTTTGGAAAACAGGTGTCGGGCATGTAATGTGATGTATGAGAGGAGGCCATGGCCTGATAGTAACATGTTTTCTTCTCTCGTTAAGAGAGACTGGTTGAGTGAGCGAGAGAGAGAGGAAGGATTTAATATTTGGAATTTGGAATAGGTATTTGATGCTTAGCTCTTAGCTAGCTTCGGCGCCAAGGTTCCGGTCACTCACCCGGTAAACTTCATTGTCTCTGGGGTCCCGGGAAGGCAAGGAAAATTCAAATAGCTGAAGAATTTCTAACGTTACGAGAGAAAGAAGGTGATCGGTCATGTTTGCCTAGTATTACCTTACATTGTATTATGTTGGATCGAATCAATATTCTCGTCCATCTACCGTGATCACCAATGTCGAGTGCAAATAGAGTAATTCCGGAATCTGAAATCACGGTTATTCGGAGGCAAGATGCATGAAATTCGAAACATAACGAAATATGTAAACGAGAGGAATTTTAATCTGGAAATTCATTGATCCGGTTCTAAAGGATTCAATTCTCGATTCGAGGGAAGAAGAATGGCTCAGCAGCGGGTTTTCTCGCTTCGTCAATTTCAGAGCCTTCTTCTCTGTTCCATTTTTATCCCACGCTCTTCTCCCCACCTAACCTAACGTTGAGGCTGAAGATCTTGGGAAGGGCTGCAAACAAGACAGACAGGACACCGGGATAGACTTTCGCATCCTCTACTTGGTTGTTTCCCAAGAGTACGAGCTATTGTATTAGATTAGGTATAGTGAAATTGCCGAGGAAAAAGTCTTGGAATCTCAAATAATAGAGAATTCTCTGCCCAGCGCTCACACAGTGGGTTTGTTAGCTGGTAACGGCAAGTTTGACCGTGCAGTGGATTTCCTTGGGATTTTCCTTGGGATTCTAATTTTTCCCACTGTATCAATACATAGCTTGATCCTTCCAGTGTTGATTTATGCTTGCATGTTCTGAATATAGTTAATATATATGCGCAGATGTGCGGTTTCGAAGAGACCGGGGATACGAGGCGAGGAAGTTTTTCACAGACCGGGGAAAGCCCTGGGGCTTACTCGCAGGACGAGTGCCTGCCGCGAACGAACGATTTTCATCGTCGATGACCATACTCATCTACAATATAAGCATAAGACGATCAAGGTTCTTTTAAATTGTAATTATTGATTCGGTTCGTCTTGCACGTTCTTGAAGAAGCATCACGATTCGCCAAGATGAGCGCGCATGCCGCGCCGGATGGGATCTTGGAAAAGTGTTTCGCAGGTACCGACAACCATTTGTAGCATGGAAATTGAAGGCCTGGTTAGTCCTTGATCAGAATCTATAATAATCCACGGATTCCTTTTGCTCGCCGTAGCACGGTTTTTTGGGAGGCCATGGGGCCGGGACCCCAAGGATACGAACGAAAATATATTTGTGATCTTGTGGGAGTACCCTTGCAATACAATACACACTTGGTCCGTCAAGAACAATAGTCAGAGGGAAAAGGCTACACTGTTAAGAGAGAAAAATAGAATAAGAAAAAGGTGTCCCACCTCAGCCTCAGCTGCAGCTGCAAGGCTCTATCCCGGATTGGGAATTATTTTCACTTCGAGGAGCTGCTGGCAAAGAGCAGTAGTGTAAAAAAAGATCAGATTCTCGAGTCAGCTTTGCTCTCGCTCACCAGCTCCGATAAAAGCTTCTTGCCCGCCCTCCCAAGACTTTTCTCCCTTCTCGTTTCCTTCCCTCTCTTTTGGCCTGGTATTCTTTTTTGTTATTTTCCGGGCGTCGATAACATCCGTGTCGTAGGGCGGATTCGATTTCATTCGGCAGAAATTTTTTGGTATTTTTTTTTCGGAATCAAACGAAGGCAAGATTTGAGCACTGAGGGGTACCTCGCTTGGCCCCTGCTTGTATTATATCTGTATACCGACTCGCGACAATAACGCTGCGACGTTTCCCTTTACTTTGGATTGGATTGGATTATAACCCGATGAAGGGAAGAGGCCGGCTTCGAATATAGATATCAAAGATCCATCGTAACCGACAGGCCACGAATTTCCTTTGTTCAATTCTTTCAATCGAAATCAATTCTCCCCGAGTAGACAATTAAGGATGCGTTGGCTGGCTTCAGCTGCGGCTCTTCAGCTGCTGTGCTTGGTGGATCTCGCCACCGCGATTCCAGACTATGACCAGCAGCTGCAGAGCAAGAGACTCACCGGACGACAAGAGGCCTTGCTGCTCTTCAAGCGACAGAGCTCGACCTGTCCGAATGGATATTTCCAATGTCCGATTGAATTTGGAGGTGGATGCTGTGCTAACGGCCGAGTATGTACCTTTTTTTATCTATGAATTTACTTCCCCTCTCAAGCTTGATATCAACCTCATTCCAGCTAGATATCAGCATCTATACATCTGCTCGAACACAAGCATCATATCATATCTAATTTGTGACTCCGATACTAATGTGATAAACTTGTAGATATGCGCGACTTCCAGCTGTCCCGCTGGAATCTCTCCAATGCAGCCGATGCCCAATCCATCAGCCTCAAACGCTCCAGCTCCACCAGCTACCTCGGCCCAACAGCCCACCCAGCAGCCCACTCAAGCACCCCCCACCACCCAACAACCAACAACAGCACCACCAGAGACGACAGCTCAACCCACCACACAAGCACCACCACCGTCTAGCACCGACGCTCCAGCTTCAACCCAACCACCCGCTCCATCGTCCTCAGCCGCATCATCTGGCACAAATACCCTCCCTCCGAGCGGTACAGCCACCGATGCCGCAGAGGCAGCAGCTAGCACCTCTGCCGACCCAGCCGCGGCCGGCACCCTCTATGCTCCTAGAGGTATCTCCAGCGGTGCTATCGTCGGTATCGTCTTTGCTGGTATCACCGGCGCGGTAATCGTAGGTCTAGTCCTCTGGCGTGCCATCATTGGCATCAAATCCCCAAAGAAGGGTAAGAGACCAATGATGGCCCGAGCCGGTGGCTCGGGCGGTGGTGGAGGCGGCGGTGGAGTCTTTGGTGCTTTGAAGAACCCGTTCGCGAAGAAACAACCACCCGTCGCCGCGGCGCAATCTATGATGCAGCATCACCACGATCAAGCTCCTATGTCACACACTGCGGCGGCAATGGGATTCGGCCCTCACAACGGCGGTGGGGAAGGTGTACCGCCCTACATGCAGGACAGGAGCAGTTTGGATGAGCACGATACGTCGTATAACAGCAATCGCGGGCTCCAGGGTGGAGATTTGGGGTATCGGAGCGTAGAGAGCTTCGATCGGGATGACGCCAATCAGGGGCTCTTCCACAGATAGGTAGAGTAGGTACAGTAAAATAAAAAGTAAAGTACGGGTCGGATTGAAAAGGGAACCAATGTTGTCGTTTCATATATGCTTCTTTAATTGCACCGACGCGAGGAAGAGCCATCTTGGGAAACATGCATGTGTTGGGCGCATTAAAACATCATCATCTATCATCTATCTATCATATCATCATATCAATCAAATGTCAAGATATGCTTGATCTTCTTCATCTTCTCCATTTTCTTATTTTTCTTTTTCTATTTTAGTCACAATTTTTTTGTTTTTTATGTTGGTCGCAGCGTCCTTTATTTGTGCTTCCTTCTATCCGGGATTTATACTACTACCACTTCAAGCATTCGTTTCAGCAAAACTTATCGTTCTTCAATCCCCTTCACGATCATGGTCACGTTTGTACATACACATACATCATTACCCGTCCACGATATTTCCTCAAAAAAATGTTCAACAGTCGGTTGCGCACTTTTGTTTGTTCTCCGTGCCTGCTAGTTTAGATGTAAAATTATCGTGATACCGCGAACGGCATGCGAGCTGCTGTATC
Source organism: Orbilia ellipsospora (assembly GCA_036971675.1). Classification (NCBI taxonomy): domain Eukaryota; kingdom Fungi; phylum Ascomycota; class Orbiliomycetes; order Orbiliales; family Orbiliaceae; genus Orbilia; species Orbilia ellipsospora. The sequence continues at coordinate 2,172,071 of JAVHJO010000003.1, forward strand.
TGGTTTTAGTTGGGTCCAGATCGAATCCACCATTGTCTCAAATCATTCTCCGGCCCACATGGCGACCTGGTGTGCTCCATAACATCTTATCCAGAGACATTCATTAACAAATAAAAGCCAAAAAGGTACCCACAGAAAGGAAAATTACCCCACGGCAAATGTTAAAATAGAAATATTCCTTTATCCGATTGATTTTTTCGCTCGTGAAAGCCCCTGGATTTATTTTATTCGGATAAGATGTCCTAAAGAGGTATTTTCTTCAGAGGATTCTAGATTTGGGAATTCCGAGATATCAGAAGTGGCCGCGCCCACCATCTTCAATCTGGAGGTGACACAAGGGGGAGGATCGGATCGGTGAGATTTGATGATTTCGCCACCCGTGGTAAGCCTTGTTGGATCATCTTGAGAGATATACCTCGGTACCAGAGATATTTCCCTACTGTCTGCCTGAATTCACATACCATTTAACGTATTTTAGATATTTCAGCTAAGAGACGCTGACTTGGTGAAGGGTCCTAAATTTTTAGGAGGAGAATTGGAAGAGATTGTGGAGATATATTCCCGGCTATTAACGATAGTGCAAGAGTGTTAGCCGTTTCAATCAATCGATGTGACATCAATGGGGTTTGACGTTCGGGCGTACGCGCGACGCTACAACTCGCGCGGTCAAATTTCAGTAGTTTAGAAATTCAGGAAATGTGGATTCAGCTCATATTAATTACGTCGACGGATTGCGGGCCAAGAGGTTTAAATCGCATGCCCATACACTTGCATGCCCGTCCTGGTTCGAGAAAAACACAAGGGGTGGTAAGGCCGACAGCGAGCCGGCTCGAGCCCCACCATCATATCGCAGGGAGAAGGGTAAAAGAATGGAGAAAGAAGAATCAATTGAGCGAGCAAACGAGCCGAGCTTTCAACCTCTCCCCAAAACGGGCAGCTTTGAACGTCAGTTTCATCGGCCGGGTCGCCGCGGTTGTAACATTTAAATTTCCCTTTTGTTGAAGAAAAAGTCTTCTTTGGTGAATAAGCTGAGCTGAAGGTGAGTGACGCTACTATTGCGCCAATCATTTAACAGGAATCTGCCTAAATTACATATGCAGGTAATGCCAGCTAGCATATACGACATAAAACGGGCCTAGTGGGAAATATGCGATGCAGCAATATGGGGTTGGGCGTCCGGACGTTCATGTAAGTAAGAAAATCGTCGAAATGGAAGCAGCAGCTGTCACGTCAGGGAAAGAAAATGGTTAGCGTGAACTCTTTTGGTTTATCCCTGAAACGAACCCAGCGGCGACGATGCATGTGGAACGGGCTCTTTGGACTCAATTTATTTTTCTTGCGAACGAATTCTTCTTGAGGGTGGAATTTAGGCCCGAATTGGCAATCTTTTGTTTAAAACTCAGTATATGATCTAGTCCAAAACGACCTCGGATATACGAAGTATACATGTGTGTATGTACGTCTTGACCAGTCCGGGCCGGCGTCGTTTGCTTTTTAACTCGTTTCAGAGTTATTTGCGATATGTGGGTTAACGGGTTCCGCCTTGACTTTCGATATTGGATCATCTACGACGGAGGTCGTGTAACTCGGACTAGCTTGGACGCTTCCACATGGGGCTCCCCATTTTCTTTTCTTTTCTTTTCTTCAGTTTATTGAACCTTGTAATTTTACAACAATTTATATTGTTATTCTTCTTGGTGGTCTCGAACGGACGGATGGGTCAAAGATGATGGAGAGAACGGCTGACGTTATACTTTTTATATGCTAGCTTTGTGAAAAGAATGGAGAAATAGGTATAACCTGTTGAAACGGTGGCATTCCTGTTCCTGGTTTAATTAACCTGCAGCGATAATTTTCTGATGATGACTTTTTTTTTCTTGACGCTAGTTGCGGCACCTTGACGAAAGAGGTTCGAACTAATTCTTGGTCTTTCGTGCACCAGACTAGTTTTTCGTGCTGTGGATTTCCCGTCTCGTATCAGGTTGTGCGAATGTAGAAAAGCGCAAAAGGAGAAAAATCGGAAGCAAAAAATCACAGCGGTTTTTTCCCTTCTTTTACTTTCAGAAGAAAAAAAAAAGAATGAAAAGTTACTTGGTCTCGGAAAAAATACCAAGAAGAGAAGTGGAGGAGATAAAATATTATTATTTATTAATTCAGGCGCGAAACCAGGTCTCCTGCCTGCCTCTGCCTACCTTAGCTTCTTTCTCTTCTCGTTAGAGCGCCATGCCATCCCATTGCATGGCACCAAGACGACAGAGCTGATGCGAAAAGGAAAAGAAAAGAAAGAAAGCACATGAGAAAGAGGAATAGACAGACAGAGAGACAGACACAATTGCAGCAGAGCTAGAGGAGTGAGCAAAAGCTCACGCTGCTGATGCTGCTGCGGCACCCTTATTCCTTTTTTCTTTTCTTTTAATTATATTTGAACTTCCTTTCTTGTGCCACTCGATCCTTTTTTTTTCTTCCTCTCTCTTCCCCTTCTTCCCTCCAAGTCGTCCGTCGTCTTTCTTTCCTTCGTTTCAGAACAGAGCAGAAGCCTTTTCGATAGTGTGTGGGATTTGCTGCGGGAATAGGATATATCATTCAGGGCAGGCAATATCTGGTGTTCACATTTTTTCCTTTTTCTTTTTCTTTCCTCTTTTCTTTTCTTCTTCTGGTATTCCTTCTTTTATTTTTTTCTGGTTTTAAATTTTCAATCGTTCGTTTCTTCCCCCTTTGGAATACTCTGATATAACAATTATATCTCGTGTGGGGGGAATATAATATGGGAATCAGCTCAAGTCAACCAGCTTCCCGACGTTCCAGAATCCGACGAAGAAGAAGAATATTATCGCTGTTAACTCCATGACACCCACCACACCCAGCATCGACACCATCACCATCACTAACGTCAATAGCATCAACATTGTGACAAGGTTGTCCCAATTCTAATTTCACAAGAGGCAGCGAATCGAATCGTGCTGCTGGGAGAAAGGTAGTAGGCGCTGCTGCATGCTGCGACCAGTGCGAGTGCGACACAGACCACCATCACCCACTGGCGAGCACTCCAACCAACAGGGTTTCGTTATTACCATTCCCAATCGCTATACCATCGACACCACCACCACCACCACCACCACCACCCAGCAATCAGAAAAAACTAAAAATCTAGGAGGAAAAACCTTCGCAGAACACCATCGTTTCACAGGAAATACAATACACACTTCCTTCATCTTTCTCACCTGCAAGAGGGCGCAATCGAGATCTGATCGAGATTTGAGAGATATATAATATATATAGATATTTTATATCTGACAACCAGACCTTTTTGGTTTATTTTATTTTTTGGGTCCCGGCAAGGACGCATTCATCCGTCCTTCTAGACCATCGGACGACGTCACGTCTTTCCCCAGCCGCGAATTGCGCATTTCTCGCACCGAAAAAAGGGGAGCAAGGGAAATAATATCAACGGGAACACACGCACAAGGGCAACAAAAGGGCCGAACGAACGAACCAGAAGAGGGGGTGGGAACAAGTTTCGAACGAACGAACCAAAAGCAAGCCAGCAAGGAAGGGGAGGGGGAAATCGAATGTACGAACGAACGAACGAAATACCCGCAGCAATCAAGCTCGCGAGCTAACTAATAGCAAGCAAGCTCGTTAGCCTGAGCCGCCGCCGCCTCGCCGCTTAGACACATTTTTTTTTCTTTTCTTTTCTCGTCCACTTCAATTCTTGTTGATTTTTTTTTTTTTTTTTTCAAGGGGAGTCGAAAACCGCAAAATCAACATTCCTCGCTAGGAAGAGGGAAAAGAAATTATCCTTTTCCATTCGCTGTCCCGAAAACTGTTCAAAAAAAAAAATCATGTCGGAGTTTAGATTCAGGGTGCCAAACTTCACGCGACCAAACCCGCCGTCGCTGTCGGAGGATCACGGTATCGCTTCGCCAACGAGCTCGAGTGCGTATTCGAACGCAATGAAGTCCAAGTTCCGCATCACCCAATTCGTCCGCGAGCCTAAAGGCGGCAGCAACATCTCATCAGGGGATGACAGCGGGCTTCAAAAACGGCACTCGATTGCTGGCCCTCCTCCAACCTCTGCAACTTCAAATTATCACATCAATCTCCACAGCCGTCTTTCGCCTCATGCCACAAGTCTTCCTACACCAGTGGAGAATACCAAACACGAACAGCTGTCGCCGCAGCAGCATTCAAGTCACCATGGCAGCCATAGGAGCTCGGACCCTAGTTCGGATCCGCGAAGCACACCTACGTCTACTGCAGCACTGGCAGCAGGAGATGTCAAAGAGAGTTCTGCTCCTCCTTCGGCCACTACTCCGTCTGCCGGCCCACCATTGGCACCGAAACCAGTCCTTGCCGCGATCAGAGAGACGTCTCCGAATAGTCTCAGCAAAGTAAAGGTATGTTCTTTTTCTTTCTCTTCATTTTATATATGTTGCTTAGCTAATCCAAGCCGCAGCACGCCCGACGGTCGTTGCCAAACTTGAAGCTCGTGCCGCCAACACATTTCAACCCTGCTCTTCCGCTTCCCGAAGGCCGCACGCCACCGCCAATCGACCCTTCGCGCTCCGTCGAATGGAACAAGGTTGTTCGCAGCATCCAGGCAACCTCCCTCGAAGCCATCGTCACAAAGCTCCTCGATGCCCTCTCCGACCACCCAGAGTCTGGTCCCGGCACTCTTGTCACCCACCTCGGTGACATCTTCCTCGACGATGCTACCAAACAAATGTACCGACAGGTTCGGGCCATGGACCCCCGGCTTTTGCCCTTACAGTCGGCGTCCACCGCTACTCCCCTATCCTCTGTTACCAATGGCATGACACCCGTCAGCGATATGTCCACACCAGCTCCACATTCCTCCATTTCCAGACTACCGACGCCGGTCACGATTCAAAGACGGAGCCTTTCAGGTGCTATCCCAAGACCATCACCGAGTGGTATTCTCATCGCACCCAAACTATTCGAGCCCCGAGAATATAAGCCGAACAATGCCCGAAAGCTCAAACGGAAATCGGAAGCAGACAAGGATGGCTCAATATCAAAACTCATTGGTGCGAAACGGAACGCCTCATTGGGGGAACTCGGACAGCTCAGCGCCAGTCCGGACAGCATGACAGGAGGAGAGCCACCGGTCAAGAGAAAAAGAGGCAGACCAAAGGGTTCGACTAAAGCTGCCATACAGGAAAGGGAGTCTCTGAAAATGCAGGCTACAGCTGCCGAACAAGTGGGCGAGAATCTGACCGAGACCACGTCCATCGTTACCGAAAGCGTCTCACCGGTCTTGGAGGAAGAGAGATTACCGACCGGAACCTCCATTGAATTGAGAGCATCCTCGCCGTCACCACGGCCTGATGCTAGAGCAATTGTAGCAGAAGCAACGGCATAGCATGCCTATTTCGATATCACCGCACCAATTGTACCTTTCCCCTCGCAGCTAGTACTGGGGATCGGTCCATAATATCCACGCCATCAAAAAGGCTATCTGGAATCGAACTTGGGTCTCGTGGGGACCATATCTTCCTTTAACGACCTCTAACACTAGCATGTCTGCTATCTTTGTTCCCGGGCGGGTTTTAATCTTTATAAGTTAACTTGCAAAGACCTACAAACTTCTTTCACACTAATCATGGCCTTTCTTTTCTCCTTTCGTCCACCGACAACACCCTTTATACTATTTGTTCTCCACTTCTCGCGTCAGCAGGTCGCCTCGCTACCACTCTCTCATATTTTTAATCACATTACGAAGTTACCAGCAATGGGGTCCTATTTCCGGACCCGTTTCTTTTCGGCTCTGGCTAAGGCATGTGGGTGTGCTGACGAACCTATGCCGTTCAATTGCGATTTGAATTTCTGATTCTTGCTTTTTTCTTTCTTATTTTGGTTTTTGGATTTAATGTTTGGACTACTAGAGATACCCAGGGATATATTTTTTGGAAACAGTTTTTGCTTCATTGTCTTTTCTGCATTAACAAAATTCATGTTATTTTTAATAATGAAAGTCATTTTAATGAACCTTTACCATTTCGATTTTCATTTTGCTGCGCTCAAGGAACTTCCCGAGATTTGGGAGCTACTCTTTTACTATAATTATTTTCCTCGTTAGCTAACCTCGAGAGGGATATTTCATCCCCTTTCTCTTTCTTGAATCTCGGAGTCGTTAGAGCCAGTCTATCTGCAAGACTTCACGCGGATCATCCGGTCTCTCGCTAGTCATGTTTTTGACAGCTCCTGCTGCAGCTCCGTTTTTGTGGGTTTCTATTTTCAACGTTGCGTTTTTCAAAAATTTACTTTCTCGCTCGCTTCTCGTGTGTTATTCGGCTCGAGAATGCTGCATTGGAGTTCGAGCTTCTAGGAAGAGTAGTCGGAAGAATAAGCTAGTCTTTTTTCTTCGACCGTTTTGCTCTGAAATTCCGAACCATTGACACTGCTGTCCTAACGGTCGAGTTGGGTTTCATTTTTCTGATTTCGTGCCGTTATGAAGATGCGTCAGGTGGTGGACTTATCTAGCCGAATGGGTTGGGATATCTTCATCATATTTTTCACTCCGTTTTCTATTTTATCAACAAAATAAAAGTAAAAGTAATATTTCCCTTCTGAAAAATTTATGAATCTCAAATTAACCTCAAAAAATTAACATTGGTTTCATACCTCACTTCGATCAGCGATTCATTTTTCTGTTGTTAATTTGAGGATGCCGGAATTACTGTCAAGATGAGATCAAGCCACGATGAGATCGGGTTAAATTTCCAGATCCACCCGCCGCAGCATGGTGTGGCTAAAAGCGGGAGTGGGTGCACCACATGTTTTTGCGGAATTGTGACGACATTTGCGAAATGGAGGAGCAGAGGACCAATCGGGTGAGTTTTGGGGGTGTTCCGAGAATTCGAATGTTGGATTGATTGATCTGATACGATGTTGTTTCATCGTTCGAAAACAGCAAGTTTGAATAATATATGAAAAATGATAGGTTAACTTAGGTGGGCTTTTTGAACCAATATAGAAAATCGATATTTTACAATGCCGGAGGTTGTCAGAATTCCTTTTACTTCGAGATAGAGACCACCAGTGCACGGAGGGCATTCATTCATCCGAGTTCACTTTCAAGCTACTGAATTAACCTTCTGTTCTTTCTTTTCACTTCTTTTCACTTTTTTTTTTTGGAAGAAAATACAGAAAGCTTCGAAAGGAACAACTGATTTTTTTAGCATTGCCAACTACTAGTCTTGTGTTATTTTTCCTAATTGTACAGTCTAGATCCTACAATAGCACCTTTGAATTGATCAACCAAAGAAGTCATCATACCACACACGTCCGTTATAAAAGTCTCTTTCCGGATCGTCATTCATCCCATCGCAGCCCTGGCCTGGCAAGTCAACTGGGTTGAAAAGACAACTCCCTTCAAAGTTGAAATCTCTGGGGCCGATGGCGTTTTGTGGCGGAGTGAACAGTTTCGGCGTCTTCCAAGACACTCTTGCGTCCTTCATGGTGGGATCGTCCAAATCCCATAGGACATAGAACACCGTCCGGGCGATATTGGTCGCAATCACCCTTCTTACATTAGGGTTCTTATACTGTTTACCAGTTTGAGGATCGACGTATCCGCCGCCTGAGCCTGTAAGGACCAGCCACTCGACATAGTAGAAGATATTGGTCATTTTCGGAGCATTTGGCGTCTGAGTTAGCACAAAGACGGTCGTGCTGGTAGCTAACATCGCGTAGGCAGCGGACATGCATCGAAACCAAAGGTTTTGAGGGTGGTTCCACGGAGGCTGAACATCCCGTGAGCCACGCCAAACGATATTTGCGAGAAAATTATCCCCTGTCCTTGCTGCTTTCATACCATAGAAACTACCGAATTGTGTAATCACGGAGTTGAAATCCGGGTTATCCCAGAATTGCTAATTATCAAGCCCATCAGTTAAGTGAGAAAGTTATATAGAAAAAGCAGGAGTAATCATATAATTGTTTACTCACCCATATGGTCACCCAGCTGAAAACTTCCTTGGCAGCTTTCTTTGCCTCATCTGAAAGCCCTTGGGCACCTGGAACCCAATCATTTATCTGGGTGTAAAATACACTTGTAAAGCCAGGAGCAGCCTTTGCTATATCAATAAACCACTGAACGTCAAAGTCTTTTACGGTGATGAACCGACTGGCGCCGGGGACGTTCGTATTTGCTCGAGGATTCAGCGAAGTTTCAGCAGGCATGTAGCATACTGCACCGAGACTTGAGCAATAGCCAGCATTGCACAAACCCATCAAAATCGGTGTAATGGGACTTAATATTGGAACACAAGGCACCGTGGCCTTCACGCTCTCAGCACCGGCGAGGTCGCTCCCGCAAGTCATTGAAAGAGCCCAGATACTGGGATCTGTATCAACCGGATCGATATTGCAAACTAACTGATTCCATGTGAATCCCTTGAAAGTAGGTCGCGGTTGGAGTGATGGCTTTGCCGGCAAAGATGAGGCAATCGCAGGCACTAGATTGTTACTTCCAACAATTGTCGGATCAAGCGGCCCGCTAATACCATCGTTGATGGAATTAGAGTCCTTATCGAACGTCTGTCCTTTCCTTACACCGTACAAATTATATTGATATTGATACTTGCCTAGATTTGGAATCTTTACGGCGTTGGAAACTACCAGGACCGCATCGCCTTTCTGTGCGGTGAAAAAGCCGGCTTGTTGGGCCTGGACTGGATTAAAGGTCTCATTCGCGGGCGCTGGGCTCCATTCAAGGATATTCGGATCAAAGTCCACGCTCCAGACCATGCTGCCTCCCATACAGAGATCATTGGCGACACCGAGTTTCATAGCGAACGTGTCAGCATCGTCGTATCCCATCCACTGGTCATCCCACTTCAACTCTTTGATCATTGGGCCAGAAAGGAGATTAGGTTGCACCCCTTTGCTAGAGATGATACTTTGGATTTCTAGTTTTATTGTTAAAACTTCGATTAGAATTAGATTTGGGGATTGATAGTTGTACAGACCTTTGTTCGACATGACACCTTCAAAGTTCGTGCATGAAGCCGCTTTACTTGGACCTGAGAATGTACACCCGAGAGTGTCTTGTGAATGAGTTAGTTACATTGTGTACGAGGCCTAGAGATTCGATGGGAATATGGTGTTTACTGCATCCCGTATTCGCAACGGTATACCCACGGCCACTTATCGTCAACGGCGAGGAGTTAGTAAATGTATTTTTATTTTTGAAAGGGACTACGAAGTGAATCTTACTAGTAAGCCAGCCCGAAATTTATCTTTGCAGGATTTAATCCGGCAAACCACAAAGGTTTTGTATCGTTGTAGATTTCGCGAACGTCGGTTTGAGCACGAATCTTAGGTCCCAAGGTCTGTTACATGCTTGTTAGTTTCGAGCTTCTTGTTTTAACAGGAAATTCGTTTCACCTACGGGATTTTTCCCGTCCCAGGCACCGTGCAGATCATAGCTCATGAAACCGAAATGGTCTACATATGGTTCCATAGACTTTGGATCCATACCACGTAGGTACCAATAGTCCGGTGCTCTTCACAGTCAGATAGCAAAATCATTTGTTAGTCGATTAAGATGATATCATAAGCAACAAACTTGGAACCAGGAAAGCTTACAAAACCACACTTAAGCCATAGCTTGTTCCAAATGCGGCTCGCATTTCTTTTACTAGCGTGACATAATTTGCTGCGTCGCTAGCTCTTCCACCTCGTTCCGGGGCGGTGGGATACTCCCAATCTAGGTCTGCTCCTTGAAAACCATACTTTTTCATGAAGTTTACTAGAGAAGAGATAAACGCAGCTCTGTTCGATGCAGAGGCAACGAGGTCTGACCATGTTGTGTGCGTCGGCCCTGGGTCCTAATTGTTTTTAAAGAATAATTTTAGTTGAACGTGTGGAAAATCAGAGGTGTATAGCAGAACAATGATTTACACTAAAATCAAACCCGCCAATAGAGACCCAGGTTTGCAGACTGTAGCATCCATATTAGCTGTTGGTGCTTATAAGAGAATATAGTTGAAATTTCTAATTACCCACGACTTTTGAGGTCTGTAAAAGCGTAGTACATTGACTCGTCTGAGGCATCTCCTAAAATGACCGAGTAGCTATTCGGGTCAATTGATGCGAAAGCTAAGTTGAGCTGGGTGAACCCCTTCGTATTTAACGACCAAGGCGCAGCTCTGTTGCAGGCTCGACTTCTGACGTTACTGTATCTTGGTCAGCGTTGTTTCTTGGTTGTAGACAGCAAGCTAAAATACTATAGAATTAGTTTGGAGTGAGCACACATACGCAACCTGATAGTATCCGATCTTGCGGCCGTTACTAGCTGTGCCGCTGCCAGTACCACATGATGGCGGCGGAATAATCTGACATGAACCAAATCCAGCTTGACATGGGAGGGTATTTCCTTGCGGATCAGCATTGATGCAATGACCTGCCTCAGTCTTTTCATGTGGTACTATTGGTTAGTTTAAAGTACCTTGAAATTTGCAACGCTCGATAGGATATATTGCGCACCCCGCACCAGCCAAAATAAGAGCAGCAAAGATTAAGTCCGCATTTTACGTTTCCGCCGGCAGAGTACTTGCCACACATTGCGGTTGCGCCGCAGTTTGATAAGCAAGTTACAGGTGCTTGCGGCGTGCAGTGATCTGGTGTATATCCGCATTTTCCTTTCTACAAAAATTCTCGCTTTTGGTCAACTAAAGAAAATATCCTAAAGATAGCAAGTTTGCCAACAAGATTGGTAACTCGAGAAGGATCCCTACTGAGTTACAGCAACTCGCATCCGCACAAGGAGTAGAAGCTGAGCATTGAATGGGCCCGTTATCGGCTTGCCGCCTCAAAAGAATACCAGATGGGCCATTTTGTGAAATATTATAAGAGCCGTCTGAAATATAATCAGCGGAAAGGATAGACGCGAGAATACCGTGTAATAAGAAGCATGGAAACAAAAGAAGAATTTTTAAAGAGATGGGAGCTGATTTCGCCATAATTGTTGTAATTTGCACTTAGGCTTGAGAGACCGAAGGAAAGGAGTTTCTCATAAGCTGCCATGGTTTATATCAGACACTTATATCAAAATATGTCCACTAGATCTGAATAGCTGATAGTGAGCTCCACTTGTCGCCTGCTTGGGCGTCTCGGTGGGTATGTAGAACTCGGTTACTTTTTTTCCAATTTGTCTGTCCAACCAGTGCTGCAGACATGGGACACCCCTGGCTCGGGTTGTTCGCCTAGCGCGAAGCTGCTTACCCGTAGCTCGCATATATATGCTCTTTTGAATTTTCCCATCCCGCTTTGCCATTAGGCTTTATCAATTGCATGTGCCGGCTACATCAAACAAGAGCTGCATTTTTTTCTTTTCAGGAGCTCGGGATCGATAAGTTTACGGAATCTTCCTTTGATATAAGCTAATTATCTTACCGAAGGAATGACTTTCTTATTCGAAACCTTTTTCTCTCTCTTTGCTTTTTGGGAGAAGAGCTTCAGGGAGCTACATGTACTCCCAATCGGATTCTTCGCTCAGCCTTGTCTTTTCAAATCCATGTCGTACAGCAAGTATTCCAGGTTGCCGCAACAGAGCACCTTTGACAGTATAGTATTAGAACAGTCTACACTACCCTACTCCAAATCTGCAGAAATTCATTTCCCCTCAGATCACACACATAATTGATTCAGTGGAAAATCCCTTTATTACTCTAGCGCCTCCAATTATTAGAATAACCATGATGGCTTTTATGATGTTTCTATCATTTCGTCTACTCTCTTCCCTTCTTTTACTCGCTTCACTGAATATAAACAGTGCAGCAGCTACCGCACATCCACCTAGTCGTAGCAATAAACTGGATGATCTCGAGCTTGAGTCTGATCTTGAGTATCTTGCATCTCCTGATCATTATCTGTACCGTCGCGATGCCGCTCCGGTCGGCCGCCAAGCCTGCAGCTTCTGGCTTCACACTGATAACACCACAGATTCATCATGCTCGGGGATATTGAAAAACTGGAATCTCACATTTACCGAATTCAAGGCGTTGAACTCGTACAGGGCATTATTCATAAACCCAAACAACGCCAGCGACTGTACTGGTGTGGCCCAGTGGGATATCTACTGTGTTGCTGGTCGTAAGTTTTCTTTCCGTTTCTTAATTCGCTCGGGTTTCCTGAAGTTACTTGAGTATCCACTTGCAATTTATAGTAGCTATAGCTGATTTAATGCTGCATATATAGCTCTTCCACCGCTTACCACCACCAACGGGCGGTGTGGCCCGCAATTTAACGACACAACTTGTCCAGGCTCAACTTATGGGCCTTGTTGCAGTGTTTCTGGATGGTAAGCCTCTTATTCCATGGACCCTATAACAGGGTTTCGAAAACATCGACAGTGAATGAAAGCACTGCTAAGATATTTGAATTGATGTTTCGAATGCTTCAGGTGCGGCTCAGGATAGTAAGTAATAAAAGAAAATCCTCATCTTCATCTGCCTGATTTACGCTAGAAGGTCTCTCCGAAGTCATGAATCGAAGCTGATAAAAAGATAATAGCGGTTTTTGCGGTATTGGTAACTGCATCGGCGGCAGCTGTACAAACGGCACGGGCTGGTCAACCGATGGAAAATGCGGAGCTAACGCCACACAGCCGAGATGCGGTGGCCAGTTTGGTGTCTGCTGCTCGAGTTCTGGATGGTAAGGATTTCTAGTGCCTAAGTTTCTGCCCTAAAGATTATAAACTGAACAGCTATATTGCAAACATAGGTGCGGCAATGATACTTCTCACTGCGGGGCGAGTTGCATCGCGGGTGCATGTCAACTGAGTTCATCTACAACCCAATCTACAACTCTCACGCCTACTCAGTCAGCTGGCTGTCAGGCCGGACAGTGCTGGACGAGTTTGCCGCCGACCGGCCCTGTTACCGATGGTTCCATCGCATCGACCACTGCAAACACAAGCTCCTCTACCAAAAGGTATGTCTAACTTACTTGAATATAAGTAATCATTTGGGGATTTATAATGGTAAGTTATTAACGGAGTCGAATAGCACAAGCACGAGCTCAAGTACGAGCACGTCAACTCCAAAATCATCCGATGGCACTTGCGGTGGTACGAAAGGTTATACCTGTAGCGGTTCGACTTTCGGGAACTGCTGCTCGAGTAAAGGATACTGCGGTAGCACAGGCGTCTATTGCGGCGAAGGATGGTAAGATATATATAAGCCCATGTTTTACCTTTAGGCCCGTAGTCTAACGAAGAGCTGCGAAATCGGGAACAATAGTCAAAAGAGCTGGAGTTCATCCTGTCAAACGACGAATATCAGCTCGAACAACGGACGATGTGGAGTGATATCAGGATCGCCCGCTTTCACGTGTACCGGAGGTACCTTTGACGGACAATGCTGTTCTGCTGGTGGCTATTGGTCAGTACTCTTTCCTATCTAGTTTCAAAGAGAAAAGGGAAAAAAACTTCGCTAACACGAGCTTAAATTTCAAGTGGGTCGTCGTCATCGTATTGCGGAACTGGTTGTCAAACTGCGTACGGGAAGTGTAGCTAAAGAATTAAAGTATATAGATCGTTACAATGTCATGATGCATCCGCCATCGCAACAATAGATGCAGAAGTTTTCTGTTTTTCTTAGAAAAATTTTTTTTTAAGTATTTTATACGTACAGCAGTCATTTAGTTTTAGGATATAAATGTTAAATTATACTGTCGGCGGTTTAACCCACATACAAGAAACGAATAAATCAACCTCAGTCGCTGTCAGTACTTATTGTACTGCTCCCACCTCCTCGAGCTTCGGCAAGGATCTGAGTATAAACTACGTCTCCATCTAAATCCAGAAAAATGGCGCTCACAGCAGTTAACCCAGGAAAAGGCTCGTAAATGTATTCAAGCTCTCTGACTTCTTTCCCCAGCCAGGTAGTAATCTTGTCATAACCGTTGAAGCGCATATCCGTCTTGTAGTTACCCACTGTTTTCTCACTATAGACGGTACCGTCATTGCTGAGCGATCTATCGATAATAGATCCATCGCGTGATAAGATTCTGTTCGTATGGGTGCTTCCGCTATAGTCATTGACGGAATAAAGGATGTTTTGAGCAAGGTTGAATGATTCAATGTCGGCACGAGCGGTGATATCCGATCCGCCAGTGGGCGTAGAAAGTGCGCTGGTGATTGTATCGGTAACGTTTTCGATACCCTGACCAAGGGTCGCAAGAACGGGATTTAGATCGATTGATTTCAAAACATCATCGATCATCGCAACCAAATTTGCTAGTCTAGCTTCGAGAAGTACTTTTGCTGTAACGTTTTGTATGAGTAGTGATACTCGATCGACCGATGCATCAACGCCTGCGTTGAACTGCAACAAGCTCAAAACTTGGGCGGAAAGATCCACTTTTGCTGAGAGATTGTCGACTTCGATGGAGATTTCACCAACGCTAACGGAGGCGTTGAGGAAGACATCGGGTGGGGGGAAGCTTGTATCCACGCCGGCTGCAGTATCGTCTGTTTCGTAAACTACAGAGTTTGGATCTCCTCGTCGAGATAACGAATAGCCAATGTAGCCCGGCTCAGAATTTCCCTGAGCAGATACTAGGCAGGCCAAAAGGAGCGTAAGAATCGTGTATTTCATCGTGATAGATTCGCAGTTCGATTCCAGTATAACCGACAAGAGAATTAGAGAGAGTGAAGTTCCTTGAATGAGAAAATTTTATTAAACAAAAAACGTCCCTTATGTCAAGATTAAGCCTTTTCCCGCACACGCGAAGAGCATCAGCTCGTTGAATGGTAATGAAGATCGTTATTCCAAAATACTATAACCTTGCATGCTAGCAATTTATCCGAAATAGCTTAAATTACTGTCACACAAACCACTTCCTTATTAACCAAAATTTTATGACGTCTACAGTGTTAATATTAATATTTCCGAAACAAAAACCGTTTCTACCACACAAACCGTCTTCCGATCGCCGATGAGCCAGCCGGGCCACGAGATATGATTGGCCAATTGGTGTTTGTAGAAACCCAACTAGGTAAGAAGCATATAAAATAGTGCTTATTAATTTAGGTGTTCCCTTAAGACCAGTGGAAATTATCAATCGACCATTCCGTTTGCCGTATTTTCTATCTTGAAATTATACTGAATTTCGATTTCGCATGTGTTCAAGGATAAACACACATCAGCCACGGATATCGCCGCGAATCGAGGATTTGACACTTCATATGTTTCCGATTTAATGCAGATTCGAAGAATCCTTTTTCGTAATGTGCAATTCCCAAATGGCCAAATCATTTCACGATAAAGCCAAGTTATTTGCCGATAAAGTTTCCCGAACGGCGAGGATATGATAGTTGGAGCAGTAGTCGCTTTTTCTTTCTCTCCCCTCTTCTCCTTTCGTTATATTTATGGTTCTGCAAAACCGATTTCTGATCGACCAGCTTTGTTCCTCAGGTTAAATAAGGCGTGGTATGATACCTCAGGCCACTTCCTATTTCTGATTTCTATCCTATATCTAGATCTCTTAGCTGTCAATTTTGCGGTAATACACTTAACACCGGCATAACGAAGATGCATATCTCATATTACTTTTTGCTATCCTGTCTTGCGCTTGCGCTTGCGCAAAAAACAACGACGACGAGCACGCGAATAGTCACAACCCAAACCACCCGAACAACCACAGCACAAACGACGAAGGCAACCACAACAACGACAACACAAACCACCCGCACGACGACAACATCGAGCGGGTCGTCGACATCAGCATCTTCTACTACGGGAGGTTCAGGTCCCTCTGCATCGGACCCGCCAGACGTCTATCTGAATGTACCTCAACTTTCAGTCGGGAGAATAGAGTTAGATGTCGAGAACCTCAAGGCGGACATCAATCTCAACGCGAATGTCGCCGGCCTTGTTTCCATCAACGCAGGAGTGGCAGTCTCGATTCAAAAAGTCAACATCACGATTGCGGACGTTGATGCTCAGCTCGAACTCATCGTCCGTCTCGGCCATCTCGTCGAAATAGTAGAGAGAGTTTTCTCAAGCTTGGACTTGAATCCACTCTTGATATCTGCTATCAATGGGGTCACTAATGTATTGGATACAGTTGTCGGGGCTGTGGATGGTTTGTTGGGATCTATCACTCAAGGGGATACCAAACTATCCTTCTTGATTGATAATTTGGGCAATATCGTCCAAGAGGTGGTGCAAGGTGTAGATGGTGCCCCCGTCAGCACTATCGTGGGAAACTACTTGACAAATATGACTTTCACGGGTGACCAGAAGCAGCTTGACAACGGATTGATACAAAAGACTTATTCCTATTCTCCTCTAAACGCTCTGGTTAATATCGTGTTCAACACTGCCGGACAGGTCGTGCAAGCAGTAGTTGCCAAACCTGGCAGCGGCACGGGTAGTACAAGTACTAGTGTAGCCAGCACAGCTAGCTCAGCTCCTACTACCACACCGTAGAAACAGCTGGCTGTTTCTTCATTTATCACCATATTTATTCTACGTTGAGGCCATCATTGCGATATACATCGTGGCGTGTTTTGATAGGTGTTACTGCCGGGTGGTGGATGCTGGCTGGATGATTGAATTTTAGAAGGTTCTATTCGCGTCAAAAGTCTTGGCGCAAGAAACAACCGCAGATTATATATCAACATCGACAAGTTGCATTCATGTGACCATATTTCAAGAATTTTGTACCAATAGGCATTATCATGCTCCATGTGTATTTAAATCTGAGAAGGCGGTACTAATTCTTACATATATCTATCTCCACTAAATAATAATAGTAGTTCTAATACATTTCGCACCCCAAGCGATAAGACTGGGCCCATTTAAGCGTCCGATCCGTACGGTCGGTGGGTAGTACCAAATGTATGCCTCCTTTCAATCGTACAAATCCATACCTACCTCCGGTTTTAAATTGTATTTTACAGTTCATAACATGATCCAGTTTCTTTAAATTTGTAATCTCTAGGCGACCTATATATGTACGTGGCTATAGCAGAATAGGTTACATAGGACCAGTCCCAGCTTCGTAATGTTCACCAATCGAAGTTAACTTAAACATTTAACCTTATAATTGACCATATGTGGCCATGATCTCGTAGTGAGCTAAAATTTTATTAATCGTGGCAACATCCATAAATATTCAAGATTTGAGTCTTTCGACGCAGATATCCACCATACGCGTATATGCGATCTTGCATCGATTCTTACTTATCGTCACATAATAATAGTATTGCTAAATCATCCGAGAGCTGATCGTAACGGGACAATATTCCCGTAGTCTACTTGTACCCGCCTGTTATTTATGCAGGTCGACGGCCATGGTTATCTCGAACATCCAGCAATTAGACCCAGAAACTAGATCTTCTAGTATTCAGAAAATCCCTCATAGTAGTTCATATCTAATCATTTTTGCAAGCGGTCATTACGATATAGATCTCGCATCGATATAGCTGGCTAAGTACCAAGTGCCGAGTGCGTATAGTCGTATAGTATAGTTAATACATGTCTACAAAAGAAATAGAAACCGGACGGCGTGCGGGAGTTTGAACATTACCGCAGACAACTATCATTATTCAATAGCTCATCTCTGCCTTTCGTGAAAGTGTATAAATATCCTAGAAAGGAAAAAAATATTCCTGTTAAATTTAGAGTGATTATGACCGCCAAATATGACATACGTGTGGATAATTGCTTGGGTATCCTTGTTCATATTGGATCCGAAAAATGATCTAAGTACCTAATACTTTGAGATTCGGTTCCTCGAGATCCAAAGTGAGAATTAATTTTCAGGCAGAACATCGCATGCTGGTAGCAGTTATGCAATAGCTGGAGACCCTACATCCATGTTTTAAGCATCGTTTATCTATGTTTTTTATTTCTATCGTCTTAAAATATTTCTCCTTATCGAATTAGAAGGCACTGACCTAGTTTTACTAGCGACTTTGCTTCTACTCAGTCCAGGGTAAGTTCGAGACCAAATTGACGAATAGCTTATGGATTTATTTCCAGTGTAACAAGATAGATCAGACGAATATGGAACTTCCCGCTCTACTAACCCTATTCAAACCTTCGCTAGAACTTGTGGTCCGGGATCACTTTGGTTGCACTGATATATTTGCCAATATTCAAAGCCTAATAATATATTTTACGTACATTTAATGATTTTATCTTTTCTTAGCTCGGCCCGCTTAAATTAAACAGCTTTGGTTCATGCATATTTTGTACCCTTAACTTCGTCACGCGTATAGTAGACAGATAACCCTTTCATCGTCCTATTTGAATCTTAAGATTGTCTCGTAAATATGAGATACCCGAGTACTACTCTTTAAGACTACGGTACTTTGTGAAAAGTGCTGACGTTGACGAGAAGGAACAGCTGTTCGATCTCATGCAGGTCAGGAATGTGAAATATTCGGATGAGACGTGTCTGCAGGGCCACAAATCAATGCAATTAATTTTTCATCTGATATTACTATTTTTCTCGTCGAAGGAACTCAGGAGTTCTTCAAAGAAATTTTTTTCAAAAATTAATGGCTTGGAGGCTGCAGCTGTTTTCGTGAAAGCTCGGTTTTGAATTCTCGAATCTGCAGAACGGGTTGCCAATGTAGTCTAGACTTAGATCACGAGGTTGTCGGCTTTGCATTGATTGAATTGATGAGTCTTCGTCTACTGGAATGCTCGCTAACCTGGAACGACGGAAGACGAAAAGAAAAAACATAACCCCAGAATTGTTTAAACGAGAACAAAAAAAAAAAAAAAAAAGAGCAAGTCGCATGCAGCGGCACGTGTGAATATCAGGCATCGTGCAGGCCCTTGCGGCTGCATGGTGTTCACATCTTGGCGAAACCAGAATTCTGCTATCCAAACGAAATGCGGGGCTGCAGGTTTCCCTCCACTTGTCCTACTATCAATGGACTCTCTGCAGCTGTGTCATCATGAGCCGAAAAACGTATTTCAAGATAAACAAGATCGCGGTTCGCGGGACGTTCACTTTGCAAATCGCTACTTATAACACGTTACTGTTATCAAAAGATGCGCTATGGCTAGTGAGTTTGTCGTGAAGGTCTTAGCTCACTAACGAGCTTGTTTCAAACGGATAAAATGATTAGTGACGTCGGCCTAATTTTGGGAAATATACTAGCGGGGTGGATGTGATCTCGATTCGAATATTTTTCTTCAACAAAAAAAAAAAAAAAAAAAAGTTCTAGGCAAGCGAAACGGTCATAAAGCACGGCACATGGAAGGCGGTCCTCTTACCCTTGCCCATGTGCTTTGCGACCCAAGAATACGGAGCGAACATTCGTTCTCAGTTTAGCGTGGTCGAAGCAAGCCTTTCTATTTGAAGGAGCTGAGGTCGTTCGCCATTTATGCCTTTGTCTTCTTTTCCGAATACATTTTCTCGGATTTCAAGGCCCGCTAGCTGAATAGACGGACGGAAGGTTTAAAGTTTTGTGTCGAGTTTTAGTGTTGACTTGATCCTTTGAGCAATTGGTACTTCTGATCTTGATATCATACCAGGGGCCATGAACAGAGTTCGACGTAATTTTTACGTTTCTAAAATGTTCTTGCCATCATGCATGCAAGGACAGACAAAAGTAACGCTTTTACGCGGCTTTTAAGAGAAAAAAAGTTCTATTCGGTATATCCCTCATGTTGCACAAAGAAAAGAACAAGTGCTGAAGTGCAGTTCTAATATATTTTGAATTCAACAAGAAGAGCAATTGGGCACGAGGGGCTTATCGTTCCAGAGTATTATCGGTGGAGGGACGCCTTAGCTGAGGTTGATTCAATTGCTCGGGTTCGACGGTTACACTGAAGATCAAGTGCTCATCTAGAAAGGGCTGAGCAGTAACATATATATTGAGTGATAGATTCGTAATCTTGCTGACAGGGGTGGGAGGATCCCTTATCAGTAGTCGAGAATGCTTGATGGAACGATAGACGAAGAAGAAATCGGTTGTTGGCAATGTGGCAAAGCAGTTAATTTCTCTATGAACCACAAGCGGGTAAGCAATATACCTAGAGCCGTCGTACACTTGTGAACTTGTGGAGTCAGATCGAATGATAAATGCGTGATTGAAGTCATGCCATGAATTCATTTTTACAATACTGATAGTATCGAACGTATCGCGACGACGATAAAAAATCCCTCAACCAAAGCAAAAAACTAAAATATGACCTGGTGGAAGCGGAAATACCCAAGATCGACAAGTTTCTCTTTTCAAGGAACCTGATACGATTCCGAGCCAGGGTGGAGAAATGCACAAGAGCTAATTTTTTTTTTTTCTTCCCTTCGTTGCCATTGTAGAGATTGTACCTTGCGAGGCGGATGACTGGACCCCTCAACACATTTGCGAGCCAAGATCATTACCGTGATGATATTCCCATGTGCCTTTCCTTTTTAGGATTCATGGCATCAGGGCTTGCGGGACTTTTAGGAAGGAGAGGCAGAGGGAAGGGCTGGGGATATTGGCTGGTAAGTCGTGGCTTCGGAAGTGAGCTGAGCCCGGGCAATTGGTAACCAAACAGCGACGACATTCCATGCCGAGTCTAGTCCGAGCCATGCAGAGTTGACAGAAGGGTCATTCGGATCGATGGAATGGAATGGAGGGTTTGGTCTGATGTATCCGGAAGCGTAAATTATTCAGCAGATTTTTAATTCACGAAAATCGAAAAATAAATGAATAAAATATTACTATTATCATGCGCGAAGCTATTCTCAACTTCGACGACGAAATTCAATGCATGTCTGATATATGGTTCCCGTGTCTACGGATCTCCGAAGGGAAATCAAAACCGCCGCATGTTTACGCAATGCATGACTGATGTCAGGCTGACATGTGGTGCAGTTTTTGTAGCGCAAATTCGAACCAAAGTAGCCAGGTCGATGTTCCATCCGCCATCCAAGCCTGGCTGTAGCTTGTCATGGCTGGGCACATTGTACGCTTCAAGGGCAAGGGCGAAACGGGTGCACTACACCTCTCAAAACTCAGCCTGTACCTGTATCGGTTTAGCCTTTCCACGGCGAATGAAGCAGCGACGACGACACGATGATATCTGAAATCTAGTTGCATATGTGTTCGACGGAGAGCCCAAGCCAATTGCGTCGGCTCGAACACAGCCTTGTGCCAACGTGGATCCAACAAGGGAGGAGCGGACGTCTAAAGATACCCTCCACTTTTTGTTCCAAGTCCGGATAGCGCCATGGAACTTAGAATTGAAAGATGTATTCCAACTGCGGTCATTTTTCTGTTCAACAAACAAAAAGCAACACTAAGGGAGCCCTGTTGAACATGCATTGTTGAACAAATGAAACTAAAAGAGACTAACTGAATCGGCTGGCGGTTGGATCTTGATCCCATCGGGAGCAGTTGCAATGAAGCCATCATATTATATTTCGTCGTTTGTTTTAAAAGTGTGTCCTTGCCCACCGAGTCGACTAGGTCATAGATAACTTGCATTTTGTACGTCTGTCGCGCCCTGGTCATTTTATCTCTCGCATTCCCATCCCTCGACCCTTTTTTTTTTTATATATACAACCTTCCCCACAGCTAGCGTGGTCGATATTTCCAAACCTATTCGATAAAATTTTCAGGATCGAGAATAATTGAGAAAATCAAGAAAGATTTCTCGAATATCCCTATCTCTTATATATAACAAAAAGCAAGGTAGCAAAAAGCCCTCATCTCACAAGCCTGCTCCAGCTGTGTTTTAAGCGGAGACATTCAATATTCATCCGGACCAGATTATATTCTCATCGGGTATGAATTGCCACACCTGGCATTGATACCAGGAACAGTTTAATTTTTTCTTATATTTACCCTCCCTAATTTTCACGATAACCAAATTTTTTCTGTCTTTCGTTCAGACCTGCACTGTCTGTCAGTAACAAACTTGGCTTGGCGGACCACTTCGGCTGGAGCTGAAACTGTAGGACCCCTGCAGAGGGATTACCAAACCTGGGAAAATCGCAGTGAGCATTGATACTCAGCTCGCAAATTGTCTGGCGTCAGAAACAATATTGCATTGAGGCATTTGGGAGGAAAATTCGACAAAAAGAAGAATTGACCTATCAAGAACGGATTTTCTCTGCTCGTATTGCTCAATACAGTCAAGTACGATACGCGGTAATCTCAAAGCCACCGCAGTACACACAATACTCCAGTATATATCAAAATTAAATTCAGACGAAAAATTTTAAATTTAGTCTTCTTTCTTCCCGTCCTCATATTTTCGAATTTACCATTTTCTTCTCGAAGACAATAAACCAGATTCCGGAGCTCCTACGCCCATATTAAGATATCCCGAGTACCATTTCAACATCTCGGAATATCTCCCTTTAATTTTTGGCCTAAACTTTTCTCGCTTGCTCCCGCATTCCGGTTCCCTTCCTCACATTTGTTCACTTTTTTTTTTCTTGTTCTACTGGCCTAAATATAAATTTGGTCAACCATTTTGAAACCCGACGTCTACCACACTGTCAACACATAGCTTGGACTGCATTCCTGGCTGCCCCCAGATTTATTTATCTTACACCATACCACCCTCCACCATTTAATCGCTCAGACCAGGTCACGGGGTTATCCATTACGCTAGACCGCATACTGTCAGATATATCCTGTATCAAACACTTCTAGCAAGGCTGGGAGGAAAAAAAAACTATATATTATTTAGATAAGGGAACGATTTCAAATAAATAACATGGCTCCGGCAATCGCGGTTCCAAACAAGCAACAGGCTTTCGAGTCTCCATCACCACTACTCTTACCGGAAAAACTCAATCTGGAGAGTACAGACACAATTGCAGCTATATCATATAGTCCCAAGTCCTTCGCACATTCTTCCTCAACGAGCTCCGGCTTTACCCCACTACCAACTCGGCCATCAGTAATCACAAACAAGATGACACCATATAATTCTATCCCCAGAGCGGAACCGAGAGAATCCAAACGCATATTGACCAGACTACCTTCTGTCAAGAACGACAGAAGGACCAAGGCTTCGTCGAGCGGTTCTTCAACTCCGGATTTGTCAAGATCAAACTCAACAACCACTACCAGCACTCCGGTTCTATCGCCTGAATCCGTCGCAGACTCCTCCTCATCGGAACTTTCTTCTTATAAACTCGTTGTCAGAAAGCAATCCATGGAGAGTCTGGCGTCGAGCGATAATAGCAGTCAGTACTCATGTCTTGCAAAAGATGACCAGTACCTGTTACATCTTAAGGACGTCGAAGGCCTCTCTTGCTGGAGCGACATCGCTGACAAGATGTGTCAGAAGGGGTACGCAGTCCAACAGAGAGGCTTGAGGACGAGGTACTGCATCCTTAAGCGGGATTTGGATCTCACTGTAAGTTCAAGTCATCATATTCAAAATTCACAGAAGTAGTGTTGCTAACTATTTTGAAACACAGCTTCAACGATCCATGGAGAATCTTGTCAGCATTCAGACCGAAGTCGACGAAGTTCTCGGGTCCAGTAATTGCCCCGTTCGAAGACTAGCCTCTTTCAAAAACAAAAAGATCGGTGGCAAGCTTCGTGTCTATGACGAAGAAGACGAGGCTGTCGACCCTCGAGTCTGGGAAGACCTGGCCGCGTCGCTCCAAGCCAGCGGTTTGAGATGAATACCACGCCTTTTCACTTCCCTATAATGGTGTTTCCTTCTTTATTTTCTTGTTCAAAATTGCGGCTATCCCTTTCTACTCTTTCTCATTGATAGCAAAATTTTTGTTTTCCTGGGTTTAATTTTTCCTATTCTTCTTATGATACCTGTGCGCTGCAACCTTTTCTTCATTGATGAGTTCTACATACATTGCATTAATATTTAAACGGCCTTTCGCTTAACGACACAGACTTCACAGTCTTTCTTTCGTTTTCCCCTTTTCTATAATTAATTTTTTTCCTCTGTACATCTGCATTATTAGCAAGGTATTCTTTTCTCAGCGATTTTTTTCTCGGTCACAAAAATATGGTTATGAGGGCTTTTTTATTTTCTTCTCCGGCTAAAGGGTTTTTCTTTCATTCACTAAATACCATGTTCATTCTGGGTTCTGATAATGCACACCGAACTTTTTTTTTTTTTTTTTTTCGATTCATGACGAAGAATATGATCTGTTTTTGTCGGGTTCGAAAACGAACAGTCAAACAAATCTCCACTTTATGGCTTTCTTTCTAAATTTCTCAAGCCTTGCATGCAAGCTTGTTTTCCTACTTCTCTTCCGTTCCTTATTCGAGGCTATCGTACCTTTCTGTCCTTGCATATACAAATCAACCAATCACATGAAGACATGACAAGAAATGCATATGATACTACGATAACAAAAATAAGAGCTATTTTAAATTTTCTACGCTATGTGGAATCACATGCGATGAAGGATTCGAAAAAAATTTTTGTGTGACATACTTTTACCCCTCGTTCGTTCGCGCTCGCTCTTGCTCTACGGTTTAACCTTGGATTCGTTTTTTTACCCCGCCGCAGCTGCCGCAAATACCACCCATCCCGCTTTTAGTCTCTGTTTCCAGGTGTGTGTTTTTCAGCTTGAATCGAATCGAATCGGATTCGAGAATGCGGAGCAGAGCCAAACTTCCCCTCATGTTTCGAAAGGGGATAGCTGATAGTGGACTGAGCTGGCATGCATGTAGATATCAACGAACGCGGGCATGCGTTTAGTTTGATGCCGTCTG
Source organism: Orbilia ellipsospora (assembly GCA_036971675.1). Lineage (NCBI taxonomy): Eukaryota > Fungi > Ascomycota > Orbiliomycetes > Orbiliales > Orbiliaceae > Orbilia > Orbilia ellipsospora. Next base: position 2,196,765 of record JAVHJO010000003.1, read on the forward strand.
GGACAAAATATTACTTTAACTATTTTCTTGTTAATGTTTTTATTTATGTGAGATTAGGTGAGGGTATTATTTGCATCGGAGTTTAAACTAATGCTGGTTAAAAAATTGCATAATTTTTTCCCTCTCCTATTACGACGGCTTCGATTTGCACGAAGGGAAGTTAAAAAGAAAAAGAAAAGAAAGGCAAGGGAAGAATCGGAGGAGCCGTATTCGGGATCTTTTTCCTTAAATGTTTTAAAGATGGTGTTTCCTTGCTTGGTCCTTGCGAGGTTCGGAAATTTCGTGATGGGTGGACGAAGGATCTCAATATATTGGGGTATGGATCGGATACAAGCTGAGACCAAGATCAGTATGGATCAACTATCATTTCGACGCAACTACAAGGTTGGAGAATAGGCAGTCTGCTCAAGGTTATCCTACAATATCATTCGGTACTTAGAGTTTTAGAGTGCATTATTCGATGCCATGTACTCATTTATATCTCTTTAACCAGCCTCTTATGCACGAGACATCGATCGACCGGCTAGATCAAGAAGGTCGTTAAGCAGGTTATATGGGCTTATCCGGTGGACCTCTGTTGTGTAGTTTATTTATAATAATCTAAGTGATTCGCTTGCAGGTTCGGTATGGCAATATCTTTATCAATATCGACCCTCAGCCTTTGTATAATATGATGCATATCTGGTAGACGGTTATTATCTGATTCCAAAGTGAGATTACGTCATACCCCCAGTCAGGATCCTAAGCTCAGTCGCGTTGGTATTGGTATATCTACAGCTGGATATATTAGCCGTTGAAAAATATTAGCAGTCTTATAAATATATGAGACCTTGTCTCGTAATAAAACAGTAATATTGTCAGCTCGTAATACTACGATACCGAACTACTTAGAATACCAGAGGTCCCTCTTATATTGCCTTCTCAGAAACACGTTGTATATAGCGTTGAAGTGTTGATTATATGTGCTTGATTGAGTTTCTAGATCGAAGAGTTAATAAAATGGCCTAGAATGCGGGAGTTCAAGTGAGCATGATGTCTAGGGGAACTAGCTATTGATTGGCATTAGCTCGATACTGCAGCCCTGTAGTTTTGAAAGTCTTGTTGGAAGTGGACGTTCGCAGGATATTCCAACTTTCCAACAGAATTATATCAGTACGTGCATTCTAAGGGAATTTTGGAATCCCACCGCGTCCCGTTTCTAGCTCGCCTTCACCAATCCATGGATTCCACCGGACTTTGTAGGAAATGATATACTATGGAACAATAAAAGACATCAAACGGAACATTGAGAGGGAAAGATAAGGATATGATTTTTGGATTCGTAGACTTAGAGCTCGCGTTAGTAGTATTATTTATAAAAGGGATCATACGACACTAGTGAATCCGGATAGTTTTGATAAAAATAAGCAACAGAAGAAACAACTCCGAAAAACACCAAATTTAGAAGACAACCATATATCATAATAAGAATTCCTCCCATTTTTCTTCTACCCCCCTCCGATCCTTTTTTCCAACTACCTCGAGTTTTAGATTCCATTATCTTTTAAAAACCTCATGATAAAGCTAAGGAAGCATGTACAAGATTCGAAATTGGGTCTAATGTAGAGCTTAGATATCACCACGAGGAGAGATCCAAGTGGAATCTCACGTGGAAAAGCAAGACGCGAATAGGTCCGAATAAAGATGAGGGAGGGTTTTGTATTTCCCTGGCTACTAGCAGCCACCGATCTGTTCTTGATGGACCTCTAGGGTGTCCCCATCTTGCATGTCGAGCTAGAGATGAGATTGGAGCTATTAGCCTTAACTTTCCCAAAATTGAAGCGTTGCATTTGTTTTTGGGGGCGCGTGCGAACGAAAAAGAAAAAAAAGGGCATCTCGGAATTTCAGCGTGCGACGAGGCCGAAGGCATCGCCGTTGTGCACATATTCGAAATCGTGACAGGTGGCAAACTGGAACAAGAGAATGTGGAGTGAGAACTTACGGTGTCAGGCGTATCGTTAGGTTGAACTCTCGACCCGTCAAAGAGGAAACGAACAGTGGTTGGTGCCTTGCCCTGACGTTCGCAAAACGCGTCCATGAGCTTCTTGAGCTGGGTCGTTCGCTTGATCTTGAAGAAGACCTCGTTATTATTGTCCGTGACCTTGATGTTAAGGTGTTCGCTACCGCCTTCGCCTTCAGCCTTCTGCGGTGGTGGAGAAGAGTCCGACATATTGTCTGTAGGTTCGTGATGTTTTCCGGCTGACTATAGACGATGAGATGGGGAGTTTCAGGGAGAGGGATGCACGAGAAGGGGATTTTTTGCCCAGCGATGAGACTTTGTGCGGTGGAGACTTCGCGTGTTCTGAAGGGAGAAGATGAAGGGATGGGGAGGATTTGGCAGGAGGGGAGAAATAGAAGGACGAGAGATAATATAAACGCCGGAGAAGGATCCAGAAGGGGCACAATGGCGTGAGGGTTGAAGACAATGGGGGTTTCTGCCGGTGGTGATTTGGGCAAAGAAGAAAGTGGCGTCGGTCTCCGAGCTCTTGTCGCTGGAGATGTTCAGTTTGCCTGGCGGGCGCCCAAATGTGTTGCGGGTAACGTTGCGCTTGTTTGACAGTCACATGATTCGATCACATGACTACCGCTGACTCAGCAAGGGAGATCGGCTATCATTCTGATCTTCAGTAAATCATCCAGACACATGCTCAATTCGAATATAGAATATAAAATAAGGTGAGAAGAACTTACCTGAATATTAAATCCTTCAAAAGGACCAACTTGAATGCCAGTTCTATTATGTGGGAGCGCCAAACATCCAGCTCTCCTACTCTACAGCTCTATAGTAGCTTCATTGTATGTCAAAATTAATTTGTTTGTCAGAGCTGGGCAGCATCCTCAAGATATATGAAAATGCCGTGGACAACCGAATTCGGCCGAAACGTCAACACCAGGTTCCTTGCTCTTGAATCCTCCACGCAAAGAGCTTGAGTATGGCGTGTACCATGCCGAAAGATCAGTGCACTGCGATTCTAACGTTATCAGACAATCCTCAACGCAAATTCCCCAACATCACTGCACTGCGAAGACAGAAAAACACGTTAATATCTGGTGAACAAGACTGCTATATGATCGTGCCAAATCCAACCCAACACCTCATAAAATTTAGCAAATCATATCCCGACGGCTACGCCGACTCGCCGAACCACCGAACCATATTGGATAACTTACACCTTGTCGCAACCAGAAATAAAGCGGAGTTATGCCTCTCGCCATGGCGCGCCAATGTTCTCCCGCAGGGTAGATCCCTGATACCAAGAATCGAGCTGCCATCCAAACCGTCTCCAATTCATTAAAAAGCTTAGCAAAGCAGAGCCCCCCCTTGACCGTCCATCGGACCCTGAAGTATCCATATTCATATTTTGCCGCAGCTATTACTATAGGTTTATGGGATGGTTACTTGAAGGAGTCCAGAAGTGCATAAGCTCTTGCATATTCATATATCGCAAGAGCTTTTGCTGTGAAAGCAACCAAAATTTGCAATGCAACCTGTTGGAACGCCTCGACTAGTTGATATCTTTTGAGTTTCATCAATTGAATGAGTCCAATGGCCAAGTAGGATCGGTCAAGGCTTAAATCGATTGCTTGTGCGACGTGAAACGCCTTGAGCCCGAGCTGCCCGAGCACTCCAATTCGAGTGCACAAAAAAGATTTGAGGGGTCAAAATGATTCCTTTGGAAGAGGTCGCGGTTCGAAGTGGAGTTGAAAATCGAAGAATGGCGATATTAATATTGAAATCTAATATAATGTTGGAATTGATAGCTGGGTCGGAGAGGCCGTCTGGTTAGCTATAAAAGTCGCAATGAGCCGCCTCGAAGTAACATTTATCTCATCAAGATATCAATCAATCATCTGCTAAACAAACTATCATCTATCAAACTGCTTCCAAATTCTCTCTATAACTATTATTTTACCTTTCTTCACCCTTTGATTTCCATCAAAAGACTTAAAAAATGGCAGCCAAACTCCCACTCACCACCCGTAAGGACATCCGCGACGGCTACAATGCGCGCGTCCCTGAATACCTGGAGAAGCTCAAAGAATACACCGGTGAAGAATGGAAATTCACCGTCAACTTTGACGAACTCTTCCAAAAGGTCCATGACCCGAAAGATCCTTCCAAGACGGAAAAACTCGGATCCGGCACCGCATACGCCTATGAGAGTTTCACTGGCGCCATCCGAGATCTCACCAAAGAGGGTGAGGAAACGATGTTGAAAGAACACATCAACCATGTCATCTCTACAAAAGAGGTTAATGTCATTGTTGATGATTTGCCCGATGGTTACTATTGTACCTGTCGGATTAGAGATGGTGTGTGTGAGATCGTGTACAAGCCCGGATATTTTAGTTTCAATACTACTGATATCCACCGCGATCTTCCAAAGGCCTTAGATGAGTCCTACGCGGAGACGAATAAAGGAGAACTTCCCTTGAAGGCGAAGCAAAGTCTTTTGGCGAATTACGAGGAGAGGAAGGAGCAGATTAGTAAGAGAATTAAGGAGCAGTTGCTCGGTGAGTCCCGTTTTAATTTCGTTCTCGGTGCCGAGTCATCTAAGGTGTGATGAACGCTAACGTACGCTTGTTGATGTAACCAGGCACTGAATTGAAGATGGTTGTCGACCCAGAAGAATGTTGGAGAGTCGCCGTTCGAGAGCACGACAAGCTTCCGAACAAGGTAACTTCAGAATTTCTTAACTACCTCCATTATATAAAGAAACACAGTCCGCTTATTTGATTCTCGTTCAATAAAAATAGAATAAACATGAAATCAACTTGGACACTATATCTTACTATTTCGGCTCCGGTCTCCTCGCATATTTCGAGCATTTCGCCAGCACCTGTGAAATGACACTCAAACAAGACGATATGATGGTCGAAGCGTTCTTGGAAGCTTGCGATAAGCAACAGGTCGAGTTTAGACTTGTCCCCCAGGAAGAATTGACCCGGAGCTATAATGATGCCGTCTTCATTGATGGGGTGTATGTCATGAGGACGTCTCCAAAATACTGGACCACCAACACCAGTGATACCTGCAGAGACCTTGAGAGCTTCCTTTAGTTTAATTTCGGGGTGAGATTAGTGGGTGGATATTGGATCTTGATGTACACTTGTCTAGTCTTGTACCTTAACACTTCGATCGGAAAAATACTCACCGTACGCACAAGTGTTAATTTCTTGACATTTTAGTTTGATGTTCGTGCATCATGAAATGATAATTGAACTGTCGTATTGAGTTCTCGCATATAATACAAATATAATTCCGGAGATTTGTATATTTTTCATATCGTAAACTCAACGCGTGACGCAAAGTGTTTGGGGGTATGAGGAATAATTTGATGAATGGCCAACGCATGGCTCGACTCCGAGCTTTACAAATTGGTACACAACAACAGAAGCAATTCACTGATTGAACCTGTTAAATTGCAACAAAAGTTTAGCCGAGTTAGAGTTGGATAGGGTTCTCGTGGGTACGGCCCCTTCAAGGCTGAATAGATGTCCAAGGGCCAGGTATTGTCCGGACGACAGCTTCATGCTTAGACTGAACATCGATAATTTGATACTCGGGGTTTCGAGTGGGCTGCGGTGCAATGCATTTTTAGAGTGGTTTGTTTCTTGTCTACCTGCAATCCCCCCCATATGATGATAATTATTCGGATCGAAAGCGTCACGTGTCTGTGTCCAGACGAGCTGCTAGGATCATCTCGCGCGAGTATTAAATGATCTCATCGGATACTTCTACGTTCACTTCAAACCAAATAGAAACCCACATCGAAGACATGGTAAGTTCCAAAGATCCGGCCTCATCATTATATGTATAATTGACTTGGGACTAAATTGAACAATGTATTTCATATAGGGTATATCAATTGAGGAAGCAGTCAAGCAGGACCCGCCCTGCCATTCTAAGGCGGTAAGCAATATTTCTCGATATCGATCTTACCTTGGAATACGAGGGGCTAAAGTGATTGATTAGTGCGCGATTCAAGACTGCATCCAGAAGAACCGATTCGACGAGTCAAAATGCCAGGCGCAGATCGATGCTCTGTACGCTTGCTGTGCGGAGTTCTACAGAGTCAAGGGCAGGGACGCCAGGTCGGTCTCGTGTCCCAAGCCAAACTTATTGGACTTGAAGATCGAGCAGAGGAAGAAGGATAAAAACAAGTGATGCGCACACAGGAAGAGAGACAGCAGTCTATTGCAGGATCCCACCGAAAATCTATAGATCTCTTCCAACATGTACTACTATATCCAAAACTCCCAGTCCAAACACCAAGTAATAAATTAAGAATGATGATATTTCGCGTCCACCGTGTATCCGATCTCAACCTCCAGGAACAATCGTGAAAGAGAATCGTCAGGCCGAGCAGAATGGCGGAAGCGTTCGTATGAACGTGTGATTCTAAGGTTCACCGAGAGCACGCAAAGAAACGATGCCAGAGGATAGAATCCTCCGGTCGCTTGAACAAACACTGTAAGCGTATAAGATGTATAAACTTGTCGTTTGAACCGAGACTCTAATGGGTGCCTATATGACATTGATGAGAAAAAAAAAAAGAAGAGAAGAGAAAGAAGCGAAAGAGACGGAAGCGAAGAGATTTTTATGTTTGGCGGCGGAGGACCCTTGTTCCCTGCTCTTCTCTTCGCTGCTCAACGCATCGCCCGATTCTGCGAACCCAAAAAAATATACGTCGTCATGTAAACACAGACACCACCACCACATCCATCCACTCCCATCATCATCACCATCTCCATCCCCGTCTACATTGCCATCACTCGGGCCATTCACTAACCTATAATCCGATCTTCGAGTCCATCGTTCTCCCCTGAGAAATCACCTCTCGATTCTTTATATTATCCAATTCACCTATACGACGTCCCTCATCAACGACACCCTATCCCAGATAAACGTCGCGATTGGCTTCTCCTAATCTCTCAGCCGCGAATTCACGCGTCTGTTCCGCCGTCTTCCACCTCTACAATCGTGAAAATGGCGCCAGCTTTATTTTCGCCGACAAGGCAAATGTCGAAACGTCCGTCGCGGTTTGTAAAAGCCGTAAACCGAAGCCAGGTACATACTCAGAGCATTAACACACAATCCGGCCCACCTACGTTACCTCGAATGGTGGCTCTTGATCTAAGGACCTAGCTAACTTGCCGTTTACAGCAATTCTCGAGGGAAAACTCACTTCTGATGTCTGATGAAGACCATGTACGTTGTGACTACCTGCTAATTTCCTGGAACTTACACCCAACTAATATCGACGACAGGGGGACTCCATCGCTGGAAGCGATATCTTTTCTCCGGAAGGGTCTAAGATAATAGTGCCCTACGGTGGCGAAGGTTGTAGCCATTAGATGCAGATTTAAACATATACGCCCCTTTAAGTGCTAACGTGATTTTATAGAATCTATGTATGGCGACTCTATGTACATGGGCGACGACGATTTCGAGGAGGGCATTGCTATCGACGATGAACAACTGGGCCCCGAAGTCGACAGCTTTGCACGTCACGTTGACATACACCGAAGGAATCCCGAACAAGATGCTGAAGAAACTGCCATGGGACTTATTGACGGTTTCCGGAAAGACACATACGATCACTTCTTAGATGCTCGAAGGCGGAGAGAGACCTATCTTGGAGAAGACGAGACTCAAATTCTCGAACTTATAGGGGAAACAGACTTCTACAAGATGGAAGGCGAGACCTGGGAGCTGATAGCGAGGCTGGTACCTGGACGGAATACGAAACTCTCGGACACTGGTCGCGAAGTATCTCACTTTGAGAGCAATGAAATTTTACGGCGGCAATTATTGAAGGAGTCGTCGGTATTTCGAGAACTCAACATCATTCGAGATTGGCTCAGATCGATAGCACCTGAACCAGACATCCCAAATGAAGTAGCTGAAGACGAGGAAGCCATGGCCTCTGGGCACATGTATACGTTGCATGCCCTCAAAAAATACAAACAGGACAACATGGACCCTAGCGATTTCGTACGGAAAGGGCTGAATGCTAGGTTCGAGTACCCTGAGAGAGGTATCCCCTCACCAGACGACGTAAATCGACTCATCATCACTGAGATGGATCCGGACGGCCCACTGCGACAGGATAGAACCGTGCCGAGTGGCGACAACTATTACGATAAAACCTTCTACAGAGTCCTCTGGGGCTATATCCGGAAAGGCGACTTTAGGAAGGCCGCCGAATGGTGCAGAAAGTGTGATCAAGCGTGGCGGGCACCTGTTGTGCTTGGTGGCCGAGACGCCGTTGACTGGATCATTGACGAGGAGGTTGCCGAAGATGACATGTATGACGCTTCGCCAGAACAGGGACCGAGTGGAAACCGAAGACGGCAGCTATGGAGACGGGCATGCTATGCTCTTGCTAAGCGAGTAAGCAGAGTTCCCGGAGACACCTGGGAAAAGGCCGCCTATGGTTTATTGGCTGGTGATATCGACACCTCGCTCCCAGCATGCGAAAACTGGCACGACCACGTCTACGCCCAAGTAAATGCCCTCATCGAAGCCCACTACGAACGATATCTACACCAACATGGCCGTATCTCGAACTCTACCCAAAGATTAAACATACCAGACGCTGTTGCTACCCTCGGCACCAAGAATGTCATGGCGAAAATTGTGGATAGCCTTTCCCGACCTGATGATCACAGATTTCTGGCAACCGCCCAAGCCACCGCCCTGAGAGCTGTCCAAGGTGCGATAATATCAGACCGAATACCAAAGTTAGTCAACATCTTTGCAGAGCAATTGCGCGAATTCAGAATAGATCCCGGATACGAACCTGATAAGGACACGAACACACCTGTGGACTGTACTGATTGGAAGCTGCTGCGAGTCATTACGCATATCATCATAATCCTGCAACATCTCGGACAATGGCCTACTGAAGGAAAAGACGCGGATGCCGCACAAGAAGTCATCGCGGGATATATTCGAATGTTGGCTGCTGCCGAGAAGTACAAGATTATTCCATTGTACGCTGCAAGGCTTGGTCACGACCGATGCGTGGAGGTCATGGGCGAGGTGTTGCTGCATGTTGTTAATGAGAACACTCGAGACGATATGATGAGATCTTTCCGGTCATACGGTCTCGATATCAAGGCGACGTTAAGAAGAACGATGGAGAATGCGTTCGTTCAAACCGAGGAGTTGTACAAACACGATGAGCTACCGATACAGATTCTCTCTGAATTTTCACTATCATGGCAAGACCGTAGGAAGGTACAACCAGAGGACGAGAAGCTTATAAGAACGGCAGAATGGATGTTGGTTGTACCGGACATGAAGGATGATTTAATGCACGCCGGAGTGATGATGTTTAAGCGATTCTACCGTAAGTATTAACTACTTGAGCTTAAATGTGACGAGAGACTAACGTTGTTGGCTGGACTGCATAGTAACCGGACGTCTGGATGCTGGTAGAACACTAGCAGAGAGGATTCGAAGTCGAGATTTGGTTCCGGATGACCCGGAAGATTTCGAAGACTTGACAGAGGAAGCGAAGAGGATTGCTTCGGTTTATATCGAATACGAGCTACTGATCGAGGGCCTCGATGCCCTTGATGACTGGAACAAGTTGCTTGCACAGGGGTAGGTTTCACGTCTTCTCATCCATTTACGCAGGCCATTTTCACTAACTTTATTTCAAATAGAACTGCTGCAAAACGTGAAGGCGGTACTGCTGCTATTAGACGCAGCAAACTCAAAGACGATATGCTCACAGCATATGCGTCGGCAGAATCTAAGCTCGGCCTTCTAGTTAACAGCTGGTTGGTCCAATGCCAACACCACCCGGACGCGGAACAAGTCAAGCACATTCGAAATACCTATGTCCCGGATATCACCATGGCTCTGCATGGTGTCCATCTCGCCGCAGGACACCATCTCAATAAGAGCAACTATTCGAAATGTCTGGATCTCGCTGTCCTCGTTGCTAGACCCAGCAGCGGTGTCGCCGACACATTTATAGCCACGGGGAGAATGGCAAAGTATGTGGATGAGTTGGCAAATGTGAGCTTGATGTGTCTGCAGTCCGCCAAGGGGATTACATCCGAACCAACGTTGGTGAAGCCGGGCCAAGAAGCGAGCGTTGCGATATGGAATGTGAAACCTCTAGCCATCAGACAGCAGCAATAGAAAGGCTCAAGTTACTCAAATGTGAGGAAGTGAACTGCTTGATATATTTCCTGTTTTTCTTCTTTTATTGTATTTCTTTTATAGTTTCTACTCGAGCATTCTGCGGGGAACACTTCTCTTTATTTTACCATCAGCGTTATTTAATTTTTCCTCTTATCTCTTTGTATTATACGACTTGGTACCTTGTTTCTACTAGGCTTCCGAATCGCATTTTTAAATTTGTGGGGCTTAAGATAAACTCCCTTGGTTGTTTCATTACAGCACATGTATCAAAATGACAGACCAATGAATTGGATGGATAGATAGATATGCTTAATCTCCCCATGAATTTGCCCTGAATTGTCCCATATTTTTTTGTCTTTTCTTTCCAGATTTTTGTAGGTGAATGCCTATAACTACTCGACGGTAGAAAGAAGATATAAAGGAAAGAAACGAAAGCTTCTATGCGATTAAAAACCCCCTGATATCACAACCACTCGAACAAAGCGATGCCTTGCAATGAAAGAACTGAAAACAGGAAAAGAAAGGAAAGTAATCCCATGTACGATATCCCCAAAAGTTAATCATGATAACGATGGAAGTCAGTGAAATCAAAAGCTGGATAAAGAAAAAAAAAAAAAAAAAATACCAAAAAGGGCATCTTCTCTACACATCGGTCCATACCCCGTGGATACCGTCCGCTCACCATCCCGAAAAAATTCCAAGAGAGAATTGATGAAAAGATTGAAACTTCCGTGTGCATGCCGTATCAGAGCATTCCTAAGCCAACTCAAAATAGTACTCCACAAAAGGTGTATACTCGCTACCCCCCATCGTCCCCGCCGCCAACTCGGCCACACTCGCATCATCCTTCCTCACAATCTTCCCCTTCTTATCCCTCCCATAAGCATTTCCACCCAGATGCGCATACTGCGTTTCCAACGTTTCCCTCACCTTGGCGATTGGTTTACTCCTCCCAACCCAGCACGCGGCGACGAAATCGAGCGGTAAACCGTACCGTAACACACTTTCCACGAATACCCTCAAAGTCTTGACGTGCACCCATGCCGCCACGAGATCGCTGTACCCCGTCCTCGCGAGCCGTAAAGTCTCACCCCACAATTTCTCAGCCTGTTCTTCCGCGGACTTTGTCTCCGCTTGTTCCTGATCATTTGCATTTTCATTGTAGGCCACGTCTCGTGGGATATACCTCTGCTCGCGAGCCTTGTGGGACAGTTCCGCAGCGTGCTTCTTGAACACCACTATGCCAAAGAGGGCGAACTCTGGGTCTTCCGAGATTTTGAAGACGGAGCGAGGTACGATCATGGGACTGAGTGTTTCGTAAGTAGATAAGAATTCCTTTTCATTGGGTTTAGGGACCGCGATAAGGGCGGTGGTGAGGTACTCGGAGGTGAGGAAGTGGGAGGGTTTTAAGACCGATGCGAGAGAGCGGGTGGAGAGATTGCCCTGCTGGCGACGTTGGAGGGTTTGTAGGTTGGTTTTTACGGATTGGTAGGATGAGTATTTCGATTTGATGTCTTCGTCTAGTGATTGGATTTCGGATCTGAGGATCGAGACGATGTCTGGGATGGGGCGGTCGAAGCGGTATTTGACTTTATTCCAGGCGAAGGATTCGAGATATGTTTGGAAAGGTTCTATTTTTGATTCGATATTGTTAATATTGTGTATTATGAGCTATGAGGTGATATTGGGAGGGGGACTACGGACTATCATTGACGTGCTTGTTTTCCGAGATTCGGGCTTCGTTCCCGTCAAAGATGGCCTTTAGAACATCGCTCGCTTTAGCTATCGCTGCCTCCGCTGAGGCATCTAGTTTTGCTAGCTCGTCGGCTTGGAGGACTAGGGTATCTAGAGTTCCAATTTTGAAGTCCGGAATTTGGAACTGTAATAGTCGGGCATCAGGTACTGCGTGGGAATTTATAGCATCGAACGCATCGTCTTTGTGACCAGATTTAACGATGGAGCTGGGTAGAGATAAAAGAAGGTAAGAAGACATTTTGCGACGACGGCGGATGCGCAGGAAGCGCAAGATACGGGCCTGCAGACGGGAGAGGAAGGGGCGTCGAGGCGGGTGGTGGTGTGGAGGTGGGACGGTGGTGGATCGGGTCCGCGGGGTACGGCGTCGAGACTATCGAGGCATACGGCGGGCTTTCTTTTGAAGGAAGTATCGAGCAGGAGGCAGTAGCTTTGTGAGCGTGAAAGACGGGGTTGGAAATATCCTGTGAGGAAGGTCTTCGGGATTAAAGCTGGCGATGGAGCTGGTCGTGACGGTAGCCGTGATGGTTGTGGTGGTTGTGGTGGTGGTGGTTGTGGTTGCGGGGAGGTCGTCGGGGCATCGGTCCATGATGTCGTTTCGAAGGCCAGTCGGGTCTCGGCCGGTTCACCTCAACACCACCACTCCCAATTCTTCCCTTCCTCTTCTCTTCAACAACCATCCTCCCATCGCAGCCATGCTTCACAGCAGCCTCATTGGCAGGTCGCCTCGCATCAGGCTGTCTGTTCTCCGCGTCCAATGCTCTTTTCGTAACGGCCCTATCAGACTTCTAACTGTAAATTTTCTCGAATAAGTTTTTAACTTGATGGATATATATCTAACGATTCCTCGTAGACTGATGGTCGTACCAGAATATCAAATCTCTGGCTACCTCTCGCGAAAACAAAGGCAAACCCGACCGATGAACCCAAGGACGTCCATTCTCTGTTATTAAAAGCGGGCTACGTTCGCAATGCGTACCCGGGCATGTTCCACATGCTACCTCTCGGACTCCGAGTCCAGGAAAAGATCGAGAAACTGATTGATAAATACATGAAAGCGATTGGTACGGTTCACGTACCTGACTATTTTCACCACTCTATATCACGATATTGATAAGTCGTTTGGCCGAAATCAGGTGCCTCGAAAATGGCGTTACCATCGATATCTTCCCATTCGTTATGGCAGAAAACAGGCAGAGCCGACAAGTTAGGCAAAGAGGTAGTAATATGGGTCCCTTTTCATCGTCCCACTCCGATTGGAACGAACTAAAAGACTCACATTATAGTAAAATATATTAAATGAATATCTACAGCTCTTCCAATTCAAAGACAGAGGAGGCTCGAACTATCTCCTCGGCCCTACTCATGAGGAAGAGATAACTACCCTCGTCTCATCGACTGTCACATCATATAAACAGCTGCCTCTACGTGTATACCAAACAAGTATGACCTATTTTTCTGGAACATATTAAATATATAAACTGCCTTGTGTTAACCACCTTTTTATTTATAGCCCGAAAATATAGGGACGAACGCCGACCCAGAGCTGGTCTCCTTCGCGGCCGTGAATTTGTCATGAAAGATCTTTACACCTTCGACTCATCCGCCCAGGCGGCACTAGAAACTTACGAAAGCGTTGTCTGGGCTTACAAGTCTATTTTTGATGAACTGGGTCTACCCTACCTCGTCGCAGAAGCCGACAGTGGTAATATGGGCGGCAATTTATCCCACGAATACCATTATAACTGCAACACTGGCGAGGACATTGTCGTAAAATGCACTGGTAGGCCTGGCAGCAGCAACACCGAAGGATGTGGGTATACCGCGAACGTGGAGTGTTTGGGATACTTACCCGTCCAACGAGAAAAATGGAAGACGAAAGAAATAAAAGTATGGTACGGCGTTAGCAGAGATAGGAAGATTCTCGTCAAGGCATACTATCCGGGATACGTCAAGCGTGAGCTTGGGGTAGGATTTGACTCTGGAGAATGGACCAAACGTGAAATCAACCCGCGTGTCATACAGAATGTCCTGGGAGATGAAGGCGGCGGGATCGAAGCGGGAATGGAAGAAGCCAGCGCGCTGAATTCTTGGGAAGAAAACTTTACACCTTGGATCAAGACTCTTGATAGTAAGAGTGGTCGGATCATAGAGGGCGAAAGCTACAGCCGTATTTACAAGATTTATGATGGTCATCTACTCGAACATGAAGGAGAAACCAAGTTTTCGACCTTTTCGGGGCACGAAGAAGATTACGGCGCCGAATCACCGAGTATGATTCGGAAGTTTCATGCGGACAAGAATATTCCAACTGTCATCAAGACAAATATTGCCGGTCCGATAGAGGATAGTGCCGACAGGCGAGCCATTTTCTTGTGTAAGCCAATTACAGGGGACATATGTCCTAAATGCGAGGAAGGTGGGTTGACCGCGACAACGACAACGGAGTTGGGTCACACTTTCTATCTGGGAACAAGATATTCGGAACCGCTTCGAGCTACAGTTGCAACAATAGATGGATCAGGTGCACAGAGTCAAGTCAACATGCAGATGGGATGCTATGGTATCGGGGTTACTAGGTTGATAGCAGCAATCGCGGAAGTATTACAGGATGAAAAAGGTCTTTGCTGGCCAAAGGCCATTGCACCTTACAGCGTGGCCATATTATATACGGGGAAGAAGGGTGATTCCTCTATGGAGGGTGAAGGGGCAGGAATTTACGATGCGATTGTGGTCGGGAATAATGGAAGATTCGCGGAGGATATCGTTTTGGATGATAGGGAGGAATCGCTGCCCCGGAAAATGAAGGATGCGGATTTGATTGGATATAGTGTGGTAGTCGTGCTTGGAAGCAATTATGAAAAAGATGGGATCATTGAAGTTCAAGAGAGAAGGACGGGTCGGAAGCATATGGTTAAGGCTGATGAACTCTCGGATAAGATAGCCGAGATTTTAGTTTAAAAATCATGCTATAATGGCCTTATTGGATTGAGGGATGTATATTGGGTCATACCTTGGGTAATCAAAAAGGTCGTTCCGTAAACGCGAAAAGGGCTATCTCCTTGTGGTACACTAGCGAGTAGCGCAATGGATTTTCTAGTCTTTTGAGAAGAGTTACCATCTTCTATAGCATACAACTTGCGAATGTGGGTTCTAGTATACATATGTACATATGTGCTTTTCAACACTGATTCCTTTGAGCACCGTTTATGAATATCTATCAACAACGATAATCTAAAGTTGGGTATCTCTACCTTTCCTCTTCGCAGTCAAAGCCCACCTTCTCATTCCTTCTTCATACGCTGTCCACATAACAGCGCTACTTAGCGCCTTCCTAGCCATCCTTAACCCCATCCCATCAAATAGCGCTCTAACTCCACCTTCACTGACTACCTTCCTACCGGCAACCCACATATTCGTATACGTTTCTGGGAACAATTGTATCCTCGTCTTCAGCGCATCAAAGGGATTCGTCACAGCAGTCGCCAATATCCCGGCTGTCAGACCCGAAGATAAATTTACCAGTGTCGCGGACTTTTCCGGATCTACCACTCCCGCTCTTTCAGTCGTATTATACAACTTTTGAAACACGCCCTTCGAACCTTCGTAAAAGCTAACGTATACTCCTGCGTACGGTCCATCTCGTATAGCAGTCGCTCCGAACCCGGAGAAGAAACCGCGAAGGCCCTCCTTTGCGAAGATGTCACGACAAGCGTGCGACATGGAGGTGTATGAGTAGAATGTGGATTCGTAGCGGACTTTGATGATTGTTATCGGCATCATCACAAAGCCAGCGAAGACTCGGGCGACGGAGCCGGTTAGGAGATTAGTCAATGGTGTCGGTTGCCGCTGGGAGCCCTGGATTGATTTACGGAGGATGTTGAGGGAGGCGAAGTAAAGGCCGCTGCCGACACCTGTGCGGATCGCAGAAGGGATGGAGCCGCGCCAGAATGTGGATATGGGGGACCCGGAGACTAATATCATGCGGATGATGGTTGGGAGGGTATTGTGGCGGGCCTGTTGGACTCTGGTTTTGAGCAGGTCGGCGGGCTGTAGGACTATCGCGGATACTACGCCGCCGGCGAGACCTGATGAGAAGTGTTTGAGGTTGTTTTGAAAGGTCAAGCTGCTCCTCGTCGTGGCCGCCGGGGGCCCATTCGACGGGCTCTCTCGCAGCGACGAGGAAGACATGCCTTGAGCCTGAGCTATCGTCTGGGGACCAAGCTATCGTAAGGAATGGGAGGGATGTTGAGTTCAAGTTGGATGCTTGAAGGTCGACGGAATTGCCATTTTGATAATGCGCATTGAGGGCGATGTCATTGAGTCCTAACAGGTGCGAGCCATCGAGCGGGTGTCGTCCGGTTCATCCCGCAGGCTGGAACTTAACGTTACAAGAAATTTATCTTCGAATCAAATTCTTTTTTTTGATGTCATGCTGCGCCGAGGCCCTGTCGCTGTGGTATTTTCGCACAGCAACGCAAAAACAGCCAGGTGGCATACGCAGCGTTAACATGATTGCTAAGACTTTGATTCATCTAAATTCTTAAGCTTGTCTCGAACTGAAATAAACGGCTAAATTACAGTATCTTGAGGAAGATACATACTCTTCTCCTTATCCGAGCCAACCCGATCGAATAGCTTCACCAAACATGAGTGCTTTCCATAATGATAAAGATTCCACGCAAGCGCGGGAAGAGTCAATAGCGCCCCGGTTTCCCAAACGCCCAATGCCCATTCCGAAGTCGCAGGTCTTCCGAATGTCGAAATGGTTTCCAAGAGAAAGAGACTGCCCCCGAAATATGCAAAAATATCCGTTATCTTGACTTTGTTTTTCAAAAGATAGGTGTTGAGAGCGGCGGTGAGTCCTGCTTGCAAGAAATAATACATGATAATGAGAAAGTGGTCGAAGAGGGCCTCTTCTTTCCTTACACCGAACTTTGGGTTCGCCCACGGCGCTGGATCGAATAGCCCTGTTTATATAAATATGAGCAAGCTTTTCGCGATTACTAGCATCTGATAATATATAGTTTAAGGCCCACCTAGGATATTCACCCTGTGATATGTGGGTATACTCTTCATACTGTTACCTTTTCCCGATGCTGCAAATGATTCAAAAATTCTGTATTGTGATTTTTGTCTAGTCAATCGTTATATGTGGCTTATACGGAATTTTGAGGGAGTTCGGTTTCTGGTTTTTATAGTATCGCCATCAGCAGTGAATGCGTTAATTCCCTCGCTAATTAAGTGATTTACTCACGCAACAATCCAAACTCTGATTTCAGAGTTTTAAAAACAAGGACTACCATACACGCGTTTGAACACCCAGGCGCTTGGAGCAGAGCACTCACTAGGCATCTCAGTACTGATTTTCGGAAGTGCAAAGTTTTCGAATATGAAAAGTTTAATTGAGGTGTTATTTTTCTCTACAATTGGGTGCCGCCTTAGCAAGGATTCGTCGAGTTTAGCAGACTTGTCTCATAGAATAATTACGATGCATGAAGTACAATAATGTAAAGATAGACTAATTAACCAGCAGACCTAAAGTTAGACTAGAGCAAAAAATAAGTTCGGACGATCAGCACCTGAAATAGACGTTTTCATGAAGCGATGTGAAAATCACGTGTTCCCGCCAGATGACAGTTCAAATCCAAGTTAACCAGGTGCCAAGGCATAATAACTGTTTACCTTGGTCGATGACACCAATATTAAGGCAGAACCTTCTGTAGTATTTTAAAGTGCTGAGTTGCTTGCCAAGATCCTCAAGTTTGCTTCATTTCTTTCCAAAAATCTTACATGCTTGAATAAATTTCACACGTCTTCATTAAGCGCAGGCTTTATTGAAGTGCGAGATGGAAAGAGATCCGACGGGAGTTGTTTGCTAGGCCCGAGTTAGAATGCGCCATCGTTCTGCAAAAGCAAATGCAAGTACGCCTTGTTTAGTATATAAGTCCGTATTACATGAGTAATGGCTCACCCATCTGAACCATGGTAGAGCAAAATCTTACCCTTGCTATGTATAAACTCTATATTACCTTGGCTTCGTATATCGTATAAAAAGACCTAAGCACCCGGTCAGCTAATTATTTGATATTGTATTACAGTATTGGTAGGAACTTGTTCTGCAGTGACTGCAAGCTAAGTTTAGCCATATGTACCTGCGTCAAATAATTAATAGGAATTTTCGAGTCATATTCCGTTTAACAGTCGGAATATCGATGTATCAATCCGAACCTCGTTTTTTATTGACGGTATGATGGAACAAAATTATGACTTCCATAATATTTTCTGAATACGTGTATATAATATCGATAATATATCTCGCAGAAGTGCGATCATCAATTTAACCGGAGATGTTCGAAGCTTGGAACGAAGCTTGGAAGCTTGTGAAAACACTACCTCGGCTTAAAACATTCTTGTTGCGAGCTAGAACATGTCCTCTAAATCCCGGTCGATCGAAAGCATTCTGATACAACATGCATTGTTTCTTGGAATTTTAAAAAACAAAAATGGAACCCATGGAATAAGGACGGATATCGTGTATACGTGCATCGGCATGACAGGGGTTATAATTTAATGGAGGCTTGCTTGGTGCAGCACTTATATCTATGGCTTCCACCCCTTCCGTACCAAATCGCCTCTGAATTGGATACCATGGTTCAATATGTTTAGCCTGATGCGAAAATTGGTAAACGAGAACCGGGGAACAATGCCTTCTTAGCGCAGGATCTTGTTGCCTCGCGCCGCACCAGCCTGTGTGACGGTCCGCATTTCCCCAACCGTCAGTAAATTCCCACGAATAGCACAGCGCGGGTCAATTAACACACTTGCAACGCATATATTACAGCGCTTGGCGTTTAGAACCCTGACTCTTGGTAATGTCACAGAAAGAGCATGCTGAGATGTCGAAATCGAGCGATCCGAGGATAGCGGGGACGACGGCTCGTACGCCCTGAAGAATTGTTCTTGGTATATCTCTTTTTAAAAGCTATTTAAGGCTCCCTTTTTTCAACCAGATCGCTTTCGTGTCTCCATTCAAACTTCAACGGCCCCTTTTACGTCTAGTCTCTATAGTTTTATTGCTAATATTTTAATCAATTAAGCGGGCGAGAAAAAAATGAAGAGGTTTGTCATTGCTCTTGCCGCCCTTACGGGTTCGGCTTCGGCCATTCCTGCCTTCCCCGGCGCCGAGGGTATGGGAGCTCAAGCAACTGGCGGTAGAGGCGGTACCCATTATCTCGTCACCAACTTGAACGACTCTGGCGCTGGCTCCCTTCGAGATGCTGTTTCAGGATCAAATCGTATTGTTTCTTTCGCCGTTGGCGGTACCATCAATATCGATTCAAGAATCGTCGTTGCATCCCACGTCACCATTCTCGGACAGACCGCACCTGGAGACGGAATTGCCACATACGGAAACGGGTGGTCGTTCTCTAATGCGAACCATGCAATCGTCCGCTACATCCGTATCAGAATGGGAAAAGGAGGTGACTCGGGAAAAGACGCCATCACCATCGCGGACGGCGATACCATGATCTTTGATCACGTTAGTGTGACCTGGGGTCGTGATGAGACTTTCTCCATTAACGGTGCTGTGAACAATGTTACAATTCAAAACTCCATCGTCGGACAGGGGTTAGAAACCCACTCTTGCGGTGGTTTGATCCAAACAGATGGTGGTGTTTCCATGTTCCGAAACCTCTACATCGACAACAAGACCCGCAATCCAAAGGTCAAAGGCATCAATGAATTCACCAACAACGTCGTTTATAACTGGGGAGGCGGTGGAGGTTATATTGCAGGTGACTCTGATGGCCTTTCTTACGCCAACATTGTCAACAATTACTTCATCAGCGGCCCGAGCACATCTGTAACCGCGTTTACTAGAGGAAATGCAAACTTCTTTGGATACGTTCACGACAACTACTACGATCCAAATCAAAATGGTGTGCTTGATGGCACCATCCTTGGACCATCTTCATCAAACTATGGCGGGATGGTTATCGTGGCTAATAGATTTGATTACCCCACCGTGGCTAACCTAATGACTGCCCCTAATGCTCTAACCTATGTCCTCGCAAATGTTGGTTGCTCCAAGGTTCGCGATGCTACGGACAAATTCCTTGTCGCGAGAGTTCAGACTTGGGGTAAATCCGGCGAGCTCATTAGCGATGAGACAGCCTCGCCAGTGAGCTATAACCCATCAGCGTTGAACGGAGGTACCAAGTGGGTGGATACCGACGGCGATGGCATTCCAGACTCTGCTGAGCTCGCAATGGGCACCGATCCTAATGTTAACGACTCCATGCAAGATAAGAACGGCAACGGCTACACTAACCTCGAAGACTGGGCCAATTCCCTTGTTGGGGGTACAAGTGTAGTCACAACCACTACCACTACGACTTTGAAAACTACCACCGCTAGCACGCCACCACCCTCGACCACGACAATCACGACTACTAAGACTACGACGACTACCACAACCAAGGTAACGACCACTGCCGCACCCACCGGCGCTTCTCAGACCCTCTATGGACAATGTGGCGGTATCGGTTACACTGTAAGTTCTACCAATACAAAAAAGAAAAACAGTTGGAAACTAATAGTTGTGATAGGGTGCATCTAATTGCGTATCGCCGGCTACCACTTGCTCCTCGCTAAATGCCTACTACTTCCAATGTCTCTAAGCATCTCTTTCAATCAGAAGGAATTGGATGAGAATTTTCTGTAGATAATGATATCCGTATATATTTCGTGTTGCCTATAAAATAATACAACAATTTAGGTATACTTCCACCCAAATGTAAGCTCCAACTCTGATCAAAAGACTCTACTTTTGGTAGTCACTCAGGCACCACAACGAGAATATGTGATGTTTTATAACTTATACAAAGTGCAGATGCTCCTGTTATATCACAAGCAGGTCGTTCTTTGAGACGTGTAGACTTTTATCCTTTCCCATTAAATTATTTTGGCTTTCCTAGAAAAATCAGAAACTTTTGGTTAGCAATATCAAAATTCCGGCATCAGTGCCAAAAGTGCGGCCCCAATTGCGGTATCTCTAAATGTTGATCCTGTACCTTCAGATCCCGACGCTTCACCCTTGTAATATTTGGCAGGAACAAACGGCATCTTCGAGATTACTGCCTGTCTAACTTTCCCCCTGATCTCCACTCCGATCTCCGTTCCGGCTTTCTTGTAATTCTCCTCTACGTATCCCATCGCGATATTCTGTCCCAAGGTCGGGCTTGGACACCCGCTCGTGATAACTCCTATATCTTTACCTTCCGAATTTTTGATTATGGCCCCTTCTCTTGCTGGTGCGCCTTTGACAATCAAACCTACTCGCCTCCTTGATGGCTTGTTCTTAATCTCGTTGACTATCTGTTTCGCGCCCGGGAAGTCACCTCTGTCCCTTCTATTCTTCGCCACAACCCAAGTCAGCGCCCCTTCGACCGGTGTCGTGTCCTCGTTCAAATCGTGGCCATAAAGACACATGCCGGCCTCAAGTCTCAACGAATCTCTTGCACCGAGACCGGCAAGTTTGGTAATACCATCTTCTGCAGCGAGAAGTGCTTCGGTAACTTTTTCTGTTTGTTCCTTTGGAATCGAAATCTCAAATCCATCTTCACCGGTATACCCTCCACGAGCGATATGTACCGAGACCTCTTCTCCGTCTACTGCGAGCGCGCCAAACATCGCCTGCCCAAAATATAAACCGTCTAAGTTTTTGAATTCCGGTGTCATTAGACTTTGAAGCACCTGCTGTGAAGCGGGTCCCTGGAGAGCCACAAGCCCACGATTAACAACGTCGTGGCGAACAAATTCATCTTCACTATGCTTTGCGTTCCATTCTTGCAGCTTCATGTGTAGATACTTGAGATCCTTATCACGGCATCCAGCGTTGGTTACGACGTAAAATGCCTCATCAGAGTGCTTTGTGATTACGGTGTCGTCTACAATACCGCCCGAAGGGAGTAGTAAGACCGACAGAGTGGAATGGAAAGGTTGCAGGCCCCCAAGGTCAGATGGGGTCATGGACTCGAGAAAACCAATCACTGTCTTGCCAGTAAATTGATGTTGCTGGAAGTATTCCAGGTTAGCAAGCCCCTAATCGTTTCAATGGGATTATGTGTATTTAGATCATTTAGATCAATTGCCCGCCGCGGTATACATACCACCATATGCGACACATCAAACAATCCACAAGCGCTTCGAACATACTTGTGGCTCTCCCCAATGCTTTGGCCGGAATACTGCACGGGCATATCGTACCCACCGAATTCAACCATCTTGCCGCCATATCGAAGATGTAATTCATGCAATGGCGTTTTCGCAAGCCCTTCAGACGCACCGGAGGAGTATCTCGCAAGACCTACGGGGATGCTCCGAAGGCATTGGGTCGGTCTTGGGATGTGGAGCCAAGGCTGAAGTTGTGGGCTCGCAATTGCCCGTTGTTGGAGTCGCGGTAGAGTTGATAGTGTTCGCTGCTGGATGTATGATTGCTGTGAGATGCAAACGGCCCTGCGACCGCAATTGAAAGCCCTGGAAGCCATTGCCGCCTATTTTGGTAGTTTGTTGGTGTGATATGCAATGTCGACTTTAAAATTGAAGAAATTTGTTGTGTCGCAAGATGATGTTGGAGACGGGTGGCGGGGTGCGCCCGGTATTTCGGTTGACGTCGGCGGCGTTCGGCCAGCCCTTCGGCATCTCCCAGGGGACCGCCAAGAGAGGGCCGGAAACCCACATTCAACGCATTTAGCGGTTGGTCCCAATTGTGAAGAGAGTGAATAGTTAATAGTGTACCAGCATCACAAATTATATGAGATATTTCCGGTCTTAATCATATCAGTATAAAGCACAAATTATACCACAGTATCGCCAAAAGTGATAAAACGAAATATAAGTATAATTTTGGACAGGTAATATATGTAACAGCAGCCATAACGCCTTCGTTTATCTTTTTAAGAACTAAAACAAATGTATCAACGTCCCATCTATTTTCTATACACGCATATATTTAACAATCACTTGCAGTATCCCCATCTGACTACTAGGCTTTTAATTGCAAAGGAAGAGCCTAGATGCTAGACTAGTACCAGTCCCTTTTAACCGACATAGTATCGTCGCCTAACGACACGGTTCTGTGCTATCCAAGTCTGGATTGTAATAGATATCACCAGCCCAATTGCCCCCACAGCCGCTCGTCTTATCTCCCAAGCATAGCATGTTGCAAATGCCAACTCCTCCTTTTCTAGCTCCCGGTCGTAAGGTTCCACCGCACTATAATTTCAAAAATTCGGGTTAGTCGCCTTTCCTCCCGTAGATATCGAAAATAAATCTTACAAAACCTAAAATAAAATATTTAGCTGGTGTTCTGAAAAGATGTTACAGAATCAGCGTGGTCCTTACATTGTTGAGCATATTGCAAACCAGCGACAGGATAGCCGTATTTGGCACACTGGGCCGTACATCCTTGAATCGTCATGGTAGTCGGAGCTGCATTCGCAACTGCATTTGGAAACTGGACGATTCTTGCTATGGATAGGCGATAAAGAAGTAGGGTTCATCCATCATTAGAATTGTCATTGATTTACGTATATCTCACCGAAGATACTTACATGAATCGTCGAGATAGCATCCGACGTACCAGTAGCCTGTTGCAGCGGTTTGGGGATCGACCGTTGGGATTGTTGGATCCGTATAAACAGAATATGAAGCGCTGCCACCACAGTCACTCGCACCATCTGCATTGCATTTCATGTTGCACTGTGACGAGTCTCCCTTTGTTCCTTGCAGCATGTTTCCACAATAGCACTATGGACGCCGGGATTACAGTTAAAAACTTCTTGTGAAGCTCAAAGTCTTCAAAGAGTGTGTGCTAGGGCTACCTTATTACCACCAAGGAAAGCGGCATATTTTAAACCCAGACCCTTGCACCAAGCGTAGCACTTCTTCTTAGCCATTTGTGATGATGGTATGACGGTAGTTGGGACCGCATACTCGAGGATGGCGGCGGCGGCAGTGCTCAGAGTATAGCAACTAACGTCATAAATCTTAGTATTTTTAAATTCTATCCTTGCTTCCCCCATCCCCCTCTCCCTGAGCTTGTGTATGAAGAATGCAGAATCGATAATGTAACTTACCCAACGGATTTAAAATCAGTCACCTTTTTAGTGCATGAAGCCCAGTTTCCATAAAGCTCCCCGGCTCTTTTAGATAGACCACTTGCCCCGTAGATTTTAGTATCTGGTGGAAGAGCGATAACGGATACAAAAAATGCAGCTGCAATAGTTGCCGAGCTGAATTTCATCTTAGCGGGTCTATATCGAGCTGTTTGTTTGATTTTTGAAAGCACAAAATATTCAAAGGAGCCAAATGATATATGCGAGAAAACGGACTCAGTTGAAGAGGCTGGGTCAGATTGCACCCAAAGTAAGATAAAGTAAGACTGTATACCAAAATTAACATATGATTCAATCTTATATATATATTCTCAGGATGCTTACTCGTTGAATCGTCCACTTTATTTTCATATACGCGCAAAATGCACTTCGAAGCGAGATTGTTGGATATTAAGTGTTGCTGATTGCCAGACAAGGCTTGCCAATGCTGTGTCACA
The DNA here is from genome assembly GCA_036971675.1 of Orbilia ellipsospora. Classification (NCBI taxonomy): domain Eukaryota; kingdom Fungi; phylum Ascomycota; class Orbiliomycetes; order Orbiliales; family Orbiliaceae; genus Orbilia; species Orbilia ellipsospora. Next base: position 2,221,340 of record JAVHJO010000003.1, read on the forward strand.
GTTCCGCGTGCAATCCGGTGACAGTGTTCCCGGATTCGAGGTTTCGTTGTGTTCTCTTGATCCCTGGGGACCACATATCCGAGCTTGGCGAGCTCACTGCTACACCTTCAAGCTCACTGCTCGTTTCTGTTCACCTCCTCGTATTTACATAGCCCTTTTGAGGCCTTGAAGTAATTGCATAGGTGTTCATATTGCAAGCAAGCATCTATCAAATAACTCTAAAAGCTTCCACAAAACAAATTAATTTGGGCTCTCCTGAAATAAATTTTGTCAAATCGTAATGTAATCTTCAGTGGACTAAGGTAATTAACTCCTTCATCACCTAATCCGTGGCCACTATTCCAAGGCCAATAACTTGTGCCTCCATATTCCGAAATAATAAGTTTATAATCAGGTATATCTCAAGATAGAAATATGTTCGAGGCGCGATATCCTAAGAAACATTGCTGTCACTAGACGCCAACTCGGCCCTAATGGCTGTACTTCATGCTTCAATGGCTAACACGTGCACTTGAGTCTGTTACCTAACCCAACACAAAGTTCACAGTGTTAGACCACATGGTAATATAGACTAGCCTTGTGCGTGTATTAACGCAATGCTCGTCTTTCAGACCTTCCGTTTCGCGCGATAGCCGAAGCATATCAACCAGATGAAAAGACAAGATGAAACCACCCTTGCAAGGGTTTCCCAATTGCATCCAAGATTTCTTGAACAATTGAATACCTTTCGTTTCACAAGGATGTTGCTTCTGTCGTCTTCTCAAACACGTATGTCCAAGCGAATCGGTCCTTCCAAAATACAACATAATGCCGCCGCCGTGATGATTCAAGCCAGGGACATCATTAATCATAAAAATCAAACATCCTAAACAGACGAATAAGGTGAAATGAACTGAACCAACTATATTGAATATTCCGTATCTTCCTTAATCCGAATAACGTGTCCACGAACTAATCCTCTTTAATTCTAATTTATAAAAGCAATGAAAACATGTCCAAAATTTGAACCTCAGGCGTGTCGTTGGCGAGGGACGGAAATTGCATTGATCCAGCCAAGGATAACATTGAACTCTAAAGCCTTGATGCATGACAAAGATAATTTACCACATCCTCGCACTGGTTAGCTGGTTAATAATAATCGCATGCCATGGATGTGGGTAGGCAGAAACTGTGGATACATGTCTTGGCTGATATCCGAATATCGGCCATAACCCTGAAATACTAAACACAACCATAATATATTTTGAATTCAAAATATTTTTAAGGGACTGAGGACCCTCGAATATGAGTGGGGATATCTTCCATTTGCAAGAGCCACAGAATTTCGCCAATTAGTCTTACTATGACTCCTACCTAATAGATCATATCCTGACGCCTCCAGTTTCCCGCGGCCACCCTACATATTGGCATCTCCAATTCTTGAGATATACATACTTATTGGTCGATAATGAGACTGCGGTCGGTTGCAAGTGTCGCGATGTTATTCCGGGTTATTTTTATTTCCTCTCTCCTCGTGAGAACATTCGGATTTCCGACAAATGCCAAACCTATTGCCGGGCTAGGGTCGATAAGTCCAGAATATCCTACGCAGCGTGGTGTACCCGAGGGTATTTGGATCAAGGAAGCACCAAGTACTCAAATTTCGGGTAGAATCAGTTCCTCGACATCAGAATTTATGGAATCTTCGATCCGTACAGACCTTTCGAATGTTCAGAAACGAGGGATCGAAGATGCTATGGCTAAGGCAGTGGATATGGTCCCCATTCGCGAAGAAACTTTGATTCCGCCTCACCTCCAGAAACGAGGAGACATTCCGTCTAAGTTTGAGTTAAAACAAAACATAACCTTAATGTATGGTGGTGATGTTGGTAAGTTAAAAATCAAGCTCTCGAATGTTCAAAATCATGTGATCCATATTGATATAATTATACCCGTTTCTAGTGAAAAATCAAATATACCTAGCCAACATGACACTTTACGCACCCGATCCAGATCACCCTCTAATAATGATGGAAAATTTTGATGATCTCGCTTCACATATCGAGTGTGGCCTGTCTCAAAAAAAAATCAGCGTCATTTTCAAATCGAAGCTGGCTATGGACCACGCAATTAAGGCTTGGAAATGGGTGAATAGCGGAGAGGTGGATTATTTCTATTTGATTGCCAACCATGCTAGTTGTTGTCCTACGTCTCAAAGAACGCCCTACAAGATCACAGGTTTGAAAATGGACCAGACGGCTCTTGCGACCGAACTCACAGTCGAGCCTATTGAATGGAAACAAGTGGCTGGAAATTTTGAGCTCAATATCGGCAGACGCAATGTTTCTCAACACTCTAAACGGCACTTTGATACATCCATATTATCAAAAAGATTCTTCGGTCTCGACTCTTTGGCTATTAAACTCATCAATTTCCTCGGAATAGCTCCCGACATCAAATATATGAACTCCATATTTGTGGATCTTACATTAGGAAAAGGCAGGTGGAATCTACTCGCTGACCCGTTTCACGAGTTTAAATACCTGGAAGTAAATTGCATCGACTGCTATGTAACCGGGGGTGTGGAACTTGGTGTCCACATCAAGGTTGAGAACAGCACTGTGCAGAATCTCGGGATATATGCCCAACCCAGAGGGCTCAACGCAAGAATGGAGGTCGAATATATCGTTCAGCATCCGTTACCGAAGCCCCTGTCGTTTTTGCACTCGTTGACACCGGATATCCCCCTTAATGGGTTTTCAATCCCGTATATTTTTACATTCGGTCCTTCCGTTCAGATTAACGCAGGAGTAGACTTAAAGTTTCAAGGCGTTGGCAATTTTAGTAGCGGGCTTGACGTTAAAGTCCCAGATTCTGCTATTATTATCGCTGACGCGGTTGCTGGTAAGAGCGGGGTGAGCGGCTTCTCGAACCCAATTCTCAACCCTGTTCTCCGAGTGAACGAGCTCAGCGCCAGAGCCGAGGCAGGTGCCTTTATTGGACCTTCGATCGCTTTCGGAGCCAAAGTTCTTGACATGGTTCGATACGAGGGTGCGATCGAATTCAAGCTACCATATCTTGCAGCATCATTGGAAACTGGGTCCAAATCCGAAGGAATCTGTTCAAGGTCAAAATCGAACAAGACTGTTACAACAGGGGTTTCTGGCCAACTTAGTGCGAACCTTGAAGTTTGGTTTAAACTCGGTAGTCCTACAGAGCCTATCCCCATCCCAGGTTGGGTTCCCAATATCGATAGAAAATTGTGGGGCAGAAGACATGAGTTTGCACCGATTTGTTTACCTCTTGAGATTCCCGGTCTAGGTCTAAATCCGATACCAGACAGTGTCGTCAAGGTATCTAGTGTTTTCTTGAATTCTACAGCTTCTACCAATGCTACAAAGCTGGTTTCTCTAGCAGCTGAGACAGGTTCTATTTCGGTATCCAGATCCATGCCTACTCCTTTTGTTGAATAATCTCTGAGAGATATCGAAACCTTTTGTGCATGGCTCTAGTGAAAGTTTCAATTACATATTACCCAAATATATAAGCTATTTGGTTCATTTTTCAGTTGGCGTTGATGGATAGGACTGGCGTATGGGTATTGGGCATTTTAATCAATATTGATATGATTGAATTATCACAGGACTGTAAAAACATCTACTTAGTAAATACCAAAAATAAAGTCTAATTTTCTATAATTTAACAGCAAATCTGCGGAGGCTACATAACCATGTAGCCTGCTTATCTCCTCTTCATTCTACTTATGATTCCACATATCAACTTAAATGTTCCGCAAAGAAATGATCATGCTTTGTCTTCCATTTAGTACGTTTAGATTTCTGGTTCTTACCATAATAAACTTAGCTTTTTCTAAGCTCGACTCTCTTATTGATCCTATCCACTAGCATCAAACATTCTTGATGTGCTTACATTGATCCGTGTCCATCGAGTCCCAGTAATTAACGACTTCAGAAACATCCTTGGCCAATGGACTGTATACAGAATTAAAAACGGCAATGGATCCCAGGCCGAAAAGGTACCATCATGCCAGTATAAAATGTGGGAGAAGAAAATTCTAAGTTTTCGTAAAACGCTAAGCAGAGACTCCTCCAGCATGAATAAGCCCAAAAGGGGGAACAAAACGTAGGAGACGAAGTCATGACCAATCCAGTACCGTCCTTTTACAAATAGCGTCGGTTCTACCACGTGGTTGGCCACAGAATCTGAATCATCAAAAATACTCATATAAGCATTTCCGAGTTCGGCTAATTGATCTTGGAAAATCACAACTGCAGTATGTGTTCGCGGGTTGCATTCGATGGGATATAACTTGATCTCGTCTTTTCGGATGTCCGTATATTTCGCACCAACTGGCAAATCTGGTACAATAAAATCAAAGGAAATTTGACCGTTGATATTTCCAAAATAATCTACGAATGTCTTCGTAAATTCAAACATGGCTTGTGTAAGCCCGCTTCGCGGTGGTAGGGGTTTGTAATGCATGGTTAACTCGGAGGACTCGCAAGCTCCGAACGCTCTAATTTTCCCGTTCGCAATGACAGCGTGTGTAGTAAATTCTTGCCCTTGGATATATTGTTGCAATATAAAAGGATTACACTTTGAGATCGGGAGGTTTTCGAGAGCGACTTGTGTTGATATCGGGTCAACTAATGGTAGAAGAGGCACCCGGCTTCGAGATATGTCGTCCAATCCGATGCATTTGAGAATATACTTCATACCACTATCCCTGCGAGCTTCTAGGAAGCCTAACATTGCTTCCTTAGTCTCAAATCTCTGAGTTTCCGGAACTGTCAGGCCAATTTCTTGCGCCTTCGTAATAAAAGAATCCTTTTCATCCAGCAGCTTGGTGATTGACAGGCTCAATTGGAAAATACGGCAGTTCGAAGAACTTTGTACGGCTATCGCGGCTTTGACATCTTCTACTGTAGTATGGACTCCACATACAGGAACTAATAGATCCACATTCTCCGTACTGATGATATTGCCTAAGGTTTCCACGTATCTCGGGTCGGTTGCGCTGGGTACGCTGTAATATTTGGAAACTGAATTGGAGTATTCATATATGTAGGAAGGTGTGGCTTCGGCGGCTATGACGCGGTGTCCGGCCTCATGAAATGCTCGACACAATGTCAAGCATTTCGACATACGTCCAGGACAGGTAACGAGCACAGTTCGAGGGACAGTAGTTGAATTTCTGGATTTTTGCGAACTTAAATTTCCCCAGAAATAGCCGATAATATAAATTAGAAAAAGCAAAGGAGAAGTGCTCATAGATAAAAACAATAGGAAGAAGTTATTGAAAACATGTCTGGAAAAGGATATTGCCGCCCTTCCCATTGGTTGTGATTGCATCGATTGTGAGATGGTAAGTTTATTCAAAACTTAGTATAGCTAGCTCGATAACCTAGATATTTGATACGATTAACACGGTCCAGCAACTGGAAGGCGAAATTGTCTATTTTGAAGCAGTTTTGATAGGATGAAGCCTATGAGTATGCTTTAGCAAAGCCAGTAAGGTGCAAATGGTACTAGCAAATTCTATTTAAGTATCTTCGCTAACAGCTCACGCAAGCTGTCGCCCAGGGGGTAAGAGTTGTTGCACGAGTGTTGCGTCCTTTTCCAGACTAACTGAGTGCACTTGTTCTATGATTAGAAATACTTAACCTTGTAACTTGTGTAAGCTCGTTATGTCATAGATTATCCGAATTCAATTATTATATTACATCATTACGAAGGAAAATTCAAGCTATCCCTAGAGAAGCTGAGCTTGTTGGACTAAAACTTAGTCTAGGAAACACTGGCTGATGTACATGAACTTCACATAATGTAAGGTTCCTGGATTTAGTTTATCAGGGTAGGGGTACCACGCGATTTAGAGGAGAAAATTACAAGACGCGATTAGGCTTCTTAGGAATTCCACTCTGCCTCCTATCCGCCTAGTCTCGAGGCTAAGAATTCCAAGCTAAATTATAAAAAAATCTTCTGGTATTCGGACATTGAGATATTGACCCTTTTCATGAGCTATTGAAATATATAGAACTAGTCAACAAGTTTGAAAGATTGATACACGTCTTAAATCTATCCTATTTCTATTCATCTCCTTGAACCAGCTAGGAATTCTTGTTCTGGTAATACCCTATTATGCGGCTTATCTCAACCCCATCCTAACTCAAACTCAAGGTTCAGCCATGTGTGCAGAAGGTCTCAATATGGGTTTAAAGTAGCACTTACTTCCTCACCAGTTGGTTCGAAGCTTTCAATCAATTTGCTTTCGTATACCAAGTCCCAACGTCCATCTGCATACTCATCACCCTGATCTTCGGGTGCCGCCGCTCGCTGTCTCTTTTGCTCACAAGAACTGCGGACGTATTCAAGATATGGAGGATTTCCAGGATAAATAACATTGTCTGCGACGATGACTGAGCCAGGTGCAATCAATCGAAGAGTTTCGCATAAGCGAAGGTCCGGGGCATACAACTATAAGACGTAGATAGAAAAATGAATAAAAGAGAAAAGATAATAAAGTATAAGATATAATCAAGGAAAGATGTAAACAGAACTCACCGGCTTGTGATGGTCTAAAAAGAGGACATCAATTTTCTTGACATCGAATGCGGTTTGAAGTCGACGGAGACTATCGGCAGAATCGCCAACTATAACCTAGCAGATAAAGAGTGAATAATAAAGATATGATAGAGCAGTGTGATAATGTCGTTACCTTGACTATATCGTCTAGCCCGGCGAGTTTCGCCATAGCTTCGATAATGCGACCAAAGATTGCACTCTTTTCCAGGGAGTAGTAATGCACTTTTTTATCCTTCGAATATTTCTTCATCTCCGCAGCAAATGAAATCGCGGAGTAACCGCAATATCCGCCAAGCTCTACCATGTTGACCGGTTTCTCTTCTGCAATTACATCTCGAACAATTTTGCCTTTCTCAAACCCTATATTCATGAGATATTTCTTCGTTCTTCCATATTCATCAATTGCCTCGAGGACGGCTTCTGGCTTGCCTCGTATATCCGGTTTATTTTGTACATACTCCCAACACTCTTCTTCTCTACCATCGCCATACTACCACTTGTTAGCTACTAGGAGCCCCGCGACTGATATTATAACTTACAAAAACCCCATCTTCTTTTGCGACGTATCTTGTCATATCTGTTAATTTTAATATTTTTGTTTAATTAACAAATCCTTAACACACAAGGAAACAAAAATAAAGGAATACTTCAGTTGCAAGTCTCAAGGGAGGAGCTACCTGGCCAACTTGTTTAAAGGCATTTAACCACAATTATGGTTAACGGGTATCCGGATATCCCTCCGAAAGCAGGCGATTACACTATCACTCGAATAATTGTCCAAACTTGAAAAACATACTTGCTTCTTCATTCGCCGGTTCCTATTTCCATGTGTCGTGAACCCTGTAAAATTTAAAATCGCAGGTTGCAAGCATAAAGGTTCAAGTTCGTTCATGTCCATTTCGATACGAAAAACAGCCGCAATCGAGCGATCTCAAGAATTGGTTCCCAGCCAACGTATACGATGACTCGCACATGCGGCTCGCGGCCTCGGATAGCCCCGAGATTAAGCTTAATTAAGGTGCCCGCATTCCCGCTTGAGGAAATTACTACAACCGACAACCTCCCTGACTAAACCTACAACACATTTGGGAGGAGCACATGCATAATCGCGCATGCGACCACTTTTGATTGTTCGATCACGATGTAGATCGATCGATTAGAATCGCGGAACGGGTCGGATTTCAAAATATCTGCTTTCAGAGCGATCTTCCAATAAAAGACAATATTGTGGGTCTGCAAAGTCTTTGGGAGTCTTACAACGCTCAAGTTCTCAACAGTGATTGACTCAATTGGGATCAACAGTATTGACTAGTTCACAAGTTGCGAAGATTAAAGGTTTGGCCTTTATATCCCAATTGTGGAGCTTTACAAGAATCTCCAATATGCAATTTAAACAGTTCTTCTATGTATAATGGATAATGTTATGCGAATTCCCTTAGAGCAGCAAACTCAGATGCGAAATTAGGTGTTACTTAGTCTCAGTTCTCAGCTGTCCACCAATGTCTGGATAGGTTCCTTCCACAATCAGATATCCAATCCAATCGAATCCAAAATAACATCGATCTAGTGCTTCCTCCCCTTCTTGCATCTATCTTACGATATTAAAGTTTCTTTTGCCGGGACGAGGATTTTCTTGGCATTCTGAAGGAACCGTTCTAAAAGTCTTAACGTCATGTATTTACTGATCAGTCAGGTAAGGGAAAGACTAAGGGATCTGCTAAACATGAAAGAGTCTTCTGCGTATGCATTAACTTCCATTCCGTTGAATTTCGTTTAAGACAGTTCAGAATGCGTATTGACTTTACTGGTTTCTTGTGCTCTTTGGGTGACGTGTTTTCTCCTCTCAAGTCATCTATGAGCGAACACACAAGGTAGATACGATAGCTAAATCTATAAATATTGCACGATATCCCTACGAAGACCATGGAGAAATTCATTTACTCCCTAGCAATCCAGCTCTTATCATTACCCTCATAGCTATTGGAAAATATTAAACCAACCAAGTTACTTTTCTATTATTGAATATTAACATGGCTGATATGACAGCGACTGTGACCGAAACGGCAGAGGGTTTTCACGTCGAAGGTTACGAAAAAATTACGGTATGATTTTCCTATCCGTCGGGTCTGGAGTCGGTTACAAAGGCTGATCGATTCGATCTTGAAGTATGATTTCACGTTTTTGGACGGTGTTTTTGAATCGAAGAACCCCCAATTAGCCAACTGTTATAAGCAATGGGGCCGCTGTCTTGCCGTTGCAGATCAAAATATAGCTACGCTCTACGGTGATGCACTTCGGCAGTACATGACACATCACAACATCAAACTAGAGTTGTTCGCTACTCAGATCGGTGAACAAGCGAAAACTATGGCTACTGCTTTATCAATTGTTGATAAAATGATTGATTTTGGTATCATTCGTAAAGAGCCCGTTCTCGTCATTGGTGGCGTAAGTACTCATATCCCCTCCCTCAGAGGACACTAGTTAATAGAGTTTAGGGACTGACCACTGATGTGGCTGGCTTTGCATGCGCCATGCACCGGCGTTCAACAAATTTCATTCGAATACCTACAACTTTGATAGGATTGATTGATGCTAGTGTATCCATAAAAATGGCTTGCAACTACGGAAAACACAAAAATGTAGGTTCCGTTCTCGCTCTGACTTTATCACTTACGTGGTTATTTTCTACATCTTAATTTTTTATGGTTAAGGCATACTAACGGCAGGTTACAATGATTAGAAACTCGGTGCTTACCATGCTCCAATCCACACATTTCTCGATTTCACCTTCCTGAAAACTCTGCCCAAGGCTCAAATCCGGAACGGTTTTGCGGAATTGATCAAGATTACTACCTGTGCCGACCTACATTCCTTCGATCTTCTCGATAAATACTGTGAAAAGCTTATCGATACCGGCTTTGGTCGGCAGGAGAACGCCGCACCCGATATTAAGGAAGCAGCAGACGACATAAACAAACGCGGTATCCACGTAATGCTTCAACTAGAAGCACCGAATTTGCGAGAGCTGAACCTTTTGAGAGTTATTGCCTTTGGACATACCGTGAGCCCGACTCTAGAGTTAACGCCAGATACACCATTAAGGCATGGTCACGTGAGTTGTAAATCTTCGTTACTTTCTTCATCATAAGCTAACTAAAGGTTAGGCTATCTCAATCGATATGGCATATTTTACCACGCTCACGTGGAAGCGTGGGCTATTATCGGATCAAGATCACAAGCGAGTTCTCAATCTCTTCTCAAGAGCAGGTTTATCCATGGATCACGAACTCTTTGACGACACCGTCCTCATGAAGGGTATAAAGGCCATATATGGTGTCAGAGACGGACACCTGCATGCTGCTGTCCCCGCCCCGCTTGGTTCATGCAAGTTCTTGGAAGATGTCACCGAGCAAGAGTTTAAGGACACTCTAAGCTTGCATAAGGAGATCTGTCGCAAGTATCCACGTGGAGGCGCTGGACTCGATGCTTATGTTGATGCTAGTGACTCCGGGGTCATTGAAATTGACCATACTCCAACCCGGACGGATACCTTGAAGAAAGTTGCTAAAATTCATGTCAAGGAGTTACCGAATCCTCTCAGAGCGTACTAACTGAAAGAACTGAGTGGTATATATAGTCACTCAATGTAGCTGCTAGTATACTAAGAAAACTGGCTTTTTTTTGTGTAATCATTCATTTCCTTAGATATGGTATAAATATAATCAAGTCACGGAAGAGAATTGAAAATTATTCGATCTTTCAAGGCATACACTCTAGGTACCAATAGTGTAACCAGGAGGTTTATAACTGTGTGCCACTCATAAATGCAAAACCGAGTTACAAGGAGTTACATCTCTCACGTCTTACCTCGTAACCGCGTGAAAAGTATCTTATAGAAACGGAATTTTCGAGGATTCAAACAATTCCACAATAAGAAAAACCGGTAATCACTTTAGCAGTAGAAATCCTGCGAGACCAGCAGAATCCGTATTGAATAGTCGAGAGAAATATAATTACCGACGTGGGATCTAACTTGTTGCAAGTTTTGTGTTGCAGCAGCTTCGCGCCAAGCGTTTTCGGTTCCACCAAACTTTCCCTAATCTTTTTTTTTTTCGCGAATCTTTTGCGACCTTCAAAATCCATTGGAACCTCACCGACATCTAAGCCAAGTCCTTACCGCTATCGCCCTCACCTCTTCAAAAAATGGCCAAAGGTTCCAAGAAGGCAGGACCGGCGGCCTCAGAACCCGCCGCGCCGAATCTACAGCTTCCAGACTCCAATTTCCTTAGCAAGCTAACCCAGCGCATCGAAGCCGGCGTCAAAGACTCGAAGAGAAAGAAAGACTCCAAGAACAAGGCAACCAAGCCACCACCTCCTACAGCAGCAAAGCAAAATGGCGAAAAGATACAGGTCGCCGGAAAGAATACCTACCACAATGATGATAAGCGAGGCAAAAAGCGCGATCGAAGCGGGTCTATTATCTTGAACACACCCGCTGCGGCGCCTCCTACGTCCGCAAAGAAACATATCAGATTCGACGATGACGGCGAGGATGTAACTACCACCACTACCACCACTACCACCACCAGCCCGCCGAAGAAAGTTGCCAAGACGAGTACCGAAGCAGCAGTATCACCATCCAATGGTAGTGGTGAAAAATCCAAAAAAGATATATTACTACAGGAAATCATCGCGCTGGGTGGGACGGAAGAGGACCTTGATCTAGTTGAGGGTCTTGATACAGATTCGGAGGAAGAAACTGTGGTAAAAGAGACGAAACCGGTAAAAGGCGCCAACAAGAAGGATATCGAAGCGTTTATGAAGGAGATTGGCCTCCTCGGCGCAAATTTTGATCATTCGAAGGTTGTTGAGGATGAAGAAGCTGAAGAGGAGGTCGACGATGAGTGGACAGAAGAGGAGGACGGTGAAGAGGATGGCGAGGGTGACGAGGAGAGTGAAGGTTCAAATGACGGGGAGGATGGGAATGATGATATCAAATCGCCCATAGCGGCTCAGCGGCCTAGAGTACTCACCACCCTCCCGACTAAGGGCCCTCTGGTCATTGAACCGCAACAAGACTGGCATAATATCGTCCTACCTGAGCTCCCCTCCTCCTCAGATACCCTCACACTAACGGCGATATCCTCGCTACAAACTCGCGGCAAAGACCTCCTCTCCTCAGAAAACTCCTCATACATGTCGCACAACCTCAAAAGAGACACCAACCTCCAGTTCTTATCCCAAATTATGACTTCGGGTACAGTCGAGGACAAGATCTCAGCCCTCACAATCGTCTGTACCGACTCACCGTTACACACCACAAAGACACTAGAATCGCTACACAATCTCGCAAAGAAGAAGTCGAGAAACCAAACTATCGCATCTCTTACTGCTATCAAGGATATGTTTGCCAACGGTTCCGTTCTGCCAAGCGATAGAAAACTACGAGCGTTCGCAAAACAGCCACTCGCCGAGCTTCTTCAGTATGAGAAAGTTAAGGGAACTGATCAAGTTTTCAAAGCGTATCTTCTCCTATGGGCGTTCGAAGACTGGCTGAAAGATTTCTACTTTGAAGTCCTCAAGACGCTAGAGATAGTTGCCAACGATGGCGGCGTGACTTGGGTTAGGATGAAAGCTGTTGATATGATTTTCGAACTACTAAAGCAGAAGCCGGAGGGTGAAGCGAACCTGATGCGACTATTGGTGAACAAACTCGGAGACCCGGATAGAAAGGTTGCTTCTAAAACTTCACATTTGCTGTTGCAGCTTATGGTTGCTCATCCGGCTATGAAATCCACCATCATTTCTTCAATCCAATCCGATGCGCTGCTCAAAAATAGCAAGAATGCGCACGCAAGATATTATTCTATAATAACTCTCAACCAAACTATCCTCACAAGAGCAGACGATCAAGTCGCCAACCAGCTGTTAAACATCTACTTTTCGCTCTTCGCTGATATCCTCGGTCAGACCAAGGCACCCGCCAAAGCGCCAAAGCCGACAGAGGGCAAGCTGTCAAAAAAGGCAAGGAAGAGATTAGATCAGGAGAAGAAAGATGCAGACCAAGAAGAAGAATCAAACTCAAAATTAATCTCCGCGGTCCTCAGCGGTGTCAATCGCGCTTTCCCCTTTGCTTCCATTGACGATGATGTCTTCAATACACATCTTGACACTCTATTCCGTATCACGCACGGCTCAAACTTCAACACGAGTCTTCAAGCTCTCACGCTCATCTTCCAAGTCTCGAATAACAAGCAATCGGTGTCTGACCGGTTTTATCGTTCCCTATACGAATCTCTGGTTGACCCCAGACTGTCAACTAGCTCCAAGCAGGCGATGTACTTGAATCTGCTTTTCAGAGCGTTGAAATCGGATCATAAGCTCATCAGGGTACAGGCTTTTGTGAAGAGAATAGTGCAGATAGCATCGATACACCAACCGCCATTCGTATGCGGTGTGTTATACCTTCTACGAGAACTAGAGGGAACCTTCCCGACTTTGAAAAACATGCTGGATGCGCCATTGGACGATGACAGTGACGAAGAGGTATTCCAAGATGTCGACGATGATCGAAACGTCCCAGCGGCGGATAAGGAGGAGGTAAAGAAGGATAGTAAGGAATACGATGGAAGGAAGCGAGATCCGTTATACGCGAATGCGGATAGAAGCTCGCTTTGGGAATTGGTACGCATACTTTACCCTACATCACATTAACCCTGATGAATGCTAATTATCATTCCTATTAGATACCCTTCTTATCGCACTTCCACCCAACCGTGGCACTTTACGCCAACAGTCTATACACCAACTCCGCGATGCCATCGAAGCCTGATCTATCATTACACTCCCTAACCCATTTCCTCGACCGTTTCGTCTACCGTAACGCTAAGTCGGCAGCTACACATAAAGGATCAAGTATCATGCAACCGCTTGCAGGCGGTGATACTCGTGGTATGATATTGAGTACAAAGACTGCCGGGCGTGGATTGGTCCCAGTCAACTCGGATGCGTTTTCGAATATGAAGGAAGAAGATGTGAAGGAGGATGAAGTCTTCTTTCACCGCTTCTTCGCAATGCGTAAACAAGGCGATAGTGGTAAGAAGAAGAAGGAGAAGAAGAGAGATGAGGATAATGAAGAGGGTGGGGGTAGTGATTTTGATGATGAGGAGGCGTGGGAGGCTATGGTTGACAGTCGGCCGGATTTGGATGTGGATATGGATGATGATGAAGATGTGGATATGGACGATTTTGATGATGACGGTGATTTGGACAGTATGGATGAGGAGATGAGTGATGGTAGCGGTAGTGGAGATGGGGAGGATGATGAGGGCGGGCTTACCACTGATATGCTCGGCGAGATGGAGGATGATGATGGTGAAAGCGATGAATTTGAAGGGTTCGATCTTGACGATTCGGACGCTGAAGCTGGTATTGGTAGTGATGACGATATACCCTCTGACATTGATACCAAGTTGTCAAAGGTCGAGAAGATCGAGAAGGAGGGCAAGGGTAAAGATTCCGGCCCGCCGAACACCAGAAAGGAAGCGAGGGAGAGGAAGAGGAAGTTGAAAAGTCTTCCCACTTTTGCGTCTGTGGAAGATTATGCAGCGTTGCTTGCCGATGAGGATGAAGATTTGTAAGATATTTGTATACTTGTATATCTAAAAAGTTTTGGGGGTTTATCACGGCGAATGAATATAGCCCATCTATACGGCGACATCTATGAAGAACAACGTATTTCCCAAAACCGCGATTTATTTATTTCATTGGTATCCTAATTGTCACTTTTATAAACACTTTTGGTAATATTCCGTCTCCTCAAAACCAGCTTCCAACTCGGTGCTTGCAGATACGAGCGCTTAAATGGCATTGCTAGCATAAGTCACGTTGTCGGTGCTATCAAACTCCTCCTTGATGCTTCTCACATTGACAAATCTCAACAACAGGTTCATGCTACCGGCCTTATCGTTGGTACCGCTAGCCCTGCCACCACCGAACGGCTGCTGTCCAACAACAGCACCGGTACTCTTACAATTCACGTAAAAGTTACCTGCAGAGTCTCTCAGCTTCTCCTCAGCGTACCGTATAACCTCGCGATCCTTAGCAAATATCGATCCAGTAAGAGCGTATCCGCCACCGGTGCTATCAACGGCCTTCAACACATTTTCGAATTCTGCGTCAGGGTAGACGTAGACGGCGAGAACGGGGCCGAATAATTCTCGGTTGAAGAGATCGTGGGTCGGATCATCGGTTTGGTAGATTGTGGGGTGAATGAAGTAACCCTCCGATTCGTCGTATTTACCACCGGCCAATAACTTGAGATTGCTCTTGGAGTCTTTGGCCTCATCGATGACCTTCTTGAGCTTGTCAAAGGAGGCCTTATGGATGACTGGGCCGACGAAAGTGTCGAAGTTCTCGCTGGGACCGACTTTTAACTTTTCGGTCTCAGCTATCAATTGCGTTTTGAAGTCCTCCCAGATGGATTGTGCGACGTATAATCTGCTCGTTGCGCTACATTTTTGACCGCTGTATTCGAAAGCGCCGCGAACGGTGTGGATGACGGCGTTTTTGACGTCAGCGGAGGAATGTACGACGTGGAAGTTCTTGCCGCCGGTTTCACCAACGATGCGCGGGTAGGATTTGTATGTGCCGTTCGCAACGCCCGTTGCGATCTTGCCGTATAGGTGGCGGAAGACAGCAGTGGAGCCGGTGAAGTGGAGGCCGGTGAAGTCTTTGTGAGAGAGAACGGTTTCGGTGATGGCTTCAGCGTCACCGGGGACGAATTGGATGACGTTGGGTGGGAGACCAGCTTCGAGGAGGATATTGTAGAGGAGGTAGTTGGAATAGACTGCCATCGGCGAGGGCTTCCACACGACGACATTGCCGAGAAGTGCGGGTGCGCAGGGAAGGTTAGCAGCGATGGCAGTGAAGTTGAAGGGTGTGACAGCGTAGAGGAAACCTTCGAGAGGACGGTATTCAACTCGACTTGATTCAATTGTTAGTAAAAGCTATCCGTCTCAAGATAGATATTAAAGGATATGGGATTGACGTACTTCCATACACCCGGTGAGTTTTTAATTGGTTGTTGGGCGTAGAGCTCTTCCGCGTAGGCACAGTTAAATCTCAAAAAGTCGGCAGCCTCGGCGGCGGCGTCAATCTCGGCCTGCCAGGCGTTTTTGCCCTGCCCAAGCATGGTAGCAGCGAGGATATCATAACGATATTTGCCAGAGATGAGGTTGGCAGCCTTCAAAAAGATGGCAGCTCGATCTGCGAATGGGAGAGTCGACCAAGCTTCACGGGCAGCCAAAGCTGACGAGATGGCTTCATTGACATGTTCCTTAGTGGCTTGAGAGCAGGTGGCCAGATTTTTAGCATGGTGAGAGGGCATAGGCTGGTTAGATTTTTCATTTGTCGTGATCTATATCAAAATATTCATAAGCGTAAAATTAGTCTAATTGTCAACCTTTTAAAAGTATTTTCTCCGATAGATATATATTGTCCGTACCTGTTTCCCACCCACTACGACTGGGATATCAGTGGTTCCCTTGTTCTTGAGGACATCGAGGGCAGCTTGGAGGTTATCCCGTTCGGCTGTGCCCTTTGCGAAGTGTTGCTGTCGTTGAAGAAGGTTCCGATTAGCCTAAAAAGCCCGCAGCGGACGAGACCAGACGGCAATGCAGCCCCCACGATGCACAATTATAATTATGAATTATAAAATTACAACATGGTTGAACCGCAGTCGACGCATTCTAAAAGGTATTAAACTCACATTGGGCTCGTTCTGGACGGCGGGAAGCTTAAAGGTCGCAAAAGTAGACATCTTGGCGGTGGAGATTTGGAGTCGGCGGGTAGAAGTGGAGATGTTTTTGAGAGATGAAAATTTAACTCTGCTGGCGGACGAGGTGAGGGAAGCTCTGGCGGTGGCGACGACAGAGGAGGTTAATAAAGCCCCCGAACGAGATAACATGATATTTATATAACTATGACTATTCCCCGTTTGAACAAAAAAAAAGTGGCCGGTCCAATTGGTATTTATATGTAGCTTATACTGTGATACCGTGAATGTTCCAATGAGACATCATGAACCGATTCATCGAGTCGAGGCCGCATGCATTGCATTGAAATGGGCGAGCTGCACAGTTTGGCACTTGCCGTTTCTATGCGGCGGGGTTCAGCCGATGGCTTTGAGACATGTTCCCCGCATTGCATCCAAAGACTTTTTAAATTCTCAGTGCGATAATTGAATCAATCAGCAGACGAGCTCCCCTAAGCAGGTTGACCAGTTAGCCAATCGATTAAGTAATCGTAAGGTTTATTCCGAAGCGAAAATCGTCAAGCTCGAACTAAAGCCGAAATGTCAAGGCTTCAGAGGTCCGCCAGCTACCTTCCGTTAGACATTCGATTTAACTAATAAGCATGCAACTTTCTCAGGCACATCTCTAGAGATAAAGCCAGATCCTTTCAAGGTACTCAAGTACTTCTATATACATAAGTACCTGCGAATTGTTTGTTCACATCATGCATCAGACAGTCGTAAAAAAGATGCATTAAGCCTTGCGCTCGCGTTGTCAGGATCCAAGCGACAGCAAACGCGAACGCGAATTCGAACAGTTGTATAAAATTCAATATTAGTACTTGGGATGCAGTCATTTCATAAAATCACATTGTCTCATATATATATCCTTGCCCATATCGTAAAATAATCTCATACAACTCAGTCGTATATGTTTTCATAAGTCGGTATATACCAAACAAGGTGCTACATAATTGAAAAATGTCATCAACGGGAGTCCTGCCAACGCTCTCTCTCGACATCCAATTCATAATCCTCGAAATCGCCGATGTTGAATTTCAACCGACACTCTCCAAAGTTTCTCCGATATGGCACGCCTTCCTGCAAAGATCCCCCATAGCTCGGGCGAAGAGATACACCCAAGTGCATGTGCAAAAGTATAAATCCATTCAACTCAGAGACGACACCGCGGTCCCTACCATGGATTCCATGCTAAGCATCCACCGTGTGTTTTCTGATTGCACCCATCTCGCTCTTGATTTTAACACGGAATCGGAAGACGACTTTGAATCGTGCGTCAAGCCGGATTCGGACGAGGCTGCAGAGAACCTAGCCCTCATGGTCTTTCAGGATGATCCGATATGTATAGTTGAGGATTCACGCTCCAGCACGGATGGAAAAAACTCGCAGCAAGAAATTGAATTCAAGCAGGTCTTGCATTTCTCAGCTGAGAAGAGCATCGACCTCTATAAAATCGGCGGCGTCCGAGACTTTCGCGAAGGAACTCCTTGCGGAGCGGCACAAAACTGCACCGTCGGTCAATACCTGGATCTGACATTCCAGCGAATGCGAATGATAGCTGTCGAGGAAATAGAACCCGGATGCGAAGGTTGGGTGAACTGGGTCAAGTTGAGAAAAGCCAGAAGGGGTCGGGAGATCCGTGTGAGACTACGACCTCATATTGCGACTTTCAAATTCCAACTAGATAACAAGCTGCTTTGTGGGAATGATCTGCTATTCAGTACCTACTTGAATATTGATCTCTGGAAGGTTTCCCTCACTGAATTGAGTCCGTTAGTCTCGCCTACTATGTTTCCGTTGAACGAGCCTAACCCTAGCAATAACCATGGCGGCGAGGATGGGGACGAGGTTGATATTGACGAGATCGAAGGATTGGGCTCCGATTATATTACAAATGCCGGCGACGAGGACTACTTTTTTAACACAACGGCGGACGATATCGCTAATGTTTCCGATTACGATGATTGATTTGGGCCAGACTCGTTATGGTTAGCATTTCTGGGAGCTATCCATGATCGCTCGAGAAAGTACTCACCTGATATTTTATAACCCTGGCTGGAGCGGATAAAGAGGGAAGCATTGCGCGACCAGAATCTGCGGTTCAACTTCGGAAGGTCTCTCACACCACGGCACCATCCTCGGTGCACCAAAATGCAACAGAGTCACAACGCACTCACCGTGAATATAAATATCCCCGGTAAAGCCCTTCATACTCGCTCTACAAGTATCGCGCGTCTGTCGTATCCGTCATTTGTCACATAGACCGACCTAGACTATACATAATCCGATATCTCTCATATCTCTAACCATGCCGGTCTCCAACTCACACACCCTCCTCGGAACCGACCTTCCCCTCGAAATCCCTACCCTAGGCTTCGGCGTCTTCCAATCCACAAACGCCCACGCATCCGCCCTCTCCGCCCTTTCTCTTGGCTACCGCCACCTCGACACCGCTCAAATATACTACAACGAATCCGCTACGGGAGTAGCAGTCACTGAATTCCTCGCCGCAAACCCTAGCCTCTCCCGCTCCGACATCTTCATCTGCTCCAAGCTATGGGAAGTAGACCTTTCCCTCCCGGGTATGCCGCCCACATTTGAATCCATGGGCCATCCGCCCCCAGATGGTGGGGAGTGGAAGACCACAGCTGAGAAATTGGGTGAGACGCAATATACCACCGCCTCTGCGGTTAGCGGATTCACTCGCTCGTTGGAAGCAATGGGTGAGGGCGTGGGGTATATAGACCTCTATCTGCTGCATAACCCGCGTCCAGGTCCTCAAGCCAGGTTGGAAGCATGGCTAGGACTGCAAGAAATGTATAATGCCGGAAAAACAAAGGCATTGGGTGTTAGTAATTGGTCCGCGAAGCATATAGAGGAATTACTTGCGGACGAGCGCGTGAAGGTTCCAGTAGCAGTAAACCAAATTGAATTTCATCCGTGGTGTCAGCAGCGGGAGTTGGTGGAGTATTGTCGACAGAAGGGGATCGTGGTCGTGGCGTACTCGCCTTTAGCGCAGGGGACCAGGTTGAAGGACACAGTTGTGGTGGAGGTAGCGGAGAAGTACAGCCGGACCCCGGCGCAGGTCGTGCTGAGATGGTGTTTGCAGCGCGGTGTGGTTGTCATTCCAAAGACGGACAACGAGGTCAGGATGCGGGAGAATATGGATTTGTGGGGTTGGGAGCTGCAGGAGGATGATATGGCTCGGATCACGGCTCTGGATGAAGGTATTGGGGGCAGAGTAGGAGAATGGGATCCTGATGCCTGGCCATAAATAATATCATGAACATCTTAATGAACGCTAGCATAATCGTATTATATAAAACTATTCACATGTAGAGCAAATCTCAGATGTATTCGTATACTATATTCCAATCACCCCGAGCACCAGCCCACTCTCTCCAACGTTGAACCCAGAATCTCTCCCTCCTCCTAAAATCTTCCTGTCCCCTTACGTAACACGCCGGTTTATCGTTTCTAGTCAACATATCTCCCGGCTCCTGCATACAATACCCCGGAATTTGTAAACTCAATTTCCTCAGCAGAATGTGTTCATTATCCTCTTCCCTCACGTGTCCATTCTTCCACGCCCACTTGGTATCCCACCTAACACAAAACCACGCCACGGTAAAGTAAAACGACGCACAGAGCGCAAATGCCTGCCACTCCTCAATCGGTTTCTGCACTATCCCGAGGTCAAGGTTTCCCATAACTGATTCCAGTGTATTTATACCATTTGAGCCCGAACTATCTAGTATGCGGTATATAAGCCGCGATGGTAAATCCGTGATCCCGATCCTAGGTGGCGGGGGTAGTGGGACGATCTTATACCCTCTGACTATATCTAAATATTCCGCTGCTCTGGCGGGGTTGCGGGGTGCCAATCTTATCCGTGGCTTACGCGCATATGCCGCCGCTATAGTGGCGGGAACCAGAGTGCGCTCTACGTCAGTCGCGAGATATAGCCAAATCCCATCTACCGGCATGTCTTTACACCATTTACCAATCCCGTCAATATCGCAAGATGTATAGTCAAAAGCTTCAAACCTGGTGAGCCTCAAACTGATGCTCCCGCAACGCCCGCATGGGCGTCGATTCCTCGAGCTGGTCGTAAGCCAGATGATTCCATTGTTTTTATGTTTGTCCGGGCAGGTGCATTTACCGCCCGTGGGTATCTCTGAGACGAAAAACCCTCTATTGTCTATATATCCGAAAGCCGGGTTTCAGACAAATTGAAAGCAGTGGAGGCAATATGTCGTGTAGTCAATTTTTTCGTGTACGGGTATCAAATCCTCTCCACTGCTGTCCCCTCCTTTTTTTCTCTCTTTATTTTCACTATCATCGGTGATAATTGGAGTTGTGGTGGTGCCCCGAAGACTTGAGTTTGTTGGTTTTGAGGGGGGTTTGTGGCCTACCCGCCAACGAGGATGTAACCAATATCCTAAAGACTTGGAATGATGAACTAGCGCCCATTTACTAGTGGATGTGCGGGAATAGTCGTCGAGAAACCGTTTTGCGCCGCTGCTAGTGTTGCGGTTTGTGAATAGATCGCGTGGACAGCGGTGATGTTGACACCATATCGTTGAATAGCCAAATCGGCCTGGAGGAATACCGCCGTTCTTCAGGAGAGATTTGGGGGGGGTTTTAGAAGACTTTAGTATTGCGAGGTGGATCGGGTAGAGCTGGGAAGGATAGAATGCACCGGTCCTGGAGTCCAAGAAAAGAGCAGTGGGGCAAGAAGGAGGAC
The DNA here is from genome assembly GCA_036971675.1 of Orbilia ellipsospora. NCBI lineage: Eukaryota > Fungi > Ascomycota > Orbiliomycetes > Orbiliales > Orbiliaceae > Orbilia > Orbilia ellipsospora. The sequence goes on from JAVHJO010000003.1 coordinate 2,242,489, forward strand.
AGAGGGGATGTGTGCAATATGGGCACTGTAGCGGCGGGCTGGGAAGAGTAAAAACTCTAGATTTAGGTGGTGGCGGTGAGAGGAAGCGCTGGTGAATTCGGTTGCAGCATGCGGCCTCTTCCTTATGGAGATCCTGGCTACGATTCTCGGTAGGAGAGAGGTAACGAAGTGTCTTGGTGGAGAGGGAGAGGGCGATGAGGTCACGGTAGGAGAGGTACTCGAGGATGAGGTTCAAGATGTCCGCGGGGAGATGAAGGAACTGAGCGTCTTGATGGATATTATTATCATCCTGGCGAGAGATATTCGAGTCGTGAATCTGCAGCTTGCGAAGAAGTCGGTCCAACATTGCCGTACCTTTAAAATCCGAAATACTATCGCATCTGCTTGAAAAACCGAGTTATAATCTAAGAGGACTTGCGCTTCCTGTTCGAATGTTATAATAGATATATGCAATCAATCCAATACATGCATATAAAAACCCAATAACAATCGTGGGATAGGTGTACGAAAATTCGCGTCCCAACAAATCCAGATCCTGCGCCATGATACGTCTCTAGGCTATTGGCTCACAAACATTGGATTTCTAGATACAAAACCGTCTCAAGAGCAAAAACGCTGCGAAAAAGTATACTCGATCAATTCAAGATTACTAGATAGTCACGTGATAACACTCCGGGATGCGGATGCGTGGTCTTGAGCCCTTTGCGAATCACAAAAACCCCTGAGTTTGCATACATATACTTAGACACTTGAGTATATATCGTTTTAAATCGTTTAGTTCAAACTCATGATCTAGAATCGATTGGCTAGGAAGCACGGTAACAAGCTCACACGCTTTAAATTACCAGCATTATTGATGGTGTATTACTATACCTAAGTTTCACATCACTAAATCGATCGATACCAAACCTTCCGGACGCTCTAGTTGCCTAGTTGGGAATGTGATATCCTGATGTTTGCGTATTCGAATACGCCTTTTGCCGTCCATGCATACTACACCGCGAGATGTCTACGGATTCCACAACTCCACAATATAGATACATTAAATGTAATACATTCCACCCAGGCGTCAGGCCCAGATTCCGTCTCGTCGCGCTATCGGATGTCCCTCCAACGGCTCGTTGATCTTGGCGCCTCCACCCCGCGGAACTAGAGCGAGTGATTGTTGAATCCCACCCACGAGGCAATCGAGTTGACTCGCCCTCTTTCCCGCCACCACAGCTGATATCTATCCGCCCATACATGCAGATTTGCCTGTGATTCGTTGGATTTCAAGCCTTTAAACTCTAAATACATACACTAGGATTGAAAAGGGTAAACATACGCGCAAGGGCAGGGTTGTCCCCGAGATTCACGGTTTCAACTGAACTTGAGTTGCATCCACGACGCTCAAAGTACGGATTTCTCCACGGTCTCTTGAGATGTTTGTTGTTCGGTTATTCGACCGAGGCTGGTTTTATGCAAAAATAGACGGATCGATTGCAAGTTAATAGGGCAAGCGGATCGACTATTAGAAAATGAAAATTCAAGGGCGGAAACACGGAATTAGCTACCTAGATAATCATGGTTAGCCAAGTGAGAGTCTCGGTAGAGGGGCGCTCGAGGACGGCTTACTATATTTGTGATTATATATGTATAAAAGCGATAGCGCTTCTCAGTATCGGACCTGGTCCCTGACTGTGGATTGGAAAGAATAACTGCCGTTACTTATTGGAGGTAATCCTAGCCCTAAAGCGAGATGCATTAACTATAGCGATCAAGTAGTCGAAATATTAATATCTTTATATCTAACATACTGGCGCTCTAGATATTTATATGTTGAGAGGTAATTTAGCCCTCAACAAAGCATGTTATTCCTCCGTGATGTTGTCCGATTCACCATTCTCGCAGGCGTCGCCCTCGGAGCCACCTGCAAGAAACCAGCTGCAAGTTGTAAATCTATCATAAAACAATCCGGTGTATCTTCAAGCTGCTCCAAAGTCTTTCACAGTAGCGCAATTGATCTCTCGACATGCACTAGCACTGTTACAGCACCGACTCCAACCACGACCAAGTACGTGGAGAAGGGAAAATCAACTTCTACCCGTTATACTACTTTGACATCAACTAGAGCGATCCAAACTGCTTGCGACACAATTACGCTCGTGAAAACCACGACAAAGGTATCGAATAAAACGGTCTTGCGTACTTGCACCAAAATCAGCTCTGTGAAAGTAGCGTCGACTTCGTAAGTCCGATTTAGTGTCTAGGCTATTGATATTTTATATATTAAAACGAAAACCTGAATGACGATACATTCACTAACTCAACAATCATTACGATTCTCAGATGGTGTACGAAAACTAAGACTGTCATTAAAACGACAACCGTCATTGGCAAGCCTCCTACAAACATTGGAAAAGGAGGCCCTCCTAATATTCCTGCGGCGTGCTGTGAGTATTCACCTACTGTTTTCTCTATTTGTGTCAGTTCACACATCGCTTCATTACTGACCTAAACTTAGCCTGTTTTTTAACTCAAACGAAGAAGACAACCAAAACACCAACTCGCAAGACGAAGACTGTCAATGTGCCAACAGCCACAGTCTCTGTATTGAGCACTAAGAAGGTCACAAACACAAAAACTGTAGCCGTTGCTCGAGTCACAAAGTGGTCCACCAAAACTTCAAAGCACATGAGCACACATTACAAAACTACAACCAGAGTTGTAAAAAATACATCGACATCTGTAGTACACAAAACAACGACTAAAACAACGACGCACTGGACTACAAAATATACCACCCGCAGGACAACTACAATCACTCGTGCTGGAACATCAAGAACTAGCACAATTTTGCCATCCCAGACTACCGGCGTTGTAACTATTATAGTCTATAAACCTCAAGCTCAGATCACTGTAACCGTTGTCGGTTCTGGCGCTAAAAAGACTACCTTGTTCCCCACGAATAGTAACGGCAAGAGTATCACTGATCTATCCGGGACAAGGACGGTGATTGTTTATGTTACCCAAAAGTATACGACCATTACCAAGCCCGCTCTCGGTGATAGTGAATACAGGACCACTATTTTCCCAACCGATAAGAATGGCCACCCCATCAGTGGTTCTGGTGCCGCAACCATCATCGACTACGTTACTCTTCCTGCCACTACTATTTCTGTTACAGGGACTCAGCCGTCCACCACGACCCTGCTACCTGGCGGTGGTGCATTCGGTACAAAGACGATCATCATCTACCACACCCAGCAGTATACCACCATCTCCAGCCTAGCCACAGGTTTAGCCTCTATTTCTACGGTGTTTCCCACAGACAGCAATGGCCATACTATAACAGACGGATCAAAGCCAATTACCATTATCAATTATGTTACGATTCCAGCCACGACTGTGGTTAGCGCGTTGACCGCCGGCACGCAAACTTACTATACGACTTTGTGGCCAACGGACGCCAGTGGTAGCACAATCATAGACGGATCGAGAACTCGTACTATCATCCACTATGTCACACTTCCAGCTACGACGGTGAATCGCGTCTTGGCCACTGGTACACAAACCTATTATACAACATTATGGCCGACGGATGCCAATGGTAATAACATCGTAGATGGATCAGGAACTCGTACAATTATTCATTACATCACACAACCCGCGACCTCTATCACGCAGGTTGGGCCTACCACTGGTATTATAACTGAGTATCCAACCGACTCGGCAGGCTTGCCCGTTAGCGATGGATCTCAACCGATTACAATTATTAGAATAATTCATACTCCTAAGACTACAATCACTCGCGTTGCCAACAGCGTCTACACGCTTACATTATATCCGACAAATAGTGCCGGCTCCACTCTTACCGGGCCGACTGATACTGTGACGGTAGTGTTCTATACTGGCCAAGTGGTCAGGACAATTACTCACTATGCTACCGCGACAGGCGTCGACACCGCGTATCCTACTGACTCAAGTGGAAGGACTATCACTGATCTTTCTGGAACCATTACTATTATCAGGCGTATCCTGCCTCCTATAACAACAGCGGTCGTGGGACTTATGGGACCTTCTAGTGCTACCACTGTCACCATTTTCCCTACTGATCCTTCAGGCCACACTATCCTCGATGCCGCCCACACATTGACGGTTATCAAATACGTTACTCGAAGCGTCACCACCATAACACGAGTTGCCGCGAGCGGCTCCACGATGACCGTGTATCCAACCCAATCCGATCCCTTGGTACCTATTACTCTTATCAGATACATCAGGCAATCTTCTACTGTCATTACGACGGATGGCCCTGTCGGCGGAACCCGCACCATCTTCCCGACAAACTCAGCGGGATCTACTATCACAGACGGGTCCCAGCCCCTCACCCTTATTGTCACCCGGGCTGTAGTGACCTTGACCACCACTGGCCCAACTGCTGGAACGACTACCCAATTTCCCACAAATGCGGTGGGATCCACCGTTACCTATGGGTCAGGTACTATCACAGTGATTGTAACCAGTCCACAAGGGAATACTGGGGTTGTTACACGCCGTCCTAACCATACCGTTACCGTTATAACCACTGGGCCTACCCCGGGAATTACGACTGAACTTCCAACTGGCACCGATGGTAGTACTTTAATAAACGGTTCTGGGACTGCTACCGTCGTTATCACTGAAGCTGTTGTGACAATCGTAACCTCAGGGCCTGCTGCTGGTACCACGACAATTTCTCCAGCCAATTCCGATGGGTTAGGAACCGTTACGGTTGTTATCACTACGCCAGCTGGAAACACCGGAATTATCACCCACCTTCCAAGCCATACTGTCACAATCATAACGACTGGACCTGCCGCCGGTGTCACTACTAGACTCCCAACTGGGAGCGATGGCAGCATCCTTATAAATGGGTCTGGGACAGCGACTCTGGTTATTACAGAAGCTGTCGTAACTGTTGTCACTTCTGGGCCTGTGGCTGGCACCACCACTATCCTTCCGACGAATTCTGATGGATCTGGGACAGTAACTATTGTTATCACTGCTCCTGTTGGTTCACAGGCTACAGTAACTGTTGTGACTACTGGTCCAGCTGATGGAAGCACCACTTTATATCCAACCGATAGTGCAGGTAGTTCAATCACTACCTCTGGGATTGCAACGGTTGTGATTACCCAAGCCATTACTACAATCACAACTTCCGGACCACTGGCTGGAACGACAACAAAGTATCCTACGAATATGGCAGGGAACCCAGTTACCAGTCCAAGTGGTTCCGGCACAATTGTTGTGGTTGTAACTACCCCAATTGTGACGAAATTCCCGAGTTATACTACAACTCTAGTTACGACCGGACCTTCTGCTGGTACGATTACCGAGTTACCTACTGGCAGCGATGGCAGTGTTCTTATAGATGGCTCTGGGACCGCAACTGTAGTCATTACGGAACCAGTTATCACTATAACAGAGATTGGCAGCAACACTGGTTTGTCAACAGTTTTCCCTACGGATACAACTGATTTCGAAGCCACCGTTACTGTCATAACGTTTGTAGTTCGACCTTCGGTGACAATCACAGAGCTTGCCACTAATACTGGCCTCTCAACGATCTTCCCCACAGATACAAATAATCTTCAAGCTACAGTCACTGTCATTACCTTTGTAATACAGCCATCTGTAACCGTTACTAGACTTGCAAGCAATACCGGTCTCTCGACCATTTTCCCTACAGATACGACGAATCTTCAAGCCACAGTCACTGTTATCACATTCATCACACAGCCACAGACTTTGATCACCCGGGTCGGTTCTTCGACCGGCTTGACTACGTTATTCCCAACTGATTCTTTGGGCTCTACAATTACTGACGGATCGGATACTATTACCGTTGTGACATTCCAGACCCCAGCAATCACCACACTAACAAGGCTTGACACCACAACCGGATTAACAACCCTCTTTCCCACTAATAGCGTTGGCAGTACTATCACTAACGGATTATTCGGCACCGAGACTGTGATTACTTATAATACTTATGCGCAAACCTTGATCACAAGAGTAGCGCAATCAACGGGCCTCACAACTGTGTTCCCAACGGATAGCACAGGTGCAACTATTACGGATGGAATCGGTACTCAAACGATCATAACATTTATTACTCAGCCGGTGATAACTATGACTAGCTATGCATCTACCACGGGCCTTACAACCCTGTTCCCTACTGATGCTCAAGGGTCTACAATCACTGATGGATCGCGTACCGAAACTGTGGTTACATTTGTTATCCCTGCCGCAGAAACTCTAACTAACGTTGCCGATACTACTGGCATAACTACGATTTTCCCGACTGATAGCGTTGGTAGCTTTATTACGGATGGAAGTGGCACCAAAACAGTAATCACCTTTGTTACGCTCCCGGTCGTAACTATCACTAGAGTGAGCGTAAGCACAGGGTTGACGACGCTTTATCCCACAGATAGTGCTGGAATCACCGATATTTCTGGGACGCGCACGGTAATTAACTTTATCACTCAACCTACCACGACGATTTCCCTAGTTGGCACGAGTAGCTACGAAACAACATGGTTCCCTACAGATACGGTGGGGTCTACGATCACAGATGGGTCGGAGACGATCACGGTGGTTGATTTTATCGTTCCTAGTACGACGACTGTTACTAGTCTCGCGACTGGAGAGCCGTCCACGGCCACCGTATTCCCAGTCTCGACAGACCTCTCCGGGACAGCAACTGTTATCGATTACATTTCTCTGCCTAGGAATACCGTTACTAGACCTGTAAATGGAACCGAGGCACCCTTCACAACCACTTTATTCCCCACTGGCCTTAACGGTACGATTAGCATTATCGACTATATAAGCCCCACGCCAACGCCGGATACCTCGTGTCAGAATGCAGGCGCAGAGATTGCAATGTACGGTGACTCTTTTGTTCCCGAATTAAATAATAACGGCGGTTATAATGCGTTCCCTCTGGAATACTTTGCGACAATTGAACCACTAGGCGTGAACTCTTCATCTACTCTCGGTATATATTGGGACGAATCTGCGGGTTACGGGCCTGGAAACTTTGCCGCTAATCATCCTTATGGGTTTTTCCCGCCAGATAAGGATGCTGCCAACAACTCACTTTTCGCACTCAATTTCCGTGGATATTTCTATTCTCCAGTAACTCAACTCTATACGGTCAATACTTCCATGGTTGATAACTCGCTCGGTGTTTGGATGGGCGACAAGGCATACCATGACTGGTCTACGAGCAATGCAGATGTCTACAACGCTGCCAATAGCGCCTTTGGCTCTCCCAACATGTTGTTCACGATTAGTCTTACGGCGGGTGAATATACCCCAATTCGGTTGGTGTGGCTCAATGGAGGTGGAAAATCCCGCTTCCAGATCACGATTCAGGGTGCCGATGGAGTTTACTACATTCCAGCGCTCAATTCATCAGCCTATCTTGTCCAACATGCCTGCGATGATCAGGCGCCTGCCTATCCACCTTATGGCCAAGAAATACCCGTACCAGATGAAAGTTGCAACAATGGGGGATTCACTGTTGCGATATACGATAATCCGTTTCTTGATACATCTAACGCAGCCATCGTGGGATGGGATCCTGGATACTTTAAGACTGTATCACCAAACGCGACCAATACAACGACGAGTATAGGACTTGCAAGCGCGGACTCCAATAGCCCTTATGGATTTTATCGAACGAATAACATCTATGCTTTGAATCTATTTGGTTACTTTTATGCACCTTTCACTCAAACTTACACTCTTACGATATCATACGTTGATGATATCTGTAGCATGTGGGTTGGACAAAAGGCTTTCAGCGACTGGAACACTTCAAACATTGACGCTACTGGGAGATTTGATTTGTCAACAGGCACGTACCCTATTGGACAGGTCTCCCTCCCTTTCAATGCCGGAGACTACGTTCCGCTACGTATAGTTTTTGGTAACGGCGGGGGGCCAGGCTTTTTCAATTTCACAATCACAGGCGCAGATGGAGCTGATTACATTTTGGTGGACACTCCCTCTCGCTACTTGGTCGGAGAGAGTTGCTCGGGTACCCCGGGCCCTTTCCCAGATCCATACCAAGAAGACTTGACGACAGTGACTATCGGTGGCCCTTCAGCTACTGCAATGACATACTATCCAACCAATTCCGCTGGTGCTACTGTTACCACTGGCCCCAGAACTGCGACTGTTGTTACAAATGTTCAACCAACGGACACCGTAGGCCCAACTTATGCTTGTTCACCGTACGGGTACATCATCATAAATACCGATCTATACCGAATGAACCTATCCGACTCATCTCTCCAAGTTATCACCGCCAACTTGTACGGCGGGGCCTCAGTTAATGCGATAGGATACAATGTGTTGGACAATTACCTTTACGGTATCGCAGCCGATACGGGCTACATCGTGCGTATAGACTCAACCGGAACGGTGACTACTGTCTCGACTGCATATGCGAACTTAACAAGCTTCAATGTTGGGGATATCGATATCAATGGCATATATTACGTCGCACAAGCAGCGTCGAGCTGGGCTAAAATCGACCTCAACCCGTTCTCCTCCGCCTATGGGAAGACGCTCGCCTCGGGGACAACCTCGATCACCACAGGCTACTCTGTCGCCGATTGGGTTTCCATACCTGGAACTGGGAACTATCTATGGGCTATAGCGTATCATCCTAATCGTGATGGGTTGGATCCTGCGTTGGGGAGATTCGATTTAGCCACGCATACGTGGACACTGGTTGTGACCTGGAGTACCGCTAATATTACTACCATCGGGACAGCGTTTGCGGATAGTAATGGAGACTTCTACTTTGGTGAGAATTTAACAGGGAATATTTATAGGACGAATGTTAAAACTAAATACAAGCCGGTTTACATCGCCACGAGTAATGTTTCCGGGGGTGCTGATGGGGCGAGGTGTATCTATGGGAATTTGTTTGCTTAATTAATAGGTAACTAGTAAATTTCGCATTAAAGTGTAAATAGCTTCGGAGTTTATAATTCATATGTACGATTGTAAGAATAGTACGGTTGTATTTTATTGATGAATAATATCCCAAATTGGCAATCAATAAGTATTAATCCACCGATGTTCCATCGCAGTGCTTCCTAGGGACTTATTCTACGAATTAGGGATCAATCAGTAGGCAGCACCTAATTTTCCAATTTCCAATGTTGTAACCAATTTAATAAAATAGTATTGAGAGAATAACAAGTTATCCGTCGCATTAATAGCGCCTATTCAATCATATTGTATATCGCATTGTTACCCGAATTGAAAACATCGACATAAGAGGGTTCTTCCTGAAATAACACTTTGTTTGCGCCTAGAGTCCCTGTTTTTATTTGGCAAAACTGCCACTATGAGTAATCACAGGTACCGCGAATGGCCAAGGTAGATAATTCATCCATCGGTTCCGCCGCTTCCGTTTCAAAGCACGAAACGCCTTTCTCTCGGCCTGACTTATCATAGATAGGAAACTCCGGCGCATGTTAGTTATCACAGTTGCTTCGTCTGTAAGGCTATATCTATAATGCCATACTTTTCGGAAGGAAGATGCCTGACGATGATATTATAGGAACCAAGCCGAACGCATATGTATTATCGTCAGTCTCATTCTGAGGTAGTGGGAGTTGTGGGTAGTGCTTATCCAGAATGAGCTATCGCTACGGAAAACTCTAGATACAAGGCGCATATCCAACCGATGGTCTAGTACTAGAGTCTTTGTTCTCGCACTATCGGTCCATCTCTATGCTGGTGCCATGTAGGAATGATGATCGAAGTTCGGTCCAAAAAAAAAAAAAGAAAAACACCAAATACCAGTTATGAAAGGCATTAGATCCAATTATATGGCTATATAGTTCACTTTAAATTGTTTTTAAAAGCGGCGTCTAGCTTGCAAGACTAGTGAATTTGAGGTTTGGCATTTTCTCAATCGTTCAGTTCTACAGCTGAGCTGCATGATGCATGTGTTGCAAAGATGAGACACACACGAATTCCGTGTACAGTACATAGTCTGACAGAAAGCATTCGTTTCGTTGATGTAAATGCATTTATTCCGAGAGGGCCAATCATGTTAGTAGAGCTTTACCGAGTAGAACTGATATACCCTATAATTCCATTCAGTAAGTAAGTAATTCAGCTCAGGCTTCCAGCAAGACATATCCCGATTATCAATAAATATGAGCCTTGTGCTTTAAAAAAGCAAACAATGGATGTCCCCATCATATCCTAGCTAGCTAACGTTTCGACACTTTTGTTTCTCCACAAGATCTCTTGATATCCGCTGCAAGGATGGTTAACGCGTTTATCAAGGATACATATATTAGGATATCTGTAAAATGTAAGGGTTAAGGGTAGAAAACTCGCGCTCGACGTTCCAATTCGGGGAGTCGTTACCGAGCTGAGCTATCGAACTAAGCTAAGATACCAGCTAATGCGAGTTCAAATCCTCAGACTAAGTTCAAATAGTCCAGCGTGCTACCATCGTGCAAACTAGTTCCTCCGTCTCAACTTCTCCCTTCAAACCCAGTTTATCAACTCTCATGTTATAGTAATCGTAGCTTAATTGATGAATTGACGCATGTCCACACCTAGAGCTTAACGCGCGAACACGCTAGCCAAAGCATATAAACTAATATTTGATTTAGCATCAATTGTTGGTCTGTATCGCACATTATTGGTATGTCTCACTAGCTTTCGACGTCAAGAGCCCCGCAAGGAAGCCTCAGAAACGCAACGCATTCTTGTACTCTCGCCGCGTGGCTTAGTCTCGCCCCTAGCTTCTCTTCAAATACCCAGGGTGGACAGAAAAGTTTGACGAAGTCTCTGAGTACCTCCGCAGATGTCTTTTCGACCCCTCACTGCGAGCAGCTGACGCCAAAAAACAGGAACTTTGAAAGACGCACATGATGCGCATTATCTGGGGCCCTGGACCTGCACATGCAGGTTTGGTACGGGTTGGCGAGCGGTCTGGGCCAGGGTCTGCTCGCCTCTTGGCCACGGACCTCTCTTTCCAAGCTGAAATCTGCAATTGAAAGCTCCGATTAATTGAGGCCGGAGAACCAACTTTGTCCCCTCCTTTTATTTTCATCATATTCTCCTCACTATAGTGCTATCGCCATCGCTTCAGCTTTTCATTCTTGAGGCTACAGCTTTTCCAACAACATTCGGTCTGAGTCTGCATGCCATCCCTGCATGTTGTTGACGTCGCACAAGCATTGGTGCGCGCATCGTCAATGAGATCAACCTTGCCACGGCGGATCAGCCCCCAAGCCATTCGACGACAATAACAACCAAAACATATACTACATAGTAGCAGTATGATATAGTTTTATGATATTGGTGGACTGGAGTATCGATTGCATCCCAAACTTCTCATTCATCACCATCACCGATTCGATTCTTGATATTCTATAGGATAACTACCAAGAACTTCACAACGAATGCGCCAAAATGGGCAACTGCCTGTCGTCTCGCAACGGCGTCAATAGGAATAATAACAGCGACAACGAAAATGATAATAATATCCACAATACAGGTGCTGTCAATGCTAATACCGGTCACAATTCTACCTTCCCACCGGCATACGGTGATGCCCCTCCTAACGCCCTTTCTGGGGACATTAGACTCACCGACTACCCTTCCAGTTCTGTAACTGGTCTTTACCCGACTACTTATGGCATTCATACCGACCAAATTGGTGCTTATCAGGCAGAAATGGCCCGCCGTGCTCGTGCGCGAGCTCGAGAGGAGGAACGCGAACGCCAGCGTGCAGCTCCCCGAGGGAGCGGGAATCATAGTCGTGGCAGTCACTCGAAGCGTCCATTGGATAAGCGCCCGGATGTGGAACTTGAACGACTTGTGTGGACCCACGATGAGACGAGGGGACCACCTCCAACATACTGGGAACTGGAGAGGAAGCGTGAAGAGTTTTGGCACACACGTGTTGAAGGGAAAGAGGATATTTGGAAGACCGTCAAGACCGTGATCGAGATGTTGATGACCGACAATAGCATGGAAACATTGTATACGGCTAGGGAAATGCTGAAGGCCGCCGAAATCACCACCCCTCATGGTCAGTTTTTGAGCTCCCTTTTTATTATTTACTTGCACATTTTGCAAGTAAATCAATAATTTTTACAGGATCTCAATTTTATGTGTGAGAGACAAAATAAACAATCGTGGATCGTTCAACTAACTGGATTGTATTTATGATGTCCAACATAAACAGGCTCGTTTATCCACACTTTTTATGACGTCTTTGGAAACAAATATAAATGCCCCCCATGGGTCGTTTCCGATCCCACTAACGTCCGAGAAAACGACCCTCTCAGCGCTACAAGTAATATCAATCGATCTCCGTCACCATACAAGCCAACACTTAGTGAAGACATCAAGCAACATCGTCTTGAAGCGAAAGCCACCGGTAAAAAAATGGATCAAATCGAAGGTGCACTCGGCCAGGATGTCAACTTACTCACCGCCAAGTTCCGATTGAATAACGGCTCAGATCACAAGGTCGAGTTCTGGACTGATGAGAAGATTCGTGATCTCCAAGTTAGCTTGATGAAGACTGCCAATATCGATTCTGCCACCCACCTGGTTAAGTTTATGCTGGATGGCCACGAGTAAGTCTCTACTTCTATTGCTTCTGGGAGGATATCAATCACTAATCAACTCAAAACCTGTAGGCTCGATCGCCACAGGACTCTGACTAGCTACGTTGGCATCCCTAAATGGGACCCTGAAAGAGTCATCTCGGCTTACATTCAAAAGACCAATCTCCTTCCGGACACACAACTTGTCGTCGAACCACCTGCTGCACCATCAAAACCTGCTCAGCCTACTCCTCAACCTCAATCGCAAGAACTTGTATCGGAATCGCCTTCTGAGAACAAGACACCAGGCCGTTCTCCATCGATCCCGCCACCTGACAAAACTACTTAGGAGGCTCTCCACCATTTCATTGTACTGTACACATCCGGCGCAGTCACTTCTAATTTTTCGATTCAAAATACCTCACCCTAGTCTTACCCTAATCGAGAAAACACCGATGGTATCTCTTAGTCGATATTCTCTCCTTATCATATCAAACTACTGTGTCGGAGAATGGCAACAACCGATAAGGTCTTTTTCCACTTTCTCTTTTTATTTTCAATGACCCTGCATATTAGCGTTTCGAGTTACCTTTTTGGAGTCTTTGCCTTTATTGCATTCTACCGCCGAATAGGGACTGGCTACAAGCCATGCGCCATGAATCGATATAACAGGTTACCCTGTATCGAAGCATGGCATGAAACCCTTCAAGCCGAGACTGATGAAACCCTACTTTACACTTTACTAATCATTCTGACGATATTGGGTGTTTTCTTGTTTCCTTTACTGTCCTGGCGTTATTTTGGTGTTTCTTTGAACACGTTCTGGTTGTCATTGAACCAAATGTGATGACTTCTCAAAGCTTGGGTTTTCTTTCAACGGTGTTTCCTTTCTGAATTGAAAAAGCAATTGGGTATTCTTCTTCATAAAGCTTGCAGTTCCATGTCACGAATATTCGATTACTCTTGCTGTCTTGTCACTATTATTTAACATGCCACCAAATACAGCCACCATCATGTCCCCAAAAGAAGTCCGATTCATAATCATACTCAAAAATCTAGCATCACAGTTTTATTTCTATCCTAAATCTCGGATCTTCAGTACATTACTTCCCAGCTGAGAGATCCCATTCAATTTTCCTGTCAGATACTAAATGGCTTCTCCTGTTTTATCTTACGAAGCAAAGTTCCAGATGATATTCAGTATGCAGAAATTTCTAGCTATCTCCAGAGACGAAAGCCAAGTTGCTCAAAGAAGGCTCCATCTAAAACCCTTGACTTCTTCGCCATAAAATTATAGGTCACTAAAGAAATAACAGACGTCATTGGCTGGAGCAGCCATAGAATACATTGGCACACCAATAAGAAAAAAAAGAAAAGGATTCACAAACGCTTCTATGGCCTACCCAACATTATTTTCACTCCGTAACCGTCGTAACCTTCTCCCAAGTTCCCTGCAAATTCTCTTTCCATAATGTAACCTTATTATCCCCCCCACTAACAGCCAACACGTTCCCGCTCAAACTCCAACTAACCCTCCACACAACAGCATCCATCTCAAGCACCTTTTTCTGAAACGGGCCACCAGCGTCCGAAGTCCAAATGATGACTGACTTATCTTGCGAAGCCGACGCGATATAAGTCTTTGACAATATCGACGGCGCCCAAGCCACGTCCCTAACCCAATCATGATGACCGTCTAATGTTTGTTCGACTACATAGTTGTCTTGCTCGGGACTATACACCCAAATCTTGACTAAATTGTCTGAACCCCCAGTCACGAACTTTCGGATTCCAGCGGTGGTCGTGGCGGACGATTGGACGATGGAGCCAGGAGAGACGTCGGGAGCCCATGAGATGGCGTTACAGCCTGTGGCGTGGGCATTGAAGATGCGGGTGTCCCAGCTGTCATCTTTAAATTCTAAGACTGAGACTTTACCGTCTGTGGAGGCGCAGGCGAGGATGGCGCCGAGGGAGTGCGGGGCCCAACAGACCATATTTACTATCACGCGAAAAACAAAGGCTCAGTATGAGTATTTTCTCTATCAGAATCGTGAGGACCGAAAAGTGGTGGGAGGGAAGGTTTACCGCTCGCTTGGTGGTTCGTGTGTTCGGTGACTTTGCCCCACTGTCCGTTATTCTCCCGCCAGGTGATGACTTTGGCGTCGTATGATGCTGATGCAAGAATGTTGCCAAACTTGGGATGCGCCCATGCTACACACCATACCGGGCCATCGTGCCTATATACATTCAATACGTAGTCTTTAGTTAAGGTCCTCGCTCTGAAGTTATGTGCACAGTAGACGATTGGTGGAACGGCGAGTAGTACCCTTTTAATGTCTCCACCAGAGTATGGTTATTCCCTTCGACTTCAAATATCTTGATTGTTTTGTCCGAGGAGCAAGTTGCTAGACGGTTACCGTAGAAGTTTAGAACAGCATCATGCTAAATGTTATATAAATTTGCGTGTTAGCGAATGTGATTGATAGCTCGGATAAAGCTTCGAGAGCTGCGGTATGGCAAGCAGAAAGGGCCTACGATCATGTCCTCATGGCCACCGGATTGCGCCATTGTGAAGGATGGATAATGTGGGGTCGGGAAGAAGCTGAGTATATGTGATGGGAGCGATAATGGGAGGTTATGGATTCGGTGTCGCGGGTTATTAGTGGTTGGAGGGATTGGTGGTGGTTGGAGTCGGGTGGTGGGAGGGCGTGTGAATACCGTCGCCAGAGCTTTAGACGACACGTTTGGCGAAGAGCTTCAGCCACGCGGTTCAAAGAAGCGTGGCAGTGCAAGCCAACAACACATAAAATACAACATGCCATATTTCAGTTATAATGCAAGAATAATATAGTTCTCATATTTATATGATCATTCAGGTTCATTTTCTTTCGTTGCTATTCTCTACCCTAGGATGTTTATATCCTCCGATTTATTAAGGTGTTTCTGCCTTTATGTCCAAAGTAGGTGCTTAATCTACAAATATATATAACAAAACGGCCCATCTAGGGTGCTCATAGCATCCCGAATCTTGATAGCCGGGGCATTAACTCCAAGATCTATCAGATCATCAAGGGTTGCATTCCGACTAGGAGGGGTATTTAGAATCGTAATGGTTCCACCAATAGCTTTCGCTCGAGTTTTCAAATCTTGGTTCTGCCATATCCACCACGTCCGGTCAATTTGGGCGTGATGCAGATAGAAGAATGGGTCCTATTCAACAGGCGCCGGTCAGTTTTCTGTTAACGGAGGAAATGAATATGTAGAGCAACATAAACTTACGCCAGGGCTGGCACTAAAATCTCCACCAGGATCTATTCAGAATTCCTCATTAGAATTTCCTAGTCACCTTTTCCTACTATTGGTTGTATTTACTCACCTCCGCCAACCCAAAAATGCCCAGCAGTGTGTACTCCCAACTCATTCCCTCCGCTCGTAAAAGTCCCTTGCATGTTATTTTGAAACGCCACGATGTCAGTATACCCTGTTATCAAATTCGTCGAATTCAAATCCGTGGACGCCATCCTCGCGGCTTGAAACCCTAAATCTCGCCTCAAACACCGCGGGTTATACCCCAAACCATCGAGTTGCGGGTTCAACGGCACATCAGTGTACTGTGGGCCGAAGATCCCCGGTCCTACATTCACCGTCAAATTCTTGAACGGCCCAGAAGTTACACATCCACTGCCCTTTCCCGCTGGAAGAACAATCGTGGGGTCTACCGGCGACGGGAAGACAGGACCGCTGGCTTGGGGTATATACGCTCCGTTGTCACTCATACTGGTATCGCTGCCATCGAAAAGTGGCGCGTGTTCTAAGTCTTCTGCATATTTACCCCAGTTCACGTAGGGCTGGTAACCATCATAGCCGCATTCTTCACGGAGGGCTTTTTCGTAGGTGAAGGTGTAGTATCTATGCCAGGAGAGGAAGTTTCCAGTTGCATGGATGGAGAAGGTTTGGTTGATATGGGTGGCGACAAAATCGTCGAAGCGGGATCGAGCGCCCGGGGCCAAAGCGCCACTCTTAGCGGGTTTGGATTGGAGACAGAGTACTGCTTTGATGTAGTTTTTCCTTTCACGGGGTGTGAGAGAGGTCCTGTGATTTTTTTAGAGATGCTTGTTAGCGACGGTCAGATAGGAATAATACATTAAAGATGAACGAAAAGTATGGAACTATGCAATACCATTCTTTTCGAATTGCAACTTTGCCTAGGTTGCAACCGGACTTTGGAGGATGCAAGATTGAGTATCCGGCAAGGTTTAACAATCCTTTCGCTGCGAGTTTATCAGTCCCGGCAGTTGAAGCTGGTCTGAAGGCTTCGACAGCCGAGAGCACCGATACTATGGCGTTTAAGTAGGAGAGTTTCATAGTGCAATGACTTATATATAACTGCCAATTGAACCTCGAAACAGCGCGAGTCAGAAACTGTATCCCAGGAAGGGTTCGGCGGTTTATATATACATAGTTGATCCTTTCTATTTATGCTGTCGTATATAAGAATTCTCTACTGTCAGAACCCAGATCCCAGCGCTCAGGGTCGACGAGAATACATGCAAGGGTAGCTTTCATCCATAGCTCCGATACTCTTCTTACAGTAGCATGAGAAGTGCGTTTCTAAGTACCCAAGAAGCTTGGAAGGAGTAATACAGTTCAATGCATACGCAAGACTTCACCCTCGTCTAAAATCTCAATTTGAACAACCCTGCTTCTTTTTTAAATCGAAGCCTCGCAGCTTGACGAATCGGCCGAAAATCACGGAATAACCCAGATTGACCGCAAAACCCAACAAAAAGTACACGAATTACGGTCAAAGTACATGGGCGGCAAACTCATGTATCACAAAAATACGCGTGTTCTATATGTGTGAAACGTCCGTGCAGTTCTTGGGTTTCTTGGTATGCCTTTGTCCGCTGTGGTGAAGGGAGGCATATAAAAGGCTAAATCCAGCCTTTGCAGAAACGAGGGTTTGGGTTTATCCGACCTGCAGCTGACAACGGAATTTGTTCGCTTTCGGTGGCCACCGAGCCTCTGACATGCATAACAATAATTGCCAAAATATTATTTTTCGCTTCTCGATCGATCAATTACATATTTCGTTCGCAAAATCAAAACATTGAGGTTTGGAAACTAACAGGCAACGGCGTAGGATCGGTTGTACAAGATAGCTCATTTCCGTGACTTTCTTCCAAGTAACCGATGTCGAGGAGTATTGGTCCCCTGGAGCTTCAGTTGGACATCCATGTCCTTACTAGGGAGAATTATAACATACCGCCTCCCTCCAAGGCAGCCTAACCTGCAACCCTCTTCGCTCTCGCGTTGGGCGAATAAATGAGCTTTGCGAAATACATCTAGCAAGGATATATCCCGTTCGATTCAATATATAGATCGAATCGCGAATGTTCGAATTTGACAGCCACGACAAGGATAAAGATTGAAGTATCTTTTGATCAATACGATAATGATTAGTAAACGCAAAAATGGTAATATCGCTTGCATTGTTCCGAAAAGAAATCAGATTATTTGCCGTGCCCTGAAGTGATAACCATGTAAGACATTGACACTCGGGTGACAGCTGGGGTTTGCGAAATTGGGGTAATCTGAAATTCATGATCCAAGCTCGGTTCAATATTCACGGGGAAGAAATGTACAAGGCTCCGAATTGCCGCGCCGATAAGGCCGAATTTTAATTTGAAATCGATTCATTCATGTGATTCAAGCTCTCTCCATAGAGGCAGGAAGCGCACTGACCTGGTGCGACTAGACTGGGATTTTAAGGTTCCGTTAAGCTCAAATAGGGAGTACTTGCTCAAGCCTTTCCAAAGAATTTCACGCTCGAACTACAAGATATAGAAGTTTTCTAGATTCTCTATATACATGTAGATCAGAAGTCGTGACGCGCTTTCACCGTCCAGAATCTGTATACAATGGTACTACTTGTCTCAAAATTAAATAACCAAAAGGATTATAGTAGAAATCGAATATTAAATGATATGGAAAATATAGGGACTTGAATATATATATACATCAAGAATATAATAAATCAATTAATGAAAACGACGCCAGCCCATGCTATACCTTGCGCGAAAATGATATCTCAACTCTTTCAGTCATACATGCAAAACCAAACCGCTTCTCAAATCAAAAGAAAATCACAATCATAACTATACCAACACATAGATCACCTTACATAGCAACAGTAACAAACTTCTCATCCTCCTTCATAATTGAAGAGTGAGCGACGCCATCAGCACTATTAGCATCATCAGGTCTCTCGCCTCTGAGCTCCTTGACACCGATCTGACTGACATCATATCCATTCGCAGCGAGGTAAGCCCTGAACGCAATATCCTCTTCAGTGATGGTATCTTGGCCGACATTTGGAAGGAAGAACCACGCTAATATCGCGCTGAACAGGCAGAGAGCACTGCTAACCCAGAAAGGAGCCTGGTTGCCCTTCACGGTCTTGCTGCCACCAGCGTTCTTGATGATAATGGGGAAGACATAAGTTCCGACGAATGCACCGATTTTGCCGACAGCCGCTGCGATACCATAGAATTGACCGCGGATGGCAGTGGCGCTGGATTTTGAGGCGAGGAGACCAATGTTGTCGCCAGCGCCCAATTCTCCGAGGGTGAGGAAGATACCGTAGACGACGACAAACCCAGCAACATGTTCTGGGGTCGCGAGCTTACCGTAGCAGCCTAACATCTTCTTGTAAGTTTAGATTCAATTTGATTATAGGTTTAGAAAACATACCAGCCATGATGAGTCCAACTAAACCTTGGGCTGTTAGACCGAGAGCCAAGGTCTGTTTTGCACCAATCCAGTCACTGATGAAGGAACCAGCAACAGCGCCACTATTCACGTTGGTTAGCAAAGCTATCAAGATGGCTTAAATCTAGAGGTAAACGTACGGGATGTAGAAAAGGTTGAGAACAACGTTCCAGCCGAAGGGCTTGTACAAGCTCTCCTCTTCGCCGACAACAATCTCCAGGATAGAAGAGCCGTAAATACCGAAAGAATAAGCAGAGAACTATTTCCACAATTGTCAGTCTCATTCTCCTAATCCAATTGACTGGGTAAATTATCAGGGTGGCATACGTCGTAGATGAACCAGATGATGCTAAGAACAACGAGTCTAGGCCCATAGTACTTGGCAACCAACAACCACGGGGTCTTTGTTTCTCTCATAGTCTCGCGCTTGTAGTTCTCCCCCTCCTTGAGCTGGGTTCGAAAATAGATGATCGAAAGTGGCATGATAACACCAAGGCCGAGAGAAACACGCCAGACAACTTCAAGTTTGTTCATACCAAAGATCCAAAGAACACACAACGGTGCGAATGCTGCGATAACGAAACCGAAATCGATCATAACGTTGGTAAAGATGATGAACCATCTGTTACGGCTTCCGCTCTTGAGCTCACCGGTAGCCTCAGAGCATGCGACGGAACCAGCTGGATATTCTCCTCCAATACCGATACCGAGAAGAAATCTATAAGCTGTCAAAGCGGCCAATAGCCCGCCCACGCTGCCGTTTGCACCGTACGCGCCAGTGCAGAGGGCTGCGAAGACGATCAAGATGGATGTCGAAGCGACCATTCCGACTTTTCTGCTCAAGTTATCACTGATATAACCGAAGACGAGCATACCAATGATGGTACCGGCGAATGCAATAGACGAGACGTTCGATTGAGCTGGGCTATTCTTGTACTCGTCCCCATAGATACGGCCGAGGATTGTATTGACAGTTCCAATAATACCTACGCCACGACGTTAGATAAAAGCATTTCTGAGAATGTTTCGACCGGGTGTGATCGACCACGAACCATTGAGATAACCATCAGAAAAGAGACCAGAGCCGCAGACGATGACAGGCATCATGATCTGCCATCTCGACCTTGTTACCACACCTGTTTCCGACATGTTGTTTTGAATTTGTCGACTTGCAAAAAATAATCGCACCACAGAATAATACCGATTGGGATTTAAAACTACGACAGACGCTTATCACTATTATATGGATAGCCTCGGGTCGACTCTCTAGAAAAACTATGGGGAAGAGAGAGAAGAGAGGAGAGATGATAGCAACGGCAGAACCCGACGGGGCCCAGGTCCTTTTTATGATCTTGAGCGGGTGATCTACTTTGGTCTTCTCAAAGAGGTAGAATGTGCGTGAAAAGCACCTGGGTTCATGTTCAGGAATCGCTTGGTGTCTTGATACCGAGTCTAACCAGGTCTTGCTTCGGGGTAGAATATGAACCTAATTTATTTTTTCCCAGTAATTTGCCTTGTGAAACCTTCTCACTGTTGGTCACCCCCACCATTTCGTCTAGTTTTCGTGATCACTAGTTGTACCAACAGAGGAATAGCCCCGTAGCTGATTCGTACTAGCAGGGGGGGGTTACCAGGAGGCTAGCATTTCGTGGGGAAGCACGATTGGATTCTAGACATTCCTACGGAGAAGAGAATGCTGACCCGAGAAGAGTTAGGAGGGAAGCCCACGAACATCAAAGGGCAGCTAGCTAGCATTTGGCAGTACCCGAATGCGGGCAAGGGCTCTCAATTTGACATAATATTATTTTCTGTAGTTCACGCAGTTCACGATATTGGAGATCATTGACCGTTGAGTACAAGTGCCCGTAGCTTAGCTTAGCTCCTAACTGTAATTGATCGAAACAAAAGCAGCCAAGGCTGCAACGAAACTAAGCATCCAACTTGCATGCGACATTCTGCAGGTGAAGAGAATCATGTCTCAACTTTTATAATCGCTTGACATGACGCCACCCTGCGCTTAGGTTCTTTGATTCATGATGTAATAAACCAACTGGATTTTTGGGCCTCATGTCAGGCAGCAGGCGCCCATCGCATTAGGCCGTTTCAAAGTTCGCAATATTATTCACACGCACATGGCATTGACCTCGTCAAGGTTTTCCCAGGTCCCCTTCGACGCAACACCTCTCGCTTGATCTGCAAAGGGCCCTCCCCGGTAGGGATGCAGAAAAGGGAAGGAGCTTTCGAGAAAAACCGGATGATGGGAGAAAACTTCAAGAATGTACAGGTGCATTGCATTATCCCCTTTGCCTGCCTGTTGATCCGAAGATCCGAAGCTTTGTTCAAAAAAGCTTGGTAGAGAGATACGAATATTCATGCATGCAGGGTATTCGCCACTTCGCGAATTCGAGGTTTTATTCTGAATATTTGGTTTGATTGTCGGTTGTTGCATTTTTCATCTCTCGGAGACTTATGTGTCGTGCGACTGAGTTTCGATTACCAGGAAACCCTTTTTCGGACCTGCCGCGAAAGCTTGGAACCGCCCTATGGCTTGGCTGCGTCATATTGGATCTTTGAAGAAAGAAAACGAAATAGGAGCGACGACTTGGTGACCTGGTGACCTGGTGACCCTTTGGTGGTGTTTTGCAAGTTCTGGAAGTATTTCAGTCGCTGCAGGGCCAATAAGATGGCAGAATCGACACCACATGGGCGCAGAGAATGGCCGAAGTGTCTGGCTTTTTAAAGCTTCGGTGGCAGTCCGGGTCACCTTCTTGTTCTGATATGTTTTGGAAAAGCTTTGAGGTCCAGCCCACCGCGACTCAGTTTAAGTTCTGCATACGGCAAGGCGAAGGAACCGAGGGAATGTCGCAAAGAAATTTTCCGAGCCTGCAGCCCGAACCACCACCACATATCTATCAAACTTGGAGCTTCTCCAGCAACCTCGGGATAATCGGAGGCGTTGGAGCTCTCTCGGCTTCTGTTCCGAGAAGGTCAGTGGCAACAGGACCGGGTCGAATCCTGTAGGACCTCATTTCCACCCTGTCGTTTGATCTTTCTTGTATCCAGGTTCGGCCTTCGTGGCCCTCATTCTTACATGGTAGAGATACGACCCCAACATCATGTAGTCTTTTGGCGTGTGTTGCGACCTGCCAAGACAGGCCGACGCCAACCGGCTCGAAATTTTCTGTGGCGCCAACCACAACAACAACAACGACAGGCGGTGCAGAGCCGCAACTGATACATTTTGATATTGACTTCACAACCCCCCGCCACCCTCTCCCATCGACGCGACCAAGATGACGAGCATAAAGCGTATGCTCGCTGATACATCCAGTCGTGATGCTATCACCTCCAAGGTCTATATCCGCTCCGCCAAGAGCGGCAAAGTAACCAAGATTGTTCGTGAGATCTATCTCCGGACTGATATCCCTTGCTCGTCGCGACTCTGCCAGGCTTGTCCCCTCATCGTCCCCGTAGACTCCAATGGCAAATGTATGCAAAGATGAAAATCCATTCTATTTGATTTCATATGAGACCCTATATGTACGCGGGTGCTGATAAGTATATGATCCCACAGCTCGTCCGTTCGTCCTCTCCGAGAAACCAGCGGGGACGAGCAACTTCCAGCATGGCCATTATTTGATGCCAGATACCAACATATTCCTTCAATGCATGGACGCGATAGAGCACAAGAGTGCCTTTTACGACGTCATCGTGCTGCAGACTGTGCTCGATGAAGTGAAGAATCAGAGCCTGCCGCTGTACAACAGGCTTGTCTCACTCACAAAGTCGGATGAAAAGCGATTTTACGTATTCCACAACGAGTTTCGACAGGAAACCCACGTAAGACGTGGGCCGGAAGAGTCCATCAATGATCGGAACGATAGGGCTATACGCGTAGCGTGTAAATGGTATCAGCAGCATATTGAGAGAGCTAGCGCTGCTCGAGGTGTGAGGCCTCCCGCCATCGTCATGCTATCAAACGACAAGGCGAATCTCGCAAAGGCAAAAGTTGAAGGTCTTAATTGCATCAATTGTGAGTGTATAACTACGCAAGGTGGCCGATCAACTCAAGCTAATATAAATCAGTACATGACTATGTCAAAGGACTGCAAAACGCAGACGAGCTTTTGGATATGATCAGTTCCTCTCTGCAGGACCAAGAACGGAAAGCCAACAGAGGTGCCAATGTCTACCCAGAGGCAAGTTTATATAATCATTGTTTACCGAAATTACTCTATAGACTAACAATTCCAAAGTATATATCAAACTCGAAGATGAACACTGGCGTCCGGAATGGCACTCTGCACCAAGGCACTTTCCACACTTCCACATACAACAGCTTGGAGGGAACCGTCGGTGTACCATCGTTCGATAAACATCTATTGATTGTTGGTCTGGAGAACATGAACCGCGCAATTGATGGAGACCTAGTTGTCGTCGAGCTATTGCCTCAGGATCAGTGGAAACGGCAATCAGATAAACTCGTCGACCAAGATACCTTAACAAAGAACGAGAACGCAGATGTTGATGAAGTCGAGTCTATCGTGACGGAGAAGGAACGACGTGCGCTTATCGATGAGGCTAAACGGATCCAGCGTTCCGCAGAGGAAAACCAAAAGGTCCAACCAACAGCGAAGATTGTTGGCGTCGTAAAGCGAAATTGGAGATCTTATGTTGGCCATATCGACCCAAATTCTGTCAACAGATCGAAATCCGGTGGCCAGCAAGTTGTGTTTTTCCGGCCTCTTGATAAGAAAATCCCACGGATCCGCGTCTTCACACGACAAGCGACACAACTTCTCGGACAAAGAATCGTCGTCAATATTGATACTTGGGAGCGAAATTCGAGGTTTCCTATAGGCCATTTTGTTCGCGCGCTCGGTGAGCTTGAATCAAAAGAAGCGGAGACGGAAGCTCTTCTCCTCGAGTATGATGTGCAGTATCGTCCGTTCCCCAAGACCGTATTAGACTGTCTACCATCTGTTGGGCACGACTGGCGTGTCCCTGAAGACAAAAGCGACCCAGGGTGGAATAAGCGCATGGATCTTCGAGATTTGTTGATTTGCAGTATAGACCCTCCAGGTTGTCAAGACATCGACGACGCCTTACACGCGCGAAAGTTGCCAAACGGTAACTACGAAGTTGGTGTGCATATCGCCGATGTTTCGCATTTTGTAAAGCCCAATAACGCCATGGACGACGAAGCAGCCCAACGTGGCACTACGGTTTATCTCGTTGACAAACGTATTGACATGTTGCCACCCCTTCTCGGTACGGATTTATGCTCCTTGAAGCCCTACGTTGAACGATACGCTTTTTCCGTTCTTTGGGAAATGACACCGGAAGCAAATATTGTAAATACGACATTCACAAAATCCGTGATAAAATCCAGAGAAGCATTCGCGTACAAGGCTGCGCAGATGCGAATTGATGACAAGTAAGTCGCACAGCATCACACAAGACAGCATTCCACAGAACTAACGAAGATGAACACAATAGGTCACAGACAGATCCTTTGACAGAGGGTATGAGAATACTATTGATGCTCTCCAAGAAACTCAAGCAAGCGAGAATGGACGCTGGTGCCCTTAATCTGGCAAGTCCTGAAGTCAAAGTTCACATGGAGTCGGAAACATCGGATCCGGCGAGTATCGAAGTGAAGGAACTGCTAGAAACCAACTCCCTCGTCGAGGAGTTCATGTTGTGTGCGAACATTAGCGTCGCGAGAAAGATATACGAGGCATTCCCCCAAACCGCCATGTTGCGAAGACACGGCGCCCCGCCGGCAACAAACTTTGACGACCTTAGAAGCCAGCTTCGGGCTAGGAAGAGCCTCGACCTACATGTAGAATCTTCAAAGGCACTAGCAGACTCTCTAGACGCCTGCGTCGACCCTCAAGAGCCGTATTTCAACACCCTCGTGCGAATCATCGCCACTAGATGCATGTTACCAGCCGAGTATTTCAGTTCAGGAACACAAGCTTACCCCGAATTCCGACACTATGGTCTCGCCACGGACATCTACACCCACTTCACCTCCCCAATCCGACGGTACGCCGATCTCGCAGCTCACCGACAACTAGCCGCCGCGATCGACTACGAACCCCTGGATGAGAGCCTGTACAACAAGAACAAGATGGACGCTGTAGTGAAAAACATCAATATCAGACACCGCAACGCGCAGTTTGCGGGGCGAGCCTCGATCGAGTATTACGTCGGCCAAGCTTTAAAGAACAAGAGCACGGAGCAGGAAGGATTTGTGGCAAAAATCTTCTCGAACGGGTTTGTCGTTTTCGTGCCCAAGTTTGGGATCGAAGGGACGATCAAGGTTGAAACGGCGAAGACTTATGATGCAGACGAATTTGTTCTCGAGTTGGAGGACGGGAGGAAAGTGATCCTATTCGATAAGGTGAACGTGCAGGTTAATGTTGTGAAGGAGCAAGCCACCGGGAGGAGGAAGACCGAGTTAACATTGGCTTGAGGATTTATGTAAATTATCAATGAGTATTCGAGGAAAGCAGGGGTCTTCATTGGGTATCGGACACGGAAATGCCCCAGGCAAGAAACAGGGATCCTCTCATGTGACCCAATCAGAAAGTTAGAACCCCAGGTTATCAGATTTATGATATCAAGAAATGGACAAATGTTCGCGAAGTATCCTGAAATATTCCACACGGAAATTAGACATCAATCTCCAGTAATTTGCGGAGGGCATGTATTTTGTACCTGGTTCCTGTATATCAGTATCAGTCGCTGCCTGATATGAATATGAGGGGTGCATATTTCGGCTGGGTGAAGGTTCGGCTCGTGTGTTTTGTTTTGCGATTCTTGGCTTGCCGAGTCCTGTACGGTTGAGGCCCGTGCTCATCAGGAATGAATAGGTGCAGAAGTTAGCTTTCAAGATACGTTGAGTGAGATCCATGTATAATCCATTTCAACTTGCTCAATTCCATGCGCTGAACGTCACATCTTTTGTGTCTTATCATTTTTAGACCAGAGAGCCGTAGTATATTTCTTTCGACAAGCAGCCAGTGCTATATTAACCTACCATGATAATTGCTACGGTCTTCATTAGCCTCATAGGACTTCATTTCCAGAGACCAAAGACCGCATTAACATTGCATCGATACTAGCTGTACCATCTCCAGATCTTTCACGGTAATATTATTCAATATTTATTCTAAGTATTAGCCTTCCAATGGGGAAAGCACGCGAGCGAGACCGGGGCGGATTAACAGATCCCAGCTAACGCTTGTAAGTCTCAAACTGTATAAATATTAACGTCTGTGTCCATCAATGCCCATATATCGATGATCATGATAAGCCCACTCCGACCAATGCTAAGAAACACCATGCAACAAAGTTTTAGTATATACAAAATAAACCGATACTCCGTTCTATGTGAAGCCAAACCCAACCATCTAGTAAAAAATTCTAGCATGCGTTATTATAAAAAAGTTATTTAGTGGTGTGTTTCAAACAACTTCCAGAAGGCTATTAAAATTTGACTTCATTAGCGGTGTGCTAATGAAGAGTGACCACCTCCGATAGGTAGACGTAAGGGCCCTATCTTTTGAAGCCACTACTTCACAGGATGCACCAAAGCCGGTGGCCTGCACGCTCGGGGATTTTGGTACCAGGTGTCCCAGAAAGGCTGTGAGTGGATATTGATAAAGTAATACTACATCTCTGTCAGATTTCTGGAAGAAGCTATACTTGAGAGGGGGAATGTGCTTACTGTGCACCCTACAGGAACTTTACTAGACTGTACCAGTCTCGGATCGTTTTTACCAAGCTTGTCTGGATTGATAGTGTGCCTTTCTGACGGGCTATCCCTATTGGGGCAATATAACGGATGCTGGTAGAAGAACGAGGTGAGGTTCGCCCAGCGTGCCACTGTAGGCGCAAAGTACTCAAAATAACAGTTGAACCCTTCCGTGTTAAGTTTTGTCAATGAGTCTGTCAACTGTCGGGACCATCCCCATACGGCACCGAGAGAGAACAAAATGTTGTCCTTGCCACCGAAATGTTTAACACATTTTTGGTCTTCTTTCTCTTTATACCATACCCAATCGCTTGGAGGTTGGCTAATCGATTGGAATGATACCAAATCAGGGATCGAAGACATATTCTGGTCGGATTTTTGATATTTGCGATGAAAAGAGTACTCGGTATCAACATCGGCCAGAAATGTATCCCATCTTCCAATCAGCCGGACGTCGTTCTCGATGGAATACACGAAATCATACTGAGGATTTTTCTCCATAAACATTTGTATTGGGATGTGATTATGTTCATAGACGTTTTTGAATTGACCGCCCCGTATCCATTCCTTCAACTGCCGGGTCGAAAAGGTTTGTACAAGAGGCTGGAGCTCCTTTGGTAGCCTTTGTAGCCATGCATTCCGATCTTCTTCGTTTAGATCCAGATGAACAAAGATTAAAACGTCATATCCGGCTAGGTATCCAGCTTCCATGACAAGAGATCTGACGTGCCAGATAAATTGAGACTTCCAGGCCGATTTCCCGTTCGCATCATTGCCCCCACCGAGCCGGAGAATTATTGCTTTCTTGCTCCTGTTTTTCTTGTTATTGTTAGAAATCGCGGCCGCCATTTCCAAGGATAGGTTTTTGTATGCCCCAAATCGATCCTCAAAGGTCCAACACTCAGGCTGGTTAGGGTGGCGTCCAACAGAGTGCCAGGCGGTTTCGTTGTCCATGGTCCAAGCTACATTGTCGCCACGAATAACGCTGTGCAGAACCGATGCTTCTGGTGGTTCGAAGTAAAACGGGGTCAACATTGGATATCCCGGTATCAGCTTGTAATCTGGCGATCGGTACACCTGGATAACTAGCACTGCTACGAAGATGAAAGCCAACACAGGCGCTGCTGAACGGATTGTCCGTGGAACGGGAACCGACATTGGAGATGACTGAAAGTATGTTGTTCTTGAGCACGAAGAAGAGACGGAGTGTCAAAACTCGACGAAGCAGCCTCTTCCAAAGAAATATAATCCTGAGAATGTCTTTTCGCAGCTCCATGGCCATAAGGGTGTTTATAATTATCTATGTTGGTTGCAACATATGCTCGTGCTAGCGCCCTAATACCACGGCTAGATTCGTCAAAAAATCCAACATGTTTGCAATCTAAAATAGGGAACGAGTAAGAGGGAAATATGTAATTAGCGCCTGTTCCTCTTCTCATTTCTGACATTCTTCTCCCTTAGTTGATTTATAGCTTTTGTGCGATGAGCTGGTCATGGCCTATGGGACCATAGGCTGTTCCCTTAATTTCAACGAGAAGCTGTGCCGCAAGCGCGCATAGTGTTGGATTCGGTTGCTCACAGCCAATCAGAGACTGCACTGTTCCGCAAATTGCAAGGAAGCGAAGCATCTGTCTTCTAATGCATGCGCACCTCATATCCCCAGGTAGGCATCAAAATTGAGGTTGAAGAAGGAGAATTAAACGCCAAACTTCGTTCGCCGTAGGGATCGTATTTATATATTTAAATCCGAGTGTTCAATTGCAGGGTACAATCGGGGCTACGTTATCTAGTCGTGGACATGTTCCGGATATACATGTATCAATTCAAAACTTGCAAAAATCCGAAGAAATGAGCATTTATGTTATCGATATTAACTGCAGCAATTTTTGTTCGAGTGATCGGAGACCCGCAAAACAGGATTCTTGGTATGAGAAGCGGGTTGATATCAAAGTGAATTTGTGCTTCTGTGAGGATTTCTGAATATAGGATGAATGGTACGCCCAACCCTTCATAGACAGCATAGGAAAATTCTAGAACATTCTGCGTATTAGACTTCCGTTGACTAGATCTCGTTTAGCCCCTGGGTTATTTAAGTAAATGCTGTGGCCTGCCACTTAAGACATATGAGCTTTCCGGATTTGCAATTTATGCAATTTTAGTTGGGGGCCCGCTGTATTCTTCGTCCAAAGATGCTCTGCTATGGCGTATGATGAGCCGTGTCTATACGAGAAAAGAAGCACTAAGAGCGCCCTTCGAAATTATAACCGGTCGATTCATGTTCAGTATATGTAGTTTGTGCACTTCAAAGAACGTAAAAATTCTTCTAACAGTTGGAAAATATCTAACCTTCCAAAATATTCGCCGGTACAGCTATCATCTTGAATTCCTTGCATATTGGCATCCGTATATATTCGTAACTAAGATATCAGGCTTCGACTTAAATGAAACATTATATCATAGGGACACTTTAATGATATTTTACGAGTATAAGCGGATGTGAGTATACACTAGGAACGAGACCAGTATAAACTAAAGCCGTGAAAACATTGATGAATAACAAAGAGCAAAAGGAACAACCATAGTCAATTGGCCTCTGGACCAGTACCTCGATAGCGGGTTAGTAGCCGGGCTAAGCTCGAGGTTCAATATTACTCAATCTAATAGCCAAGTATATAGTTTTCCAACAATAATGATATACATCGATAAGCTCACCTTGGGATTGATCGTTAGACCAAAATTAAGTCATCGATGAATCAACAGCTTAGAAATGCAGTACGCCAATAGTTCCTTGGTAAATATAGAGTACGTAGCTAAAAGTTGACTACACTTGCCCAAGTACTCCCTATTCTCTCTCTTACAAAACTTAAGATTATAGTTTAAGGATTTATCAAATAGACCCGAAACCCTTCAAATTCAGTCTGAGTTTCAAAATTAGGCTATATAAAGGCCAAAAGAGGTAAAGCAGTACCCGCAGATTCTCCATGGATCCATAGTTACATCACGCCGAATATATAATAACACTCTCTGATATGAACAAACTGCAGGCACGGGTCAATTTCCCCCAAATTCTTAGATACTTAAGTACTCATATATAACTAAAATTATATCGCGGTTTAGTACGAGGAGAAATGGTGCATGAAACGTGCGCACAGAGTTAGATCATCAATTACGATTGATAGAAACTCAAACGTCGTCCGAAGTGTATCAATTGCATTCACCCTCTTCTTGGATCGAGGTACTTGGGATCAAATCGAGAGGACTACCTTGCAAAGATCACAGATTTGCATCATCAAAAAAGACTTCGAGCATTCGGTGTTGCTGTACCCACACTTCGTTCTCTCGGTTATTTATCGCCGCCCACTCGTTCATACGTAGACAACAGCAACCCTTGACGTTTCAAGAGCCTTAACAGCATCTTTCGCTAGCGACATCTTTTCGCTCCTTCCCTCGTGTTCGGCTAGTCGTGCTTGGCAGGAATGTGGGCCCTTCTCCAAAACCTCTCGTTTTTTTCTAAAAATTTTGGACCCAAGTATCCAATTCATGTCAGGTTTGCTTCAATCAAGGGTTATCGGGTTCGAGGGAAACGAACATGGGCGAGGTTTAGAAAAACAAATTACATCAGAAAGAAAAAGAACTCGCATATGCACGATCTAAATGAAAAGGAGGTGTGAGGTTGTGCTCCAAAGTCCCGTACCAGAATACCAATGTCCTCGTTTCTTTTCCCCCAAAAACTTCTTCCTCGTGTATTATTATTATTTTATTTTTTTGCGAACGAACGAGGAGGGGTGGGAGGAGTGGGTCTTTGATAGGCTGATAGGATGGGATGTCTGAATTTCGTTAGCTCGCAGAAGCATGTTCGTTGCTTCCCAACTTATCCTGTTCTCGGGATGCCCCATCATCCTTCTTGCATGCATCCGAATACACATCAGCTGACGAGAAAAATCAAGGAAGGGGCGCCCTTTTCAACAAAAGAAAACATGAAAAAGTGGAGACAGGAAGCACAAAATAGGTGTTGAACAAGGGTTGTAGGTGTCATCCATCTCGGGACATTTTTCTGGGTTAGTTTTTTGGTAGACGGTGCTGTTTGCTGAGTGAGGGAGAAGGAGGGGAAAAAATAAAAAAATAAAAAAAAGGATCACAAGATACGATAAAATAAGCTGGGAGATACGACGCTGGCGCAGCTCCAAGGAGGAATGTTCGGTCGACGCTGCGAGATGTTGAGAGAGACGGTGAATCAAAGCTAACAAATTTTCAACAACGACATTGAAGAAAAGAAAAGAAAGAGCTATTACTCGAGCACCCTTGCTCAACGGAATGTGGAGTCGCTCACCTTTTGCTTCCTTTCTTTTTTTATTTTTTATTTTTTTATTCAAAAACTTATATTGCGAGCGCTTACGCCATATTGGCGATTTGATTGGCTAGATGAATCGAGATATGGACGGGAAGTCTCAAGAAGGAAAAGCAGGATTTTTCTTTTTATGTACCTTCTCTGGTATTTTTCGACAAAAATTGCTTCTTCTATTGCACCTCTCGGACGTTCAGGTGAGAGGAGAGCTGCTTTTGATTTGAGTGATGGATGGATCTGATTTGCCGGCTCGAAGCGGTTGACGGAGAGTCGATATCGAGACTTTGTGTCGGTTCTTCCATCTCGGGCGTCTTGCAGGCGGTCAGATGTCCAAAATCTCGGAGTCAAATAAAGTCCCTCATCCATTACATCTGTGGGGACAGCGAAGCCGTTTTTGAGAACATCGATCTCGCGATCTGATATGATATGAGCCGAGGGACTGGAAATGCGCTTGGTATCGATAAGAGCCCCTCCAAAATGAAAATGAATTTCAAGATAAACTTGGCTGCTGATCTCGAAATAAAGAATAATCGATATGTGTTTCTCCTTTCCATAGGGCTTGAAACTCTCCCACACCCCCTTCATAAGTCTGGAGAGCCGGAAACCCAGTCTGTAAAACCCGATTTCGAAATTTCCCTCCACAAGAGGGTGGTGTGGTTGCAGAACCGAGTACTGGGGGCGCAAAGCCTGACGTTTGGCAACGTCTTTCTGAACCAGCCATCAGCGAAAGCAGTCTCTCGCTAAGAGGACTGAGATATTTTTGAGTAATAATTTTGAAGGCGCCCGGAGAGTGTGGCGAGGGATAGTGTGTCTCTGCCACAAATGTTGGAAGTTATTATTTCATATGATTTGCATTGATGAATTGATCAAATTGATATCCCAATGACCTTTTCCATATTGTTGCATTTTCTAGCGATCGCAACCACTTACTGGATTCTTCCTTAACGCCGTTTTGATAAGGGTCTTTCCAAAAAAGATCGGTACAGGGCAAATGTATTTCCTGCAATGGAGAGCTCCGTGAAGCGTCCCCCGACGTCAGTTAGGATTTTGAATCAAAAGCTGCCTTTGAGAAATGTCGATATTCTTCGGCTTTTGTTCTGCTACTAGTGCGCAAAAAGCCCCGTTCTGATCGGCAGCTCCTTCCGCTGGGAAACTATTCGGTCAGGCAGACAGCTCTTTCGGGTTCAGAGGGTTCTGCTGATGGACCAGGTCGACCCGGGGATCTGGGCTGCTGTAGATGGATCTATTGGATGTACGAATGAGTGTTTCAGCATTGGAGGAAATTTGAACGTTTGTATTCGCTATTGATCTCAGCTGGCGTCGTATCATCTCTGCCACATTTGAACATGGATGTTTAAATTCATAATCCATAATTTTCGTAATTCAGAAATTTCAGATGTTAAAAAAGGCTCAATAGACGCTCTTATCCGTATTATAAGTACTTGGAAGGGGTAGAAGACGATGACGGAAACGCTTCGCTCTGCAAAGCCTTTCTTAATAAGTTCGGCCCAAGTATATACGAGTGCTGAGGCACAGTCGAACAGCATCCTCAATTCTCGGATCTTGATTCTTAACCCGCCGATGACAGGCAACGGAAAGGGGAGCTAGTATACGAGTATCGATACCCTGTCGCTATTTTTACAGCTCGACTAAATACTAAATGCCACGGTTGAAGCAATATCGCACCTGCCGAATTGATCCAACCTTACTACTGGAACTACCATAGGAATACGTTGGTATATGTATGAAGCGCTTGACGTCGATATCGCCCTTTAGGTATCGTTCATTTAA
The DNA here is from genome assembly GCA_036971675.1 of Orbilia ellipsospora. Classification (NCBI taxonomy): domain Eukaryota; kingdom Fungi; phylum Ascomycota; class Orbiliomycetes; order Orbiliales; family Orbiliaceae; genus Orbilia; species Orbilia ellipsospora. Next base: position 2,275,796 of record JAVHJO010000003.1, read on the forward strand.
TTTACAACAACCACGACGCATCTCGCGACTGCTAGCTGCTAGCTGAGGCTGGACGAAAGTTTACATATTGGGTTTTTTGGAAGAAAGAAGGAGAGATATTGACAACTCCAACATTTCACGCGACCTGGAACCCGAAACAAGCGATCTGATTGATCGTTGTCAACGACATACCAACATCTGCTTGCAGCCAGAACCATTAAACAGCCGTCAGCCGCCTCGATTTTGGATCCATTCCAACGGAACTTCTCTGTCGCGCGTATTGCACCACTGCACCAGAAAGGAGATTTAATATTTCTTTTCCCATTCTCCTTTCTTTCCTGCATTGGACGCAGCTTCCAGCTTGTTGGTTTATTTTATATTCTTCCTTGGTTTGCTTGCAGATGCGCACGGGTCACGAATTCTCCTTGACCAGAAGCGGCCTGGACTTACGTATTTCGACACTGTAACCCCGAACCGATATCGACGGAACCTGAAGGTACGTACCAGTACATAAACGTCGCAGTCGTTAAGTACCCCATTTATTTGCGTCTCTGTACATGCGAGAGAGAAAATGTCAAAATAGATCCATATATTTGTTTTTTCCTCCTTGAATATTTCAGTCAGTGCAGTACAGTCCCTTGATATTTTTCGTTCATCTTTACTCGATTTTCTTTTTCGTATGTCCCCTTCGTCTCTTTCTGGGATATCTGACTTTTTTTTTTTGCTTCTTTGCGCCAGCTGCGCCGGGACTTCGACCAGTTCGTATGTGCTCTCGCAGCTAGTATTTTCTGCCCGCGTTTGGCCTGTGATATTCACGAAAGGTTGACTCGTAGTCATCATTTTTCGGGTTTCCATATTAATCGGGCTTGCTTACCTGATCAATCATTCATTCAGTCATTTCTTCAGTAGCCAGTGAGAATATCCTGCTCAAAAGACATCGCTTCCCAACCCCCTCCTCCGCGTTCTTTCCATCCCTCTCGATCAGAGTTTTTTACTCTTCCATCCACCAGCGCAAGTTTAAAAGGCAAAAAAAAAAAAACGTTTACTGACCACGAGAGCAAGGCGGTAGTAAGGGAAAAGAAAAAGAAAAACAAAAACAAGGTTCGTCCTAAAGTTTTCTTTCCCTTCTTTTCTTTTTTATTATCTCTTTTACTCCCTCATCGATCCTGTTCCCCGTCCCATCTCCAGAAGACCTGTCGTATTACTGTCGTTATTATCCAACGATCGATCTCGTGGTTTTGGGGTGATTTTCAGTATTGTTGTATCGTTTAATGGCGATGAACAATCCGACTTCATAAGAACATTTCTTTTTGATATTTCTTCCTATATCCGTTCGGTCTTCGCTCTGGAGGAAAGATATACACGGTTTTTTCTTTTCTTTTATTGATACGAAATATATATCACCTCGCAAATCGTATCAGGATCCAGCCAGATTCGAATCATTTTTACTATTTATCTCCATTCCTTTTCGCGATATAGTCTAGTAACAGTAGCACAAGAAGAGGACCAGATAAAACATTTGAACCCGTTCCCTGGATCCCTTCTCATTATCGACCCTGGGACCTCCAAGCTTTACGCTAGTAATACACATTTTGCTTGCGTGCTAGCAGCTACCAAAATCTACCTAATCTTTCTTTCTCCCCATTTTTATGGTCCATCTCGATCCGACGACGACCTCAAACAACGGTTCGCCAGCCTGAGGTGCCTGATTTAATTTGGATATAATCTTAAAAGATCGATTATCCTGCTCGTTTTGATAGAACCGGCTGTTCCAGAGTCACGATCCCGTGAACAACCAAATAAAAAGGTACGTACCCTTGAAGATATTGATATCATCGAGAAACACCCCTCTTTCTCTTGGGTCTATCGCCCTGCACCCCTCCCCTCACCCCTCGCGGGTTCGTCTGGTCCCCCTCTTTTCATCTGTCCCTCGTCGGTCGGCTGTCCGAGAAGAGCAAAGAGAGAGAGAAGGCGAGGGAGAATCGAGAAAAAGCATAAACGGAATGCGGAGGAGGAGTGCGAGGGAGACAGCAAAAAGAGGGTTGTCGGGCAACCCTCCCTTCATTTCTTTTCTGTTTTAATTCCTGGCTCCCCGTCATTTCAGCCTTTTCCCTGCCCGCCCAGCCCAATAAGCTGTCAAGTCGACCCCCTCCACCTATTCCCTTCTTTTCCCCGTCTGCACACCCTCAATTATTATCACTTCCGCTACCACACACCCCTCTTTCCTGATTTCGTGTTTCCAGCCATCAGCCTCCATATATTTTTTTGTTTTTCCCCCCCTCCCTCGGCTTGGATCGTAGTAGGAGTACGGTGGGTGGTGTGTGCTTTTTATCGCTTTGCATACGCTATTTCGCTGCAAACTGCACCTCTGGCCTACGTACCGACTGCAGGCTTGCTTGCTGCTGCTGCTGTGCGCTGCGGGCCCGGCTGGCTGGATAAGATACAGGGACAGGCGGAGTGGTGTGCGAAAGATTCACTTCCCCCAGAACAGGCCAATTTGGATCCACTAGCTATCGTTATAATTGGCTTGCCAAAGGTCCTGTCAGTTTAGACGATTGCATCCTGTTAGGTCAGTCGGGTTCGGTTGATAATCTTTGTGTAATCTCGAGAGAGTATATTCGTTCATTTCGAAGGAAATATCACGATCGAGCTCTCTCACTGACCTGGGATACCCGTCCGCCGGCCAGTGCGTCTTTCGTTTCCGCGCTCGCTCACTTTGAGATCTCTCACTTGCTCTCACTTGCTCTCATCTCGTTTCTTGATATCGATAATTTTTTGATCCTGGCGACCGGCTTTAATGCTGGTTCGTACTTTCTAAGGTTTAATTTCGTTTTTTTTTTTTTGGTTTCTTCTCATTTCTGTTCCTATCCTTTTCGTTCGCCATCTGAATTACCAGCCAACCAACCATCGCCATTATCAACCACCCCTCCTTCCTTGCCCACCTCCCTCTTCCCACACACCCCCTCCACCCCCAGCCCAGCCCAGCTGGATACCTTGCTGCACTCAGTCGGCCGGTTCTGCTGTATTGTGTGTGTGTGTGTGTGTGTGTGTGTATTCTGTATTGTGTATTGTGTATTGGACTGTGTCTGTCTGTCGGCCGGCTTCTCAGCGTTACAGAAACCGTGTCCCCCTCCATCATCACCCATCCCTTCCCTTCCACCACCCATCCCCTCCACTCGATCGCACAGGCACGTTTCGTTTCCAACCGCATCTCCCTAACGCGTCTTAACTTCTTCCAGACAGGCCCGCCCACCGCTTGCTGCGTGCGTTCCTGCTTTCGAATAACCGGTGCTTGCTTCGACCTCCGTCCGTTGTTCCCCAAGCAGAAGGACCAGAAGGGAAAGAAAATAAAAAATATATTATTAAAAAAAATACAGAAAATTCAGGAAAATAAAAAATAAAATATAGAAACGGAAAAGGAAAAGAAAGGAAAACTAAAGCCTTCTTTCATCATTTTCAATCCCTTTTCGTTCCTTCCAGAGGCGGTCGGTCTTGTCCCCCGTTTTCCATCGTGGACCTCGCTATCGCGATAACGTTTCATCAAACAAAAAAAGAAGGGTACCTGCGTTCAGACACCCGTCTTCTCGCGTGGTCGTGGTTGAAGGTAGTCGTAGGTCGCGGGCAGCAGGGGACGACGACGACTACGACGACACGACGCCAACGACGCCAACGAACGACGACACCAAAAGTTGACGTTTGACGACCGGAACGGAAGGCTACAGCAGACCAGCGGGCTCGAGCAAATCGGATCGCTGGTGCTCCACTGCCATCTGCCATCATCCTTTCACCCCCTTGGCCGGCGCAAACAAACTCTCGGGATCTCGTCCCAGATCCTAGGTTCCGTCGCGATCCAACATTCTCTGGCAGTGATCGCACGTCGTCCGCAACTTCACAAAATCCAAAGAGTCGATAAAGATGAATCCGCCACAGCCGTCGACATATCAACAGCAGCATCTGTTCACCCCACAGCCTTCGCCGTTAATGCTAAACACGGCGTCGTTGGATGGGTCCGGAACCATTAACCCGGCGACGTTGAATCCTGCAGGTTCGTATAACCCTCTCTCGCTTCAGCAAAACACGTGTTTTGGGGACATCGCAAACGCCTCCTTCGCTTGGTTGACATCAAGCAAGGGTTTATTGGGATGTTATGGAATGGCTTTGTGAGACGAGCATTTCGGCCAGTTGGCACGTAGATATCCCACAGGGACGGCTGCTGATTCGCCGTGTAATCGTACAGTTCTTTCAAACACCAGCCCTCGTGGAGTCAAAAGGAGTCGATCTCCAGACTCTTACAAGGATACTCCGTTGAGTGAGACAGCAGGTCGAGGTACGTGTTCATTCATATTTTCGTTGACTCTCTTTATTTCTATCCCATGCTGACTTTTGGCCGAGACCTTGCAGACGGTGGTGAACCTCAGCGGCGGAAACGCGGCCGTCCACCAAAGGCAAAGGGAACAGGCTCCGCTCAGACATCACCTCAGCAAGTTTTGAGCACGCCCCTACAGCCTCAGGCTCCTCCATTGGCCATTCCTCCATCTGTTCCACAACAGCCGATAACCGTGCCGCAACCTCAGACCCCGGCTCAGGCGCCGGCTGCCGTGGCAGCACCTCCAACCCCGGTGGCTCCATCTGCAAAACCGACACCAGCAAAACCTGTCATAAAGGCTCTGCCAACGGTCCGAGATCATACTACAGACCAGTTAACGCCCGAAGGCGATGAGTATATTCCCAGAGAGACCGACGAAGATGGTGAGAAGAAGGTGATGCCGACTGGCCACCTTAAAAATGGTCGTGAATACAAGTGCCGGACATTCCTAGTTCCTGGACGTGGAGAGAAACTCTTCATGTTGGCAACCGAATGTGCGAGGGTTCTGGGTTACCGTGATTCGTACCTCTTGTTCAACAAAAATAGATCCTTGTACAAAATCATCGCCACTCAGAGCGAGAAGGATGATCTCATCCAAAAGGAACTATTACCATACTCCTACCGCTCAAGGCAGATCGCAATTGTGACAGCAAAGAGCATGTTCAGACAATTTGGCAGTCGAGTTATTGTGAACGGACGCAGAGTGAGAGACGATTACTGGGAGAGCAAGGCTCGGAAGCAAGGCTTCACAGAAGAGGACCCAGCTGGAGAGAAACGTCCTGGTGCCGCCAAACAAAGAGCACAGCAGGCCAGTGAAGCAGCAGCAGCAGCAGCTCAACATCCCGAACCTCTTTACACCAACGAACCTGTCTCCATCGATACGCAACCGCAGCCTCAAATGGTTCAACCAGGTCTCGGAGGGCCAGCTCCCATCAATCTAGCCCCATTGCCGATGATTCATCTCACCCCGGACGACAATCGCCTCAAGGATGCGTTTCCAAACGTTCCCAGGCCCCGGCAGGAGATTACCGGACCCCCCTACGTTGATCGCACATCTACAACACCCCACTCGCAACTGATCGAACAAGGTCATCAGGCTGCCAGTTGGAACAAAGATTTCGGTGCTCAACGCGTCATGAGACAGCAAATGTACAACGATAGCTACTGGAAGTCCAAATCGCCTCCACCAATGCCTCAGGCCCAACCGCAGCCTACAGGGCAGCCGGTCCGACAGCAGATGCCAACTCCCCCGACATCTCTTCACGGCCAGCATGCTCAGATTCCTGCCCACGCCCAGATGACACAGGCACCTATGATGAGTCCCCAACAGATCTCAACTATGCATCATCAACAAGCTCAGGGACATCCGATGCCGGTTTCTCAAACGCCAGTACGAATGCAGAACATTAAGCCGGAGCATCTTCAACAGTCTCCAAATCCATACATGCATCAGCAATCTATGTGGCCACCACAGCAATCACATCATACTCAGGGACACATGTCTCCGCCTCCATCCGCGGGGCATGCTCAAACGCAACACCCCCACCCTAATCTCGCCCAAATTCCACACGGTTATCAAATCCATGCCCAGACTCAACCGCAACACTATCAGCCGGCTGCGATGTACGGCCAACATTTTATTCAACCGCAGCAGCAGCAACAATGGAAATCCCAAATGCAACAGCAGCAGCAGCATCAGGCCCAATGGGGCTACCCAGGAAACACCTAAATTCCTGATCCGCCAATTCTTCCGAGCATTAAACGATATGTAAAGCCGCTCAGAAATTCAAACATGCATAGATTTTCGATATAAACCTCGATTATTGTTACGCAGTTGCTTCGCATACCCGGGATTCGCATCATATCTTGTCATTAGCCGGAAATTCACCGTACACCTCCGAAATATCAAACTGCCGTGATAGGACTTCACACCTCACTATTTATTTTGCTAATAGCGAGTTTGTTTGCACTCTATATTCAAATTGTTGGCCTGTCTTAGCTGGATCCGAAACATGAAGAAATTTCCGTTGAAAGATCGAGAACTAGGCAGAACGACAATGAAGACTTTCTTAATTATTCATCAAAATTAATGCTGGCCATATTCCTAGATCTTCCGGCTTCTTGACAGAAATCTTTCTGCCATTTCCTTTGTTGTCTGGATCACACAATCCTTATTAGCATATGTTTCTCTTTCTAGGCAATAGAGGCTGAGTCCTCGACTGCGAAATACGCTCACAGAAGGATATACGAATTCTCAAGCGTAGTTTCCTATTTCCTTCAAGTTTCTTTCCCCTCTTCCTTTTACCAGACATATTACGGAGTACGGATGGTTTATATTCTCCTCTTTTTTCTTTTAACGGGCAGACTCATTCGAAGGTATAACTCATCTTGCTTTTGTTTAGTTTCCTTGATTTTAATGCTACTATTATCTTGTGCAATGTTTTAATCGACCTCATCACTCCGGGTTTTGTGTTTTTGCTTCGCAGTTTGTTTTGCAGGTTTATTCTATGTTTCGCGATCATTAAGGGTATGCACAGTGCGATGGGATCATTATCGGTTTTCTTTTCCCTCTTCTTTTCAAGTCGGGTTTATTGCAGGTTTATCTTTTTAGTATTACTGTTCTGGTTTCTCATTATATACCTTCTTCGCTTTGGATGTCCGCCATTCAACCTTTCCGCCATGAGCCAGGGATACTTAACGCTCTGGCTAACTTTCCTTTTTATTACCATCAAGATATTATTCCCTTTATCAACTCACTCATACTGGTATTTTCCTTTTTCAATGGTAATGTCTTTTTCAAATCTCCTCCCCCTAAAAAACATATCTCCTTTGTGCGTATTCAGTTCTACCCACAGGCTTCTTTATTGGAAGCATTCAAACAAAAAAACTGTTTCCTTGATTATTATTTCCTAAATTTTTCTTACATTGCTGTTTCTTTTGATTCCCTTTGTGGTTCTATACATTTTTATTATTAACTTTTAGCAACCCAAAGTATTATTCATTATTTATCAACCTACCTACCTACATCCCAATCTTACGTCGCGCCTAGTATTATATCCACCTTCAATCTATCGATCAAGTGTTTTAAGAGAGGAAGGGGAGGGAGAAGGGGAGGATGAGTGGTGGCTAGAGATACCCCGTTTGTGCATGCATGCTTTTGTTTTTTGCTCTATCCGTCTCGCTAGTTTTTTGGTCCCCAGTAGTCTTCTGTTATTGCTGTGTCTGTTCCAGGTTTCTTTTTATCTTATTTCATCTTTGATTCTTATGGTATATCGAGTGTAATTACAAAAAAACTTCGGTTGGGGCTCTTTGTTTCATCGCCGCTGCCGGTTCCTCCGCGGGAATATATATGCATATCTTATTTCATCTCTGGTTATTATCGACTTTCGACTATATCATACTTTATATTTGCAAATACAATTTCTTCGGGTTTCTCTTTATCATATTCTTTTTTTTTCTTTTTCGTTTTGCGGGTTTATTGGCTGGGTTTATTATCAGTGTGCGCCATGCATTGGGTTTGTGACATACATTACTTCGATATGGGATTTGCATATAGTGATCTTCGAGTGAAGCTTTTTCTATCATTGTTCGAAAATTTTTTTCTTTTCTTGAATATTGGAGTTGAAGAATGTAGGTAGATTCATGAACCGGATAAATTCATCGATCTTCAGAGTACAAGTTTGCCGGTAATGATCTCCGTAGACGTTGCAGAAAGGAGGGATTGTAGAAAGTTCGGTTTGTGTTCTGTGGGTATTTTGCCTGATGTTGTTCTGCAGCGCTTGATAGACGGGGTTTTTTCATAAATGCAATTCGTTATTACACGTCCCCACTTTCCGGATGGCCGATGCATAGAGTTATGCGCTGGGACGAAACGTGATCGCCGGGTGAGAACGAGGGCACCAGGTTTTTGCCACGCTGATGCCTTGCTCTGCTCTGCTCTACTCTGATCGTTACGAAGTCGGTTGCACCGCCGTCATGGATAGCAGGATTTGAGACAATTTTGTTCGCATGGCCGGTCTGTGAAGCCGCAAACGGGAACGACGAGACCACCGAGAACCATGTGGTTGCAAACATGCACCTGTGCGTGTATACAAACCAAGCTCGCGCGAAGGGAGACCTATGATGAAGATCAGCACATCCATTGGCTTTTCTCTCAGAATTGGTTGTTGGCTGCGCTATGAAAATCAATAGCTTGAAGATTTGTTAAACCTTCACTATAGTCACTCAGGTGGCAGCGTTAAGCGTACATAGGAAATTTTGACAATGAATATATGAAGCTTTTGACAAGTCAAGCTCATGATTAATTAGCCACCCGGCTCAAAAATGACTTATCCAGTGTTTCATACCATTCATACACAAAATGAAAAAGGTATAACGAAATCATAGTGGTTAAGGAGTTCAGATCCTATTAGCTTTAGGAAGTGATGTCGGAAAACAATCTTGAATTCATATTTCTTGCGAATGCCTCTTCGCCTTATAGATTATGCATTATTGAAAATCTCGTGGATGTATCGTGGATGTATCGTGGAGGCTCGCCTGGTCACTTGAAACGGAATGGCTGATATAAAAACATCGCTCAAGTTACACCGGAGTGCGGAGGGGACATACTTTGCAGATCTCCGAAGGACTCTTCTTGAGAACGTAAAATAACCTTGAGAAATTAACATAATATAACTCTAACTACCATTCTAACTACAATCCCCTTCGAACCTATATACGCCACCGTGAGCTCTTCGATGTATATCGAGGTTCTAATGACGAATCAATGATAGAATCATTTTCAGCGAATAATGATCTGACAGAGAACGCAAATGCACCAAAGAAGACCCTAATAAAAGATGGTCTTATTCCAAAAATAGAACACCACCACCACCACCACCACCACCACCACCTCCTCCTCCTCCTCCTCCTTATCGTCTGATAGGTCCCGCTACCACAGCAAGCCGTCATAGAAAAAAATATGTTCAATTGGAAGAAGTGCCTCCCGCGATGGCTGGTTAAGAGGCACGCATCTCCAACTAACCCTCCAAGCATCAGGATTGCAGACCTAGAGTCAAGAATTCAAAGAAAAGTCAGGGAGAGTGATTCAGAGGTACTACTTGCCGCAGCCCATAGCTTTGCCTAATTTGCGAGTGTAGAGTTGAACCATCGATGGAAGTTTTCAGAGCGCGCGTATAACATCGACAGACTTGAACCTCATCAGATTGATAACAGGAATGACAAGTGCCCTGAATTCAACGAAGTAAATATACTGTATAAATTTGCGAATAGGAACGAGTTCCAAAGCTCGTATGATTTTGTTCAATGCGCCAAAGCTTGCAAATTAGCTGTCGTACATTTGATACAGACGTTAGAAGGTAGTATAGACCTGACTATATCTCTCTTTGCCCTTCTCCCCCCAACCATGTTAACACCGTTTAAACAGAAGCTGTCCGGCACTATGATACCGATCCCGACATCCTCTGGTCCCTTCTACTTCATCAAAGCGTCTCTTTTGTTTGGGATTCTGAGAAGATATTAGATGTACTTGAAAATTGTTTATCTCAAGAGGAGAAGGTTGATCTTGCTAAGGGATGGGGGGAAGAGGAAGAATCTGCATATCGCAATCAAGCGCGTGAGAGCTATTGGTTACGGCGTATAGAATATCTAAAAACCGACCATTTACAATGTACATGCGCCCAAATTACCTCGGCATGTCGAACGGCCTCACAAAGGTTTCGCAAGTCGGTATCCTACGCGATGTGTGAGTACTGCGGATTTTGGCAGCAGAGATACAATCCGGACTATTGGATTGCGGATTTAAAGCCTGATAGAAAGTAAAGGGAATCAATCCTTATAGGCGAGTATCTTATACTGCAGGCAATAGAACTTACCGTATATCCTCTTCCTTCGGTTGATCGTATTTTGACGTGGGACATCGATATGTCACCATCTTGATATCAATTCACTCGTTATCTTCGCACTAGATTCTATGCTTCTTGGCCATGCTATCCGCTAAATTCACAAATATGCGCTTTGATCTGCTATGTTATCAAATGGCTTCTCTGCACAGTGCTGGAACGTATCTCCTAAATTTTGTGTTGCTGAAAAGACGCCTGTGATAGAAGAGCGAGCAAGACGCAGAAACTCCTCAAGAACTCTTATAAGACCAATGATCAACAGAGTGTCTGACTTCTTAGCCTGTTAATTATCAGAGTGGTGCACTTTTGAAGTATGACATGATAGCACTTGGGCTGGATGCTATGTCTTTTGGCCAGGGATGCTGGTGTAATATAACGGACGCGGTGTTGTCCAATACCATCGCGAGAAAGCAAGCAACCTCGTCTAATTCGTACGCAGGAACATACGCAGGGGGGGGCAAAGACTAGAGAACAGCAAGGAGAGGACACGGAGAGCGGGGGAATGAAGAATGAATCTGTGGCTCAGACTCAGTCTGGATGCCTCGCTTTTCTATCGACCTACATTCCTCATACCATATGAGTGCTGCTGTTGGACGCAGGTACTCAAATTCAAAACCATGCATCCTCCTATAATAACTGGCTCACAGGCCCTTTCGCTTCCAGCTACGCAAGGGGAGCAGGATTTACGAAATCTCTCAATTTACAGCTCATGTTGATGCCTCCTCGACTCCCAGATCTTAAGGTTTTTCTTACGCACTCGAAACCCGTCTCTCTCTCAATCAATGGTCAGGCGGTGAACAGCCACGGACTCCTTGCTACCACGCGGGAGACATCGAACCCGACCAGGTTACGGTCGCACGAGTCCGTAACGTCGAAAGATAAGCCAGGATGTGAATACAAAAACCATCGTCTGTCCTCCTGGAGGCTTTTCTCTGCGACTTGAATCAGTGCAGTTAGGCTCCTACTTGCCAGCAAAACGATTTCAGTCGTAAGGGAAACCAACACTCGCTTTTGCTAGTGGATGTGTTTCGTCCATTCTTTTTCTTGATATTTTGTTCTGTTCTGTCTTCGTTCCTCGAGTGTATTTGTTTCTGAAAATCCTTTAAACTTTCTTTCGTTATATACTGTTTCTCGCTCAATTCGTCTCCTTTCTGTCTTTGGGTGTTATTTTTTTCTCTTCTTTTTTTTTCCCTGTCTAACTATCCAAGAGGAATGGGATGTAATTTGCCCGTTTCTTGCAAATTTGATTACCTCCCGTCGCTGATAGATAGGAATTCATACAATCGGCACGAGATCTAGAAGAATTCTCGGGAAATCGATACTCTCTTTTCGTTTCAATTCCAGTGGATAATCGTATTAATAGTTGTCCACCAAACCACGCTATATAGACAAAGGCGTGGTATCGAATCATTGGGATTTGGGCTGCTGCATTTGCATCTAAAATACTCCTACTTCGGGGCAGTAGCTAGCCACGCTCTCTAGCAGCGGCGCTCCGGCACTGCCATTGCCACAAATTACAATCATTTCAGAACGCTAGTTTCTTTTGTTTGTTATCAATCGACATCCTGGTCACAAAGGCCGTCGGCGTCTGCAGCTACCCTTTGTGTGAACAATCTACGCTGGCCGCCAACTCACTCATCCTGTCCTAAAGAGCGTAGGCTTAGAGTGTGTATCTCTATTTACACTGTCAGGAGCACTCTTTCGACCAAAAAAAGTTAGTATCTCCCGCTCTAAATGTCCCGTTTTGATGATTGTCGGTATTTTCAACTTATACCTCTTCTTTTGACGGATGTGATTGTGTTACTGACAATTGTGATTCCGAATCCATAGAAGCTTCGATTACCCGAATCTCATTTATAATTTAAATATCTCCCACCGTATCAATGGCAACCAGTACACCTTCAGTTCCAAGCTTGCGGACCGTACTGCACCGTGTTTCCACCAAACCAGGAGAATTAGACTCCCATTCTTTTGGTTCATCTGCAACCTTAGCTACCTCCACTACAAGATCACCAGCTTTAAAAACACCCATTCCTGCAAAAGCACAATATCTATCATACACCATGGCAGAAGTTGCAACCCCTACTCCTACTCCTACAGCTGTTAAAGCGAGTGCCGGCCGCACAGGAGTCTTCGGTTGGGGCGCACCCGCCGAGGCTGCCTTTTTCATATCCCTAGCTATACTGGGTATATGCCTACCAATCGGCCTCATCTGCTTTCTCAGACGACGAAAGCGACATTCCAAAAGGTCTACGGACGAAACCGCCAATATCATGAGTGAATCGATCGATATGGATGGCACTCTTCGTGGGTCCACTACCCGTCCACCTACAGCGTCGAGTTGGCTGGAAATGCTCAAACACAGAACCGAAACTCCAGCGCCGCCGCATACTAATGACGGTAAAGAGGAGGAAATATACTACGAGCCACCGAAGCCAGTCATCTTTGCCCGTCGAAAATTCTGCGCCCGGTTGAGCGGTCGTATGTCCGAAGCAGATATCGAACGGGAGGTTAGAGAATTGGACGAGGAGGTTCGGAGACGTAGTAAGCTGAGCAGATCTAGAGGGCAGAGTGTTGGTGTGCTTCCAGATTTGGAGGATCCTTGCAGCGGTTGTGCTTCGGCTTATACCCGTGATGCGAGGGGATATACACAACCTGTAGAAGGGAGGAAGGGTACTCCTATACCGTTCCTGGGAGGAGCTGATGTCGAGGGTTCATCTAGTACAGCGGAGGGCCCTACTGATGATGGGACTTCTAATGCTTCTTCGGAACAGGGTGAAGGTGATATAAGGAAGTCTCTTGTTATTGAGACTATAAGAGTCGTAGATGATAAGACTTCATTGGATGGCTAATTGGTCATCAATATGCCAGTGTGGATGAATTTGATGGGCTTCTTTCGGTTGTATATATTGCTTCAACGCTTCTGGTACTAGGGGATTGGCAGGAGTTCTTTGGGATTTTGTGTAATAGTTTTCGTTTATATATATATCCTTAGGCTGGCTAACAAATTTTTTGATTTTGGTTTTGCATGAATTCATTTCTTCGAGTAGCACTAATCGTGATCATGGCAGCCTCAAATTCACCAGAGGCAAGTTGATAATGGTCATGTCCTTCGTCATAAACTTCTTGACCCATAAGACTGATTGGTACCTCGACTGACTTTTATTCTAGTCCTATCTTATTAGCCTCGAGACTACTATCTGATGATTTATAAATGTTAGTCTTGTATTGGCGCTTCAGGATGAATGGGTATATATATACCAATAGTGTTCCAATCAATTTCCCGTTCGCCTAAGAACATAACGGGCTGTCCTGCGTGCAACGAGGGAACTGTTGTATTTTGCTACGTTTTTGTGTTGACGGACGACTGTGTTCGAGAGAGAATCACTTGAGAGCGTGCAGACGTCTGGATGATTCACCATATAAATATGTTTTGCTGGGTATCTTTCGATTAGAGACTCTTCCCTCTTTCATTTACCATCTCAAAACCAAATAGAATCGCAATCTCTTCTCATTCGTCGGTATCACATTAAAAATGCCTCCCCAGACAAGCCCTGACATCTCATCCACTGAAGAAATCCGATCACAGATGCTCGCGAGAGACAGTGCGGCTTCAATAAACCCGCATACCTGTGAGCCTATCAGTTCCGAGATCCTAGGTGTCAACTCGTAAGTCCTTTAACATCTTCAATGCCATACGTAGATTCATCAAACTAATCTCGTGGCTACAATGATAGAACCGTTGGACATCTTCCCGATGGCACTAGACTCGTTTTTCAAATTCTGCACAACGGCCCAATGAGCCTCCTCCACTGGCCTTTTTTCATCCGTTACATCAACGGGAAGACGTTGCCTTGGTTGAACGGCCAGCAATTGTTCTTCCCGCCAGCCGAAAAGTACAAACCTGCATGCTACGTTCCAATGCGCGGTGATACTTCCAGCACCCGTGACTACGGATGTGAGATCATCTTCAGGAGAAGCCGAGGTGGCAATAACAGAGTCCGTGTCTTCGGTATCGCTGAGATCCCCTTGGTCGTTGGTGGCATCCCTTTCCGTCTCTCCTGCTTGCTAGTCGATTCACTCCCGCTCCATCGCACTGAGCACAATGTCGAGGTTCCGAATATGCTCATTCTGGGCAGTTTTCTCAACGGTAGAACAGTCCCACTACGCTATCACAACCAGCTTGTACAAATGCTGGCTCCGCACACCTCGTCACCCCTCACTGCTACGATTAACACCTGTGTACTCCCGGAAACAGGAAATATCGCGCTTGAGGTATACGCTGATGTCGCCAATCCAAAATGCCACAAGAGGGCATCACACCACGACCAATCTGGCAGAACTGTGACCAGAGTTGTTTACGATTACGGATACGGTATCTGGTTCGGAGAAGACTCCATTTTCAATACTTGCGGTACGATGGAACTGGACCAGCCAAAGTCAGATTACATTCTTGAACTTCGTGGCGCGCTTCAAGTTCTCTATGCCATCAGAAACTTGTGTTTATACAACTACTCCTCATTTGATTTTACCGATGTCATCATCTATTCGTCTTCCAGGCATATCGTTGATTGGGTGAATACGTGGGAGCAGAATTGGGAGATTCAAGGGTGGGTCGACTCTCTCAAGCTCGAAAATCGAGCCAAGAATCTCTGGGATGAAATAATGAACAATCAAAAGATTGCGAGGAAGAAGTTTCATTGGAAGTATTTGGATCCGAAGAACAACGAAGAGCCTAGCAGCTTGGCTAGGCAGGCTGTCATGGGGATGAAGAATAACACTTGGGAGCATGTGAATGAGGCGCATAATTACAATCAACTCCGACAGTTGTTGAAGCCTAAGCAGAGGCCTGCTAAATATACCGAGGGATTGTTGTTGGAAGGCGGAATGTGCAGGAAGAAAGCCCCCAAGGGGTTCACGATTGATACTTGCTGCCAGTGTCACTCTGGGAAGAAAGAGTGGGAAAAATATTTTCACTTTTAGAATGTTTGTTTCATTTGGCAAGAAGGTACCGGTTTAACTCCAAAATAGAGCCTTTTGAAGCACCTTCTATCCATAGTCATATTACCTCGGTGGATTAGCTTGAAAATATTAAATCATGATATTTCACCATTGCTCGGAAGAAAAGAGTTACGTGAGCATCACCCTTGCTTTATAGACTCGGGTTTATCATTAGAACTATCACTGGCTTTAGACTTCTTCTCTGAAGACGACGATTGCTGGTTTTCTACCTGGTCAATCTTCTTCAATAGAAATGCAACCGTGTTATCTCGCGCTTTATCCAACTGCTTTAACCTCTCCAGTGGTAAACTAGCATAGTCAATCGTCTTGGTCTTAACCGTCCCATCGCCGGTTTGGCTACTCTTCACTGCCTCTCCGTCATTCCTTGTTTTGCCCATCTTCTGATCCAAAAGGTCGCGAAGGACTACAATACTCTCATCCCGATTTCTTAATTCTTCAATCAATTCCTCCTTCTGCTTCTTTTCATCTTCCGCTGATACCTTCACCTTCTTAGCACTCTCCCCATCAGCACCCGACCCACCCCCGCTTTTATCAGCGAGATAAGCCCTGATAGCCTCCTTCGCTACAGCTTCTATATGCTGAAACCTAACCGGACCCAACATTTTGCCACCATACCATCTCGCAACAACGAGGCTACCTTCGACTTTATAATCATCCAATAACCTTAATAGTTTCTTTCCCGCGAAATTCTCACCATCGTCGTCAGAGCCCGTGCTGAAAGTCGGGAGGCCTGTGAGCGTTTTCTGAGACGCAGAGGGTTTGCGCCAGGCGAGAATTCGGTGGGATGCTGTCGCGAGGTCTGGGTGGGACTGCAGTTGGCGGCTGGGGGCGGTGGGTGAGAAGTATGCTGTGAAAGTTGATGCGCGGTCTTCGAGAGTTTTGGAAACGTAGAGGGCAGATGAGGCTAGGTTAGAGGGAGCAGAGGAGAAGGAGGAGGAGGAGGAGTTAGACTGAGGAGGTGAGAGAGGTCGTTTTGGAGGCATTGGTTTTGCAGTTACTTATATCGGGTTGGCTCCCGTGTACTTCGTGGCTGGAAGCACGATCGATCGATCGCGATTGATGATGCATGATATGGAGACTGTTTTCTGACGTTGGATAGGAAGTTAAACAACACATACGTAAGGTGAAATAGTTGACACTTAGACCGTGGGAAGATATTGATCTTTTGAAAAGCAGACTGAAGATTCTATTCTAATGTACATGGCAGTTCATATGCGAAGGCTTTCATCAATATCATACCATCACAGCAGGACTTTTTGAAAAAAATATACCCATCAACGCCGGCAAACAATACTGGACATTTCACGGCCAAAACTCCCATGTTCTACTCCATAACTTCAGCATCATCTCCCCACAGACCATCAATCTTGAACTCCTCAGCCCATTGGGTTACAATCTCTTTCGAATCTTTCAATTTTCCATCAGTCGCAGTAGTATCACTAGCACCATTGGTTTCAACCTCCAGCTTTGGGGCTTCAACCCACCCGATGATTCTACCGTCCCTCCAATCTGTAACCACGGCCCTTGCTGCACTCTCGACATTGGGAACGCCACCTTTGCCCAATCGACCTTTCTTCCTTGCAACATGGATCAAGAAATCCATTGTCAGGTCTTTTGGTGTTCCAGTGGTGATCAACGGCGGAAGGCCATACATTTGCGTCAAATGCTCAAATTGACCGGGCTTTTCTCGAATTCTCGAAAGGAGCAGAGTAACCGCCGGGACGGTGGAATCCGGCATGTGTTTGGGAGGTAGGGCGTTCAATAAAGTCAGGGCAGCAGCATCAATCTCTTTTCCGGGGAAGACTATTCCCGGAGAATCCAAAAGCTTTAACTTCGAATCGAGCTTGACTTCTCGAACCGAAGTAGTGACACCGGCTTCTGCACCAACAGGGCATGCAGTCTGAGAGGAACTACCTCGCGAGAGAATCGCATTGATGACGGATGATTTGCCAACATTTGGGTATCCTACAACACCAACTGTGATAGCGCGCTTCAACTGCTTGAGTTTTGCGTACGATTTCAAAGCATTTACTACCGTTCTGGCGGTAGAAGCAGTCGTGAGATCCTTGTGATCAAACGTTTGAGCACCCGTGGCGGGTTTGCTGGCTCTGATTGGTAGTGTTGGGAAGTATCTCCTCAGGTGAACCAACCAATCTTTGAGAATAGGTGTAGGAACCAGATCAATCTTGTTGAGAAGCAGTATGAGACGTTTGGAGCCTAGCGAATCAGCACGAATTTGCTGCTCGATGGCTAGCGATCTGGTACCAGCTGGATCCCTTGCGTCAAGAACGTAAAGTAGGACATCGGACGATGACAGAACGGTTTGGAAATGTTTCGAAAAGGATTTTAGAGATGAGTCCGGTCTTGTAGAAGCTATTGCTGCAGGAATGGAGTTTGATTGTGGGGTGTCGTCTTCGTCTTCTTCCATGGCGTCGTCTGATTCGCCATCCGAACCTTCAAATTCTCTCGCTCTTGCCCTTGCAGATGCAAGGAGTGCAGCCATCGCATTTCCATTAATCTGCACGACATAAAATTAGCTCTCGGACAGTAGCTCCGGGTAAGATAGCTAAATTCTTACCTGACCAACATCGACATCCTCGTCCATTTCGTCACCATCGCTGTCCGACTCTTCTTCGTCATCAATGTCCACCATGTCCTCAGTATCGGAAATTTCTTCTTCTTCTTCTTCTTCTTCTTCTTCTTCAGCTGCAGCTCCCGCAGCTCCAGCAGCCTCCTTAGCTTTGAGCTTGGCTTCTTTTCTTTTGATTTTCTCTTCCTCTCGCTCTCGCTTGACTAGCTCAATCTCTTCGAGCATTTTGTCTTTATATGGGAATAGATGGGGAATGCCAGGGTCCTTCTTCAATCTACTCTTCCATGTTGGATCTTTCTTGGCTTGCTTTCGATCCTTCCTGGCCTTTGCAGCGACCTTCTTCTCTATCTTATGTCGTAACCTGACAGGCACCCGCTTGCTCTGCTTCTCTAAGGCACCGCCTTGTTAGCTTTCATGATATATAGAATTAATTTGAATAGTAAAAGCTCGGATACATACTTGGGCGAACCATTGCTGCGCGATCCGAAACTACCTGCTGTACGGTTGGTTTGGACTGGAGATGATAGACCTGGTGTGTCTCTACTGCTGGGGTTGATGGCATCGCCAAAAAAAAAAAAAACAAGTGAAGCTAAAAAAAATTAAGCCTGGCGGCGGCGCCAAGACTCGCCGGGATGCGCGCCCAGGTTCCCCGACGATCGGGTCAGTCGCAACACATTTCCTTGCCGTCGTCGAAAGGTATCAAACACAAAACACAAAACACCATCGAACAGATAAAATAATATCATCCATCAATTCAACAAATCCACCAATTGCTCGATTGTCGCAATGCTGACAATTGTCTCGTGCAAACATTTTATGTATATCACCCCTATACTGCACCCGCTTCTTCAGGAACCAGACGCACATCTCGCCAGAGCTCTCCAATCTCACCAATATTGTAATACAACATCCCGTTCTAAGGTCTCCACAGGACGGCAGTGGCCGCAGGGACCAGCATCATAATGGCGACACCAAACCCCGAGTAGGGAGTAGGCATGATAACATAAGATCCAGGCTCTCTGCACTCTTCTTGCTTCTGCTTTTCAGAATCACAACTTGGCATTTTCGGCGAACTCCTCGCCGGACGACAGGTATTCTTGTTCTGGTGTGGCCAATTTGCAAGATTTGCAGCTGGTGTTGCTCATTTCCTGCTGCATCTTTCTCGATCCCCTGTGTTCTGAATTCGGCTGACGGAGGATGGCCATCGAGTTCTCTTATCCCTCATCTCGAGTTTTTTTTCCACCACAGTTTAAACAGCAGTTCTACCCATCTTTTTGATTGTGAGATAGCACGTGGGGTCTGGTTTAGATCAGTTTCAAATATCAGCCACCTGCGCTTGCATGCATTGCCAAACAATTATCACAAAAGAGGTTGCATAATTGCAAAATTGTCGAATCTGCAATGAACAGGCCAGGACCCTGAACATCGCATCGACCATCATCCGCTCGCATCGGCTGCTGTTATCTCCATGGAGCCCCATATCAAGCGAGTCAATCGATCCATGTATTTCGCTCTCGGTCTGCTTGCGTCTCGGCTGCGGAATCGGAGCCCGCAGCATGGCCATTCGCTTGCTCTATTGTGGATCCTCGATGCAGAATTTCCTTCTCTGAGCAATTGTGTGGGTTGAGGAATTTCAAAGCAACCTCACTGGCCCTTCGGGGCATCTCATGCATTAAACATATCGACTCAATCTGGACTCTTTCTCCGATGTCTCAGTGCTCGCGATGCTGAGGCAGATAGGAAAATATGATCTGATTGAGCTGAGCGAGAAATGTATTCAGATATCGAGATTAAAAATATTTTACACAAGAACCAAGGATATTGTCGTTTTGTTAGGCTAATGCCTTGGCTTTTTCCGTTTTTCTTCTTCGACAGGATGTCCCTTGCTTGCCTTGCGCAAAGACTGGCCAAACAGACTGTCGACGCCAATACGGTATCCCCAAACATCAAATAAGCCCCCGACTACAATTAAGCTTAACTGGATCTGGCGCGGTCGAGCTTCTTGAAAAGACACTAGAAAGCGCAGGCAGACGGCGACGATCACACACCGAACTTTACCGCAGATTCGCAAATCGAGATTTGGTGCAGAGGCCAAAACACCTGACCCCCGTGTTTTCCTTCTGAGCCGTGTTTGTCGATATCATGATGCGGGAAGTAGGTTTTTTTTTTTTTTTTTTTCTTCCCCATAGCCAGACGAATCAAACGCTGAATAGAAACGGCAGAGGCATCCCCAAAACACACGCAACGGCGTCAAAATCTGTGACTGTGATCCCTCCCTGAGTAAGATTTCCTGTCGTCACTGGCTGCCGACCATCTTGCCGGGCACACCATCAGCGTATTGCAATAACGAACATACCTCCGGATAAAAGAACTATGATCTGATATGATACGCCGAGGATAACAATGATGATATCGATAGCAGATGAAGAAATAAAGAGCAAGGCGAGTTGTCCTCCCCTTCGAAAAGGCGTCAACTGCGGTTAAATTGCATTTTGCATTCTTACACTGAAAGAATGCTCGCCTAGTGTAACATAGAATTCTAGTTGTGAGATACAGAAAAAATGCGGCGAGCTCGATAAAAAAATAAAAAATAAAAAAAATAAAAAAGGATGAAGAACTAAACAAAACGAGAAATGCTAATAAACCCAAGCGAAAGATCATTTGTGATATTTGATCGCCAAGTTTCTATTGCTAGTTGTGCCTGGCATCATCCGTAAATGTCCAAAGGCTATTAAATTTCTTTGACTCTAATGCTGATCCAACCGCAATAGTCCTGGGAGCTGGCAAGCCGGGACGCCCCACTGACTGGTTGCTCAGTGGCTGCTTTACCCCTGGCTCGGGACACGGAACAGAGGACTCGATCCACTTTTGGGGGGAAAAGACCCATCCCCGATGAAAATACAGGGGGCTTCTCGAGGTGCAGCGTTGCAGAACCCAACAACCTCAATTACAAAGTTCACCCTTGTCAATAAGCGAGGCATATTTGATTTCCTGGAATTCTGGAATCGGTTCCCCCACTATCGATGGAGGAAAAAAAAAAAAAGAGGAAAGGAAGAGCCTTGATGTAAGATCTAGAGTAGCATTCCCAAGAGCTAGGTTTCATCGTGCCCCAATATTTCATGACGAAAAGCACAGGAGGTCGTAGGCTAACTCTCATATATTATGTTCACAGGAGGTCGTAGGCAACACTATTGTGCACATGATACTTGCAGACGAAAGATGCTTCGAAGCTGAAGAGCTGGCATCGACAAGAAGCCCCTACGTTAAATCGAAATTTTTTGCTAATTTCTTGGAGGATGAGTGTCATCTAACCATTCCTCAGAGGTCATCCAGAGGTTAAACCCTGTAACCAACGACCAAAGTGAGGCATCCTGAGTGGGGTTGAATGTTAGCCAATGTTAACGCAGATTGAGGTGGATGCCCTGTTGCAGCTGCTAACCTCGCAGCCCGAGGGATGAAGGGCGAAAAAAAAGGAAGCAGCATCGGAGACTGCAACTTTTCGAGGCCAAGATTCACCAATTCGGTTTGCTGCAAGGTACGTAAATTCGAAAGAGAGGAGGCCAAACAAAGTGTGTGAGGGTTCCCGAAGCCGCGCAACTAGGCCTGAATGTGCGCCTATCAGAAGAGCTTGACTGTCTCTGTGAACGAGGGTGCACTCGGACTTTTTTACTTCCTTGGGGGGGAGCGAAGCCTCAATAGAAGAAATATATTAATCTCTCGAACTTCCCCCGGTATCTCAGGTTCTTCTTTCTTGTTCCTCAGATCAGGCTCACGACCTCCTCATCATCATTACCAACATCGATCCTAGTCTCTCCTTTACATCGCTTCAAGCATCGATAACTATTCTTCCTCACTTTCCCGTCTTCGCCTTAACGACAGTCATTCCCTTTTTTAATTATTGCACCTAGCGGTTACGGCCTATATTGCTTGCATCGGTCTAAAAGTCTGAAAGGTTCATCGAAACGGAGTGAAGTACCGGAGTACATTGGGAAAAGTATTCTTTTATCGGATAAGATAACCAGCGACATTCATCCCAGAGGAACAAAAGGTTACCGAGAAACAGCGCAACGAAGTGTCAGTACAGCTTATCGACCTCTTTTTTTAAAAATTTTTTTGAAACGACTCCACCAGTACCTGCATTTGGGTGTGCATTCGGAACGACCCACCCCAGCAAACGGAAGCTTTGACCAACGCGAACCGACCGTCGGCGTCTTGATACCAGAGATAGGGATATCACGTGTATTCGTCGTGGGTAATTTGTCATAGAAATTGAGTTCCTTTCGAGGATCATACGGTACGTGCTTTGCATTATCTCTTTATCCGTGATTCAATCTTTTCCTTTCGCCAAATATATTTTGTTTTATCCGAGATATAAATTACACGGACATGACGGCAATCTGGCGGGTTGGCCGTTGTGTCTTTGTACAACCCTGTTCCCTGATCGGGCAAGGCAACACACAAGCATGTCCTTGTCGATGTCTTCGACTGCGTTTGTGCGACAAACGACGACGGCGGCAAGAAGAAGAGGAAGAGGAAGGGCATGGTCTGGAAATGTCAGAAAAACATCCATGCGACGACGGGGATGGCAGTCGCATGGCTGGATTACATCATGGCAGATGTGACTTTCCCATTACTTCCAATGTACAAATGATTGCGAGACTTGAATGTTCTCGGTACTTGATGATTACCCCTTATCCTGAACCGCATCTACATCGCAATACGACCTCGACATGACAGGTGGCGAATGCAGCCCGTTTCAGATTCGTAGATCTGCAGGCCTTCTTCGTTACGCCGTTGGTGCGAAAAGTCTGCGCGATGCCGGGGGATAGGGAATACTTTGCTTTCCCATCCTGCATTCTGCATTTTCTATTCCGTCTTTTTTGGTGATCTAGACACGATCGGAGTGTGGAGAAGTATGACGACGAGGCTAACGCCGCTCACGCCGGTGGCTACAGTCATAACGGCCTTTACATAGAGAAAAGTACATTTGGATCTACGTGAAAGCGGGACTTTTTTATTCAGTCTTACTCTGACCAACAAACCCAACCGTCCAATACTAGCCGGGAAACGACGGAAATTGGGCAGCAAGTACTCGCGGGATAACCGGTACCTTGCATACAACGACATCATAGTCGCTTCAGAAAACAGTGATACCAGCAGATCTTTCGATCTCAGGAACAGACCCGCATTGTCGGCGCTTTAGCCCTAAGCTAAGAAATGGAGGTTCTTCCGTACGATAATAAAAGCACCATGCAGTCCCAGAACTCTAGCCTATCTTCTCGACCCGACGTCCACGTAACTCAAGCGCCTCCTCCAACCCAACACATAAACGTTCCAAGAGTTCCCGCTGGATCTTCGGGACCTCATATCGAGACGTTTATTGGCGGTGCATATCCAGTCATCCCCCGTTTCACTCCGCCGATTTCCGGACCGAATGACGAAGTTGTGAAAGAACCTCGTCGTTTTAAGTGCAGTCGTGAACAGACTCTGGCCCTGGAGAGATTATATCAACAGTGTCCGAAACCTAACCAAGCTACCAAGCGCGACTTGGCACACGCAATTAATCTATCCCCTACTAGAGTTAATGTAAGTTTCAATCGCAGCTTTCGAGTATATAAATATGCATCTGAAGAGTCGCTAACATTTGTTTTTCAGATCTGGTTCCAAAATAGAAGACACAGAGCAAAAAAGCACAAGGAAATTCAAGAACAGAAAATGGCACAAATCTTGGAGACTGCTGGCAGAGAGCGCATGGCAAAGATTGCCCTGGGTGTCCCTATGGCAATGTCCGAATCTTCATTGTCGGATTTGGAGACCCCTACATCTACTACTTCGACACATTCAGGTCTCCCACTCTTGACAACCGAATTCAACCCTTCCAGTTCTGAAGCCAGCTCGCCTGCCTATACATCCACCAAAGAGGCAGCAGCAGCGTCTTTGGCTAGATCGCTCGCAATCGCCAGCGCTTACGCTCCATCATTCTCTCCTAATGGAGAACCTGTGGTTTCTGAGTACCATGCTCCGCCCGGACCATACGATAGCCCGCCACCAGCAAATTATTCTTTGGATCCCTATGATCCCAACTTTTATCCAGTATCTACCTTCTCCGACTGGGGTTCAAACTACACTTCATCCGTCGCCTACACTCCTACTCCTGCTGGACAGCAAGAAGACCCCTTCGAGTTCGACAAACTTTCATCGCTCAATTCCCCGTATCACAATGCGCCCATCTCCGGCATACCACCAGTATTCCATGATGATTACTCCGCCTTCGCAGCTGCAGTGCAGATGAATTCTATGCCGAAAGCTATGAACATGAGCTTGAAGTCGAAGGCTCCCGTTCCAAATGGGCTTGTACTCAAGAACAATGGTTCTGATGAACGCCCTATGCTTCCTCGCGTGGCGACATGCCCTGATCTCTCCAATATTGAGAATCTAGCGATGCACCAATCTCACCGACCGATGCCAACCCACACGGCTTCCGAGGCATCTTCGCCAACAGTTGATAGCGCCCCAAGATTTGCAGCTCCATCCATGGAAAGATCTCAATCCTGCACCGATCGGCCATCACTCCAACAAGAAATCGCTCTTCGCCGTCTTAGGCCCATGCCACCCTCTCTCGTGCCTGACGCTCGGGCTCAAAGAATGATTCACGGTAGAGTTTCTGTACCACAGTCACCACTGCGTCCAGGGCATGGCACTCCCCTTCCTACGCCACCTTCTGATGCCGATTTCGCTAGCGCAGCGATGAAGCACAAGCTGAACAGGAAGCCATCCGATCTTCGTAAAGAGCATTCGCCTGATGTTCCCGATCTTGAGAGTGATGGTGGGTATGAGGATGGACTCTCCAAGCAGAATCTAGCCTCTCCGCCACCCACCCCTGAGACTGCAGGCCTGGGTCAAGCCGCTGGGCCGTTCAAGGAGGACTCCGCTGATCACCAGTACGCTAGCTTCACCAAGATGCTTGAACAGAGCTCGCCAATCGTGGCCGCTACCGGTTTGATTGATCACTCCAACTATCACCCGCCAAGCGTTGAGAACTGGATCCATGGCAATCAGCAGCACTACTGGGCTCCAGACCACCAGGGTCATCAGCAGGCTGACAACCGCCAAATGACCTTCGAGCAACCCCGGCTGGCGTACGGGATGCCCGGCGGCCAGCAGCAACGCTAGACTGATATTTCCTATATTTCCCTTTTCTGACTACTTCGCTCATTCCTTGTCATTTTCCTTTTTCCTTGTTTCTCGTGCACTTTTAGCGTTCATTTTTTGTTTGGCCTTCAAAAAATCCTCGCACTCTAGCTTTCCTTTCCTTTGTTTTGTCTTGCTGCTATTTGCACGTGCTTATCTGGCGTAGATTGTGGGTCGTTTTTGTTTCTCGATAGCATTTTCAAACGGAGGGGCCGGGTTTGGGGTAAGTGGTTTTACTACAGTTCTAGACAGGCAACTGTCGACAGTTTCCTTCCATCTGTCCATCAAAAAATATCTTTTCAAAAATAGCTTTTCCTTGGGTTTCATCTCTTCTCCTTTGAGTGTCTGAAAATACTTTCTTTCTCTGCCTCCAGTTCCAACCGCTTATATTTCGGTTTGGAGCCTTTGTAATTGATTACTTTTGTTTCTCTTTCAGAATTCGCCCAAATGGACATAGCAAAAAACAGAATCAGAGTACGTGGTTATACTCATAAGCAAATTTCTCGAAGAACATAGTGATACCAATCTGTGCCGTCTACGCCTCTGAAGCTTTGATGCGGTGCTCATCAGCCCCCGTATAGAACAATACAAAACAGGAAATACGAATAATTAATGAAGTTATTAATTTCCCTGCGACGAGCTGTTAAATATCACATGCTCCTCCATTTCTTGACTGTTGACCGGCATTAAACTATAACTGCTCCTTCTTAAGGTTCTCTGGCGAGACGTTAAGACGTTAACTCGGTCTATATCATCAGCCTGATAAGTAACGCAAATGACAGGACATGGAGAATTTTTTTCTCCTGTCACCGCCAACCGATCGCTGATTGAGAGGAAGCTTAATTCCCCTCCTCTGGGACAGCCACTCATGAGTCAAGATGCTCCCAGGTCCATGGGCGAGGGCTGATTCGAATCCACAAATCTACTTCCAGTGGGTTCTGCCTTCTCCTCGCCCTTGTCCGCCTGAGGGATATTTTGGAACCACATCTTATTACACGATATAACCCTGATATCTGATTTTCCCTTTTTCTACCAATGGACAATGGACACTGGGGCAATTATTTGAGAGAACCTGGGCAACCGCCGGCAACCCCATTTCGCAAGGCTGCTTCATTTTGGGAAAATCATGAGAAGGTTTTTGTTATTTTATTTTTTCCCCCTTCCTCCTTTGGCGAAATATTAATGGAACGTGTGGGGCTTCATGGCTGTTTCCAGTCACGAGATTACGGTCTGCTTCGTAATTATCACAATTGCCAATAACGGAATGGTTGTTATCCTTTCCGGGCTTCCAATGAGGTTATCGAATCGTCACGGGGATCATCGTCACGATGCACAGGTGGTTGGATTAACGCAAGGTAGCTCCGTATTCTTTTTTTTTCCTGATTCACACTATCACACTCAAAATTTTACCATCTACAACGGGCACGGGATAGGTCAGGTAACTATGGTTTTTTGCTTTTATCATAGGGTCTGTTTAACAAGTTTTTCAAAACGTCGTCTTTGCCACCACATTTGTGGCAGAGGAGCGGAATTGGAGCGGAATAGGATCGGCCGGCTGAGCTCGGTGTGCAGGTTTTGAGGCCGCGAATATACAAGTTGTACACCACCACGATCCTATTGGCCCGTATACACACCAATCCTCAAGAGCGTTTTCCTACTGGTGTTTTACTTTATTTTGTTCAATAGTTTTTCCCCACGATTTGCAGACAATATAATCAGATTAGTTTTAGCTCGTGCGAGAAAACCAAGTTCCCCACTGTACTCAGTTGCAATGGCCCAAAAACAGCGAGAAAAGAGGGTCCTCCCACGGATCGCCAACCGTGCCCCCGGGACTAATGAGATTCGATTAATCGTGGGAAGCGAACGAAGATGCAATGCAAGAGAAAACTCGCCTGTTATGCAGGTCTCTTTTTTCTGTTGGCTAATCCTTTCCCAAAATCCCAATAGACTGGGGGTTAATAGGGCGTGGAGAACGGGAAAATCCCACATCCACGTCCAGATGTAGCTTCATCCATCCCGTGTTTTGGGGTAGGATAGGGTTCTTCCGTAAAAAGTTCTCCCGGATTCGAAGCTAACCGTTTACGCCCAAGAAGGTCTTTTTGCAATCACGTTCTCGAGACGGTGCGCGTGGGTTGGAGGGTGTGCGCTCTGATTATGATTTTCTAAACATGAATCTTATCTCTCGGAAACTCGGACGGGGCGATTATGCAGCTAGCGCTAGGTTCCGTTTCCTTTGCCTTCGCGCCGCGGGAAAGCTTATGCGGTCTCACCCATGAATCCTGCATAATATATGCGTACGGCGTACACAATTTCATTGTGCGCACGGATTTCGAGCAAAAGAAAGTTGAAGGAAAAGTGGACGCGATCCGAGCACAAATGTTGGATAGTTCAAAATCATAATTATTTGGGCAAGATTTGTGTTGTTGGATGGGTTAATTTTATAAAACTGGGATGTGATAATTCCATTTTCGGGAGGGCTTCCAATGGGCTCTGGTGGTCGAGACCGGGCGGTCTCGGGCGAGCTAACCCTCCCAGGGTCTGAAGCCGGCATTGCCGCTGCCAGAACCTTTTTTTATTTTTTGCACTTGTAGCTTCTCACCGTCCGAAAAGAGGAACCAAAATGGCTTCTCCCTTGAAATATGGCGGGCCTTGGGGGATTAGCAAAACGGAAATACGATTGGAAGCTTTCCGATCCTTTTTAGAATTGTCAAAAGGGTAAGCGTCGTTCCTCCGACGTCATTAGTGTATCATAACGCTCTCTAGCTCTGAGCTTTGGTACATATTTGGAGGCTTGCATCTAAGCCTGTCCCTCCTCGCCTTCAATCTTCAGTTCGATACCTTCCGCTTCACAGGTTTGTCTGACATATTGTATGACCTACACCCCGTGCCGCGCAAGCGCTCATGTTAGTCAGTCATTATCAAAACCGAAAATAAGAACGAGGGGATATATGACGAAGGAATAGGTAGGGAATAAGGGACTATTTTTGACATCGGTCTCCAATGTTAAAATCACTCGATCTTCGTGACCCTTGCTCATCGTAATTTTGCCATACGATCGCGTCTCTCCATCACAGTTACGGGGGATTAACGGACGCCTCATATTATCCCACTGGGCAGGGACATCACACCAGGTAGGAAATTTGTGGAAATTTGACAGGAATACTTGGGAGGTCCCTGATGAACCTCCCCCAACCAGCAAGCCACTTCCCAGTCCTCTATTCTTCCGAGATCACGGGAAAACGAGACATTCAAAGCGAGCCGCGAAGAAATATTCCCAAGCCCTACTCTGCCAGGCCTGCTGATGCAAAAGAGAAAGAAAAAAATTATGTGAAAACACCACCATCACGAACCTTTCTGTCTGATGGCGCTGTTTGCCACCACAATTTGTCGTCGTCGTCCTTCTTATCTTGCTCTGCACCGGCCCTCAATAGTTCCACCACAACATCCCCGTTTCCCTCAGCCATCGCATGGTGAAGTGGCGTCTGGTTGGATATGTCTGAGGTGTTGATAGGCGAGTTGTGCTGCAGCAAGAGCTTGGTGATCGCGACGGATCCGACGGCGGCAGCACGGTGGAGAGGCAGCTGGGAGCGACGGTCGCGGATGCGGGCTGATGCGCCGTTGGCTAGCAGCAGTTTCACGGTCTGCAGGTGGTTTTTTGAGGCTGCGAAGTGCAATGCTGTCTAGGCGTTTTAGAGATTAGTCTCTATTGTCCCGCTCTTGGTTTGGACGAACGGGCGAACCTGGCCGGCGTTATCTGTCAGTGCGTTTGCATTAGCGAATAATTACTACGAGACTCTAGAACGGTCTATAGGTAAGCCAACTTTTTTGGTTGACATCAGCATCTCTCTTGATGAGCTTTTCTATCAGTGTGTCATTGCCCGTGCTCGCCGCAATATGAAGGACCGTCCATCCCGAACCGTCAGTTTCATCGATATCAAATCCTTTGACCTGCAGCAGCGAGTCTATTATTTCGTTATGGGAGTTCGAAGCTGCCCAGTGGATGGGCAGCCGGTCATCGTCATCCTTCTTCAAGGCATCCTTCGGGTTTGAAGAAAGCAGGGATTCGGCCAGTTGGGCTAAGAACGGCGGGAGCTCAGCGGCCGTCTTGAAGAAACGAAGTTCGGTTCAAGTGAATGGTATACATACTCTTGCCGTCACGGGCTGCCTCGTGCAAGGGAAACTTGGGTTGGTCGTCCTCTTTGTTTGATGGTTGTGCTGTTGCCGACATGTTGATGTTGGTGGGGTTGAGTTTGATAAGGGTTGGGTAGACGCGGCAAAATAAGGAAAACGCGACGACAAAGAAGGCTAAGCTTACAAATATCGCAAATAGCCTGGTTGATATAGCAAGAAAGAGACTTCGAACGTCGGTTGAAAGGCGAATGCCATCTTTTGAAATATAAATACAACAAGCGTGCTTGGGTATCAAGTGATAGTTTATATCCGCAAGAGGGATTGATTAATCGAGATGAGATATGAGAAACTGGACATCACCAGAAGATTCTCGAATCTATCCGCTTCTGTTCAAAATCTTGTCCATGTGCTGAGAGGCATTTGTAAATGTTGTCTCCAAATAGTTCTGCCTCTTCTTCAGGCCCTTCACCTCTTCTTCGATTGTGCTCTTCTCTGTCTCCAGCCGCTTCTTCACTGTCGTGATACTCTCTTGAACAAACCTAGCATAGCACAGTCAGGCCATATATCTCACTTTTCAACCGAACTCCGAGAGAAGCTTACATCTTGCCAACACCTTCGTATACTTTAGTAGATGCGGGCAGCGAGTTAAGCTCCGCCTCTGTGAGCTGGATCACACGAGTTTCTCGCTGTTTCGCCGTCATCTGAGTCTTGACCACCGCCAGCTGCTGCTGGGATAGGATTGCCTGGGTCTCAATCTCTTGAAGGACCTGGATAATGGATAATTAGTACCAATGACACGCTGAAGCTATTGAAGAAGGCTCGCCTTTTGGAGGGCTTGGTTTGAAATCGACATTTTGAGCAGTTTCAGCGGTGTCTTTTGCCAGAGAGGGTGGAGAAGCTTACAGCTGCTGTTGCAGCATCTCGCGGCGTTCCAATTTGTCCTCGAGTAGCTCGAAATGCAACATGTCGCAACACAAAATGGAACATTCTATTTTTCGTGTGATTTTTTAGGTCAAATTCTGAGGATAGGCTAGTTACTTCGGATATTCTCTAAGATATTTTAAACGATGAGATTCAGCACTAGCGCTCTATCTCGAGGTAAAAAGTAGAAGGTATCCTGTAATTCGACAAATATTGTATTTTCAATTCCCACATCAGGGGCGCCTCACCCAGATGCTGTGTCGATACAACTCCCCATCTTCCAAATTTCTGAATATACAAACCAGCGATTCTCCCCTACACTACAATCATTTGGCCGCCAAATTTCTGTTCATAAGGTCAGAGTCATAATTCGTGCAATTCCCTATTCCGCTATAATCTTTAGCTCAGGCTGACAGACTACACAGTCTCTCTCACTCGAAAGATTGTTTCAATTCCACCATAGGTTACAATCACGCTCACCCAACCCTTCCAATAGTGTCAATATAGTTATAGAAAATCATGAACACCGCACCGGTATTTCGCGAACATCCAGCCCTCCCAGTCCAATCCCTCGGCTACGGACTCCTCTTCATCCAAAACGGCATCCAAACAATCGGCCCAGACACCTCATTCACCTTCTGCTCCGAACCCTCCCAGCCATGCGACACCCTAGACCTCAGAGATCTTGAACCGTACATTATTAGTTTCACCGCGCATGAGGTAGAAATAGCCAATATCCGGGAACAAGATGGTCGTTTAAAATATCGTCGACGCATGATTCTTCTAGCCAGAATTTAGGCGATCTGTCGAGTTCAATCAAGACTGCCACAGCGGTTGATTCTATTCGGCTGGGGGCTTCTAGGAAGAAGAAGGCTCATAAAATGTCGAGTACTGATGGTACGGAGTTTCACCAGGGTATTTTTCCGGTAGGAGCCAATTAGACATTGGCAGCACCGAGCTACTCGACGGGGACGCAAGGATGGACGAGGAGGAAGGACAAAAGGGGCTTGTATAGTTAGCTTGCGCTGCAGGAAATATGATTGAAGGAGACAGGAGTGAGGAGGTGACTGTTGAAGGTATCTTTTGTGACTATGATAACTAGTCGGAAGGTGTTTGGAACGGCTGTCTGCGCATCCTCTCTTCTTGCACGGGGCCCTTCGTTTTCTGAACTTATCAATGGAGTACACGCTACTATAGACATCTTAATAAACTAGGACAATGGTAGCTAGATGGATACCGCTTCCCCAGCAGCCTACGCAGCTCTATACCATTCATATTCTTGTTCTTATTGGATCACATGGCTCCTTTGCCTCAAATGCTCGATATTGAATATCCTATATCACACAATATACAAATACTAAATCAATCCGCCAAAACTCTACGGAATCCAAAGCAATAACCCTCCTTTATCAGCAGCCTTAACACCTTCAGTCGCCGCAATCCTTAAGTTCTTATTATAATACTTATCGACCACCCTCAGCGACGCTTTGATCCAATCGTGCCTTATCCTTGGGTACAATCTATACTCCATAACCAACCTCGTCAATGGCATGAGTTGCACCCCTGGCTGTTTTGGACCTTCGAAGAGGAACGTTTCGTTGGTTTCCATTGAAACGTTGAACGTTAGGACGTGCATAGTCGGATTTTCGAGGGTATATGTTAACAAGACTGAGTTTGTATCTGGCGAGTAAGGTGATGCTTCTATAAGATTATTCACGTTAGTTGCGGGTATATGATAATTTGAGACGGAGCTTCGTGGCCGTACCTGCTAGAACTCGAGGTTCACTACCAGGGATCAGGAGTCTAGGAACAGCTAGCGGTGTTTCCACAATATCACCCTCCGGGCGCTTCCATTTGACTCTAAGATCCAAATCCACATCCGAGGATCTCCGATCCTCTAGAGCGTGCTTTGTAACCTCCAGGATGTAAACTATCTCTATTATAGTGTCGGGTTTGAATTCTATAACCATCCAGATTAGATTAGTACACAGTCAAAGCTTATCATAAAAGTAAACTCACCTTTCTCCTTTTCCGTTACATCATCTGCCCTCTCAAGGTGACATACTATCCCACCTTGCACATTCGACACGTCGCAAGTGAAAGCCTCCAATAGTAGTGGCTCTTCCTCCATCAGCGATATTTGACATTTAAAAATCCATCGTTGTGTCAACCCTTTCGAAACATCCTCCTGTGCTTCCCTGTCGGCGTCTTCCTCTGATAATCTGAATAGATTCGGCCATTTCTTTGTGTGTACGCTTGGAGAAAAGTCGAACTTTGTACGGAACGGACGCCGCACATGGAATGGTGGTAGTTTAACGGCTTTTGAGATTTGTGTTTCCGGATCGGAGGTGAGGACGTAGAGGGATATCACCTCTAAAGACACTTCAGCCTCGAGAATTGCTGAGGGGATGGTAAAGCCACGTATAACCTCTTGTGAAGGAGATATCACACCAAGGGAGTATGGTGTTTCCGGATCATCTTCGACTGCTGCGGTTGTGTCGGTGGCGTCCCATGTAATCAACGGCACTATTTGCTTAAAAGTTAGTATATGAATAAAGGGAAGTTTAGAAATCAACCGCACCTTCATCAGGATACCCTAGTATCCGAATCTTCATTCGGGCGTCCACTTCCTCGTCTTCTTCGTTGACTACCGCGAGTACAACCCTGATAGATTCGCCAATATACACGGGATCATCCAATCTCAAAATCTTCACCATAAGCCTCGGCGGTCTAGGTAAGATCTTTAGAAACATTGGTCGATATGTTTTCAAATTCACTTTCTTTAACCCTTCCCCAGTCTGTTTCCAGAAGTAAGCCTTTTTTGTCTTCAAAAGCAGAGGGTTATAGTCATCGATATCAACAATCAAGTCGATATCGTAGCCTTCTCCGCGAAGTGTCAAAGTAATCGAGGTTGCTCTCGCATCACCGTGTTCTCGGAGTAATGCACTCCACTCCAAGACTTTGACTTGGCCTGGTTTTAGCGTCAAATCAGCATTGCCCTCCATGTATGGTTTCTTTCCATCACTTGGTGATATATCTTTGATAGTTGACTTTAAATCTTGGTAGTCAGGCGAGTCGCCCGATGCTTCGTGGTGGAATGTAACGGGTTTTAGGTATCCTTTGTACTCAATCTTTATCTCACTAAGGACAAGAGGAGTAGAATTTGGTTGCGCCATAGATATTAGTGTAAGTTGGGATACAGCAGCGTCACCAACCGACACTTCACCCGCTAGGAATGTGCAATCTGCTTCTATCACGGGTAAAACATCAGGAGCGCGTATCGCCAAAGTTGTCACACCATTAATACCGCCTTCAATATCGGCTAGGCAGTTTGCCATATCTAAAGGCTTATCGCTCCCCGGAAGGATGCTGCTGTGTAGCTCTAGGGTAGCTACAATAAGTGATGATGCATCGCCGAGTTCTTCTGCACATTTTCGCATGATAGCTAGAGCTTCCTTCAAGACTTCTGGACTCCATCTATCCGCTCTCCATGTTCGCAAGCTGACTTTGATACTCTCTAATGCCACCTGCCAATTTTCCCTCGCCGTTTCGAGTTGAGCGAGCTCGAATAGAACTCGAGCTCTCAATCTCGCTTGGCCTTTCTCTGCGAAAGAAGAGGCAGCAGCGTTGAGATAGCCAATGATGGTGGATGTCAAATCTACTGCTTGTTCTTCCTCCGGCCCTTGAACGAGATATAAATCGACAGGTGTATCTGACTCTGGTAGCCTATCGACTCTCCTCTTGTGCAGTTTTGCATGGGCAACAGCCATCATCCAATAGAACCCAGCGTGATGCAAATGCTCAATCGCGGATACTCGCTCATCGACTTTGATGGACTTATCTATCGGTGCGTAGATGGCGGGGATATCCGACGCCTTTGGATCCGGCGTGAACATCCGCGAAGAGTGCACGACGGTAGCCATAATGACCGCCCATCGGGTTTGCCAAGCTGCCCAACCGTACGTACTCGTACCTGCACCCTTACGATCAAGAATATCACCCATCCGTCGCCTGTGTGTCTCCCATCTCCTTGCTGCGAGGGTTCCATTCTCAAAATAAACATAACACCTAATCATTCTCGCCGCGACAACGTCGGCCAATAGTCGAATATCGTTCCACCGAGGGCTCCAGTTGTTGGTGGTCTCAAATACTTCCAACAAAGCTTCATACGCCGTCTCGTAATGTCTGACGGCAACATCCATCTCCCCTCTGAACTCCCCAAACACAGCTAGTTTTATCTCATACCGTACCGTCCAGCCAGTATTGCTGAGAGACTGCGACATTGAGCTGGGCGGTATTGTTGCTGCCGGAACTGAGGAACGGCTGCGCTTTCTACGCGCATGTTTCGATAACTCTCGGTAGAACTCGATAGATGTGGGTGTCAAGGTTAATTCGATGCTTTTAGCCAGCTGCTGTAGTTCGACGGGGGATGCACGCGCAGGTAAGAAGAATAGAGAGCTCTTAGTATCTAAACTAGTTAACCGACGGATTAAAGCAAATCTATTTTCGATAGATGGAGCTTCGAGGAGCGTCTTCTGGGCGATCATGACTACCGCGAATTTGATCTTGCGAGAGTCGGTGAGAAATATCTTTTTCATTTCATTGATAGATGCTGCCAGTGCTCTATCGACGGCATCTTCCTGCGCGGTAGGTACAATAGCAAATTCGTGGAAGGAAACAAATGCACATGGTTGTAGGTAAAGGTGCTTCCGGAGCCAGATGTGGCTGAAGACCCCATCCGGATAGAGAGGCGAGTCTGGTGTTAAAGGCGATATGGGACTGTGTAAAGGCCGCTTGAGAAATCCACTGCTCGTGGGCGTCCTCGGAGACATTACTTCAACCACTGGTGACATGGGGGTGCCATCTGAGAAGGGCGGATTCGCTTTTCGAGGTGGTAAGGCGAAGGTCTGCGTGTCGATATAACCTCCCCCAGAACGAGTGTCAGCGAAGTTTTCTTGAACACTTTAATACCGTTCTGTTGCATCATGCATAAAAATGAGGTTTGAAAAAGTAGTGACGGTTTACAAACATCTCACTTTTCGCTTTCAGCTTGGTTTTCTTTTTTTTTTTTTTAAATGTGAGGAAGGAAAAGGACTACCCTTCCAACGGCTGCGACTCTAAACGCGGACGAGTTTGGCGGTCTCCCTCCTCGTTTGGCGGTGCCTTTCCATCCAGAATCTGCGCTGCTCCTGAGGAAGCATTGCAGTAGGTCTTCCCCGACTTTGGAGTCGACTAGTGGAGACTCGGAGCTTATCAGGGTAGCATTTTCGAGGAGCGGATACGGTGGCAGCGAAGTATGGGACTCTGGCGCGCCCAGGCCGGATACCACGAGGAGGGGCAGTGGGGTGGTGAAGTATTCCGGTGGGTATGCTTCCATAGCTCCTGCTATCACTACTGCTGCTGCCGTGCAGATTTTGGAACCGGTGCCGCTGGAGATGCTTTTAATACACAAATGCTCTCGTCTGTCAAAGGTTATCGAGATGTGGACATTGGCGAGGTCTGCGACTAGAGGACACGTTATAGCGTGTTAGCTCTGCTTAGCTTGACAATTAATCTTAAGATGCTCTAACCAGAGTATCCAAACCGTATCAAACCACGAGGTCAGTAAAGATACCGCAGAAGAATATGGCGAGGCCGACGATGCTGGTGGTGATATGTTTGATTAATGTGGTTGATCGAGCTAGCTGGGTTGATATGGTTGATTAACTGCTGGGGAAGGAAAGGTGGGCCTAAGCTTGCAGTCGGCTTTAACGGCCGAACTGGTTTCTCTCGCCCAAGTTAATTATTCGCTCCCTCCTCCGCTTCCATCGCCCTTCTCCACCACCCTTCGCCTGCCACCCACAAGATTTCGAGTATACGATAGCAGCATTGCGATCGCGAGAATATTGTTCCCAAGAATTCGACACTTCGAGCCGCTACCATGGCGCAAACCGCTCTCGAAAAGGCCAATCTTCTTACCCTCATCGCGTAAGCGGTACCTCTCAAACCACCACGATGTCCCGCTAGATGGCTACTGACTACCTGGTTTCCTGAATGTAGAGACTGCAAAGCCGCTGTTAGGAGACACGATGACTGTGAGATAACGTACCCTCCAATATGATACAACTTTTACTGCCCGGATTTACTAAACCGTCATGTTCTTGCAGCTTCCGACTCCGATGAGACCGACGTCGCCCACGGTACCAATCGCGGAAATAAACTGAAGCGAAAGGCGCGACAGGTCCACGCCGGAAACCTCGACGAACCCACGGGTAGGAAGCTGGCACCTGAGGTATGAATATCTACAAATTTACGACGACTGGACATATATTCGGGCCTTATCTGACATCCTTCGGTAGCTCGTTGACTTCAATGGCCGGCAACGCATGATCCTCTATCGAAACACTGTGAAGCGGGACGAACCAGAGGCACAAACTTCAGGGCGGAAGAAGAAGCAGAAGCAAGCTGTCGCCGGCATCGAAGAAGAGAAGTTCCCGGAGGAGGATGATCCTTATGCTAGTATTCATCTCGAGAGTATGTACATTCTTAAAATTACTATCTTAAGTGGGATTAGACTTGAGGGTACTGATAGTTTGGTCCTGGTTATTAGCCCTGCTCGCGCCTGCCGTCGAACCGAAAGACATTCCAAACCACCCCGCCCTATCTTTACCGTACAAATCGCGACACCTAACGGACTTGTGCGAACAAGCTTTGGACATAATATGCGCAGAGCACAAGCACTTGGTTACGATTAAACGGCTGTTGACCCATCTTCTCGGTGATGATCCGTGGGTGACGGGTGACAAGATGGAAACGGTGGCTGTGCCAAAGTACATCCAAGAAGCGCAGAGGATGATTGAAGATCGGGAAAAGGCAAAGAGTTCTACCGAAGAAGGTAGTCGAGGGAAGGAAACCCAGACTCAGTCGACAGTACGGGACGACGATGTTGAAATGGTGGATAGTGAGAAGCCTGGGGAGAATACCGAGAAGTCAACGGCAGTCGAAGTACCATCCAAGTCACCGGTACCCAAATTGGAGCATCCTTCGCCCCCAGACGGGTTCCCAGAAGGTGCGGGAGAATCATCAACGGCGAGGAGTAGTGCTACCGTCCCAGCTCAGACTGAACCGCCTGCTACAAGTTCAACAGACCCGAGTGCTATGCAGATTACCAGCGATTCTCTGACGACATTGCCAGCAGGTGTGGACCCGTACGAGATTGTTAATTCAACGTCACCATGGTTCTACCCTCCTGGGCGTGATGACGACGCGAGGAACTATGGTCTTCCGGCGCAGGAGGCTGAGGAAACCAGACAGCTATTGCTTTTAGCTGTGCAGAAGGAAGAGGAGTTCATAAGAGGGCTTGAGCGAGTTCGGTCAATGTTACTCAGAGCTGACCGGCAGAGAAAACAGGTCTGGAACTGGTGTCGTGCAGATGGGGCACCAGAGCAGAGTGATGGGGAGGATTATGTTGATCTAGAATACTGGGGGCTAAAGGAAGGCGATCTCATCAAAGGCGCGGAGGAAGAGGAAGAGGAAGATCCAAAGGGCAAAAAGACGGCAAGGACGAGCAGAAGAGGTGGGTGAAAAGGGTTGTATTGAGTAAGGAGCTTTAATATTACGCTTGTAGCGGTAGCTGTTGTTATTTTCCTATGGGGTTTTGCTTTCATGTTTGGGATCTAGAAGGAATGCTTTTTGTGCGGCGTGCTCTGCTCGTATTATTACTATATTGTATTTCGGCGTCACGAAAAGGGACGGAAGCATCTGTACAATAGTTGTAGGAAGACGATTTTTGTAGCGCTCTCTCCATGTATACTTAGATATATCGTATATACTAGCGCGTATGGATGATACATATATACACACACAAGCACTTGAGTCTTCCTGTATGCTCACCCGACACGCAGAACTTGTAAAACAGTAGACTTGTTGATTTGAAGGTAGCTCGATAGCTCTAGCTAATTGCACGAAGCTCCTGGGCTCATTTACTCGCATGCTGCTCCTGCGCAGCTGCTCCTGCAGCTGCAGGCAGCAAAAACGCCTCGAGCTCGAATGGAACCCGGCCGGGGGGCCAAAGATGCATGTCCCATCACATTTGAGAGACCCCAGACGGTGCCAATTCACGCGAGAAGGAGAGCGAGGAGCGACCTGACTGATCAATAATAATATTAATCAGCCTATCAAATGAATCGCGGAGAGTGAAAATTCTCAACGGCACTAAGCTGGTTGCGGGCAAAGTCAACAAACGGGCGCTGCGTTTTGTTGTTGCTGCTGGCAATTCCCCACTCCTCCCTTCTCTCTCTCACTTGATTTTTATAATTATTATACTCCTTATTCCTCACCTCTTCCCTTCTTCCTATCCATCTCATCTCCCCATCTCTTCTGAGCATCCTCCTTCTACTCAAATCATCAACATCACCCATATCTTAGAAGTTTTACCTTTGAAAACCAATACGCCAAAATGAGAGAAATCGTGAGTTCATCTTTGCCTCTCTTAAGCTTTCGCTGTTGTAGAGTTTGGTGGAGGGATATAGCTCGCCCCGTAGCTTCATCTTTCATCTCTCTTTTCCAAACTCAAAGCACGCGTAACTACTTTCTCTCGAGTCACGTATCACTAACGTTGCTTCTCATCTATAGGTCCACCTTCAAACCGGTCAATGCGTATGTTTATTTGGCCATCCGTGGTTGCCTACTCGTGTTTGTTGAGCTCAAGCTAACCGCCCTTGTTTATTTTTTCTTCCCTTCCTGCAGGGTAACCAAATCGGTGCTGCTTTCTGGTACGTTAATATCACAAGTATATTTACCTCAAGAAGCTCCAACTAATCAGTAGTCTCGTATAGGCAAACCATTTCCGGTACGAATTGACCTTGAAAATAGCTGTCGCGAAAATATATGTGTGATCTTTTTTGCTGACAGTCCTTTTCAGGTGAACACGGCCTTGACGGTCAAGGTGTCTACAATGGCACTTCTGATCTCCAACTCGAGAGAATGAACGTACGCGCTACTTTCCCATTCTTGTATACATAATTAAGCATCGTGTTTTACTATACCAACATGAAAATGTTCGAACTAACTATTTGATTTCTTCGAATCCCCATAGGTTTACTTCAACGAGGTTAGTCTTTCCCCTTTATGCGACGCAGAGTTTTATAAAAATCGAATGATCGATGAGCTTTATTGACACTATATCGCATCTTAACAGGCTTCAAACACCAAATATGTCCCACGTGCTGTCCTCGTCGACTTGGAACCCGGTACCATGGATGCCGTTCGTTCTGGTCCATTCGGTCAGCTCTTCCGTCCTGACAACTTTGTCTTTGGTCAATCCGGTGCCGGTAACAACTGGGCCAAAGGTCATTATACCGAGGGCGCCGAACTCGTCGACCAGGTCCTCGATGTCGTCCGTCGTGAAGCCGAAGGTTGCGACTGCCTCCAAGGTTTCCAGATCACTCACTCACTCGGTGGTGGTACCGGTGCCGGTATGGGCACCCTTTTGATCTCCAAGATCCGTGAAGAATTCCCAGACAGAATGATGGCCACTTTCTCCGTCGTTCCCTCCCCCAAGGTCTCCGACACCGTCGTCGAGCCTTACAACGCCACACTCTCCGTCCACCAACTGGTCGAGAACTCTGATGAGACCTTCTGTATCGATAACGAGGCTCTGTACGACATTTGCATGCGTACCCTCAAGCTCTCCCAGCCTTCCTATGGTGACCTCAACCATCTCGTCTCGGCTGTCATGTCTGGTGTCACTACATGCTTGCGTTTCCCGGGCCAGTTGAACTCTGATCTTCGCAAGCTTGCCGTCAACATGGTCCCCTTCCCGCGTCTCCACTTCTTCATGGTTGGTTTCGCTCCCCTGACCTCTCGCGGTGCCCACTCCTTCCGCGCTGTCACCGTTCCAGAGCTCACCCAGCAAATGTTCGACCCCAAGAACATGATGGCTGCTTCTGATTTCCGTAACGGCCGATACCTCACTTGTGCTGCCTTCTTCCGTGGCAAGGTCAGCATGAGAGAAGTTGAAGAACAGATGAGGAACATCCAGAACAAGAACCATGCCTACTTTGTTGAGTGGATTCCCAACAATGTCCAAACCGCTCTTTGCTCGATCCCACCAAGGGGATTGAAGATCAGCGCCACATTTGTCGGTAACTCTACATCCATCCAGGAGCTCTTCAAGAGAGGTACGTGTTTACTTTCCTACTGTTATAGCTGAACAAGCATGCTAATCCTATTCATAGTTGGTGATCAATTCACTGCCATGTTCCGTCGCAAGGCTTTCTTGCATTGGTATACCGGTGAGGGTATGGACGAGATGGAGTTTACTGAAGCCGAATCGAACATGAACGATCTAGTCTCCGAGTACCAACAATACCAGGAAGCTAGTGTTACCGATGATGAGGAAGTGTACGCCGAGGAGGAAGGCGGCCACGATGAGTAGATTTTACAATCTATCTTGTAATGAAAAGAGAGGATCGAAGGGGAAACGGCTACTG
Source organism: Orbilia ellipsospora (assembly GCA_036971675.1). Taxonomy (NCBI): domain Eukaryota; kingdom Fungi; phylum Ascomycota; class Orbiliomycetes; order Orbiliales; family Orbiliaceae; genus Orbilia; species Orbilia ellipsospora. The sequence goes on from JAVHJO010000003.1 coordinate 2,316,368, forward strand.
CCCTTTTTGTTTTTGTTTTCTTTTTGGTTTATATCCAAAGTGCCGTTTGTGAAGGCTTTTGAAGATATAAATTCCGCAGCGACAGCGTTCGTAGAAACGTTGACCAAGAAGCTTGAATAAGCAATTACCCCTTTTCGTTTGCTCCTTTTCGCTATTCATCTTCGATGCAGACTTGTTTTTTTCTTACTTTCAAGCTTAACAAAGATTCGACTTTTATTCCTCGGGATCGGCATTTCACCGATTTACTGATTAAAGTGCTTCTTTGCTTTAACTATAACTATGTCTACTAATGACTAAAAACAATAAATATACTATTATGAGAAGAACCATTGGATATCTCAATGGTTTCTAGAACAAAATTGGATGAATATCCCGTTCCCAATAGATCTCTACAGTTTAAAAGGGTGATACTTTCTCTCCATCATTGTCTGGATATTCTCCCGTGTGAGGGGACTAGCCTGCCCGGGTGATGCTTCCCCCGGGCCCTTCCAGGAGAATCAATTATCCTATCTTTGACGTACCAGAGAAGGGGGAGCTCTAAGAGGCGCTTCCCTGCCCATATCGCTACCGAAAACAGGCCGAAAAAAGAGCAGACGTGGGTCCTTCGTCCCAAAATTAATTGGCGCTAGCGAAATCGGCGGGGCAAGCCTCCCAGCAAAGAATGCGTCGACGATACGCTGCAAGATTGCACGAAAAGAAGTGATCCGATAGGGAAATACTGCATCATGCCAATAAAATAGCCTGAGCGCGCCGCGGGAGTATATCCGACGCTAGCCAACTGAATTTTCTTTCAAGAGGAGTCATTTTAGTGGAATGGAAAGCGTCGGTATAAAAAAATCTCTTTTTCTCTCCGATTGATTGCTGTGCTTTGTTGATTGTTAGTTTCCCAACATCCCGCAGACATTTTTTGGTTTCAAAGCTCTGTTCTCTTTTTATCACTCAAATTCTTCATCTTTTCTTGAATTTTAAAATTACATGGCAACTCAGCTACCCACAATGTCGAAAGGAAAGGTACGTTCAGTTCGCTTCAGTATCACTTTTGCTGTTACTCTCTTTTGATGCTAATCAATTGGTACGCACGACCAGGTCTGCTTGGCTTACTCGTAAGTCCCACGAAAGTGCATGTTATTGGATTTTCCATCGAAGCTATATATCGGTCTCAATGATTATATACTGACTCAATTGGCGTTTATAGCGGTGGTTTGGACACTAGTTGTATGTAAGTTTTACTTATACCTATCTCTATCCGTGTGTTCTGTAGGCGGGGCTAACAATTGCGGGGTGTAGTTTGGCATGGCTGCTAGAGCAAGGCTACGAGGTCGTGTGCTATAGTAAGTCCAAGCTATCTTTACGAACCATGATATGATGCTAATTACATCTTTCCAATGTAGTGGCTGATGTTGGCCAGGAAGGTACAGAAATGCCATTGTATCCACCTGAATCACGCCATACGAATACTCACCTTCCAATTTGTTTACAACAGAGGACTTTGAGGCCGCGAAAGCTAAAGCTAAGAAGAGTACGAGCCCTCTCACCCCTCAATTCACACATCAGATTGTCTAACATTTTTGAACAACTTGCAGTCGGCGCATCGGAATGCTACGTCGACGATCTCCGCAAGGAATTCGTCGAACAGCTTTGCTTCCCCGCGATCCAATGCAACGCCATCTACGAAAACGTTTACCTCCTCGGCACCTCCCTTGCCCGCCCCGTCATTGCCCGCGGTCAAATGGCCGTCGCCAAAAAGGAAGGCTGCTTTGCCGTCTCCCACGGTTGCACGGGTAAAGGCAACGATCAAGTTCGTTTCGAACTCGCATTCTACGCCCTAGACCCCAAGATCAAAGTCATCGCACCATGGCGAGACCCCGTCTTTTATGAACGGTTCAAGGGACGTAACGACCTCCTCGAATATGCTAGTGCTGTCGGAGTGCCAGTCTCGCAGACAAAGGCGAAACCGTGGTCGATGGATGAGAATCTAGCACATTGCTCTTACGAGGCGGGTATCCTTGAAGATCCAGATGTGACACCACCAAAGGATATGTGGAAGCTCACTGTGGATCCTGAGGATGCGCCTAATGAGCCGGAAGATTTCACATTGTTTTTCGAGAAGGGACTACCTGTCAAGCTTGTTGAAGCTAGTGGGGAGACGACAACGGATTCGTTGACGTTGTTCTTGAAGGCCAATGCTATCGCTAGGAAGCACGGTGTCGGAAGGATTGATATTGTTGAGAGTGAGTTCTACCTTTTCCCCCTTACATGCCTAGATGGATGATAATACTGACTGTGACTGAATTTAGACCGCTTCATCGGTCTTAAATCCCGAGGATGCTACGAAACACCCGGCTTGACCTGTCTCCGCAACGCTCACGTCGATCTCGAAGGTCTAGTCTTGGACCGAGAGGTTCGTGCCCTCCGTGACCAATTCGTCACATTCAACTATGCCAAGATTCTGTACAACGGGCTCTACTTCTCACCGGAACGAGAGTTCCTCGAGAGTTCCATCATTGCCAGCCAGAAGACAGTGAATGGACAGGTTAGGTGCCGATGCTACAAAGGTAGTTTCACAGTGTTAGGAAGGAGCTCGGAGACGGAGAAGCTGTACGATATGAGCGAGAGCAGTATGGACGAGATTGGCGACTTTGCACCGTCCGAGACTACTGGATTCATCAGCGTCCAGGCTATCAGGTTGAAGAAGTATGGTTTGAAGAAGCAGGAGGACGGAGAGTCATTGTAGTTCTTTTGTGGTGGTCTGTTCCTTTTTCTTTATTATTTTTGCGTGGCCACGTTTTATGGTCAATGTGGTCCACGAACAAAATTATATCCTGTAGACAGGTCTAAAAGCTCCAAAGATTTTTCTTAATAAAATTCGTATCCCTAATATTCTTCATTTTGGATCTATACACTCTGTTAGAAGCTTTGACTAGGAATCAATACTCTGTAATGGTATACCCCCCCCAATTGAGCGAAATTCCCCAATAGCAATAGTAATAGCAAGGCTTCGTTAACAATACGGATCAGAAGCATCATTAGTGTTACTAATTCTTGGGGACAGAAGCCAGAATGACAGCTTCAAGATAGTCTAATTCAGCGTTGCCAGCACTCGTAGCGAACTGATTCCCACTTGCGCCATAATCAAAGCCATGACCCATAAAGAGGCCTACTAATCTCGCAACTTCAATGCGTTCGCGACCGTCATTCGAGACGGACGGCATGGACTCGTAGAAGGTCTCCCAAAAGAGGCCGCGTAGGTCTTGCTGATTGCTGTGATAGCACCAGCCTGCGCTCTGTTGATCCCAAGCATGGTCTCGAGCCCACCAAGCGACATCCCAAATGGGGTGATTTCTGTATCTCTCCAGTCACAAATAGCTGTCAATGCGCCTGTGCCTAGGTCTACATGAATATTGATCTCTGGGAGGTCGGTGTGGTTGGGTACTGGCGGCCAGTCAGACACAAATATCTTTGGTAGACGTGGAATGACATAGTCCGAAGTCAGAAGAAACTGCTAGGGTAGCTCTTTCCTAAGCTCCAACAGCTTCGCCGTGTATCGAGCTAATAGCACTTCCCAACTGGGGCGTGGCATTTCTATTGGTGTGTTATACTATGCCGATGTAAGAACTTACATTTTTAAAAGTTAGCGGTACGGTTTCATTTCCACAAAATGCTATCAATAATATATTTATGTACGTAAAAGGATACTAACATACTTGGCATAGTCTTGCAGGGTTTTGCGGAAGTGGTAGCAGTTATCTCTGTGTAACTGGTTCCACGCTAGATACATCGAGACACCATTTACTTTTCTCAATGTATAGATGGTTCAGTTTACCAAGGCTCTCGTGATGCGGCATGAAACATGCATAGGCTTGCTGCATGTATCTGAGAAGTTCTATATCCAGTGAAGAGCTTGTATCACGAAATTGGATGACAAACTCTTCGGCGTCAAACTCTGTTTATGGTTAGTCTGATTAAATTTGTAGGTATTGGATTTTACCATAACCTCTGGGTTCGCATGTCCTTATTGGCGGTTTATCTACGGCTGGGTCGGGACGATATATGTCGTTATAATTGCGCCGCCGCCGATGATTGGTTGTTTGCAGTATATTTCCTCGGCGAACTCGAACTCTGAAAGCTAGATTTATTATCTGTTTGATAAACTCGTAAGGTGGATTCAACTCTCGTTTTCGTCATCCGTTCCTGCGCTTAGATATCAAACTCTCGGATGTTTTCGATCTATTGAACGGCGATCTACAGCTCGGGTCTATTAGAATTAATGGCACCTGGTATTTATGCTGAAGGGAGTATATTTTTTCACATTTGCCAACGTTTCTGGCTAGGAAGAAAAAAAACAATCCACATAGTTATATAGTTATATATTTCGACACGGCATGGACATGTACGACTCGGGACGACAAACCATTCCTCGCAGATCCAACCGACACTGAATATATCCCACCGCCTAGACGTAAGAGTTTTAAACGATCCGACCACGCCGAATACTTAAGTCCTGACTTACAGAGAACGGAGACAAAACTCGGATTACTTTGGATGATATTTTTGGCCATTTCCCTGGAGTCTTTCAAGTTCTTCGTCTTCACTCTGGACAAATCAGACCCCAGACAAAAATTTTCTAAGTGGCCGATAACAATATCCTTGCTTGCGATGCATTTAATTAATATATATTATATACTTCGCATAATGCGTCGTAAAGATTCGGACAGGCGGCCTCTTTCTCCAGAACTTCGGTGGGATCTTGTGTGCATGAGCTTTTGTGTCCTTAATCTCTTTTCTCTTGAAAAGGCGCAAATGGGTTGTATCTCACGTATGGTGCTGATAAATGGCTTATCTTACGTCGATTATCGTACAGTGATGGGTGACTTCAAGAGGTTATACCGTATATATATATAATTTGCAAGAATATGGTTTGGAAATAAATCGGAACAGAGGTTCCTGACATAATGTACTGTGCAAAATTAGGAGCGATGCAGACAACTTAGGGCTTCACCCAGTCGAGAAAGAAATGCTACATAGTGTCAATATGCATTAGTAATTGTATAACCACGTTGTGAACTACTATAGCCCATTGATCTGGAACAATCGTAAAATATGAGGATATTTGTAGATGTGATCGAAAATTTTCTAGCCAGAGATGCCACAGGCATTATGATCAGCAATAAAGTGGTGTCAGATGGATTTAATTTATATCTTCTCTCGTGCGTCTTTTTAAATCGTCACATACACCATGTATTCACCGATAATTAACTCTCAACGTAATTTGAGCGGTGTTCACTTTGAATTTCACCTTGACGGACTATGTTTACGCCCAACTCTTCTAGAGTACCCTATCACATAAATAATATCTATCGGGATTTCCGGCTCAATTTATGGGAGAACCAAAGATGCCTGCTAGCAACGGGAGCAGCACGAGTACTCTCGTCGAGTCCGAGTTGTCGAAGCCCGCGTGGAGGATTTGCACTCAGACGAGCCCTGACTATGAGGTCGATGCCGAGGGACAACCACCGTTCTACCGGCATTCGATGCGATCAATTGATATCAGCGATTTAGAAAGACGAACCCCGAATGTTATTCAGCTGGTAGGTATAACGTCTAGCATACCCTTCTTCTTCGTCTATCAATGACAGGCTAGCAGGGAAGCGATGTAGGGACAGTGTCGGGCCTAGAACACCAAAATCTAAAAAAATTCAGCTTAGAGTCGGAACAAATGGCGTCGATTACCATAGACCCGAACCAATTCAGTGCCTTTAGAATCTGGTCAGGTTTTGTGGGTTTATTCGTGGCCGTCACCACTATCTTCACGATCATATACATTGGGACGCCTAGATCAAATGAGGACCGGAAAATGTTTGCATTAGTCGCCGTGGCGTCTAGCTTTGTAGGAATTTTATTCTCATTAGCCGTGATAAGAAGTGTACTAAAGCGATTAATAAAGAGGCCGAGAATATTTAGTTCGTTAGGAAGCGAGTGTCTCCGTTCTGGGTTCTATTTGGGGTTGGGTATTTTGAGTACTGTACTTCTTCTGGTCAGTTTTGGCTTGTCTTTCCGTGATGCGCGAAGTTTTAGTTGGGAGAGTACGGAAACCGGGGTTACCGGAATATTAGTGCTAGTAAACCAATTGCATCGTATTTGAGAATCCGCGAGGACGTAGACTTCTAGTGTTAGTAGAAACCTTCTATTACCAGATCCTCAGGGCAACTCTGCGGTCGAGCTGGCGACAAAAACCTTTAAATTTGCATCCCATCAAATAGATTTATCAGTAAAAATAACTAGTCTTACTACAATCAAGTTCGGCGTAGACATATAAAATATAAATAGAACACATACTTGTCTGTACTAGTATTCTTCGCTCACGCCGTTTGAGTAAAGGGATCTCGGTAGGTACATTTGCAACGTCTAGTATACGACACACCACAAGATGTTCGAGTTCGCCATTTACAGTATACTAGCAATATATTTCACCCCTCAGCTACAAAGGACGAGGACATGACAAGGACAAGGGCAAGCCTGCGTGCATAAAATACAACAATGAAATATGCGGGTTGCGTTGTCCCGCCAGCTGTTGTTTTGGTCGTTTCGGCAAAACAAGCATCCCGCGACAATTTTATATCCTCATCTCTCTTTATCACCACCCCTCTTCCTCTTCCTCTTCCTACCCCGTCGACACCAATCTGATACGATTTTCTACCTTTTCTTTCGCTATTCCGTGTCTTTGTAAAAGCTTATTGGTCTATTCGTTGGATATAAGATAGTATTGGAAGCTCTACATACCAGAGCTTCCAATCTCCCATCTAGAGGTATGTGAAGCTCAAATCTACACCATCCAAATCTAAGAAATCCAAAAACGACGACGACGACGACGACGACGACAATGCCAGCGCTCCCAACTCCACGGCTTCCTGGCCCACGGCGTCGACAAAGCATTTTTACCCGAGGCAATCTTGCCACTGGTGTATTTGGTGCTGGCACATCATTAATCCTCTCATCCCATGAAGCCATCACTGAAGCCATCACTGATACCGCCTCATCTCTCCAGAATAAGCTCAAGAACACGACCCCACTCTTCCGTCGTAGCAACGTCGTAGACCCCCAAAGGCTCAAACGAAAGTCGATATCTTCGTCTCCTTACTCATCCTCATCTCCGTCTTCATACTCCTCATCATCATCATCCTCTTCATCTTCATCCTTATCTTCGGCCGATATTTCCATATCTAGTCCTCGACCCCGACCTCGACCTCGACTCCCCTCCGAACAATCCAACTGGGTGATAATAAACTACCTCCAATCCATCATGGATGAACTAATCTACATTTCCTACCCCTTCGTACGCGCCTTCGCCAACCATGCAAAACACATCATCTCCCTCCTAATCGGCTTCATATACCCGTACCTCAACGCCCTATACAACTCAAACCCTACCGTCGCATCCGTCATCCTCCTCTGTCTCACCGCCTACTTTTTCATCAGAATCGTAAACTGGATAACGGGAATGATATGGTATATCACCAAGAGCATATTTACGTTTTTCATAATGGCCGGTATAGTCCTCGTGCTGTGGAATTACTTTATGGGCAAGGTTGCGCCGAGGCTCACAGAGGACGGGCAAGTTTTGGAAGGGTTTGATTGGGATGCGACGCGGAGAGATGTGCAGGGCGTTTGGGGGTTAGTTAGGAATATGGGCGGTGTGATTATGGATTTAATTGAAAGTGGAAGCAATCTGGAGGATGGAAATGCGGCAAACAGCGGAAGAAGGAAAACAGCAGGAAAGAGGGCAGCTGGGATGATGGCCGACGCATGGTTTAACTAAGATGGGTAACGAATTAGCTTCAAAGGCGAAGAGAATATGATTCACGGACGAAATATCCTGGTAACGAGAATTCATGAGTATTTTGTATTTTGGGGGGTAACATTGTGGATAGCATTTGGCGGCAACCTCTTTTTTACAAAAACCAAAAAAGCACTTGGCGAATTGGAGTTTCCACAGTTTGATTGTTTTGCAAAAGTATTAAAAAAAATTATTATGAGTATAGTACTATATAGATTTCAAATATAAAAGAACCAGGCTTCAGTAAACTCCTCCCCCTATTAGCCATGAATGATACTGCATGTAAAAGCCATACTGAAAGCAAATATAACATCTAACTCCATCCGCAATATGCATATATTTACAAAAGGGAAATAAAAAGAAAATGATATAGTGAAAGAATCATGAATTAAAGCATCATCCCTTCTTACCCGTGTGTCTGGCTCATCACCAGATCCTTGTACATCTGCTTCAAATCAGCCACATCGTTCTTCAACTCCTCTGCTTCCTCGCTCTTCTCCCCCAACATGATTAAGGTAGCTTCGTACACGCTCTCCTTCTCCGTTAGCGAAGTCTCCAAGCTGCTCACCCGTTCCTCCAAACTCCTCTTCTCGTCAACTTCAGTCATAAGACCCACAACTTCTGCTCTAGCCTCATCTCTTTGCGCGGTCATCCGCAGCAACTCCTCCCTACTACTCGCCATCTCACCCTCCAGCCTTCTCACAGCAGCAGACATGCGTTCGACAAGCTGCACGCTTGGACCAGCAGCTACAGTCGACACACTCAACATATCATTGATATGCGCTCCATTTCTACCCTCGTTACTTCCCGGACTCGCGAGACCGTTAATACCCTGCTCGTACATACTTTCACTATCCCCGTCGGGTCCGCCAGTCATGGGACTCATAATAGGGTTATTAAAAGACGGTGTGCTCGGGTAGCTTCCAACTGATATGCCCATACCCATCCCCATCCCAGTGAAAGCGCCAAATAATGAGTTTTGTCGTGAAACCCCGCTGTTGCCCCCTCCGCTACCGCTAAACGCGGATATGGAGTCCATTCTCGGTGTCGCCGGACCGGCCCAGGAGGGTGTGTGTTGCCTCTGGGGCTCTGGTAGTGTAGGTCGTCGGTAACCAGATGAAGTTGGTGCGCCCTCTGCTAACCTATCCCCAGAGTCTGTCCTGGACATACGTTTGGATAGGAACGGCGCATTCACGTCGGATCCTATACTTTGTTTCCGTCGAGGGTGGGGTGATAATGGGCGTGTGACGATGCCTTCTGCTTCCAAGATTGAGTTTGGCCGGGATTTAGGTCGGGAGGTGTATTCGTCGTTCGCGATGACTACAGATGTCGCAGTCTTCATAGATTCTCGTAGGTCCTTGATTTCCTTCTGCCAGAGTCCTCGCTCTTCGTCGAATTTCTTGGATAGTTGAACTTTGGATTCTTCGTGGATGGTGAGCTGTTTGCGGAAGTCTTCGCAGAGGGCCATTTGGGTGGCTAGAGAGGACTCCAAATCTTGGACTTTGAGGTTTGCGGATTCGAGGTCGGATTCTAGACGTTTGAGCTTTTGGTTCTACGAAATATTAGCATATGGACGTTTATTTTAGGTGTATGAAGAGACATACCACTTCTCTAGCCTTCTTGCGAACATCGCTTTCCTTGCGAGATAAATCGTCTCTTTCCTTCTCTACGCTTGTAAGCCGTGACATCAAGCTAGCTTCAATACCCTGCCAGTTTTCACTCGCAACAGCATACTGTGATTGAAGCGTCTCGATCTGTCGAAGTAATTTGGCATGGTTATGACCTGAAGTCCCCGTCGAAGCTTCCTCTGCGCGAGATCGCAGGACTTCAAGTTTGGTTTCGAGCATCTGTATTCCGCCTATTAGTTATCGCTAGAATAAATACCACGTGAAGAGTGTTCTCTCACCGAAATCTCATTCTTGAGCTCCAATTCCACCGCCTTAGCTCTATCGCCATCTCTCTCCAACTTGGTCTGCAGTGTCCATGTCTCGCTCTTATATCTCTCCTTGTCCGCCATAGACTCGTTCTGTGCCTTCTCTAACTTATCTCTCAACTCCGCTGTGAGCTTCCTCTCTGCCTCCAGAGCTTCAGTCTGCACTCTGCTCTCCGCATCATCCGCTCTAGCCACGGCTTTGGCCAATTGGAGCTTCAAATCGGAAGCATTGATCTGCAAAATGTCCCTTTCCCGCTTGAGACTCTCATTATCTACCTCCAATCTGGTCATAGTCCTGAGTTTCTCATTCGCGCGTCGTTCCGCATCCATCGCCTTTTTTGTCTTCTCTCTCAAGTCTACAGCTTCTTTCTCCGCTCTTTCCTGCCGCCTTTTGGCTTCTACGGTAGCCTTTTCCTCCTCTTGAGTCTTCATACGAAGACGCTTGATATTGTTCATATGCTTCAACTCTGTCTTGCTCAGTCGCTCTCCTTCTTCCAATAACAGTGCTATCCGTTCATCTCGCTTTGCTAGCTCTTTTTCCAGAGCAGATGCGCCGCCGGCTTGGATCCGTTTGCGGCTTTCCTCCGCAGACTCCTTTGCGAGGTATTTGAGCTTTTCTTCGAGCGAGTCGATACGTTCAGATGAGAAGGTGGACTCTTCTGCACGACGAGATTCGCATATGGCGAGGTCTTCACGGAGCTGGGAGATTGTGGCTTCGAGATCTTCGATTGTCGCAGGTGGAGGTTGTGGCGAGGGTGCTGAGACGGCGGGGTTGAGGTCCAGCGATGCCCGGGGGCGGGATTCGAGGGATGTACGAGGTTTGAGGTCGAGGGATGCTCGGGTCTTATTATCGATGGACATTCGAGGTTGGGAGTCTAGTGATTTGCGAGGGATATCGGTGCTCGTTCGCGGTGTGGTATCCTGAGGTTTGGAATCAGTTCCCGCTCCGGTTCCATTGGCGACAGCGACATCGTTAGTTTGTTCCGGTTCGTTAAGAGTTGGTACTTGTTCTGTGGTTTGCTCTTCTGGTTTTACGATGTCCGGCGGCGGTGTAGATTCTTCTACCAAATTTTCCCTCTCGATGGATTTGAGGTCTTGACTTTTCCTTCCGATGTCCCCACTGTCTCTCCTGTTGTCTTCGGATCTCCTCAGCGGTGTGCTGATAGGACTGGGACTCGTAGCTCGGTCAGATAGGATGGCGGGACTGGCGCTCCTAACGCTCCCTCCTCTAGCCATAGCTGCGGCCAGTCTCTCCTGCATTGTCATCCTTCCTCCAGCTCCAGGCGGCGGCGTCGGCGATGCTGATGTTGGAGGCGTGGGTTTGACATCTACGCGACAGCAGAATAGTAAGCTTCTATTGTATTGAAGTATTAAGGTGGAGGGAGCTACTCAATGATTCAACCTTTTACTGGAGAAGCAGCGCTTGGAGTTACGGAAGGGCTAACAGCGATAGTAGGAGTCGCATCTACCGTACCGACAGTGGTGGTGGTGGTGGTGGTGGTGGTGGTAGCTGCGGGTGCAGCAACGGTAGCAGATATCGCCGGCTTTTCCGACCTTTGCTGCTCGGTCAGATTTGGATCGCTAGCAAGAACCTGATCCAAGCGGGATTCGACGCCAGCGACAGCTCTCTGGAGGAAGTTCATGGCGCCAGTGCTCGCAGGCCGGGAAGTGAGACGAAGCGAGTAACTCAGCTTCTTTGAGCGAGCGGTCTCCTTTGCAGCTTGTAGACAGGTGTATGGCGTATTGATATTACTATGAGGTGGGTGTTTTTAGAGGTGCAGGTGGCGTGATAGGATTCGATGCAAATTAACCAGAAGGAACCCAGCCTTAGTGTTTATTATTCGTTACTGTGCTGCTGCTGGGTGCGAAGACGACGAGATGTTTGATATTTCCCCCGCCGACCTCGGAAATTTGGAAGCTTGGGAGACGGACACGAACTGACGACACACCAGCTTTCCTTCGTGGAAATTAACGTTACGTTACTCAAACATTTAAATTCAAACGAGGAGCGAAAACGCGGATGGCGGGAGGGACGCGATGGCCGGTAGAAGGTTGGTGGATGGAGGTGGTCCGACGGCCGTCTGGGCCTGGCAGGGAAGGCTACGTGATATCCAAAGCTAGGAGCTGAGGGTCGTTGGATTGGATTGATAGGATGATATTGTCATATCTCGAATTGGCCGTTTCGAGATATGGCCACGTTCAGCGTTAAAATATTATTAGTTAGGCGGCGGACTTCATGCGAGCGAACAGCCTCGCAGCAAGTCGCGGCCGCTTTGACGGAACAGACAATCAAACAGAACTCCCCGCCGAAAAAGCCAGTTCTCACGATAAACTCTCAAATCCGTTCGAACGGTCGGTATTTTGAACTAAAAAAGTAACTTCGTGGCTGTGAAACCGCGGGTTACGTACGTTTGCATGGGGACCAGCGGGGGCCATCCTATGCCATGCAGGTGGGCGGGTAGCTACTGCGCAAGCTATGGTTATTTCCTTTCGGTGCCTGTTTCAGATCCGACTTAATTAGGAGCACCGATTCAAGGCACTGAAGTATCCACGAAGTATCGCTGGAACAGAACCTCGTGACACCAAGTATGGTCATTCTCCCTTCATTGTGGATCTAACCGTCGACTATCCAGTTCCATCTACGAAATGCACGCACGATATTCTCTATCGTATGCATTATTCATTCACCAAAAATATAAAAAAGAAAATTCCATTGCGATTCCCAATCTATCAGGCGTAACTAGTTTAGAGATGCCCGCAAAAAAACAATTCCCGTACTAATGCTAGTTGTATAGCAAGCGAAAGAAGTCTAGACGACAAGACGACAAGCAAAGTAAAGGAGACATACGAACAGGAAAAATAAAACCTAGAGCTTCTTCTTGTTCGCACCGTTCGCTGTCACCCCGTTCGCTTTCGCCTTTCCGTTGGTGACAATCTTGCCGTTGGTGACAATCTTCCCATTCGCCTCCTTCTTCTCCTTCTTCTTCTCCTTCTTCTTCACTTCCTTCTTATCCACACTTGGAATAGACAACAAGGACGGCCAGTACAGATCATAGTCATCCCCCTTCCCATCAAGAGTCGCTCGCAGATATTGTCCCCACACGAGCAAGATATAGCTTCCGATGCCGGTTAGCAAATGCCACCAGGCGTGTAACTCTACATTATTTTTCAAAATCAAAGGTTAGTCAAACGTTAATATATTGATAAGATAAAAAAGGGAGCTTGAGACTCACCAGAGATGAACCCCCACGGCATGCCCACCTCTCTCCTCCAACCCCTCAACTGTTGGCAATAAATATTATCCAGATTCCACACCCCGAAGCCGGTTAAAAACACGCAAATACCCCAAAGAACCATCTGCCACATCAAATTCGCCGCTGCTGCATTCTTCAATCTCGTTCGAGTTTCCATCATGTACATACTGTGCGACAACAACGTGATCATGATGAATGCAAAAGCGGTTTGGTGGAACAGTGGATTTTTGAGGTAGTGGTATGTGAGAGTTATTCCGAGACCCGTAGCGATGCAGGAGAGCATGACGAAAGCTTGCATGAGCCTCGAACGACCGTGAGAGAACGTAGCAAAGCACATCGTTAGGGCAGTGTAAATCATGGCGCATTCATCCACTAGCTGCATCGAGTCTTTGCATTATAACAATGTAAATTTTAGCACTCACGATTACTATTATTGCTACTTTCAAGAGGAACGAACATTTCAGAGTCCCATGGAACATTATTGATCCGATACCGATGATTCCATAGCTAATGAAGCATATGGCAAATATCCGCGGGTGGTCATGTTTGAAGACATGGGTCGCGCCCTTGTAGGAAAGCCAGATGTATAGGCTGTTGGTGGCGACGTTCATAACCTCTGCGACATCTAAAATGTATGCGCATCACCATATTAGATATTTTGTTCTATAATATGATAAATTATCTATTAAGAATATCGGATAATAAGATCTAAAACTTCGGAATCAAGGAAAAACTTACAGCCGGTGAGATAGAAATCTTCTTCGCAAAAACTGTTGAGTATCACATGTCAGAATTACACCCATGTAGGATTTAAAAATCAAGGAAAAGAACGAACTTTATGGTCGATGTCGCCGGTTCCCAAATGGACTGTGCCACCGGTTCGTACGGGATTGAAGGTAACCAGGACACCATGATGATATTTTGTATGCGGCTGTGAAAAATTATAATACGAAATCGATATCTCTCGACAACTCCAGAGATGATGAAGAGATGAGAAGGATGAGAAACCGGGCACAGGTCAAATCGAGTGTCTTCTACAGACTACCCTCGTGGATAATATTGACAGCTCTCGACTGGTTTAGCTCCAAAATAATTGTCCGGGTGATCGATGAATTCGAAACCGACTCGAAACCTTTGTGCTCGTCGAATGTGGTCGCACGTGTTGTTTGTTGAGTTAGGCTACCGACAACGGCCACGGAACTTTGCTTTCTGTTGATTGCGGCTCAAGTACTCTCTCTCTCTCTCGTTCTCTCTCGCTCTCTCGGACGGATCCTACAGTCAAAGCTAACGAGTCGGCATTTATGACATTATATTATTATGTGTACGAATAGGAGCCTATAGGTCTATGTCTATAATATAGCCATGGGGGAGGAAAGAAAGAGAATGGGTTGAAGTCGAGACAACGCTAGATGATGAGGATTCGAATGATATCAACGTTGAAAAGCCAGACGGATGTACCGGATGCCTTGCAGCTCTCCGAGCGATACCAGCAAAGAAGAAAACAAGGTTATGCCCATAAAGGTACCCCTGGCCCGAATGATACCAATCACTCCATCTCGATAAACTCGCCGGTACGTGGGAGCACTACTGGATTTTAGTATTTCCGGCCTGGTTTGCTCGAGTCGACCCGCCTAAAACAGGCAATCGCTGCGTTCTGGGTTTAGTTTCTTTTCTCTTACAGCTCTTGCATCCCTGGTATCTGGTACGTACATCCTGAAATTTATATATTTTCATTAAAATATATATTGAATTATATTAACAGAGTTATTGGTAGCGCTATTATACAAGAGAACATCAGTCCATCGTCACCCAAATCTGCAGAAACCAGTTTGATTCTCCCAGATATTGCATCTCAGAATCGACATCCCCGTGGATATCCACGAAATAATACCCACTATCCTCCGGCACAAAGTCCTTCTTGGTAGCCCGGTCTCGCACAAGCCGCTGCAACAGCTCTCTATTCGTCACATCTTCCTTGGCCGCCCAACTGGGATAAAACCCAAGACACCGAGTCTTATACGGATCCTCGAATTTACAATAGTGCATCGCCTGGATCATCCCACCTTTCATACATTTGAAATCATCCAATCTCTCTCTTTCCTTCTTCTCGAGCTTCCTCGCCAAAGCTTTCCGCACATCATCTTTGGCAAATGGTGAAAAGAACTTTTCGTCCAAGAATGATGGAATTTCGGTGACGTCAATTCCGAAACTATTCTCTCCGTCCTCAGATTCAAACTTAAATTTCGAAATCTCACCTTTTCGATCAACCGTACACCGTATCTTGTATTCTTCGCTGGCGAAAAACCTATGGATTCCGTATGGATGCTCGTTCTTGGCATCTTGTCCCAGAAGCGAGGTGTACCGAGTTCGCTGCAAACATGGACTGGATATGACGGCTTCCCAGAGTTTGCTTACTTTACTTGCGGCTAACTGGTCTACGATTGGAAGAAAGAGAAGGATTTCTCCCAGGACTTCGACAGGAAGGGATGATATCGTTATGTGCATTATTCCGAACTTTCGGTGCTGCTCGCTTCCCGTTTAAAGCCGCATTCGCTTGAAATTCGCATGGATATGATGCGGTGGAACAAACAAATTCCAATTATTGCTCGTTAACTCGACTGTTCCGAATTACGTAGGAAGCTTAAGATTTGGGGTTGGGATTTCGCGATACAGGAGGTAGCTATGAAGAATTGATTCCAAAGATATTATTGAATTCCAATGGTATTAAATAAGAGATTTCGGTAGATTTTAGCGGTGATCTCATCTCGAGGTCAGCACCGTTATTCCGTTTTCCTTCTCGTTATCATCACAAGTGCTACGTTATGGCCGGTTTTATGGACGGCAGTTCCATTCTCATTAATTGATTCCATCATCACTCCGACACATGAATCTAAAAAAAGACGTGCTTTGGTCGCTGAAAGGCGTCAGATATGCGGGTCGCGCCTTTATATTATTTGTCGCTGCACCTTCGCTCGATATAATATTCGCCCGACAGACGACGGCACTTGTCGGATGTTAGTAAGCATGCACGTGCTGGCTTGGTATCGACGGTAACTCTCCGCCTTTTTCAATTGAAACTGAACGGTGGATTGGATCCGTACTTGTTCTTATCGTTTACTGGCCATCAGCTAGCTAAAGCTGCACGTGCATGCTGCTAACTATTCCAGTTCTAGCATCTCCAAATGCATTCGAATACAACCTTATCAAGTTCTCATGATGAAAACAAGCACAAAACCTCACGATGTCTTTCTATAAGAGCTCTACATACCGCTCACCTGCGAACGGGAGATATCCTCGTCCCGCTCCTTATCACGTTCATCGATGCCTGAAATAACGGCATGGATGAATGCTGGAGAGCATTAAAAAGTGCCGTCCTCTTTCGACTCACATGTCCATGGTTTTAACATCAAGTCACCATGGCAGGCGCCAACGACAAGCTTTCTTGTCATCTTGTCATCCGTTCAAGTCATAATAGCTTCCTCTAGTAATTTATCCTCTCTCAACCAAAAAATGCCTATATAAATAGGATCCCTTGAGATTCGACCTCCAATTGCGCCTTGAGACTCCTAACGTTATCAATAACGATCTCGTCGTTAATTGCGTCTAACAAACATCCGTCATAACGTTAATACAAACATCGTAATACCTCTCAGCTTCGGTATAGCTTTTATTCAATCTCAAATCAAAGACGAGCACCCACAAACTTCGGAATAACATTTGCCAATTCACCCGAGACTCTTGGCGCTTCAAAGCACCTTTTATATCAGGAAGTTGTAAAAAGACGGAGACATAGACATTCCATCTTCCAACCCTGCCGCCGTCTATCGTCTCCGGTAACCCTCTTCGATAATTTACCCTGTTGCTCTACCGCTGCTACCCAACGCTGTAACTTTCTTTTCCGAAACCTCGATATCTCCAGTAATGCAATGGATCACTGGATCTCGTACTTGGCGGAAGCAATTGCGTTTATATCAACTTCCCCGGTTGGGAAGAACACTGAGCATCTGACAGAGGATATCCAACCCTGATCAAACGTTAATTTCAAACAGGAATGTGGAACACATCTCGGCATGATGTCAATCGAGAGTCTGACTGGGATGCCTCTGCAAAATACACCACAACCTTGGCGCGCCAACAACACAGCGGAAACCTACTGACGAGATCAGAATCTATGAATCCTGGTCATACCTCCTCTATCATATCAATTTTGGCTACCTAACTGCGTATCATATGCTGCTGATCAATCTATACGACCTTGTTTGTTATGAAAGACGGAACGCTGAATTCCCTATTGTCACAATGACCGACCATGAATACAAATAACATCATATCCGCCCTTTCGATATATCTGGATTTCATGTAGAAGTTGAGCACACATTCGGACTTAAAATACTCCAATACTTCCTTTCAAAGTTTGGGCTCTTGAGTCGCTCTTTATATCTCATCCAAATACTCTTTCATAAGCTATTGATATATTTAGCGCAATATGAAGTTCTCTTTAGCCCTCACCGCGCTTGCGGTATCTACCACTGTCACGGCCCTCTACATCCCAGAGAAATCTTCAAAAGAGCAGCTCTACACTATAGAACTCGCTCCTGGCGAGACTCAGCTCGTCACGGAAAGCCAAAAATGGGAACTCCTCCGTCAAGGTAAATACTTTATCGACATCACAGACTACCAGCACATCGACTCGCGCAGAGTCGCCGTCGCTAAAGTCACCTACCCAACGTCAATAAGCCACCAAGACGCCGTCAAACCCCTACTCTCCAAGCTGTCCGCCGATAACATGCAGAAGAACTTGGAAAAGTACTCCAGCTTCAATAACAGATACTACAAGTCTGCCACAGGCAAGCAAGCATCACAATGGCTACTCCAGCAGGTGCAAGATATAATCACCAGTTCTTCCACTGGTGGGAACGCCACAGTTGCAGCTACGGTCAAGCCATTCGTGCATCCGAAATGGGGTCAAACTAGCATTATCGCCACTGTTCCCGGCAAGAGCGCAAAGACAATCGTCGTGGGAGCTCACCTCGATAGCATCAACCTCCAGGACCCCCAGAACGGCCGAGCACCCGGTGCTGATGATAACGGGAGCGGGTCTATGACTATCCTCGAGGCATTCAAGGCGCTTATGTCCGACCTGGCCGTCGTGTCCGGTCAAGCAGCTAATACTATCGAATTCCACTGGTTAGTTCTTTCATTCTATTTTAAACTCATAACCCTTAATTTCATAGGCATTAGTTATATATAGACTGACATTTTATTCGTTAAACTTACAGGTATTCAGGCGAAGAAGCGGGTCTTCTAGGATCGCAAGCAGTATTCGCGCAGTACAAAAAGGATAAGCGCGATGTTAAAGCGATGTTGAACCAAGACATGACAGGGTACACGAAGGGCACTATCGCCGCCGGTCGAAAGCCCGAACTCGGAGTCATTACGGACAATGTCGACAAGAACTTGACCGCCTACATTAAAAAGATCATTGCCGCCGTAAGTTTAAATGTTTCATTTACCCTTCTTTTTAAATAATTTACATTTGCTCAAAAATAAATGATGTAATTTCAAAACCCTATGCTGTGCCACAAGCTCGCATTTTACCCTACCATAATTCGAAAACTAGGAGCCTCAAACACAAAACCTAGCGAATAAAATAACACAAACTGCTAGCTTAATCACTCTACTAACCTATAAATAAATTATAACGAAAAAATAGTACTGTGCCATCCCTGCAGTAGACACGGAATGCGGATACGCCTGCTCAGACCACGCTTCCGCGAATCGAAACGGATACCCGTCCGCATTCGTGATCGAGTCCACTATGGACAACTCGAGCGAATCAATCCACAGTCCCGAGGATACCATCGATACCGTAGATTTCAAACACGCCGTGGAACACGCCAAGATGGTGGTAGGCTTCGCCTACGAGCTCGGATTCGCTGATGGGTTGTAAGAAGGAAGATAGAAAAAGAAAAAGAAAGTGGTAGTTGAGACACACAGATATATTCCCATGTGCATATGCATTATGCGTGTGATTTCGTTTATCTGAGATTTGTGAGCTGTACCACTTTAAAATCTCTTCGGATGGGAAAGGGTAGAAGTGAGGTAAGATTTGAGGCCAGTCGGTAGTTACTATTTTTAAATATCTTTACATAATCAACGAAAGGAAATTTCGAAAGGGAAGGATTATTGGAGAAGCGAAAGGAAAAGGAAGAAAGAGAGAGAGATGGATATACCCCCCCAGTGCTCGGTCATGTTACCCCAGCCGAAGCCGGCGTTCTATAGGTTTGATGTTTTTCAGTAATATCTATCTGTATATACCAAAGAGATACCAAAGATACCCCCAAAAATATGAACGAGTGTATACAAACGATGACAATATAGCAAAAGTCAAAATTTACTCATCCCAGTATAAAAGAACTACGTGTCTGTATAGACGAGAGACAAAGATGCGTAATCGCTAGAAACCGACGGAGCTCTCTAAATCTAAGAATGTGTCATCGCGAAAATCTCAAAAAGGGATCCTTTGATTGTCTGATTTCTATTTTCTATTTGTGAAGTCGAAATTATTTCTATCATGCTATATTCTCGTTTTTAGAATCTAAGGTAATTGTTTGGATATGCAGATAGCACAATTTTTGAGGTTTATATTTCTACTACCAAACTTATACATAGAGATAAGAGTGGACATCAAGAGAATGGTTGAAAAGCGAGGTTCAAACGAACAAAGCTATAAAGTTTGTGGGAAAAATAAAAATATAAAAGCAAATTCAATAAAGAAATGAAGAGAAAAATAGACAAGAAATTGAAAAGGTAAAGACAACCAAATATGAAGTAAAAATGTGGCTAAATCGGGCAAAATAAAAAAAAAAAATCAATAAAACATGGATATCATCTAAATTTTAAGACAAACTTAAACAAGAGTGAGAAGAGACAGGGCAGAGATGTGGGGAGAGTTATTCAGAAAAAGCCTTTCCTCTGAAGCTTAGCAGTCGCCTTAGCTCTTTGGCGTTTCATTTCCTGTTCAATTAGTCTCTCCCGTCGTTCCTTCTCCGCAAGAGCCTACAGTCCATCAGTTAGGGAAGACGTATGCCAAAAATACAGCTAGTATGACCCACCTTAAACTTAGCCTCATTTGCTTTCATTTTTCTATCCCATTCAGCCTCCTCAGCGGCTCGTGCTTCTTCTCTAGCCTTCTTTTCAGCCTTCCATTCTTCCCATTCCTGATTGATATCCTTTGTAGGTGCAGCAGGGGGTGGTGGCGATGCATCATTCTGCGGTACCGTCACGATATTGATGGCTCTTCCGTCTTTGGTAGTATGAGTCGCTACCGCTGGACGACCTTTTTCTTCGGCGATCTTGGCGGCAGCTGCTGCCTTCGCATTGTTGTATCGTTCGACGGCTTCTCTTTGTTCTGTACAAAAGTCATTCGGTTGTGAGCAGGGATGCACACTTTACAAAAATAGGCAGCTGCAAGGGTGGCGGGGTGCGGGGCTCCTCGAACTCCACATACGTCTGATTTGTGCCGTCCTATCGAGAAGGGCTTTGATGTCCTCCTTCGAGAGGTAGCGTTTCACTAGGAGGTAGTCTTTCTGTATATTGCAATATATTGTTAGATTATGATCATGTTAGAAGAGACAGGGAGAATGGTCTTACGTGTTCCTCATAGGTGAGCCCTTTCTCTACTAACGCCGCCCGAGAAATCAGGTCCTTGGGGATCTTGGCCTGATAATCTTGAGGGTTCTTCGGTGGTGCTTGGTCCGCCATGCCTTGGTTTACTGCAGTCGCAGAGGTCTCTACGGTGTTTGGGGTAACAGCTACCGTCTGCTTAAGCGCCGGTTTCAACGGTTTCCCGTTTTGCAATATAACCTGTGGCTTTTTGGCCTGTGATGCGGTGACCTGTTCCAACCGAAGAGCTCTGGCTTCGGCTTCCGTTAGTCTCCTCTTGTATTCTTCCTGTTGTGCGATAGCGATAGCTGCCTGCTTCTCAGCTTCGGTGACTTTCGCTAGTAATCTAGGATCCACGGTAGCCTGTGTTCGTATTTCTCTTAGCCTTCGTTCCGCAGTTCTCCCGCGCTCCTTTTCTTCTCTCTCCAGGATTTTGAGGTGTTCGAGTTCTAATCGGACTTTTTCTAGTCGTTTTAAGTCGTCTTCTGCCCTGTATGCGTTGATTGGTGGCTGTGGAGCACCAGGAGGTACCTCGTAAGGGTGGCGGGTTGGTGAACGGCTGTAGCTGCCAACGGGTGAGTGACCAACGGCCGGCGACGGAGTTGGTGAAGCCCACTCGTCCCATTCTCCAGTGTAGGATCCGTAGGATCCAGCCGATCCATCCCAGTGTGAGCCAGACGCGCTGTAGTACGAAATAGGTCTCCTTCTTCCGCCGCCGCTCGAGTAATAGTATTGAGGGCCAGCCCCGCTAGCTGATCTGGTGTGGCTAGAATTTCGTCT
Source organism: Orbilia ellipsospora (assembly GCA_036971675.1). Classification (NCBI taxonomy): domain Eukaryota; kingdom Fungi; phylum Ascomycota; class Orbiliomycetes; order Orbiliales; family Orbiliaceae; genus Orbilia; species Orbilia ellipsospora. The sequence goes on from JAVHJO010000003.1 coordinate 2,337,834, forward strand.
GGAGGTGCCAGGTGCGATCGTGACATTGTTGCCGCCAGTAGAGACCGCTCGGATGGCAGCTTGTGGCCGGGTATTGTAGGTTACAGAGAGTGATCGGCCCATAGCAGCCGATGGCTGGTATGCGCCGGAGACCGGCGATGTTGACTGATATGGTGGCGGCGCACCAGGAGCCGGCCCAGTAAGGTGATATGCTCTGTGTCTACCGCTCGCCCCTTCGTGAACATATAGAGAGGTTGGCCGTTCTTGTGACATTGATGATCTTCGCTGTCTAGAGGTGCTCCTCGAAGGTATCATCATGACTTGTGGGGATCGATCTCTGCTGAACGACCTCGGCTGGGGCGCCGTTGGCATTGCGTAGAATCCGTTTGCGTCTGGTTCCATTGTGTATGTTGTGCTTTGTGTGTTGGTAGAAGTGTAAGGAGAACCCACAATTATGGATTTCCAAGATCTCTGGGAGGGTTAGTCCCGAAAGAGATTATCTGAATTTATAGACTTATCGACCAACGGTACTAAATTGGTATGGCGGCTGGTAGTGGTCGGGCCTTACAAAGACAATTTGAGCAATGACGGAATGCCGGTGGCGGGGTTCGGGTGGTGGTATCGATAACGTGAGCCGTCTCAGATAAAATAAGAACTACCTGTGGCTGGAGAGCCTTAGAGGAAATAAAGAGGTCTTGTGGCTCGAGGTTGGGGAGATATAAGGCAACGACGGAAATAGCCAAAGATCACCTAGATCCTTTCGAGAGGGGAAATTGGACCGGGAACTCTAGGAGTATATATATCGGTGGTTGTTTGTTGGGTGTCCGCAATTTTCGGTGGCAGAAGAGGATGTAGGCGAAGAAGGGCCGAGAAAGAGGAGAGAGAGAAAAAGAAAGAGTGGAAGAAGGGGGTGCAAAAAGAGGCTTACACTGTAAAAAAAATTCTATACTATCCTGTGCAATGAAAAAAAAAGCTTTAAAGATGACCAGGCGTGGTAACTCTTAGGCTCTTTGAACAGGATCGAGTATAGTGTAGCGCGGTACAAGGTGTCTTGCGGAAATGGGTATGGTACGGTATGGGTCGGTACGAATAAACTATTATGATTCGGATTTGTTTGTCAATCGGGAGACTTGGTAGCGTGATATTAAGAAAAGGGAATAAAAGGGACGAGGAATGCGGAGGGTATATATGTAGATGTGTATAGCCATTCTTTGAGCTCGAACTACGATTGAACGGGAAAAGTTTCCAAAATATTTAGTCACACCTCTCACGGGTTGTGATATTATGCTTGTTCAAACATGCAGACGGAGGTGCAGGACATTGAGTACCCAGATGTAATTCCTCGCTCCCGCGACGAACAGGGTCTGGAGCATCAGACGAAGAATCGAATTGGGAAGAAACTCTGAGAAACGGGCTAGTATCAGGACACCGGGCAGAATAGCTCCAGAGTACAGACGTAACTCCAGCTGAGCTGGGGAACCCGGGTTCGTAACATTGCTTGCTTCGAGGATTCAGTACCAGTTTCGCCAGGCGGTGAGCAAGGACTTGAGCCTGGCGGTTAGCCCCTCTTCGCCAAAGAGCTGTCGCATGAAGCCCCCGCTGCTGAAGGGAGAGAGAATTCCTCGTGCGGTATGACGGAGCGCCTGTCAAACCATGCAAGAGGCACAAGCTTTCGAAAAAGAAAGAAGCCCCAGAGCGTTGACTCAGCCGCAACAGCGAAAAAAGATAGGCTTTTTTTTCTCAGGCCGGGGTTAGGTCCCAAAAATGCCTGCCCGTTCGTCACGCGCCAGAGCTCGAAGATTGACTCGGAATGACATCTTTCGACGAAAGCCAAAAAAAAAAAAGAGTAATGATGATGGGGGAAAGTTCTTGAAGGAAATCATGTAGTTGAAATGTAGGCAGTTCGTACCAATCACAAAACGCCTTTCCGACTTACAGCGCGATATAAGTCTATTTTGGTATATGTAATCAAGCGGTAACCGGTAAAATATGCTGAAGCAGGGTGTTCAAAGTGTCAGAGAAAACAAGAGACGGCTCGTGTGTTGTATAGATAAGGTATTTGGACGACGATATCAACTTGGACGTCAGGAAGTTGGAAATAAAAGCTAGAGACCTCGGTGAACTTGGGGGTGGGAATTATATAAAAGCCCGTCGAGCAAGTCATGCAGCAATGGGCATTGTCCATTAGAATAAAAAAAGAGTATGGGTTGTCGTCGAATCGGGTTTCCAAAATTCATCGGAGGCAGTTGGCAGCTGGTTGATGAGCTGTTCAGTGCTGACAGGTACAACTGGCTGGCCCCATTCGCTGCCCTAAAATCGGGGAATTCTCACACAGCCAATTCAAAGAACGGATCCTGCCTGAGGAAGCTTGATCGATGAGCTGCGGACAACTGTCTGCAATCATGATTGAACATGTTTGCAAGAGGCATACCAGGGACACTCCAATCGTGAATTGTTCCAGCAGAGGTACAAGGCGAGTACATGCAGCATTTCTGCAAGTTCCGTTTCCAAGGCAAGAGCTGCCCAGCAGGCCCGACAAAGTCGGTTTTCGGCTGCAGTTGACTAAAGTCGCCCAAGCGACAGTTCTGTCCTGCATCGTGGCAGTGGTGAGTCAAAACAGAACAGTGCATTGTACCTTGCTCGCATTAGAATGCTACGTGGGTACACCGGATCCCCGGTCTTTGGAAGAATCTTCTTCAGCTTCGTGGTGGCTTATTATTTCTCAGGACTCATAATATTAATAACTCCTGCAGAGGTTTGAGTTTTCCGGATTAGCTTGTTGGGGAGCTAACAAACTAGCTAACTAACAAGAGTTCGCATGACCTGGTTAGCTACCTCTTCGGTGCAAAGCAGCTTCAAGGACCTCACCTTGTCATTCTGATGATAGTTTCTCTTCGGATCGCACTAAGTGATGTACGTTCCATGGACATATCAACTGGGAAATACCACATTCCTGTGTGAATACCGACTTTGATATCAATGGATATTCGATGTTTCCTTCAGAGTGCAATGTTCCATGGTTGTGTATATTTATTGATAACAGCATATAATCTTTGATAGCCGCGAAAAAAAACAAGACAATGAATGAAGGTTCGTTTCCACCAAGGTGATACAACAATGAATTAAATCTCAAAGGATAGCAGCCTGGGGTCGTCTGATGATTAGGGCTCGTCCGCCTGTCGGTGTCTCTGTGGGTCTGCCTGTCGTTCGTCTGTCTGTCCGGGTGGATTGATTGAGCAGGAATGAGATAACTGTGCAGTGCAGCTATCGATAATGTCAACCGCCACTTGCGTGCCCTTTCCAACACATCCGGACGACCACATGCTTCTCTGTTGGTTGGCTTGCAATTCACCCGGCAAAATAATAATATCGACACTCAACGGTTTCCGATATCTGTCCAGATCCCTTTGGTTTCTTATATACACCACCGTGTATCTATCCGTCTTGACTACCAGTAACTTAGTCAGAGCTCCATTATACCTTCAGAAATGGACATCGTCAAAGAGAAGCTGTGGCCGTCAACAGCAGGTCCTGCACCACTGTCATATTCTTCAACCACTCCCTCCGATTGGGTCGATTTTTCTCAACAATCTTTGATCAGTAAGAACTATATACCCAAGTATTCGTTCAAGACAAATTTGAACCGATCTATTACTAATATGTATACTATTAACAGTCGCAATCGCTTCGATCCTCTTTAATCCCGTATTCTGGAAGTAAGCCTATCTATCCACCCAGCGAAACCCCCAAGATAATACATATTCACAATTCTGGTGATGGGATATATAGCATCGCAGCTCGCTCCGAATATCACTCAAAAACCATCACTAAGCTCGCCTTCGGAAACCCCTACCACGGCTGCTACCTCCTCGCAATCACAATCTTCTCCCTCGGCATCTTCCGCGATGCTCTCTACGAACGCGCCCTCCAAGACCAGCCCACCTTGGATATCCTCACCACCCCTCTCGCCAAACTAGCCGCCGCAACCCTCTTCGCAACTGGTAACATCCTCGTCATAACGTCAATGTGGGCGTTAGGTCTCACGGGAACCTATCTCGGTGACTACTTTGGCATCTTGATGGATCATAAAGTCGAAAGCTTTCCGTTCAATGTTACTTCGGCGCCCATGTATTATGGCTCCACAATGAGTTTTTTGGGAACTGCGATTTGGTTTGGGAAGCCCGCTGGGCTGCTGCTGACTGTTGAGGTTTTGGTGGTGTATATCGCCGCTTTGAGGTTTGAAGAGTAAGGTTTCCCTTTTTTTATTTCCTTTGATATTGTAGAATCGAAGGTGCTGACTAGTATTCGTAGCCCATTCACTTCAGAAATCTACGCTAAACGTGAGAGACAACGTGCCATGGATGCAATCAAAAAGACAGGTTAGAATGGGAGAGCATTAGATATGTCTCTCTCAAACTAAGAGCTCTGGTGAGTAGAGGTGGTTTGGGGAGTCTTAGAGGTAGATTAAAAGTGATATATTCAACATAGCAATGGGCGTACACGGAAACACCAATCAACTTGATGATAAATGGATGAAAAACTATAATGTTAATCCTGGGAGCGTTCTTCTTTCTTTCTTTCTTTCCTTATCTTATTTCTATCTAAATTTTCGATACCTTTGATACCATATATTATACTTTATATATCGAAAAGTTTACTTTTATTGTCTATACGTCATTAGAAACAGTTTTTGTGTCGAGCTCATTATGATGCATTCTCTTCTCATATCCTACAAAACCCAGTATAACCCTATATAAACGCCATATGCATATAATATCCCAATTTGTGATCAAAACCATGCCAAAAGAGGTGGTGTACAGAATCTTCCTCATCAATATTTTCTTCTCAACAATGATGGTTCTATTATCTAAGTTAGCAATCATATCAAAACCGAATCCTCATTCGGGAAAAACTTACTCCAATCGATAGGATGCGTCTCCTCCGTCGCCTCCTCATCCTGCTTCCAAATCTTGATAGTCTTGTCCGCCTCTCCAGTGATCAACCTCAACCCCGTCTTGTCAAAAGTACTCGTAAAAACACCCTGTTCCGCTTCCAACGACCCAGGTTGAGCAACAGTCTCGAGTCCTTGGAATTTGTACCCGCTCTTCCAATCATAAAACCCAATCTCACCGTTATCCGAACCCGCGAATAACACATCATCCTCGTTAACACTCAACGTGTTCACGATTCCTTTGTTACCCTCGAAATTCTGCATAAACGCACCCTCGGGACACTTCCACTGTTTGATGTTATCCGCACTACCACTTGCAAACGTGAATTCCTTGGGATGTGTAGCCAGCGCTCTCACCGCCTTCTTGTGATGTGTTAACACCGCCATAGTTTTCGACGCCGCGAGATCCCACAGTCGGATGGTGTGGTCCATTGAACCCGTGATGATTTGAGGATCCGCTTCCTGCGTCCGTACGGTGCCAACGGTACCTTTGTGTCCCGTCAACACCATCACAGCAGCACGGGTACGCATATCCCACACCCGGGCCACCGCGTCACGACCCGTCGTTACCAAGACATCTAAATTTGGATGTATAGCCATGGCGTACACACCCGAGAGATGGCCGTGGTAGTGTCGTATGACTTTATTCTGCTCTAAATCCCAGCACTTCACCATCTTGTCCTCGGCGCAGGAGAACAGGTACGGATGTCGCGGGGATACCGCCAGGCCGCGAACGGTGGAGATGTGACCAGTGAGCGTCAACCGTAACGACCCGCTCGCCAGGTCCCAGATTTTGATCGTGCGGTCCCCGGCGCCCGTACAGAACCACTGATTGTTCGGTTCTACTTCTATTGCCCTGACCCAACCCAGATGGCCAGAGATCACTCTCATCAACTTCCAAGGCGCGTGCCATACCGGTTTGATCTGCTGTGCTGCGTCTCGTCTGATCATTCCAGTTTCCGAAGGTCCGTTCTTCTGAGTCGTTGACCCGCTACCACCGACACCAGGACCGGTGCCGGGTCGTCGTAATGCAAGCGCCTGTGAGTTGCCGGTGGGAGTATCGGAAATCTTGGCGGGTATGCCCTCGATCAACTTTGTGGTAGCCACAGCCGCCTTGCCATCGTCTTCTGTAACCGTAGCCTGTAGTTTTTGCTTCTTGGCACCTTTCCTCGCGGAGGCCGCTGCGGCCTGCTTTGCGGCGAGGGCTGGGGGCAATTCTCGAACGTCATCATATTCGGCGCGGATTTTGGATGTAACGAGGACTTTGTGGCTCGAGTCGTCGGTGAGGGAGAAGGGGAGGCCGAAGTCGGTGTTGAAGATTTGGCGTGTGCGCTTTGCGGATTCGCGGATGTGTGACTACGCGCCGTGAAGGAGTGTTAGAGACAGGGTTCTAGCTCACGAAATGGATTTCAGGCTACGAAAAGAGGAAGAGAACTTACAGTGGCAAGAGCAGCATCCTGCGGCGATGCAAATTGGACGTCCGCCATGGCGATTGAGTGATGGTGGAAGGTGAAGACGGGGGGGATGATCGAGAGGTAGTGACGATGAAATGGACGAGATTGATGGCTCACACGAGGACAAAGACGAAGTCGATTTTGGAACATCCAAACAACGCAACTTTTCTCAACCAGCAGAACCCACCCCACCACACACTCCCAACTATCACCAACTTCGATATTCATTCACTCCCTCCCCGCCAGTCCATAGTTATATAACATACACACATACATACATACTCGAATAAGTACTCAGGTGCTAGCCTATATCCACCGCCATGTCCAAGTCGCCGACTGCATCATCCGCTCCAAAACAACAATCCCTCGATCTCTCAACCCTCTCCATCCAAAACCTCTCCGCCGTTAAAAAACAGCTCGACGAAGAACTCGAACACCTTACCTCCTCCTTCCAAAAACTACGCTCAGCCCAGTCGAGATTCAAAGAATGCGTCAAAGCTATCAAAAACGGTGTTAATCCAGAGATGGAGGGTTAGCATCATACCATCCCAAACTATAGGCGAATGAACGAGAGAGCTAATTTAAACATGAAAATCAGGGAAAACAATCCTCATCCCGTTAACACAATCGCTCTACGTTCCTGGCAAGCTAGAAGATACAAATACGGTGCTAGTAGACGTAGGGACGGGGTATTACGTTGAAAAAACAACCGAAAAGGCAACAGAGTTCTATAACGAGAAGATCAAAAGCGTGGGGACAAATCTGGACGACTTGGAAAAGATTATCACCCAAAAGACGCAGAATGCGAAGGTTGTAGAAGACGGTACGTACATCTCTCCCTCTTTGCTTGTGTCATCTAAGAAAGGATACGAACTGACGGTTGGCTTGTTTATAATATAGTGCTACGGCAAAAGGTTCTCGCTGCGAATGTTGCATCATCGACCTCATAACATATCTGAAGCAGTTTCCAATGCCAGCTAAGCAAGTATATGATGAAATCACAGCCAACACTGTCTTGTATATAAAAACATGCTTTAAAAAGCCATATCCAGCATTCATTCTCTCTCACACATAATATTTCTCATGCTAGCTAGCTAAAGTGGTGCATCTTTGCGAAATACAACAAGAACTTTTGTGCCTTATGGAAAATTCAAGTTCACCTCGATCCTGCTTTCTTCTTCTGCTTGAACGAAAACTCGGTGTTGCCGTAGACGGAATACTCACTCTCCGTAACAGACCTCCCCTGCCCCTTATCCTGTCTTCCATTAAGCATTTTCCCAGTAGATCCGCCCCTCCCACTCACCGGCAACCTCGCAAAGTTATCCTCTTCCTCCTCTTCGATCTCGATCTCATCTCCATAGTCACCTACGGAAGTGCTGTCGACGGTACAGTCATCACCGTCCGACTCAACAGAAGAGTCCATGAACCGCGCTGCCTGTCGTGCTAGAGTAGTAGGCGCCGGTGGTATCTTCCGCTGCGCGCCTTGAGCATCCTGAGCACCCTGTAATGATGGTTTGGTCTCCCCCTTAGCATCGATAAACTTCAGCGAATTATCCCCCAAGACAGCAAGCTTCACACCCTTAATAATTTTAATACACTCCCCAATCTTTTGCTGTAATTCCTCCCACCCACCAGGCGCTTTAGCATCCCGACCCAGCGTATTCCTCCTCCCGTGTACGTGAATCTTCTTGCTCGTGGCCTTCAAAAACTCTTCAAGACTCGGCGCCCATTCTCCCGTATACCCGATAGGCAGGTTGACTTGCTCTCCAAAGGTTGCGTCCCAGTCACTACTATACAAGTCCGCACCCCACATCACATCATTCGTCGAATACTGCGAGAAATCTTTAGGAAATCCTCCTTCGTTGAAATTTTGAAGACGAAGGGTGACCGCGTCTTTCGAACGAATGTACTCGTACCTAGTGATTTCAAATACGTACGGTGTTCCGGCGAAATAGTACGGCCATTTCTTCTTTGTAGTGATAGACGTGACCCTGATACCAGGCAAAGCGATGTATGAAACTCTCTTGCTCTTCCCGTCCAAAGAGTCGACCAAGTCCAGGTGCAGAACGAACTCTGTTAGAATGGGCATTTTTTCCACCTCTTGTATTGGCTGCCCCAAAGTTAAGTCGTACTGATAGTCGATTCCTCGTTCTAAATCAATCATCTTTATATCCAAAGGCATTTTCTTGCGGACGATCTGAGAATCGCCTTGGGCTTCCGTACGAAGGATTTTCAACCACCTGTGCGCTGTGACACGGTATTTGCCCGATGTTGTTCTTTCGAATTCGACTTCGAGTTTCATCTCAGATGTTGGATTTGGCTTGCGAGTGACGAGAACCCACATTGAGGAAGAATAGTTTGGTTCCATAGTTGTATTCCCGTAGTCATCCTCATTATGTGGGTTACCATGGTTGAATTCAACCTCAAAATTAGGTCTCGTATGTCTTTCGCAATACTCCAACAGTTTTTCTCCTACTTTATTAGAACCAAAGCTAGAATCAAAGTTAACTACCGCTCACATTTATTACCTGGACGTTTGATACTCACTGTCTAATCACATCTCCTTTTGTCATCTTTGTACGCACCATCTCCATATACTCTTCGAGCCCATGAATGTTGTCTTTCGCTTTGCTAAAACTAAAGATAATCATGGTTCCGAAATAAATCCGAAGTTTAGCGTACATGCGGGTGTAAAAGATATCCTTCAAGCAACTGTCTAGTGCCGCTTTGATAAATCTTTCATTCGCTCTTCTAAGGCTAGCCACCCGTTCAGGCCAGTTGGAATGCTGCGGCTGCTTGCCGTCATCAGCAAGATATATGTCTGCACCAACAGCACCTTCATGAAGCTTATAAGGCTCTAAAATAGTGTGCATTTCGTGATCGCGGTTAAACCGAATTTGAGGGTGGTACTTGTCCGGCGGGTTGACCAAATTATAGTGAACGGGGCTGCGGTTACGAGCAGTGATCTCGCAAAAGACAGTGTATATGCGGTCCAGTGCCTGCTCGATCGATTCGCTTGTATACCCGAGAACGCGGAAACATTTTCTTTTGGCAGAGTAGATGATGTAAACTCCGTGGTCCATTCGGATAGGATCGAGCGCTTCGTAATTCAGACCCAAAGTATGTGCGGGATCGATTTCGGAATTCGGCCAGTCAAAAACACCAATGTATGGGAAGTTCTCATTGGCGTCATGGGAAGATCTGAAACGGCCCTTCTCTTCCTTCTCCTTCTCCTTCTTCGTGATTGCCTCTCGGTGACGCTTGTCTGGGAGCGCTTTTACTTTGGCCCATCCTAGGGCCTTCTTCGCATTCACCTGGACATCTTTGTCTGCATGCTTGTTTAGGTAGACTAAATAAACCTTTGCCTTTGCCACCGCTTCTCTGTCGCCCCAAATTCGAATTCTCTATTGAAATTCAATCCAGATAAATATTAGATATTCATTACTTGAGAAAAAGGAATCGGCCAACATACGTTGAGACGAGTGGTTTGGCCCGAATTCGTCCAATCATCCGGATAGTCCTCCGGGAACTTCATATGGGTACCCGTAAGATCAGCTATGGCTTGGATATGAAGCCTATCAAACCCTTTGACCCGACTCTCCATATCCAGATTCCTTTCATTTTTGCCATAAGCCTTCTCCTTGGCTCGGGCAGGGAATAGGTATGCATCTATAATGGTCAGTCACACAATAGGAGATTAGAAATACATACCTAGGTGGTAAGTATTGTTTTTTGCACTTACCTGTAGGTTCGGTTGGATGATCACGTGCCAATCTGTCCCCTGGGTTGAGTTTTCTCATATCCTGAGCTGGTCCTTCAAGCCTTCTGCGATCGGGGCCGCGGGTATTGACAGTTCTCTGACCTAGAAATTGAGCAGCGCCTTGAGGAGCGCGACTAGGTCGGTCCCGTTGGATCCGGCTCAAATCACCAAAAGTCGGGAATGCAGCGGCCGCTCGTTGTGGCTGTCGTGCTGGTTCTGGCTCGTCGGATGTTGAAACAACCGAGGGAGCTATGCTTGATAGCGGCGGAGTCGAAGGAGCGAGGGATTTCTCATCGAAATATCGCCTGGTGAGATCTGTCGTGCGAAGACCCTGTTGGACAGCATCACGCACAGCCTCATCCTCTAAATACAGATCACGAACCCATCTATCAAGGCACACCGGTTAGAAATTTGTCAGAATCCAAAAGGTTGAAAGAGAAGCCTACTTGTCAACATTTTCGATCTTATTGTCTTCTTGCTTTCGCTGCGTAGCTTCGTCCGGCACCCTAGCTCGCGCTGGAGTATTCCATATCGCAGCGTTGGCAAATTCTAGAATTACGAACAGTTTAGTAAAGGTCCAGTATGATTTTAAGATCAGGGTAGAGGATAGGGTGAATTGGTAAGGAGACAGATACATACCCGGATCAATCGGGAGCGAACTTCCATCACTAATAGAAGTTCCTGTGTCTGATGGTGGAATTGGAGGGATTGGGTATCTACGTGACATTTTTCAAATCACAAAGATACAGCAAAATGAGAGTAATGTATTGGAGATGGCGACTAGAGCTCTACAATGATAATAGAGGATTGATTGGCACTGTTGGTTACCCACGAGGTGCGTCTGATAGGTTTGGCATTTACAATCCTGAGAGCTTGAAATTCATGAATGAGGTGAAAGATGAGAGAAGGGAGATAAGATCGAACTATGGAGTTGGAAACAGAAGAGCTGATATACTTATGATATTTGCGGAGGCTACAGATAGGTGAAAGATGAAGATATTGACGATGGTTAAGTCTCTGAATGATTTATATAACAGTAGAGGAAGGAGAGTGTGTGTAAGAGGAGGGTTCAAAGAAGGGTTGTCTGTTCCATTGGCCTGTTGCATTTTGCGGGCATCAACACATTGTCCCACGTAACACAACAAAGCCCATTCACTTCAGGCTACATTTGCCGCAGTCTTGTTCCGAGCATTCACCAGCGGCTGAGACCAAGACCAACATTCACTACATTCACATAATACCAACCGGTGAAATAGCTCAAGTTAAATCAAAGTTCAAATTCCAGTTCTCAGGAACTTCCTCCCAGAAGAAATAAGATATATATATATATATATATTCCACCGATAACTTGGCTACTCCAAGCGTCCAAAAGAAATTGAAAAGATAAATTACAAAAAAAGAAAGTAAATTTTAAAAGCAAAGCTAAACGAATGTGTATGTGATATCAAACTCCTCCCGATGATGTATGAGAAAAAATACAAAAAAAAGATGTCTATAAGTTTTTGATGGGTTTTCGAACGAAAAAAAAGGCAAAAGAGGGAGAAGAGATCAAATCGAATCGGTAAAAAATGATTAAAGTAATACATTCTCCCATAGTGAGAGGCAGCATAGTGAGGTTAATCGGAGCCTGATGATGGATAGATGGAAAGGCGAGTTAAAAAAGCCTACAGTAATAAAAACGCCGTTGCTTTCTCCTATCCCGTTTTTCGAATTTCGAGTTTTCGCTCCGGTGCTTATTTCCCTTTCAATCCGCTAAAAGTTCTTTGTATTTAAAGAAACCGACAATGGCTATAAAAGTAATAGAAAAACAAATTGATAGAACCAGAGGGGGGGGAATTGATTTTGATCATTAGAAAGGAACAAAAAAGCAAGCTAAAGAGTAAAAGTAATGAGAACTTAGTGTGTTTCACCAGAAGCCTCTAAATTAGTGTCTGGAGGAGTCCTTGTTCCTGCCCTCTCACTAGATCTCTCAAGCTGAGGGATAGACTGCTCAGAAGCCTCTCGAGATAGTTGCGACGGCTCCCTCGAAGATGATGCGGGGACGGGGAATCCTCTCTCGCCATCCATTGGCTTCTCGATCGGACTCCAACCTCCAATGCTACCAGCAACGATACTGGGAACCATTGCCGCTGCTGCGAAAGCCGAGTTACTCCTCGATCGTTTCCTCCTGTGACTGCTAGGGCTGGGCGGTGGGTGTTGATCGTCAGGGGATCCTGGTGGAGCATGCGAGCTGGACTTCGACATTGGTAATAGACGGTGTTTAATTTCCTTTGTTTTGAATTTAAGTGCGTTGAGACGGCCACCACGGATCATCTTGATGAATTGTAGCTCCTGTCGAATATCCTCGATACCTTGGTTCCACTCAAACTTGTTCCGATCGTCATCAGAAACGAAGACGTCTGGGGTCTTTCTATCTCTATACATGGCCTTTGGCAAGATCTTCTTGAAGACTTGATCTGGGACGAGCCGGACAATAACGCCAATAAGGAGGGAAATTGCTCCCAGGATCAAGGAGATTGCCCATTGAGGTCCGTTCAGAGGTACAACACCAAGAGCGGCTCCACCAACAAAGATAATCAGGACTTGACCACCAACCATTATGACGTTGATCAGAATAAAAAACCAATTTCGGTGAATTCCTTCGAAGATATTGAACTTGTTGTCGAGACGTCGATTGTTGTACTGATTGAAAATCTGCATCCAAACGAAAGTATTGAAAACAAGTGTAGATAGTTCTTGCTCGACATGCGGGTCCGAAAGGTCGTAACCCAAAATGCTGCCGCCAGCGAAATGTAGGATGAAAGTAACGACAAGCTGGTAGATGGCTTGACCAATAATCATCTTCCACATATTGACGGTAATCAAAGGCGCAGACTTTCGCTGAGGTGGGCGGTTGAGAATGTCTTGCGGTGGTGGGTCGGTAGCAAGGGCAAGGGCGGCGAAAGTATCCATGATCAGATTCACCCAAAGAAGTTGGACTGCTTTGAGCACAGGTGTCTCGTCGCTCGAAGCAACGGCGGTGACAAATGCAAGGATGACAGCGGTGATGTTGACGGTGATCTGGAATTGCAAGAACTTCTTGACAGCATCGTTGACGGCACGACCCCACATGAGAGCCTTGACGATTGATGAGAAGTTGTCGTCCATAAGAATGATTGAAGATGCCTCTTTCGCAACCTCAGTACCACTAAAGATAAGGATGTTAGTTGATTCTGAGTTGTAATTAGTTTTAGTGTGAAAACATACGCAATGCCCATGGAAAAACCAATATCCGCCATTTTCAATGCTGGTCCGTCGTTGGTACCATCACCAGTTACAGCAACAGTTTCACCCATTTCCTTCAAGTTTCTGACGAGGATTTGTTTGTCTTCGGGACTGGAGCGAGCGAGCACTTGAAGCCTTGGAATAACCTCACGCATGTGGGTCTTGCTCAGACGTCTAAAGTCAGGACCTTCCATGACAAGCCCTCCTTCCGTATAAATGCCGCACTCAGTTGCAATAGCTTTTGCTGTTATAACATTGTCACCTGTAACCATGCGAACGAAGACGCCCGCTTTCTTGCACTGCTGAACGGCTTCGGTAACACCCGGTCGGAGAGGATCCTGAATACCAACGAGACACAAGAAAGTCATATCGTTGAAGATGTCAGAGAAGACTGCCTGTTTTGGATCATCCTCCTCAACGCGAGCACCCCGTGGAGGCCATTCGGTAAAGTCGCGGTATACGAGAGCGATGGTACGCAAGGATCGCTTTGCGAATGTAACGATCGAGGCTTCAATAGCTTCAGTCTGACTGCCGGAGAGAGCCATTTCGGAAACAGAAGAATTTGGATCTGCGATGATGCTAGTAGTTTGTTTGAGCAAGATTTCGGATGCACCTTTGACGTAAAGACGAAATTTTCCGTTTGAGAGCTTCACGACAGCTGCCATACATTTGCGGCCTGAGTCGAATGGAACGAGCTGGACCACATTGGCATTGCTTCGTTCGTGTGCGAGTGGTCCCATTCCGAGATGGTCACGGGCGAATCCAAGGAGAGCTGTTTCGGTTTTAGAGCCAACGAATGCAGGTTTGCCATCTTCCTCGCCCTCAAAAGCCGTGGAGTTGATAGTGATAGACTGAAGCAGAAGGGCCTTGACGTCGTCAGAGATGTTTTTGTTAATCTCGTTCATTGGTAGCTCATCGCTAGCTTTGCTTTCAGATGTTTGGGCACCAAAGTGCAAGTCCATGCCCAAGATACCTGCAACCACGGTCATCTTGTTTTGTGTGAGAGTACCAGTCTTGTCGGAGCACACAGTGGTAGCATTCCCCATAGTTTCGCAGGATCGAAGCACACGAACCAAGTTGTTATCCCTCAACATGCGGGTCGTAGCAAAGGCCAGCGCGAGAGTGACGGCGAGGGGTAATCCTTCTGGTACTGCGACAACAACGATTGTAATCGCAGTGATCAAAATTTGGATGAAGCGTTGTGCTTTATCGTCGGCATTTCCGTTAAAGTTCTTCAGGTTGGCCAAGAATCGAATCAAGAGAACAACAAAGAGTAACAAGGCCGCGGCACCACCAATCTTAGCGATTCCTTCAGCCAAACCGTTTAATTTAACCTGCAATGGGGTAGCTTCAACATCCTCTCGGAGAGCCATCATGATCTTTCCGTGACTGGAGTTGACGCCGACGCTGGTAACCATGTACGTACCCACGCCTTCCAAGACCTTTGCGCCTGATAGAATAAACGGGTCGAGCTTCCGAGTGTTAGCACCAGCCATCATTTGAACCATGCATTCGTCAGCTGCTGTTTTCTTGATCTGATCAATTTCTCCGGTAGCAGAACTCTCATCACACTTGACGTTGTGTCCGGCAATGAACACGCCATCGGCGGGAATCATGTCACCGGGCTCGAGGTAGAGTACATCGCCAACCAGAATATCGTAGACAGAAATCTGAACAGCCTTGCCAGAGCGCATGGCTTTGACAGTGCGATCTTCCTTCTTCTTGTTGAGCTTGACGAATTGCCGTTCCTTTTGCCAATCATTTCCTGCGCCGACTATAACCACAATCAAAACAGCGACGATAATTGCCACGCCTTCAACCCATTCCACATGTGCTTCTTTCGAATCCGGATCGTCAGGGTGCGCTTTTGCCTCTTTCTGAGCCTCAATCGTTTGATATATACCAAGTGCCAAAGAGATAACCGCGGCGAATGACAAGAGAATGAGTACTTTGTCCTGGAGAGCGATCCACATGAGCAAGAATATGCTCTTGGCCTTCTTTTCTGGCAAGACATTGCGCTTGTAAACTCTAATTCTGTCCGCGAAAGCCTGCTCCGATAGTTGTGTAACTGGTGGCGCTTCTTCATCCGGTGTAGGTGGTTCCTCCGCGACTATCGATTCTGCCTGTGTTTGACCTTTATACGCCGATAGTTTGGACCGAGCCTCATCAATTGTCGTGACTCCGTCGAGCACAGTCTCGTCCAAACTCAAACCGCTCACAGCATTTGTCCTTAAGCCGTACTCCAGACCCTTCAGGCCTCCCAAGGCTTTCAATGCAGGCATACTCTTGGGATTGATCATTTTGTTCAGTTCTCCAGGTGAGAAAGCAAACCTAGTGTTTTCCACTCGGAAATCCGCCTCAGTACCCGGATCAGGTTTCAGCGCATCTTCGTCTGAAACCTCCATCGATGCCTGAGCGATTGTTGTTCCGCCATTTGATGAGGTAGGAGATTGGAAGTTCTTCTCGTCTATTGAGTTTTCCCTGGAGTGTGATCCAGGAACCTCTAAGAATGTTTTCCCCGAACGTGATGAAGGCTTTGTGGCTTCCTCTGCTGGTGACAGTGTGCTAGTCGGAGGTGGAACAGGGCTCCCTTGTTCCTAAATGTCGGAAATAGTAGTCAGTAAACGAGGCTGTGTGGGAAATCTCAACCAATTGAACAGAAAAAACTGACAGGGACCGTGATCCTGGGAACTTCAGGCTTCGGTGAGCCCAAAGGTTGGCTGGGATTCGACATTGTCGACAATTATAATATTTTCCCTCCTTTATTGACTGGTCGAGATGTGTACTCTGGCGATTAATTCGGTTAGGCGCTGGGTAGAATCCGAGAATTCAAGGTCGCAAATGTTGGAAAGGGCACAACTGTATTTGAAGCGAGAGATTTGTTTAGCATTCTCAAGATCGACGGACAAACTGATTGGCGATCGCTCTATGAAAGGTTTCCTTCAAATGAAAAGAATTGGAAAGACTAAGGCTAGTAAATTTTCAAAAAGCAGAGGTTGTGAAGTGGAAAAGGAGTGCAAGTAAGACGAGGGAAATCAAATGCTGTGCGGTGGTAATAAAAAAAGGTAATAATGGTAGAACGTGCTTCTGTGGCTGAGGCTGTGATCTGTAACCGACGGCCAGCGAGATCCGATAGATAGTCGTCGCGCTAAGCGTGGGAACAACTAGCTAGCAGCAAGGCTAAAAAAAAATGATGAGAGAGGGTAGGGAAGTAAGGGAGTTTAGAAAAAAAGTAAGGACGGCAGAAGACAGGGGGGTAAAGTGAATAAGAGCCGTGCTTTTGTAGATGGTACATATATTCCTGTTAGAGGAGCCGTGTACTGCTTTAGCGTCAAAGGGGATTTCAATATTCCGTTCTTTGAAGGAAGTACTCGAGTTCTTTCAAATAAATGGCGAACAGCTGAATGGACACCCCAAACGATACATTGTTCCCCCATCTCTTCTTAAAGTGTGAAAAAAAAGGAGTGTATAATATGCATAAAGAGCGCGATCATAGACTTGTAGTTCGCTAACAATTATAACATATTCTCGCTCGCTCGCTCACCTTTTATCTATGCATATGCGTGATATGATTGATCGTGCTCTTCCACGTGTCGAATGGAACGGTATATCGATGGACTGTTTCTGATTTTGGTTTCTCTCCGAATAAATATATTGAGAATTATTGTATTATGATATTATCGTGCGTGCGATCTGGTCGACAAGTACTACTCGTCCGTCCTAGAACACGCAGTAGTTATTGGTGTATATTAGTATTGTCGTTTGTCGTGGTCGTATCAAACCATCCGCATC
Source organism: Orbilia ellipsospora (assembly GCA_036971675.1). Lineage (NCBI taxonomy): Eukaryota > Fungi > Ascomycota > Orbiliomycetes > Orbiliales > Orbiliaceae > Orbilia > Orbilia ellipsospora. The sequence continues at coordinate 2,355,034 of JAVHJO010000003.1, forward strand.
GATTCGACTAAACTTAGATTCAAGGGCAGGTCGACAGAGATAGGACAGCGACTGTGGTGAAATCCGTACAACCAGCCATCTACGAACAAGATTGTTGTAATTTTCGTTCACCAGGGAGGTTTGAACGGTTTTATTCGAGGGAAAGCGCTGAATGGGAGAGCGATGTAAAGAATTAATGTCGTGAGGCTGTCCGTCTCCGGTATTCCTTTCCCAAACTCCAGAAAGGTTAAAAGGAAGTCGATGACGGAGAAGGAGAAGAAGAAGGAAAGGAAGAAGAATGGAGGTATCAGCAGCAGCGCATGCGGATGCACATTCGAACGGGATGGGAATGTGATGGAATATTTTGACCGGATTCCAGAATAAAACTTATTATTGCTGCTCAAGAAGGGAAACCAGAAAAAGAAGGAATTGAAGTATTCCAAAATAATATAATTAATTTTTGATTACATCAAAGAAAAAAAGGCAAAGGGGTTCTTCGCCAGCCAATACTGCCTGCTATTAGCCCACCCCGGTCCAGTTGGGCTCGGTATTCTCAGGTACCGCTGGAGAGTCGAATTAAAGGCCCACCACCAAGCCCGACTGCTCACTAGCGCTGTTGTTTCCCACCCACTCGATCCCGCGATCGTCTGGGCTGGGGTCCGACTTGGTCCAGTTGGTCTGTCGTGCGTCCTGCTGTTTCCGGTGGCCTCGCTGGTCGCCAGTTGTTCCTTTGCTGTGGTCTGTCCGTGTCCTTACTCAGTAAGTCTGCACTGCGGACTGTGTATGTCTGGCTGCTCCTTCGCGAAGAGCATGATTTCTCTTCGCTTTTTTGCACAGCCCCTTCGCCAAGCCCTTCCGCTTTCACACGAACCCTCCCCCCGACCTCATCATGAAATCACCACCCACGAGAACAAACAAGGAAAGGAAACCTTGCTTCTTGAAGAATAGCTGAGTACTTGAGTGTATTCTGCTCATTCTTGAGCTCTTGTCTTTTCTTGTGCATTCACCGCCGAGCAGTCTTCTGTATACCATTTCAACCTTGGCGAACACCTCATCACCATCGGCTTCAACTAAACCTGTTGTCATGTCACCGCTCTCCTTCAAAATCTTCATCAAAGAAAGGAGAGTTATTTGCTTGGGTTTTCCTTAGCATCAGTTTTACATTTATTGCCGCCTCCTTTCATTCACTCGGCAATTACGTCTCCCGACAAGGCTCTCAATCATGTTTTTTTTTCTTTCCCTTTCCCTCTCACATCCAGCCGGTGAAGTCACAGGATACACGTCTCTATATCCCACGATATAACTCGTCCAGCGAGTTGCCATATCGTCCTTAGTCCTTGAGACTTTGGCATGTCGATTGAACGTGGTGTGTGCGACCTATCAAGATCAATATCAACCGCGAAACAACACAACGGCTCAGAAAGAAAAAAAGAAACAAGACATGTCGACAAGTCCGGAACGGTCCTAGTGCCACTCTCCCTCCAGAATTTATGGGATCCACCATGTTCGCATTGAATGTTCGCCTTAAAGGAAAACACTTCCGGCTGCATCGTGGAGTCATTATCACAAGTCTACAATCAATTCAGTTCACTGTCAGGAGAGGAGGAGTACGAATCTTGAGACCCCAAGACTAACAAGAAAAATCAAATATTTATCAAATACGAATAAGGAAATTAGAATGTCGACTTGGTTTTTGCTGCCCCGGTCGCAATCCTTGATTGGGCAATGGGCGTGTGCCTCCAATATCTTGCAATATGCTTCAAACAGCCGAAAGAAACACACCGGAAATTATCCCACAAAAAAAAAAAACCTCTAACCATCGCAATCCTGGTTGCGTGTGATTCAAAGAATGAATGAACGAACGAGCAAATGTCTCTCCAAGCATTGGCATCACATATTTCGTACATAGACAGAATGTGAGAAAGGTCAGAGAAACAATCAAGCTGGGCAGGCTCCACAGTCGAAAGAACAAAGCAGCTGTAAAAATCCATCAGCGGCTTGCATCTAAGCGAACCATAAAATACGCACCCTTCCCAAACAAGAATGCGAATGGATGACAATTACTCTCGTCTCGGGGGCTACAATTGTAATCGCTCAAACCTACATCTAACGGGCTGAAAGCAGCCGTACAAGGGAGCTGCGAACATGTTGATATCAGGCGAGCTATGACAACGTCTGCTTCAAGAAACTCGATTACAATAACGCTAGCTAGCGGAACGAATATCCTCGAAACGAACCCAAAATGTTAAATCCTGTGGTGCAGGGCTGAGGGGAGCGCTTACCTTGGTTTACCGAAAAAAAAAAAAAAAAAAAAAAAAAAAAAAAAATTCCAAAAAGGCAAGCAGGGCGATAAGCTTGAAGAAACTTAACTTAGTTTTGCAAATATAATCCTTTGCAAGATGTTTGAACCGAACCCGTCATCTTTTCTAATCGATTAATCAAGAAGTTATTTAAGCTTAATTTCAAATCCTGTGTCACCATCATAGGCACACTCGTTTCGCGAATGCACCCATCTTCTCACCATGTTTCAGACCTTTTTTTTATATTCCTTCGCACGGAATGGCTTATTTCTCGAATAGAAGTGGTCGAAGAATAGTTTAGTTATCAAAGTGATCCGGGGAAATCATTTCTGCACTTGGCAGCGTTTTTGTACGACACAAAGTTTGAGAAACCCTTGACAAACGTCCTGATCCTTCGCCTTTCGACATGCATGTTTCTGCTGCAGGTGCGGCTGCGGCTGGCGATACATTTTGCATTGGGGTGTGCAATCCAGGCCTGCCAGCCTCGAAACTTCAATCCTGTCCTCCGAAACTACTTCCGTAACTACGTGGTTAAGATTATATCCATAAAAGAGGCCGGGGAGCATATCAAGACAAGGGTTCTGAATCACGTAACGTGAAGTCTATGGTCTCCACCGTGATCATCTTTGCATCTTAAGTTTTCGCAGGTTAATATAATGACGCGTTATTCGATGCTCCATTCAACGACAGCCTTACAACAACGCTGTAAAAACGCTTCCTTAACAACTAGCTCTTCGTCACACCGCGCTAGCATCCACTATTTCGATCTTGTCTTCATGTTTGACATATTTGAGGTTGTACCGAACGGAAACAAATTCCGTTCGATGCAATAATCCTCCTATTACTAGCATTATTGTAGCTTGACGACTGTATTCTTCAAGGTTACTTACTTAGCCCCCCTTAGATTCATATTCGAAATTTTTTATGAGCTTATTGGTAGCATATAGATGGTTTATATATTAGAACTATAAAAATCCGCCCTTCCGAGAAGACTGAAAACATGCTGACATTCCACCTCTTCGACTATCCAACAGGCAGCCATTTATTTTAGGTTTGAGGCCAAAATAAATCCTTAGGTTTAGTAATACACCCCAACAATTAGGCATCATATAGAAACCAATAACGCAAGCTAGATCTTCGACACGTTTATAGTAGCCTTTTTTCGTCTAATAGGAACAAACTTGATAAATATTCGAATATATTGTATTCACCTGTAGCTTCGAGTATTTTATTGCCAGATTGCCTGGATGACTCCGAGGTCCTCGCTGCCTCTTTATTAGAGTGGCATTGGTTTCGAAATTTCTTTAGCCGTCTAAACGGAGGAACCATCTCTCCGAAGGATTTGGAGGCCCTGCCCTTACGTGATTATCCAGACGGTCATGTTGCAAATTTGATACTTGGTGAAATAAATATTCTTGTTAAAGGTCCAATACACAAATATTGTTCAATCAAACGTTGGCAAAGAAACAAAGATGGAAGAACTTACGCTCATCATATCTACATTGTTGCTAGCCCAAAGTAGGCGGCCTACAGATGGGTATTAATAATAGCAGATTTGTGAAAGATTTAGCTAAATCCGTTCATGCACTCATTATTCCTGTCGAATGGAGACATCTTCTGAGCATTGATGATTGCAGATTTTGCAGTCTTTCTTACGTTATCAACTGTGATACAGTTGCCGGTCTGAGCGCTGTATTATAGTTAGCGAGAGAGTGTGTACATAGGATGCATAATTCCTCTAGAAACAAATAAAAGGTGCCTATTAAGGTAATCTTTTACAGACTCGCTGCAATATATGGTGGATCTTTCCGGTATTAGTTGGTAATACTCTGTCTAGGAATGATCTAGTCTCGAAAAACCGGACGCCTAGTTTCAAGACGAGAATTACCCATTACCCGTTCATCGACTTGGAGGTTAGAACGACTTTTATTTCGTTTTATAAGTGTGTACTTAAATTACTGTATGAAACATGGTTTCAAAACCCTCAAGTGGTCCTCAATATAGTCTCAAACCAAGCCCTCTCGAAGGTACCTCCAACTGGTCTTTTACCTTCCTTGGGGGTCCATTTGCGCGCTGTAACCTGTTGGGGGTTCCGCAGCCTGAACTAGTCTAACAATATATTAGCCTGTGAAATTTTCAATAGGAAGATAGAATGAGTTGACTTACCCTTGCGATTCTTTGATTTCCCTGATTTCTCTCTTGATTTTGTGAAGCTCTTCGCAAGCCTCTCTAGATATTCAGTGGTACTTTTCAGATGCGTAGTGATGCTTACCAATATCCGAATAGTCAAGTCACTCATTTTAGTAGAAATTTCCAATTGGGATTTAAGTTATGACATATTATCGTTGCGTCTGGAATGTAGAGCCGATTGTCAATATTATAAGAGTGGTAGTTTAGGACAAGGATGAATATTCGATTGCTCTGGTTCAGATGCAAACATCTGTGAATGAACAAGTATTTGAATGTAAAATCAGGAGTTTGGGATAGGCCTTCGAAATCAATGTTGAAATTATAATATTATATTTAGTAAGATCTACTCTGCAAATCCGCCATGAATACTCAAACAATCGTGTCTACATGTTGTACAGTAGATATTGCAACCTCTTAAGGCTGCCGAAGATGCACTAGGTTACTCTAGTTGACCAATTCGAGATTGCCATCAGGCCCACTGATCAATCCAATCTCACCAGGAATCTCGGTTCCATTCTCAATAGCAGCAGCGTGTCCACGAGCTAACTGTCCATAAACAGGATAGTATTGATCCAACCATGGCAAGATCTACACGAAAAATCACTCCCGTTAGCAAAATACTTATATGCTATAAAACTGTAATGTATAGACAACGATGTACGCAATGGGATGGAGGGAGAAAGCGTACAGTTGCAGCACCAGGAGTGTTATTCCAGTTCTTCATCAAGTCGCAAATGATATAGAACATCGAAACGACATTCACGCCAGCATAGCGCATTTGGTCGTTACTGACGTCTCGGATCAATTGAGAAGTGGTACCCGAGGCTTCAACATTAGCCCAAACGCTGTATCCTTCCTCACGGAGAGCAAGAGCGAGGAAAGCGGTGCCTATTCAGTCCCCCCATAAAGGTTAATACTAGCTACTTCAGATAATCGGGCTCGTTTGAAAAGGAAATGGAGTTGAAGAAGGAATGGTGGGATGGAGAAGAACATACAAACATCGGTAACGATACCGCCGACAATAATCTGGGTTCGACCGGTGGCTTTGATAGCAGCCTTAAACTCCTCGTTATCCCAAGCTGAAACCTGGCCGTTACGCTGGATCAAGGTGGCATTGGGATACATTTCTAAAATTTCCTTTGGAAGTGGTCCATTTGGCCCTTGCTGGGCAGAACTGGTCAGAATGACGGGGATATCAAAGGCCTTGCCGATGGCGGCATGGGCGAGGAGATTGCGATAGTAGAGTGTTGGATCAAAGTCGCGGACGAGCTGGAAGAGGCCGACCTGGAGGTCCAAAACCAATAGAAGGGCTTTGTCTTTATCGAGACGTTCCCATGGGACCTTTTTGGCGTGTGCGAGAGGGTCTACGGGTGCTGTGGCCGCGGTGAGGGCCGTAAAGGTCAAGAAGATGAGGGATAGGAACTTCATTGTAGAATTTTGAAGTCTGTAAAAATCTTAACCGTTTGAATAGACTGGGGGATCGGTAGCAAGATAAGACAAGATAGATAGAGACCACTGGGGAGATGATAAAGCTCAGGAGAATAGACTTTGACCTGAAGAACTGATCTGAGGATACTAGAAAAAGAAGTTCACCAAGACGGCGTCGCCATCACCCTTTTATAGACACGGTTCTTCCATAATCCCAATATAACTTCCTATGGTTCGGCATCTAATCCGAATCTCAACCCGAGAAGATGCCATAACCCAGGACTTGACGTGCAAAAAACTAGCATCTTGATCAGTAATGAAGTGAAAAGTTTATCCCAATACCGAGGTAGTATCGACAATCTCGAATCCAAAGGCCCTGTTGTTGCAATGGCTTCATCCCATGTATTCCAGATGTCTTAAGAGCTCCAGGAGGCAAGTTTCATCGGTATCCCACATGTATAATGGCCCACTTGTACGGAATCGATTTGCCAAGATGCGCTCCTTCCAATTCGATAACTAGTTGTCAAGAAACAAAACTTTGAGGGTGGCTGGCGCAAATGATGAGGTGTATGTTTGCCGTATCTTCTGGTCACATTTTTCCCACCTACCCAGCGTCTAGATCGCAGATAGGTGCAAATAATATCGATTAAGCCCGTCACGGTGTCGTCGAGATAGAGCTCTAGTTCCTAGACAGGGGGTGGGAGAAGATTCGTGAGGAACGTTTTAACGTTTAATCCCAAGCCGCGATTACTGAACATGCGCCTACAAGGCAAGGTTGCCCAGAGCAGGGGGATGGTCTCCAATGCATACCTTAGGAGGCTATCCACATGGGCAAAGCCAAGCGCGTCGGACTTGAACGAAGTGAAGAAATTGATCCGAAGTGGAAGAAATCCGAAGAACCAGATATCGATGAAAGGATCTTGTTCTGGAAGATGCATGTCACTTATAAAACCTCCTGTAGCATATATTTAATATCTTATTAATACAGATTACGCGATGAGGTCGGCCAAGTAAGCCAAGCATAATCCTGATCGATAAGCGGTCCGTGTTGCTGCAGCTGCGAGCTCAATGTTCCAAGATCCATGTCATCCAAATAATTAAAGGTCGACGACAGTATACCGAGAATGATATACCGATATTCGAGATCTGGAGAAAATTGGAATTTGCCCAGACTTTGTGGAGAGCTTTTTAGGCAGGAACCGCAAGAAGTTTCTCGCCTCAAAATGTCAATGTCTCCGATGTGTATCCACTTCTTTTAAAAAGAAATCTTATTGTCCTAGACAACGGCAGGCGCAGGGACGGGACGAAATGGAGGCGAGAAAGAAATTGCGAGACAGGATGAACGAGATTCCATGCAGAGCGATTTGACGCAGCCGTGCTGCAACAACTCGTATCAATAGAGCACAGAGACCTAAGGGATTTTATTTGTATGCTATCTAGAAACTTTGCCCAAGTATTCTCTCATCAATGAGCGACTTGTCGACGGCTCCGAGCGGGTGTCGATGTGGATCTCCTTTGAAGTATAGGGAGGAATTCCACGCAGGTATTCATTCTTCTGCAGAATCTAAGCTCTTCTTGGAGTTGATATCAGGGAATGATCTTCCCGGCTCTGCTTCACGGGACCCTTCGAGATTGTTGGCAATACATGTCTAGCTGCCTTTGATTGTGTTTGGCTTAGTATATCTACTTAAAGTTGTTAACTCAGCAACTAGTCTCCATGGCCCCTCCCATGACAAAGCAGCTTGTGGTGACATTTGCCTCTGGCCCCCCTGTAATTTTGTTGAGTAAGCAAAAAATACAACAGGCCTTTGCAGCATGCTTGGGAAGGTTTGGCCGAGCGACATTTAACGTTCGGGCAGCAAACGGGGACACACCGGACAAAAGGTAGGATAAGGCGCGAGGTCGTATTTGAATTGATATTTAGGGTCTTTTCCGTCCCTCGGGACGGTAGTGATGCAACAGCTTGCGGGTACAGTAGTGGTACCGAAATTTATGGAAGGGCCCGAAAGTATCCGTCTGTTGGACTAGCTTTGTAGCTAGGCATGCTGACTGCGAGCTTCTCACACGATTCTCACGCCATAGTCACGCTGACTTCTGTAAAATCTGAAGCTACAAGATGCTTATAATATAAGGATAAAATCATCAAAGATATTTCTAAAACTTCAAAATGTTCATTTATATGTCTATTTAACTTTTCAATAAAAATATAAACCATCTCCCAAATCTATTCACGCCAAAATTGAAGCACACGTTTACCACACCAAGATCCGACACCCCACCCGGGCTCTCTACTACCTTCCTCGTCCTGCTTTCCATAAACCATAAGCAGTCCACAACCTGGAGAGTCACGAAACATCATTCAAAAGTTACTAATCATGATCCTCTAGAAGCATAAGAATGAAAAGGATATTAAGGGAAAAGTGAACGGATAAAGTGGAACAAAATGTCAAAATGGGAAGGATATGCAAACAAAAATTTTCACAAACGCCCAATATATGCACATTCAAAATAGATGTGTGTGTACAAAACGACGAAGCGACAAAAGCGGTTAGGTGTATGTGTGTCCTTGTTCTTTTCACACGCTAGTAATAGCGGGAATTGTTTTGCCGGGGGCAACTTCCCTCATAAGTGGTCCGATAGATTTCGGTTCGACGGCCAACATTGTGGCTTCAACGAGAAGTTTTCCGTCTCCTTCAGCACCGATCTGTGGTAGCGACTCCAGTCGCCCGCTCACCCAAGCTTTCCTTCCCTCGACCTTTGTAGTCTCCGCCTTGATAATGACGAATTGGTCCGCTTTGCAAGGAGCGCGGTAGTTGACGTCGAGGTTGGCAGTCATGCCGACTTTGTTTGGTAATGCGGGGAAACAACAGCGAGCTAGAGTTTCATCCATCAAGGTCGCCAACAGGCCACCGTGAACGATACCGGGATGACCGCAAAGCTGTTCGCCAATGTGGAGAATGGCGTACAGATGCTTTCCTTGGGCATCTGCGAAGACTAGTGGCGGTACAGCGATTCTATCGGGACCCGTGAGGACGCCGGCTGTGAGAACATTTGGTCGAAATATTGTCGGAATGTCAAGGTGTGGCCGGGACTCGATAAGAGTTTTGTCCTGTCTGAACTTTTGCACGACAGGGTGATTCTGAATGTAGGCTTCAATCTCGAGGGTTCGCTCGTCAGAGATACCTTCTTCCGGCTGCGTAGCCATGCGGGTAATCTCGGTAGCGACAATCATATTGGGTTCGTAAATAACGAGAGCGATAACGGAACCAAAGGTAACAATCAAGATACCGCCGATTGCACGGCCGGTGAAACGAAGGATTCTAGTAAAGATGGAAGGAGGCTCTTGGATTTGGATCTTGACCGGGGCTGGAAAAGGATACCATGTCAATACAGAGTGGTCAATTTAAAAGAGAAAAGGGTAACTCACGATTTCCTTCACCGGTATCGTATGTATGTGTTTGGTATTGTTTTCGCCAGGGAGCTGTACCTGCATGGCAAGGGTATGTTGTTAGCAAGGGTGTAACAAAGCATATATAAATATGAAAGTTCAGTAGAAGGAACATACTTATGCTTCTGGTATTTAAAGTTGGTCTGGTAAAGGATCTTTTATATATCGCCTGGGATATTGATGGTCTTTCTAGAAGAGAGATACGACTGGGAGGAACGACTATCCTGCTTGCTCGAAGCAATGATCTAGGTAGGAACGTAGCCATGTTGAAGGACAGGCGCCCCTTATATAGAGAACCTCGAAGCTATCGGGAATATTAGAACGGTAACTTTTGGTGGTAAAGCGGCCTTGAATAAGGTTACGTAGGATCCGGATCCGAAAGTAGCGGAGATGCAGCATGCAATGACAATGGTGGTAGCTGGTCCGGGCGGTCTTGAACCCGAATGCCGAATAGTATAACGTTAGCAGACATGAAAACGCAAGAGAGCGCATCGAATAATTATTGTTGGGAAAGACGGGTGGGCCGACGAGTGGATCTGAAACTTACAATGCGATGGGATGGGATGGGATGAATCAACAATGCAATGCGGCTGTCACGTACAAAGAAAAAGTTGTGTCGTCGTCGTTGTCGACCACACAGAAGTCAAAGAATGGCCCGACCAGCCGAGGTACTTGCCTAATCAGGTAACCCCGTCTAACCGCCCGCCCGAGATGTGTTGCTGTGTTGTCGGGTTTGCTCCCCCAAGTCGGCCCGAATTGGACGCCGCAAAACCGATGGATATATCACGTGATGTGATCCGCGACACGTTTGTCGCTCGCTCAACGCGCGTTTTGTTGTTGTGACCCCTGACGACTTGCTCTTCGCGGCACTCAGACTACCCGATTGGGAAGGCTATTTACATTTCTCCAACTCCCCCTTGTAATTACACTCCCCAATCCTCTCTACTCAATCAACATCATCTATTATAATTAGATCACATATCTATAAACTGTCGTATTCATAGACACATATCGACTAAGTATACGGCAATGCCGGGCAGAACTCTACCAGGCCGAGCAGCCTCCCAAAAAGCCCGCCTAAACCAAGCCCGCCTGTTACTTCGCGGCCAGAAATCCTCCAAAGGCCAGATCGAACGAGAAGACTCGGACGACGAACTCGGTGACGAAGACATCCCTTGGAGTTGGGTCTACCCGGATTCCAACGGACCGTTGAGTCCCGTATCCTCAAACAAAACTCCATCGGACGTCTCTAATGCCAAAAAACGTCGACGTGATGGCTCCCCTGCCAACAAAGCCGAAACTACGGATGCCAAACCGATCGGTGCGAAATGTGGTACCTTTGAATGCAGAATCGGGGACATCCTTCTCCTCAAAGCTGAAGGCACGAAAGCAGCATGGGTCGGCCTCGCTGTCGATTTTGATACAAAAGAAGATGAGATGCAAGCTCGCATAATGTGGTTCAGCACCCACTCTGAAATTCGAAATCGGACTAAAAAGAGATCGGACTACATCCCACACGAAGTCTACATCACCCCCACCTTCGATTGGAATCCCGTGGAGTCCATCAATGGGAAAGCTGAAATGCTTTCTGAGAAGGCCTTCCAGGCTCAGTTTCCAACCGGCAGCATCCCCACCAAATCATCGAAGAGGGGAAAAGTCTTCCTCTGTCGAAGAGCATGCGATGTTCGTCCCGCTCGCTATTCCGAAGAATTTGACTGGGACGACCTATACCACGGCGAAAACACAGACTTGGATAAATTTACAGACTGGGTGAAAGAGAATACATCTCCCAGGTCATCGAGGAAATCCAAGGATGTGGATTTTGAGATGCACATTGATGAGTCAGAAGAAGAAGATGGAGATTTCGACGAGGATGCATCGGAAGAAGACCAAGCCAAGGCCCCTAGAACCCCGCGGAAGAACAAGAAGCGTAGAAAGTCTGTAACTACGCCTCGCGCGAAGCCGACACCTTCCAAACGACTCTTAGCCACCCCTTCGCACAGAAAGATTGCAGCGAAGAAGGCATTAACTTTTACACCACTATCCCTAAGAACGGTCTCGTCGGCAACTCATCTCGCCAGCCCTTATCAACTCGCACGCAACCGACTCCATGTTTCATCCGTCCCGGATAGCCTACCCTGCCGTGAGAACGAATTTGGCACTGTCTATGCTCACCTCCACGATGCCATCACAACAGGTTCCGGCAGCTGTATATACATTTCAGGCACACCAGGCACTGGAAAGACAGCTACAGTCCGCGAGGTCATCGCCCAGCTACAAGTCCAAGTCGAAGAAGAAGAGATTGAAGACTTTATATTCCTAGAAATCAACGGCATGAAGATCACCGACCCTCATCAGAGCTATTCGCTACTTTGGGAAGCGATCCAAGGCGATTCTGAAGGCGCACCGGCGAGAGTTGCACCAAACCACGCTCTGAACTTGCTAGAGCGAGAGTTTAGCACACCAAGTCCTCGAAGAGTTCCCATCGTGGTTTTGATGGATGAGTTGGATCAACTGGTGACCAAGAATCAGAGCGTCATGTATAACTTTTTCAATTGGCCCAACTTGATGCACAGCAGATTGATCGTGCTAGCTGTGGCGAACACTATGGACTTGCCCGAAAGAACGTTGAGCAACAAGATTTCAAGCCGACTTGGTATGTTATCATTCATGATCACCTCATACACTGCAAGTATAACTAACAGAGTCTCGTAGGTCTCACTAGAATTACATTCCCGGGTTACACCCACGAACAGCTGAAAAAGATCATCGAGTCCCGTCTCGAGGGTGTACCCGGAAATATTGTCAAGAATGACGCCATCCAATTCGCCTCGCGCAAAGTAGCAGCAGTCAGCGGTGACGCTAGACGAGCATTAGATATTTGCAGACGGGCGGTCGAGTTAGTTGAACAAGCGAACGCGGAGGCTGCAGTTCCACCCACGCCATCAAAATCTGCTAAAGCTAAAGGCATCGCGGCTGTTCCTCCAGGTCCGGCACAAGTCACAATCCAGACGATAATGAAAGCGATCAACGAAGCTACGCACTCGCCGCTGCAAATGTACTTGAAGAGTTTACCACTCAGCGCCAAAATCTTGCTCGCGGCGATTTTAGGCAGGATGAGAAGGTCAGGGGTGAATGAGAATATAATGGCCGATGTGATTGAGGATGCGGAGAGGCTGGTCAGGATGACTGCTAGCGCAAATGTTACTGAAGCGCTGTTGGCAAGGGATAATGTGACGGTTGATAAGGATGAAAATATGTTTCTTACTCCAAGGAAGGCCGGACGGCAGCAGATGTATCGGCCTGGCGATGAGGATTTACCGAGGGTAAAGGGCTTGGTAGCCTCTGCTATGGGGTTGGCGGAAGGGGGGATTATTGGCTTGGAAATGGGGCGTAGAGGCGAGAGAGCCGGAAGGGTGAGGTTGAATATTGGAGAAGAAGAAGTGAAGGCGGCGCTGAAAGATGATCCTGATGTTGGAAGTATGGGATTTTAGAGCTTTTGATTTTTATATTTGCATGAACTGGGGCGTACCCTCTGGATTGTTTGCATAGCGGGATGGGGTCTGCTTTTAGAGTAGGAAATACATGAATGATCTCGGGGGTTTTTGATATCTAAATCTCATAGTTTCGATGATAATATGAACCAGCCATAGTTTAATCTTTCAAAAGGCCTAAATCGGTGTTGTGTAAGTAGTATTACTCGACACAAAACTTTCCACTCCGCAAAGAACATCAAATTCGTTAGATTTTGAGATATATGTGACTTAGGAAATGCACATGGATTAATAAACATGTTGGTTGACGTGAGTCCATTTGACGCCAACATCGATGTCATGTTCAGTGATGGAAATCCAGCTACTCAACCTCGATCATTCATCTAAAAGGAAAGACCATAAATGACATACACTACAGGGTTGCCAATAAATGCGTAGTAAACCCACAAACACTTTAAAAATCTAAACTACTCGGTCTCCAGGCCTGCTAGGCCCTGTGGGCCCTGAACCAAAAATCCAATTCAGGTTTCGGGCAACTTCCTCGTATTCCTCTTGGGTCCATGGGCGACGAGACTGGCTAACCTTCTTCTTCTTCGGCTCACTGGAATTTTTCTTGGGCTCGCTGGTCTGCTTTCCCGACCCGGTGTGGTTTCTTGAGAAAGGCCGCAGCAGTGCATCGAGTAATCTGGATCTCGTCCTCGAGGTGGTTGGTGCTATTCAATTATATTAGCTGCTAAAGTCATCGTATAATAATCAATTAACACCCAAATTATTCAATGCAGTATACATACCCTTGCTGGCATCCTCATAGAGCCCTCGAGCACCATAAATATCCTTCTGTACCAAAAATATCCCCAGCTGCCCATCTTCCAGGATACAGTAGAATAACTCGGCCATTCTCCACTCCTTACGTGTTCCCTTGTCCCTTTCCTCCGCGTTCAACATTTCCCTGGCCGATTCGATAGCTGGGAGACCGTCCGGCATCAAATCCGAGATTGGTCTGATGTTGCGACGACCAGCTTGGCGACGCATGTTGAAAATTGCAGTCATTTCCTCATAGCTGAGGTCGTGGATTGATGTTACTGGGGATTCTTTACCAAGTGGGATTGTTCTAAAGTCTGTTGATTCTGTCTGTGTTTCTCCTTGTGATTGTGACTCTGGTTCTTTGGGGGAGATGTTTGTGATTGTATCTGTGGAGACCGAAGCGGCCACCGCTGTTGGGATGGCTGTAGATGTGAATGCGGAGTGTTCGGTATTTTTCTTGTACAGAATTTTCCTAGATATGACGAGGACTTTGTACTTGTAGAGCGTGGGGAAGATGTGGTTGCGATATTCCCAAGGGAGCTGAGCATCGGGGTATGCTGAGGGCGGACGGATAGTTTCGCACAGCGAGAGGTCGGAGAGCGTTTCTACGTTTCTCCGTGCTCCGGCTGCAGCAGCCATCTCTGCCGCGGTTCTTCTTGTCATGTTTAGCTTTGAAGTTTTTGAGGTTTTGGATGGCGATGATATTGATGGTTGTGGCGTAGGTCTAGGTCGAGGACCGGTATGTGAACGTCGTGGAATAGAAGCCGGTTGAAGTTTGTCTTTTTCTTCTTTTAGTTTTTTCTTTTCCTTCTTCGGTTTCTTTTTGCAGGTACACCAATCTTCCATAGACGTGAGGTTCAAAGCGGGAAGAGGGGGTAATTCTCTCTCATCTCGTTGACATAGTTCTGAGTATCGATACGGGAAATGGTATTTTGGTAATGGCGGACGCGGGGCATTGATGAAGATGCAACGTATGGTCATCCATAGAAACCCTAGGGATAAGTCAAGTGCATCTACCAGCACTTCCGTGGCCTTTTTCTGGGTGAGTTTTTTTCTATGGCACTTTTGTTTTAATAAGAGGCTGTTGAGCTTTATTCCATTCTTCCCGACACTCTTCTTTAACTTTGCCATACTGAGCATGGCAATTTGGTGGAATTTATAAATTTAGGAAAGCAGGAGAGTGCGGCCCCCTTGCGTTCAAGGCTGCTAGGAGGGATATTTAATGTAACCACAATTACCACTGGTCTAAAAGAAATTGTCATCTTGCAGAAATATATTCTCGCAACGAGGGGACACCTTGGACGGTTATCATCAGTTGTCCCTCTCAAGATTAGGATTCGATATCTGACATTCGAACTTTGAAACGATTAACACAATTGCCAAATGACACCCTGAAACAAATTGAACCTACACGGTAAAACAAAGCATACGGTTTCATCTTAAAATCCTGGCTCTATTATTCACCATACGCCAATCCAAGATAATCGAGAATCCAAAATCCAACCAAGACTATTGCCATAATGTGTCAAATAACCCTTGATCCATTATCCATTTCGAAGCCAACTCAAAGAGAGGCTCACCTCATCTGTGTTGTTTTTGTGGCAAATTTTACCAGACAAACCAAGTCAGCAAGCGACAGAACGAAGTCAGCAAACCACAGTTCATGACGATATAAAGCCCCATAACCAAAAGTGATAACTCGCAAAAATACCAATTCCAGACAAATCTGGAATCCAAGCGCAAGTAGCCGTGTCTCATTCCATAAATCGGACCAACGGGGTAATAGACGGTGTATACGCGGCCAAAAAAAAAAACCCTAAAGCGAGGTGTGGATGCCAACCATAAACCATATATTCACAAGTTAGTGTTTAGACGATGTGCGGGATCCATAATTTGCACAGCCTCTTTGTTGATTCGGAACCTGAATATATTTCCCAGTCGGATTTAGGAGTCCTTCGGGATCTGGTAGAGGCCGGTGTCTATAACTAACTTTTCTTCTATATAATGCATTGTATAGAACCCCAGAGTTTATATTTTTGAAATATACGATACTGAAGTACTTAACTCGACCACAGCTCCTACCATTTTATAGCTCTTATTCAATATCAATTAGGCGTTAAATTCCGTTATGTCCTCCAAATTAGGAAACTGACTTTACCATTCACCGACTTTAATAAATCGACATACACGATTAATTCTAACCACAGTCCTCGACAGCGGCTCAAAAGGGTTCGAATGAGAAGAATAATGGCGCTTTATAATATGGCTATATAAATACAAATATGACAGGCCAAGTGCACCCAAAAACAAAAGCTATCAAGATACAAAAGCAACCGACAAAGGAGATCATGATGAGTAGGGAAGGTAAATACACAACCACACGCTTCCATCTAACCAGCTCTCGCGACTTTATAAACGAAGAGACCAAAACCAAACAAATTCGATATGAAGCCAAGGAATTTATATTAAGACATGAAAAAAATTTAGAGAAGGTATGAAATATATACTGACTGGTATGATAAGAGGAGGCTCGCTCAAGAAAAAACCAATCTTCATGACAAAATGCCCATAATCAAAACTCCAACAATACCAAAACTATCTTCTTAACCATCATCATCGCTGATAAAAAAAACTTTTCTTTGCAAATTACCAGATTAGACAGACGCAACACTTATTCTATTCGCCGTGAAACTATTTCTCGGACTACCCGTCTTCTCCATATCTTTTGGAGACGGGCTCTTTGGGGTTTTCGGTGTCTTCGGTGTCTTCGGCGGACTATGCGGACTGTGCGTTCCCTTCTTCGAATTACCGTTCAACCGTAGACTCAAACTTCCTCTAGGACTCTTGATCTTTGGTGGGCTTGGACTCTTTGGTGGACTTCCAAAGCTGTTTCGGGGACTGGCGAACGGACTACCCTTTGGACTACCCTTTGGACTCTCCTCCTGCTCGTTCACAGCGCCTTCAGAAGAGAAGAACTTCATGATAGCCCTGATACCTCTGGGTCCGAGACCGTTCTTAGGGAAACAGATATAAACTGGATCTTCCTCGGCGCCGAGCTTCTGTCGGAACTCACTCTTGTTGATCAACTTGAGCGAGGTGACGATGGATTGATAAGACTTGGCGAGGAACTTCATTCTTAAACCACCCATGTGGTGTCCACCGGCCAATCCAGTAGTGGCAGATCCTCCGAATGTCACACTCTTAGCACCGGCCGAGGCAGCGTTATGCAAAGCGTGGGTGATGATGTACTCGCTGGTTCCACTAGGAGCACCGGGGAACTCAAGGGCATATTTGACCTGATAACCGTGTTCGTGGGACAATTGGGCAAGAACAAGCAATGCTTGAACATTATCTTCCTTGTCCGTGGCATAGAAATATCGACGATGCTCCCAGTCGACCCATGGATTCAATTCTGTCAGATGGACTTGTGTTCCCTTTCGGTTGTTCATCCAATCTTGCATACGCTGATCACACTTGGCTTTGATATCGTCGGTAACCTGACCAGGTGGGACGTCGGTAATCTTGATACCCTCCTTCTTCGCATGGCGGATCTTTCGGGCGACATTTTCATCTTCGGCAGCTCGGTCGATGGATGGATCCACACGTTCCTCAGCAGTACAAGTGAGAGTGCTCCAGCCAAACTTTCCGCCGAGAACCTCTTCACCTTCCTTTCCAACGAGTAACCAGATTGGTTTCAGTTCGAGCTCTTCCTTAATAAACTTGATGAATTTTCTCATGATCATCTCGTACTGGGACTTGTCACAGAGCGGATCACCAATTATGATCGCATAGTGGTCCTGCGGAACGTAACCACAAGCCGCACCGGTATCCTCGTCTCGCCAAACCTGATATCGATCATCCAACCAAGATGTATTCGACGCGTCACCGTAGTTGGCGATAAGCTTAGTTAGCGGTTGTAGCTCCTTGACTGGAACGTCGTCAATGTATGCTGGCTTGTTCTTCCATGGAGGGTTAACGGTGCTGGCCTCAGGATGGCGAAGCACCGAGACAGGTGGTTGTTTAGGCAAGCTTCGAGGATCTCTGTGGAAGAGAGAAGCATGGCGAACATCTCCAAGATTGAGCAACAACATGATAACACGCTCCAAACCGACACCACCGCCTCCATGTGGTGGGGCACCGTACTCGAAGGCCTCTAGATATTCCTTCATCATGGATGGTTGTATCGAGTTGTCGAGCATGCGCTTTTTAAGCATCTGGGGGTTGTGGATACGCTGCCCACCGGATAAGATCTCCTGTCCTCGTAAGAAGATATCGAAGGAGTTCGTGTAGTGAGAATCTTCGGGATCAAGCATGGTGTAGAATGGACGAGCGGATAGTGGGAACTTGTCAATGATGTAAAAGTCAGTTCCGTATTTTTCCTTGACGAGTTGGCCGAGGCGGATTTCAGCACGGGTGCTCAAGTCCTCGTGTTCGTGGGGTATGCTGCCATCTTCTTCCTTGTAACCGGAGTCTTGAAGCATTTTGATGCCATCCCTGAACGCGATTCGGGGAGTCTTGTCCAACCAAACTAAGTCTTCGTGAGGAAACTGTCGCTTCACAATCTCGAGTTCGTGGCGGTATCTCTCGTAAACGCCTTTGAAGATGGATTTGAACATGTTGTCAATCATATCAAGAACTTCGTGGTAATGTTCCTCGAAGGCCATCTCCAAATCTAGACCGGTGAATTCTGTCAAGTGTCGGTGGGTGTTACTGTCTTCGGCGCGGAAAACGGGTCCGATTTCGTACACACGCTCGAAATCAGATATGACGCTCATCTGCTTGGCTAACTGAGGGCTCTGAGCGAGGAATGCATCTCGGTCAAAGTATTTAACTTTAAAGACGCTAGCCCCGGACTCGGTGGCAGCACCTTGGAGCTTTGGAGTGTGAATCTCCATGAACCCTTGACCGTCGAGGAATGTGCGGAATAGATTACAGATACCGGCATTGATTCTGAAGAGAGCTTGAGAAGGGGCGGTTCTAAGGTCTAGGATTCGGTTGCTGAGAAGGGTACGAGTGTTGATGTGATATCCACGGCTGGTCTCCTTCTCCGTGTCTTCCTTGGAGATTTCAGCTTCGTAGACGGTAAAAGGTAGGTCTTCGTCGACCTCAGAAATGGCGTGAAATTCTCTGATCAGGATTTCCTGTTCGTGGATAGTGGCGGTTTTGACGGTCTGGGCGGCCTTGCGGATGATGCCTTTCACCAAAACCACAGACTCGACACCGATGTGATCTGCCCATTTGATCATATACTCCGAAGCTTGACTTTCCTTCTCTTCGAGGACACCTTGGACAGTGTACTCCCGCTGCCTAAAGATGAAGAAGGCGAGACCGGAGCTGAGTTTTCTGATAGTGTGAACTCTAGCTCTTAGGATGACTTCTTCTCCTTCATGGGTAGCATCGATATCAGCGATACGGAATCTCTGTTCATGCTTCCGCTCTTGAGATTGATTGATAGGTAAGACACCATATCTCTGCTGTAGCTCATTAGGTTCAAGTTTAGCAGCTAGGGCAGCTTCCAGCTTTCTCTTCTCTTCGAGCTCGTGTTCTCGTCTCTCATTGAGAATGACACGACCTTCTTTTAGCTCTCGCTTTTCCTGTTTCCTAGCTTGGTTCTTGCTGACCTGGTTCCTGTCATTATCGGCGCTTCGGTTGGACTGCAGCGACGAAGAGGATTGGCCGCTTGGAGTTTCACCGTTTAGCTTCTCGCCGGTGGTTGCTGGGGCAGCAACATGACCGTTTTCTTTTGCGTTCGGCCCGACATTGGGGCGAAGTTTGTGCAATGCTCTTCTTAGAGCCGACATTGCTGCCGCTTTATAAAGTCGTTAGATTGAAAAAAAGGCAGCCAAGGTTGCTTGTGTGAGGTGGTATGGCGATATATGTGGTAGTTGTATTCTTCTTTTTCGAATTCAGATGGTGATAAAGAGCTTATGGAAAGAGCTTGGTAGGTTCGTTTCGCTAAATGCAACAATGTAGCTTCACAGAGAGTGAAAAAAAAAAAAAGAGTTAGAAAAATGGGATGAATTGAACGCAACGGAGAATAAAAACCATGCGAGATATTCTAATTGTGGAAAAAGGACGGGTGGTGGCAAACAAGCAGAAGTACAGGACGGACGCCCGCTTGGCTTAAGTAACGGTGAGGTCTGACAGTAAAAAGGGAGGTGGGATGAAGGGTGACGGAATGATGAATTAAGTGATAAGACGCAGATACGATGATGTCCTGGGTACCGGCCAAGTGCCATGCCATGCCAGACAGAGACGGAGACTGAGACTGGGACTGGGACTTGGATGCTCGGATGCTTGGATGCTTGGTGGAGGGATGCTTGTTTGCGACGATTACGGCAGTCGTCCCAAACGGGACTGCCCTCGGCGCATTGCGGGCGGAATGACGTCAACAAACATCACTTTTTTTTCACTCACCTAAAATTTTAAGATTTCTTATGACAGGACGATGATGGTGTTTGTCTGTCTCTGCGTCTGATCGAACGATCGAAAGATGAAAATAGATTACTATGAGTATGAAGGAATATTTCTCCTTTTTGTGGTCTGAAGGTTTGCTGTTGGTGGGAAGGATATTTCGGTGGGAGGTTCGTTGTGTATCAATAATAAATTATAAGGTTGTGCTTCTTTGCTATGCTATGCTTGCTGGTCAGGACGAGGAGGATGGGTGGATATATTCTTATTGTAAGTATGCGGGAAGATTACAGATCCGGAACACGATGGAAGCTGAAGACGCTAGCTAAATGCCCGTGAAAAATTTCTTAATGCGACACAAGTGGGAAGGAAAGAGGGAGAGGTACTCTCGGGGGACCAGCTTTAATATACAACCCAGGTATGATCATGAGCAGTGTACCACTGTATCCTTCCAGACGGAGTTCCGTCACTAATTCCATGCTTTTCCAGATCCCGTTAATAATTGCTCTCCCCGGCTCTGAGATACCATCATTCATGCTTGCTTTCTCATCATGATGATGCTCAATGGTGGTGTGGTTGTCCCGCGGAACCAGACCAGACTCACGGCTCGCTCGAGGCGGACAGCTTCGGTCAGCGACTGCTCCGACTAGAATGATTACATACACGCTTACGGCATGCCATGCAGGTGCACACGCTTTTCCCAACCTCGTACGGGCGAATCATCCCACACGCTCCACCCGGGCTCTTCGCGGCCCTAACGAAGGGCTCGTTCGAACGAATCGGTCGGTGTGGATGAAGCCTCCCATTATTACGATCTCCAATGGCGCGCCGACCTCTGCATGGTCTGTCTACAACGACCTGGGTTTCTTCGATGTGCAGGAATAGCCTCCCACAGCACACACTTCAAGGGTCGCTTTTTTTTTTTTTGCTTTATCTTCCTTCCTAATGGAAAGAGCTAGGGGAGGAATATGCTTTCTCATCTACCGACTAGGTTTTTACGAGGGGTCCGTAGATTTAGGTTTTTTTATACCAATCGACGCTCTCCACTGCATCCCGATCTGCTGTTTGATCCGTGGCCAAAAACCAAAATTATCACCAACCCGTCGTTCGTATTATTCTCGATCATTTAAGAGAATCCCATTATCCGTCGCAGAAGTATACAAAACTTTTCCTTCTTTACAGCTAGCCACTTCTGCCCTTTGGGCTCCTTACTATCCGTCTGCCCAACCTCATACGTCATTGAAAGGAAAGAAGAAGCTGTCAGAAGCATTCGGAACCCATGCCAAGAAAAGAAGAAAAATTATTATTATTAAACCTGGATCACTGTTAACTCACTCACAGCTAGCTGCTACTAACTCGTTCAAGGATCGGAGATTTGCGAGAAGCAGAATTAAGAGCCAACAGGAATAAGTTGCACCTGCCGAACGAGAAGGACACTTTGTCTCCAGGTCGAGAGAGCGAAAAAAAGCCATAAGCATGGGGTCTGGTGATTCTTACCGGTTGTCGACCGTCCAACCGCTCGGCAAGAGCGAGAGTTTGTTATCGGCCGGTGAGAAACTAAAGGAAAACTAAAAATGCTGAATAAGACGGCACCAACTGTATCGAGCTAGCTACCTCGCGCTCGGAGTTACTTTTTTTCGTGCATGCACGAAAGGCCCGACCGGATGTCCTTTGTGTTCGAAAGAAGCATTGGAATGCCGAGCCATGTCGAAAACCAATCATTCTGGTTCCGCATCCGAGCACTTCCGGCCTGTCGAGCAGCTATCAACCGCCACGGAGATATCGTTTTTATGCTATTTTGTAGCTTTTGGGAAAACTTCCTGCAGAAGCGACTGTTTATCTCATAATCAAGCTTCACCCCTCACCGTGATTATGAAATCTGTACGGTTCCAATTGTCTGGTTTCGAGATCAACTCCTGACCAAGCAATGGTGCCCAATGCACCCCATCCACGTACCAGCCTTACAAGCAACCAAGCAACCAAGCAACCGTACAAGGGCCTCAAATCTTAGCTTAGCTGTCTCTTAGCATTACTTGCTAGTCTATTTGGTGGTAGATGGGTGTTCTTTTCTTATCCGAAATATTGGACTACTGCTTGAAGATCCCCTCCATTTGCCGAAAAGACCCTTCACCTGGATGAACCCCAGATGCCCAGCTCGAAGGCATGGTCGATCACAACCTTTGACTCGATACATCAAGCGATGAGAAACAAAAAAGAGGTGTGTGAGCGTCGGTTCTTCGGATTTCAAGGATGTCAACGGATCTCGGAACTAAAATGGAGCCGCGACCAGGGCTTGCCTCGTTCTCGCATTTGCAAAGTCATGGGGATGAAGGAAGAAAGCTTTACGATCACGTTGTTTGAGTCGATTCGCTTGTTAACTCGCATGCATGGTGAGAATCATGAGTTCCTCCGCGCGCGGGGAAAGTTCTTTTTGTCGGACCCTCGCCGTTACAATCTTCATGTTGTTTGTTAGAGTAAGAGGATGTGAGATGTGATACGGAGTATTACTATTCTGATGGATCTATGAATGGGGTGGTGGAAGAGAGGTCGCCAAGAATGGTTCGGTAGATGGGTTTTATGACAACGCGGTGACCTCAGATTCGGTGACGATGCCGCTCATTCTGGACAGTGCTTGCACGAAAAGGGTCTTTGCCTCTGTTAATCTTATCTGGACTTGAGAGACAAACCTTATCGAACCTCAATTGATGTTTGGTCTGGGGAAGCATTTCTCAATTTCTACTGATCCTTGATCCGGAAAAGCGGCTCTTTGGTTTGGAATGCCTGATTTCGACTTTATCGTCGATAACGTTAATTAGAATATGAACCCCAGTGCCATGCCGCCATGAGGACTTGGGGAATTGATATGATCGGGTTGCTGCGGACGCAAAAAGGGTTTACTAAGCTATGTAGCTGGCTACCTAGCTGCGGACGGAGAGGACTCATGTAACTGTAGCCTACATCAACGAATTCGAATACGAGACCCAAAACGTATCGTTGAGGCGGGGGGTGGCCAGCATATCAGAGTGGAAAGTGAAATATGATGGAATGCAATTGATACGAGAGGATCGATCTAATATGGCGAGAAGTTAGTTTGGTCACTCGCGAGGCGATGAAATTACCATGACGCCAATCGCTCGCTCCCTTATCACTCATCCAGAAGCGATCAAGCGAGATGAGATGGACGGTGATGGGAGGAAATTATAAGAAACACGATCTTCTCATTTAAAAAGGTGCATGGCAATTACACGACATGTTGTTTCGAATTGCCACGTGCGGATATCCCACACTTTCAATCAATGAAAATAATTAAAATCAGGGTCCTGTCTACTCGTCTGACATGGCAAGCAGGATTTCGTGAGAGAAAATCGCCTAAATGGCGTGGAAATAGTACCGTGGGCGAACGAGAGGCAAAGGAGATATAATTCAACAGGTAACCCCGGAATCGATCTTCGACGAGTGGTTCCATCAGTTCCATCAGGTCCATTCCACTGTCAAATGCAAGTTCTGATTTGCCTGCGCGATGTGTGGTTGGACTGCGCCGCACATGTCGTCGGCCACCCACTCGATCGATCAAACCACCACGCGTACGTCACACAAAAGAAATTCCAGACGGTTGATTGATCGGATTGGATGTGGCTGTTTGATGCTTGGCGTGGCTTTGGTTTTTGGGGTCGCGAATCTTACACATGCACGCACATGCAACGGCGAATATTCGAAATGAAGGATAATATAAGATAACTACGTTTTCGAAATACGTATCCTTTGGGGAAAATTTCGTGCCGCGTCTTGATATTAATATTACTAGTGGGGAAAAATTGGGAGCAGATGTCACCTCGTAAAACGGCTGAAGTTGGTGAGCGATGTCGCAGCTGAGCGAAAGGAGAAAGAAAAGCAACCGAAAGATGCGTTTCGGGAAATCCTTTGACAGGGTCCTCTTGACAAGACTATTCGACAAGGGTATGCACGTCGTCTCTCTGCGAACGGTGGTTTTGTTTGATATATACACGGTGGATGGATAGAGAAGAAACGATTGATAGAAGGATACGGTATGCATTCGTCGATATTTCATGCAAAGCGGCGTGTGAAGAGACGAGATTTGTTAGTATTTCCACCTTCTGAGTCCGAACTAGAGCGGATGTAACATTCATGTATGTGTGTGTAAATTTGGTATCGCGAACGAAAAGAGATGGAGAAAGATTGGGGAAGAGAGATTGTATTATTACTGTTGTATTGACTTGGGGGCCTGCCAAAACCAGCCCCATGTGCGGATGGGCGAGAGAGGAGACCGTTTCAGCCTTGACCGGAAACGCCAATCGAAGCAGAAAGCAGTTCTGCGTGGAATGCTTGGGTTTTACAATTCATATTTGCTTTCTTTGAAGAGAGAGATCAACTGTATCTCTTGGAGGAAAGAAGAAGCTGATGAATATCGATTGGAAAGAGAGAGAGAAAGAGATATGCGGATGCATACCATACTACACCATACCAGACCAGCTTGACTTGATACCTCGTCTGTGTGTGTAAACCGCGGTGAGGCTAAAAACGCCGGGGAGGCTGCTGCCTCTGCACGACAGACACGAAAAAAGGGGCGTCTTCGGAAGAGCAGCCGAGTTGTCGTCGCTTTGCACACAGCAAAGTAAGCTTAAACACCACTACCACTTGCGCATGTGCATGCATCTTATTACCGTATTATGATTCTTCCTCTTCTTCGATAGAAACAAAGAAGAGTACCAAAAAAAAGGAGACTCTGGAAGCTAATTACCTAACTATCCTCGAAAGACATCATTTTTTTTTTTTGTTCCACTGCTATTAAAAGTACTCGAGAGATACCTGGTAACAAGCGGCAATATATTGTAGCTGCGCCATCCGCTAACCCAAACAGCTTCGCCTACCACTCCATACCTCTCTCTCTTTCTCTGCCCCTAAATCTTCACGACAGCGGCGAGAAACAATAACAGCCAGCTTTACGACGGAGTGGCTGTTTAAACTAAGACGCAAGAGTTCTCTGTCTCGGGGCCCTTTTGGTGGTTGTGGGACCCACTCCTAACCCAAACAGCCAACTAACGAACGGACCAACGTGAATCAATCAATCAGTCAATCAATCACATTCAATCACATCGTCGTCAATTGTCCCTTTTCGAGCACTTCCAACATTCTCTCCTCCAGCCAACCTCTATTACTCTTCTTATTATTAACTATTTTTTTCTTATATACTTTTTTTTATATTATCACCCGGCTATTATTATTAGAACATCAAACCCGATAACACTTCGACTGACGCCGAAAACCCCTCCCTTTCTTTTGCTCAAACTCGAAATATCCTTATGGCCATGCTATCATGATAATAACGACGTCTCTCGCCTACCAGTACGATCTTTTCGTCTAAATCAACGAAACCCAAAAACGCTCATGACAAGATGTCTGAGCGGCCGACCACCAGTAATAACAACACCACATCTCATCCCGACATACCCCTCCAAGATCTCTCCCAACAACCGCCGTTACCGCCACCGCCTACGCATAGCTCTGGACGTTCGCCGGAAACTTCGCCTGGTAGGTCCAGGCGTAGCGTCGTCTCTAGGTCGATCTTCCGAAGCCGTAGTTCGGTATCCCCTGAGGCTGCTGCCGCTGCCACCGCTAGAAGGCTTCACCAACGAAGGAGTAGTTCGTCCGGAGGAGGGGTGGGAGGACCAGATGGAGGACCGACAATCGCCGAGGCACGGCCTGTGTTTCGGAGATCCGTAGTACATCCCAACATACCAGTCATCACGACAAGTGTAGATAATGGAGATGGAGGGACAACGACACAGCCGACAGTTTTCGATAGCGAGGGGGGTATGAATGTAGATATGGATACGATGCGACGGGGACTGGTTGAAGTATTGGCTGGTGAAGCGACGGGAGGCTGGCTCACACGGAAGCGATCGAATGCTGGACAATCGACATCGCAGCAGCAACAACAGGCGCCGCCACCGCCAGGTGTATCTCCGGTTGACGTGCAGGCCGCGAACAGGCCTCATAGCGGTGGTCTTGGGATTGGCATGGCCTCACCGACTTTCTCGGAACCAGAAGATTACTTTGGGGATTATTACTTGCATCCAGCGCCGGGAAGGATATCAGAGGAAAACGATCTGGCCGGGCTGACCGATCCCTCGAATTTGCAGCCGATGGGCACGTCGCCCTCGAATGATCCTACAACTCTTAGAGGGAGGAGGCGGTCTCAAGCTCATGTCAAATTCGATCCCAAGAGTTCTCCATCTAGGTCGCCGGGTACGCGCTTGGGAGATGACTTGCACCAGGCCGAGCAAGGTATGAGGCGAGCTTCTCCTCGGAGAGGTGGATCTCCTAGTAGGAGGCCCTCGACCAAAGGACGCAAATTGTCTCTCGCAGTACCTGGTGCATCCTCTCCGGTTCGCCGCGTATCAATGGCTGTGCAGAACATCTCGCAGAGAGTCGTCAATTTATCCAACGATCCAAATGCTGATATCATTCGAAGACCTTCCCTCAAATCTTCGAAGAGTGACGTTAGCCCTGTTGCTTCACCCGGCGAACGAACTCCTGGTGCACCATCATCTCCGAGTAGCGGGGAGAAAGCTTCCTTGCCATCATCGGACGAGCCACCACCGCCTCCAGAATTTCCTAGAAGGCTTTCTATAAATCCACTCAAAGGAAATAGTCTTAAGATATTCCCTCCTGATAATAAACTCCGGATATTCCTTTGCGATGTCCTCACACACCCGTATGGTCCATTGATTCTTATCGCCTTTTCTCAGCGAATACTAACACACATGCTAATTTAGTTTTACGGAACCTTTTATTCTACTCACGATTATCGTACAAGTTATCTTGCTCACAGTAGACTCCGCCAAGGACATTTTCGCTTTTCCGGATGATAATAAATGGGGATCTCCTTCAGACTATGCCCTCCTTGGTATTTTTATTCTTTACACCCTCGAGTTAACTGCTCGTATCATTGTGTCTGGATTCATCATCAACCCGGACGCTGTTTCCAACAATATGTACAAAAACTGGCGGACGTACATCGAATCCAAGCTCCGATTTGTTTTCACACCCAACGAACAGCAGGTCAAGTTGCCTACTATTCAACAATTATCCGCTGCCGCTCTCTTTCCTTCCATGGCCCATATCCATTCCGGCCAGGGCTTCCTTCACACTCGCGATCAGCAACGATTTCAGCTTTCCAGGCGCGCGTTCTTACGACACTCCTTCAACCGACTTGATTTTTTAGCCGTCTCCTCCTATTGGATTGCATTTGTTTTAGCGCTTACCGGTTTAGAAATAAAATACCATCTGTACATCTTTAGAATGCTGAGTTGTCTCCGTATTTTGCGTCTTTTGGGGATTACTAGCGGTACCGGAGTAAGCCAAGAATCATGGAGACCTTCTAAAGTACCATCTGCTAACTTTTCTATTCAGGTTATTCTCAGAAGTTTGAAGAAAGCGGCGCCATTGCTTGTAAATGTAGCGTTTCTTATTTCGTTTTTCTGGTAGGCAATTTCTTCTTTGTTTTCGCGTTCGTCTATTCTAATGTGACATTTAGGTTATTGTTTGCAATTATTGGAGTTCAAAGTTTTAAAAGTTCCCTGCGGCGTACATGCATTTGGATAGGTACTAAATCCTCACAATACACCTCAGTTTGTGCGGTAGATTCTAACGTTTTTACACTATCAGACCCAACGGGAGTACAAGCAAATTATACGCAAGAGTTTCAGTTTTGCGGCGGCTACATTGACGCCAGTAATTTCACACAGCCCTATATGTTTGCAGACGGCACACACGCACAAGTTTCGGCAAAGGGATACATTTGCCCTCTAAACTCACTCTGCGTGGAAGGCCAAAATCCCTATGGGAATACCGTGAGCTTTGATAATATAATTCAGTCGATTGAGCTTGTTTTCGTCATCATCAGCTCGAATACTTTCACCGACCTTATGTATTATACTGCAGATAGCGATTACCTGTGGTCCGCACTTTGTGAGTCGATTCGCTTATTCTTATGCTTTTTCTCATGCTAATGTGATCCAGTCTTCGTCTTTGGTATTGTCATCTTGACCTTCTGGTTGGTCAACTTGGTAAGGAATCAGTTCAAACTGTTGTCTGGTCGACTTTATTCTAATTCAAGTATATAGTTGGTCGCTGTGATCACATCATCCTTCCAGGTTATTAGGGAAGAGAGCAGACAGAGCGCTTTTCGAAACCAAGATGATGAGGAAGACAAACTGTGCGTTTAATCATTTTTTGACAGAAGATGGAATTAAGTTGCTGACGGCTACTATAGATCCCCCGATGGGAGCCCAATCTTTCCAGCTCCCCATGTCAACAAAGCGAAAAAGTTTTATGAAAAGACCGAATTTGTTTGGATCCTAATCATTTTCACTGGGCTCGCAGTCGCAGCTTGTCGCAGCGCGGATATGAGCGACAATCGTCGGGATATTATCAACGGAGTTGAGCTTTCGGTGTCTTTGCTTTTACTCGCTGAAATTATTCTACGGTTTTCTGTCGATTGGAGAGGCTTCTTCATGCAATCGAGGAATTGGGTCGATCTCGGGCTTGCTATTATTACCTGCTTAATGGAGTTGCCTTTTATCAAGACGAGAGAAACAGTCTACGCTTGGCTCACTGTGTTCCAAATCTTGCGTTTCTACAGAATTGTTTTGTTTGTGCCTGTCACTCGTAACCTTCTGGTAAGTTTGTTCGTGTTCCTAATGTTTTGTAGTACATACTGACATATCGAAAACAAAGCTCTTGGTTTTGGGAAGTGTTAGCGGTATTCTCAACTTACTCTTCTTTGTGCTGTTGGTTACCTTTCTCTGCTCCATCTTTGCCGTTCAATTACTACGAGGCAACATTCCACAAAATGACGAAGATGGCAACCCGATAAGAATCACTTTCACCAATATTTGGAACAGCTTTCTGGGAATGTACCAAATCTTCTCCAGCGAGAATTGGACTACTATTCTCTATGGCGCTCAACAATACGAGAATCAGTTCCACGTCGGTTGGATATCCGCTGCTTTTTTCATCCTTTGGTTCATCTTGGCAAACCTTATCATCTTGAATATGTTTATTGCTGTCATCCAAGAGAATTTTGACGTTACAGAAGATGAAAAGCGATTGTGGCAAATCAAATCGTTCCTACAGAGGAAGGATACTGGTAGTGGTGCAGGAAATCTTTCATTAGCCTCGTTATTCCGGGCTGGAAGAGCACCAAAACGTGATCCTATCGAGATGGGCCACGCGGGCGTAGAAATGTTGACAAGAAATGCCATCGTGGACGAGTTTCTTGACGATAGACCGGAGCCAACAACGCCAACTCGTCCCACTGGAGATACACCGCCCGCTCCTGGGATCCACCACGCACGCACAATCCGGTTCGACCAAGATGCTATGCATGGACCAGACATTCTAACAAAAATCGGGCAATGGATGAACAAACTCTGGAAATCAAGAGAGGAGAACCCATTTTACTCGGGAAGAATCTTCACCAAGCGGTCTGAGATCGCGCCAACGGCGATGGCACAGGAGCTTGCGAAATCGCGAGACAGGATTCGGAAGGCACAAAGAGAATATTTGATACGACATCCGGGGTATAATGTATCCCTCTTCATCTTTGGACCTAAGAATCCGATCCGGCGGATGTGCCAACGTATCGTGGGGCCAAGTCACGGGTCCGATCGCTTTGACGGTGTGTCACCGTTCATCCCTCTCTGGCTTGGCTTTTCAGCCCTCATCTATACGTCAATTATCGTCATGGTTATCCTCGCTTGCGTTACCACACCGTTATATCAAAAAGCCTATTTTGAGGAGCACGGATTCACCACTAGAAGTTGGTTTGTCTTTGCTGATATCGGCTTTGCGAGCTTGTTTACCCTGGAGGCCTTTATCAAAATTATCGCGGACGGGTTTTATTGGACGCCGAACGCATACTTGCGAAATGTATGGGGTGTAATCGATTCCATCGTGCTCATTACGCTTTGGATCAGTGTTGGAACCTCGTTTGCAAACCAAGGAGAGATCGCAAGAGCCGTTGGGGCTTTCAAAGCGCTCAGAGCTCTCAGGCTGCTTAATGTGAGCGACAGTGCGCGAGAGACCTTCAACTCGATGTTGTTTGGTGCTAGGAAACTCATCTCTGCCGCGTTCGTTTCACTTTCGTTGTTGATTCCGTTTGCCATTTACGGTGTCAACTTATTTTCGGGACTGATGGTATCGTGCAATGACGGGTCCGTCACGGAGCTTGGTGACTGTTTGTTTGAATATCCCAGCACGCCGTATAATTGGAATGTCCTGGCACCCAGGGTTGCGTCGAATCCATGGTACTCATTTGACAAGTTTGATGATTCGTTGTTCATTCTCTTCCAGATTGTGTCCCAGGAAGGTTGGACGGATGTAATGTGGCAGGCGATGAGTATTACCGGTTTGAGTAAGTTTTTTGTTCGATCCTTAGCATGAATTAATAGGAAGCTAACTGTGATTTCAGACAAGCAACCGATCCAAGGCGCTGCTCAGGTGAATGCCATCTTCTTCTTGGCGTTCAACTTGTTGGGTGCTGTCTTCGTCTTGGTACGTTGAAGTGTTACTGAAAATTTATGTTCATAAGCTAATTGGAATGGAAATATAGACGTTGTTTGTTTCTGTCTTCATGCGCAATTACACAGAACAAACGGGAGTGGCCTTCTTAACGGCGGAACAGCGATCATGGCTCGAACTTCGAAAGCTGCTCCGACAAATAAGTCCCTCCAAGCGGCCGAGTAATAGCCCCGACGAACGGTGGAAGGCATGGTGCTACAACCGATCTGTACGCAAGCACGGACGATGGAACGGATTTATCACTACAATTCTCATGTTGCATTTGTTTCTTCTCGTGGTTGAGTACTATCCTGCAAATTCACATCTTGACAGTTACAGAGACATCTGTTTCTTGTGTTTTGCTCTCATCTATGCCTCGAATATCACTGTTCGAATAATCGGTTTGACTTGGGAGCAGTATATCAAGAGTCGATGGGATGTATACGGCCTCTTTGTTGTCACGGGCACGTTGGGCACGACTATCGCTATTCTCGTTATCGAGAGGGCACCAATCTTTGTCCAGTTTCAAAAGTTGTTTCTGGTCTTGGTAAGATTATTGCTGTTCACACATTTGTCATGAATTGTATTTGCTAATTAAACTAGGATACTCTCCTACTTATTCCCCGCAATAACCAGCTCGATCAATTATTCAAGACGGCAGCCGCCTCTTTCAAGGCGATCGGCAATCTTCTTCTTACCTGGCTGGTCTTGTTCTTGGTTTATGCTATAGCTTTTACGCAAAGTTTTGGGCTTACTCGGTTAGGCGGCAATGGTAACGGAAATATGAATTTCAGAACAATTCCAAACGCCTTGGTCGTTCTCTTCAGAATGAGTTGCGGGTACGTTGGCCTAAATCTTTCCATCTCAAGCTATTTAACTAATTGATAAAAATTATAGTGAGGGCTGGAACCAAATCATGTATGATTATAGCGTGTCTACTCCTGCCTGCGTCTCAAGCACCAACTTTTTCAGTTCGGACTGCGGGAGCAAAGGCTATGCCAGGTTTCTCTTCATCTCCTGGAACATCATCAGCATGTACATCTTTGTCAGCATGTTCGTCTCGCTCATCTTCGAGAGTTTCAGTTACGTCTACCAACAGTCGGGAGCCCACAACAAGCTATCAAGAGAAGATATACGACGCTTCAAAAGAGCTTGGTCACGTATCGATCCCAGAGGGTCTGGCTTCATCCCTGCGGACAAGCTTCACCGGTTACTTGCAGAACTCGACGGCGTCTTCAAGATGC
Organism: Orbilia ellipsospora; assembly: GCA_036971675.1. Taxonomy (NCBI): domain Eukaryota; kingdom Fungi; phylum Ascomycota; class Orbiliomycetes; order Orbiliales; family Orbiliaceae; genus Orbilia; species Orbilia ellipsospora. The sequence continues at coordinate 2,386,916 of JAVHJO010000003.1, forward strand.
AGATCTACGATGAGCCTTATCGGGTTCAGAGTATCTTAAAAGACTGCAGAGTAGACCCGGCGAATGACAGGTTGGGAATTGGCGTCGACTTGAAAGCTTTGAATCGCAGATTGTCCGGCTTACCCACCTGGAGGATCCGACGACAGCGACACATATATACTCGATTCGTCGAGGAATGCTTGGTAGCCGCTGATAAGGAACGGGGAATTTCGTTCACTACCGTTCTGCTCATCTTAGCGCACTACAAGCTAATCGTCGACAACAAGAGTCTTCGACTCGAAGAGTTCCTTCGCCGTAGAGCCAAGCTACAAATGGTGGAGGAGCAGATGCAGCGGAACATTGTTAGAAACTTTTTCCGTATGGTGTAAGTTTGCCATTATGGTTTATCTATTTTGAAGATTCGGATCCTAACTTTTTTATGACCACAGACTCGCAATGCGAAACTTTTCTGCGACAAGTGGAAGGAAGTCTGTGGCTCCTGTTATACCTATCATACGTACGGATAGGGACAGGACATCAACAGTTCCACAGATATACGTCGAGTCAGACTCGACCACGGATCTTCCAGGGACACTACATCAGACAATAAGTCAACAACGACCTTCGACAGGCGGATCACCTAGAAGTGGTCCCGTCAGGGTTTCATTTGATGATGGTTTACACGTCGTCCCACTTTCACCCGTTAGTTCAGGTGTATCACCACTATCGACGCCTGTGGACACTCGGTCTCCGACGAGTCCTTGGGGTAGACGTAGCAATTCAGGTGAACTGTCCCCTACCTTGCGGCCGGACAATAGGGTGTCAACTCATGACGTTCTGGAAGCGTTTCAGAATTCTTCGTGGGGGGCTGCTATGAGGCGATCGGTGTCGGTTGCCACCAGAAGACGCAGTGGCGACCAGCAGCAGCAGGCTGGGTATCCACGGTTTTCATTTTCTAGCGATCGGAGCGATCATTAATCACGGCATGATCCGGTCATTACTTTCATGACTACGTTCTTTCGAACCTTTATGGTTTATTTTTGGGTTTTATTTTTTTTGGTTACCTAAGTACTTTGCATGACCTCCCTTTTATGTAGATACCTTGTCCTGTTTTTTTTTTTTTTCGAGGGAGTAGCGTGGAGTTCGTCTTGTTCTTTTTCAATGGTTTCAAAGTCTTTTTTCGGTGCTTTTAGCTTTTCGCCCTCCTCTTCCATCCCTGGGTAATAATGATTCCCTCTTCTTCATCTTCCTTTATTTTTCTTCTATCAATCATTGTCTATGGCGTTTCTAAACAAAACAAAATCGTACTCGGGGAAAAAAACTAATGGGAATTTAAAAACCGGGAGGGAAATATTTTATTTATTTTTCGGGTAACTTTTAATACTAATCTAGAGTCATGATGAATCCATTCTAGAAGTTTTTGTTTTGGAATATGTACTCTTTTTTAGGTTTCTTTTGATGATTTCAGGGTGGATCGGAAGGCTTCAGTTTATTCAATCGGATTCAGTGTACGTATGTATACATGTATTTGTATATATCCTCAGCGGGTGGGTGTTCTGTTTTTTATCCTAGGTGGTATGGTGTGGTGTCAAAATGGAACTACGATAAGACAAGAATACCTTCCCCATTGTTCGATATGTAGCGATAATCCGAGATTGTAATGACTAAAGCTAAAGCTGTACGCATAGCTTTTTAGCATGCTTTAAAACATCGATTCGCAAGCTTGGACATGTACAGGCACGTGTATACTTCACTTCGTAAGTGAAGCATGTTGAGCCTAAACGATATGAAACAGAAGCGAGCATGAACAAGATATTTTTCTTCTTCTTCTCCTGCAGTACGAGTTGCCCCGATGAGCTTCTCGCTTGCGAATACTTGCCGATTTACGAAACTCCTTGTTCTTTCTTTTATAGTATCGATTGATATGATTGTAAATGTGCTAAACCTCTTTCAATTGTTTCCTAGATGAGTAGACGAGAGCGAGATTGCGGAGGGTGATTACACTGCCACCACCGCATCGATCGATAGAGAGTGATTCCGTGCCTATTAATATTCATTTATATATATATACATATCGCGAGATGCTCCACTTGTGATATGATGTGATGCGATTCGGAAGGGGGCGAAGAAACAGGGAAAGCGAGTAATGCATTTTAACCTTAACGGCAGGAGCGATAAGGGTATGGTATAAGTTCCTTTGGTTATAAGCACCAACAGTTTTTCTCAATGAAACAAGATTAATTAGGATGAGCAATGGTACCGAACACAGCTTAAAAATCACAGGTCAAGGGGTGGCCCTTTAGGCCTATCGACGAACACGGGCTGGATCAGGTATCATCTTTATTGTTTGGGCGTACAATTGCCCTGCTCTGCTCTGTGGTGGTAGCTGGGGGGCTCGATTTGTGCTGGTTGATATTTGTCGTGGACTGCTGCGGTCAACGGATGAAACGGGGTTTGAGTACGAGGGGGATCCAGAAGTAAACGTCCCGCGTTTCACCGCCTGGCAGAAGCACACACAATTGCACAACGGAACCACGATACCCGAGCAGCACACAATACAGGACCAACATCATTATGAGAAAGAGAGAGAGAGAGAGGTCCACCGCAGGTTGTAAACGAGCGAATGAACGAGTGGACGGATGAACGAAAATGAACGAACAGGTATCAGCGCTTGCTCGAAGGGGATGAGCTTATGAATGCTTCTGGAAAATGTCTTGCAATTGAGGGGATGATTGATGCTGCTAAAATCCCGTTGAAGGACGGATTTCGAATGCATTCGGTCGACGCTTTTCCTCTACAGATCCGAGCTGCATGCGAGTTTCTTCGCTCTACGCTGCAGAAACGAGCACCGAAATCCATTTGTGCCGATGGTAGACGGTTTTTCAAGCCCCTTTGGGTCGATTTGGCCTGGTGAGCTTGCCCCTCCCGGTTGCGATTTGATGCGCTTGGCAGGTAAGGGTCCGTGTTTGAGGGAGGTTGCCAGATTGCTGGACAGCGACCCAAGCCTTTACCGGACGCGGGAAAAGCCAGGCAAATTCGCCCACAAAAACAACGTGCTCCGGGATTGCACAATATTCCAGTGAGTGGCCAGCGGGAGGGTAGAAAATTCTTGAACGCAACGTGTTTGAAGGTTGACTCAGAGATGCTTCATCCTGTGGGCCCTCCCTTGACCAAACCTCTCTATCGCGAGGGTGAAGCCGGTTTGAATGGGATTCATTCGGTCTAATCGCAATTCATTGAGATCGTGACCCACCAATCTGAGGGAGAAGAGGGGCGATGGATGGAAACACGAGAAGGGGACTGGATATATGAAAGCGTAACCATCCCCGCGAATGGATCCGTTCTCCTTCTTCTCTCGTTAAGCATCAACTTCCTCATCACGACTTATCGTCTACGAGAAAAAAAAAAAAATTAACTGGCAGGCACCAGTGACAACTTTCCTTTTTCTATATCCTTTTCTTCTTTGTACACACTCTATTTATTCTGTCACTTTTAGGTCGCCTTTGATAGGTTTTTCTTGATATACCCTTTTTTGCATTAATTTTTTATATCTTTTATACTTCTAATCAGGCTACAGGGTGAGCCTCATTTTGAACGGACTGCGGTAGACCTCGCATCCAGACTTGACTTACATTTCATTTTATTTTCTAACCTTTCCGAGAATCCTCTGAAGCGGCGCTGCCTAGAAGAGGAATCGCTTTAATTTCTCACTTGCCATCTTGAGTCGCGGTCTACAGAACATAGCATTCTTCCTGACCTCATTTTCTCTAGACGAGAATAAAAAATTGACGAGACTTTCTCCGAAGATTCAAAGGAAGCCCAAAGAAGAAACTGCGAGGCACCTGCTTTGAAGTTCTGAAACGAGCGAGCGTTCTGCAAAAGGTAAAAAACGGGCAGGGCGGAACATCCGGCCACATCAAAAAAAACGCCAATCCACCACCCAGCGACGACGCATCGCAGGGCGCACGCACGCACGCAGTCAGTGTTGCATTTATTACGTACGTTGCCTTGGAGCGAGAAGAAAAGAAGTGAAAAGAAGGAATAGCCTTAAAGGGGGCTTATCGACGCATCCAAGAAGTTTAATTTGTTCTCCCTGATTGCCAGTCAGAATCGAGGCCTGCACCGGTATATCATCTTACGCTTCTTATTTCCCGCGACCGGCTTCTTTTCCTTTTACCCACGGCAGCTTCTGCATTCGAGATAACCTTCTGTCGCACCGGAATCACGTTAAATTCGAGTTGTAGTGGTGTGTACCTGCATTAAAGGCCCCCTTCAGCGCGATCTAATCTAATTAACCTGAGGACACACACAGTTGTTCGTTGCATTGCATTGGCAAAATATCGAACATTCCTTTCCCGGATCTTGTTGCACCGCATCCTTGAATTCCCAAGGGTGGCACCAAGGATATTTCGGCTTGCGTGCATATTTTACAATCTTATATCCACAAAGTATCCAGCACTATCCATAACACCAGGAGTAACCACCCGCAGTCTCGCGCGGATATATCTCGATATATATTAAAAGAGGCATATCCCCTTGCCAGGTCCCTCCCGATTCTTCTTCCCTTCTATTTTATTCTGACCAAGGATTCTTTGGACCCTTCGTCTTTTTATATATCAACCATCAACAACCATCAGTGAGGCATCAAAGTTATCTTTGGTCTTCCGTCCACTCTTTAATTATCTTCAACCATCCGAATTCAACTTGATTCATTCTTTTGTCCTTGTTGTTTGTTGACCAAACGACCAACGCTCCCCAAAAAAATACAACAAAAACAACGCAAATAATATCAACACCGTCAAGATGGTTCACTTCAGCATCCACCAACTCTCCGCCTCCCTCTCCCCAAAGAACGTCTCCCTCCGCCTGAGGAAGAGACAGGTCTCCAATGCCTCTTCCACAACCTCCCAAATCGTCTCCTCCCCATCCAACCTCTCCGTCGCCAGCTCCACCCTCTACCGTCGTCAATCCATCGAGTCCATCACATCTACATCCACCGCCGCCTCCAGCGCATTCCTAGAGACCTGCAACGACCTGGGACTCACAAGCCCTTATCATGTCCCATCCAAGGCTCTCAGATCTCCTAAGAAGTCGTCGTCGCGATCACAAAAGAAGGCCCCATCGGCAGCTTCCAGCCTCCTACAACTCGACATGTGCGGCTTCCACTTCGAAGCAGCAGCAGCTGAGGAGGAAAGCTTCTTCGTTCCAGAGCTTGCTGTTTTGGAACCCAGACCTGATGCTCACCGATTCTGCGGGTTCGAAGAGACTTTGGAGCAACGATCTATGATGCCATTCCGATTGTAAATGCCCAGTGGCCAATCGGGGACCATAGAATATGACGACACTAAACATGAGGACTACGTTGATTCATGTCAACTCAATCTGAGACGTCCAGATGTTCGAGGGTGGGAGTTCGAAGGAGACACCTTTTCTTTTTCATTTTTTGGAAAAATCACAACAGCTTATATCAAAAATACACTTCTTCGGGGCTACCTTTGTATATGTACTTTACGTTGTAACGGCGTTTTTTGGTTACCTTGCTTTATAGTATAGTTTCTATTGGTTGGATGGTTTGACTTTTTATTTTTTTATTCAGTTCGGATAGCGATTTGTTTTCTTACTTTCGTTTATTAACCTTCTAATTCTTTTTTCTTCTCGATTTTTTATTAAAGAGAAGTATTTTGACTTTATCTAGACGTTTTGACATATTATTTTGCTTGTCGGTCTAGAGTTTTTGAAACAAAAGATATATATTTTTACCCTCTACTTTTGCACTCGTTCGTATTTTAGCAGTGTTTTCTCTGTTTTGAACCTTTAGAATCTGCTTTCTGAAAATAGAAAATATCTTCAACTATTTTTTTTTGGCTTGGGAAAACCCTTTTTTTGCTCTTCCGTGTGATAACGATGCATCGAATGTCGTAAGTCAACAATATACCAAGGATGAAAAACCCTAGCGGTCCCTGCCGATTGTTGCCTCCGCAGCGGCAACCTAACCAACATACCAGGTTCTCCTTGATTTTTTCTTCTCACCCCTTTACCCTAGCCCGGTCCCAAAACAGCGTTCGAACGGATGTTGTCAGCACGATATCATCTCGACCGCACATCAGAAATCGATGCGCGCGACCGATCGTTAATCTAATTATATAAAATTTCCACAATGTCAGTGTGATGACGGAGTATTATGGTGCATGAATTAAACTTGCCCCCGCGATGCTAGTGCGATGAGTGAGGGACTGACAAGTTTACATGAAAAAACGGGCCATGGCAGAAGCCTGCGCACGAGTTTTCCGTTACCGGTAACTACCAGATTTTTTTATTTTTTTCCTTCTCCCCTTCTTAGTGCGTCATGCAAGGTACGGTTTTTGTGAGCCTGATCAGCGGCTTCCAGAAGCTCCCGGGCCTCCACTTATTTTACAGTGCTTTCTTTATTCTCCGTGATGTCTTTTGGCTGCATGCTAGCGCTAATGAACAAAAAAATTTCAAACAAGATGAGCAAAAAGCAGGGAAACTGTGAACGTGGAAGCATCGCAGCCAGCGCAAATTCCCGAAACTCCCAACATTGCAGAAGTCGGAAATAAATACATGCTTTAAATTTTATCCTTCAAAATAGAAGTCAAACAAGGAAAGACATTATAAGATATTACCATCTTTGGGTCTTTCTTTTTCAAATGGGGAAGAATTTAAGGCTTGCTCCTTGCGTGTTACCAAGGATGAAATGGCCCAATGCCCTGGCTTGCTTTGCTGATCGCTATATCTTACCCCCGCAAAAGAAACTAATTTACAAACGAGAAATATATCATGATAGTCTGAGTCAAAATATTAATTGGCGCTGAAAAGAAAAGAAAAAAAGAGAGATCTCGCGCGGGTGCGGTCCGTGATCATAATAATACTCCGCAAATTTTAGGTCTATTTACCTCCCGCACCCTCAGAACAACCAGCCGTGGCACTTCTTAGCTCCACAAAAGCACGGAAATTTCTTCTTATCCTCGGGAACTTCCTGGCCGGGCTCCCAATCGTCATTTCGAACGTACTCAAAGCATAATTCCTCCCCTGCCGGAATCTTGCGCGAAGTGAACAACGCCAAGTCGTAAACACGTAAATCGGAGCGGTTGTGCGTGACGGCGTGGATCATAAGGTTCGGCTCGCACGAGTGGTTGATGAATCTGGTAACCCCACCAAAATCAGCGCCGTCGATGCAGTACACTTCTGCGTCTTCTTCTTCTTCGTCGTTGAACTTGTCCAGATCGAAGAGGTATGTCAACCCGCGGAGTTCTTGGACTTTGGTGCGCCTTTCCGCTTCCTCTCCAGTTATCACTTCACCAACGTAGCGATCGATAAACTGACCTGCCGGCAGGTCGTTCGGACAGCGTAATCCTATTATTAGAATATAAATTAGCTGTGGATTGCTTCGTTTGGATAGCATCTTGGTTAACCTCACCCCATCCTTTGTTTTCGGTTTTAAAAATCTCTAGCGGGATCTGTCTACCCTTGAGAACAGTTTTATTGGGACAACGGTTATAGCACTCGCATTTCTCATTACATTCGTGAATAGCATACGCGCATTCTTGCGGAAACTTTAACAATCCGGTGTGCTTGTATGCTAGTCGCGGTAGTTCTTCGTGGTTCATTTGGGCGCATTCGCAGTTTTCGATATTTGTGGTCTGGCAGCCGAAAGGACCTTTACATCTTTTGCAACCCCACATGAATTCCGGGTCAGGAGCTTGGACACCATCACGGTAGACATAGTCATTCACAAAGGTGAAGTCTAGTGGAGGACACGGGACGGTGTCGACAGTGTTAACGATGGTGATCTTGGGACCTTTTAAGGGTTTCAGGTTTTCTAGAAACTTCAATCGGTCTGGATGGTTGACAGTTTTGTCGATTTGCGGTGGCGCTGGATGAAGCTTCAACTTTTCGAAAGATTTGGTGGTGGACTGGATTTTAGCATCAGTTGACGGGTTCAATCTAAATAATAATGTATACATATAGTGGCAAGGAAATAAAAAGGAACATATGAAAATAGAAAGTTATTTAACAATTCTGTAAAATTATAAAATGAAAAATAGAGAGTGCAGGGGTTTATCACAGATATACACTTGAGGTGATCAAGCCATAGACATACTAGTTTATAGTGTATTAAGTTTAAATAAAAGACACAAAATACCCTGAAAAGAATGAATGCAATAGTATATATAAATAATATAAAAAAATAACTTACATTTGCCCTTTTACCATTACTGGGTTCATGATCCGATTCTGTGCTCATCGACCTGCTTCGCTTCCGACCTCTAAAAATCGAATCCATTAACCCATCTGAAATCCCTGGATATATATTGATAGAATTGGTACATTACTTACTTTAGTGTTATCTTCTTTGGCTTTGGAACAGCATCAGGGTTCTTTGGTGGACGGCCAGGTCCACGCTTTTTCAGTGGCTGAGGTTTTAAACTGGCAGTCTTCTTCTGCTTCCATTTTTCCAGGGCCCCTTCGCAGCCGTCTAGATTCTCAATGGGCTCCCACGTATCACTGTCCTTTGTAAAGTTCTTCCAACGGATACGATACAGGGTTTCCTGGAGGAATTTGGGTGAGCACAATTTGTGTTGTAATACGTGGTAAATTCTTTTAGGACACGCGCAGATATCCTATTCAGGAGATTTGAACCAAGAAACTTACGCCTGTTTCACGATCATACTTTTCTCCTACAATTTTGCGAACCTGCAAGAAAAGGATTAGTGTTCGATTCAATTTAAAAAAAACTTGTTGCCTCTTTTAATTTCACCTCAAAAATTTCATCACTCGAGGTTGTTTCTGAAGCAAGCGGAAGCTGCTGTTCATTGATAACTTGAAGCTCAGGCTCACTATTACTGGAGGTGGACTCAGGTTTATCAACTTCAGCGTTGGCGCTGGCAGCAGCGGAAACCTCAGAATCAGTCATTCTAATGAATCGCTCTTTGAGTTGAGCCAAAGCCAGAATTTCTATAAGTAATTTTTATAAATTAGTTCAATCCGATTCAATTTAGATATTCAACTTATTTTAGGGTGTTATTATAATTCGTTCAATTGAGTTGCAACCAGCAAGCTCCAGGGCATGGGGATTTACAAAAAGCGGTCCGCGTAACAGCAACGACTAGCCTTCAAGATAATAATATAAAAGTTATACCAATCGACTCGTGTGAATGAGACGAATCGATCCATGCAACTTTGGACTAAATAGACGCCGCGGTTGGCGGGTGGCGCGATATTAAAATTATCGGATGGTTTGTTGATGAGGACTGTCAACAGTAAGGGGACTACCAACAATAACAATCCCTCATAATATAAGTATTAATTACTTATATTGGCGGTGTAAGAAGAATCTGTGCCAATAAAGAAGATTCTGGCTAATACTCAACACATTTCTCGTCTATTGGTACTCGCAACGCAGCTATTGCTTTATATAAAAACATATACACAAGGGATTGATAATTAATTCAAAAAACTTAAAAGAGGTGGTATCACTGGATGAAGCTTAAATGGAGTACTGAAAATCCGGATAAGCCAAAAGGTTCGGTTCAGCTCTCTCGATCCATGTAAGTTTTGTTATTATAACACCACTCAGGCAGGCTAAAACTCGAATCGAAAATGTCCAACGTCTTCTGTACGTGCCGGTCAATTAGTTGGCTAGATTTGCCTTTTAGTCAGAGGCTTTGACAACTGCGAATGATACATCCAATAGAGCTCAATCCGAGCAAGTTGAAAGTTCAAGAATTGAATTTGTGTTCTAGGACCATTATTCCGTCGGATAACCACGGTCCTAATCTAGAACGTATTATTTTGAGTGAATGACTTTAAGTTGGAACTCGGACCAAAACCTGCATTTAATATCATCGGCTTAGGGTAGCGTATTCTTATGGGTCAGTTCCTGTCCGTTAGCGCTGCGGCTCTGCAAACCCGCAGCTTGGCTTGTTGTCGCAAAATTTCGCCTGCCTTTTGCCTGCCCGAAAAAAAAAAAAAAAAAGGTTGAAGAGAGTGTTCCCCATCAATGCTTCAACCATAACAATATCGACAAATATGACCAGCGATACAAGTATTCAACAAACTCCATTCGTCAAGCAGCTGGCTGCAAATGGTGCGAACCCCGTGTGTACTTTATCTATATCTATATCAATGTCACATAGCTAACGTCGCAATCACCCGCCGCAGACCGTCCAACCCGCGACAAAGCCGTCGAATCCCTCAAATCCTACCTCTCCTCCTCACGCACATTCACCCAATCCGATCTACTAAAACTATGGAAGGGTCTCTTCTACTGCATGTGGCTCTCCGACCGGCCACTAACCCAACAACGCCTGGCCGATGAACTCGCATCTCTCGTTGATGTGATAAAACCCCACAACGTCTTCACCTTTTTGGAAGCTTATTGGACTACTATCGCGCGAGAATGGAATACCATTGATGCGCTGAGGATGGATAAGTTCATGCTGCTGGTTAGGCGGTATGTTGCCGCTTCTTTGAGATATTTACACTCCAAGGGTTGGGATGAGGAGATCATCGGGGAGAATAATAGCTTGTTGGAGAGTTTACCGTTACAGTACGTATACTATATACTTACATTCGATCGAACTTCTGCTCTACGATTTGGTTTATTAGGCATGCTAATTGGTGTAATATGAATAGCCCGACGAATGCGAGAATGCCGGACGGGTTGAGATACCATCTCATCGATATATACGTCGACGAAATCCTCAAGGTAGCCAAAGTCGAGAGAGATGAAAAGGATGACGGCGACGAGGATGAGGATGAGGAAGAAGAAGAAGCTGAGATCCAAGATGAATACGACATAACACCCGAACAAACCGAGCTTTTACTACAACCATTCCGAAGACTACTCAAAGAGAGTCAATCTAAACCGATAAGAAATTGTGTCAAAGAGCTATCAGAGGATGAAAGATTGCAACCGCTGTTGAAAGAATCATCCGAATAGATTGATATTGGGGTTAAATTGGTCTCATTTCGAGCCTGTATTTGCTGGCCTGCAGGTTAAACCACGAAAAACTGTATTTTTAGCCATTAATTTAATGAATTAGATAAATAACGACTCGCAATACCCCCGATTTCCGTACCTTTATGAAAAATTATTACAATACAATGAGGATATCCTATACTACAACCCGGCAAAAAGAGAAACGCTTCCAAAATTCTAATTCTAAATACAGTTCTCTCAAGCGAGAGTAGGGCCTTCGTAAACGTTAGGACGTAACGACAACGACATCCCAAGCCCATGATGAATCTCCGCCTGGAATGGCGCGAATGCGGCCTTTTCACCATCAATGCTGATATACCCGTTCTTCTGATTCTTCGGCGTGAACCGGTAAGCTAGGACTTTTCTATAATTCAACTCTGGGATATCGAAATGTTTGCCAGTTTCGGCACCCAACATCACACCAACCGCCTTGACACGCCCGACATCACCATCCATGATTGCTAGATCCATGTGCCCGTCATTCGGTTTGGCAGCTGGGAAGAAATGAATATCTTTTGACATGCAAATCATCTAAATCATCAAGGGTTAGCAAAGGATTTTGATAGCTGAAGAGGGAAAAGACTCACATTGCCACAGTAAAAGTTACCCATCTTAGGATGCGACTCTAACACCCAGTCTTCAGGAACCTCGTCCTTAACCGAGCCATATCGAAGCGGCGGTAACCCAACATCCTCATCGGAATGATCTAAACTCGGCAGATCATGCATTACGGACGCATTTCGCCGTATCTCCTCCTTATTATCAATCGCGAGCTTCACATGAACCTCAGCAGGATATATCTTCTCCGTGATAACTCTCTGTAGGAACCCCACCGTGAATCTCGTATTTCCCATCCACCTCATATTCTCCGTCCCCAAGTCAAGCTCTGCCGTCATACCGACCGATTGCGACAAAAAGGAAAGTATTCGCTCATCACCCTGTGTCACCGATACCAAATCGAAATGAGTCCTTTTGCCCTTAACTAGAGCTACGGCTGCCAAACTCGGCGCATCTGTACCCGTGAAGCTCCAGCACATCCCATTGCCGGATCCACCGGGTAACTGACAAACCGCAATCTTGTTGAGAGCTTTCAATGCGTCCGGTCTCTTCCCTAACCCGTTGAACACCTCATGGGGCACTCCATCACCGGAAACGCAAATAACAGCGTCGTAAGCTTCAATGTCCAATTCTTGGGCAATTTTGACAGCGTGTTTCGCGTATTGTGTCATTTCAACGTCGACGGAGCAGCTAGCAGCGGTGAATATCGGTTCGATTTCGGATCTGTAGATTTTCTCTGCTGTTCCTGGTCCTCCGTGGGGATTGATAAGGACCTTGAAGCGTTTCGCCTGCTGCGAGCCTGGATAGTTCAAAATAATCACATCTTAGTAAATCTCCGACTTGATATCTGCTTAGAGAACCGTCACATTGTACCTTTGTAAGCTTGTTCTAACAGTCGCTCCACCCACAGATCTGCCTTTTCCAAATCCGCTTCATCGATTGGTATCGAAATCGTCTCAGGCTTGACCAGCCGCTTCCCGAGCTCTTTCGCATGGGTGATTTTGATAGCGCTGTTGTCTTCGCCAATGTATACACGAGCCCAGAGGACGTTGTGGAGGGCTATGGTCGTGTTCGTAGGTGAGCCCGAATCGCCTGTCATTCATCCACAAAATCGCGTGAGTTTCGTCGGCATGAAACCACCAGCACGTGTTTATGTTATCGCGGATAGTATTACGCACCCTTAAATCCACAGCATGTTGCATCGCGCTTCTTAGACCTCTTCCGTCTATCTATAATACCAAAATATGGTCAGCTACCCTATTTTCTCCCTAAGTGTCTCGCTGGTTGGACTTACCCGCAATTACGACTCGAGTATCCCTCAACGTCAACGAGTGGTGTTCGAGCAGCAACGCATCCTCGGGAGCGATACCCAAAGTACCGAATGCAGCCGGGCCGTTCCCGTCCGGTATCGCTTCTAACAAACTGTTGTCCTCTCTTGCCGGTGACCCTGTCGACATGGCGATATATCGATAGCTGTTTGTATATTCTAGCTAACCGGGGATTGTTGAAGAGGGATGTGAGGTGGTGAACTAATGAGTCGCAGGAGGAAATCTGGGGAAGGAAAGGGCGCGGAATCCGCGGAATCAGATGCTCGCGAGATTACTTAATATTAAATATTATCACACTTAGCCCTGTCTCCTTTGGTCTTACGCCTGGGTAGGAGAGCATGACATGCCGGTAGTAGCGAGAAGTGAGCACAAACTTGCCGACCAAGCAGCGAGTTTCTCTAAGATATGAAAATTTACTCCTTTAGCTATAATTATATTTAAAATTTTCGATGATTCTCTTCTTTTCGGGGAGGCTACAAATGTCTTCTTTTTTTTTAGAATGCAATAGACAGGAATAAAAACGCCAGGCGTAATAAAAATAAAAAAAAATGAAAAATTAAAGAAAATTTGGTATATACATTCCATACAAAAGAAGCCTTGTCCACAAAAGTAAGAATTGAAGGGTGGGATCGGTGCAACTGCCGGACCCTGAATACTCGCTTGCTCCCAAGAATCCTATCAATGTAGGATAATTAAGCTCCGACACCGACCTTGCTCAACCCTTTGAGAGAACCAAGACTGAGCGCCAGACCTTGCGATCTGCTCCGTATTCTCACGAAACCTGTGATCGGTCCGCCTTCGCCGTCTTGTTCCACGCTGAGATTTGCAAGTGCATCCTCGCCTGTATCGTGATTGTTAGCATTTCCCTAAATATTATGCAGAAGCAAATGATTAACTTACCGAAAACACTCTTGGCGTAGAGGTTGGCGCTGAGGAACTGGCAGTCACCCTTCAATGACGCCTCCGGTGTCAAGCAGTTCATATTTGAAGCTGCCATCAACTGGCTCAAGAATTCGCGCAGCGTAGGAGCCTTGGAGTTGATGTTGACCTTGTTCTCCCACTCGAATTCGGTCCACATCGATCGGAATTGGGTTTCGGTGCAAGTGGCTGGCTGAATATAATCCATAATATCTACGTGAACGTCGTTGAGAATAACAACATTTGTTTCTGTCGAGCTCGGGCCATCGTAGACGACGTTTCCAAAGATAACACCCTGGTCGGTCGATGAGACTTTGATGGTAGCTTGAACGCTCTGGAAGCTGTGCGGGCCGAGAGTATGAGTCGTTGGCTTTTCAACCACTTTGAGGTCGCCTAGCGTCGCAAATTCGACAGTAAGATTCTGGAGTGTTTCGGTGGTTTGGTTGACAAGAAGAACATCGAGAACGATATCGAATTGGTGCACCTTGACGTATGCCTCTGCGTAAACCGAGTCGGAGAATCCAGTAAGTTGCACGACACGGCTGAGCTTAGAGGCAACATCCTCAACAGCACCATCGCCACCAGTAGCCTTTTCCAAATCGAGCTCAATCTGGAAACACATTAGCTTCTGTTTAGTAAAGTGAGGGGAAATATCAACTTACCATATCTGCAGACTCTCCTGCATTTTTCTTGGAGAGCTGTCTAAAGGAAATGACATCGTCAACTTGAATGGCATTCTTATTCTTCTCACGAGCGTCTGTAGCAGCTCTCTTCTTCTCCTCAGCCGAGATCATGGCTCTGAAAGCCTTCCGGGTGTCGTCAAGGAAGACGGTTTCCAACTCTTTCCTCTCTTCAAATTCCGAGAGACACTTGACGCAAGCCATGATTCGATCAACAGAGTCTTCATCAATCTTAGTCTTCACAAATTGCGACTGTCCAACGCGGATGATAGATATCATTATAAGCATAGCTTCTGCCTTGAGGGCATTGGTCCGGGCGGAATCCTTCGAGATCTCTGCGTGACGCATAACGAGCTTTGTTAGGGTGGAAGAGAGAACCGAGGCCAAGAAGAAGTCGCCATCGAGAATCAATGCTCTCAGTGGTGGTTTCTGAGCAGCTTTGACAGCTTCCAGTTTCGCAGCAGCAGCAGAATCGCTCGTCAAGGCGCTTTCGGTGGCGTAAGTTCCGTCAGCAAGCACTTTACGAGATCCAGTCGGTGCGGTTTTGGGCGTAGCGGTGGTTTGGTCTCCCTCTTCGGGAACAGCTTCTAACAACTTTTGCTCTGAGGAAAGGATAGGAATCTCCCCAAGGCTTGCTCGTATCCTCTTCCATGCTTCTCGAATATCCTTTGGCTCCACGCAATATTCTCCCACAATCCAAAGAGATCCTCGGTAGACCTTTCCAGCTCTGACCTCTCCTAACGTGGCGAGCAACTTTTCAACAATATTTTGTCGCAATGCAGGGAATTTTTCTACAACTTCCTTAACAAACGCGATAACATCAACGGCCGAGGTGTTGTTGAAGTCGCCGATAAAGTCCATAAGTAAACCGACTACATTAGCAGCAACCTCAGAGAATCTGATCGCACAGTTATGGATGGCGTGGATCAACAATTGACGATACTCGGCGTTCTGGATCACTACATTAGTACCAGAGGATTAAAAGGATAGTGACACAATATCAAACCTTTTCGTATTCTTGGTCGACGGTCTTCGCAAGCTCCTTCTTGAGCAACATGACGACTTCTTCTACATTTCGACTGGATACCATGCTAAGGGTAATATCCAGGGCTTTCTTGCGAACGTCAATATCGGGGCTAGTCTCAGTTGTTAGTTTAGTCGTCTAATTCGGGTCCAAAGAATGACCAACCTCGAGAGAACTCGGAGAATCTCCATGGTCAGATCGTCGAGAACACCTTCATGCTTACGACGAAGTTGATCCACACGATCCAAAACAATAAGTTTGACATTGTTATCCGACTCCTTGACGCTAAGTTCAATAAACTTGCCAGCAGCAGCTAATAGAAAACCAGTTAGCCATCAATCTTTTCGTGGTGTGAAATAGTATCGCTCCAACCTTTAATCGCAGTGGGGTTTCCAGTAAGCGTTGTGAGAGAGGTGGCAGCTTCGTAGACAACAGTGTTTGACGATGCTTCCAGAAGATCGAATATTATCCTTAGGTATCTGGCTCTATTTTGGGTATTTACGACGGCATCTTTTCTGATAAACTCAATGATAGCCTGTTGCATCAACTCGTCTAACGTGCCAACGTTATCGACGATGGTATTGAAGTATTCTAGAGCTTTTTGATGACTGATAGCAGCTAGTGCGGCGAAGGCATTTCGCTTGCATGTATGGTCGCTCTCGTTTTGGAGGAATGTGAGGATGAGGTCCGGGCCATCGGGTATCAGATGCTCAAAGTGAGTAAAGATAGACTGGACGGCGAAGACGGCGTTCTTGCGGACATATGCGTGTCTATGCTCTAAGCATTGTCTACAAGAGCCCAGCAGCGGTTCTAGCAATTCGGCTTCGCGTAATTTACAGAGGAATCGCAGAGTGGCGCCTCGAATGAACTCGTTGGGATGTAACAGGTCGTTTCGAATACCATTGCTGTCCGATTGTTAACTATGTTGCGCGTTATGGTTACATTATTACCAAGCTTACCAGACGAGGACGAATTCCTGCTTCAGCTTGCCGTTCGAGTCTAGCTTTGGGCATATTTCATAGTAGAAGTATAGTAGCTTCTTCAAACCCTTGTGCTTCGAAGGCATGACAAATCGGATGATGTGCATTAAAAGTCCGGGCATTGGGTCACCATTCAGCATAACTACTAGAATTCGCTTCATGGTTTCCATCTTTGACTCGTCGGTGCCCTTCTCAAGCTGGTTCTTGAGATCCTGCTGCGACGGCACATCGGAGGGGTTGTCTTGGTGCACGAGCGTGTACGTGCTTTCTAGGAACGACATTTTGGATGGGTGATGATATTATCGGTGTAGATGATGGTGTTTTGTAGTTTAGAGGGGTGTGTTTAGGTATGGTAGTAATGGTGCGTATATCGAGGTGTGTATGGTAATGTGGCCTGTCCCTCTCTCTCCTGTAACTGGTGTTGGCAGGGAAGCTATCTGAAGTCGCGATTTAGTGGGGAAACCGGAGCCTACGGGGGCAATTGAGGTCGGACGAAGATGGCGGATGGCGATGGCGATGAAAGAGATGAAGAAGGAGGGAAGAATGGAATAACGGGGTGATGTCGCAGGTCGACCGGCGTCGTCAATTCGACACGATACGATACGCTACGCCGTTTGATAGCTGTGCGGTGCGGTGTGGTTGGAAGCTGTCCTTTCGTCGAGCTCGCCAGGCTGGTCTCAAATCTACGCTGCTTCGGTGCCACGAACTGCGCTCCCTCGTTCTCTTGCTCGCTCGCGCGTCTGTTTCTACTATTATTCGATATCAAAACTGTATATTCACGACACCACCACCACCACCTCCTTCGTAGACTTCAGTGAATATCGCGACCATCACAGACACAATGTCGGCGAACGAGCAATTCTACATCAGATACTAGTATGAGCACCAAGAAACCTCTTTCACCTATCAAATGAGCTAATCAAACTTGGTTCACAGCTCCGGTCACTCGGGTCGCTTTGGGCATGAGTTTCTCGGTATGAAAGCCCACCAACTGTATCCCAGATCGATTTAATCTGGTCAAGTCGCTGACCGATAACAACAATGCTTAGAATTCGATTTCAAGGTCGTGCCGGGCGGATGCGCACTCGCTCGATACGCGAACAACTCCAACTATCGAAATGATTCTCTGATCCGGAAAGAGAGTACGACCTGCCCTTCCACAGACCGCCATAGGGTATTCGGACTGACGAAGGCCTTTGGCATTGCTATAATAGTGTTTGTTAGTACTTTGATGATTAAGGAGATAAAACGAATCATCAAAGAAAGCGAGATCATGAAGTAAGAATGCGGCCTCATCGAAAGAGAATTTCAGTGTACCCAGTTCGTTAACAGTTTTCCGACAACAGAGAAGACGACGCGAAATGGCCTCAGAAGAACAAAGATGGAAGGCAGGAATTGGAGATCCGCTTGGGAAACGAGCACATATCGTTCGAGGCATGTACCACAGCTGATTAAGAAGCTTTGTTGCAACCTGCTAACTGCTTTCTTTGCTGTAGACTGCAAAGATTGGATCTTTGGTTGACATTCAAGAGAGTCAGGACCCAGAAGGTCTCCGAGTCTTCTACTATCTTGTTCAAGACTTGAAGGCTTTGGTATTTTCGCTGATCGGTTTGCATTTTAAGGTACTATCGATATTCTTTCCATTTTGTCATCAGAGCGGGCACAGCTTTGGGAAACTCGGTTGCTCACATATGACTTCTTTTATAATAGATCAAACCCATCTAAGCCAAAAATAAATAAATAAAAAAATACGAGAAACAAGGAAAGAAAACTACTCACTTAGCCTACACATTACATATCTTTTCTTAACAAGCGGTCACCTCTATCTCGTGGGGACCGTGGCCTTGTAATCTATTCCTCAGGTATGCCTACGTTTCTCTTGATGTTGACAAGCACGCCTGTTTACTGATACCAAATTATAGAATGAAATCATACCCAATATTATCTTTTTTGGTGACAAATAAAACATGTGCTTGCGGGTCCAAGCTAGCCGATTCTTAACCCCAGAGAGTATGTTGATGCGAAAAACACACCCCAATCGCGATCTCTCCCCTACTAGAATCCTAGCTGCGTGAAATTCCCCAACTGCGCAAGAGGGTTTTTTTTTTCTGCGTCGCTCAATCGATCAAGCATCCCACAAAGAGTGACCCCCTGCTGGCAAAAACAGTTTAAAAGTGGGGAAGCGAGAAAATAGTGCATAAAATTTTCCTCCCCATTGCCGCCACTCCCTAGACAGAACAGGATAAACCTTACCCTGCTTGAGCAGCTTTTGCCTTTCGAATATTTGCGGAGGGTGATGCCATTTGTCCGAGTTAAAGCTCTTGAATTTGATCTAGAATTGTGTACCATTTAGTTACACGGATCGTTTATTTCGTTTCAAAGAAACCATCAATTGACAACCAAGGCTGATCCATGAAGTCATTAAGATTGAAATGAAATGCTCCGCAAGTGAGAGAGTTCACCTCTACTATTTTGCGAAACGTGAACACCAATTTTGTGCTGTACATGCTGTACAACCTCAAATATCAAGCAGCTAAAGATCCTAGCTGGAATGTACCTGTAGTCTTTCCGAGGCTTGATTCTGAGAGGACCTGGGACATTTGGTGTCTTCGAACATTCGAACCCACCCCCTCGACGACTCTCTTAGCACCCGTATTGAAGTTTCGAATTTCATGCAGGAGGTAGTTGAGCAAAAATTATATCGCAACCTTCAAGATCCATCCGTCTTGCTCCAGATACTAGACGCAGGCATCAGATGGTCTCCCAGAACACTTTTAAATTTGTTCTAGTGCTCTCGCCTTGAACTCCAAGGCAATGGGTTTATTCCGTGCGTGCGTACGTAAGAGCCTTGGCCAACGTCTCGGTACCTGAGGTACAAGTATGAACAGCAGGTGCATGTGCATCTTAGCTAGAACTTGGCTCGGGTCTGATCCAACTCTCAGTGGAGTTTGGTTGAACTTTGGGAGCGTGGAGGTCGTAAATCGGTGGAGGTGGAGATTGCAACCCCCATTCATTCCGTCCATCCGTCGATTTGAATTGAACCGGCCTCCATGCTCGCCCTGCCCTGCCCTGCTATGCAAGGCAATGCTATGCTTTGCCATGTCGGCAAGCTTGCAAGAAGAGAGGCCTTGATTTTTTTTTTCAGTCTCGCGCTTCCAACAATTATTTATTTAATTCCTCTCTTTCTCTCGATTCCCACCTGCACGCTGACATGTTGAAGTCCGTATGATACGCCCTCGCAAGGTCGAAGCTTTTATACGCAGCAACTCGGGTAAACGTTAAGAGAACAAGCATCCGGTGGCCGAAAGCGGACCCCGTTCGGTTCGATTCCATTTGGCACGCGCCTGATTTTATAAAATTTATATTCCAGCCGAATTCCCCCATCCAGCACACACCCATTTGCCACTGTTAAGCCCTTCGATATCATTGACCGCGGAGTATCAAGATACCTACAATGTATTTCGATATATTTGACATATAAATCCGGACAGCCAATCCAATCAGACACTGCGACGGGAAGAAAAAGAGAGGCATAGACAGTCAGAGCTCTCCCCGATAGCAACCAACGACGTCCTCGCCAATCGATTCCCACCGGTCGGTTGACTTGGTCAACGAAAGTGCTTAGCTTATTGGCTGGCCCAGTCACACTCCTGCCAGCTGCCACTGCCAGTTTTTTATACCGCCTGCCCGACTAGCTTTTTTTTAAGCTAATTACCCCATCTTTCCTCACACCACCAGCCAGCACCAAAGCCCCGACTGACAGGCGGACGGACGACCTTCTTTTCTTTTCTTATTTATTAACCTCCTCCCTCTTCCTGCTCCCTCTCCCGCCAATTCGTGAGAACTAAGGTTCTCACCTATATCCCATACCTATAACTATAAACACCGTATATACACATATAAAAAGAATACACCCAGGGTTATATAGTAGCATACAGCACACTGGTCATGGCGACGCCGGGTGCCCGCTCCTCCCGCCCTCATCACCCTCTCCAGTACTCTCGGTCCAACCTTGGAATCGACGTCGCCGGTCTGGATAATCGATTCGCCGGCGCACTGTTGTCACGTTCCCACGACGCCTGTCTCCAAGAGTCTCGCCAGCCCACCACTGTCGCCGCCACCACAGACACCGACAGGCTGGTGGCTCCCTCAGATGACCACCACCTGAACAATACCGACAGCAATAATAGCAGTGCGGCGAGTAATAATAGTAATAGTAATAGTAATACTACTATCGCAAGGAAGGATAGTCGAAACACTACTTTCGCCTCATCTTCGTCCAGTAACAGTAATTTGTTTTCTGAGCTTGACGACTTGCCTGCTGCTGTTTCGTCAACATCATCGAACCGCAAATCCTCGTCCTCGTCCTCCAAACCCGCCCACCGAGAAAACCCTCGCAGTCTACCTGGGAGCCCTTACTCTATGACTGACTCGTTCGATTCATCCTCGGCCGTCTCCCCTTCGCCGACTGCATCTTCCTTTTCCTCCATTCGGGTACGTGCGTTTCTTTTCCGATTTTTAAAGTTTTCTATCCTTCCTGCTGCCTCCGCTCGGCATGCAAACAACGCAGCCTGGCGACTCTACATTTTAGCTTTCGCTAACATATTCTCATGTAAAGCTCATTCCATACTCCACTTCGTCATTCCTACGGCCGGGTTCACGATTCGAGGGTACCCAGCAATCCGATAAACAAACTTACACCGTCAACGTCGAAATCAAACATGTGGACATGCGGGAATCTTTCTTGTGCGGCTACTTGTGCATTCAAGGTTCGTTTTTCTGGGCACTGTTACATCCGTATTTCTATTTGGAGCGGGAAGATCGGAAGGCAGCTAACCTTGACTCCTTTTTTCCCCGCATTCGCAGGCCTTACACAGGATAACCCTACCTTGACCACCTATTTCGAAGGCGAGATGATTGGCAACAAATATGCCTTCAAAACCAAGAACAAATCTTGGGGCGCGAACGAGAAAATCGACTTGCAGCACTGGGGCCGTTTCCCCGCCTACCGTCCATTCTCTAAGAACTCGAAAACCAAGGATGTTCACAACAAGGAGTTTGGCGAACAGGAACACATCTTTATGAGATGGAAGGAATACTTCCTTGTACCCAATCATAGGGTGAAGGAATTGACCGGTGCGAGCTTTGACGGATTCTACTATATCTGCTTCAGCCAGGTCACCGGCAATGTTTCGGGCATCTACTTCCACTCTAATAGTGAAAAGTGGCAGCAGTTGGAACTGAAACATATTCCAGACCATGGACTATACGGGTCGATCGAGTTTAGATGAAAGAGCCATTCTCTTCTTTCTGCCTCTGGAGAAGTAGCGCCGCCGTATTTTTTACATTTTTCCTGAGACTACTCTGGGTCGCAATTATTTATATACCACGAAAACAAACTCGGACTCTCGTTTCCCATGGATTTTACGACCCACATAGGCCCCTCATTATTAGTATCCATGAAACCAGGGAGCCCGAACTTCAAATTTACGACCAACACCGCCTTTTTTTCGACTTCGTTGTATCATAATTTTTCGTCTCCTTGTGAGAGCACATTTTTTTGACGCGACCAATTTTTACGACACCGTGCGCCAGTTAACAGTTATTACTTTATCATCTCGAACTTTTTTTTTTTTTTTTTTTTGAGAATTTGTTGTTTAGCGGTTGTTTATACTCTCGAGCTGCTTTCGTTTTTTTCCCTTTCAGAGCCGCAAAAATGATCATTACTTTGCTACACGCTCTAGCTGTTGATGAGTACCAAATCATATACCTTTATCTTTCCTTTATTTTATAATGCATCGTTCTATAAACCGGTTGATTCTATTGGTTTTTTCCTGCTATTGTTTTTTATTCTTTGCATTTCGTCACGATAAATCCTTACCTTGCCAAACAATGCAATCAACGGCGGCTTTCTCCAAGTATTAAGATATCAAGGTTCATGCCATCATCTTTATGTCATATTTTCACTACAGTCGAGTAGGTGTATTACTAGTAGAGTACCATATGTGTTATACGCTAATCCATCATTTGGTTTGCTGTACCGAGTATGGTCTTGTATAATATTATTGTCTAAAAGGTCACTGGCGTTTTTCTTCTGAATTTACCGTTACAAGTTATACCAGTACCTTGTATTGTTGCGTATTCTGTGGTTGTAGCGAATCATGCGGCTCAAAAAATTGAATTTGATCCAATCGAGTCGCACATTTCAAAAATTTGAGATCCAACCGAAACCTTTACAAGCTCTATTTACCCCAACATCCTCAACAATTAACATCACCCATCACCACTGTTACCATCAAATAGCAGCCCTAACCATCTATTCAACTTGGTTCATCGCACAAGTTTGCAGAAAAGAAAATGTCGGCTGCGTCACCTCCTGTAGCAAATCCTACAAAGCGACAAAAACGTATAGACTACCGTAAAGCGGACCATCACGATGCCCTCCCGCAGAAAAAATACTACAGGCAGCGGGCACACGCGAATCCCTTTTCTGACCACAGGCTGAGCTAGTTAGTGAGAATCAATCTTCTCTGTAATTAATTGCATCCCTTGGTCTATTTTGCCAACGAGCGTACTCGACGAATACACATCAATAACATATATCGAGAAGGCAATTGGCTGATTTTGATGCTGCTTGGTTCGAATATTATAGTCCGATACGACCTGATGAGATGGATTGGAGCGATTACTTTCCCGCATTTTTCAGCAAGAAGCGAAAATTTGATGATGAAGATGCTGTGAATGATGATGAAGTCGAGGGCATTCAAAACCCTTCAGTCGCTGGTGTTCAGATGGATACGAAGAAGGTTGAGATTGCGGATATTGGGTGTGGGTTCGGAGGGCTGTTAATATCTCTAGCTCCTACATTTCCAGAGACTTTGATACTGGGTATGGAGATTCGAACTCAGGTTACGGCATACGTTCACGATCGTATCACGGCTCTGAGGAACCAATGTCTGAGCGGTGGTACGAAGGGTGAGGGGGAGCAGGAGGGATTAGAGGAAGGGGAGAGTGGGGAGAGTGAGTCTGTCCCCGGCGGGTATCAGAATATTGGGATCATAAGGGCCAATGCGATGAAGTTTTTGCCTAACTTCTTTGAGAAGCATCAGTTGAAGAAGATGTTTTTCTGCTTTCCCGATCCCCATTTCAAGGCCCGCAAGCATAAGGCGAGGATTATTTCGTACGTATCCATATTTTCTATTACTGTACAAAAAGTAAACTAGGAAAGAGCAGGGTGGCTAATATACAATACTAGGCCGACATTGATTGCTGAATATGCATATATCTTGCGACCCGGTGGGATAATCTACACAATCACGGACGTGGAAAATTTACACCTATGGATGGCGAAACATCTGGAGGAGCATCCGATGTTTGAGAGATTGACGGAGGAAGAGCAGGAGACGGATGTGTGTGTTAAGATCATGAGGACGGATACGGAGGAAGGGAAGAAGGTGGAGAGGAATAAGGGAAGCAAGTGGGTTGCTTGCTTTAGAAGGAGGGAGGATCCGGTTTGATGAGACCTCCATGACCTCCACATTATTCATATGTAAAACTATGTATGTGACAGTGCTTCGGAGCTTTTTTATATTGACAACAAGACGGGTTCCTTGCATGACCCACACCGCATTCTTTAATGTCTTGCACTTCATGGCATTCCTAAGAGATGTCGCTGACGCTTATATATAATATATCGTGATATGAGGAATATGTTGCTTAGGTGCATCGCGTGACTGGCGGGGCATTTGACCGGGGCGCCCACATGCGTCGAACACCAGCCCAGCCAAACCAGAGCTCCAAGCCTTTTTAGCGACTAGACAAACGAATGATTGAATGTGCTCCTTCGCTGAGATGGGCTTATAGTATTTTATGGTTATTACGCACTCAAGTTTGTTTGTATGGTTGGTTGAAACGGATGTGATGCGTAGCTGTCAACGTAATTAACTTCGTAATTATTATTTCTTGGTTTTCATCCATCTCGACTTCAAAGCTTCGAATTCGGACCACCACCACTCAACCACCAAAATATACTAGCTCTCTGAGATTGTACACCCGTACGAGAAGAACAACATCACCTCGTTTCTCCTCTCTACTATGGTAAAGCTACTATGTCGCTAGCCCATCATCGCAAAAGAATACGCCTAAAACCGTCCCAGACATCATGTCGACCGCGGGCAGCATACCTGATCCCCCTCCTCCATACTCACCACCCGGCTCTCCAGCCCCGCTAGCCACCTCTTCCGCTCCCGCTCCAGATAAACAGCCTCACGAACAAAAGCCGCAACCGGAACTGGAGCCCGAACCGTTTCCCCGTCTGGAGCTGCCGGACCAGATCCCATTCTCACTCAAAGTCGGCGCCGGCATCGTGCTCTTTCTCTCCGTAGCTTCACGAGTTATTCCCAACTTTCGAACCATCTTTTTCACCGCAATCTGGACCTCCATAATCACCTTTCTTCTTCTAGTCCTTCTCTTCGTATTCACCGTCCAAAGGCGCCGACCAAGCGAAGCTTCCAGCCAACCTCTCAAGAACATCAAACCCCTTGCTTTCACCCGTCCCTCAAGATTCCACGCAGAGCTCGAAGCTATCAAAAAGAATGAGTCCTTCGTTAGAGCAGCGCTATACCCACCCAGCCAAAAGGTCTCGGATGCGATAGATGAGGTCATAGACCTCATCATCAAGAGTTTTGTCACAGAATGGTACCAGCGTATCACCCCGGACCCCGCCTTCAAGCACCAGGTCGAAAAGACGATACGACATGTGCTATACGCCCTATGGACGAGAGCGGAGAAGCTGGACCTGGTGGAGATTGGGGTCGGGAAAGTCGTGCCGTTGCTCACCACCCATCTTAACGAATTCGCAAGCGCGGAGAGAGCAGTGAGGGGCAAGAATTTGAACAAGCAACTCACGGAGTCGGAGGAATTGGACATGGCAGTCGCTTCAAAGTATAAGGATGGAAGACTGCACACCGCTGTTCAGATGGGATATACAGACTCGAAGAGCGTTCAGCAAGATTATCTGAGGAAGATTGTGACCAAAGTTCTTCCTTTGATATTGCCTCAGAAGGAGATCAAGAGTCGGGCTGTCAACGTGCTAGTCAGGGAGATCGTGTCGTGTAGCGTACTGCTGCCGGTGATCATGCTCATGTCTGAACCAGATTTTTGGAACCGTACCGTGGAAACCTTGGTATGCCATATCTCTCTTTGCAATGTCAACGATCCCAGCTAACTGGTAGTTCTAGGGCAGGAATACCCTCCAAGAGCGAAAGACAGTTAGGAAACTACGAGCGGCATTGGAGCAACATACCTCCCCGAAAACGAAGCTACACAAACGACTCACGCCAAAAGCTGACGAGCGAACGTTTGAACGATTCATTCGATCTATTAGGAACTGTAACAGCCTGCCTGATGCGAAACGAATGCGGAACGAGATTACCATCCAATTACGAAAAGATGCGGACTTCCAGGACCAGGTTTATCTCAAACGCTTGGAAACAGCCAAAAAACTACTCGATCAAAAGGTCGCGCATCTATCTTCCGGTCAAAAGAGCCAAGCTCCTGTCCAGGCGGCTGCGATGATGAGCTCAAGCTCCAAACGAAATGGAACGACATCCGCAGAGCAGCATACACTTCATCAAATTCTTAAGAGCCCGTCTGGAATCACGTACTTTATGGAGTTTATGGACAGACAAGATCGTATTAAACTTGTTCAATTTTGGATGGTCGTTGATGGTTTACGGAATCCGTTGGAGGATGACCCTGCTGAGAACGAAGACTCAATACCTTCAGGTCTATCTTGGACGGTATCGGATAGGAACGATATCGGACAGATTTACGAAGCGTACATCTCGCTCCCAGAGCTCCAGATCCCCGATAAATCTCGGCATATGGTCAGAAAATTCTTAAAGGCTGGGAAAAATGCGAGCAGCCTTCAATATTACCACGCGAGAGGTGCGATTTTGAGGGCTCAAACCGCCGTGTACGAGGACATGCAAGAACATGATCTCCCCGGGTTCAAGAATTCGGATCTGTTTTACAACTATGCTTCCTTGCGAGAAAACCAAGCACCGAGCCTGGACAATTCGCCTCGGTTGGATCCACAATCTTCTTCGAACCAGTTGCAGGTTCCTGAGACGTTCCCGGATGGACGAAAGAATCCAAGCTTGCAATTCAAACCTGCCTCGACAAACGATAAAGGAGACTTATTTTCTTCAAGACATTCTCACGACGGAAACCGACCAAAATTGTTTGACGACGATTGGGGCGCTAGCGATATGTCGCAATCAAGAGGGAGCCTGAAAGACGAGTTGTTTTCAGAGGGTTCGGTGCAAGAGGATCCCATGTCTCCTACTAACGGGGTTGTCGAAGCCATGGAAGCAGCTCTGAATCATATCATGGAAGAACGGCCGAGTATGGATGAAGGCAAGAAAGCGTCAGCCAATAGACTATTCGATGAGGTTGCGGGGGTGCTCACACCGGACAGTGGACGATCGTCCGGTGAAATATCCCGTCCCGCTTCAACTCAACCTATCTATCCCAAAAGAAAGTCATCCAAAAAGCCAGCCAGCTTGGCGACTCTGGGCCTTGTTAATGACTTTGCCTCGAAGTCCGTCTTTGCTGGTGAGGAGATATTTGCTGAAGAAAACGCAAAGGCATTGGAAGATCAAGGGTTTTCGTCGGATCCAGCATCGGATTATGAAGAAGCCGAAGTTCACGAGGCGGCTCCTGGAGATCTTGGGCTAGCGGAGGCTATATCCGAGCTTACGATGTCTATAAACAAACTTTACACACAAGACGCCGTGGTGTCCTCGATGCTGAAGAAGGCGGAGTTGACAAACAATACTGCCGAATTGAGAATTCTCAATAAGAGCAGAGCGAGCTTGCAGCGAGAAATCCGAAGGAAAGAGTTACAACGACAGCAGTATATAATACAGGAAAGTGATAATAGTTTGTACGGACGTGCTAGTGTCAGCATCAATCAACCCATCATGGGTAATGAGCAGGGCAAAGAGTATGCAATATATATCGTCGAGGTCCGCAGGAAGGCGGGAGACCAATTCCCAGCCGCCGAGTGGGCCATCGCAAGACGGTACAGCGAATTCTTTCAGCTTCACCAAGATCTTCGAGCAAAATACGCGTCAGTGAAACATCTCGAGTTTCCAAGGAAACACGTGGTTATGAAGCTTCAAAAGGACTTTTTGGATAAGAGGCGAGCGGCGCTAGAGACGTATCTGAAAAGTCTTTTGCTCATCCCGGATGTGTGTAAGAGTAGAGAGTTGCGAGCCTTCTTGTCGCAACAGAGTTTGCCGCCTATTCCTGACGCTAATGGCGATAACACCGGCGAGGCAGACTTCATATCAAAGTTGTACAACTCGATAGCGGATGGCATGGGAGATGTGATTGGAACGGTGCCAATGCTAGAGCAGCTATCTGCTGCTGCCTCGAGTTTCGCTAGATTTCCACACCCGAACGGTTTGGGTTTTACGGATGCCGAGGGTAGTTTGAAGGCTAGAACCGCGGAGGGGGGTGAGATGAGCGTCGCGGAAGCTGAGGCCGAGCTTATCGCATACGAGAATAAAGAGGGTGTGCCCTTCGTAAAACCAATTTGCGACCTCTTCTTGGAGGTTTTTGATTTGAACAAAGGAAGCAGTTGGTTGAAGGGTAGGGCTGTCGTCGTTGTTCTGCATCAACTGCTCGGAGGCACCATTGAAAGGTATGTTATGATTCGGTATTTGTAGATTGTGATTACACGGATTATTGATGATCTTCTACAGAAAGGTTCGCGAGCAAGTCAAGAACTTTACGAATGAAGAGAATATTGAAAAATATATTCATATGTTGAGGGATAATCTATGGGCGGATGGCAATTTTATATTCACCCGACCTCCTCGAACAGTGAAAGATAAATCGAGGAGTAGAACGGAAGCGAGTTTGATGCTCGCTACTCTCATTCCGGGTACGTACACCAATCGTCTTTATTGATGTTGAGTCTAAGAAGCTGACGATATTTGGGATAGATATTGCCGCCAGTGTGGTTGGCAGGTCGAGCGCGAGCAATGCTAGCCGTCGATTATTCGCGGTTTTCAATAACGAGCGGTTGAACTGTCATATCGCATTCTTGATTTTAGATACGATCGTTGACGCTCTGTTCCCAGAGTTGAGACAGTAATTTATATTTCCTTTCTCCTCTGCTTCTTTTTTCCCTTTTTCATTTTCATTTGACTGGTATACAGGCGCATTTGTGTTTCTGTTGGTTAGAGGGTGCATGGTTGTACTGTTAGACTGATATTTTTATCATCTTTTGCGATTTCCTGTTTTTTCATGGTACGATACGTTTGGGATACCCTTTTATTTACATTTGCATGGTTTATATTTCAATATGATACTTTTCAATTACTCAATTTTAAGTATTTGGCGGTTGTTCAGTTCACTAAAATCTTGACGTCGTGCCTATGCATTGAAATTTTGGGTGGATGAAATTTACAACAAAAGCCCTTGCTCGCCAAAGATGTCTTCAACTCTCGAAATCCACCACCTTCCATAAGAACCCCACCATCATCAACAAAATCCACCCTCCGTCAATTGTATTCCAGACCCACAATGTCGGCCGAAACACAGCTGAAGAGGGCCATCCCGGGCTTGGACAGCGTGTTGACCGAATACTGCGTCGGTTTCCTCAAATACGCCATCAACTCCGAGCTCTCCGACGCCGACGACGAGCTCCAACATGCCATCGAATCCGTCACTGCGATTCTCCAGTCCGCTGCGATGGATACCTCTCCGGACTCCATCACTACCACCGTCGATTCCATGGTCAAACAGCTCATGCCAGCCGAAGGCCTCACCCGTAGATCTGCGGCGGGGACGAGCCGGAAGCTCGAGCAAACCATCAACATGTCTTCCCGCAGTGGTGTTTCCGGCACCATGAACCTGGTCGCAACGATCGACCTAGAAGCTACCGCTTCACGGAAGGTTGAATCAAGAGTAGACAAGAAGAAGCTGGAGAAGGCGGAGAAAAAGATCAAAGCCAAGCAGGACAAGAAGCTACACAAGAACGTGGAGTACGAGGCTTCCAAACTCATCACTACGACGAACGACACGAAGAGCTACGAGGAGTTTTACATGCAAGTCAACCCTCTGCAGCTCGGTAGCTCGTCAGCGGGCAAGAGCAAAGATATCAAGGTTGAGAATGTGGACGTTCAGATCGCTGGTAAGAGGATATTAACGGATACAACCTTGACGCTGGCATACGGACGGCGATACGGGTTGGTGGGTCAGAACGGTATCGGTAAATCTACACTACTGAGGGCGTTGAGTCGCAGAGAGCTCAATGTTCCAACGCACATTTCGATCCTTCACGTGGAGCAGGAGATTACGGGTGATGATACGCCAGCACTGCAGGCGGTGCTTGATGCGGATGTGTGGCGGAAGCATCTGTTGGCTGAACAGGATAGGATTAACGCCCTGATGACGGAGATTGAGAATACGCCGTTGGCGCAGCAGAACAGGCCTGATATGCAGAGCAAGGAGGAGTTGGGAACACTACTTTCCGATGTGCACGAGAAGCTGGCGGAGATGGAGTCGGATAAAGCGGAGTCAAGGGCGGCGAGTATTCTGTTCGGATTGGGATTCTCGACTGAGAAGCAGCAATTTGCAACAAAGACTTTCTCTGGTGGTTGGAGGATGAGGCTGGCGTTGGCACGAGCGCTGTTTTGTAAACCAGATCTGCTACTTCTCGACGGTATGTTAGACTTGATTTTATTACGTTACGGGCTATGAGATGTTGATGCTGATGAGTCTTGGTTTATAGAACCGTCGAACATGTTGGACGTCCCTTCTATTGTATTCTTGTCTGAATATTTACAGGGCTACCCGAGCACTGTGCTTGTCGTATCCCACGACAGAGCCTTCTTGAACGAAGTGGCTACAGATATCATTCACCAGCACTCGGAGAGATTGGATTACTATAAGGGAGGCAATTTCGATGCATTCTACGCTACCAAGGAAGAAAGAAGAAAGACGTCTATTAGAGAATACGAGAATCAAATGGCGTACAGGAAACATCTGCAAACCTTTATCGACAAGTTTAGATATAACGCTGCCAAATCTTCGGAAGCACAGTCAAGAATCAAAAAATTAGAGAAGCTACCGGTTTTGGAGCCACCAGAGGCGGAATACTCTGTCGAGTTTTCGTTCCCTACTGTGGAGAAGCTGTCACCACCGATAATGCAGTTGAGCGGCGTCGGGTTCGCATATAGGGTTGGAGTACCCATTGTGACAAACGTCGATTTGGACGTGCAGCTCGATTCGAGAATCGGTATCGTGGGACCCAACGGAGCCGGTAAAACGACAGTTTTGAAGCTCATCACAGGACAGTTACAACCTACCAGCGGTATGATGAGCCGGCACGGACGGTTGAGAGTGGGATATTTCGCGCAGCACAATCTGGATTACTTAGATCCCAAACTCAGCCCGTTGAGTTTCTGCGCGCGAGAGTTCCCAGGAAAGACGGACGAAGAGTACCGTCGCCATCTTGGGGCGTTTGGAATAACGGGGACGGTGGGACTGCAGCGGATGGAGTTACTGTCGGGAGGACAGAAGTCTCGTGTGGCGTTCGCGTGTCTTGGATTGACGAACCCGCACGTGCTGGTTTTGGACGAACCTACTAATCATTTGGATGTTGAGGCTATGGATGCTTTATCGGATGCGCTCAAGAACTTTGAGGGAGGAGTGCTGATGGTTAGTCACGACGTTACGATCTTGCAGAACGTTTGTACTAGTTTGTGGGTTTGCGACGGCGGAAAGGTTGAGCATTTCGAGGGGACGGTGAAGATGTATAAGAAGAGGATATTGGACCAAGCGAGAGAGAACGGGGTGGTGCAACAGCAGCATTAATAAATGGTGTATGGATGTGATGTATAAAAATAACATGCAATATGGTTGGAAGCCTTGAGTAGCCTTCCAACTTTATATGCTCTGTTTTATATCTCTCGGATTGTATTGAATCAATGCACTCTCTATCATTCTAGCGGTCTTGAGACATGCCAGCCGAGTGGTTCAGCCTCCGACCAAGGCACAGGTTATACCGGTAGTTGGCTCGACTTGTCACTCGTTCGTTTAGTTTAATTAGTTCTCCTCTGCCAACCACCGAGCAGGTCATACTAAAGTATCCGTCTGCTTTATTCTTCTTTCCTCTTTTCCTTCTCATTTTATTTGTTCCATCAGCCTCGTTTCCTCCGACTCTCCCGCTGGCGCCCAAAGATATTGTTTATTATCATCATTATCAACGAAGAAACAAGCAAGACAAAGACTGAGACCTCACACGAATAGAGGATACTTATAGTTATACATCTCGCATGCTTTATCAGTAGTGAAAACCCATTCCGGCCCTGTCGCCCGACCATCGTTCGAACTATTGGATTGACTGAGCTGAGTGATTGGACCGAGTGATTGAATTTGATTCCGCACACACACACCCTCATCGCGGTCCCTGGTCCCTTGTATCAATCCAATTCTATTCTTCAAATCAAAGCGAAATCTCGCACGTTTAAACCGGCCCACTCAACCTCGCACACCAATAACCACCGCTACCACGACCACCCCAGGCAAACAATAGTTCCTGCCTCGAGTTTCTGGCGCCAGCCTCATCTGTCCTCCCCTTCCCTCTTTCTCTTTCCCTTCCATCGTAATCGAAGAAGTAGCAGAACGGCACGGACAACTAGAACATCAATAGTCGCTCGCACGACCGCCGAAAAGGAAATATCTCTTCTTCTCCCCCTTTAACATAACAATATCTTGATATATCTTTCGTCGGCCCATCGTCGCCGACTTTTGGATGTCTCAAACCGCCTGAAAAGGTCTTCCTTCGTGTTGGAGCCCACCACGGATTCTCGATCTTCGTCTCCTTTGCCCGATTCCTCTCCTCCTACCTTCGACCAATCCCCGGATTATCTCTTCCGTCAGACCTCCGCCTTGAGTTCGACGTCTTCCTCTCCCACCCTCCCCTTCTACTCCCCTTTCGTCGACTCCCCTCCTTCATTAGGACCTCCGCCAGTCAGGGGACTTGGTGAAATCATCCATCAGGAGCAGGATCCCGCCCTCGTCCAGCAGAAACTCGACGACCAGGCGCTCGTAGCTCCCGGTTCTTCCTTCGAAGTACTACTCACGGACCAAAAGGCAAAGGAGACAACAACAACCACAGCCTCGTCCTCAAAATCTCAACAAGCCGGCCCATCTTCAAAGGACGACAGGGAGCCACCTCCCCCGTACACCGAGTCTTCTAGCCCGCTCCGATCCTTCGCATTCTGTATGGCTGCGTCAGTTATAACGCAGGTCTCTCAGACCGCCGGTCCTCAGGTCAATCTCGCCGGTATGCAATTAAAATCTTTCACACAAAATATTGACAATTCGAATTTGTAATTGCGAATGAATAAGGCAGTGGGATTCGCTTGCTAACTATAATTTATTCGCGTTTTTCTTGGCATAGACGGACCGGATGAAAACCTCACCCTAGATCTTCGGTAAGCTGCAGCTCTCGGTTCACGGCATATCCAAATATGCTTAAATTATGCCGACGCGAGAGTTACTAACGGCTTTCTATTTCCTATGGTTTTAGAGGAACGCAATTCGTCATCTCGAGAGATGAATTATTGACCTTGCCCGAATTTGTTTTGCTATCATTGTTCCCCAATGGACTCTTCCCTGATGGTCAATTCCGTGAGGATGACGTCTACTCTGTCGATGTAAGACCTTTGATACCATTAACACGAAATTCCGACCAATTCGGTCGCTAAAATATGTATCTAGTTTGACCCCGCCTGCCTCCAATATATGCTGGAATTCTTCAGGAAAGTCGGATCCACGATACCTCAATCACACGATGACGAAGATACCGAAACCGATGTCTCACCGCCGAATAGCCCTTCAAATCTGCTTCAAGACCGAGCCGGTATAATAGTACTCCGGGAGGATCTTGACTTCTATGTGATACCCCCTAAAGCAGAGATATCCCAATCGCACATGTTGGAGGTGAAGCGAGAGTGCGCAAAAGTTTTGCTTTCCTACGACGGCATATTTTCCGGTCTCAGAAGAACAGACGAATCTGGAACTACCGAGCAACATCTCATTGAAATGTTGACTGCAGGGTGGGTTTACTAATCATACGACTGTTTCGTTATATGCACAATCCACTAACACATTTGAATTAGTGGCTTCAACGCGGACGACCGATGGGGTCATCGTGCAAGAGAACCAAACAAGGCAGTCATCTGCTCGCTCGCTTTGGCTAGATTACGCACAGATATTCGACATGAGGGCGCCAACTCTAATACCGTTGGTATGGCCCAAAAACTATTGCTTTTTTGGCGGAAACCTGCTGTAAGTTTCTCAACCACTCGAATATTGAAAGCTGTCTACTAATATTTGCGACAGAGGCGGTGCTGGTGGGAAGGAATGGAGATTCCAGATGTCCCCGGTGTCGATGGCAAGCTTAAAGTTTGGATCAGACGTGTCTGGACTCTAGAGATGGTATGAAAATGAACTTCACAGCAAACGTTACTGTATACTAATTCCGTTTTACAGAGCGTCATCGGTCTTCGTTAACAATCGACTCTAACAAGATCAGATTTATCGGTCCACCCGCCCACCCTGCTGATTTTTGGGAGCATTTTTTCACGAAATATAAATTCCAGCGAGTCATGCCAGCGATATGCCCTTCTTTACTCTCTTTTCCCTTGTTTTTTTTTCTTTACCATAACTTGATGCTAGATATATTTTTCTATTCGGGTGACATGGAAGAATGCCCACTTCTGCTGACACCCGCCTTAGCATCCGTCTCAGAAACGCTACCACCACAGTCCCACAGGATAACCTAAATGTGAATTTGCCAACCCTCTCGAGCTGAGCAAATCTGTCTATTCCCTTGCATGTATTTGTCAAACCCTTTTTAATGTCCAGATTTTCTTTCTTTCACCTTTTCATATTGGCATACAACCTTCTCAAGTTTCTAACTATCTACTATCCCCCATCACGAGCTTTTGGTAATAATCCCACCCTTCTCCCTTCTTCGTTTCCAAATCCATGTATTTATTAACCAGTTTGATTACTATTTCAACTTACAACCCGCACGTCATGCTTTTTCATCCCTTTCGAAAACATATGGAATTTTGCAGCGTATCGTTAATTATTTTGCTTGATTTTTTTTGAGAAATTTGAGGTTTCACATCATATGTACGAAGCAAGTAGGCTGACGGGATGGCTGTCCCGTTTCACTAACGATATAGATATCATGAGCTTCCCTCAAGTTTCTTTATTTGGAGTCGTGGGTATAAACATGTGTATATATACAAATATGCATGTTTTATATATAATAATATATGAGCCCTAATCCACGGGCAAAATATACAGATATAGTCATGGATCGGACCAATACTGTTCCCGAGAGATTATGACTGTATATCTCTCAATCTTTAAAAATCATCGTTATATTGGATCGAATTTGTCGAGCTCGACTTTTGATCCACCTTCTTGTTCCCCTTTGGTTTCGTAGGAAAGTCGTCATCGTCACTATCATCCTCCTCCTCATTTCCCATGTCGTCAAGACCCCAATCGAGACCACCGCTGCCCGGATCTTCCTCCCCTTCTTCACCCATAATATCGCCAAATAACTTATCCATCTCCGCATCGTCTGGCGCCCCAGGCATCTCGGCCTTTGCTTCCGAGTTCATACTCAGCCCGAATCCTTGTTTCGCCTTCGACTCGCGCCTCTTTAAGGGCCCGATATCCAACGTCTTCCCCTCCATCTCCACCAAATACTCCCCACCCTCTCCCTTAACCCCAACCCCAGGATCTCCACCCCCCCTCACCTCCTCTATCGCCTCGCGAAACCTCCACCCCAATTGGCCCTGAATACTCAACCCATACCCCATCTCCACGTACCGCTTCAACAACAGCCGCCTCTTCCAATCATAAAACCTCCAAAGATTGCTCGGCTGCATCATATTCTCCATCCTATAATCCCGCTGCTTACTTTCCAACACGGCGTTCAACCCCTTTTCGCACTCCCTAAGTAAATCCTCGAACCGCGCCGATTTACACGCCTCGCTGGGATGCAGCGTTATCGTGCCCTTGATGTCCTGCTGCCTTATATCCCCCCGCGATGGATGCCAATCCGGTTTTAAATGCTGTACGAATCTACCCGTCTTGACATCGTATCCTCGGTCTGCCAGCACCGTTTCCCATGCTGACCGCGTTTTAGCCCTCACCACTTTCCGTACGGTTGCTTGCTTTCCTGTAAAGTTCTTGGAGGAGGTATGCATGTGCAAAAAGTATCCTATTTCATGGTTTTCTTCGTGCTTTTGGAGCGCGGTGCGGAGCAGCGGGTGGAACGGGTTCAGCAGGACGGGAAAGGTGCGGAGGAGGAGGATGGCGGTGCAGTATTGTACCTTCATGAGCGGGGATCTGTAGACCGTGGTGGAAACGTTATGGGATTGAATTGCGTTCATGTAGTTTTTGGAATAGTTTGCAATATTGTCGGCATTAGACCGTTCTTCTTCCGAGTCGGCCCGTATTCCTTTCTTCAGTTCTTTCCTTACCGCCCGAGAATGTTTTCTATTGAGTCGGCTTTCTTCTCCTGTGGTGGAGTCTACGACGTGGACGTTTTTCCGGTGACTGACGCCCTCAATGTCCCTTCCTTTGGGCTTGAATGACCATTCGCCATTCTTGGGGTAGGAGCCATTATTGTTGCTGCGATATCGGGGTGCATTCTCAGATCGGTAGTTTGAGGGATTGCCTTCTCCCGGTTTGAAAAATGTTCGTGGCTTCCAATCTGTTGATGAGGTGGCGTATCGTTTTGGGATGGTGGGCGGGTAGATGATGGCGAGTGGGATGGTATCTCTAAGATGTGAGGTTGGAGATCGTCTCGTGAGAATCGGAATTGATGACTTCATGGCAGGAATGACGGCGAGAAGGTGAGAGGGTTGGAGTCAAAGGGCACGTCCCAGTCGCTACATTCCATTGTCTTGTCGTCGGTCGTCGTCGAAAATGCGGCGAGCGGTCTGAATGCGACGTTGTGAAGTTTCGATGAGGTCGTTCAAAGGTGGTTGACCGTCGCACATTTTTCCACGTTGTGTTGACATGCCGTCCTCTTGCGCTGATCTAACGGGTCAATCTTCAACGCATTGATACTACATTGGCTCGACTACCATCGTTCAATTTTAATATCACTTGATTGGATACGTGAGCAGGAAGAATATATTTCGCTGAGAAAATCCTTGAATACCGGCAACCTCAAATTTGTAGGCCATGCGGTTTCTGTTTCAATTGATTTTTGTTCTTTAGAATCTGTCGATATCCATGCGTGCGTGCTTTCAAGAATGCTTTCCAACATGCAAAATGCAAACAAGGAAATATGCAAATGCAGCTTCAAAAAACCCCTTCCATCAATGGCCGCGACGATGAGAGAAAAAAAATTGTGAACAAGTAAAAAGAAAAAGGTTAAGTATATACAACTGACTCGCCCAATGCAAAGAAGAAAGGTAAAAGGCATTGTGCGAAACAAAGCAACAGAAACAAGATGGTGGTGTAAGTACCAAAATAAACCATCTGAGCGATTATACAATATTGTACAGAGTAGAAATAGGCATTGCACATGAGAATCAACTCAGCTGTGCAATGCAAATTGATGTTAAACCATACCAAAGATGGCTTTCCCGCGGGGGGGCCCCGTTGTTTGGGAATCGAAGTGGAAATGGGAAGTCTTGCTATCCCTGCGTGCACCAGACACATGAATCTCGAGTGAGGAAGCGGAATGGCTTGAAGGAAATGTGTAAGTGTGAGAAGTCCTATCGCCGAACCAATGCACCAAAGGTAACATAATGAGCAAAAACAAAAAGTAGAACCAAAAGAACCAAGACTCCGCAAAGAGATGATAGGAAATATGCAACCCCTAGACGATGATGTTTTTAAGGAAAAATTCCCCCGATATGCTAGGTAGTAAAAAAAGAAAGACAATGCAGATGCAGATGATTTCGAGTAAAACTCTACACAATGTGTAAACTTTTCAAGTGACGCATGGGTACCAAGTGGTGTTCGAAAGAAGGAACAAACTATTCAGGAATTTAGTAATGAAAAATGAGATGACTCTAGACAAAGGTCATTAAAGTTGAGCGACGGCGGCGAGAATTAGGCCCCGACCTTATCCGACCCTTCTGGAGTGTTTCAGGGCAGGGTTCTGTCTCTTGCTCGACAGTTGAGGGGTGTACCGATGGCTTCTCTGTCAATGACAGATCCAGCAAGGCGTCCACGGGTACGACGGAATTTTTGCTGTCGTCTTGAAGAAAGGCTGGAAGGATCTCTTGATAATTTGATAGGGCTTGCTGTAATAGCATTTCCTCATCCGCGAATTTTTCTTCATGTTGAACGATTGGTCGTTTTTGTGCCTCAATTGCAGTTTCCAAGACTTCTTCTAGTTGTCTAATCAAGCCTTTAACATGGGCAACGAGCTCTTGAAGAGAGGTAGTATCGAATTTCATTCTGGCCTCTGGAGTCGGTGCCTTTGAAGTCTGAAGAGGAGATGATGAAACCAAACGCTCCTTGGAGGGTTTCTCGGGAAGTTCGCGTTGCTGAACTCGAGCAACAATCGATTTTGCGCTCGTGACGGCCTTCTTCTCGTCCTTAACAAGGGAAGGAGATGAGGACTTGCTGGAGAGGAACGGCTCCTGAGGCAGACGAGGGGTATTGTTGCGGCTGTGAAACAGCTCGGAGCCAAAGATGTCGTCATCGGGAAGTAGAACAGACGATCTACGGATAGGTTTCGGGAGGTGGATATTTTCTTGTGAGGTATTGCTTGCCATATCAAAGGCATCCCCAACAGGAGTTCCCGGTTCCGCGATGATGGGAACATCGTCGTCAACAGTAGCAAGTGTGATGATGCCCTCTGCTTCGTCCCATAACGATGAAGACGAGCCATGGCGAACACCCTCTGCAGTAGCCTTCTCAACAAGCTTCTTCAGGTTCTCTACCTGTTTAGCAAACTCTCGGACATTGCCTAGGTGGCCCATCACGGTGGCTTGTGCATCCTTGATCGACTTTGGAATGATAACGTCTCCGCAAAAGTCATTATCAAAATCGTCATCCCAGTTCTCGCTCGCTAAAGTCTCGGGTTAGAACAAAGTCATGTCTACAGGTGAAGATCAGATAACTTACAATCAGCAAATACGCCAGCAACCGGCATGCTCCGACTCCTAGTATGAGTGCTAGGTGCTCTTTGGCGTGACTTCTGATTATTTGAAGCGGTGATTTCTCGGCTACTTCTACCACTCTTCGTTATACTCTCAGACCAATCAGATCCACTGACAATCCGCTCTCCTTCCACGGATGGCGCATCCATTGACTTTCTTCCCACATCGAAGGTGTCAAGATTGCTCGAGTTTCGAGCGTGGGGGCGTCTTCGAGGAAACGTCGAGTGAACAGGGCGTTCCTTGGAGTTTCTCTTGAATGCATTGGCTAGGTCATCCTCAAGTCTCCGGATTGCTGAATCAGAGTCGCATTGGTCTCGGGATTTGTCTGTCTCGGAGGATTTGAAGGCGCTGGTGAAAGGGCTAACAGGATGAGACCTCGTCTGGGGGCGTGTGTGGGATGGTGTTAGACCAATGAATGGATCATCGGAGATAGACCAATTGGATTGGTTATGTGGGAACCCTTGCATCGGGTCGTCAAGGTTGATAGGAGAAGGCTCGAAAGACATGTTTGGAACACCCCGCGAGGGTGGTTGTTCATTGCCATTGAACAGGGTATCCAACTTCGGAGGATGGGTAGGAGAGGCACGGGTCCTCAAAGAATCAAAAACGGTATCAGATAGGAAATCCTGTTCAATGTCGTCACTACCAATTAGAGTGGATGCTCTCTCGGATACGAGTAGGGATGGCCGACGTGCATGAGATGACTCCTCTTCCTGAGGGGTTGGGTCCAGGTCCATGGCAACAGGTAGCGATTCGACTTGTTCCTGTTGCTGATTGGACGCAATCGGGGTGAGGGGCGAGTTCGGCGAGTGGGCCGGTGATATTTCGTTAGGGATGAGACGGACAGTGGCATTTTCGTTCAATTGGTACGCATCGGGGTTCTGATTGCTTTGTATTGTTGGGAACCCATCCGAGCTAGCAGGGGGGTCGTATGTTGCACTGGGGATGATAGAGAGACGTCTCCGCTTCCTGGCAACATTGGGTCCCGGTCCGAATTTCGTAGAAGTAGATAGGAAGCCGGAGATTGATAAAGACCGTCTTGAACGGGCGCCTGCAGAAGATGCCGCTGGAGACGCCGCTCTAGAGCCATCATAGCTGGACTCCACATCGGCTTGGTCTTCAAATTCAATATCGGGTAGATCCTGTGGACCGTAAGTAATATCGACGGGCTTAACGAGGGTCGGTTTCCACTTCGGTGATGGGAAGATTCTTTTTATCCATCCAACCAATGGACTCCTTGGAGGTGACATATTCCTCGGACCACCGGTAAACTGAACTCTCCTAGGCTGTAGATAGAACTGCCAATCGTTGATATGTTCGGGCTGGTAGGCAACGGAGTGAACGCTGCTCTGGAAGGAGAACGGCAGGCTAGAGCCTGAAGGGCTCGAGAGTGATTGTGATCCGTAAAGGATAAAGCTTGGGCCAATTGTCGCAGGGCGGTCAATATCGTCAGGAGCAGAAACTGTGATGGGTGTCTTTTGAGAGTTTGATCGGCCTAAAGATTTTAATGTATTCGATCGGGATCTGTTCTTGATTCCAACGGATAGCCTCCGAGCGAGACCGGTGAATGACGATTGCGTGGTAGAGCTAGGTTCCGGGGGAGTGACGCTTCTTCTCTTCAATGCAGCCTCTGAGAGCCTCCTGTACCACTTTCGCTTGGTGCCGGCAGTAGAAGATGATGCGGGAGTCGTGGTTTCTTGGGAGGATGTTGTCATATTGGTTGGAGAGCGACCACCGGATCGTGACTCTGTCGCCGATGAAGGGAAAGAGACGGGTGAGGCCCTGTGAGACGAAGACACGTCCGAAGGAGGGAGTTGGATATGTGAACTACTCCCCGTCGTCGTGTCGACCGGCTGGCCAAATGTTAGGCCG
Organism: Orbilia ellipsospora; assembly: GCA_036971675.1. NCBI lineage: Eukaryota > Fungi > Ascomycota > Orbiliomycetes > Orbiliales > Orbiliaceae > Orbilia > Orbilia ellipsospora. The sequence continues at coordinate 2,427,492 of JAVHJO010000003.1, forward strand.
CATGCTGCGACACCAATGGTGGAGGTGGCGCAAAGCTGTCGTATGAAGGACAATTTCTTGATATCAGCATCTACGCCATGAGATAGAGATATCGGCGAAGGTAAAATGATGAGCATCATGGTGAATGATAATACATGGACATACCGTCGACACAGTCTTCATTGTCAGAACATTCCCTTTGGATACACTGTCGGCACTTGAAACGGGTATAAATATATATCTGTCGGGTCGGATTCCAAGGTGGCTAGTAATTTCGGGACGTCGATGTCGATGAAGGGTCGGCTAACCGCTTGGGACAGTCAGGCAATTGTGATAATCGGGTATGTCGATACTCTGAGAAGTCTACACTTGGTAAGTATAGAGGGTCCTAGGCTAGGAAGTGGTAATAAGAAAAGACCGGTTTAGCAACCCCGTGAAGGGTATAGCTTTTAGGATCTTGAAGGGTAGAGGTACTCAAGAGAGTAGTGTTCGAGGATTGCGAGGGATGGGAGGTGAGGGTCCCGAGTGATCGTAATAATAAAAATCAAAACCCCGAAGGGAAAGAAAGGGAAAAAACAAAATAATAGTTGGTAAATTGGGGAAAAATAAGAAATCCCCAGAAAAAGTAAAATCAAATTAGAATTGAATTGAATAGAAATATACGAATAGCACTATTGTTGTGCTAATGCTGTCTCCGCCACCACTGAAAGGTAATAATGTTGATTAATGGTCCGGATGGCGACGATGAAGGTGTTCTCTTCTCTGTCTCTGGCACACAGTCTCCCTCTTTCTGTTTTTGAAGCCACCCGTGATTGATTGACTTTATTGAGGTATACTAACGAGAGAGCGAGAAGGACCCGGTACTAGTGAACTTTGGGAGCAAGTGGATCTAAGGACTAGTATTTGTAAGGTATCAGCATAGTTGTTGTGTATATTTTGGGGGTGTGTGATTGTGTGGGTGATGAGAGGTGGTTGCGGTGGTGGTGGAGGTTGTGCGTGGATTACAGCTGTCAATAACGGGCTCCGGTTGCCTCGAATTGACCGGCCATCTGAAACAATAACAACGACGGGTGCCCCAGAATAAGCAGGAGGAACCTGCCAGACCGGTTGATGGATTTGATTATTAGTAGTATTACTTACTTATTATTCGACGATTCGATGAATCTTATTGTTCCCGTCGTGGTAACAGCGGGTTAACTGAAAATAAAAAAACGGACGACGAGACGGGCGGTGCGTGTGAGCTGAAGTGCGTGTGTATAAGACGTAGTATCTCGCTGAGCTGTTCACCCTTATTCCGTTTATTCTCTCTGGGAGAGAATCCCGTGTTCTCCTTCTGCTTCTTCTTCGTGTCTATTGGGACGACCTTACTGTCTCCCTCGCTGATGTGATGTGCTCCTCCTTGCTGGCCGGCCGGGCTTACTGGCTGACTAGGCCGAGCGATGGGACAAGATGGCGAGAGAGCGAGAGCCGTATGAAGTCCTGGTTGGCAGGTTATCCGTTATCTTTTTTTTTTTTTTTTTTTGGCTGGCAGTGATACGGCCAATGGCACACACAATCTCTCTCTATGCAGTGATGAGAGGCGGAGCGAGGGGCTGGCCCGACCGAAAAGCAAGAGACGCCCGAGAGTATCAATAACTTTACCTCTTCGTCTTCTTGTTTCGTTCTAGTTAGTATTACTATTACTATTGTGTTTTTAAAAATTGCCCCGATGTCTATCAGTCTCTCGACACAGCGGTTCTCGACCCTGAGGAAAGACAGGATAAGTCCTCGACCGAATGTGATTTTGATCGTGTTTATTTGACTTTTTTTTTTTTTTTTTTACTGATGGCCTCCCTCGCCTAAAAAAAATTTAAAAAATGTGACGCTGTTATTGGAGGACCGCCGGAACTAAAAAATCTTAGTGCCTGCTGCGATGAGTTGTTAATTGTTTCGTCCAATGCACGCCAATAAAATCGGGTCGAGATGGGTACCGGTGACCCGGCAGCTGTATGGGAAAACGCGCAGCGGGAGTGGTATCGGGGACCTGTCACAAATTGGCAGAGGCCAATCACGCGGCAAACTGCACCACTTGCACTCACTGTCACCCCGATAACGATAAAGCAGTGGCACTATGCGTCTGTGTATGTACAGCAAGCGTGCTTCTCACTCACTCTCTCTCTCTCTCTCTCTCTCTCCCCGTCTCGACAGAGAGAAAACAGCAAATGAGATTTCAAAACGGAAGACACTAAGGGAAGTTGATTCCAAAAGGCTGCGTTCACGGAGGGGTCCGTCGTATATCAAAGGCTCGGAGGGACGGTGGAGACCTGGTCAGTGCAAGTGTACAGGATGTACATGGTGGATGTGCAGTAATACGCTGTGTATGCCATGTACATGTACGTCCACTGCGAATTGAAGTGGGCAAGCGTTATTGGGCAGGGTATTCGAAAAGCCAAAATTCAAGCAAAAATTAAAATAAATACAGCAAGGGAGGGGGACGTGTTTCGAGGGCATGATGATACTATCAGCCCAAACCCAAGCCCAGCCCAGGTATCATCCAGCCGCTCTGCCACGGTGAGCTACTTACTTTAATTTCTCCAACAATTATATCCTCCACCGAGCAAGCAAACCAAGACCAAAGCAAGCAAGCCAGTCAGGCAAGGAGCGGGCCAGTCCTAGTCCTGATGCGAGACGCACGTGTGGGACTGCAGCAGGTGTTTAGTCGAATTATCGTCGGAAAATCTGCCGTGTAGTGCTGGCACCAGACCAGGTTGACAGCAAATCACCTCAGCTCTGTGAGGCGCTGCTATTGAACCCCCCCCCAAAAAAACACCGGAGCTCTCGTATATTTGCTTTATCGGTGCCTTTGTCCAGCTTTTAAAACTTTTGTTTTGTTTTCTATTTAAGAACTGCAATTACGATTTATCGAGTCTGGTAGAGATGCATCTATGAGGGATGAGACAAAAGAAAAGGAAGTGAGGGGGAAGGTGGATTCCCAAGTAGGCGCTACCGCTGCCGTCTGCCGCCCTGTCCATCGGACGGTGGACTTGAAGGCTTGGGGGCAAATGTGCGCAATTGAAAAAATTTAAATTTAAATTTTAAAATTTTTTACATATCAACTAAGGAAAAAACAATGCGGGATGGGTAAAGACGTCTGTGGGAATGCCGGGACGACAGAGGCGAGAACGAAGCGGAAGGCGGGGCAGGTGACTGACAGGATGGATAGACGGCAATCCGAAAAAGAAACAAAAGCACAAGCTTGAAGACGATTCCGGCGTCCTAAGACTATTCTAATCCGACTCTCGTCTTTCAAGACCTATTCAAGACCTTTTGAGATAGAGACCCTTGAAGAACTTTCGGCTTTCGGTCTTGCCCACATGCGAACAACTGTCAGGCGTCGAAAGAGAGGGAAAAGAGGCGTTTATGCAGGGCTCCAATGGAGAGATCGTGAACACTCTCAAAATGAACGCGGGCAATTGCGGGAAGCACGCCTTTTTTTGGATCTTGACAGGCCCAAGGGCAAATGCAAGTGCTCAGGAGCGCCGGATCAGAGGCGAGTTCTTCACGCTCTTTTTCGAATGCGGAAATTCTAACGAGCCAGCGCCGTTTGGTGTGAGTGTTGATTGATATAATAGGTTGAAGGGATGAGAGGAGAGGCAACATGAACAGCAAAGCAAGAAAAAAATAAAAGAAGTTCCTTTCTCTTTTTCACACTCGCATTAATTGAGGCTCATCATATTTCTGCGGGGGGTCTTTTAATCGCCGTTTGAATGGCTACCAAATAATAATTTGAATCCTAGAAGAATGAAGGTTGGATATTTTGGTATGGACGGTGTTACGGGCAACTACCAGCTGGGAATGGTATCACGACATAAAAATATCCCCAAAGGAAACGCTTTGAAACGACTTGGGGAAATATAATCTCTTTTCTCACCAAGTGAGCAAGTATCATTATTGCCCCTCTAAGCAACAGGTTGGTGCGAGATATTGGAGGACCGTCACCAATGGGTGCCCCAGTAAAGCACGGCCAATTCGAGGCTCGTGATCCCTCAGGCCAACTCTTCTTAGCCAAATAATCTTTAAATATTAAATCCCACACCAAAAACTTCCATTCCTTGGAGCGTGCTGGACCCCGCCAACAGGAAAAAAACATGAGGAGCAAATTTCACCCCCTGCCAATTACTTCATACTTCGCGGTTCATTGGGTTCAATTGGGTGCATGTGGAAGGAACTCTGGCTGGGGATAGGCAATCATTCCATGGAACGTTTGCTCCGTGACCTAATATCTTCATCCCAGAGAAATTGCAATTGCAAACCCTTCTCTTACTCTTTTTTTTTTTTTCCCTTCTTGCGAACAGAGTAATAAAAATGAACTTCAACCGCTAGACATGGTGGTAATAAGATTGACATTCGTTTCAAGTTTCGCAATCTCTTCTCCCGGCTAGATCATCAGCCGGCGGGAAGTATCTCTGCGAACGAGGTAAGCCGATTGCGGCATCATGGCATCACAAACAGCCTTTCTTGATACCTCTTTTGCCCATCGATAAGATTAATATTTGGGTGTAATTTCGCTTTCGCGTAGGACTTCAAACTCAGCCAGCTAATAAGATAGCAATATAATATCGCGTGCAAAAACATCCCACCTCAAGACGATGATATCCTGAGAAAACGATTGCCACGTGATGGATAATATCCTCTCCTCAATAACTCATGCCCCATAGCGATGAAATGGTCGTCACCCGCATCTCACGAACACAAGATATCGTCGTACAGCAGCGGAAATTAAAAAAATCCCAATTCGACGCTCGTCCCCAAAGATACGACCATCTGTGTTGCGGCTAAAAGGCCCTGATGTCTCACATATCCCGATCTGGAAATGCAACGACACTACAACACATATCTCTCTCTCACATTACATCTTGTATCCCCATTCCCATCCCACACGAAGCTCCTCTGGGGAAGACGGGATCGGGACCGGAGTGTCAGCTATGCAGGTACCCTAAACATACATAAAAATAAACATCCACCATTCATCGTGTCGCATCTTTTCGATATCCCGACTCCCTCTTTGTGTACGCCGTGTGGGGACATAATAATGGTCTCAAACGTTGCGTCCATGCGACGAAAAGCTAGGAGTGGCCCTACGGAAACGATTACCTGAGTTAATAAATTAGAGCTCGGAATGGAATTATTTCCCAGGCTATAGCAATAATATGCGAATGCAACATTTCTTTTCTTGATATGTATACGGTATTATGAACTCTCGATTGGTAATAGGGTTGTTGTTGGTCTAGAACGAGGTCTCTCCTCTGTTGATTAGTTTCACCAGCCACAGGGGTTATCCTAGAAGATATATTTCAAAAGAAATACAGTAATATAGTAGGGCAGGCGAAGCAAACCTTTCATACACCATACCATGCACTTCTGTTGATATTACATTGGGTTATGAAGCCGATGAACAGTATTTTTCGTCGAATTAGTTAACGATTACCGGGGCTGTCTCTTTATAAAGACTATACTGCTTATCAGTTCCCACCGCTTGTTCTAGCATCTCCTAGGTTGTGGTTACCGTCACTAGTATTGAAGCAAGAGCCGTACTCTATGACTTTCGACCTCAAGTACAAAAGGCAGCGATACTATTTATGAAGGGTATACCGAATAGGGGATTTGAGACGAACATAAGCCAAGCAAATGACAATATTACTACGAGACGTATGAAAGGACATACATCAAATGAATAGTATCTCGGAAAGGCATCCGCGGTTTTACACCAAAAGCAAGGCAGGGATCATCGGCAAGTACATTACGCAAGTTGGTGTTCACAGACACGGCTCGGGAAGGGTTCTCTTTCGGAATGCGCTCTGAATCCATGCCTCAATCGAGAATTTTCACTGCTCAGAGCCATCTAACCCGAAATAGAGCCTAATATACTACCTTAGACACGAAGACGGGCTCCACCTTTCGCTAAACTTTGACAGCATTGGCGTATGCAGGTATGTATTTATCAAGTATGTCGTCGCAGGGTTGACAACGATTTGTTGGAGCTTCGGATATGTGGCTGGCGTGTGGCTACAAATCTACTTGAAAAAGAATTGCTCGGTGTCCAGGAAAGGGAATAATCATAATATGTTAGTGACCTAACTAGAATTGATAACTTACTCGATTAAGCTGTGGTCGCTGAATTGATTGATGAGAGCAGCAACGTGAACAGAGGGTTGCTCTTGCTGGTAGACTTTCCCAATCTTAGCGCTTTCGCATAGCTAGATTTCCAATTTAACGTAATTAACCAGACGTGGTTGTGCGATAGTAGTATCTCCGTCAACTGGCGGGCACATTTTTAGGAGCTTGCCTAACTGAGGGTGCTGGCGAGCAAAAGTACAACATGTCAACACGAGCCGAGTTGCAGCATATCGAGCTCTTAGATAGCGTGTACACGAGTACTAGTAGGCTCGTAGGTATAGATCTGTCCTATGGGTGTTGCTGGTATTCAGTGAAGATCTTTGGGGTTACGTGTGATAACGGAAGGCATTAGTTCCCTATTTTGAGCAGTTAGCTTGTTTGCCATAGATCTAGGTCTCGCATGTTTACACTGATACTCACCAAGACACCCTCTGTGATTTTGGGGGAAGGTTTCGAGGATATAGCTATATGGAATACTCAGAGGCTGATCTTTTGCGAATTTAGAGAATGAATAAAGAGCCAGTGACCTTTGAAACTGGAAATAATATGCGAAACCCACCAACTCGAGGGCAAGAGTGTGTGATAAAATAAGCTTAATTTATGGGAGAGACATCGCTCGGTCTAAGGGTCATGGATCGAGCTTACATGCAGGTAAGACCATCCATTTTCCCTCTCGATCAATAACGACAGGTGGGTGAGACTAAAAGCTAACGCTCTATCTTAAACAGCTTCTCCTTGCGAGAGATAAGGACGATACCGGATGGGAGTTCAAGGACTGCCTGTGAAAATAGGTATTGAGCACGCAATGCAACATATAAGCCTATTCAATTCAACGATGTTATTCCAGCCGGTGGGATTATTGTATCTAGCAAACAACTTTCACATGTAAAGCAATCCACATTGAAGTCACACTCCATGTCGCCATAATGACATTGCCCACTTTGCCCACAGAGCGCTGAGCTTGGAAGATGGGGCCGGTCGAGACTATCAGCGAATCCGACAGCGTGCAGTGGTCTCCAGCTGACCTAGCCCACTCTTCTCAGAACTCCGCTCTGAGTCGAAATACCCCACACCTATTCAAAAACGTTCTCGTTGTATATTCGTCCATATCGTAGAGTTTTAGTCTACTGCGATTAGTGGGTCTCCGTGAGCAAAAATACGAGGTTAGCATATTATTAGACACTGGGTGTGTATTGTTTTAATTCTTTCTCCCTTCATAATGGCCCGATTTGATTTCGCTTTGACACCCTATTTGACCACTCGGATTCCCTCCCAAAAGTTTCTCCTCCAGGGTTCGTTTGGCGCCAGCCTGTGATGTTAGTATAACTTAGCATTCATAATTTGATAGTATATATGACGTGTGTCTCAGAATGCGCGATATAAATTTGATAAATTTCCAAAGAAAATCCGAGATGCATTTGGGGTTTCGCCAAGTGTGATTTGCAACAGGGAAGTTGCTTCTACTTGCTTGAGAAGCTCTTAAAATAGAGCGTGGGATGGCAGCTTAGTTACGCGATCTCAGATAACCATTTGAGCCTTTTTTCTTTCTTTCTTCTTTTTCCCCCCCCCTCTCGCAAGTGATGATATTTCATCCATTCTGCAAAAAATTTGAGCCCTGCAATTGAAAATCTGTGATACATATGCCAATTGCATTACGACGTCCTGGTGTGTATCAAGAGTTCGCGGTTAGGCTGCCTGCATATCTGCATGTGCGGGTTTGAGGTTTATTGTCTCAATACGAAGCGACTTTTTTTTTCTTTTCCCCAGACGCCTGCAGCTACCAAGATCTCAGGATCGGATTTGAAGCCCTGGGATCTTAAGATAGCGAGGAAACTCGGGGCTTCATCTCTGCTGAAAACGGGTCAAATTTGGTGGTGCACAGCGGTCGCGTTGTTGATGCTAAGTGGGTCCAATGTTTGTTGGGAACGGGAAGATATCGGCAGAGAGAATGATGATATTATTGCACTGGCCTGTGCTCCATTCAGTTTCTGCATGAAACTTCCATCGGCATTTCTACTGATTGCTATTTTGCCAGCAAGTTATCGGAGTGAAGTCGTGGGACTCATTTAGAACATACGAGGCAAAAAGAAAACAAGTTAGTTGCTCAGATACTTGCCTACTTGCTCGAGGACTCGGTACCGAGTACCTGGCGGTTTCTCCTCCAGAGGAAAGATAGAATACTGGATAACTGTTGAGTACTCGACGGTTGAGATCGAGTACCTGAGCTCAGAACCCAAAATTCCAGCAGGTTTCTTGAAATCTGCGGTATAAGTTAGGAATCATCTGCGTCGCGTCAAAGGGGGGTAGATTTTGGAAAATGGCGCAGATTGGGGGAGACATTGTTGGATATTTTGGTTGGAGTGTGTTGACCCCCGCGGGATGGAATCGGTCTCGCTGCAACGCCGACACCATTATTAGTTGAGAGAAATTTGGATTCCGAATTCAAAGACGTAAGAGGGCTGATATTGAATTCTTGATTGATCGCGGTTGGGTGGGTGAAGTATCATTGAGAAAGAGGGAATTGTAAGGAATAACGGAGAGAGAATTGATGCAAGACTCGCAGATGGAGATGGCCGTCAACCGGCCGCGGACATATTACTTGATACCTTCGATCTGGCCCATCGTCGATTCTGGAATTTGCCGAAGCAGAGCTTAAAAAGCCGCAATCCCCATATTTTGGTTTACGACCTTTTCAGCGAGGCCTTGTTTTCAGGCAGAGAGCCGCGCACTTTGCATATGGGTGATCGTATTGCAAATTGCCAACGAGGCTGGATGGCCCATGACATGGATTTAATTCTGCCATGATTCAATGCACCGAACTTTGGGGTATCCTGGGCCGATGCATCGCATTCCAGTTCGCCTAGATACCAGAAACCCATGCTTCCTTAGGTAAGTATTATAGATATATCTCGCAGATACCGGGCGACCAAGTTGACAACGCGGAACTCGGCAAGCCGGGACGCCTTCCCGGCTAAATATGGTAGTGTCTTGCGAAAAGGCGTCAACCTATCGGGGGATATCATTGCGTATAATTCCAGGCGCTTGTGGCTTCATCGAGTTTCTCACCGATATCTTGTTTCGTGTTCGCAGCTTGATGGATGACTGATAGATTCACCATCATTTTGACTGGCTGGATCTTCAGCTCCGGAGCTCATAACTGTGCACGGAGCATGTCCGGGGCAAAAGAATCCTAGGAAAACTCGCGAACGTGGAGCCTTCAAACAAGGTTCTTTTGTCACAGAGTGAGAAAGAAGAACGTGGGTATTCAGGGTGCCTACAAAATGCGGGGTTGATATATTGCAGCTGAGGGATTTAAGTCTATCGATGAACCGCAGCACAAGCGGTAACGAGGAGGGTTAAAAAAACTGAAAAGAGTCAGCAGAGCTCGATGGGGCTCCTTCGTGAATCCCCTCGAGGGGGGGTTGAGGGCTTTGTAGAAGACCGGGGTCCGGGGGCGGGCAGCGAAGGAGGGGAAGCTGGGTGGCACACTAAAACTTTGGAATGCATCGCGGGTTTCTCAAGAAGAAGTTTATTATATTTGAGAGTTGGCATTATGATACGTAGAATACAACGGACGAGGGTATAGTACGAGAAACAGAAAACGGTAATGCCGATCATTATAATCAAGTTTGTGCACCTGGTTCCTGTCTGAAAAGAATAATCTCGGATTGTTTGAAATATCGGCGGGCATCTGCGAGGTGGTTGCGCACATTAGCATAACTAAAGTCCATAAATTTGGAAGAGAGGGCCGATGGAAATCACGGGAGCCTGAAGCAGCAAATGAGATGTGGTTTTTTGCGGACGACCAACAAATCGGCCAGGAAGCTGAAACATGTGGGTTGTCGAGGTGGAGTGGCCAATGAAAAACTAACCTTCGTCTATAAGTACTAAGCTGAGGTAGTACCTTGTCGAGTATTTTTTGTTAACTTCCCGGAATGTGGGGGTTAGATCAAAGCCACCTAAGAATAATCTTATCGGTATTGTCTCGCCTGGTTCAAAAGTCAGCATTTGTTTTGACTAGCAAAGGGTGGATCCTTAGAGCACGTAGGAAACTACGATCCCATGTTGGAAGAATCTTCAGGTGACAGAAATACCTCGAGATGGCGAGCCGTCCATAATCTATGCGAATTTCGCGGAGTTAGTTAAATTTGGAATCTTGCAAGGAGGTGAAAAACCATGTGTCTATTGCGCACCTCGAATCTGACCAATGTTTCGCTTTCGTTATATTGATTTGGAGGCGTTCCGGTGGTCTCGCGCCGAATTATAGAGAGCTCCATGTGCTTAATCTTCAGCCTGACGAGGAGGAAATATATCCTCCCGACGATGACGTCTTTGAGATGATATTTGTTTTTCGAGTACTCGAACTCAATGTGTAAACAATCTTCAATACCCACATCCATTTTGATGGAGCTGTTAATTTCCGGGGGTTGTCTGTACGAGTACACCCAGATGTCCTTCTCCCGGATAACATCCGCAAGCCTTCGGGAAACAGTTACTCGAATGAAGTAGCGTAACTTGACGTTGATTCCATTGTATGATTCGTACTGCTTCTCGACGTTTTTGAACTCGAAGTCGTAGGTCTGGGGGTGCTGGAGATCTCCCGGAGCTGCGAGCTCCTGACCGAGGGAGAGGAACTCATAGTGATTTCCGCGATCAAAAAACATTTCTTCAGAGATAAGGACGATGTCAGTGCGCGTCCAAGAAAGCGAACAAAGGCATTGTAAAACGGACCTATTGTTCCAATAAACTGGACCTTGATGCCAGTATGCTCGAGCCTTTTCCCATCCTTTGGGCGTATTGTGACCCCGCCCTTGACGGACTCCCCGTCTTTGTAGAGAGGGCATTTTTCACGACGGTTCTTGTCGAGCTTGACATCTACCATCTGCCTATCATCCTCGGAATCTTCCAGGCGGATGTCTATGTCAAGAGGTGTTGAAAAGAAGTACGACATTGTGGCGACAAGTTGCTGCTTGTTGGAAACCGGTTCGAACCCGGAGCTGATCGGAAGCTTCGGGAGGTAAAAGAGGGTTGCTTGAATGATTAGGAGACCGGCCGGTTCCAAGTCGTGGAAGATAACGGACTGTCCACGAGACGGCTGACAACGGTACGTATACGTGATGTTGCGCGGTTGAGGTTCAACGTAGTTGCGTCGTTGCGCTCCCCCCAGCTAACGTTACGTTAGGGGAACGCTGCCAAACGTGGAGGCGCCTCAGCGTGGCGGTGTACAATATGTGGCTGGATAAGTCCAACGACATCCACAACACAGAGTTCACGCACCAGCCACAGCCCACCTGCGCACCTGCCATCCCCCAACCCCGTCTCCGTTCTCCGCGATCCAACTGCGAAGAAAACATGGTCAAAAGAGTCCGGACGACGGCGAACGATGCTGGCAATTTCCCCGCATTTTCCAGGCTGCTGGTAATGCCGGCACTCATCTGTCTATTATTCCCGTGTTGGCTATAGTTTCTCGAGCTACTGGACGGGTACATGTCCACGTACGTGCTGTTCCAGGACGGGCTCCGTTCAGCCTGTCCGGTCCATCGATGCGCGGCAGGCAGCAAGCTTGAATGCGTCGTGTGACAGGGAGAGTACCATCGACGACATGAGATTTTTCGTATTCTTCCATTTTTACAGCCGTAGGTCGGTACATGTATAGGTACATGCATGTTTTATAATATTGCTTTGCTTGGGAGCACAACGCAGGTGTGCCTTCAGAGACATATATCACATCCCCAGCATTGCATCGTCATCGCAATTGGGATGAAATAATTAACACTCTTTGACATCATGGCAACTGTGTCATCGGTCCCGTTGCTGAGGTTGCGTTCCTCTCTTTTTCCTGTTGGAGATGACGACAGATTTGCTTCATTTTCAGCAGTCTCGTTGTCCAAGTATTTCGAAGGGTGAGTGGACATTCTCAGGTTTTCCACCTTTAGGATTTATCTGGAACCGGTACCGCCCAATCAGGAGCTACCAAGATGTCAACTAACATCGCCATCAAAGCCTCGCAGCAAGCAAATAAAAAAGATACTTTTTTAGTGCCTACGGATGATCCGCATCTACGGCTCGCAAACGGAAACCTTGATCCATCCTTGGAGGCGGGGTGCATGATTGAACGTTGTAAGACGGTCTGCACAATCGTGGTCAGTCACGAGGAAGCTTCTCCTCGGATCCACTTCACAGTGAGTTCTTCGATTCATGTTGCATGTTGATTCGAACTCAAACTTGACCCATTGCAGTTTTTTTGCTACCCCGGATTTTGCTAATTGTTCTCCCCTTCCCCCCAGCCGCTTGTTACAAGGTTCTTCGCTGATGAGTTGTCAGACCTACTTCTCCATCTTGATTAATCCTCAAAGCCGCGAAATATTTTACGAATCATAATATGCATCGTGCATTTCGAACACGAATGGGATTTTGAGACGTCCTTCTTTCAAAAATGCCTCGTAGAAAAACGAAGTCAGGCGATCGAGCCTTTACATTTGCGTGCATTATTTGTGCAGCAAACGAGGTGCAAAAAAGTTCAACCACAAAATGTTACCATGACTGCATGTTCATTTACAGGGCAGAGAAGAGGGACAAAAAGGGCCTAAAGGGCTCGGAGAAGGCCAGAATGATATATTGGCTCCCCCCTTTGATGGCTATTTTGTTGCTCCCTGGCTTCGCATGCTGCTCGACCAGGCTTTTTCACAGCCCAAGAATAGGATACTTCGCGGGGTACATATTGTGGAGGAAGCAAGGTCCACCGACAAACAAATATTTCGACCGCCCTAAATCCCTCATCAGAGTCGGTAAGGGTCTGGCTATTCGATCGAGGGGCATGGCACAGCTCGTTCCCGCAGCAGCAGCATTCGTTTGAATTCACCAAAAATATTTGTTGAACAATCAACTATCCATCGTGATGATGATGAGTGAGAGGTTGAACACCACGGTGATGATGCTAAAACGGTGTCCAAGTGCGTTGCGCCGCGGCCGATCCCCCAGAGCCTGCAAATCTGGGAGAACTCTTGATCGGCGAACCAGCGAGATTGCCAGGTTGGGCGAAGCGAAGGAGTTCGCCACAGCTCTTCTGCCCTCCCCCGTTTCGCATTACCAACCAAACGAACGAGAAATAGGCTGCGCGGGTGGGGGTTTCCAGCACCTACGAGCTGAATCATGGGACCAAAGGGAGGTAACGCTAGTTGGAGCGTGGGGAAGGAACGAGCGGTTCCTTTTTTTACTTTTTTTACCATGCAGGCCAATGCATGCAGAGGAGATACAAAGGAGTGCGCTCTCGTTACTTCCACAAACAAAGCGTCAAGGTTGGAAAAAAAAAAAAAAAAAAAAAAGATGACGGCGGTTGAGAGTTTTAGTCGATCTCCTTGACCGATCATCAGCTTTATTATAAGCCACGGAAACTGGCCTAAACTTGGGATGACTATATAAACACCGGCTTCTTCCCAGTTTCATACGGTTTGTTTCACTAGTCATCAAGCATAACTATCCAAGTCAAGATATCAATTGGCTTCGAAAGCTCAAGTTCACCTTTATATCGAACTTTTTCAACTACATTATATTTAACAACCCGGTTTTTTTTACTTGCGATCACTATCGCTATACGTTACCAAAATGCATCGATACTCTCTCAGATCCTCCGTTCAGGTTCCTCTTCCCAAGATGGATACCTTGAGCCTCGACCTCGACTCTGCACTGGCCCGTCGCACTTCATTCCACCAGTCGACCGTTCAACAAACACCCTCTGTTCGTCACATTTGGATTATCACTGGCCCAGCAGGGTGTGGAAAGAGCTCCGTCGCTGCATATCTTGCCAAATCCCTCGATCTCCCTTATATTGAGGGAGATGACTACCATCCTCCAGAAAACGTCAAGAAGATGTCGGCCGGAATTCCTCTTAATGACGAGGACCGTTGGGGTTGGCTCGATACTCTCCGTCAAAAAGCTAGCGAGGAACTCGAAAGCGGTGCCTTGGGATGCGTCGTTACATGCTCGGCCTTGAAGCGGAGATACAGAGACTTTATTCGACAGGTTGGCCAGGCTGAAGTGGGAATCGTCGTCCGCTTCGTCTATCTCCGTGCCGATGTCGAACTTCTCATCCAGAGAGTTAAGGCCCGCAAGAACCACTTCATGAAGGATGATATGGTTCGTAGTCAATTTGTTGCCTTAGAGGAGCCAGATTCCTCTGAGCCAGACGTCGTCTCCGTCGATGTTTCGGGGACTCTCACTGAAGTCCAGCACAACGCTCTAATCGAAGTTCAAGCCCGAATGCTCGAGTAAACCCAACGCTAGCGATACAATTCATATTTCACGGCTCGATCATTACGACCATTTACGATATCTCTCACAAAAGCATTGGGCAATGGAGTTTCTATTCTTTATTTAATTTTATTTCCTTTTTATTTCCTTTTTATTTCCTTTTTCTCGAAAATATTGCTGGGACTTTCGTTGGTCCCTCTGGAGGCTTATTTTAGCGTTGGAGTTACAAAAATACCATGGGCATTGTTTGGGGGTTTGGATTTTGTCTGCGATACCGCATATTTTATCTTTATGGAGGTTTTATTCTTTATAGGGAGGAGGTCAACCTGTACAATAGCGATAATTCGACCTTGCAGAAGCGGATCTTCTGTGAAATCCTCTTTTCTTCTCTCTTCGCCAAACCATTAGCTAGTATTATTTTATTTTGTAATAACGAATCTTGACTCTTTTTTTTCTGCCAAAAAGAATTCCTCCAAAATCAAATTTACATTGCGCAGGCTAGTCTCGGGGAACTGCTCATTTTCACCCTTGGAACATTAAAAGTAGGTCAGTGTCAAGAGGGAATCCCAGCTAGCGTCTACTAAAAAAACATACGAATGGACGATCCAAGCCTGCGCTTGGGTGTTTACGTGGAAGACCATTGCCATTCTAGACACACGTGCTTCGTAGAAATACGCAGCCTTCTCTCCGTCTCGAGAATCCGGCCGTTAACGGTTTCTGGATTCCCGGAAGCAAATTCTTTAACGGTCGAAAAATAGCCTAAGCGTTTTCAAAGTAGAATTGATTTGTGTGCATGAGCTTACACACAATAACATCTAGAGCTATATGTGTGGATTTTATTTTTACTTTTTACTCTTTTAACTCTTTTCATCTCTCGTGACTTCTTACGAATTTCCGTCAGTTACCGGCAACTTGGTTCCAAGGCACAATATCTGTTCGGCTCTTAATGCTTAATGACGTGACGTACCAAACACCTGCGAATGCAGCTATAAGATACATTTTTATCTTCCGTCCAATAGGATCGTGCGCGAAGAATAGAATTTCCAGACGACTCATCGGCTACCGGACTCCAATCATAAGAGCATCGATGCATCGTGTTATCTCGAGGCTAGGAGACTGATGTATGTTCGTACACAATATTCTATGTACCTCGTATTTTTGATCATGAAGCTGTTCCCCAGCCAATTGCAGAGGATCCTCCTTTTTTATCTCACTCCACGAAATTTATCGAGCGTCAAAACCAAAAAAAAGAAATTAGGAATGTGGAAAAACGAAGTTGCTGAGAGGTTGCTTTTTCGAACGTGGAGGTTCTTTTCTTTTGGAAAGTTGTCTCCGAAGATTTTATTTCCTTCACGTAACAACCGAAGCAAGAAGGGCTGAGAAACCTTTCCACCAAGAACGCTTGTCCCACGCTGGGACGTGCTCACAGAAAAAAAGGCCCCGAAGAGCCCAAACGAATCGCTGATTGGACCGACGAGCCCCTCGAATGGAAAAAAGGGAGGGAGACGGAAAAAGAAAAACGGCGAACGTGGGAGCAGCCACATTCTTCCTCGATCGATGGATCCAGGTCTTTGGAACTCATTCCTATTGGCTGCGCAGCTGGCTGGTGCAACCACCAAATTCCAACGCCCACCACCATTGAGCTCAAGCTCCCCCGAAGGCCAGAGCCAAAGAAAAAGAATTCTCCTTTTCCATTCGAGACAAGCTAGCAATCACCTTCCCGATTCAAAAGTCGCAAAACGTTAGAACGTGGGCGTCAGACTGGTATGAGAGGGACTATCAGCGTCGCTAGCTCGTTGTTCGACAATACTCTGAAGAGGCATGGCTCATAGATCCTTGCTGAGGGAGACTAAATTAGCACCTATTACCCGAGACCCGCGAAATATGCAAGTACCAAAAACAGAGAGACAAGGCTAACGTAGACGAAAACTTTTGTCTGAGTCCTTCCCCTTAGTGTGGGGGAATCCGAGCGGTCTAGAGGCGAATGGACGTTGGAGATTACTATCAAGGCAATCAGTCACACCCAAGGCGAAGCGGTTACTCAAAAGTTCCAAAAAATTCTCCTTTGTTGGGTCCACCAGCACCGTGGACCATGTCAAAATCCCAACTTTTCGAAAAAAGGCGTCTCAATCCATGTCCCGGGGGGGTTGCTCCTGGTAGTATTCATTATCCAAAACACCCTCGGACGACACAAAACGCGTCCACATTGGACGTCAAAAATGCAAGGGTAGGGTAAAAAATTGGGGTTTCGCTCGCTAGCCATGTGTGCGTGCGAAATCAGATTGGGTATCCGCATTCCCCAAGATTTCAGGATTGTCCACCAAAAGCCTCCTCCTCAGCGCGGACAGAACAATTTAATTGTGGGAAGACGACAAAACTTTCACAAATCTGAAAACCACGGACCCACTCCTGATTTCGTGCGAGTGCGAAATATTATCCAACAAACTTTGAGAAAAGGGGATTAGAACGAAGACTGAACTAAGCATTCAGGATTCGCACCAACATCCTTCAAGCCCCAACCTCCGATCGCTCAATTGCCGACGCATTCCGCCGATCTATTTTGTGGGGTGCTTCTACAGAAAACGCTGCTTTAGTTCGAAAAGCAAGGGCCCCACTTTCCGATTTTTGGGATTACCATTTCCGTTGCAAATTCCTGTTCTGCCTGATGTCTCCAATGGTATTTCGTGGGGAAGCAAAATTCTTTCCCCAGAAAAAGATCCCGAAAGAAGGCTGCTGCTTGCATGCAGCTACATGCTCGACAATGTTCGAAAAACCGTTCGAGGCTACTGCAAACGCCATTCGACTATGCCAACAGGTGATTCGAGACTTACCCAACTAGTTTAAAAAAAAAAAAAAAAAAAAAACTTGGAAGCTTACACACATGGAATGTTGTTTGAAGCAGAAAGGTTCGGTTCCCCTTGCATTTATGTACCCATTGCGAAGATGTTTGAACGTGATCATAGAGGGCGGCTGCTATTGCATATAACGTAGTACCTATTGATACATGTGCGCATGTTATACATATTCCTAAAGGCTAAAATACATTAAGCTAGTCTAATATGCCAGTGAAAAAAATTGTTGGTCGTACGCGACCACGCAAAGGAACCCCATTCGAGCAAATATTCAATTGACCGAAAACGTGACTTCCAACTACCTAAGCTTTGATATCAGAAGTTCCGGTTCCTCACAGTATTGCTTTACCAAGCTTGCCATCCGGGCCATTGTTCCACCATCTACCACACGGTGGTCCGCAGACTGTAAATTTCGCCTCGTTAGCAGATCGCACACACGAAATTGTGAATGTTCGCGAGAAATCAAAAGGTAAGGATCAGGAAGGAAAAGGCATTTAAACTCACCCAAGAAAAGTTCACAACTGTCTTCGGCACGACAGCTCCAAGCTCATTGAATGCCGGTATCACCTTCGTCCTCCCGATTCCCATAATCGCCACCTCACTCGTGACAATTACGGGCGCAACATATGTGCCCCCGACGTTGCCAATGTTACTCAAAGTGATCGTCCCACCCTTTAAATCTGCTGCTGCAAACTTGCCAGTGGTTCCCGCGACCTGTAATCGGTTCAATTCCGCAGCGATTTCTAAAATGCTAAGGTCCTGTACATTCTTGATGTTGGGGACCAACAAGCCCGCAGGAGTATCCATAGCTACACCAATATTGTGTGACGGCCGCATGACCAACTTTGGTTTCGATTCGTCGGTGAGGTCGATCCTGCTATTGATTAGGGCGAATTCCTCAAGGGCGACGGAAACAGCTTTGATGAAGAAGGGCATATATGAGATCTTTTTCACGGATTGGTCACCGGATCGTGCGAGATTCTTATTTATCGTGTTACGCAATGCGACTAGCCTGTCCACACCCGCTTCGTCGGCGTACAGGAAGTGCGGTATTGTGAGGGATTTCGTCATGGACTTGAACATTTGATTTTGTACGGGTGTCAGCGGGACGGTCTCTTCCTCGAGCGATTGTGTCGGTGCACTTCTAGGGCGACTGGCCTGCGCAGCTGTAGCGCAAATATCTGCGGGTTCCTCGACATATCTTTCGACGTCCTCTTTTAGCACTCTTCCGTCCTTGCCGGTTCCCGTGATCTTTGTGATATCGATTCCTCTTTCTTTTAATATCCGTCGGACCGCAGGCGTTGCCAATGCCCTATATCTGCCGTTGTTCACACTCTCGTTGGCATTCGCAATAGCAGCGGCTTGCGCTATGATTGGCGAGCCCCCCGTTTGCTGTGCTGCGGGTTCTACTTTTGGTTCTGGCGGCGCTGCCTCTTCTAGTTGCTGAGCGTCTTCTGGCATGTCGTCGGCCATGTCGATATCGACGAGTGGTTTCCCGACTGTTGCCATATCACCAGCTTCGTAGTACAACTTCTTGATGACACCATCGTATCTCGACGAAATCTACGCATCATGCGTTCACACACAAATGATTAGCGTCTCACTTTCTCTATTGCAGAATCCGATCCCGAAACGATTCTCAGAATTGAAGATGTCTGGTTTCTTTGGGTTACCAACCTCAACCGAAGCTTTATCCGACTGCACCTCGCAAATATTATCGAACTGTTGAACTTTGGCACCAGGCTGGACGAACCATTGTATGATCTCGCACTCGCGGATACCTTCCCCAATGTCCGCCAGCAGGAACGGCTTGACGGCCAGCAGCGGCCGCGAGTAGTGTAGCTGTGCCCTTTGCGAGTGTCGCAGATACCATGATACCGTGGTGCTGCCGCTACCCCGTGCCCGTTGAAGTATTGACCGACGCCACATGATTATTATTGTAGATATTGTGTTCTAGCTAGAGCTTCCGAGATCTAAAACGGTGGTGTTACAAGGAAATACGAAATCGTGGGATTTCAGGGATCTATTATTCTATCGGCATGCACGCGGTCCAAGGCAAGAGAGCGAAGGGCGAAAGGGATCGATGGAGCTTGAGGCGAGGACCCAAGAAAAGTGGGAATTGGGACGGAAGAAAAGGAACGAAGGAAAGCTACCTGCTGTCGAGAATCGATCCCTTGAGGGCAGAGAGGGAAGGGATTTTTTGGCAATGGGGGAATGTACGAGGCATTCGGAGTGCAGCGGCGGAGAGAGCTCGCTCACCAAAACTTGTGGTGTTTTTTCCGGGGAAGCCAGACAGACGCCCGCTTAACGTCGGCATTGCAGCTGTTGGAGAGGTTGACGTTCAATCCGCCCCATGGTAATTGCTTGATCATGCCTGCTGGGCGACCCCGGCAACTGCCAAGGGGATTCGGATTTTGGGTAACGCTCTTTCGCCTTATCGGACACAAGTTCTCGATATCTTGCACATCCTATCGACGGTTTCTCAAAACCAACGTTGCGTTTAAAATTGCCGAAATGAGTCGGTCGCAGATACTTGGCCATTGCTCTAAAATTCCAATATCAAAAATCGATATATTATCTCAAACCGCGAATTGGCGTACTCGCCTATATTTATACCACAAAAATACATGCTTGAGCGGATCTCGAGGAAGGGTTAGATTAAGTATATAAGATTCATTTTTTATTAATATATTCGGCATTGTTTATTTCATTTCCAAGGCCGTGGTAGTAGCACGTAGGAGGATTTCGATAACGACATTATTAACTCCAATTTAAATTCTGACAATTCTGCACTCTAAGCTTTGAGCATCAACTATAAACCAACAATCTTCGCGTCATTCGTAATCATTCCTACGCCCTTATAGATTTATTTAGTACCTATTTCCTGATAGAAAATACAAATTACACCCAGCCATTTGGAAACAATCTACGCAAGGATCATGTTAAGCAACTACCAGGTCAATCGTGTAAATAGGTTGGAGCAAGGTTCGCATTATCATTTTGTATCACCATGAGAATGTTTTGCTTTCTATCACCACCATTCGGTGTATTTATTTTGATATCCGGGGGCCCTGTAACCAACCCATATGCTAGTATTCACCTGTTGGTCTGTTCTTCGGCTTGGATACCATAGTAGTCCCAACCTGCAAGAGAACGGGGCCAGGTCCCAATCGACTCTTATATTACCCTCCTGCATCAAACCACGATAGCAGACCGCGCTTCTCGAAAAGCTACCTAGAAAGAGGCTAATAAGATTCCATACCAGCACCCCAGCCGAGCTTGTAGTCAGGCTTGTCATTCTGATGTATCAATCAATCAGATGGCAGATGTAAAAGATGCAACCTTAAAGAAGTAGTATGATAAAATTGAAACCCATGAGATGAGTAGCATTCGTCGTGAAGGTTTCGGTCGCGATGGAACCGATTGCAATTGTAGGAATCGAACTTCAGGTGCTGGCTGTATAGCTGGCATCATGTCATTGAAGCCGGGAACTTTACTCTTCACATTGAAAGGAGGGGGGGGGCTATTGTCTCGTGGATTAACTTTGGTGGGCTAATATCACTATTATATCGGTTTCGCAGGTATACACACTCAAGTACTTTGGAGGCACTATTTGGACTGGAGTGTCAAGAAGAGACGGAAAAGATTGACAGGTTTAGATTGAATTCCCCCTAGAGACTGAATTGATTATAAAATAAGCAATACCAAATACTTCATTATCGTAATCAAGAGCTCCAGTGCAAGGGTAAATGATGTAAAGAGTATATATAAATGATAGAAACAATAAAAACGCCACCATGCTCCGTTTATCGCTCAAATCATCCCTTTCCTTACCGATTGGATACACTATATATATATATATTTATATCAGATGAAACGCCAAATATTTCAGTGATAAACAAGCCGACACCCGTTATCATACATTCCATTACTTTCCCGCAGTAGCGCCAACCCAAATCTCCCGGAGTCCGCATCGCCTCTTTCAAAGCTTTCATAGCTGTCGTTATTTTCTTTCACCTAAGAAAGACGAAGAGAGACCGATGGTTTATATCCTCAGCTTTCTTTCGTAGTTGAAGAAACAAATGCGAAAGTTATACCTCGACCATCTTGCCGTCTTCCACTCTGACCGTCTTGTCTCTTAGTTTGCGCATCAAAGCTACGAACTGGCTTTCCTGGAACTTCTTGGAGGTGTCCTGGCTGAGGGTATCTACTAACTGTCCGGCCGTCCGAGCGAGTTCATCGGCATCTTCTTGTGATGTATCATTTTCTTCCTTCTTCTCCTCTTCAACCTGTTGGTGCTCTAAATTTTCGGCTTGTAACGGCTGAGGCACCTCTCTATGTGGGAAATTTTCGAATTCCTGGTGGTCGAATACTTGCTGCGCCGCCGCTTCCTCGAACATTTGGTCAAATTCGGCATCCGTGTAGGTTTCTGCGGATTTCCCAGTGGCGACGGATTGTTGAGATTGTAACGGGCCAGAAGAATGGATGGCGGGAGAGTATGTGTTCATCATTACGCCGCCGAGACCCATGTATCCGCTGTTCATGCCTGTGTAGGCGCCGTTTCCGAATGTAGGTTTTTGTTGCTGTTGGGCTACGGCGACCGGAGCGTTCATTTGCGACAAGAACTCGGCACCCCAGCCTCCGCTAGTGGTGGATAGAGGAGATGCTTGTACGGGAGGAGGGGTGTTTATCTGCAATCGCTGAAAGTCGGCGGCCCATGACGGCGGTTGCTGTTGGAGCTGGGGAGATGGCGCCGGAGCGAAATTTTGGAGGGAAGGGCGGGAACGGAGTTGCTGCTGAGAAGGACCGGGAGATGAACTGAGGAACTGCTCGAATTCGTGGTCGATGGGGTGGGAAGAGAGAGGGGTTTGGCGGAACTGCTGCTGGAGGGAGATGTTAGCGATGAATGGCTGGGGTTATTTATGTTATGTTGTGGAGATGACGTACGGAGGCAGGTTGATGGGAGGATCGGAAGCGGTCTTGTTGGAGCGAACGGTCGAAGGAGGAGTGATTCTTGAGAGACTGCAGCGGGTTGGAGGGCCCGCACATGGAAGAGGACGCCATGGTGGTTAATGCTATGTACTGTGCGACGAGGTGAGGTGTTCCGGGATTGTGATGATGATTATGATGATGATGGCTTGAATGTTTGAAGGTTCAAGTTTGACTGGGGTTTGAGCGTTCGAGAAAAGCGGAAGGATTAAAGAAAAAAGAGCCTCGGCTTCGGCTGTCATGTGAAGCGGCAGCCCAACCGAGGGAGCCGCTGCTTTTCGCGCCCACGACAAAACACACTCATTCAAAGATAGTTTACTTTACTTGCAAATACAAGGGATATTATTAAAAATTTATTCATCCAGTGATTGCGTATGGTTCGAGTTATAATACTTCTTCGTAGAGAAATTTGCAATAAAGATTTCCACAAAATATATATATATATACAATGGAATAGACAACCTTTGGTTGCTATTCTAATCTTGCAATTATCTTCCGATCCTAGTATTCTTTTTCGACCCCTTGCGCTCAATTGCAATTGAGATACAGGAATATGATGCACTTGATGTAGGTTTTCTGAAGAGTGACGGCATTCTTCAAAGGGAAGCTAATGGGAAAACCTGTTGAAGGTTTTTTCTTTTTTTTCCATATTTAATATTTTCTCCCGACGAATCTGAGATATATATCAATCTCACGTATCGTTCGATTGATTTTCAGCTTTGGAGGTGGCGGAGCGAGCGAGTGAAGCTAAGGTAACCGAGCGCAATTGATGCATTCTGCACCGCCCCCCTTCCACCTTCTTTTCCTTCTATCGGTGTTCCGCCAGTCAGCCCATTGACTGAAATTACAGGAAGAGCAGGGGGAGCTTGAACGAAACCAACAAACCCAACAAACAGCGAGCTGCCTTGGATGCGATAGTGGATTGCAGACGCAAGATTACAGGCCTCCAAAAGATTGTCCGAATGTTCTAATCGCTCGCTGGGTGCTCGAGATGACCAAGGTATCGCAATTGGGGTAGTATTCTGGATTGTAAGCGCCCGGTCGCCTGAGAAAGGCAGAAGGTGTGAGACGATGCGGAAGGGTTGAGATTCGACGGTGTTGACGTTTGGTGGTTAAATTGGTGCTGAAAGAAGATGCCTGCCTGTTGGACCGCCGCGCAAACCCACCACGCAAACCCCGCCAACCCGGACGGACGGACAGACGCACGACGACAACGACGACGACAACGACGACGACGACGACGACGAAAGAGGTAATACTTTTTGTCCTACATTCGACTTGGTAAATCTGTTAGCCAACAGTGTGTGAACTCTTATTACTGAAGATGAAGATGATGTTGAAAAGTAGGAATGGGGAGCCCCCGTGAGCGAGCGTGGGATTTTAGGAATGAATGAATGCATGAAAGAATCCGCGATAAAATGATATTTTAAGAATAAATGGGAAAATAGATAAATACCGCAGCCCAAAGTGCAACCATGTCTTGTCCTGTCCTGTCCTGTCCTGTCCCGTCCTGTCATGTCGTCGTCTTGTCGTCTTGTCGTCGTCGTGTAATCTCCAACAATCTCCGTCGAGGCAGGATGAGTCACACGAGAGAGAGAGAGAGAGGTCAATTTCCCAATTCGGACCAAACCAGGCTCTCTGTGACTCATCCCGGCACCCCTGCCCGGTCGGTGGCAGGGGTGTTTGTCGGGTGTATTTGGAATCTCCCACCGGCAACACATTTCAACCTCCCCGCAACACATTCTCTGATTCCCCATACTGTTCCTGAGAATTCAACTCGAAACTTGACTGTTTACGTTGATATTTGTATTTTCCTCGGTATTATTAATCCGTAGCCTTGCCGTTGATAGTCGTGTTTGGTTCATATGTCGATTCGATCATGACGATTGTCTGCTCGCTCGCCTGGGGAACGAATACTACCAAGTGAACTTTATTTACTTTTTTGGGGAAGGGATGTTCCGATGTGCCGGGTGAGATGCCTTGCAAGATGCAATGCAGCCTGCTCGCTGCTGCTGCGACCGAACCACCAAACCAAACGAACGAACAAATTTATCGAACGATCTCTCTTTTGTTCACAGTGGATCCCCCCCCCCCGGCTAATCCCTGCTCATTTCTGGAACCACTGACTGACACCCCGTTTGACAAAGAACTAGGAATCGACCTAAAAAAAAGAGTGGGTTTTTCTGTGTGCGAAAGTGAAGGAGAATTTAGTTGAGAGAGCGAGCGAGAGAGCGAAAAGAACAAACGAAAACGAGGGCGCGGCACAAAAGTATAAGTAGCCGTGAGTCACCTCGTCTGTTTCCCCCCTCCCTCCCTCTATTCCACTCTATTCCACCGTCTTCGCCACTCACAATCATTCATTCAATCAAGTAAAACTCACGGATACACAATCACGTAGTATCTTTAACCGTAAACCCTTTTCATCCAAAACAAAAATTATATATCTAGATAGTAAAAGTAGCAGAAATGGCCGCTTAAATCTCCCCCCCAGATTTCGCCCCGCCACTTCGAATACAGTCACATAATCCAAACTGTCTTCGTCTTCCCCCTCTACCTTTTTCAAAATAGATTCCCTCCTCTACAATCAGGCCCCGTCCAAGGACTCGCCTGATTCTACTACCTTCAAAATAACTTCGCTCAGCGAGTTAACCCCCCAAAAATCATTCAAAATTTCACCCTCAACGGACGCTTTGCGTTACGCACAAGCCCAAGAAACTCCGCCAGGATGGCCTTCCCAACCAGCTCCCCATTCGCCAGCAAGGCACTTAGACAATCTCAACCACCAGCACCAGCACCAGCAGCAGGACTTCACTCTTTTCGGAAGCACAACTCCTCAGACTTTCAACGCCGACTTCGAACTCTTCGGTCCCTCGGAACCCAGGACGGAACGTCTCTCTTCGATTTCTCGTGTGATCCCTGAACCTTCAACCACCCCTTCCACGTCTACCAAAGACGCTGTCTTCAATCTCGGATATACCACATCTTTGCCAACCTCTCGCAACTGGTCTGCCACTTCCGCTGCTGCTTCCGCCGCTCCGACCAATTCTCTGGTCCAGCGATCCCCCTTTGTCCCTTCCGCCGAGTTCAATCCTGCATTGATCGAGGCTCTTTCTGACGCCCAACGAGCTCATCTCATCAGAGGTATTTCACCCCTTCTTTCTCATCCAATCACATTGCAAATCCCACAAGCACACCCTGTAAATCCCAACACAAACTCCCCTGTAGAATTGCCCCCAATTCGTGTGCTCTTTGAAGATTCAATCGAACCTGTACTACAGCAAGATATAGACATGTACCTTGACTCGGAATCCCCGTCTTCTGTCTCATCATCAATACTAAACAGCCCAATTGTAGACTTCGGCAGACGACAAAGAAACATGGAAGAAGAACTCTTGACCTTGGCGGCCCTTGAGGCATCGCCTCTCCATGCCAACGATATGACCTTCTCTCCAAACAACCCTCTCTTCCACGACTTTTCTCCATTCATCGGAACCATCCCCTACACGGGGCGGACCAATGATACTCTCGACGACTCTCCAACCGGCCTCGACACTCCACTTTTCGGTACCGACGACGCCGGCCTGGACCTCTGGACACCGCTCTTCTCTAAGGAAGAGCAGATGAACTTTGCCAATCAGCCCGCCCCGGTTCCGATGGAACACACTCCATCTACTGATGCCCTCATCAACCCGGCAGCACTGATGCTCAGCGGCGCCGAGTCCACAACCCCTCCTATGTCTGCCGTCACTCCCTCGCGGCAGTTCAGCACGGACTCCAACAAAACCCCTCCCTCGCCTTCTTCCAAGAAGTCCAACTCAGCCAAGCGTGCTTCCCTCAACGGCGTCAACCGGAGGAAACCACAGACTGATCTCCCACCGGTTCAATTCGATCCCAACAACCCGGTGGACATCAAGCGAGCGAGGAACACAATGGCCGCCCGAAAGTCCAGAGCCAGGAGAGTCGAAAAGATGGAAGAGCTCGCCGAGGCCGTCGATAAGCTCCAAGCCGAGGCTCAGCAGCTCAAGGAAGAGAGAGAGTACTACAAGAACCTCGCCCGCCAGCACGGCGCCCTAGTTGATTGACTTCGGCAAATGCTCGTGTTGCAAACGTTGAGGGGAAACGGTAGTGCTGGGAATTACAATCGCTCAATCGTTCAGGATTTGTCTAATATTATTGGGAATACCACATCCACACCTGGTGGAGTTTCTTTGGGCTTGTAAACGCGTGTAAATCGCTTTCTTTACTTTTGCTCGCCCGTTGTTTGGGCACTTTTACTATTTCTACCTTTCTTTTCTTGTTTATTTTTTCTTTATTGATATCCTTTTTTTTTTTTTTTTTTTTTGAACGGGTGCTTATCTGGCTTGTAATGCGGGTTTTGGATCCTCACTGCTACTTTTATATTGATTGCTTAACTGATGATTCCACGACAGTTTGCGGACAATATTTGGTCTATTTTATCGCGATTTCGAATATTATATTGATTTAATCTTTTATATTCAAGTTTGTACGCTCGCTCGCTCGCTCGCTCATTTTGGTGGAAGGTCTTAACGATTTCCTGATACTTTTTTATCTCCTCTTTTTTATTTTTCACTTTTCTTTTAGGTTATTATTTGGCTACCTAAAGAAGGCACATATGAAAAAAATATGATAAAAATGTGATAACAAATACAAATTCTTTTTTCCTTGACAATATACTCCTTCTCAAGAATGTGAATGTGAAAATTGGAAGCATAGTACTCGGGATGATAGATGTCGTTTGAACTCCGAGGCGAGAGTCGGATTCTTGGCGCATAGGTCGCAAAGAATATTGACACGATCCCAGCTAGCTGAGTCGAAGTTGTCTGCGGGTTTGGAACAGTCTGGTCGCCAACCAACCCTCTGAAAAAAATCCTTCACACAAAAACTGTTTTTAGACCATTCGGAGAACACACCCCCCCAAGCCCTGCCTGCCCACCTGCCGATACCAATCAGGCAATACCCTGCTTTCTTTGTCCATGTTCATGTATGTCTTGGATATATTTCTCGTCAGTGATCACCTAGCATGGACATCTTTTTCGCCCCAACTTGCAGTTTACATTTCTTAGCTTTGGAATTATAAATATACACATATGCAAACGTCAGCATTTTGCACAGCTGAGGGAGACACATTTGGGGAGTCGTCTATCAGGTAGGTCGTTATTGGGCTAAGATTTAAAGTAGCAGTGAGCTACATCTATCTGACCTTGGTCGAACTAGTTCTCTGCGCGAAAACGGTGACGACGGACCTGTGTCGATCCAAGCCTTCTGATTACCAATCCCCTTGTGAGGGTGATACGATCTCATCAAAGATTTGTGACAAGTCAAACCAACTTTGCAGGCTTGCAAAGCCTGGCGAACTCGAATGGAAACCAAATCGATTCAGCTTGGGATGCAATGAGCGCCCACTTTGACAAGTCTAAAATGTTACAATGGAAATGTGACCGAGATAATTGAACGATAAAGGCCCTCATTGGCTCGCGACCGTATGCTGACCTCGAAATCGAGCTCGAACTCGATTTTACCCGCCATTTTTACAACCGGCGGGGAAGAACGAAACGAGAACAGCTTCCTCTTGCGTCTTGTAGTCACACTTGCATTGCAGGAGCCTCACCACCTGCACGACAACCACATCCCTGGTCTTTTTTTAAACTTTCTAGACCCTCGGATAGGTTATTAAGTGTTTTTATTGGAAAGAATGTCCAAGAGGGGAGGTGGAGCTGGGGGAATACGAGATCAGATGGCGTCTGGCTTGCTAGCTGGTCCTGCAGGTTTTAGTTGGTTTCTACCAAAAGTACTTTTCTGGCTCGCGACCCTTTCTTTCCCTAGGTATTTACGATTGGATGGAGTAAATATCAGGTGGGAACGACAGGTCGCTTGTCTGCTGAGGCGGTCAATCAAAATCGATTCGATTGATGATGATGTGCAGAATATGCAATGCAATGCTCGAGTTATGAGTCTTGAATTATTTTGCAACGTCTCCCATGCTGCTCTAGCTATCGTACGACAAACCAAGCTCAGCTGGCGAGAGAGCCCAAAGAAGAGTATCTTGGTTTAAACATGTCAAGCTTTAGTCGAGAAATCACGCCGAGTGAGCGATTAACATGAGTTGTAGCTAATGTGTGATTGTTACTTCAACAACCGGGGAAATAACGTGAATCGAATTTGATGCGAAACGAAAAGACATCTATCCAATCTGGCTTAGACTACCGTTAGACTACCGTTTTGAGTGATCTTGAGACACGGTGAGGTTCAAACCAGCATTCAAAAGTAAGCAAATGAAATCTTTATACTCGAGATTTTTATTTTTATTTTTTATTTCATTTTTTATTTTATTTTATTTTATTTATTTTTTTTTTTTGGAGAAATCCAAAGGATTACTACCCAAGTACTAATTTCAACATTCACAATCATATACACTCTTCCGTCTACCATTCGTTGAGAGAATTCCGAAATCTTGATGGACAAAATGGGGGGTTTTTTTTTTGAAGAGAAAGCAGTGTATAAACTCGAATATCTCAAATATATAAAGTCAGGGGGAAAAAAAGATATCGTAGAATTCTGAGGAATACTTCCACAGAAGTACAGTTATAATTGGCCAAAAAGGAATAAAGCGTCAAAGAGAATCGGAAATTCAAGACTATTTTGGAGGCAAGCCATGATGTAAAACAACTGGTGATAGAATAGTATATATTACAGGAAAGAAGCTTCAGGGCCATTAAAAATGGAGATACATAAGAAAATATCGGTAAAAAGAAATTATAAAAGTGTGGGATCAGGAGACATGCTCTTCGTATACAATCCCCAAGGATACGCAAAATATTGCCATCGGTATGTATTACCTGATTAGAAGTAATTGTTAAAGAAAGGTTGAGACCAGTCAGAGGGTAAGTATGATATCCGAAAGAAAGCAATTGTGGTAAACGGCGAAAGCAATACAGCATTATTATATATAAGAGAAGTAAAAAGGGAGGAAAACAATGGGTATAAAATCCGACGATAACAAAAATTGGCCCAGATGGAAATAAAGTTTGGTCCGCTTTTCCGCCTGAATTTAATTCTTCTATCATGATTAATGAGGACGCCCGATATCCGTATATGAGAACTACCAAAGTTAAGAAAAGAGAGTAAAAAGATTAAAATTTAAAGAAAGAAGAATTTGAATCTTGTCAAAGACAGATACAAATCAAAATGGGTATCCGAAAAAAAAGGAAAAAAAAATTGTTGTCGCTTTTTGGAGTCTTGTTCAAGTCGTGAAATAGTTGTCAAAACGTGGAAGTTCGTCCGTATCATTCGTTCAATCCCGTTGCAAACAGATTCAAAAGTACCAATGGAAAATAAACTCGACCCAACTCGGTATACTCAAGTCTCGGGACTAAGTAGCCTCGCGAGCTTGTTTTTGCAATGGGAGGATGGGTAATCTCTTCTTAATATACTTCCCTAGGGAAAATATCGAGCCAAATACTTTATGCCGTGTGCCCCTGCCACCGTACCGCCCGATGGTGTGACCGAACTATTGTTCAACTACACAGTCGGAGAGGTTGATCAGGAGTTGGGCTAAGCATCTCTTTGTGGCTTGGTCGTCGCGAAGGACTTGTGAAAATGTCGCATCGCGGAGGGGCTCTGGGAGACACTGTCTCAATGCTTCTCGTGCTCGTGGGTTATCACTAAGCCTATAAGGGAGAATCAGCAAATTTTTTTTATATAAGAGAGTGGGCTAGGATGCTATACCTGAGAAAACAGCGAACAACATGTTTGAGTAACCGAACAGTCTGTTGCTCCACAAGTTGGTTGACCATGTTAGACAAAACTGTTCCAACTGCGTAGAAACGTTCGTAGGTTTGACATATATATTGAAGGCCAGTATCGTCGAGAAGTATCTTTTGGACAATAAATATCGCAACAGTTTTGGAGAGTTCGGAGCCGGTTTCCATGATTCGCAAACAAAGAGGGATAATTTCTGTAGAAAGAAGGAAATTGATGACATCGGAGCTGTCATTTTTGACAAGGGCACCAATGACACCCAGGGAGGTGAGTCTGAGATACTCGAAAGGTCGAGATTTTGACGTAGTGTTCAAGAACGGGTACAGGAACAGAGGGATGTGTGCTGTACTTGATTATTAGCATGTTACAAATTTTAAGAATCAATGAAAAGGGCTATATACCGTTCAAGAATAGGTTGCGAGTGTCGTTATGAGACGCGACACACTGAAGGAGCGCGAGAGCATTGCAAACTCGATTGGATGCTGCCGCGGTTAAGGAAGATGGGTTGAGCAGGGGGTATACGGAAATGATCTCTTGGACCAAAACCGCCATGACACCTGATGATATGAGAACACGCGTGTTAGCCATCTCGATTTTTTGAAGAAATTAGCACAATCGAAACCGTACCGAATGAGTGCCACAGCAACAAGGCAAGATCGTCAACTTGCTCCCTTTTCTTCGACAGCTCCAAGAGAGCCTGTTCCCTTGATCCGCCGGCGACTAATTCCATGATCCAGCCATAGACTTTTTGCTCTTCCTCGGAGGCTCTAACTTGGGCGGGCATCTGGTTTAGGAGACCAGCAGTCGAACCGCCATTAGCCGTAACCTGCTGAGCCTGTTGCTGTTGCTGAGCATGCTGCTGGGCCTGCTGCTGTGCGGCTTGTTGTTGCTGGACCTGTTGATGTTGTTGTTGTGCCTGGACGGAGTTGAGGAGAGATCTGGCATTGACGTTATACAAATTCTGTTGCTGGTTTTGCTGGGAGTTCAGCTGGATCTGGGCTTGCTGATGCTGGATATGATGTTGTTGTTGCTGTTGCTGCTGCTGAGACTGCAGCCAGCTCTGTTGGTCATGAGAGAATGCCTGGTGGGCACCCGCGAATGGCAGACTGTTCTGTAGCATCTTGTGATGATAGACGTCGGTAAGTCGATGGGAAGGGGGTGGTTGTATATTTAAGAAACGATGAAGGATAATTCAGCAGGGAGTGTGGGGGTTTGCTGGATTCGATGCGAGAAGGAACAAGGTTGCAAGGGTTGCCGCAAAAAGTCGGCCGAGATGTGTTTTTTATATTATTATTACTATTGTGTGGTGGGACAGCAGCTGTGCCCGCGAGTCAGGATGAAAAACGATACGACAAACGCGGTGAAACGAAAGCCGGAGATGGAATGGAGGAGACAGAAAGCGGACCAGGACAATAAAGGTGGGGGTGAGAGGTCGATGGATATAATAAATAGCGATATCAGGTTAAGGCAAGACGGACGTGTGTGTGAAGAATGAGGAAGAAGAAGAGGAGGAGGAGGAGAGAGCTGAGACGGCCAGGAAAGACGGACAGCCGCGGCGGATTGCTAAGCTAAACTCAGACTGGGGAATTGCTTTCGCAAACGGAGTACTCGAATGCTGCTACAAAAGCAATCGAAAGTCTTCAGCTATCCTAAGTGAGATCGATCCGTAATAATTTTAATTATTTGCTGACGAAAGACGTTTTTGCTCTCTCTTCCATTTCCGCTGGGGAGAGCGGTAAGCTGGCGCAGCTCTAATAAGCGGCGATTCGTATCAACTATCGTATACTCTATGCTTGTCGTGATAGACATATATATGGTAGACGAGAATTGTATGTTATAATATATAACATGAAAATACAGTACTAGATGAAAGATTCAAAAAGTTTCATCTTGTCTTTATATTTGAATCTGACGTTGCACTCGAGAACTTGGGTATCTAGCTGCGTATGATATTCCCCGAAAGAGTGGTCGACGCACAGTTGTGTCACGCCGCATCATTTAGATCTGTATCTGTGATATCTATCCATCGGCTGCGCCCCCTATCGCCTTTATTAAATACAATTACCCTCATCTTCATCTCTGTATAAAACCTAGCCAATATAACAGAAGTCTTTGACTAAACCATCCTCCCCTGCCGGTTCGCCGTAAGAAAAGGGCGCGCTATCTCTATATGTGCTTGAATACGTACGTACGAGGCTCGCTTGGTCCACAAAATAACCTCGTAGAACAATAGTATTTATATCTGTACCAAGGATGATGCCAAAAAGAAGAAGAGAGGTAGCAGGGACTGGAGGTAGAAAAATACAGGGAGAGGCCTCGAGGAAGCAACCCGGGAATTCAGCAAAAAACCTTCGCTCAAGGGAAAACAAAAATACAAAAGCCAGGAAACAAGTAGTCTATTGTGCTCACTTCAACACCGCGCCCGTCATGCTGCCATCACCATTGTCATCATCTCTGAGAGTCGACCCAGGAAAAATTAGAATAAGGAAAAATAACGAAGAAGGGGAAATATGCATGTTCTGGTGTTCCGGAAGAGATTAGAATATTTGTAAAAGAGAGAAAAGAAAAACATGCAACAAAAGAAGTTCGCACTTATCACATTCGATTCGTGTCATCATGTAACGTGAAGAGAAAATAAGGCAAAGAGAAAACTGGCAAAAGGAGTTGCTAATATCAAGCTGAGAAAGAAGTACCGGGAAAAGTTCGTGTAATATTTGCGTTAGAAAAGGAATTAAGAGAGAGAGAGAGAGAAAGAGAGAGAGAAAGAGAGAGAGAAAGAGAGAGAGAGAGAGAAAGAGAAAAAAAAAAAAACAAAAAAACAAAAAGGCGATATATTCATTGCTTATAACTGGCAAACTTAAATCGATGGTTTTCTGCCAGAGACGCTCGCTAGAAAGTGGGAACCCAAGGAAAAAAGAATTCTATATAATTCAAATGGAATTATATACCAGAAAAAAGCAGATTTCACGGCCATCACCGTTCGTACTTCCTGCCGACTTGACGAGGAGATACAGGTATCCATCACTGCATGTTTCGTCATCTCATATCAAACTAAAAGCCATTCTATAGCCTTAGCTCTGAAATGATTTTGGTTATCATGTTTTTGTAAGACCATGAATTACCTAGTGGTTACGGGTTGTCAGTAACGCAAGAGAGAAAAAGTCCCAAAGCAGATAAAATGAGTCTTACCGGCGATCTTCTTCTGTTGGATGCCGTACAGGTTCATCAACGGTACCTTGACGATGAAGATGTCGAATTGCAATATCATGCTTCCACCTAGCTCTGACTGGATTTGAGTCGAAGGATCGTTCATACTTTCCCCGGATAGATCGTTAGTATGCTCAGACTTATTTCGTCGCTTCATGGGAGAGCTTATTGCGCCGGCTCCACCAAAAGACAACTTTCGGCGGTGCGATGATGGTTGTGTTGACGCCATTTCCGGCGATTGGGGGACGTTATCCTGCACAGTGGCAAGGTCGATACTGGGCCGATGAGTACAAGAAAATCCTCCCTTGATTTCACGATATTCGACTCCCATTTCTCTTAGAACTCTCATTAAGTCGGCGCGAATCGCCGCAGGCGGTTTGCTCGTGGTAGTAGAAACGCTCAGCAATCCCTTGAGGAAAATTGGCTTGACATGGTCAATTGAAGGGGTGGCTCCAACAGCCTCGGTGCTACCGGCTGAGGCCATGTCCGCGTCTGTTTCCTCAGGTACATCAACTGGGACGGTAGAGGGTTCCTCGCGTCGTACTCTCCTGAAGGAGTAAGACTCTCTTCTGGAGTGTCCCGTGGAGTTGGCTCTTGACGCTGTAACTTTACCCGCAGATCCAGGGCGACCGCTCAGTGATAGGGGTCGCTCGAATCCCTTGGATGTTAGATGCGGAGTTTGCGACTCGCTAGTCTTGGGCGGCGCGAGACTGTTCTTCCGTCGGTGATCTGCTTCAGAGACACTGGTAGATCTGCTAAGTTTCGTTCCCTTTTTAGAGGAGCTAGAGCTGGCTGAATCAAACTGAGCGGCATCTGGGCTCAAAAATTGCGGTTGGTTTGGCTGAGAGCCACCCATTTCGGAATCACGGGCTCTTCTAACGGACAGGCTCTTCCTGGGAACCGCAAGATCAGAAGCGGCGGGACTAGCACCCGAGCCTTGGACGGTTACTACAGGAGTTGGGGTAGCTTTATTTTCTGGTTTCTGCGAGTGACGTCGTGTACTAAACCGTCGTAACAGGCTCGCTGCCGTGCTTTCTTTCTTGATAGAATCGGGTGCCGTGGATGATTGCGTAGAGGCTGTGGTCTGGTTTGATACATTTATTTTATTGACGCCCTCAACTATATCCTCATCGCCGTGAGTTCTCGCTCTAGGGCGTGTCTTAGACGGTGATGCACCATCGCCTCTCCCATCATAACCCGCATCGTTAGTATGCGCCATCTCTGGGATTGGAATTATCGGAAGTTGAGGTGCCTTCTCAGACGTTTCCTGGGCTGTGGTGCTATTTCCAGCCAGTGCCTGCGCCGTGTTTGCTTCGACGGTGCTCAGCTCCAGCGTTCTATCCCTTTCCTGCTTTTCACGGACAAGGTAATACACAGAGAGTAACGGGTGAAATGCGCTCAATGGATCTGTATAAGGATGCGACAAGGCTTCTGCACTCGGCGCCGAAAGAGCATCTCGAGAGCTTGTTGATGATCGTCGTTTGTAAAAGTCGAATTGAAATCCCTTTTTCTTTTCTTGGACGCTAGGGGTCGCAGCATTTTCCTTCATAGCCAAACGAGCAGCTTGTTGATACTCGTCGGATTCAATAACGCGGGTCATGAGGTTTTGGATGGTTTCCGGAGTACCAAACTCAAATCCTGTCATCGCCATAATAACGTTGGGATCGAGGGGCAAGGTGAGTGGCTCTCTGTGAGGGAGGTAGTTTTTAGGAGGTCCGTCGAAACCTTTGTTCATCCAAGGGTGATGCATTATTTCCATTAAGGTAGCACGCTGCCTCGGGTCCGTCACTAGCATCCTTGAGAGCAAGCTTTTGCAATCCTGGGAAAGCCATGCAGGATAATCGACTAGACCGCGTTTGATTTTGGCGTGAAGGGCAGGCATGCTTTGGTCATCGAATGGCACTTTGCCACAGACGAGAACGTATAATACAATTCCGAAACTCCAAACATCGACTTCCGGGCCGAGATATGGTTTTGCCTGCAACAGTTCAGGAGCGGCAAAATATAACGAGCCACAGAAAGTTCCGAGCAGGGACCTAGGGGAGTAAAGATTTGACAAGCCAAAGTCGATTATTTTTATGTCGCCAGTTTTGGAGATAAGAATGTTTTCGATTTTGAGATCTCGGTGGACGATACTATTCCTATGGCAATAATCGAGGGCGCTTGCGATCTGTCGCCCGAATTTGCGAGCTTGTTTTTCTTTCAATCTTCCGTGCGAGATAATGTAGTCGAGCATCTGGCCGCCGTTAACGTATTCGAGCATCATGTACCAATGATTATTGGTTCTGACGACGTCACGCATTCCACAGATGTAGGGGTGGTTTAAGAGCGTCATAATAGCAGCTTCTCTCGCCGTCCGAATCTCCTTGGATTCGTCTCGGGGAGCTCTGCTAGAATGATCCTTTTCCGTACCGCCTCTAGGAACAATTTTCACGGCGCACTGATTTCTCACGAGTTAGTAAAAACGGGATGGCGGTTATGCAGCTATGGAAGTGGAGATATCGCATACCTGTTCGGATCCATCGCTCTTCCTAGCTATTTTGACTTTTCCCATGCTGCCTGCACCGATAGTTTTACCTAGAATCCATGTACCCGTCACACCTTGGAGCGTCGTTTTCCGGGGTTTCTGAGACGATCTCCCGGGTTCTTCGGTGGAGCCGGGCGTTCCTACCATGGGAGAAGGGGCGTCAGACATATTAGAAGGTTGTCTGTTATGATCGGGTCGTCTTTCGTAAGAGGCGGGTGGAGGTTGCATCCGAGTCGAATGCTGGTCCGGGTCTCTGCGACTAGAATGTTGGTGATAGCTGTCAGGCCGTCCGGTTGTTGTGGCGGTTCGGCTGAGAGAGGACTGACGGACGTGGGGTGTACGGGTGGACTGTGACCTCTGGACTGTCCCTGGCGAGGCTGGAGTCTGAGGCTGAGAGGACATGGCCTGTTGGTAATGATGGGATTGGTGGTGATGATGGTGATGATGAGGAGGCTGTTGCTGGACAGCAGACATATCTGATGTCGTCCGTGTGCTAGGCAGGTTGTTATTCACAAGCAAGCTGCGTTGCGGGTGTGTTGCGACTGGCCACAGACGCAAGTGGGTAGGCTGTGTCTGCAGGTCCAGGACTCGCTCGAGATGTAAATATCCTCGGAACGATGCGGCGACCGAGAACCAGAAGGGTGTCTAGTCGATAGAAGGGGGGGCTTGCGGTTCCTGAGAAGGTCTGGAGTTGCTAACTCCAGTTGTTGACTGCTGCCGACGTTTCACTGTTGACTCGGGGCGCAAAAGATTAATTAAAAAGATGCTCGTCACTTGACGTTGCTGGCGGCAAAGGCAAGAAGAGCCCCTCCGCAAACAAAAAAAAAAAAGAAAGAAAAGATGGAGAGGGAGGGAGGAACGGAAGACTGGCACGAGGGTCCTATCCGATGCGACGAATGCGCGATTAGAATTGGTCTCTGGCAGCCTCGTTGCGGAAAAGCAAGGGGACGAGGGAGTGAAGGAGGTAAGTATAAGTAGGGCTGGAGCTGGCTATGATATAAACAATTGTGTGGACGCACACATATAGGTAGTATAGCAACCAACGACAGGTTGCACTTCCAAAGCGAGGACGTTTCGGGGAAACGAGCTGAGAAGAGAGAGAAGCAAAGAAGAAGAAGAGGGATAGGGACGGACGAGGAAGGGGTCATCAACCTGGGCGGCGTCTGATCTGGGTCCAATAAATCGACCAGTCGAGCTAGCGTGGGCCCGGAAACACCCAAGCTAAAATCCTGTCGCTAATTCAAATCTGACGCCCAAAGACGGCGACAAGATTGACGGGACAGAATATGGAGAACAGAACAACAGCAATATGAAGCGGGCAAGGAAGAAGAGGGGAGGGATTCGAAAGGGGCGATGGGAAGAGGATAAGCAATCGAAATACACAATCAATACTGGAAGTACCTATTGGATTGATCAATCGAGTCCTCTGTAGACCCACCCCCGACGTCGTCTAGACTAAGACTGTTGCAGAGGCACAGGAAGCGTAACAGGGTCTAATACGGCTAGATTTGGACGATGAATCAGAATTCTTTTCGACCCTTTGCGCCGGATATTGATAAAGACGATGCTAATATATTTAAGATAATGATATAAATGAAGATATGCGGTTTGGTCCAGTGTGCGGGGAGTGCACGATTGTATTGAATTCGGTTGAATTTAAAATGAACGCTTCGAACAACAACAGATACTTGAAAGTATCATCTGGCGAAAAGGTCCGCTTCCAGGTGGCCGGTGCTCGGTGCGCGAGCTGTTAAAGGATGATGGCGAGTGGATTGCGCCCAAATGGCTGCAGGCTGATGAGGTAAAATTGGCGGCTGCGAATGGGGTAACAGGAAGAAAGCGCACATATAATCCTTACTTTAAGTACAAGTGCATGGACATATGGACATAGTCGCGGAGAGATGGCTGGGTAGCCTCTTGTTTTAAAAAATCCCGCTCTCACCAAACGGGCAAGAATGAAGATGGCTATGGGGTAATTGAATAAAAGGAGAGCGGGCTGGCGATTGTATAAACGATACTTGCGGTGAGGAGGAAAAGAGTATACTTCTTTCGTCGGTAGCAGGAAACAATAGAAACAATCACAGGATTGTGACGACCCTGGGAATTTAACAGAATCAAAATCACAAAACAAAATAGAGACCCACCTTGGTCTTAACCCTTTTTCCGCTCTTCGCCTTTCTCTTGCGACCGCGCGACGGAAGGTAAAAAAAAAAAAAGAAAGAGAGAAAGAGAGGGAGAGAGAATAGCTCGTAAGTTTGGTTGGAGTTACAATATTATTTTCCTTTTTTGTTGGCCCCAGTCGAACCACCCCAGGCGACGAACAAGAATGATGTCAAGGTGAAGTGATGGGCGACGAGAGATCCTGCTATCAGTCCTGATTTATGATTTGATTCGGTTGCAGCTCTTCTCCTTCGTTTTGCCTCGCTAATTGGGCAAATAGTAGGGATGACCGTGGTTGACCTACGCCGGAACTAGGAACGCTGGTGCAACAGAACCATCGAAGGTGGAAGAGCTGAATGATGCCGATGATTGATGTGTGGAAGGATGGAAATGGATCTTTTTGGGGTTCGAGATGTATTGAGCAAGATGGGGAGCTGGATGAGACAAGAAGAGTGTTTATGTAATAAATCTAGGCTTATGATTTATATTGTAAAGCCCGGAGAAGTATTTAGCAAGGCCTAGTACGCTACTTGAGACCCCACAGCTGAAGCAAGCAGCAGCAGAACAGGCAGAGAGGGGGCCAGTGATGGATCGTATATCCTGGTTGGTGGATTGCAATAGGAGCATCCGAACCTAAGCTGCTCACCCTATGGGTATGGCCCAGGACAGACACCGCTGCAGCCAGATGTGAAGCCAACGACAGTCCTTCCAAATGTAACAAGCAAATAACGGGTTGGACTCATCATGCTATAATCATTTAATTTTAATAGATGCATGGCGAAGGATCGTAGCTTCCAACTGTTGGTTTAGAATCGAATTGAATCGAATTCTGTTGTAAACTTACTTCAGTGCTTATCTTTTTAATACTTGATGGAAGCTAATAAATTACTTCTATAGGACTCAATGGAATAGATTCGAGAGTGGCCTCTCTATTCGCCCTCGTTCTCGCTCGACAGATGAGCGAGATGCGTTGAGGAACGTGTTGCGGGCAACGACACACAACACAAATACTGCGAGACCACCCCGAGATAATCGATAGTGTGCTGCTGTACGAGGACGACAACGACAACACGAGGAACGTCTGAAGCGATTGACTTCTCGGCTCATCGCTTGATCTGGTCGCGTAACCTTCCCAGCTCGCTCCAACCACACCAAAATGCCTTCGACACGCCAGAGCTATCTCCAGCAGCTGAACCCTCCTCCTTCTCAATCATCCCCCTCTCCGGCTCCTGTCCCCATCCTACAGGCTCCACCAGCTGCGGCTAGCTTTCTCTCCCCCTCTACCTCCTCATCGCAACCTTCCACCAATCAACAACAGCTTGTTCCTCCGTCACTTGGTCCGCAAGCAACCAACCCGCTCCATCAACAATGGGAGTTTGCCGCTGTCTGGCAATTCTTATTTCAGTTCCACAAGGGTCTTAAAAGTCCTTTCTATGAGGATATTGAAGTATACGGTCCTCTCTCGCACTCCCTCAGAAAGCTCAGCTTTCTTCAAACATGCTTTCTAGGGCTAGGCTAACAAATATAATCTGTTTCGTTTCTTGCTAGGAGTTCGCAAGAGATCTCACATCGGCTGCTGGGACGCCACTCCTACATGATGTCCAGATTGGTCTTCTCAAGAACGTTTCGTCTCAGAGGGGCTTAACGTATGCCATCAATTTTCTTCTCTCTCCCTCTTTACATATGATATATCATTTTTCTCTTCTTTGTTATTTCCCACTACTAGCACGCTTACATATCCTTCTGGGCCTTTCTTTTTCAGGATCGAGATGTTTGACGACTATACTAGACGCCAGTATATGGCCAAAAACCCACTCGCCAACCCGTTCGGAACAGATCCAGAGCCGTTGTCATTCTACCAGCTTGAGCCAAAGGATAGGGTGGGTCTCGCATTCTTTACAAACTGTTTGTCAAAGGAGGAAGGTTGGGCCACGATACAACTTGACCGTAAAATGCTAATGCCATATATATTGCCGTTCATAGGTTAAACTGCTTCATCAATTGTGCATGTGGATTCTGGCTAAACCCGAAGCCTTCAGAGACAAAGTTGATCCTCACAAGATGGTCGATAACACCGATTGGGTGATTACTCGCAAATCCATCTATGATATGAGTTAATTTCTGCTGACATATATTCCTTGTAGCGAATTGACCCTATCGGATGGGATTCCAAGGGATATTCGTATTATCAATTCGATAACGGCTACCTCTACTGCCGGACCGAGCCTTCTCCTCCCATATACCAGAAGTGGAAGAGCAGAAAGAGCACTGGTAATCGATCAATTAAACGTCGCAAAGTTTCTGAAGCCGCAGAAGATATCGACATCGATGACACATTGATTCAACCAAACGAAAATGAAATATTTACTTCCCAGATCGAATGGAAATGTATATGTTGCAATCTCGGAGAGTACAGAACCTTTGTCGCCAAATTCGAAAAGTCCAAACATCCGGATGAGAAGGAACTCCGAAAGGTTATCCTTGAAGACATTCTTCCAGCCTTTGAGAAAGATGAGCAGGTTTGTTTCCATCGCCTATGTTGACTGAAAAGAAGCTGTTAACTGTTGAATGATATCCTAGAAACGCAAACGAAAACTTGTGGAGGAGGAAAAGGAACGGCTCCGCCTCGAGCTGCTTTCGGGTAGGAAACGATCGGCAAGAGTTGATGAGCGAATGGCCAGACAACGCGAAGCCGACGAGCTCGAACAGATCCTTCGTGTCGAACGTGAGGAACGTCAGCGATATGAAAAGGAAGAGCTGTCTAAGCGAAAAGAAGAACAGGTAGATACACATTTCGTCAAAAGTTTCCTTTGCACAACTTTCTCTGATTAATTTTCAGGCCCGAATTACGAAACTCGAAGAAAGGGAGAGGCGACTTCAAGAGAGAGAGCTTCGCGCCAAACAACGTGAAGAAGAGCGAGCTCGACTTTTCGATCCTGACGCTACTGAGTCTGAGGATAGTCATAAAAAAGGAAGCAGACACTCTTCTCGCCAGAAGGAAAAACGCAAAGCAGAACTCGAAACGGAAGAGAAGGACTGGATTTTCGACTGCGTTTGTGGTACCCATGGTGTTAACTATGTAAGTAGATGTTATATATTATTTGAGTAAGCCTTAACAAATGTTTACATTTCTGTATAGGACGACGGAACCTACAGTATTGCGTGCGACAAATGCGGTGTTTGGCAACATACCGAATGCTTGGGACTTCCTCAGTCTGCCGCCGAGGAGGAAGAGTTTGTGTGCGATCGCTGTCGCGACAAAGAAAAGTTGGCAACAACTCCTATCAAAATCAAGCTTCGCCTGACACGACCAGCATCATCGGACGGAGAGACTGGTAACAATCAAACGAAAACAACTAGCTCTCAGAGCATCCCAATCCTCGATGATGTTGTCAACAATAACAAATCTCAAAGTTCGAGTACCAGTGACTCCACTCCGAGATCAGAATCTGCTGATACACATGTTGGTCTATCTCACGCCACAATTGTCACCAAGCGCACTTCTTCTGATACTCTCCGAAAGTCCCCTGGGCTAGAGACCCAAACCAAATTTCAAAGCTCTCCTCCCAGATCACTGCCCATAGATGGTGGTGTTTCTCCACCCGTTCTCGCGCCTGCAGCACCATCAACCGTTACAATCAACCCTCTTCTATCTACACCATTTCTTCACTCTGCCAACTTAGTTCCCTCTCATCACACCCCTGATCATGGATCTTTTGCTTGATCTACGGGGTGTAATCCATAGTTATCTATGTTTCAGGCCTTGTTAAACCTTCTTTATATTTATTTCACTTTGCGACTTCCGTTTATTAGAATTCACGGTAGCCCTGTTGTACCCGGGTACTGTACCAAAGCTTCGGGTTCTTGCTCCTTCTCGTTTGCATAACAATTGCGTTTCGTCACCGCCCAACATCTTTACGGGTTGGACATCCCGATGTTATGGAATGGAGAGATGTCCACTCTTGGAATATTTTTAGACATCCCTTGTCTCCGTAACAAAATTCTCAGGATGTTAGTTGCCATACGGAGTGTATTATAATATTAGTCCGAACTCGAGACTGTAGTCTGAGCTTCCTTCCCCCAGAAGGTATTCCGCCAAGCAGATTGCGTCTAAGCCATCCGCTAGGTTATCTTGGGTACACTGGGAGCCAATCAAATATAGTGTGATATGATATCGTGCCACCAACGTGCCTTTCATATCTTTTTGTGTGTTTTGTAAAACGTAACAGCTGCCAGAGATAGAATATCACAATCCTACAGCGGTTTACAAGTGTAACTATAGCAGGGCAAATCGATATACTATAAGCAGACATCTATTGGCTATCTAGCACCTCAAGATCCAGAAACAAGCTTGGAGAACCTTCGATATCGGTAAACTATGTCGGATTTTTTACCCGGGCAATGCTTGAAACTTGGAACGAGAATCGTCGCACAAAGGGTATAGGAATTGATTCCTGATTTCGTTGCCTGCCAGGGATATTACCTTGCTCGTTGGCATGGCTAGCTGGTCCTTCGAATCCAAAACATTGAATTCTAGTAATCGGCAAATATCAGCGCAGTTGATAGGAGTGCTGGACCTTAGGCCGAGCTCTCGCAAGAATTGCTTTAATATGTCTGTAAACTTCTCCCTTACAACGCTGCTACGCCCCATATGTGACGTTAATAAAATTTTTTCTTTCAGCTTGATAGGGCTGAGATATGTAACCTCCCATTTGAATGTTCTGCAAGCATCCGCTGCAGCCCTATCGCACCTACGAAAGTAAATGACACAAGTTCAACACATAAGGTTTCACCAACCTAGGATATGACATAAGTTGCCGGCGGGCATCGACGTTAGAAAAACTACATTTGGAAGAATATCCCGACTTGCATTGGGAATCAGCATCTCGCCTCGGCAGTGGTTTAGATCCTTCCGAGCATGTTTTCCATGAGATGAGTTTGTCTTGTCTCGGATTGTGGCGGGAAAAATCCGGAAGTAATGTCACGATTTCCCAGCAACTGGCTCCAATCTAATCGACCAAATGTTGTCATCTCGGGTCTCAGATCGAAAGTCTTTATTCAGATGTTTTTTTTTTTTTTTTTTTTTTTTTTTTTTCGATTCCAAAGTGCTAGGATTAGTTGCGGGTAACGGTATCACGATTTGACCCGCTATCAGCCCAGCCCAACGGCTAACCACCTATCACTGTTTGGGAATCATGATCGTTGAAGCTGAGTCGGCAGAAGTGTTAGCCCCCTAAACTACAAAAGTGCTGTCACGATTCAAGCTTTGTTCCAACCTCTTTTACGAGACAAATTATATTCGCTTGGCAGTGTAATTTGTACCACGGTGAAACTTCTGTGTGGACATACTCATAAATAATCTTTTTCATATTTTTTCTCTAGCGTTTCTTGTGTTTGAAGAACCCAACCACATTCCCTGTTAGCTAACAACCAACAAGACACCGCATCGAATTATTTCGGCTCGCTCATCTCACCCCCATATATATTAGATTAGAACATGAGATAACAGGGTGTGATACTAACTCTGAATGGTACGGAAATTCAATAAAACGAATTTTAAAAGCTCCTCACACCGTTGTCGGGGGGTTCACATCGAGTTCCGAAAATCGGTGAATCCAAAATGGTGTGAAAACCAAAACTGCAAGATGCCGTTGGCAAAAGACGGCAAGGGACAGCATTTCGTTGAGCTCAGGGTTCGACTACCTCTGGTTCGTCCTATTTTAGAACTCAATTGCCAATAGGATAAGATTTTTTTTTTGAAACCCCTGCAACTGCGCCTGCAGAAGAGACTACTTGGTTCTATCGAGATTATTTGGTAGCTTTATCTCCCTATTTACTTACAGTAGACCTCAATTACGGATGCGAGCGTGAGACGAGATGTAATTCGGATCCACAACTTTTGGGATACATCTGTCAACCCGTCGCCTCATCTCGCTAGGTTGTTGGGTTATAATTTGGCTGCATTCTCGGAGAACTGGTGTGTACTATAGCTAGCCAAAAGCAGAGCTAGTATGTCCCTCTCAATACAAGATGGAATCGATCCAGTGTCTAGACCGGGGGATCAATGGGCTATGAGCACTTGGTTATTAATCAGAATTCCTTCTTATCATAATCACTGCTAGATCTGTAGACGGAGGGGAGCACGAGGTTTGGCAAGAAAAGCGGAAATATCCGTTTCTAGAACTTCCGAATATGCAGAAGATCGAACCTTGACTTTCATTTTCGATTATGGAACGCTATTCGTTAACCAGGTTGGTTCAGTTGTGACCGGGATCACAACAAATATCTACGGAATATCATTCAGTTATTTACCAGGGGCCCCTACCGGCATTGGAAATTCGTGTCCAATAATACCACCTACCGTCCTGCACCCAGGAAATGACCAGAAACTTTGCGTGAGCCCCCAGACATCAGCAAGATTGCGAGATGAGAAAGATAAATCTTGTGACTTGAACCGCATATTTCTCACCTATACGAACAGCCATTTTGATGGAATCTCTAGCCAGTGAAACCTCTTCGTCCAAGGTGGTGCATTACTGCCACCGCTTTTTTCCCTCATATTATAATGCACGGCTTTGCGCTTGGTCTGCACCTATCAGACTTTCCGTTCATCAGATGCAGGTTAGTAGGAGGCAGCAGCATACCCGACTGCTGGTTCAATATTTACCTCCTGATCAAGAAACATACTCAGCAGGTGAACACCTTATATTCAATTTATTCGATACCAAAAGACTAGGAGGCGGTTTCTTGACCTATGGTCAACATTTTCCAAAGGAGAGACAGCAGAGTCAAACCACCTATCTAAATCTGTGCCGCATTGAGTTTTTTACGTGAGTTCATTGCATCCTGCTATTAATAACCTTTC
Source organism: Orbilia ellipsospora (assembly GCA_036971675.1). Classification (NCBI taxonomy): domain Eukaryota; kingdom Fungi; phylum Ascomycota; class Orbiliomycetes; order Orbiliales; family Orbiliaceae; genus Orbilia; species Orbilia ellipsospora. Next base: position 2,472,256 of record JAVHJO010000003.1, read on the forward strand.
GGCCTTTGTGCCTGACACAGTAGTCCATATTTGATATTCCCTCCGAAACGAAAATCTCATCTTATCAGTGTCAAACACCAAGGGAGTAAATAAAGATGGGATCTTTTCGACTATGGCACCCGGGGCAGCGCTTGAATTAACAATATTTTTAGCTAAAAAAAACTGTTAATCATCCCTCCCGCAATTTGTACAGCAAACCAGCTCGCCCAATAACTCTACAGCTTTCCAGCCTTACAAAAACACTAACACATACCCCTATACTTTTTCATGTCGGTATATGCGCATTGGACGGCGGACTAAAGAAGAACCGGTTCCCTAGACTTTAGTTCTCACACTCTAGACCGCTCTTCAGCGAATTTTCTGTAGACACTGTTTGCATATGATAACAGGTTCACTGGAGCTAAGGGAGGTTTTTTTAAAGCAGATATTCCCCGATCAGCCAGTAGGTCATTGTTTGTATTGCATGGTTGTATGTTAGTCTCATAATGCTGTTGGGGGGGGCCGCAGCATTGTTTTATATAGCTCCGTCATCAAGACGAAGTAGTCTCTCCCAAAACTATTCTCCTCTCCTACCCTCAGGGCCGGTGGTTAGCTCGATCACAAAGCGGAGTCTGTTTACACATCATGTATTTTCCGTTCCTGCAGATATTTGAAACGTAGGGTCCATGGAAACGTTATTTGATCATAGCGAATACCTTTCATTACTAGAGAAGGAGGGAAGGAGAACCCAGGTCATTCGCACTAGCTTGAAGTTGGGTGCCACCCACACAATATTTCCCCGTCCAGAGCTCAAATAGCTAGCAGAGAAACCGGGCAACAGCGTAGGAGAATAATGATATTAAAAAAAAGGTTCTCCGATACCTTGTTCATTACAATTGCAGGGAGGAACAGGACTATGGAGATGCATCGTAGATCGGTCCTAACAGAGCAAAAACCCATATAAGAAGACCCTTATTTGAAAATCAGATACCGTTCTCCGGGAAAGTTGCTTGCATCTATGTCCAACAAAAATTGGAGACGTCAGTGGCGTCCTAGACCTCCATTTTCCGAGCTACTGAAAGTGCTCCCCTTCGATCGATAGTCTATCAGTAGCTCTTCGCCACACCAACTCTCTCGCTCCTTTTCGGATGTATCAGAACCAGCAGAATAGCGCGACTCAGTAGCATCCACGTGCTACAAAGAAAAAAGAGCCCCGTCTAGAAGTAATTTTGTTTCAAGTCCGACGAAGAGAAAAGCAAGATAGACACACCCCTGTCACGTCTCGCATGAGACTTGTCGTCGAAGCCCGCATCCTCCCGTGTCTCTTCAAACTGGGGAAGGGTCGCCATCTTTTCCCCCCAGAAGTTTGGATCAGACCCAAGTTATCACTGTTACCGACAGGAGCTGTGTTCCTCAAATAGCAGCGGACTGTAGCTCTCTGTCTCTGGTTTTTATTTTATGGTTATCCCCCTCTTTAGCCTTTCATACTTCTCATCTATTCCTTCCTCAACTCCTTCTTCTATAATTATATTTTTGCCTCCATAAATTATTATTCCCCCCAACTTCCCAATTCATTCCTTCCAGTTTGGTCACCACAATTATGCTCTGAGACTTTGTGGGCCTGTGATACTTTTTGTGTTGGGTTGAAGCGCCTCGGAAAGCCTAAACCTACGGTTTACCACAGTCAACACGCTCCTAGCTCGGTCACCTCATATATTCGGAATTTATATCATTGCCATACTAGTTTTAAAATATCCTAGTGGAAGTCTAACCTACTTTCGTCAGCCTTTTAGCCTAAACCATGGTTCAAGAGGCTTCTATAAGCGAGTTTGAAGGCTCGATTGACTTTTTGGGAAGACCCTCGTTATCAAGGGCCTCCTCGATGATTGAATTTTACAATACCGTGCAAATCCCGAGCAGCTTTTATTCTCCTGCTCCTACAAATTATTCAACAGACGAATGTATGACTCCAGACCATAGTCTCTCTGAACAGGTAAGCCGTCGTCCTTTTATTTTATTTTATTTTATTTTATTTTATTTTATTACCTATATTGCATCTCAATCTAGTGGAATTTAACGTTGAACATATTTGATATCTAATAGGACTTCGAAACAGCATACCAACAGTCTCAAAAGCCGATATCTCGACGAAAGAAAAACGTAGGTTATATATATATATATATATAGATATTTACCGAAAATTAAGTACTGATCCCGCGGTAACGTAGTTTGTTCAGTTAGAAAATGGAAATGTGTACGTGCGACAAAAATTGGATAGATTCGGTCCCACAAGTGCCTTTTTGGGGCATGATTTTATGGAGGTAAGCATTTGTTACCCCCATATTTGTAAAATTTATAGATAGCGAGCACTAAATATCAAAATTTAGTATTCATCAACTCGATCGGTAGTCGAAACGCCACCAACACCTGAATCTTCCACTGAGGGTTATGCACCTACGCCATCTGAGACCACGGCGCATCTAATATCCAATCAAAAGCCATTCATCGTAGCTGATTCATCGCCACTGGTACACTCCAAGAATGAAGTCTCTGAGTTAGATTCTAAATCAGACTCAAAGTCAAAGAGGAAACGCAAGGCGCAAAACGTCTCCAAGGGCGAAAAGCCAAAGATACCAAAACTAGATAAACCATTGAGCGAACTAACCAAAGATCTTGTTAACCTACCTATCCGAGATATGGAACGGTGGGTTCACAGAAGCGTTGAAGAGAGGAGAAAGGAAGTTGAAAAGAGAGATGGACATGTGGCGAGACCAATGAATTCATTCATGCTCTACCGATCTGCTTTCGCGGAGCGGACGAAACAATGGTGTTTGCAAAATAACCACCAAGTTGTTTCATCCGTGAGTGGTGCTAGCTGGCCCTTGGAGCCTGCCTGGATCCGTGAGAAGTATAACGAATTGGCTCGGATTGAAAGAATCAATCATCAAGCTGCCCATCCCGGGTACAAATTTTCCCCGAGTAAGAACCAGCCGCCTGCGATTCGACGAAGAAAGACATCTTTGGACGGAGGTGATGAGATAGAAGTGGGTCCTAGCGATACGGAAGAAATGCAAGTAATTGAGACGCAGCCAGTTCCTCGTTTATGTACGAAAAAAAGACAGCGACCAAAGCTTAGTGATTCCAAAAAACACGCTCCGTTGCCAGATCGGATTCCTACACCGCCAAATTCTCTCACATTCAGTCTACAGGAACAAAACATCGGTATAAATATAGATGCTAGGCTTCAAACTGGCGCCCAAAAGTCATCATACGCAGCGGTTAATCCAGGCAGACCAGCTCCAACAAGTATGACAACCAACGAAGCAACTGGAACATACTATCAAACAATTGTTAGACCGACAACTTCGGCCAGCGCTAGGAGCTCGATGATCGAAGATGTTACTATTCGAAAAACCACGGTCCCAGCAGCCTCGAGCTTGAGTTTCCTCCCCGGCGAAGCAGAGGAAAAGCCAACTCTAGAGGAATACATCCCATACCAACGCCAACCACAAAATCGATTATCCCAAGAACAACTCATTGAACCAAAACAAGAGCAGATAGCGGCGACAGCAGAACAAAACTTCTGGGTTTATTCGCACGAAGCGACACCTGAAGCTGATTTCGAGCAATACCGTATATTACTCGAGCATCAAGCTCAAAATGTTGCAGTCCAACAAGCATACATGCTGGCAAGAGGGGATTTGGCTGCTCCTTATTCATTCGTATCACCGGGTCTTGTGTATACTAACACATCAAGAGGGGTTGATTTTAGTAATCGGGATATGACTGGTGTTAATTACTCTGACGTTGGTCCCATGTGGCATGGCATCGACGAGAATGGAGGCGCGATCCACGGTGATTTAAATCCTAATCTTCATTACGAGGAATGGCTTGCGGAATAGTTAAACTATAATAGTAACTTTTTATTATTTTTTTTGTTTTTCCAAAAATTATCTTCAGGTAAACCGACTTAACAGGAAATGAGGGGTCTTCGTAGAGACATGAAAGAGTCCCGGGGTGGTTCTAAGGACACTGGATATTGGAAACTGGGGGTAAAGAGGTGATGTTTTTTGCAAATAAAAAAATCAATATTCTTGCATTCGCAGAGTAGGTGAGGCTTAAGTTTAGCCAGCTAGTCAACTTGAAGCTGGAGGTCCTATTTTTCTCCACTTCCACTATGCGTGCTGTTAATCAATGATAAAATCAATGATAGATAGTTTGTCTCGTAAACCAGCCGCGAAGCACGAAGTGCGGATAGTCCACAAAGTGACGCTTAAGATAGATAAGGACGACTACTTCGTGCTTCGCGGCTGCTCTATGAGACAATAGATAGTCGTCATTATCTATCTTAAGTGTCACTTTGTGGACTATATAAGTAATATTATGGTACAATGGTATTTGAGAAAATCAATTCTTCTTCTTAATAGAAGCAATTTATTATTGTATACTTAAGGATATATGCCAATACTATACTATTCCAATTTTATTTGCGATTGTTCTTCGTATAAACAAGTACTCACTCAGTTGATACTCGTTTTGATACTTGAACAAGTGCTGGGTCGCAAGCGAGTGTTGTTGCCTCTGTGTTGACACTAACCTCACAGCCGTCGCGTTTTTCGACATGCTGCAGGAAAACAGGTGCGACTTTTCGTCTCAAATCTAGTTTCTCTTCCAATCTCATAATGAGGACATGAAGGAGCACCATGTACGGCGAACTAGGAAACAAGCTCGTAAGTTCAGTCATCCGATCTAGTTCGTCTGACGCCAACAATAATAATCGGGGGAACAGGTCATCCATGCGAAACGCACACAAGCTCTAAGCCAACTACCACCGTATCAAACTGACATTGTCCGCGCCGTCACCAGGGAAGTTCGCGACTTGAACCAGGATATCAATGAAATCACGAATTCTTACGAAGGAGATTTCAACCCCTCAGCCGACCCGGCCAGGGCTTGCGCGCTGTTAGTGCATCACTTATGTGTCAGAAGAAACAAAAGATGTCTCCTGGCATACCACCGGGTCAGATCAGAAAAGATCGAACAAATGTGCTGGAACGGGATGGATATAATGGAACAGGTTCAGGCGGCGAGGGTTGGCGAGGGGGAAGAGGAATCGGGAGGCTCATCCCATGCATTGAGCCCTGAGGAGGATGAATACGCAAGACAGTACGGGGATATGTTGGCGGCATACAAAGGTCAATGGACGGATATCGATCTCACAGGCAGCTTGGAGCCTCCGAAAGATCTGTTCATCGATGTTCGGGTGCTCAAGGATGCTGGAGAAATACAAACAGAATATGGGTAAGCCCAAGAGAGCAATCGGTCAAAGACAAGTTAGCTTTCGGAATAATTTTAGCTGACGTTAGATGGCAGAGCAATAACGCTATCGAAGAACAGTCAGTTCTTTGTCCGACAGGGCGACGTTGAGCGACTGATAAAACAAGGTTTCCTGCAAAAGTTGAATTAGGGAATGCTAAATATCGGGCAGTGCAAGGTAAAGTCTGTTGAAAAGTTAAATATGACGAACTCGTCGCCGACTCGGCTCTGTAGAGAATAAAACTTGGCTACGTTTATGCTTCGGAACTATCCTTTGGTATTGACTAGAGGATATATGAATACAATTGATATTTGAAGGGAATGATCCTTATGACAGGCCGGGGAAAGCATAGCGGTCGGCTGTTCTAACACTGGAGATCCTAGAAGAGATTGAATTATGTACGATTTTATCGCCTCTCGGGGACTTGAACAAACCCTGTCCGAACCGGAGGAGCGCCTGTTAAAGAGAAAGTGGATGAAAAATTTTCATCCTTCTTCCCAATGCCATCTGAGCATCTTGCAACATGTTGATTTGCACATGGAGCCGCAGAGAACACATGACGGATCGCGTAGCACAAAGCAGAAGTTTCGTCGCGGTGGGGCTGCCAACCATCTAATCAAGGTGACGTCTACCGAGATAGCTTGCTCAGCAAATTTTTTTTGTTTTTCGTTCCTTTTTTTTTTTTTTTTTTTTTTTTTTTTTTTATATAGGAGGGAGGGATTAACGAGCTTGGTTTTACATTCCATCTGCAGGATAGCGGGATGCTGTGTCGCTGAGCTGCAATGCAGGGAGACAGACATCTAACGGCATGCCAGACCGTTGTGGGCGGGCTGGAACCACCTGCGAACAAAACGCTCGCGGACAAGAAAAAATGGCCAGGATCCACCCTAGCTTCACCGGCCGCCTCTTTGACATCCTCCCAAAACCCTGGCAGCTGCATGCAGAAGAAGAGGCGACGAAAGTTTTTTTTTTTCTCCTCGAGGCGTTTTTGTATATCCTAATCGCATGAGAAAGAGCACTGATGATTCCGTGATTGAGCTCTACCATTTCATGATCACGGTGATTTTCGCATATGGAGTGTACCCAAATATGTAAAAGTTTATTGGCTAGAAGCAAGTCAACGGCATTCACAATTGCCGACAGCCTTTTAATTAATTTCATCAAAGCGTCCCCACGCAGGATTGACTCTACCTTCTTGGATACCTGCTAAACTAAACGAAATCATCCGCCTACCCTGGTCCGGTACAGAAACAGGACTCCGTACCTGGCTACGCAGTTTGCCCGAACATTCATCTCGGCCTCGAGAATGTGGGCCGACAATTTGACAGAGCTTACGCTTTGGGAGAGAAGGAAAAACGGCGGCTTGAGCCAGGCTAGCAGGGCGTTGGCTCGACTGGTTGACCACGGATGTCGTTTAGAACATTGCTTTAAAACCGACCAAGTCTCCTTCCTATGGCAATTCTCTCGGAAAAGGATACTCTCTTACGTACAAAAAATACGATTTTGTCGTTCGCACTTTCAATTGGCGGTGGGTCGACGGCTACCGATCTTTGCGATATCGATATCCTCCCGCACTTACTTTTTCAGCCCTGTTTTACAGTCTTCCAGAATAACACGTGAGTTTCTTCTCTCCAGCGATGCTCTTAGATGTATTATCCCTACTTCTCCGTTTCAATTATCGAGGCTTCATTTTCCCAAGATCCTCCTGTCTGGTTATGCTTACCAGTTTATAAACTTCCTCCATCTGTGCGACCCCCACGTTTACCAAGATAAAATAGCTGTCTGAAAGCGCAATATAAAACAACATCTATGCTTGATAGCTTGAGCACATAAACACTTGCGGAGGAGCATCCTGCAGTTGAGAAGGTATTCTAAGAGCACCCAGGATTTACGCTATGTTAATCTGCCTCTTCCCAAAGCCAGCCCAGTCAAGTTTGAGCACTCTATGCCTTTGTTATTAAGGCAACAGGAACTGCGCAGTAATGTTTCAGTATCATCCCAGGGACTGAGACTACTTCGTATTCGCAATGGAAACCATTGATTTAATTTGTTTCCTGCTTGACTATGCCTTACGTGATGTCATGTTTCTTGCACCATCGACACCAAAACTACACCATTCTTTGCTTGTCTTCTTCCCTCTTCCCTTCATCATTCATCTGGTGCGCTTTATCGCTACAATCTCAACCTTCCGGAGCGTTTACTGGTGCTCGAATGCGCATTTCCCCATTTTTGATTTGCCGCAGTTGATTCGCTTTGACCTTCTCCATTCGCCCAGGCCTTGTCAATTCCCACAAATATCCACCACATGCAACACAAATCTTGGTGCATTCTGCTCGTTTATCACATATTGTATTTAAAAATCCTTACGAGCCAGTTTCCAATATATGCTGCATGTGTGCATCGTGTGAGAGCGGTACAAGACAGGTATCTAATCATCTAATGCCTTTCTATTTCACAGAGCATTCACGATATCCGTATTTCGGTCCACCTGGTTGTTGTATGCAGAATCGAAGTAGGGAGAAATGGTTCGATATCACACATGTGCATAGTCGGAAACTAACTGAGTCCGAGAACGTAGTTTTCTGAAATGATATAGTTTTTTTTGGCAAAATATTAAAAAAAAAAAAAAGGGGGGGGGTTTAAAAAATGCCCCGTTCAACAACTCACCCTGTAAATGCAGGCAAATCAAACGGGAATCCGATATCAGTCGCTGGAATCTCTGAACGGCAGAGTGTATCTGTGGGACCTTCTCGAGGAAGACGTCTCACTTATGAGCCTCAGCCGCCAAAGTCATATACTTCACCAAATCGCATAAGAGACTACGAGCGCCCCTCGGTGCGCTCATACTTCCATGGGTCATGGTATTCTCATCAACGTAGGTTTTCATATACATACCTAATTAACACTTACGCCAAGCCCAAGAGTGAAATCGAAATGATTAATTATTTCATTCTGTGTATCAGCTGATTGGTTTGCGATATGCAGAAAGTCCTGATCAGCACAACTGGGCGTCGTATGGAGCAGAGAGGATCAGGAACCATACAGCTGAGCTAGCTTCGTTGGCCATATCCACTGCCTCGTCCTATAAACCAGATATGGACGAGATTCAAAGTGATCTTGTCTCACCCCTCACTATTCTTCCTGGACTAGACCGGGTTGTTTCGGTTGACAGCCCTCTCCCAGCCGTTTTGCGGCCGATTCAAACTCCTCAAACCTCAGACATGATTGTAGAAGAAAGCGACTCTCCATCATTCAAAGGATACGGAAAATCGCCTGGCCCTTCGCATCTTACTCAACTGCTTCGGAACTCGCCCCCAGAGGACACAGGAATCTCAACTCGACATCTCCAAGCTGGCGTAGCGGAAGTTGTAAATCCTGAGTCCGCGGACTTTGAGCCCACCGAAATTGATGGCCTCCTAAACAATCACCGATTCACATATGGATCCATCTGCCCTGGTGATGCTGAGGCACAAACATCCGACAGGGTGAGTACGAAATTTACTCCAGTCGGGAGAAGGCAGGCTAGAAGTGCATATATGCGCTCACTAGCACTACGCATCGCCTCGCCGAAATCATGGGATAAGAGAATGATTTGGCAGAATACTGTTGTTGCACCTATCAGCACATTACCAGCTGTCATTCTAGGTCTATTACTTAATGTCCTCGATGGTCTTTCGTATGGAATGATTCTCTTTCCTTTAGGAGAGTCGATATTCAGCGATTTGGCGCCGGATGGGTTATCAATGTTCTATGTGAGCTGCATCATCTCCCAGCTCGTATATTCGTGCGGGTTTAGTAGGTTTAAAGGTGGCGTTGGTTCAGAGATGATTGAGGTCGTGCCCTTTTTCCATAAAATGGCATTCACTATCATTAGTGAAGTTGGGAGCGATCGACCCGAAGTAGTGCTCTCAACGACGATTTTTTCCATGGCCATCAGCTCAATTATGACAGGGTTGGTGTTTTTCCTTTTGGGATACATGAAATCTGGCTCTCTGATAGGCTTCTTCCCGAGGCATATATTGGTCGGTTGCATCGGTGGGGTTGGTTGGTTTTTGGTAGCTACGGGTATCGAGGTTGGCGCGAGATTGGACGGCTCATTAGAATACACTCTGGACACCCTAGAAAAGTTGATTTCGTTCCCGACGTTGTTGATGTGGCTTTTACCCCTTGGGCTTGCGATCTCACTTCTGGTGATCCTGCAATTTGCAAATCATCCTTTCACGGTTCCGATATTCTTCATCACCGTTCCTACTTTCTTCTATGTTGTTGTGGCTGCCATTCCTTCCCTTACAATCGAAGGTCTCCGGAACGCAGGCTGGATCTTTGATGCACCGAAATCCGGTGTCCCCTTCTGGCATTTCTATACTCTATACGGTATATAACATCAAATAAACTTGTGTGAATAACAGATAGATTCGGAACTAACAATTTGGAATAGATTTCCGTCAAGTGGATTGGGAGGTGGTAGTGATGAATGTGCCTGCAATGCTAGCCCTAACTTTCTTCGGAATCTTGCATGTTCCGATTAATGTTCCGTCGCTTGGAGTATCCCTCAACATGGATAACGTCGACGTTGACCAGGAACTGATAGCGCATGGCGTATCGAACGCACTATCCGGATGTGTCGGTAGTATACAGGTATAAATCTACTAAAATGAGAAGATATTCAAGACAGAGGCTAATTCTAGGAGTAGAATTACCTCGTGTACGCAAATAGCGTCCTCTTCATTCGCAGCGGAGGAAATAGTCGACTCGCTGGCATTATGCTGGCTATTGGAACTACAGCAATATGGATGGTTGGTCCAAGTGTTATCGGATATATACCCGTCCTTGTAGTCGCATCTTTAATCTTCATGTTGGGTATAGAGCTATTGCGCGAAGCTGTGTACGATACTTGGGGGAAACTACATAAGTTCGAGTACATTACGGTAAGCTTACCTCGGCTAACACATGAATTCTCAGCTAATAACCATTATTGGAGGTTTGCGTTATTGTTGTTACCATGGGTGCCTACGATTTCGTTATAGGTATTGTCGTAGGAATTGTACTCGCATGTGTAACCTTTGTCATCCAAGCAAGCCAGAAGTCATCAATTCGGGCAACGTATACTGGTGCCACAGCTCGGTCAACTGTTCGGCGCCATCCCTTCCAGCAGAGATTTTTAAAAGAGGTTGGCCCCCAGATATACTTATACAAGCTGGCAGGATATATGTTTTTCGGTACCATTTCGACCGTCGAGGAAAGTATCCTAGACTTGTTGAAAGAGCAGAACTTTAATGAGAGGCCAATTAGGTTCCTGATTCTCGATATGACTTATGTCCGTGGTATCGATTTTTCGGCTGCCGAGACGTTTGTTCGGGTAAAACGGACTCTCAGGAAGCGTAATATCGTCTTGGTTTTGAGTGGAATAACGCCGAATGGTGATGTAGATATCGGTTTACAGGGTGTTGGTATCTGGGGAGATGAGGGAAATGTCAGATTGTTTCCTGATCTGAATGACGCGCTGGAGTGGTGCGAGAACGAGTTCCTCGGGGCTTATTACGCCTCGAAGGAGCATGGACTTTTGCACCCCACGCATCTAGGTATGTTAAAATCCTCGTTTGCTTTGGCTACCGTCCTAATACCTGCCGCAGAAGTACCAAATCAACATAGTATTGGAGTAGGAGGTGTCGATATGATACACAATTCTCCACGGATTAACCAGTTAAGGGCCGCGGCAAAGACAAATCTTACAGACACCGAAGCATCGACGTCCAGATGGTCGAATTTCAAACAGCCTTTGCCATTGATTTTGCAAACTTTCCAGGAGAGGACCATCGAAAACGAAGACTTTTGGTTTACAGCAGTGGAATATTTCGAGAGAAGGACATTCATGAAGGGCGCAGTTTTGTTTCGGCGAGAGGTAAATTCGAAAATAACCAACATTTGAAATTGCAGGGCTAAGGCTAGATTATGAATAGGATCCGGCGACCGAGTTCTACTTGATAGAGGATGGACTGCTTCGGGCGGAGTATGACCACCAAACGGGTGTATACTGTAGGAATTCCATAGCTTCTCGATCATCTTTTAAAGCTTGCTAACGTTTCTTCACAGATGAGAGCATAACAGCAGGGACAACTTGCGGGGAGCTTCCCTTTTTCTCTGAGACGCCAAGGACTGCTACTGTAGTTGCTGAAAGAGATTGTATTACTTGGTTGATGAATAGGGAGCATTGGTCGAAGCTGAAATGTCAACACCCACAGATCGCTAGCGAGCTCTACCGTCTCGCATTGAAATTAACGACGGAGCGTATGGATTCCATTACTAGTATGTCGCATCCAGTTTTATTTCTTAGATATATTGATGTGTTGCTAATAATGACCCGTAGCATATATACTTACGAGAGCGGGTTGAAAAGGATTGTCTGTTTGAGATCCATGATAGTCTGAAAAGCATTGGTCGTTTTTATCGGTTTATCTATTTGTTGCGAAGCGAAGTAGAAATATTCAAAACCAGGCTTTCACATTTTGGGATAATGCGCACGTGCGCTTGAGGTTGTTTTGGGTGTATTTTCGTATTGTTTTGCGCAGGATTTCAGTTTTGTACAATAAGGGTTCTTCGAGACGTTTTGCATGGAGTCCTTATTTTTCTTTGAAGCGTTGAACAGAGATACAAAAAGTTTGTTGTTTACTCAAAAGCTCACTGTCTTATTCGTAAGAGATTGAGGTCTCAAGATCAGTGGGTGCTGCCGTTATCGTAAAACATATCGGTATCGACGGTCGGAGAAGTGGGGAATGTGGGCTGAGACGTCATCTGGACATGGTTAGCATGAAATTGAGCTGCACTAGCCCCTGCACTTGCAGTAAAGCTCCAAGCAAGTTCGATACAGCAACAAGCTGAAGGAATTGCACCTTTTGCTTTTTGGAAGATGCATGTGGTCCGTATGGCACGGTTCGTCGAACCAATGTCGACAAACCGGGTGGGGAAGCATTTCAGAGCTTAGGGTCATCCTTGTAATCCATCGACAAGAAAATCGTTTCTCGAAGGAAGCATGGCGAGTGGTGAGAAGCAAAATATTAGTTCGGCGGCGGACGTGTGACCATGCTGGCTACGATTCTAAAGGGAACTCTCCGGATTTTTCGTCCGGCTCTGTATCCTCAGTCTTGAAGACGTCGGTAGGTACATCTACAGTTTGGGGATCTGATCCCGTGGTTCACCACCAACCCGAGGTTTTGCAGATTTGACTTTGTTGGTTCGCCGTTCTGAGGGCGATTGAGCTGACTAAATGTTTTTTCGATGGCATGAGATTTGCATCATATTTTATTTTTTTTTGATGATATGAAGCCCAATTTTGAAGCTTGCCGTTGGGTGAACAAGTATTCACAGCAAAACGCACGTGTCGAAAGGGAAATTCAAATGGACGGGCGCTAAACAACAGTTTGTTATCGCCACCTTTACAGACCTCAGATGGTGAGCTATTGAAACGCCACTTTAGCGCAACAAGATGCTCAAGCTCCTGTAAAGATCTTTCGGTTGATGTCTCATCTGGGCGACGGATATCAACAAAAGGGGATAGACACGCTGGTGGAGATGAAATGAATAAGTTGGACTATCCGAAGCCCTAGAGTGGGCCGTGCTTGGATATTAACTTCGGAATATCGAGAGCAAAGTGGGTTATCATCGGAATAGCTCTCGGTTCTACTTCCTCGTGATTAAGTAATTTCGGAGGGTGAGAAGGGTTATATTGGCCCTCATCGAAAAAAATGAGACTTTGAGATAACGAATGCGAGGTCCAGGCCAAGGGGAATGGTTTGTATTAATGTATACCCGACGATTTTGTGATTTCGATATTATACTTGGGAGAGTGGGTGCATTGTGAAACGTCCCAAGGACAACCACTCAACAAAAATTAGCACAATCATCAAGCACCCCTGGGGTCGCTCCCAGTTGGCTCAGGGGGAAATGAATATGAACCACCAAAAAGCAAGTGACTATTTTCTACGATCCTCTTGCTGCCTGTGATTGTGAGCGTTGAGTGCGAAAATCCATGATTCGAAATGCGCTTCAAGGGCGAATTAAAAAAAAAAAAAAAAAAAAAAAGGTGGAATCATACCGGTTTGCTTCTTCTTCTCTTGGAAACCTGACTAATGAAGTCTCGAGACAAGAGGCCGTCGCAAGGAAAATTTTCTCGACAGGATGATAGGTGACGGACCTGGAGTTCCATGTCATTTTAGCGATCATCGTGCAATGACCTCTCACGAACCTGGCGCCTCTGCATGGGTGTCGTTGAGTTTAGCCAAGCTAACGAGCGAGGTGTGGATACTGCGACCGAGAAGAGAAGCTAGAAGAAAAAGCAAGGAACTCTGGAAATGAAAGACCTTGTCCGCAGAGCATGCGCTCAGATGATAACATACTTCCCAAAAGACTCGAAATTTAAAATTGATGCGAGGAGAGGGGGCGAAAACGTTTATCGGTGCAGCAGGAGTTTGTATCTGGAGTAAGCCGAGATATGGGAGCATGGCGGTGCATGCAAGCTGGGGGGAAAGTAAGTTCTGCATGACCTGTTAATCCTGCTGATACCATAGCTACATCAAGGTATCTCGACAGTTCGGGCATCCATCTTGCAATTGCGCACCGCTGCAGCCAAGAAGTCTCGAAGTTCTGGGGAGAGGAAAGCGAAAGAAGAAGAAGGGTATGATGCTTCTGGATACCCTGAGAAGCTTCAGCGAGGACTCTCTTTCTCTCTCTCTCTCTCTCTCTCGTGTTCGCCATGGTAACAAGACCATCTCCACTTTAGCGCTCCTTTTGTTGGCCATGTCAGTTTAACGGTATCAACCCTTTCCCTGTCAGAGGGGACTGGGGAGGGTCAAGGGTTCCCGAACGTAGTCCATATCTGTGTCCTCACTATTGTCATTAACGTATTTTCTTCTTTGGAATATATGAGCTTCGCACAAAGATATTTTTCCCCTGGACCCTCTTCGGTGTAATCCCTCTTGGACTCTGTGAGGAACTGTTAGCAAGGCTGCTCCGTTCTTCTTATTTTATTTTTATTTCGTTGTGCATATCTCGCGTCTCGAAGAATCCACTGAAAGGAAAAAAAGCGAAACCGAGTCGTGGAATTAGATAGCCTAGCTGGTTAGTTAGAGTGCTCTCAAATGGAGAACAGAAGCATGATCAGATGTCAGATAGCGCATACCAACCACACTGGCCCAGAAAACAGCCTTTCGTAGCCTTTCCCTTTTCTTTTTTATAGAAGCAATAATGTAGCCTGTGCAAGGGTCTGCCCCCCTTCTTTCCAATGGTCCATCCAATCCCCATGCCGCGCTGGGTAGGGAAGAGGATGCAGTGCTAATACCAAAAAAAAAAAAAGTCTGGAGCAGTTCTGGCTAGTGTAGCAGACAGCTACTTGTATCAGGGCAACGGGTCAGACGCAATAAATTTCTGTTATATAATGAGAAGACCAGAGAGATGCCCCGTTCCGCAGCCCCCAAGCAACAGTAGCAAATCTATATATTAATTTTTTCTTTTCTTTTACTTTCTGTGCTCTTCTTCTTCTTCTTTTCTCTTCCTTCCTTCTCTCCCAAATCCTCCATCTATCTTGTCTCTCCTTCCTCCCACATATCACATCTCCAATCAAACAGTCGAGAGTGCGCAGTCTGTGTCTGTGCCCTGATCTATACTTCCTCATCACTGTAAGTATCAAGAACTTTAGTTGCCCTTCTCTTTTCTTGCGAGATAAGCGCTTTTCTTGTTCTTCTTAACCCCCCCCAAACTCTCCTGACTCCTGATTGTACAAAAGAATGGCTTCTCTTTTGCTAGCTAGCGCTCCTACAACTTCGCTTGGTTACTCTTCTAAAAGTCGTGAGTGAGCACCATGAGTTATAACTTGTGGATGAGATGTTAGTATTCCCTTCTCCGGCTCACAACTGGAAAGGCAGAGAATCCTATATACACTCGTTCTTGTTTTACAAGCTGGAACTCTCTTCCACGATGGTACGGTTTTGAGTTGATCTGGCATGGACCTAGATCATGTCGGGCGCAGTGTGTACCACTGCTACCACCCCTGAGCTCCCCGCTGATTCTAGATCACATTTTATGAAATTATTTCAACGAGCGTGGCTTCGTGAGGGAAGGGCAACAAAGAGTATCGGTGTCGCTGCTTCGACATGCTGCAAATGAACGAGAATCAGGGGGAGCGTGGAGTTGCTTTGCATGTGTGTTTGCTTGTGGAGGCGCCTAAGCTTTGATGTTCCTGCGACTGGCTGCAGCTGGCCCTTGCGCCAACCAGCAGCCTCGCGAACACGAATTTGGCACGCTACTCCACAAACCCTCCCTCCGTTCCCTTATTTTATTTTACTTGTAATTTTGACCACTATATGCATGCTTGTCTCCTTCTCCCTTAATTTGATAGAGCGCTCAAGGGATGATATATAAAAGTCTCCTATGATTCTCAAACTTTATAATGTATTCCCTCTTCGCTGTTAACTATACCTTCTATTCTCAACGGTGAATTGGGTAAAAATTTACAGACAACTGACTACCTCGAACCAGTTTACACGGTCGTCTCTTAAATCGAATACACCATGTCGGAAGTCAAACCAGTCGAAACAACCGAGGCCACATCGAGTGTCGCTCCTGTCGTCGAGGCCGCTCCTGTTGTCGAGCAACCTGTTATCGAGGCCAAGCCTGAAGAACCAATTGCTGAGGTCAAACCCGAGGAGACTGCAGCCCCGGAGGAACCTGCTGGTGAGTCTGCTGAGGCACCAGTAGAAACCCCAGCCGAGGTGAAAGAAGTCGAGCCAATTGCTGAGGGTGCATTGGAGACAAAAATCCCTGTTATCCCGTAAGTCTGAAGTAACGACGAGATGGTAGCAAAAGTTCGTCCTAACAGAAATGATAGACTCTTTCTCAAAAAGCAAACATATTTCTTTTCCGATGATGCCATCAGCGAGGAGCACCTTTCCGAGTACTTGAAGAAGGACAAGACCAAGTTTGGGCACGCCAACTATGCCCATGCTACCCAGACCGGGAAAGGTCTTTTGTTCTCTGGAAAGGAGAAGACCAAGATCACTGGAATCTTGCGCATTGTGAGTTCTACCGTCGTTCTTCAGATGGCTTACAGGCTAATAATATGATAGGATGGAGCCGAAGTCACCACTCAAGGAGACAAGAAGTTCACTATCAAGAGCGCCGGCCACGAGCTCCAGTTGGAAGCTGGCAATGCCATACTCCGCGAACGATGGGTTCACACTCTGAAGGTCAAGATCTCCGAATCGGAGGGTGTCCATGCCGCAACTACTGAGACTGAAGGCTACAAGGCAATTCTTGAAAAACTGACAAGTAAGTCAAGTATTTAAGGAATATTATTAAGAAATTCGCCTAATCGATTCTAGAACCCGTTATCGTTGCCCCCGTTGTCAAGAAGGAAGAAGCACCAGTTGTTGAAGACAAGAAGGAAGAAGGTGAAGCAAAGGTCGAGGGTGAACCTGAAGCTTCTGGAGAGGCTGAGGTCAAGAAACCTGAAGGCGAAGAAGAAACAACAGCAGCTGAGTCCTCAGCTAAGGTTGAAAAGAAAGAAGAAAAGGGAAAGCGTTCCAGTTCGCGGAATCGCTTGAACAGATTCTCCTTCTTCGGTAAAAAAGACGAAAAGAAAGATGAGAAGAAGGACGAAGAACCAGTAGTTGGTAAGTTGGAATCGCTTTTCATGGTATTTTAAACGAAAGTCTAACCATAAATACAGCCGAAGTCAAGGAGGAAGGTGCCCCAGCTGTTTCCGAACCGGTTGCAGAGCCGGTTGTCGCCGCTGAAACGGCCCCAGTGCTCGCAGTTGAAACCGAGCAACCAGCTGAGCCAGTCACCGAGACAGCCGCCGTCCAGGAGCCAACATCAGAGGCCCCGGCCGAACCCAAGGAAGAAGAGCCAGTCAAGAGCGAGGAGACTAGCCCCGTCACGTCTCCAAAATCTAACCGCAAATCCTTCCTTGGTGGTCTCTTCGGAAAGAAGGAAAAGAAATCCGAAGCTCCAGTCGAAGAATCTAAAGTTGAAGCTACTCCAGAAACCGTGCCTACGGTTGAGGAGCCAACTGAAGTCACAGAGCAACCTGCTACCACAGAGGTTGCTACGACAGAGGCGTTGCCAGATGCCAGTGAACCTGCAGCTGTTGAACCAGAAACTAAGGAAGAACCAGTCGAGAAGGAGAGAGAACGAAAGTCCTCCCTCTTCGGTTCCTTGAGACGCGATAAGTCAACCGACGGTGAAGACAAGCCGCGACGAAGTCTCAGCTTTTGGAAGAAGGACAAGAAGGTCACTTCTCCAGGCAAAGAGGAGCCAACAGCCATAGTTGAGTCCGAAACCGACGTTCCTCCCACCTCTTCGGAACCTGTCAAGCCAGATGTCAAAGCCGAGACTGAAGAGACCCCAGCGGCCCCACCAGTCCCAGATGTTCTCAGCACTGGTGAATCTTCTGAAGTCCGTGATGGAAAGATTGGAGACGTTGTGCCAGCCGCTATCACTGCCTGAACCACAATCATAATCTTCCTCGTTATAAAAGCCTAATCAAAGAGCGAAATAACAAGACTCGAATTTTCACGATATGGCATATGAAGTAACTGATGTTTAAATTTTCTTTTCAGAAATTACAGTAATCTTGCAATGGGACGTCATAACCTTGTCACGACTTGCCATGGGCACTATTGTTGCTCTCTTTTGCATAGCGAACACTCTACACTAATCTCACCTCATTTCTCCCCCTCTCTTATGAAGCCAATTCTCCTGATTTGCAAGAAGTTCAGAAATATTGTTAGTTTGTAACCATCACAGCGAAAACACGCATGCATAGGTCTTTTCTTTGTTTGTATTTGACTTATAATTTCTGTTACTTCATTAATAGTGATATAATATCGTCGTCCTCTAATTTTTTATACCAAATTTCCTTTTGCTTGATTTTAATCTTATGTCAGTAGTTCTCAGGCTCGTTTCAAGGTTATTTTCCTTCTCGAACCAAGACGGTTATTTGTATGTAATAGATAATAATAGTCCCATTCCCAAGTTGAACTCCCTTCCATTTGTGGTAAATACTTCTACCATGTATAAAACCTCGTAGTGTGAAGAAGTTCATGTTGTTGAGTTTTTAATTCGAGGATCTGTTCGAAATACATGTGTTGCAGGGGACGCTGATCATTCAGGGCAATCTCCCAGTCAAACAACGCTTCCGGCTAGTGACTAATATAACTGAAAGGCTTGGCCATTGAAATTCCACCATCGCCAATTCTCTCGGACCGACATTTTGTATAATGAGCTGGGCCCCTTGACTGATCTTGAGCACAACCAACTATCCATCTCAAGCTCGCAATCTCGCAATCTCCTAAATTCACGATGGCAAAATATCGCTCCCGTTCAAGGTCTCCTGGTGCCCCCCACAAGAGATACCGCGATGATGATAGATACGATCGAAACCGAAGTCGAAGCCGTGAGGTAGGCATCAAAAAGAGAACCCTAGAAGACTCTATGGAGACTAACAAAATGTTACACTGCCAGAGGTATTACGACCGTGAAAGAGACCGTGATCGCCATAGAGACGACCGGCGGAGGGATGGGGGATATTGGGACGATGACGGACATAGAGGCGGTAGGGATAGAAGGCGTTCCAGGGAAAGATCTCGTGAACGTGAACGCGAACGTGACCGTGACCGCCATAGAATAAGGTCCCCACCAGATCGAACTCGAGATTCCAGAGACTATCGCCGAGACCGCGACAGACGAGACCGAGATCGAGACCGAGATCGAGGTGACGATTCGAAGAGGAATAGTCGCCACGAGGTTCGTTCAACAATATCAACGTATCACCCCTTCCAACACACGCTAACTCGTACTCTTACACAGTCGCCGGCCACCCCAGCACCTCCTGTTGTACAGACCGAGGAAGACAAGAAACGAGAACGCTTAGAGAGATTGGAAGCTTGGAAGAAAAGGAAAGCTGAAGCTGACCAGGCCAAAGCTAGTGCTTCCATCTCCCTTCGAGCCGACCAATCTATTTTGTCACCAACTACTAATTCAGTACCGCTGTCCTTAACACCGAATAGAAACGATGCATCGACGCCGGTATCTAAGCAACAATCCACCCCTGGTTCACCGTTAATAGCGTCCGCACCCACTTCTGAAAAGCAAAAGAATTCAAACGCTGACAAGTTTCCTCCAGCCTCGAGAAAACCAGCTCTAGGTAAGCTGCATCTGTCAATTGCAGTCATATTCCAGAGAAACAATCAACTAACCGGCCTCTTAGTCGAAGTATCGAGCAAAGTCCCGGCTCCTTCTATGCGAGGAGTCTCGGGATTCGGATTCAAGGGCGGACCAAAGAAATCAGGTCCTGAAAACAAAGGGAAACGCGCACTTGACTTTGGAGACGAAGATGTAGCCAGGAAGAAACTAGAGAGGCTTCCCTCGCCAATCCCTGATGATATTAATGCAGCTTCCGGTGAGCAACCAGTTGATGAAGGAGATGATGATGTCGATATGCAAGATGACTCCGAGGAGGCAGGAGCGGCTGCTCTCCGCGCCGCAGCTGCCGAGCGTGGGGAACGTATACAGGCCGAAGGCAATCCAGATATCTCAGAAACTTTGGCAGATACGCATGTTCCTAACAATGGCGATGCCATGGAAGAGGAAGAAGAAATCGACCCTCTGGATGCCTTTATGTTTAATATGGAATCCACAACTACGACAGATCTCAAGCCGAAAAGAGTTGCAGCCCCTGCCGAAGCAATGTTCGGAGACGATGATGACAACCTTACCGCCATCATTAATGACCCCGACGATATACTAGCCTTGGCATCAAAGATGAAAAAGAAAAAGGAGTTACCAGCCGTGGATCACTCCAAAGTTCAGTACGAACCTTTTCGTAAAAGTTTTTACGTCGAACCTGCGGAGCTTGCCGATATGCCACCACAAGAAGTCAATGAGTTACGGTTATTGTTAGATGGCATCAAAGTGAGAGTACGTATACCCACCCAAATAACCCATCAAAAAATCTTGCATGCTAACAAAAGGCAGGGTTCGAATTGCCCAAAACCTGTTCAGAAATGGAGTTTACTAGGCCTTCCAGCTGCGACTCTTGATGTGATCAATAAACTGGAATATGAAAGGCCTACTTCGATCCAAGCTCAAGCAATCCCCGCAATCATGTCTGGTCGAAATGTCATCGGGGTCGCCAAAACAGGCTCCGGGAAAACTATGGCCTTTTTACTTCCGATGTTTCGTCATATTAAAGACCAACGTCCTTTAGAGAACCTGGAGGGCCCGATTGCACTTGTCATGACTCCGACACGAGAACTAGCGACCCAGATTTTTAAAGAAAGCAAACCTTTTTTGAAAGCTTTAAACTTGAGGGTGAGTTTTCATTCCCACAATTGTATACTAAACCAGGTAGCTAACACGAACCGGATGACAGGGCGTTTGTGCTTATGGTGGATCACCGATAAAGGATCAAATTGCAGAATTGAAACGAGGAGCTGAGTTTATCGTTTGCACCCCTGGTCGGATGATTGATCTCCTTGCTGCCAATTCAGGCAGGGTTACAAATCTCAAACGAGTCACTTATGTCGTCCTCGATGAGGCTGATCGAATGTTTGATATGGGGTTTGAGCCGCAAGTTATGAAAATTATCGGGAATATCAGGCCAGACCGACAAACCGTTTTGTTCTCTGCAACTTTCCCGTCTCAGGTATGTCGTTCTCAAACAACTTTATCTAAGACGCATGCATCTAATTATACAAATATATAGATGGAAGCGCTTGCTCGAAAGGTACTCGTTAAACCTGTTGAAATTGTCGTAGGTGCACGAAGTGTGGTAGCCCCCGAGGTCACTCAGATTGTGGAAGTTAGAACAGAAAGCTCGAAATTTGCAAGACTCTTAGAAATTCTAGGCGAGCTCTATGACAAGGAAGACGACGCCAGGTCACTTGTCTTCGTCGATCGACAAGAATCTGCTGATTCTTTATTAAGTGACCTTATGAAACGAGGTTACGCTACCATGTCCCTTCACGGCGGCAAAGATCAGATCGATCGAGATTCGACTATTTCAGATTTCAAAGCCGGAGTCAGCCAAGTCCTTGTTGCTACCTCTGTGGCAGCGCGCGGCTTAGACGTCAAACAGCTAAAGCTAGTTGTTAATTACGATTGCCCGAATCACATGGAAGATTACGTCCACCGTGTGGGGCGAACTGGTCGAGCAGGAAACAAGGGAACTGCAGTTACGTTTATCACACCAGATCAGGAAAGGTATGCCCATGATATTGCTAAAGCGCTCAAGCTAAGTGGGCAAGAAGTCCCAGAAGAAGTCCAGAAACTTGTCACCTGTAAGTCTCTAAATCTAGATTAAATTTCCAAACGCAACATCAATGAACTAACTATACATCCAAAGCATTTTCCGAGAAAGTTAAATCAGGAAAGGAGAAAACTAGCAGTTCCGGCTTTGGAGGGAAAGGTCTAGATAGACTAGACCAGGAACGCGAAACCGCGAGGAAGAGAGAACGGAAGGCTTATGGCGAAGAAGGCAACGAGGGTGAGGAGGCTGATGCTGACGGCGAAGAGGTCAAAACGAAGACTTCTACTGGTACCCCAACGACTTCAAAAGGCCCCACCCTTGACGAAGTCATCGTGGTACACAAACGCGATATATCAGCTGCAGCCGCTGCAAATGGCGCCGGAGCCCCTGCCGGGCCACCGGCATCTAATTCAGTCATTGACAAGGTTCTTGCAGCCACTTCAGATATTCAGAAGCGACTTACTAAAGCAAACGTTTTACGATCTGGCGCTCCTATTGACAATAAAGGACCAGACGCCGGCGCATTCCACGCTACGTTGGAAATCAACGACTTCCCACAGAAAGCAAGATGGGCCGTTACAAATCGCACCAACATTGCCAAAGTGTTGGAAGCAACGGGGACTTCCATCACAACCAAGGGGTCTTATTACCCGGCTGGGAAAACTCCTAGCGCTGGCCAAGATCCTAAACTCTACATTCTCGTGGAGGGAGATACAGAATTGGTTGTTACTAACGCTATGAGAGAGCTGAAGAGATTATTAGCTGAAGGCACTGCGGCAGCGGTGGACAGTGAGAACAGAGCTGTCACTACTGGCAGATACAATGTGCTGTAGCTATTACTTGATATATGTTGCCTGCTTCTGATCACGGGATTTGCTCGTTCATTTTCCTTCGGCCTTTCGGTGTTTTGTTTGTTGCTAACGGTTTACAGTTCGATATTATGATTTAATGTTTTTAATCGCTCTCGATGAGTAAAGTGTTTGATTGAGGGCAAAATTTTCTTTTTCTTTGCCTAGTATTAATGTGAAGCTACCATAGTTATAAGCACAAATACAAATAACCACGAATATAATGATGATTGTTGCTGTGATTTAATAGCAATGTTCATATGCAAGACGCACCAAATAACGTAACAGACTCACCTGCATCGGCGGAACCAGGCAAAAAACATGAAGGCGCCGGGGTGGCTAATGCAAGTTTGCGCGTTGACATTCCCTGGCAGCGTGCGACACCGCCGCTATAACTGCAGCCTGAATCCCATCGGATGAGCCCTTTCGCGCCATCTCCTCTCGCAACCCTTCGCAGCAGCCCCTAAACCACCGTCGAAGCACTATCTAGCCCAGCTCCGAAAGTTTCGACATATTACCCCAAAAATGGGCTGCGGCGGCAGCAAGGAAGACTATGAGGCGTCTGCGGAACCCGCCCGAACGGCCAAGTCGACATACAAACCATCAGGTCCCGGGCACACCCTCGGCGGAAGCAGTGATCAAGAACCCGTGGCCGGCGCAACAAGTTCGATACCTTCGAACGCTGGTAATGCAGCCGCAGCCGCAGCCGCTGTACGTGTTTCTTCGATATTTTGGTGTTTATAATTGTGTTCTAGTGCTTTCTCTACCTCAAATAAAGAGGTTGGGAGGCTGGGAACGACCATGTTTTATTGACATAATATCAAATACAGCGGCGAGAGGAAGCGGCGCGGGCCGCAGAAGCTCGTGCCAAAACAAAACTAAAACCACAAGCAAAAGCGGATACACACGGCGGGAACGTTACTGGTTCGGATACGCTTGCTTGGAACTAGACTGGCGTTTTTCGACTCGGATTGATGGTAGCTGGGTATAGATTCTCTTGGGGAGCGTAAGGATAGCCAGTTCTAGGAGTGCGTGGTTGTTTTATTCTTTGGGGAAATTTTTAGAAAGAAGTAACAATTTATTTTTATTTTTTTTTTTTATTTATTTATTTATTTATTTATTTATTTTGGGGGGGGGGGGGGGGGGGGGGGGGGGGGGTTGCATTTGAACAAGCTTTCATTGAAGTTTAAGTGATGGCTTCGTTGTAAATTAGATATCCAACCAGTCAAATATGCCGTGAGATGGTGGGTATCATCCATATACACACGCCTGGTAGAGGTTCCATTGATATCAGGCCCTCAAAACCGCTCATTCCAGATATAATACGTTGAGATTGGGGGACAATAGTGCCCTCGATATCGAACGAGTACCCCAACCATCATATGTACATTTTCAACAATGCAAAGGCCGATACAAAGGCTCATATATGGGTATCGTCCAATGACGCAGAAACATCCTCTAGATCGTCCTCAACCCTAGCTCTAGGCTTTCCCTTGCTTTTAACTTTCCCTCTACCCGGAATTCCACGAGCATTCGATCGAGATCCGCCCTTCTGTCCCTTACTATTGCTAGGCCAGTCTTTGATGACACCTTCATCTCGCGTCCATAAGTCACCTCCCCCTGCCCTCCCGCCAGCGTCTTCGACTCGAATGACGTAGTCCATAGATAATTGACCATCATCGTCTTTCCCATTCGTCAATATCACATCGTTGTCGCTCCTCCAGAACTTCACACCGTCATGGATACCTTTTTTAATATCAACATAGAAAAGAACTTCGGCGTTGAATCTCATACCGCTGAGCACCGCCGGAATCTCCTCGCCAGTTTCAGGGTGAACAGATGGCTTGGGCAGCCCCGCAGCACAATGAATGTGCGTTCTGCCCATGTTTTTTAAACCTCCGCTCTCTAGAATGGTCGCCAAAGACGAGTAATAGGTTCCATGGACGCAGATGGTAGGAATATTATTCTCATCTATGGGCCGTAGGAGAAGACCTTCTTGAACAGGTATCGAATGGCCTTGTGTTGCTCGAATGAAATACTGACTCAGATCCGGATTCGGGTCATTATCAAAATCGGGGAGGAATTCATCAGAGTTTGATATCCGAACGTGAGGATCTGTGGATGTAGAAGGATCCGTTGACGTGGAGACGCTGACATCACTGAGAAGCGGAGGTGTCGCAGCCTGGTCTGGAATCTCACGGACGAGCTTGAAGCGTTTTTTGGCATTATTCTGGACAGCGTCACAGAGAGTTGGGAAATCAAGACCCAATTGTTTGAATTTTCTCGAATTTAACTATCAGTTGAGACAATTAGCATGAAAGCTTATCGATTTTGGTGAATGATGGAGAGAGGTGGGCTGGATTGGATTGGAACATACAAGTTCTTCCACGTTTATATAACCATCTGGTCGTATATTTAATTTTTCTTCTCGTGCACTGTGTCGGAGAGTTCTAGAGAGAGCGCGAGATATTTGTTCGGAACGATCCATATCTCTCCGACCACCACCGCGAGAGCTTCCTCCGCGACGCATTTTTGACCAAAGGCTTGGCTGTTCCTGATACAGATTTTGGTTGAAGATAAACCTTTTGAATAATAGAGGGTAAGACAAATTATGATATGGTGGTAGCGAAGACGCTATGAGAACTTTAAAACATAAAGGACGAGCAACGCTGGAGGTCATTGAGAGCGAGCCGTGGCCGAGATTTTATAGAACGGGGAGTTGACTGACTGACTCAGAGAACAGTAGGCTCATCAGCTCATGTCGAAAGTTGCGCTCAAAGCGGATACGTTTCACAAGCGCAATCTCCCGTTTTGCAACGACGAACCAACACAAAACAATTTATAAATTTTCTACAATAAAGGTACCCATTATTCCTGTGTCGCAGTAAGAATAAAATGCGACAATAGAGTATCGATAAAAACGGTTATAAAGTTTCTAGATAGATTTCACATTCAAAATTTACGAGAACTATTTTTTGATTTGAAGACTTCCATTCACCAAACTTAATCTACATCTCCACAGAAGAAACTTAAAAATAGTAATACAAAAGAAAAGAATGCATTTTACATGAGTCGCTCAAACCCGATCATTCAATGACGTAAGGGGAAATATTAAATTATTTACGCAGCAATGAAGAGAGCGAGAAGACCAGCAACGGCAGCAACACCGAAGGAAACGGTGTTGGCAGAAGCAGCACCGGTGTAGCTTGGTGGTGGGGTGTAGGTAGTGGTCTGGTTGTTGACTGGGGTGGATGGGCAGTTGTATCCACCGGGGCAGGATGGGGTGACCGAGGTGTAGACAACTGGGGGGGGAGCAGCAGTGTAGGTAGCAACTGGGACTGGAGTAGGAGTAACATATTCAGTGGCACCAGGGCACCAGGTAGAGGTGACAGTGGTGGCATAGCAGTACTCAGCACCGGGGCAGACGGTGGTGTAGTAGGTAGCGGTGTAGGTTGGGGTCTCAGTTGGGTAAGCAACTGGGGTCTCGCTGCACTCAGTGGTGGAAGCTGGGGCGCTGTATTCAGCTGGCTGGCTGTAAACTGGTGGGACGTATGTGCCGTTGCTTGGTGGGACGTAGTAAGAAGCTGGGGCAGAGTAGGTTGGGACGGCCTCGTTGCAGGTAGAGACAGAGTAGGCAGTCGAGGTGTAGACAGCGGCTGGGCAGTTGGTCACATATGGAGCGCAAGAGGTGATGGTGATCTTGGCATAGCTGGTGTAGGTGACCTCAGCTGGAGCGGAGTATGGGGCTGGAGCAGAGTAGACGGCAGCCTTGGTTGGGGCAACATAGACTGGGGTAGTAGCGTGTCCGTAGACGGCTGGCTTGGTTGGCTTGGACTCCTCAGTGCAGGAGGTGTAGACCTTTCCACCGGTGGTGTAGTAGGCTGGGGAGGACTCGTAGTAAGCAGCACCGCTGGCGAGAGCACCAGTGACGGCGGCGGAGGTAGCGAGGATGGTGGTGAAATGCATTTTGATTATATTACTATTTAAAGAGTACGTCCGTTTAGGAGTATTAAGAATGTAAGTGACTAAAGAGTCTAAAAATTAATTGCAATAGCAAGAAAAGAGCGTTGGGTTTAAAGAGTGACTGTGGTTAGAAAACCGAAGGCAAGTGAAGACCTGGAAGGAATTGACTGTGGTGGAGAAGGAAGAGTAAAAAAAATCTCGATCAGTTGGGGACTCGACGGGCTCCTTATACTCGTCGGCCGCTCATACAACCAGGGCACCGACAAGTCCTTTTCTTTGGCGAGAGGCCTTGACGCCTGCATTTTTCCCAGCTTGTGTGGGCTTTCTCCGCTGCAACCCTTTCATGTTTCCCCTATTTTTCGTTTTTCTGCCTTTTCTGTTTCCTTCGTGCGCACTGTGATTTCTTTTTCCTGGTTCTTTCCCAGGTCCCCTGTTCTCTTCCACCCGTTTCTGAGATGCCCAATCTAGGAAATGGGAATAGGGGTGGAAGTCAGGACAAGGCCGATGGAAGAACGAAAATCACCAAACTCTGTGTGGTGCAATCCATGCGAACCCATGCCCAATGCGCATGGTCGTCGATTGGCAATTGGCAGCAATTGACAGCAGCCGACGGACTAGCAAATGAATTGCGGTTCTGGTGTGAAAAGCGGTGAGTGGGTTTGCAGGCATCCCCGTGCGATCTTACCAATTTCGTTAGCCCTTGACCGCTGGGAAAGGAAAGGCTCGAGAAATTCAAAAGCGCACAATTCAAGCAGGGGCGGCAACTTTAAGATTAGAAGGGGGTTACCTCCATCAGGGGCACCGGCGGAAGCGAGACACCCACAGCTCAGCACTAGACTGTTGGCTGGTGTTTACAGCCGGTTTGCGCCTGCAGCCTTCTCAGCAAAGAACCAATTTTTGGCACCGCTGCAGATTCTCGTTCGGACGTTCCTTCGACTCCATTGGACAATGGGTCGCTCGGTTTACCACGTCGTTCGGTGCTCCTACCGCTGGCTGCGAGTTTGTGATTGCAGGCTGATTTTTGCCTGCATGGGCTCCGCTCGAAGAGTTTAAACTTTGCCGGAAATGTCTGTTCGACGCGACCTTCTCGCATGCGCTGTGGTCTCAGGACAGGCAGATTCGAGATGATTGAATCGCGTTCCTGCCTCTGGTGATCCCATTGATTTGATTTTTTTTTGATTTGATTTGATTGTCTGTAATCCACCCGAGTCACTCTATTTTATTTTTTTATTTTTTTATTATTTTTTTTTTTTTCTTTCGCCTCTGTCTTGCTTGATCAATCTGATCCCTCGCCGCAACAGCAAGAGAGAGAAGAGCAGAAGCCGAAATTAGACACACGGCAGCCGGGAAATACATGAACAGAGTCTCATTTCATTTCTGTTGTTTCGCTTCATGGTCCGCTTGATTGGCCCGAGCACCCAGAGAGCCGAATCCAACGCTCATGTCGTCCACAGCTAGCCGCCAAGAAGCCAATTTTAAATAATCGCGCGAGCGATCTCCATTCGGTCTGGAAGAGCAACAGTTTGAGGGGAAGGACTCACTCACCCTTTCTGCGTGCATAGCGCATATTCACGACTGAGCACACTCACGTTCATGTACATTACAAGACCGTACATCGTCCATGATATTACACGTAGCCTCAGCTTGTGTCTTTGAAGATGCACGTATCGTCCAGCGTGCACTTTCCTCGAAAGGGGCGCCCGGATGGAAACAGCGCAAGAAATCGGTGGAAGCAATATTTTAGGTGGACCTGATGTAACCTGCACAATTAATTTCTTGGTTTCTTGCCCTCGGCGGGTTTTTTTCGCGTTGGGCAGGCCACCAGCATTATCGAACCGGGGTTCAGTCATAGATTCGGTCATTCGATCGTGATTTCTTTTCGGGCCTTCTTTCGGTCAGTCATTGACCGCACGCATCGTGGTGGTGTATGTTCATATGTCTGTACAATGATGATAATAGTAACAATAACAATTACCTGTGGTTCACCCCGGGACCTTGTTCACGGTCCAGGAAACGTCTCCTGTTTCGGCAACAATTATATTGCATCGTTGGCCGTTGCAACCAACGATGGATCAATTATAAAATTAATTGCCATACATTTTTGCTGTAAGGTACCTTCTTATAATTTCCATTCCTCTAGCTCTCATTAGTTGCTATCAAGACCGCAAACTCTCAACCCATCAGCTGCAATATCAAGCAAGAAAGAGAGGAGAGAGAGTATAATAAGGACAGTAATCTGAATGCGGCTGCTCGATTGCAGTTTGATTAACCGTGATGAGTTATCGTAATCATATGCAAAAAAAAGACTATCATCTCGTCTTTGGCCTTCCCCCTTGGCTTGCCTTTGCCTCTACCTTCCTTCCTTCCGGCCCAGGCCCAAACCCATGCACATTGCGGTACACCATCATGCAGGAACCCATCCCCAAGCAGCAATAAGCTCTTTCGAATATTCCCCTTTCCCATCCCAAGCAAGCCATTTGTGCACCTTAATTTGACCGTCTGCCAATGAAACCGCGTGCCAGCCACACTCTGATTGTGGCCGTCAAACTAGCTGACAGAGTCGGCTCCAATCAAACCATTCCTCTCCTCCCAAACTGTAATAATAATAATTCAGCCTATCATCCATCCATCCTAAACAGAGAAACGCCGTCAATATCGCGCGACTAGAGTCCTTTTTCGGTTGAATACTCGTTAGACTGTTGCTCCACCCAGCGGATCTCTGGGAAATTGGATCTGGCTTTGGGGTCATGCCAGGGACGTGCCGACAGATTCAACTTTTGCACATTTTGCCCCACCGGAGATTGTTGCGGTTCCAAGCGGGGTATTCAAACCGCATTTTAAAAAAAAAAGGTCCAGCATTGCTTAATTTACGGATCAATCTAGGGTGCAACCATCGCATTTCTTTGGGCCTTGTTTGGGCCTTGTTTATGCCTTTCATGACTTCATCCAGCGTCTGCCCTTGTTAAATGAACCTCTATCTCCCTTTCAAAATGGGTTGGGGCTCTTAACGTCCTCGTATCCCCTTTTCAGCATGAAATAGGAGAGTGGGCTTTGATATATGGTGGGAACATTTTTAGAAAGTCTAGCCTTTCCAGCCAAGATGGCTTCTTAAACAGACTCCCTTGAATTTCTGCGCATGTACACTCATCTTCCTGCATAATCCATTAATTACCTCGTTACAGACATCGCACTCTTGTGCCTGTCCGATGCAAAAGTCTATTTACTAAAATACACTTTCGTTTGAGCCTCTTCAATTTGCTCTTCCGCAATACTTGGCGTATTTTAAGTGAAGGCTCCTGCCAGCACCAAGCTTTCCCAAGTTTTCCTTTGCTGTTCATCCGCAGCTTTGACCCGAGCCTTGTGCGCATCCACCTGACCTCTCAAGATCCAAGGCACATCTAATCTTGGCACATAAACTTCACAGATCTACAGCAGCGAAGTCAGGATGTCAGTGAAACCAATCTGTTTATTCGGAGAGCTTTTAGAACAGCGAGGGAAATATACCTGTATGCGGTCACTTTTGATGAACTCTGTGTCGGTCAAAATAGCTTCGAGCTCCTCGATCGTGTGAGCTTGAACGCTACGACTCTGGAAACCCTTTTGCCTGCCACCAAAGAATTCGAGCAGCTTCATGTGGTCCCAGGATGTGCAAATGTCATTATACTGTTGTTCAGGGCCGTGGATTTCCCTCTCGATCGTATAACCGTCATTGTTGATCAGGAATATTGTTGGTGTGAACCCGTTCCTGATATACGTTGAAATTTCCTGCACGGACATCTGCAGACTACCGTCACCAACTACGAGGATAACTCTCCCTTTGTGGCCTTTCTCCTTTGCTGCGACAAGAGCTCCGAGTGTTGCTCCGACAGTATATCCGATAGAGCTCCAGTATATCTGAGTTTCATATTGAACATTGGAGGCCAGTGTTGAATCAGGCATGCCGAACTGCGCCGTTCCAACTTCAACAAACACAATATCGTTTGGCTTTGTGAATCGGCCGATACGCTGCCAGATATATGATTGTCTAAGTGGTCCCGAGGTGCTCTTATCGATAATAGGATTCTGTTTCATAAGAGAAAATAGATTAGCTTAGAAATGCCCCGCGGTTGAGCCCCTGCTTGCTAGATGTACCACCTACCACATATCGAGTGACCTGGTGTTGTTTTGTAAATCTCTTGCGGTCCCTCTCAACTACAGCGACCAGTTTCTCAAGAACGGGTAGGAAATGTATTTCATCGTATTTTTTCCCGAACACCGAGCAATAGTGGGGGTGGAGCATGATCAGGTTCTCATCTTTGATTTGTCTGCTGAAAGCACCAGTGTTGGATGATGTAAGGTGGGGACCGATGTTTAGAACAAGGTCTGAATCATTTTCAACAGCTTCTCTAATACCAGGGAACGATCCTGTATTTCATAAATGGCCATCATTAGAGTCATATCAAATAATATTTGTGAAAATCCGTTATATGCTGTACAAACTTCGGGATACTCACTTGTTCCGTTGTACATTCCACCGTACAGTGGGGAAGTTTCATCTACCAAGCCCTTTCCAAGAATCGTGGAGAATGCCTTCCGCAAACAAAATCAGTTACTCTGATAATACTGTTTTATAGTAAACCCAAAGAGCAAAGAAGTTAAATACCGGATACCCAGCAAGTTCAATCAATCGGCGAGTTTGTTGGGTAGCTGCGTGTCTTTTTGCCAAAACATCGGCAAGAATACATGGCTTTTTGGACATTTCAAGTGCATCTACGATCTGCTCCACAATCAAATCCTCCACGTCCGGTTTCGTGCTAAGGCTAAGATCAAGCGGCTTTTCCAAGCGGGAAGCGTTGAGAGGTGCATCCACAACATCGGTTGGCACAAACAAATACACTGGTAGTCTTGTTTTGATAGCGGTTATGAGGACACGATCAATCTCAGAAGCCATGGTTTTTTCATCGTTGAGAAAGGCACTAGTGGAACGAATGGGTTCCGACATGCCTCTGTAGACTCCATGATCCGGGTTGGCTTCTAGGGTGTGGTGGATCATGATTTTGTTTTCCTGGAGCGCGCGGGAAGTATTACCAACGATGTGAATAAATCCGGCATGCTATATTCGTTGTCGTCGACTGGTTAATACCTGCGAATAATGAAGAAATCCTCTTGAATGGGTGTAGGAGGTGCTACCTCAGCATATGCTCCTGCTACACCATTTGCTGCACTGAGTTCTCCGACTCCATAGGTAGTTATCAAAACACCTGGGAGATCTCTAACCCGAGAGTAACCATCGGCTGCATAAGCTCCATTCCTATCGAAGGGTCAACTATTAGTACCGAATATTTTCCAAGATGCTGCAGTACTAAAATCTAGGCGCTGGGGAGGTTGACACGTACAACTCATTGCAGCATCCTACCCACTTGAGCCCCTCAACATTGTAAATATGGTCCAACAACGTCACTATTGATAAAGTTGAAAGTCAATTGACGTTCCGATATATTTTCGAGCTCACATATCCATTTGATTTGATTGCCGGACAAGGACGCACAATTGAAATCACCCGGGCACCCTAGGATATGGGATATACCCAGTGATTTGATTCTTCTGAAGAGATATTCTCCAAGGGGAATGCTTTTATGGTTGCTCATTGTTGCAATTTATCAATTAAAGTAATTGAAAGACACACGCCGATCTTTATCGAAGCAGATTAAGTTGCTCTGTAATTGTCAGTTCAATGCCTTTCGAAAAAGAAGAAAAGCTATTCGTTAGAACTTTGGTGGTATTACTTTCTTAAGTACTTAGCTCAGATGCCCTACGTTTCCGAAATGTGGGTGATAGTTTGATAGACGGTGTATATATTAACTGGGCTTTAAAGATATTGTGGGGGACAAGGTTGTTTTTGTGAACCGAGATTCGAGCTCCTCGAGCTATTTAAACCGAGCTCCTCGTGCTTTTCGCTACCGATTTTGAACCAAATGCAGGTTTTATGCCGATGGTAGCCACGTCTTTTACCCGACGACAGCTCCGCCGGAAACTAAGCTCTAAAATATCAAGATCTCATCGGACGCTAGGCATCCAACAACAGGATTGTTTGGGCACATGAGTGAGGACGTAAAAGACACTGAGTCAGACAAAGATGCAGCAAAGGCATCACGTATTACGTAAGTAATTAAGTAAATATATACAGCAAATTCTCTTCTGTACTGTAAAGGAAGAAGAAAATTTAAACAATAACATATGCTACAAAGAAAAATAGAGCAAGAACCAAATTCTCCAAATAAATGCAAAGATCCAAGCAACCGTCTATATCGTATATCATTCGTCGCTCCATTCATCATCATCCAACTGGTCTATTAACCTGTTCTCGTCATCCACATCCGTCCAACCGTCCGTTCTAGCTCCGGGAGCACCTCTTCCGAATCTACCGTCGCTACCAGGTGCAGGAATGTATCCACCAAACCTTCCCGAGCGGCCCTGGCCACATAGCTGACCACATATATTTATCGAGGAGAAGGCACAAAGTCGAATGGAATCCTACATTAAATATAAAACACGAACGTCAGCTTTCGTTCATGACACCGTAGTTAAAAGGGGTACAGCATTGAAAATGGAGGGTATTTCATTCGCTGGCTGGCTGAAACGGAAATTGTGAATATAACAGAAAGTGAAAGGTAAATATTGCTATCTATGATGCGTGATCGTGTGTACTTGGGGAGGCGCCACATTACACGGCGATGTTGTAGAATATACATTAAAATATGATTTTGATAGGATAGGGAGGCATGATTTCTTGTCATGGCCCGATATATAAGTTCCGAATTCGCCAAACTCCAGTCATAATCGTGCTAAGGACTCTCACAACAACCAAAAAGAAAGAGAGAGAGAGAGAGAGAGAGAGAGAGAGAGTGAAGGGACTTGAAGATATATATAGCGTATTATATCGTACGCAAAACAAGGATAAGGGGAGAAGAGAAGGCACGAGGATACTTTCAAATCGAGACTCTGAATGGGAACCATCTTGCCGGGAAGATTAGTCTCCTTACCCATATAAAGTTCAGAGCACCCAGCCACGTTTGCCAGTGGGGGACCTGGCGCCATCCGCGAGCATGGAGCACTGTTCTCTGATAGAAACAACCGCCGATAAAGTATACTAACAAAGCGACGAGAAATCTGAGTATGCGTTAGTATTTTAAATTGCGAAAGTTCTGGTGTAGAAGTGAGGACTGTGCTTACATGATCCCAAAGATCGCAACAGGTCCCAAGGGTTGCTGCTTGACGGTGGCGCAAGCACTTGATGTGCGAACGTCGAACCAATAGCTGCACTCGTTTTGCTGTCCTACAAAGCTGATAGTGGGAGGGCCGATCAACTCCCTGTCGCAAGTGAATGATATGATTGCGCCTTTCCTAAAGCCATCTTCGTTGTCCTTTCCGGGTACGGGAGCGCCGTCATCGTCGAACTTGGGACAAAGACTTCCACCGGTGTACTCCAGCACTAACTTTCTGCCACGGAACTTTGGGGCAGCAGAAGCGCGACCTAGTGAATAGGCAACATCATCTTTCAGGTAGTAGGCAGAAACATTGTGAACGTCCGGAAGGGCGTGAAATTTGAGTTCCTTAGTTTTGGGTAGTAGGATCGGGGCGCAGATATTGAGGGTAAAGTTGGAGTTGTAGTCGTATCCGCGGGGAGTATAATTACTGTAAGAGCAGAAGGGGGTCAGCAATGTGTATCTGGATGATGCAAGATGGAGAATAAGAAGGAGACGTACGTGCCGCCGTCTTTCTGTATAAGCGAACGAAGGTCAACAAAGGTTCCCGTCCTTTCGGAAGTGGCAGAACATGGCGGATCCGAGGGTTCCGAGGGCGTGACACCGAGGGGAGTAGCTCGAGATGAATCGATGATAATAGCGACAAGGGTGAGGGCTGCGAGGAGGGCGAAGGAGAAGCCGCCGGAAGGGGACCGAGAGGCTGGCAGTAATAGCCACGGCATGGTATATATACACAAGTGCTCTTTTTACTCACATACAACCACTGTGGCGGAGAAGCAGGAGAGGAGGGTGATGAAAAATAAGAAACGGAAACAGGGGATATGGGTCGAGATGAGAACGGAAGCGATATACGGTTTAGAAGTTGACAGATATTACCAGAAAATAGTAGTAGCAGGATTAGTATCACCGCCGCCGCAAACAAGGGTAGTCATCGTGATTTCTCGTCAAGATTATTGTTATTATTATTCCTTATTCTTCTTTTTCTTCTTCTTTTTCTTCTTTTTCTTCTTTTTCTTCTTTTTCTTCTTCTTCTTCTTCTTTTTCTTCTTCTTCTTCTTCTTCTTCTTCTTCTTCTTCTTTTTCTTATTATTATTACTATTATTAAATCTTGTCATTCGCTTCGTTTCGTTTCGTCTCCGGGGCTCCGTTTCGAATCATTTCTTTTCCTTCGTTTCCTTCCATTAGGTCGTGGTGTGTTTACGCTGCCCTATTTCGGCGTGCGCAGGGCGCAAAGAAAGAAAGTCAAATGCAACCAAGTTGCGTACCTGTGGCTGTACTACTATTACCGCTACAGGCACTTGGAACGAGCACCTGTTGGCTGGTCGGTTGCTTGATATTGATTGAATCGGAGCGGTCGATGGATCTATCCATCTAGGTATATCCAGATCCGGCTATTGCATGATATGGTAGGAGACTTTCATGTCGGCGTCAGCAGGTTGCGTGAAACCCAAAAGAAAAGTCACCCGACGATGCAATCCATCTACTCGAATAATCGTCTGCACCAACATTCTCTAAAACAAAGCCTACATGGTTATGTCATAGACTTTTTTTTTCTTTCTTTCTTTTCGGATAGCTGGTATTCCGATTCAATTCGTATTTATTATTATTATTATTTTATTTTATTTTATTTTTTTTAACCTCTCTTCCAATTTGTTTCCAGTGTCCCCGGGGCCCAGTCGACCGAAACGCCGGCACCGCAAAGAAAAGCATGCAACATGCAACAACAGCTACCCTTCACGCGATGCCTGGCTGGGGCACCTGGAATGCTTTAAATACTACCCAACAGTCCTCTCCAATCGCCACTAACATTGAGTTGTAGTTACCAAAGATTGCTCGGCATCTATCATCTATATCCGACAAATACCTAATTTACATATACCTTTTCCATCCTGCGACCCCCCCGGTGCGGTCATGTCTCCTTCGGCCGCTGCTCCTGCCGACAAGCAGGCTCGTAGCCACGGCTATGACTTTGCTGGCCCGTATGTTCCTCTTCTCCTTGCTACTATCGCCCCTCCCCTCTGTGTTCAATCTATTACTGCTGTCTATGTGCTAACTGGAAACTTTGCTTTTCTCCTCGTGCAGTTTGGGTGTTGGCGCCATCACCATTGTCGCACCTTCTGTTTCTTACCTCCTCTACTTTGGTTGTAACGAACACGGATGCCCGCCGACACATCTCAGCTGGCCGCAGTATGTCGAACGAGTCTTACCCACTAAAGATCAATTTTTCTCTCTCGAAGTCCTGGGATATTTTGTCGCCTACGTTTTAGGCCTTGCTCTGCTCAATGTCACGATTCCTGTTCGTGATCGACTGGGCGTCCCACTTAAGACTGGAGAGCGTCTCGTATACAACCTCAACGGTATACCTCAACGTTTCCCCTAAGAAGCTAGCCCAACATACTCACGTATCTTAATTATGTGTGTAGCTTACGAAACTTTTGTGCCGTTGATGGGCTCTCTCGCTTTCGGCACGTACATGTACGGATGGGAATGGTCTCTTTGGACTTGGATCTGGGATCATTATCTTCATCTCCTCACCGCCGCTCACATATTTTCGTTCACGCTGGCTTGTGGTGTTTATCTCGCTTCGTTCCGATCCTCGAAACCTCTCCTTGCCGCTGGCGGAAACACTGGAAATCACCTTTATGACGTGGGTTTGCAAAAAAAAAAAAAAAAAGCTCTTTCACCTTTGCAAAGTTTTGATGTTGACCGGTTTACCCATCCCTTTTAGTGGTTCATTGGACGTGAGCTCAATCCTAGACTTGGGAATTTCGATATCAAGCTTTTCTGCGAGCTTCATCCTGGGATGATGGGTTGGGCTGTCCTCAACCTCGCCTTCGCTGCCCACCAGTATCAAATCATCGGCCGCATCACCGATTCTATGGTTCTCATCAATATATTCCAGTTCTGGTACATCTTTGATGCTCTTTTCAATGAACCTGCGATTCTTACAACAATGGATATCACATCTGATGGGTTCGGATACATGCTTAGCTTTGGAGATATTGTCTGGGTCCCGTTCACCTACTCCCTCCAAGCAAGATACCTGGCCATGTACCCTCTTGACCTTGGTGTCCTCGGAGTTGCCGGTGTCTTATTTGTCAAAGGGGTTGGATATTTCATTTTCCGCGGAGCGAACAGCCAGAAGAATGCATTCAGAATGAACCCGGATGACGCTTCCGTGAAACACCTCAAGTTTATCGAGACTAAGTCTGGGAGGAAGCTCCTCATCTCCGGATGGTGGGGGATATCCCGCCATATCAATTATTTCGGTGATTGGATCATGGGGTGGTCGTGGTGTCTGCCAACTGGTTTCGACACATGGGTGACATACTTTTATGTCGGTTACTTTGCAGTTTTGTTAATCAACAGAGAGCGAAGGGACGATGGACATTGCAGGATAAAATACGGTGATGATTGGAATAGGTATACGAGCATTGTGAAGAGTAGGATAGTTCCGGGGATCTATTAGAGGCGTATCTTCACTGACTTTTTATCATGATTATAATTTTTTTTTAATTACGAAAAGCCACGGGTACGCATATGGCGAGGGCACTGAAGGGGAGGGGAGAAAAAGGTCATAAATTCTAGAGTTTAGTCCTTCATAGTGGAGTTAGTTTGAGCAGTTCCAGTTACCTTCCTGTACAGTACAATAAAATGATATCCTTCTAGATTTCTATAGCTACTTGCCTAAGTCCTTCCTTCGCCTTTGCTACCCAGGTGCTCTTATTCAAGGTGCTTTCGTGTGGCTCGTTTCCGGTGGCCGGTGTTGCCACACCCGCGGCGCGCCATACGTCACCCGAGCTGCTGGTTGGACCATGATATATACATGGACATACCCTCCCCGGCTGTTATCATGAGATGTGATGTCTCGCTTTCTTTCCACCGTATTCCATTCTTTCTCCTGGCCATCAATAATAATACTTCAAGCACAGGCATAGATATTTATAAAAACCCATCCGTTCCCTGGCAGCTCGCCTCCACAACAAGAGTGTTCAGCTGGCGAGAGAGTGAAAACCTGAGCTGCAAATGCCTGATACACTCTCGCACACGCTTTCTTTGACGTCAACAACTCCCCGTCTCAACGCACGCCTAACCAACCGAGGCAGTTAGCCCTACCGGCCTCATCAACTTCAATTCAATTCAATTCCATTTAAAAAACCACAACCCTCTACCCTCTCGTACTGAAAAGATCTGCCTTACAGGCCGACTTGGATTGCGGCTGCTGACCTCATCGGAAAATGTCTAGCGACAAAGATCGAGATTCGTCCTCCTCAGGACCGGAAATCGCAACCCCAACGACCTCGAACCCTCCATCTCCACAGTTGGCCGCTTCACAATATGCCACCGGGCCTCCTTCGGCGGAAACCCACCAGCTGATACTCTTCCTGCTTGCCTCGATATACCCTGCCACAATACTCTTAGGCTGCCTCTTTTCCATAATATCGCCCAATGGCCAATCCGCATCGTATTTTTCTCGAAAAAACAACGTCTTCAACGTTTTTTTCGTGAAGATAGGATGGTTTTGGACCACCGCGGCCTTTTTTGTCCATGTCGCCAACTTACGACATCCGAATGCTTCCCAGGCACGAATAAAAGCCATAGTACGTTGGGGTCTGGCTACTGTAGCCTGGATCATCGTGACACAATGGTTCTTCGGTCCTCCGTTGATGGATAGGACCTTTACAATCACAGGTGGAGCCTGTCGTCCCAACTATGATCTCTACCAATCCCCTGGAACCCACAAATTCACAACCAAAATCGAAGAAGCGTTTACCTCTGCCGCTTGTAAGGTTGCCGGCGGGAGGTGGGACGGTGGCCACGACTTATCCGGTCATGCCTTCATGCTCACCCATGCTAGTTTGTTTCTTTGGGCGGAAACGTTACCGAAACTGGTAGACAGTTTGTGGAGAAGCTCCGTGGGAACCAAAAACCCAACTCTCCTGACACTGGAATGGTATGGCGTTCATTGGTTTGTTTGGGCGATTCTAGGACTCTGGTGGTGGATGTTATTGATGACTAGTGTATACTTTCACACATGGCCTGAGAAGGTAAGAGATTCATACTCCGAGGCGGCGTTTCTTATTAATAGACACTAACATCCTTTCAAACTACCAGATTTCTGGATGGTTTGTTGCCCTCCTCGAATGGGGTTTACTATACGCTTACATGATACCACAAAACTCCCAAGCGAGGCAACTATTTGGGACACCTACCGTGTAAATATTGTAACAGTGTTTGGTGTTTTATCGACTCTTTGCTTTTTGAAACTTGTAACCATCGCCCTTGGTTAGATTATTAATTATATTGGGACGAATGCACAACATTATTTTCCTGTTATCCTACACTTAAACCGCCTGTGTACTATTCAGGTCACACTCGAGTATAGAACAATATGGTACAACAGATATTGGATAGATTTAGTTTCGGATTGCGATAGAAAACTACTCCTTTCCGAAATCTTTACCTTCCCCACCTAGGACATCTTTTAGGTTGATATCCCCGCTTCCCCTTGGAAGAGGCTTCTGCTGTTTATCACCTGCCTTCCACCCAATCATATATATGATACGGAAAGTTGCAGGAATACCCTCTCCACCACCAGACCCACCATCT
The DNA here is from genome assembly GCA_036971675.1 of Orbilia ellipsospora. Taxonomy (NCBI): domain Eukaryota; kingdom Fungi; phylum Ascomycota; class Orbiliomycetes; order Orbiliales; family Orbiliaceae; genus Orbilia; species Orbilia ellipsospora. The sequence goes on from JAVHJO010000003.1 coordinate 2,511,517, forward strand.
TCTGCCCTCCCATGCAATTCTTTATAAATACCTTCCAAACCAATTAACACATCTCTACTTAGCCCAGCTAGTCCCTTCCTCCTCCCTAATATCGCATTTGACTCACCCATCGCTTGCAAATCCTTGAGCAGCGCAAATACGTCAAGATAATCAACAATAATATCGTCAATATCTACTGTTATCAACTTGAACCCTGCTCGTTGGAGGAGTCCGCCCATATCTCGGACGTCCGCTAGAGGTGATATATATGGCGAAACACCCCCGAGTCGGTCCATACTCGCCAATTGAAGTGAAGTGCGCAATTCGTAGAGTGTATCACCCCCGAACATGGCGCAGAGAAACGGACTGTCTGGTTTGAGAACTCGGTTGATTGATGATAGCACGGATGGGAGGTCGTTTATCCACTGTAGCGACCCCGAAGATATGACGGCATCAAAGGTATTCGATTCGAATGCACCCCCCTGTTCAGGAGAATGCAGCAAAATTGTTTCCTCGTCAGCTGTCAGACGGGTTAATTTCATTGAAGAATCTGGTGGTAGTATATAGTCGTCTTCGTCGCGATTAAGGAACTTTGATGAGAGTTCTGCGCAGGTCATATGCGCAATTCGTTTTGCGAAGGGTCCAGCGTGGGAAGTTGACCGATGAAGGGCACGTGCGAGATGGCAAGCACCCGCTCCCAAGTCTAGAATGTGTTCATATGATCGATTGATATCCTGTTAGAGTATTAGAGTGTAGCTGTTAACATTCACTTCTCGATCGATAGGGTCTATGTTTGGGAACCATACATGTAAGCGGTCTACGAGCCTGTCAGCTACTTCATCACGCAAGTAATCGACATTCCTTGAAGATTCGATATCCGACGCTGCTCTGTCCCGCTGTACTCGTTTGACGAATCTGTCAAATATATGGAATGGTGCGCCTCCTTTAAGCTGATTGGTGGATTCGGTGGCGCGTGTACCCGTCGTCATAGCTAGATATCGTCGGGAGATGGGGACGGAATAAAACCAACTGGCATGTCGATACCGTCCATGGTGTGCTAGTTGATACAAAGCTCCTCGCGAAAAATATGCCAAAGACATGATTCCGCAGTCTCTTCGTTACATGTTTGCATCTGTTGCATGGGTTTTTTTTATCCCAGTGTAACTTATGGTTTAGTGTTGGAAAACGTGTGTTGTTCTGTGAGCAAGAACTTTCAGCATGAAAGGGTTGTCCCGGCTAGGAGTCGATTAAGGTTAGATTCGGGTTTCCCATAAAAATAATATATACAATTTTATGGTTCGAATGATATAGAACCGACGTATATACATTTAGTATACAAAAGGCTATATGATTTCGTTTCTTTCTCTATATTATACAGTTGGAGATTGTTTATGAATGAAATACGTGCAAGTAGAATCGGAGAGGGGAGTCACAACGTCCGAATAAATGAATTTCCAAAACAAAATGCCCTACTTAGATGCGTGCGGAAGGTTGGAAGGGTGGTGTCACTCTCAAGCTTTCCCGCCGCGTCTCTTAGGATTGGCGCGGCCAGGTTGCTTCTTTGGTCCTGTGGTTTTCTTAGTATCCGTACCTTCAATATATCGCATCAGATCATCAATGCTTCTGGAATCAATGCCGTCTCTGCTGAGGGCATCATCTGGTTTGATGGAGTCAACAGAGGAGAACCCCAAGCTTGGTTGGGGTTTGGTTCCTAAGGTTACTCGTGGGGTCATGGCGACTCGTCGAAGCCGACGATTCTGAAGATCTTTGGCTTGTTTAGCAATGCTGACAGCATTTTGCGTCAATTGTTCGAGCCAATTTTCAGCCTCCTTGGTGTTCCTGTCCTCAGCACCGAACTCCTGAAGGAACACATTGTAAGCATCTCGCATTCTCGTAACGGCACCCTTAGACTCGTTGTCCAAGGCGAGAGCTTGTGCTAATTGGAATGATAGAGTTGCAGTGTTGGGTGATGAAGTCCCGAATATAGACTCGCAAAGTTTCAGAGAAGCCTCAAACCATAGTCTCGAGTCATGGTAATGCTTTAGAGCTTGCAACATGACTGCAGTATTGTTCATAGTAGTTACCGAGTCCGGATGACCTTCCCCATAAACTATCTTCCACATCTTCAAAGCATGCCGAATAAAAGCCAAGGCTGCATTCGTGTTCCCACCTGCATGTTCGAAAAGAGCCAGGTTCAAATATGACAAAATAGTCTCCGCGCTGTCAACACCAAGGATTCGCTCCGCTACCAAAACAGCCTTTCTGGATAGCTCAACAGCGGCGAGCTTCTCATCGAGTTGGTAATATATCATGGCTAGGGTGTTATATACTCTTGCTACTTCCGGGTGAAGTATTCCATATATTTGTTCATGTAGTGACAGGGATTCAAGCAAGAGTTCTTGCCCAAGTTCCCGTTGATCTTGAAGAATGGATATTCGACCCGCTTCCAACGCTTCTTCTGCAAGTTGACTCTATTGAACAAAATGCCTAGGTTAGCTTGCCTGTTAAGAGAGAGATCTCGCAGTCTTCGGCGGGTACCAACCTTCGGTGACGCTTCTTTAGTTATTGCCACGATGTTGACAATGTCTTCCTGGGTAAAAGTTGTTGTCTGAACTGTGGTAGGAGACACATTGGCAGCGGATTGACTTTGGCTGCCTTTCTTTTTGGAGGCAGATTTGGGTTGACCATTGGTAGAAGTTTGGGGTTGTTGAGCCGCCGGCTGCAGAGCGGAGGTGGTGGTTTTGTCAAAGGCATACTCCTTCGCGCGTAGCTGGAGCCCAACTTTCAGCGAGATTTCTCGAAGTAACTGTTTCGGTTTGATGTTCTCATGCCAGTCTTCTACAAGCTTGAAACGATACCGACGAAAGACCTGAGTCTCAATCTTTTTTTGCACAGACGTCGGAGTCAGTGCCTCAAACTCAAAGTTGGCTTTCGAATAAACTCCCCACAAGAGATCATCTTTTTCTGGTTTGGGATTTGAGTTCAAGTTGTAACCAAGAAGACAGTTTAGATAATGAGAAACGCAATAAGCGACCAAAGGGCTTGGGAGATCTTTGAGCAGTGTGTTCAGGTGATGTTTGCAGGCTCGAGCAATCATCTCTTGCTCAGCCAATATCTTCACGGCTAGTAGCTTTCGTCCCTCCGAAGCTGCCAAAGCGGCTATCTTCCCAAGGTATCTGATATTGATACCTCTCTTATGCATTAGGCGGGATAAAGAATGTCCGTCCATCGGTGATCCGACGTCACCCTTTTTCAAGTCATCGATCTAAGCGAAATGGGTAGTTAATATAATTGTTCGTAGCTTAAAAAGGATATAGAACACTGACTAGGCCCGGAATGATCTTCTCAGTCAAGAATCGGCATGCCTGGCGAACTTCTTCTTCATCTTTCGCTAGTTCCTCCTTTTCTTCTTTGGTTTGTGGCTTCTGGCCAGTGAAGACGTCAGGGTTCAGAGCGAAGTTGAACCCAGAGAGATCGATCGTTTCCTGTTCTTTCTCTTTCTCGCCTTCAGAAGCACCGGCTTCCTTTTCCTGTCGTTGGCGTTCAAGATCCGCATTGACATATTCTCTCATCTTTGATTTCCAGATGGCTTCGATAAGCTCTGAACGTAGGACTGCCATTCTATGAGGGTATCTGGAGTCCATTTCTTTTTTATCCCAGTGCTCTTCGAGGAAAAGCACGTCCAATGGCGTAGTTCTATACAAGTCTAGCACATACTTCCGCCCGTCGGTACCAAGGAGCCCTTTGGTCTCGACACTAGCAACAAGATCATGCCTTGAACCTTTCTTGTCCCATACAGGATGGGATTTAACGCGCATAGCCTTGCTGAGCTTTTCGAAAGCCGGAACAAACATTTCATTAGACGCGATCACATCCTTGCCCTCCACACCACCATAATCGATCTGGGTCTCTCCAGGTTCTCGTTGCTTGAAGATTCCAGGGACTATGCTCTGCCCAACAATTCTGCGGCCGAGATAATCAACAACGACTGTTCCGGGCGTAGAAAGTCCCTCGATATCCAAATTGTTGACCATTCTAACACCCAGTATATCTTTCCCTGTAGCGACCCTAGCTGCTTCGTCCCCACCCTCCGCAGCAAATGTGCCAACGCCGTCAGCACCGTAGGAAAAGAATATGTTGTTGTAAACATAGATTTGAGCGTCTCTGCCTTCGGTAGGGTTCAACGGTGCCACTTCTCCCCGAGCAATTAGCACCGCACCTCGAACCGCTGCATCCGTGAAGTCGGCAAAAAGCTTAGATAATAATCGTTCCCTGAAAACCCTTTCCTGAACCGTTTCCTTTGGAAGCTCTCGAGTGGACTGAAATTCTTCATTGAAATCTCTCAAGGTATCATTACTTTCGGTACCGGCAATGAGGAAAGTTTCTTGGGAGCGAGAGATATCGGCAGTGTGCGAGAAGTAAGGCGCACTTTGAGGAGGAACCAGCCATGGCGACGCGGGGATGGCATTCGTAGGTTGGAAAGTAACCAAAGGATCCTTCTTGGATTGGAGATCGTGAAGTTTTTTAAATTCTAAGCGGAACTCGGGAGAAATCTGTGAAATCAACTCGAGCAATGAATGCGCAGAGTAACCTCGAGGAACAGTTTTAGGTAAAGGATCGAATTTATTGCTGCTGGAGCGGTTCACATAAAACCCAGAGACATGGGAGGTGATATGGAACTGTTCTCCTTCCAACGTAGTCGCCTGCAAATATAGGAGATGGCCGCGCTGTCTCAGATTGTGTGGCGGTGGATTCCAGGGGGAAAGTGATAGGCTTTTGATGGTTTTGGGCGGCGTCTGTGGAGTAGCTGGAAGCATATCCAGGAGGGATGCCGGGGCCTCGAATTCGTAGTCAGCCATTGAATGTTGGCCTTCGGAGCTAGACTTATCGTCGGGAATATCAATCGAGTCAAATAGAGTATAACCAGCATTTACGCCTGCCATCAAATCAATTCTGCTGCCTGCGGCGCCAATAAGTTCTCTGATCCGTAGTAAATGGATTCGAGCTTCCTTCTCGGTGTATGGATCCTCAACAAGCACGAGCTCGGACTCTGGAGTGATCCCAGGAACATCAGAGAGTTCCACGAAATCGTTAATGCGTTCTCCATTGTGTTCCAAGTGGAAACAGGAGTACTGGAAGGTATCTGGAAGTTCTATGATGGATTGGCGGATGTCTTGGACTTGTTCTTGTGTCGACACCTATCCGGACCAAAGATATTTCATTAAAATTTGAATTAGTCACATTGGACACGATGTTCTATAGAATTCGCCGAAAAATTCATACCATAACATGGATCTTGAACGGGTGGTTGGGTAGCTTTACGACCAATTGGAACACTGGAACCAAATATTAATATATTAGACGGCTATGGCGTTGACCTTTCTAAAATGTGTACGGGACACTTTACTTTGATCGGCGTGGGGAATGTCTATATCTACGTTAGCATCCCCATCAGTGGCAACGATAACATTGGATCCGTTTGTATCGATAATTGAGGTGCTATTGGCGACATTATGGCGTCCGGCCTCGGGATTTTCCACAGTCGAAGTACCGCCTGTAGTCGGAAGGCTGGCTGCATCTATGAGGGTTCATATTTCTGTTAGTCTGAACAGTAAAGTGGTCCATGTGGTATGGGTCATCATATGCGGGATGAATAATCAGCTCAGGTGTAACTAGATGCTAGCAGCTCCAAGCTTCACAGGAATTGATACGAATATCGCTTCATAGGGGCAGAATATGCACACAAGGAAAGCTCCTAAATGTTTGCGGAAACACGTATCGTCCTGACGACGATGAATTTGCCAAATGAAATGGAAGGGACGGCAAAGCAGAGTTCGTGATGGGCAAGAGTGCAAGTGAAACCGCCTCAGTGACCAATTTTATGGCGCAACGGATGGAGACCCGGATATAGGGAACGAAAAGACTAAAAGAATTGACCCAATTTGGTACTTACCAGACCTTGCAGGTTCTGCCATTTTTTTTTTTTTTTTGAATAGTCCTGGCAGTTCGTTCTCCTGCAATCTACTTGATCGCGAGATATTCGTGAAAGACGAGCGAAAAAAAAAAAAAAATGAATGTGTTGCAGACGTGGTTGGTTGCGGTCCTTAGAAGAAGGCGAAAAAACTTAAAAAACTAAAAAAGTTTGAATTTGAATTTTTTTTTTTGTGCAGCCGTCGGAAGTTTCTACTGCTCTGCAAATTTTCGGTTTCTGCTCCGAGACTAGCAGCATTAGCCTCGGTGCGGAACAAGCATGTCTTGCCGGGCTCTTCCTAACTTAGCTCCGGCGACCCGATCAGATCGAGAGCAAAGAAAGAAGCATAGAAGAATACTTAAGCGCCATATGTTTTCGAATATATTAATATTTCTTCTACGCCCTGAGCCTCCGCTCGAATAGCTAGTATACAGACCTGCCCGTGAAACCACAGGAAGCCTCTCAAGATCATATACATTATTATATTCTACAAATAACTCACTTCTCTTCGTCATCCCCGTCCTTCTCCTTGTCAGCAGGGGTCGCTGTGAAGGAAATAATTTTGTCGGTGTACCCCTTCGCATTTCGCATCGTGAATTCGTATTTCCCTGATTCCCAAAGATCCTTTATTTCCAGAGGGAGGAGGGCAAGAAAAGGATATCAGTGATGAATTTTTGATTACAGACGACTCAGAAAAAAAAAAAGAAAAGAAAAGAAAAGAAGATAGGGTGGGGGGGGGGGGGTTACCTTTAATGTGATCTCGCGTGTGCGCCCTAAACTTTCCACGTCTCCGATACGTTCTAATGAGTCCTCAAGCAGCTTATTGAACCTTGGATCCTTGCAGACTCTCCGCATTGCTAGCGCCATCGGAACGGAATCCGCCCTTACATTGGCTTTGCTGTCAATAGTAAAAAGATTCAAATGCTAGTTTAGAGAGGCAGTTAGCAAAGAGGGTCACGGAAAATTACGGCTCGGAGCTACTGCGACATACGTCATATCTATGGATAAAGTCTGCTCGGGTCATAATCTCTCTAGCAATGTGGAGAGGGACCTGCGGGAGCTTCCACCCTCGTTCATCATTGTAGGAGCCACCTTCAACCTCGTCCTCCATCTCAACAAGGGCCTTACACAGAACCATGGCTGCGGATGCAAATTTGGAATACCTTGAACAAACCGGTCAGTTCGATGTTGGTATTTTGTAGGAGACATATTGAACATTTGCATGATTGTTTCTTCTTACTCGTTAACATCGTCATCTTGACCCTCTCCAAGTAATCCACAGTTCGTGAGAAGCCAACGTTCTTCGTTCTCAATAATCTCAAGCGCTTTGGTTTCCATGTCGGGAGCGTGAGCAACAGTACTGAGATATGACAAACGGCCTCCCACCAACTGATATATTCGTTCTAAAGATTCGTCAGAGTCTATATTATTTTGGTGTTTTAGTCGATAACGGCGCAAGGCAGTTATCGCCAGATCTTTTGGTAGATCTTGCACAGTTATTAGTTCCATTCTAGAGGCGTAATGCTTCAGCTTTTCGTATACGATATAGTCATCCGAGCAGAACAGAACCGTGCACAAGCCGGTTGCGGCCCATGCTTCGGCTCTCTGTTGGAGGAGCTCTATAAGATCGAGACCATCTTCGTCATCTCGAAGCAAATGCATCGAATTGAAAATTAAAACAAGTGGCTTTCCAGTTTTTTTCTTTCGAGTTAGGGCAACCTTTTCTAGCTTATTGAAAGCACGCTCAATATCCAATAAAGCTGTGGTATCGCGAGGACCTCTTATCGAGAAAAGAGAGCCAATATAATCTGCGGAAAGAACCATGAGGGCTTACTCAATTGATGGGATCTCGTGTTTGAACTCACCTTCGTGAAATTCGAAATCCAAGGCTTTCCCTAGACGAATTCGAAATATCTCCAAGTCTTCAGAGCCGAGTTATTCATTAATGCAAGTAACCCGATGTACCAATGGGTTTTGTTTACCAACCTGCGTGGCACTCCATCATTGAGATGCCGAGGCCGTCGACCTTTTGCATTGCATCAAGCACCATAGAGGTTTTCCCGCAACCTTTTTCTCCAAGGAGAAGAAAGTAGTGACCAGATGTCTCGCCGGCAACGACCTGATCAATTTTATCCTGCTCAGGTCTTACTATCCTAGAGAAAGCTTAGCACTCGTTGAATCGATGATAGATGCTGTAATCCTGGATCCCACCATTCTTTTGTAGTACCACCAGGGACAATGGAGGGTGACCCTCTACCGGCAGTGGCTAGTTCAAGAACCGGGTCGCCGGGTTCAAAGGCATTGTTCATTTTCTGTAGCACCAGGTACTTATAATATCTAAGGCCGCAACCAAACCACTCACGAGGGACCGAATTAGATATGAACAACAATATGTGTTTGAAGGCACTCATTTATTTTATCGAACCCTCAAATATGCGGTCCCGAATCGTGAGGGCAGGGTAAACCAACTTGTGATATGCAAATCCAGCCAGACTATGGACGTTATTAGTAAGTTTTCAATTATCGACATCAATGAAGCGGCACGAGTAATTTTGATATATGTTTTATATACCCTAGAATTGCCAGAGAAGCCCCGGTTGTAGCAGCACTTTCGAGCATGCGATAGGCGGTTTGTTTCCACCTTTGTTGACTTTGAGAGGAACCATCTCCGTTTTCCCCAGACTCCGCCCAAGCTTGAGTATTGGGTTGGGGCTGAACCTCCTGGCCTTCGAGTAGAGAATAAGAGCACAGTAGTTAGTTAAATGTTTGTTATTCGGTAAATATTTAACAGATTCTCTCTCTTCCCCCTTTTTCTTTTCTCTTTTCTCTTTTCTCACTTTTTAATTTTCTTGAAAAATATGAATATAAAATTTTTATGTTTTTTATCTCAATAACCCAAAATATAGAGCTTGCAAGAGGACGATGGGAGCGATTCCAGCTTACTCGGACCTAATTGATAGTCATTCCCACCTCCAGAACTCCCAGAGGATCCTGTGGATTGGCACCTTCGACCAAACCGAGAAACATGACAATTGTACGCGTGGGAGGGGATCAAACGGTGAAGGCGGACGAGCGAGTATCCGTGCAGTGATGTCGGTGGGGAAGTGTTGGGTGGAGGCCCAAAAGCGAGTGCACGCGAGAAGCGAGTTCGAGAGACCCTCGTTGCCATTGTTGCAAAAGGTAATAATAATAATATGAAATGTACGGTGAAGTCACACACGCAAGAGAGCGAGCGAGAAAGGAGAGAGGCTTGCTGTAGAGGGCTATCGGGACGAGATTTAATTCGAATCCGGTCGCTGTTTTGAGGATTGACAAACAAGGAAACAACCCAAACTCTCGACCACGAGCATGGCCTGCATCAAGGAGGCCAGTTGATTATTTGTTTGCGCGTGCTCACACGGAGAGGGTCAGTGTAAGTAGCCTTCGGTGAGAGCGAGTCATAAACAAACAGGCGGTTGGGCTGGGGACGTTGCAATTTTGGGTGGTTAGGTGAATGTCACTAAAGATAATTGCATTCTTCTAGTTCATATTCAGCCTATCGGAAAAAAAAAAAAAAAAAAAAAAAAACACTCGGAAGCGATAAGGCGGATGGAATGCCCATGAGCAGTCTACCTGAGTATATGACCTTATATTGATGCAGTGGTAAGCTAGGAGGAACTTGATACATGTAAAAGCACTTGATAATTTTGCAAAAGTGAAGTGCTGGGCTTGGAAATATATGGATATATGATTGACATCTTGAAACGTAATTCTATATACAAGTAGGTACTTTTTTTTAAGGGCACATTCCGAATATATTTGGCCAAATAGTTGGATACTTTCCAAGGCTCGTCCTGTTCGCTCCATTTTCTGCTCCCCCAAGACGATTGATGACTAATCTCGGTGTTTGGGGTGCTTGATGCGGCAACTGCGAGGCAGCGGGTGAAATGATGTGTGCGGTGGGCACGCTTGTTTACGCGTAACAAAAAAAAAAAAAAAAACTGCAATTGAAACTATATCGATTAACAGCCTTGTTTGGGCCATCTGATTGATTCTTCTCCTCATCTCCTCCCTCAACTCCTCCCTCCGCCACCATTTCTATTTTACTCCTCATAATTATCGTTATTATTGTCATTAAACCATTATCAGCAACTGCGTCCCAGCTCCCTATATACTTATACAATCCGAACGTATAGCAGCTATAGCCCTTGACATCGACGTCTTTGCTCCTTTCGTCATCCCCCTTTCTGGCAAACGAGGAGAAGGAATTCCAGTGGGATGGCACGCACATCCGCCGATCGACGCGACTGAACACCACACACACAAAAAAAACAACAACAACAATCAAAGCCTCATTCACACCTATCAATCAACTACAACCACAATAGCTTTGTTCGCCCGCTTCCGAAAAAATAAAATAAAACAAATAATACATAATAAAAGCCTCAAGACCACCAATAGCTCTTCCTATTCACATTCCATTTCCGACCTGAAAACTCGAACCCCCAATATCCTATATTCCAATCTAAATGAATAGCCCATCCCATCGCCGCACTAGGAGTCGTGGCGACGGCCATGTCTCCTCCCCTGAAATCCCCAATAAACGTAGAAAGGTTAGCTAGTCCATCTCCCACGGCTCGAGGTGATCTGAAAGAGCCCTTTTGTTCTTTCTAACCGCACCATTCCCCGTGTCTTCAAATTTAGGTCGACTCGACTTCGAATACTACCGAACTATCCGAATATCAAGTGAACAGCATAATATCGAGTCTTGGTACACCTTCAAATGAGGTCATAGCAGCTCACGATCATGCAAACGACAAGAATGCGAGAGACCACCGTGATGGAGTTACAGCTTACGCAAAAATATGTGGCCGAGACTGGACATACTACGTCAAAGATCTCAAGATATCAATTGGCCGCCCTCCGGATTCGCGACCTCCTAGTTCTTCAGCTCCTGAAAAGGACGTCGATATTGACCTTGGACCTAGCAAGTTGGTCTCCAGAGAGCATGCTGTCATACAATACGATGCCGTGGACTATAGATGTTGGATATTGGAAGTTTTGGGTAGGAACGGTGTCAAAATTGATGACGAACAACAGAAGCGAGGATCTACTGTGCAGCTTCGTAGTGGCAGCATGTTTGAAATCGCTGGTGTCCAAATGCTATTTGTCTTACCGGACCAGTCTCCAGCAGTTATCGATAGTGTTCTCAACCGTGCTCAGGAAATACAGGGCGAATATTTACCTGAAATTGACACACAAGAAACAAACCAGCAGTCGAATCAGCTTTCATCCGATCCTGCACTTCCGAAGACGAGAAAAAAGGTTTCAGTAGCGAAGAAAAAGGCAGAGAACCCTGCGCAACCCATAAATGGCTCCAGCAGTCAACCCACAGGTCAACTTCCCGCACCAGGCTCTCACGTCACCCCTCACAAAGACCCTCAGACAAGCCCTAGTTATCACAGGGGCTTGATGCTCGAATCTACCGAGGATATTGACTATTCTCTGGAGTCTTCCAAGGAGATCAAGCCGCCCTTTAGCTATGCAAATCTGATTGCTCAAGCAATTCTCTCCAGTTCTGACCAGAAACTTACGCTCGCCAATATATACGCATGGATCCAAGAAAATTATTCATTCTATAGATTTGCAGCCTCCGGTTGGCAGGTAAGAATCATTTGTTCTTTGTATATCTGCGAATTTCATGATATGACCCGGAGATTTCTGACGCGTTTCTAGAACTCTATACGCCATAACCTATCGCTTAATAAAGCATTTCAAAAGGTCCCTCGGAGGACTGACGAGCCGGGAAAGGGGATGAAGTGGCAGATAGCTCCAGACCACTTGGACGAATATACGAAGAAGATTCAAAAAGGATCTGCTGGTAAAACAGGCAAACCTCTTTCTCCACACGTTAAATCTCCCACAAACTCAGCGTCAAAGCCTACCATGTCAACAGAACCCAAACCCAGCTCCGGCTCCAAAAATATACGATCAGTTACTCCTCCTCCCTCACATATTGGACTCGGTCCCTCGCTTGTCACACCCAAAGAAGCATTTACTCCTGATCGCGGCTCCCGTGCGGCGGCTAAAAAAAGGGTACAGTTTCTTGTCTCATGTGTCTGTTGATTGACGTCACTAATTCCGAATTTCTAGACTCATGGAGGCGAAGACGACACTATAGCCGATATATCGACACACGATCTCCCTGTTTCGCCTTCAGGAAGTGGACTTAATCAGTCCGCAAGCTCGCCTTATGTCGATAATTTCAACCACAACGGGGCAGTTATCACCCCGGCGCCGCAAAAACAGAATCCCCACCTGGCGCCGCCGTCAATCAACCAACTTCCGTCATCTTATCTGCCAACATCCTCACCCGCACCTTTCTGGAAATATCTCAATTTCTTGACGCCTGGACGACCAGACCACAGCTCACCCATCAAGAGCCCTCATCTACGAAGTAGCAGTCCGCCTGAACCGTTGCCTCCGATCGTAAATAAACTCAGAGAAGCAGGCAGCCCAGTCAAAGACAAAGATAACATTTTTCGGGGGAAACAGAGCCCTGTCAAAACAGAAGTCCCTAGCTTAACTGCAAACATGGATGGCGAATCTGATGCAGCTGATACAGATGATTTTGCTGGCATCGATCTTTCTAGGTATTTTATCTATTTGAATATCAGGTTACCCCGGGCTAATTAAATCTCACCTTAGGGGCTTCCAAAAAATTGGAAGATTCCATTCTCGGCAGAGCCTTGCTCAACCGACACGCCCGTAGGATGGATTTTTTAAGATCTTTGTGAGGGGTTTTGGATCCAAATATGTCCTAACGGGATTTTTTATCTTGGATGCAAGAAGGCTCTCTTGCTATGGTTCCTCCGACCTTTGGTTTTATTTGTTGTTTTTGCTTTTTCGGGGTTTTTCGAACGATGTCTTTTTTTTTTCTTTTCTGGTTCCTACTTAGTATCTATTTCTTATTTTTATTTTTTTTTCCCTTGGAGTAAATTCTTGCATTGCCCTATGGAGTTTTGGTGGCCCTTTCATAGATTATTGGATTTACTCTTGCTAGTTGCGAATAATACCTCTTGTTTCATTCCGCAGGCGGAGAACCAAATACACAAATAATTTATACGCAGAGCTCACTTTTGTAGCAATACCATGGTACTCGGGTGCTTCAGTAGTTAATAAGGTATTGAAGCATTCGATATCGTCCTCCTTTTACATGATTTCTATTTCAGCGAGTAGTATCGTTTCCACTCACAAATATTATCGTGTATTAATCTCGGAAGGCAGAGCGTACGCCGAATACCGTCCTAGCTACCCAGGGGCTTTAATTGGTGCCATGATCGTAACGGAACAAAACAACGAAACACTCCAGGATTAAAGCTAGGCGACGACACTCTTCGTCCCTTTCAAAATTGCTAATTTTTTAATTTTTTTAATTTTTATTTTTTTTTGGAGTTAGCTTGTACATTCAGAGATGGCTATCGCATCCACACCAGCAGGTGAAGGCTGCTCAATCTGGTCGAAGCAATGAAATTCCAGAAGCGATATGCTGACAATCTGGAATCAAGCTAAGCGCAATAGGATGGTCCAGCTGCGGGACGAGTTTCAAAAACGCCGCTGACATATTATCTTTTGGCTGTGGACCTCAAGCGATGCGTTACTGGCAAGAAATGGGGCACGCTTTCACACTTATTGTGGTCCCTGAGAATCAGCATGAGCAATTCTTAAATCAAGCACCTAGAGATATTTCTGCATGGCACCAATACTCCTATCGAGTTAGCCCGCCCTGAAAGGCCATCAAGAAACGTAACCCTATCTAGAGATTTCCTCGCGACCTCTAACCTTCCTTCCTAAGTTTGTGTGCACTTAGGGTATCGGTGACCATGGTACCAGATGACAAGTCCATGCATATATCTCGTTAGAAGGGGGGCGGGATTTTTGGTAAATGCTGCTGAATTTTAACTCAACTTCTCCCTCTTTTTTTTTTTTTTTTTTTTTTTTTGGCTTGGGCTTAGAAGTGACTTAAATTCGGTTTGAGGCACTTATCCGATGTGTCTTTAGCCTCGCATCCCTTCCACCACCTCTCGCGAATTACCGAGAAGTCATGTCAGGTTTCTAGTAGGCATACCTAAGTAGGCAAAAGGAACGAATCCATGATGCAGTCGACTCTACCTTGAGCTCGCCCAGCCTTTGAAATACTTTTCTTGATATCCAGAAAATCGCACTAGCCAGTCAAAGCGTTGAATCCCTGCCGTGTCTGCAGCTACATGCGACTTCTGCCGCATTTAAGGGTCCTTTGAAGTGGTGATTTCATCTTGGCAGTTTTCTTTTCCAGCATTGGAAAACTCGAGGGGCTGAAGTTTGGCTGGCAGAGATTGTGAGCCCGTCCTCTGGGTCCGTTTGATGGTTCCGTTTTCTGGTACCGTCTGTTTGGTCGCCAGATACACAATGTGGAATTGTCGTTGGCTCTGTTTTTTAAATTTGCGTTCGGAGAACACATACGTAGTCGTCCTCTTAAGTACGGATAGAAAGGAGTGCAGATTTAAATAATCATACAGTTATTGACGGGAAAGTTCTTGAAGGTTTTGTAATAATGCCAACAAGCTCCATTTTATCCCGTCTGTCTATCCATCTTGCCCTAAAAGCAGGACAAAGACCAAGTAAGTACTCTGTGGATGTGGTTTTCCTTTTCCGAAAAAAAAAAAAAAAAAAAAAAAAAACCCTTTTCAGCAGTGGTGGGTCAAGAAGCAACATCTTGAGCTAGCTAGAAATATTCACCAACCCAGAAGCAAGCAGCAGCAGCCAGCAAGCAAGCAGCAAGCAAGTAAGTGCAACAAAACAGTCCAACCTTTCTTCGCCAACCCGCCGTTCTCCGAAGGTCCCAGGATAGCAGCCGCAGCCAATGAGAGCTGGTTCGAGTTGGGCATCAACGTCAGTGGCTTGCCAAGCGGTGCTCGTGGTTACCCGGCAGCCTCGCCCACGTTTTTCATTTGGTGCCGGTGCGCTTCGCATGCATGTCGACAAGCTCACCCACGACATACCCTTTTCAATCGTATGACGCGGCTTTCCCCACTTGCTGGCCGGCCCTCAACCCTTGCATGCCATCGCTGCTTCTGGGTGAACCCACAAGTGGATGATTTGTTTCACACACAGCTGGGGCAGCTCTCCTTCCCCCCAGCGATCAAGCAAGCCATAAAGCCAGCAAATCGACTGATTGATTGCTAGTTAATGCAAGCTTCGCCAAAGTTATCGATAGCTGCCGACGATCACCAAGAAGCTAATCAGACTGGTGACCTAAAATACCGAAACGATAATAACAATCAACGAAACTAGAGTTGGCAATCCTGTGAGCTCCACAATTTTCGATCATTTAATCCTCGAATCATACACACGAACTGAACATGTATCAACGTGAAATAGATAATATAACCAATTTAAAGGTAACTGCTGCCGCAGTTTCTTCCCCAGAGTGAACAGTTGGAATTACAATCAAGCCATTTTCTCAAACGACAAGATTATTTTTGGGAAAGACCCGGGATTCCTGAAGGAGAAAGGGATTGCAATGGTGGCAAGCCGGAGCAACTTAGCTCCTCCTCCAGGAGTACCAATGTTATAATGCAGGGATTGTAAAATATCAAAATTTATATACCTCACAGTTGTCCTTAGCTTTTAGCATATAAATGACCGCGTTGGAAAGTATACATGGTGGCTTTTAAGCTGTAAACCCTCCTTGGATGCGAAAGCAGATAAAACAATAGGGTTTCCTCAATCTCGTTTTCTCGAATCTGTTTCGTCTTTTTTTGTCGTTCGCCCTTTCTTTTTTTCTTTTGGTGGTTCTTTCCCGAAACCCCATTTACTATTTTGTGTTCACAATTAGCCGGGGAGGGAAGGGACTTGTTTGTTCCGCCGTCGTCGCTTTTTTGGCGGACCATTCTAGGGGAGGTTTCTTTTTCTCTCTCGCTTTACCTTTTTACTTTTTTATTATTTTCTTTTCTTTCCTTTTACTTTTTCGTACGATTTTGTGGTGGTGGTGGTGGTGCTGCTGCTGCAGGGAGTTAAGGATTAAAAGCCAATGTGCTTAAGTAATGAATAAACTTGCTTCCCGGTCGAGTTGAGTTTCTTATATTCGCACACAGGCGGTCCGTTCTGCTTTCGTCGGGTTGCTTCTTTTCCCCCGTCGCACCCTCAAGTTGATTGCAGTTCTTTCGCTCTATTCCCGCGTCAAGAATTATATAAGTTCTCGGGAGAGTCGGATCGCAGCTATTATTGTTATTCAGGGCAGGCACATCATCGTCCAGCACAACAGGCGATTCCAGCTTCCATTCCTTTGGTTCCTTCGCCCCACCTGTCGCCTCAGCTAGCCCGCAGACAGTGCATCCGCCCCCAAAAAAGGTTTCCCCCAATCTCCATCTTTACTGGAATTTAAGCATTTAATTTACTTTTTTTGTGCCTTTTTGTTCCATCTCGGTATCCTTTGGTGTCGCCCTGAGGCTTAACTGTAGGCATAGTCTCAAGGGCAAACCACACAGACACACACCCACAGACGCTCTCAATCACCCACAAACACTCACACAGACACTCACACACTCACACTCACACAGACAACAACCCCGAAACCTTCTGCCCTGTCCTGTCCTGTCTGTCGTTGTTGCGGTTGCAATAGCCAGCAGCAAAATTAACTTGGCCTTGGAACACACTCATCACTCCAAGGCAAACTTGTGCAGCTTCCAACTCTTCTTTGTCTCCATCCCTGTGGTTTTTGAATATAATTTATATTTTTGTTTCTTCGTTCGTTCGCTCTTTCTTTTTTCTTTTTGCCGTTACTCCTTGTAGTTTGAAAACATTTGGGTCGTTCGTTCGTGCTACTGGGGAGAGCCAATTAATTTGCGGCGGCATTCTAAAGGAGAGCAGCAGGGTAAGTTATAAGCTCCCACCAGATCCAAATCTCAGTTCCCTCTGAAATTCACAATTCACAATTCACCTGTATCATCATCCCCGAGCATTTCACCACTGTGTGGAAATACCACAACGGCAACACGCCCAGAGGGCATGCAACCCTGGGAATTTTGCCGCTGGTGAACAAGTGCTTTGCTGAAACGAGACGTCCATAAGGGTCGAAAAATTGATTATTGATGTTCTCCTTTCTTCGGTGTGCTAGTAGGTGATGGCAGATAATGATCTCGAACGCGAATCAGATGGTTCCTCGCTCGGAGACGACCCAATTGGAGATAACTGGGATGATTCGGGCACCGGTCCTAGCACCAGTGCTGGTGTCAGCACACAAGGCAAAGGGCCTTCATCTACCTCTTCTACCAATCCTATGAAGCCCATGCCTCTTCAGAAAAGAAGGTATGCTCCTGTATCGATCTGATATTCTGTTGATGCTAGAATGAAGCTCAACCCGAACTAACAAAATCCGCTAGGCGAGTCACCCGAGCCTGCGATACCTGTAGGAAAAAGAAGATCAAATGCGATGGCCTGCAACCATGCACACATTGCTCTGTCTATAGCTACGGTAAGATTTATCCTAGCCAAAGTGCTGTAACCCTTCTGTCCCAGTAACGAATACAACCAGCATGTTTTGAACTCGCCTTTTCTAAAAGTCGTAAAGAATTTTAAGCCCAGGCTGTTCTAAATTAATCACACCTCTGCTGGTTGGGAAAGACTCTTTCTCCTCCTCGTTTTTATATCCCATTTGTACGAAGTATAAAAATACTTGCTGTAACAACTAGCTGACAAACATATGCGCGAGGCTTATTTTCTTTGAATCAGAGTGTACTTATGACCAACCATCAAACAGACGTCGAAACCCGACGCCTCAGTATATTGAGGCTTTGGAAGGACGACTGCAGCGACTAGATTCATTCTTCAAAACGGTTCTACCCGATATAGATCTCGATCAGCCTAGTTTTGAGATTGAAACTCTTCCGAAAATCCAAAATGCCATCAAAAAGGCAGTAGGAAAAGAACAGACATCATCTTCAACATCATCGGTAACTCCTGGTCACTATCAAGCCAATGAACAGGAGGCGCTTCTTGAAACAATGGTAGAGGCGACTGGGAGACTTGACCTTGATGAAACCGGACGCTTAGATTTCCACGGCCACTCATCGGGCTTCACATATTTGAGCAAACTTAGAGAACAGTTCGGTGATCTGCTAGGCCCTGAGGTAGGGCCTACGTCTCTTCTAAAGCTTCGCCCCTTTCGACCCTTCCCCACCCAAACTCGGTCCAATACCGGCTCTCCAAGTAGCAACTACATTTCGGACGCGGTGCCTTTACCTCCACGAGATGTTGCCCAAGAACTAGCTAATAGCTGCTTGTCGGAGGCGTTACTGCTTTTTCGGTTTATACACTGCCCCACTTTTGATAATCTTGTCGATCGTTTATATAGTCGTGACTTTGACGATTATGGAAATGAGGAGCATTCTTTTTTACCGGTGTTTTATCTCGTCCTCGCAATTGGCTGCGTATTCACGAGAAATCCAGGAAAGCTTGGCATATCCAACGTTCTAGAAGAGGGGTTAGTGTGTTTCCAAGAAATCATTTCTCCACACGGGTGGCTTGACAGCTGACAAGCATTTTTTAGTGCCAAGTATTTCACAGCAGGCAGGAAATTGACAGATATCACTGACTGTCGAGACCTTACATCTCTGCAAGGGGTTCTCTTGATGATAGTCTTCTTGCAATCATCAGCAAAGCTGGCAACATGTTACGGCTATATGGGAATCGCTGTCAGCGCTTCGTTCAGACTGGGCTTGCATCGCAAAATCCCTTTTCCGGACCCTATAGAGGCTGAGGTCAGGAAAAGAATATTTTGTACCATCCAAAAAATGGACATATCTATCAGTGCTATGATTGGTTTGCCCAGGATGATCCATGAAGAAGACATCGACCAAGAATACCCTATAGAAGTCGAGGACCAATATATAACCAAAGAAGGAGTGACGCCGGGTATCCTAGGTGAACCTAATAGTATATCCGCGGCAAATTCCCATACGAGATTGATACAAATCCTAGGGAAGGTGATCAAGAAAATATACCCCATCAAAGGCGTACAACCCAGCACACGTGAAAAACGTGCTGGTTATATGATTAGCTACACAACCGTCCGTGAAATCGAGCAAGACCTAGAAAAATGGAAGGAAGGACTACCTTCCTACCTCCAAAGGGGGGATGATTCCCCATCGCAGTATCTAAGGTACGTCATGTTCAAAAAAACCTTCGGTCACATCACCAAAATTTGGCTAAAGTTTCCCAAAAACAAGGTCCCAGTATCTTCTCCAGATTTCACTTGCCCATGTTAGGATGATGCTTTACAGACCGTTCATCCACTACGTTGCTCAGCCAAGGGATGGCAGAGTTCGGGATGAACGCCCGTTTGCGAGTGCCGCAGCTTGCATAAACACATGCCGAGAAATTGTTCATCTTTGTCAACAAATGAGAGATCAGGATATCCTCACCGGTGCATACTGGTTTCTGATATACACTGCCTTTTTTTCTGTGATATCTCTCCTTTATTTTGTTCTTGAAAACATTACACATCCCGATGCGCCTGCCGTCCTTCGAGATGCGACGGTTGGAAAGGATTGTATCTTCTCACTTAAAGATTCGAGCATGGCGGGGGAGCGATGTTCCTTAGCTCTCAAAGTAAGATTAGCTCCAATCATGCGTTTCAATTTTGGTGCAGCTATTGAACTAACTGAAGCTCGCGCAGCCTCTCTTTGACCAAATCCCGAACCGCCTTCGAGAGGGCTTCGGAAAATTCCAGACGAAGAAACGAGCACGAGCAACATCTCCATCGCCACTTAGTGCAAGCACGCAACAACAACAAGCAGCCGGAGGTTTCGGAGGATCTGGCGAGAATTCACCTGCGAGATCTCATACTTTCCCCGTAGCGGCTTCTAAATCCGTGGCTGGATCAGCAATGGGGAGAACGCCCACGAGCCTACCAGACGCCGCGAGACGTAGCTCGAACGAAAGCTTAATGTTTAAGCAGGAAATGGTCTCCCCAGCCCATTCGGCAGATCACGGAGACACTCGTCACTCATTGCAACAGCACCTCGGCGGATTCACTGGAATGCCCGACCTCAATGCCCTGATGTTCCCGGCGTCAAACGCGTTTGCATATGGTAGTCAGGCTATGATGTTTGACGTTCCTATCTCTGGCGAAGGAACAAATGAACCACCTTTTACTCGTGAGAGTAGGGCCGGCAGTAGGTCGGGTCAACAAAGCTATGGGACTGGAAGTCCCTCGTTTGATAACGTCGAGGTCCAATTGTATGGCCCGCTTCCGCCCTACGTATATTCGATCGAAAATGCCAACCAGGGATTTGGAGCACCGGCGGTAACATACTCTGGAATGTCGATTCCGGTTACAGCGGCTTCGGGTGGCGACCATAGCCATATGGCCTTTGAACCTTTCCACCAACCCGTGGCTGACCGGGGACCGAAATTAAACAGTCAGTATCCAGTAAATTTGGACGAATTTCTAAAAATGGGGATGAATGACGAGGAATGGGATCCTATTTTTGGAAACCAAAGATCCCATTGAGGGATCATGTCTAATATAAACTAATTGAACTATAAAACTTTGAATTATCCTTGTATATAATATTCTCTGGGCGTTGTATTGAAGCACGATCATATCGCCTCACCTTCATAAGATAAGGAAGAGCGACTCCTGGTTTCTTTCAAGATTGCTTTTTTTTTTAGAATGCATATTGGATGTCCTTCAGTGTTATGATATTACCCCTTTGTAGGTGTGAGATATCGCTGAGGCGCACGTCGTGAGATTGATGCTGAAGTGGATCCGAGATAACAAGGGAGCATTATATTCGAAATGATTTCCAGCATTACTCTCCATCATAATTGTCAATTCTATACAATGCACGCATAATCAAGCGTACTAGGCGTGCCTAAATACTTCGTCAAGGGGTAAATTTATAAAGTCATTACGGCAAGTATACACAACCTCCTAGTTACAATAAACCCGAGTACATGGAGCGTATGATGCATTGTATTGTAAAATAAAACGCTACAGATCAGAACCCACGCCATTAGCTGCAGTCTCAGTAAATAGAATAAATGCCGAGACAAATTCGGAAACCATGATTCGCATTTCAACTTTCTTGAACGAAGGCCAAGTTTATGCAGATAGGGTATGGTGTGGTGTATCAAATCGGGATAAATTAGGACGTGGTGATGGTGGTCCAGGTTGCAATATGAACGCCAAAAAAAAGGGGAGGGGGACATGTATAAAGAGACTAGTCCTTCCAGTCCCAAACTTGCGCCAAAAATTTATGCATGTTAACCTTTTTCTTCTGCATCTCGACAATCCACGGATGTTCCAGCATCCTCCATGGACTAGCCCGTCTCGCCGTGTCTTTTTCGAGGCTGTGGTTATCAAATTCAGTATATAAAAATATCAAGAGCATCGATTAGGCAAGAGTGAAAACAGATAAGATTACATACCAACACTTAATAAAATATTTAAAGGAGTCACTCCACTTAACACCCTTTTCTGGCTCATCTTTCAAGACCGGGACCTCCTGGCGCACAATGTAGGTGAGGAGATCTATTAGGCCGGCTTGGGGCTGTCGATCACCACTCCCATCCGCCGGGAATGGGAACCTATGTTGAGCAACCTCCAGTAATGTTACTCCGAGAGACCAAACATCTGAAGTGATGTTGTAAGATTTGCCCTGGATACGCTCGGGCTATAGTTAAAAGACAAATTAGTATTTAGAAGAAATTTCTTTTTTTAGAAAGAGTAAGACCCAGTCAATGTGGCGAACATACCGCCATATAATAGGATGTTCCTATGAACGTGTCTGCATCACCTTTGGAGCCGAGAAGCTCACCGGAAACGCCAAAGTCACATAACTTGACGAGCCCGTTTCTAGATATTAGAATATTCGAAGGCTTTATGTCTATCAAAGCGCGCAAGTTAGCCTCCCTTGCCCCATTGACAAAAGTAATTAGAAGTACCTCTGTGAATGATTTTTTTGGACGATAGATATGTTAATCCTTCCAAGACACCCTCAGCAATCTTCCCGAGCACCTTCTCTCCGGTTCTGCCCCCCAGTCTTTTAATTTCTCGGTATATAGCATCCAATGAACCACCCTCGCAATATTCCATAGCGATGGATATCGTGGCGGAAGTTTCGTCGAAAAATGCACCGTAATATTGACAAATGTAAGGGGAACTGCAGCCACGATTGAATTCTAGCTCCCGAAGAATTTGGCGTTTTACATCAGGGTTGGGGTCGGTTGTTATGATCTGAAGGGTTCCCCTGGAGTTAGTATTTCCGACAGCCTTATAAATTTGCAACTCCAAGGATATGATAAAGGCGCGGGCATACCTTCAGGGCAAAGAGGGTCTTCCCTCCCTTGAGTTTGCATTTTGTAACGGCACCGCCCGCTCCTTCACCCAAGCTGCTAATTTCTTGGATTCTACCATCCCGGCTCGCAAATCTCCAACCTTCATCACCCAGCTCTTCCACATCTTTGGATTCCAATGCCGCGCGTTTGGCATCTTCCTCCTCCTTCGAATGGGAGGTGTTGGCAGAAAGACCATCGGGAGAGCCGTTTGTAAACCCCATTTCTTTACTAGTATAGAGACTACCTCCTGGTGATCTTTCATGGGCGATATAACTATTGGCCGTCAAAGAAGAACCACTTCTGCTACTGCTTAGATCGGACGAGCTGCCCGGAACGGGCATGATTGGAGGGAGTCGCGGACGCCGGTTTGAAGCTTGCGACGATGGGAGACTCGATGTTCCTTCTGGGGTTGCGATTTGGAGTTTAGGCATTTCGGGTTTCGGGGTCGTGGTTAGTCGTAATTTAGGAGGGCCTCTAGGTGGGGTAGGTAGAACTTGGGGGACGGGGGACACTGATGGCGACGCAGCCGACTGTGGGATTGAAAGAGATAACATTGGGGAGCGAGCTCCGGAGTTTGGACGACTGGCTAAGGTCGGAGCAGTGACCGGGGGTCGTAGGAGAGGAGCTGAAGTCGCCGACATGGTGGTGAGTCTTGTCGGTGGATGGACAGAGTGATTTTGTTTCGAATTGAGATCCGACACTTTTACTATAGTGTGATCGCTTGCTCTGCGGGTGCTGAGCACCAACAGGAGAAAGCGAAGTAGGTGAGAGAGAGGGGGGGGGGAGGGGGAGAGGGGGGGGAGCTAAATTAAATATGAATCAAGACAAAATGAGGTGTAAGATGGGAAGGAAATGTGTATGTGTAAAATATATAAGTACTTAAGTACTCAAGGATATTTTATATTCGGTTGAATTTGGTGGGGGCTAGCTAAGTAATTTATCGGCGGAAAAACTTGCTGCCCAAGTAGCTGTTGGCCCTACTCGGGAATATGGAGGGTACCTCCCTTGGAAGAACTCTAAAGGGCCTAGTAGTGACGATGATGATAAGGAAATAGATGGTGGCGATGGTGACGGTGACGGTGACGGTGACGGTGATGGGAGCAGGTTTGCAGGTGTGTGTTAATGTTAAGGTTGGGGTGGCTGATGACAGGGGGGAGGAGCAGGAGGTGGAGGAGGGAGAGAGGAGATGGCGGTGGTTGTGGTGGTTGTGGTGGATGGTGGTGGACAGGGCGTTAGGCACGAAGGAGGATGTGTTGTGATGATGTTAGTTCGATCTGGCCGATTGACTCGGACTCGGGCTCGGACTTTTCAGCTGTGAGGTTGAGTTCAAACATTCTTATTGTGCCTCTCTTTCACTCGAGATGGTGAAAACCTATAGTCATTATCAAGTACACTTCAAACTCTAGAGAATTGCCGATATAAAAGTATATCTACCGAAGTACAGGTATACACGTTGCCATTCACGAGCTATGTCAAACTACTCAGCTAATAGCCCCTCTCCTCGAGCTCCTGCCAGTAGCTAGCCCTCCTATTGATAAACAACCGTGGGCGAACCGGTCTTTTACTTCATTTCATGGAGCCGGTCTCTGGGAAGGTTCAATCACCCAGAGTGTGGAATCCCTTCGAAGAGCCTCTGGATGCACCGTTGCTGATATCTGCTGATATCGATTTTCATCTAGCCTTTAAGTTTTTGCCCCACAGACGCCTTTCTCGCCGGCAGTTTGGCACTTGCGCCCCCAATACAGGCAAATCGGGCTGGTTTCCTTGCTGGTCCCGGCCATGGTGTCTCAAGCGCATGCAGGGTCCAGGTCTGGTAATCTAGACCTGGCCAGCCAAACAAAACCCTTTTTTTCTGTTTCGATTTAGAGCAGGAACAGTTTGCAACCTAGCCGCACAAAGCTCAGGTCCCTGCATACCGTCCTTCAAGAGCACGGGTCTCTTTTCTTCCGAACAACCAAAGCTGGCGAGCAGGTGCTTTCACCACCCGTGTATGCAAAAGGGATCCACGGGGCATATTAATCAACGTCCATGGGTGCAGGACTTTGTGTTTGGAAGTGAGATATCACCTTGTTACTCCCACAATGTTGGTGCAAGTGAACGTGTCAGCTGTCCCCTAGACGCCTCGGTTGCTTATATTTCCTTTCAGGTGAGTGGTCAGAACACTCTAACTCCCCCACGTCTTCCGAAACCTTCGCCCTACCCACATCTTTCGATATATCTCTAAGTGTTGCTGTCTTTCTCCCCTTCTTCTTTTTTTCCCCTCTAAAATACATAATCATGTGCATCAAAATATCTCACCTGTCGCTGGCGTTCGTACACTATATCGAAAGCATCACAACTGCGTAGCATCCGCGATCCTAGCGATTTAACGGCAATCATGAATCGATTTGATTTCATAGATCCTAACTAAAGCACTCCTTCTTGCTCATGTCCCAAGCTTCAGTGTACCCTTCGTTCGATCCTTCACTTCTGTGCCCTCCGGAGAAGCTTGGTATTCGTGTCTTTCTAGCTCGGACTTTTCAAACACTCTAGTGCTTTTACACTCGAAATTATGGCCGACAATAGCACTATCCGGAGTGCTGATCCAACGAGCTCCCTTACCTTACGGTCTCGATTATCTACAAGGGCGAGGTCAGCGGTAACACGTATCTTCAAAGAGCCTCCCCCGAAACGAAGCGATACACCGATAAACACCAACGATGGTACAGCCCCCACTCAGAGTTTTGACTCACCAATTCAACAGCCGATAAAAAACGGCCAACGCGGTACTGGGAAACAGCGAATACCATCAAGCCTTCGAACGTGGATCCTAAACTTTCGCAATGATAGATATTCATCTTATAGGCACACATTCGGCAAACCTGTAAACATATCACACTCGCCGAGTTCAACTTCCACTAGGCGGAATGGTAGCTACCGGAATAGGGAGAAGAGCTATCACAAACCTTCCCATGAAAGTCACCGAGGGGGTTTAGGCGCCTTCATACAATCCGGATTGGTAACTATATTAAGCAACTCTACCTCGACTAAAGAAGAAAAACCTCTTGCCATCGGTAAGCAACGATGGAACTGTAAATTTTGTCATGTAAGGTTGCTGATTCTATCCATTACTTTAATAGATATCATGACCATTTTCCCAGCGGAAATTGTTACACACATATTTTCGTATTTGGATCACAAAACCTTACTTTCTTGCGAATTAGTTTCACACTCGTGGTATTCTGCAGCGATTTGCTCGCAGGTATGGAAGTTTGCTTTCGAGAACGAGTATGGTCTGTGGAACAAAAATCCTTATGGGAGGGACTGGAAATCAATGTTTGAGGTCAAGACAATTTTAAACAAGAGATGGCGAAAAGGCCAGGTCAATCCAACTTACCTCAAAGGACACACAGATTCGGTCTACTGCGTCCAATTCGATCGGTAAACCTCCTTTTGCAAGAGCTCGTTTGTAAACATCGTTTAACGTATTACTAGACAAAAGATTATAACGGGCTCGCGTGATCGAACTATCAGAGTCTGGGATATTACTACAGGATATTGCACGAAAGTTATTGGAGCTCATCAAGATAGCGATTCGCTTCCTAACGCCATCGGTTATCATAAAGGCTCCATACTATGCCTTCAATTCGATTCGAATATTCTCGTAACTGGGTCGAGCGACCACACTTGTATAGTGTATTCGCTTCCTAGTTTTACGCCGTTCCTCAAACTTCCCGGT
Source organism: Orbilia ellipsospora (assembly GCA_036971675.1). Classification (NCBI taxonomy): domain Eukaryota; kingdom Fungi; phylum Ascomycota; class Orbiliomycetes; order Orbiliales; family Orbiliaceae; genus Orbilia; species Orbilia ellipsospora. Next base: position 2,537,547 of record JAVHJO010000003.1, read on the forward strand.
CACAGGATGGGGGTTTTGGATGTCTGTTTCGATAATTCGCATATGGTGTCTTGTTCTAAAGATGCCTCGATTTGTGTTTGGGATCGGAGCACTGGCCTTTTATTGAAGAGACTGCGCGGTCATGAAGGACCGGTGAATGCAGTTCAATTGCGTGGGAGTCTCTTAGCTAGTGCTTCCGGGGATGCGAGCATCAAAATTTGGGACATCGAAACGGGTGCTTGTACCAAAACTTTTACCGGGCACACCCGAGGATTAGCTTGTATCCAGCTATCCAAAGATTGCCGAACGATCGTGTCAGGGGGCAATGATCAATCAATACGTGTCTGGGATGTTGCGAGTGGAAGTCTCAAGTATGAGATTAGAGAGGCACACAGGTCTCTCGTTCGGAGTCTTTATCTTGATAGCTCGAACAAGAGGATAATAAGCGGAAGCTATGACCAGGTACGTATAGCTTGAAATCTCGTTTCCTTAGTTTTTTATCTTCTCAAAGAAACAGGGGAGAAGTTGAAGTTTCTGGAAGCTAAGTTGAATCATATTGTCTGTAGAGTGTCCGTGTCTGGGATTTGGAGAGCGGCAAGTCGCTCTTGAACTTTCCACGGTGGCATGGCAGCTGGATTTTGGCTGCCAGAGCAGATGACACGCGCATTGTTAGCGCGAGCCAGGATTCCCAGATTTTGGTACTCGACTTTTCAAGTGGAATTCGGAGGCTAGAAAGCATGGATTAAGCTAGCGTGAGTTGGGCTCGGCTCGGGTATAAGTTGGAGAGCTTGTATAATTTTGATTTAGTGACTTGGTTTTCCCCAAGGTAGGGACTATATACCACCAGTTTCTTGTATATTTGTATATATATTTAGTTGTGTTTCTTTCCGGAGTCTGGATTGGGTTAGACGATCTGAATTTAGAGGTATTTGGGCGAGCCTATTTGATAACGTTCATCTTTGGTGTTCTCATACCCGACAGCTTAATTTTCAGTCCTCTGTTTTAGGTTTTTGGTTTGCCAAATGAATTCTTTCGATAGATTAATTTTTGGGACCAAAGATCGCCATCCGCGCATAGCCGCGTCATGGAGGGAGCCGCAAGAAACTTGGCTTATTTGATACTCAAAGCTAAGATGCAACCCAAGCCGAAAGACATGCCTAAGTTATACTATCTCATTCGCCCGCTACTTGCGGACACGAGTGTGCGACCATGTCTTGGGGATGGATCTTGTTCCCGAAGTTGAGACTCGGGCAAGGGGAAGCTCAATCAGCCCGAAATAACTAGCACGGCCACACTGGGCAAAAGTCAGCTCTATAGCGCCAAGTTCTTGGCGTCAATATCGAGAACTCGCCAAGATCATACCAAGTTCTTGGCGGAGCAAAAGCGGTGGGAAGCACTCGATCTCCCCAGGCCACCAAGCAGTGCCAGGTAGGATAGGGATGCCTCTATTCCGAGTCGAGAAGGAAAATCTGGTCGCCGGCTGGAGGTTGTGGCCAGCCTTTGCAAAGGGTAAGCGTGCGAGGGTCGAGATGAGAAGCGCGATCCTGTTGATTCGATAGGAGGAGTAAATGGTGGCATCTTGAAATTTAGCAGAGATGTGATCATTGATCGGTCAGATGTCTGCGGCTACAGGAAGCAGAAGCAGACCGCTCAGAAAGGTACTTGCTCGGATCTTATCTCGAAACCCAAGGGTAGGAACCACCATCGCGATCACTGTTATCGAGTAACTCTTCCCTCACGCTCCCGTTGATGCTACGAAACCTAGATTGATTTCAAGTTTTGATAAATCGAAGTGTGTATTTGGAAATCTTCAAAAGTAGCTACTCTTTTCGATACTGCGAGACTAAGTCACCATGCTTTCTTCACGAAAGATCTACCATAGTAATAAATTAATGGATACCCGCTTGTTTTCATGGACCAACCCAGGGAAGAGTCAGTCCTCTCTGTAACCGGTGTATATTTTGTATGTGATCTGTGATACACAAGTGTACCCGAAGTGTGCTATGTGAGGAGGAGAGAGATTCTGTATTGGAGAGCGATGTGTTGCGGGCAGCTTTGGGTGCCAAGAGCGCAGGAAAGGTGAGGAATATGGGCAATTGAAAAAGAACCTCGAAAAGAAGTCGAATATAAAAAAATCCAAAGGCGACCAAGCGCCAGACTTGCTGACTTCGACGCCGCAGAAAAAAAGACATCTTTCGCAGCAGAAAAGGGTCGGCGACGATGCTTCTCCAATCGACAATGCGGGCGGGCGAGAGGAGGAAAGGGCGTGTGTTCAGCAGCAAAAGTACTTAAACCGGGGAAATTCCACTTTTCTGTTTTCTGTTCCTTTTCTTCCCTCCCCCAAAAATTAAAAGGCTGTTGGACACTCGTCTCTTTATTTTATTTTGATTTTTTTTAACGCTCTCTCGGCCCAGCGTTATTTTTTTCCCTGGTAGTGATCGTGACAGCTAGGTGTCGCTGGTTGTTCAGGTGAGCATTTTAGATATTTCCTTTCTTTGCCTTTTAAAGATTTATATACCTCTTGTTCTCTCTCTGGCTTTATCTTTTTCTTGGGCTCTGCTTTACGATGCTGGTTGCCGCTTGAGCTGCTTTTTTTTGCGTCGAGATCTCTCTCTCACTCTTCTCCGCCCCCTAATGAAATATTATCACCAATCCCCCGAACAGAAGCCTATCCTCACCAGATATCACCACTCGCATTCTTTTTTTTCCTTTCTTTCTTCAGCAAGTCTTTCTGGACTTTGCTATCAAAGCTGAATCATCGTCTTCGTTTTCTTGTGGTATTTTTCGATTGAGGGTCTTGGGACCCAAGAGTCTTGGCTCTCCTCTCCCCTTCTCTCGTTCCCTCTCGAAGAAACGAAGAGACCCTTCCCTTTTCTTTCCCTGTTGGAACCACAACACAACACAACACAATACAACGCAACACAACCCCATTTGCATCACACACACAGACACACCCTTTTTCTCTCCCAATTTCAAAAGATTTGACATAACCCAATCATCCATAATATATATATATATACACACTTCCTTAAAGCTTTCCCTACACAAAATATTGTGATTATTATACTTGGAATTACTAGCCATCATGATACTCATGGCGGGCAGCTATCACGATGGCGATGATGATAAATCGTCATCTTGTTCTTCACATCGCATATTATACCCTCCCCTCGTTTGAATATATCCGAAACATCATCGTCCTTTGTATCATGTGTAAACATCACCAAACTAACAAACATAAATCAGCTGAATCTTCAAATATGGAAAATACCGAACCCCGTTCAACATCTTCCCAAGCCGTCCAAACTGAGGCTAGTTCGCCTGTTACAGTTGCCGCGGCTCCAGTCGTAGCTGCATCCACCATTCCATCATCGTCTTCCGGCCAGAATTCTGTGGCAACATCCACCGCCCAGACTTCAACTGCTACACAAACCGCCTCCGCCTCAACATCGACCCCTGTCGTTGCTCAATCTGCAAACACTGGTGGCTCATCCAACGACTGCCAACACGGCAACCTGATCTGTCAATGGGGAGCTTGCCGAGAGATTTTCGAGAACCCTGATGAGTTATACGTATGTCCCCGGATACCTCTATTTTCTTTTTCACCGCGCTTCCGCAGTATATTATCCGCGAGAGATGGAGAAGCTAATCATCATGTTCTATTCCGCTGTAGACTCATCTTTGTGACGTCCATGTCGGTCGCAAGTCCACCAACAACCTTTGCTTGCAGTGCCACTGGGGAACTTGCCGGACTACCACCGTCAAGCGTGATCATATCACCTCACACATTCGTGTCCACGTTCCTCTCAAGCCTCACAAATGTGAAATATGCAACAAGTCCTTCAAGAGACCTCAGGATTTGAAGAAACATATCAAAACGCATGCAGATGACTCGGTTCTACTACGCAGCCCGGAGCCAGACGCTACCCGCCGAGGCAACCGTGCACTTCAACAGCCACCGCATTATGCTGCGGTTCCTCAACAATATGTCCAAACCTCTGTTGCTCCAACTTATGGCTTGAACGGCTATTATCCCCAGACAACAGCTTATGCTGCTCCTGCGGCTACTGGCTTTTACCCGAGCGGTGGTCATACTCATGATCCAATGCAAGGCTTACCACGTAAACGGGCTGCTTTTGACGCTGAGATGTCACAGTTTGTAGATGATGTGAAGCGGCAAAAGTATGGCCCCAGCTACACACCTGAAGTAGCTCACCGCCTTGCCAGTCTCCACAGCTTGGCTAGCAGTGTTGCCATTGAATCAGCCACAACTCCCGCTCATCATCTGGACTACCATTCAGCTCCTATTGCTACGGTTTCCACCGGTCATGCGCCACATTTCCACTACCAGCTACCAACTCCTGGCCCTATGGTGCATACGATGCACAAGAAGGCCGACTTATTGGAAGCCGATAACTTTCTCACCCAACTCTCTAGCAGCTTGTATGAAAGCCCTGCCGCCGCCGCCGCATCTGGGATTTCCCAACCGGGTGTCCATTACACGACGACTGGTGTCCAGGCTTATAATAGAACCCCATCGCTTCCACCCCCTAGCCCCCACACCTCCTCCGGCCACCCTACACCTTCTGTTCACCATAACAGCCCAACTCCTGTTCTCACTCCACCAACATCTTACACGTCGCATTCTCCCGCTTCTACCCACATGTCTAGTATCTCTACCGGCGTCAGCTATCCAAACCTTCCTGCCCATACGACTAGTGCAGATACTCTCCCTAGTGTGACAGCTTCTACCCTTGCTGCTTCCTTTGACGCCGACCAGCGACGCCGCTACAGTGTCGGTGTTCTTCAGAAAGCTGCGCCAACATCTGACGCTATGGACCTCGATCCGAGCCCTGAAGAACAATTGAGGCGCGAGAGCTCTGTTGACAGCAGCGGTGATACTAGCGCTAGGTCTAGCATTGACGTTTCCATGATTGACCCCAGTCTGGAGGACCATACGCCCTCCACGGCTCCAGGCGGGGGCCTTAGACCTGGTAAGGCAGAGGAAATTCTCTCGAGACTGGATGCTTTCAACGTCATCAAAAAGCTACGAGAGGAGATCCAAACTGCACTACAGAAAATGAAGGATGCTTCGGAGGAGAGAGAGATGAAGGATGAACCTGAAGAGCGTGAAAGTCCAGTTTCGTACCCAGAATTGCCTACACAGTCTCTTTCCATCGAAGCCTCTGCTTAAGCGCAACCCTCCTCATCAAGCCTCTCCTTAGCCCTCATGTTTGATTTAAAATGGAGTTCTCTTGCTTTCACTGGATCCAAAGGTGTTTTTCTTGATTGTTTTACTTTTCTTTGTCTCTAACAAGTCATTCAGCTTTGCATTCTTTTGTCTTTATAGCTTTTATTGTTTATTACTTCTTTTTATTCTTTTTCCAAAAAGGAATCCAGCTACATCGGATTCAAAATATCCTTATTATTCGATTAAAAATCCAAGCGTCTGCCATTTGTTTTTGACAGGCTCCTCACAAAGGCAGTAGGTTGAATTGGCAGGATGTCATGTTCTTCATATGTTTCTCTGTGTCTATCGTTCCGTGAGCCTCATTTATCGCTTTTTAACTATTCGTTCAAATTCAAAGGCTGCTCTTGTAGGTGAATGTTATGAGATCTTTTTGTGTATTTCAGAATGCTACAACTATTTTTTGATCCAATTTACAAAATCGAGCCACAATAAATATTCCAAGACTCACTCAATGTATTAGGCTGGCGCCCACTGCGAAATTGAAACCAAACACGTTAGCTTTAGCGAGATCAACTCCAACATCTTGCTATTAGGTAGATCTATATACCCCCACGGACCAAATGCGATTACTCTGATACCATTTTCTACCTCCACCTTCCGCCAGATTGATATTTTGCAATAATAATAAACCACGAGGGTTTCCGGCAAAGCCCAAGTGAGCAACGCTATTTTGTAATGGGCAAAAAGAAAGCTTCTCGACAAATCCAAAACTCTGCTGCAGCATGCCCAATTCTCCCACACCTCTACCTCGGACCGCGGACGTCGGCTTCTATGGAGTTCGTCACACGACATCACATTACGGAAGTGCTGAGCATCGGGTCTCAGCCTCCATCAATCATTCAAGGAGTAATTTATCATCGTCTGTCTCTCTTAGATGATATGTCATCCTCCATACGAAGTGTTAGTGAAGATGCAAACAACATTATCAAAGCTGTTGGTGAAAGTCCAAACAGAATCATCCTAATCCACTGTTCTGCGGCTGTATCACGGTCACCAACCCTAGTTGCTGCTTATTTGATGAAGCATTGTGGGATGAGTCTATACGACGCCCTCGCAAGAATCATTAGTGTGAGGCCTGCTGTCTGTCCGAATCCAGGTTTTCTGCGGCAGCTTCGAGAGCTCGAACAGGATATTTTCTCGTCGCAAACCGTCCACGTCGACGAGCTTCCGCGTACAAAGAAAGATAGGCTACGGTTTTTTGGTGGCACTGTATCTCCTGCTTAAAGTACGGCGTCTAAAATCTTCTCAAATCCTGTGCAAACTAAAGGCAGTTCCGGTGCGGACAGGCGCCAAACGGGCTCGCAACTGGTAGCTCATTGAAATGTAAAATGTAAACAAGAGCAGTGGGCAAGGGCAGAGAGAAAATACAACTGCCAAGATTTAGACGCACTCCTCCCCTCTCCCACTCTCTATAATCACAACCAACACCACCTTGATCTTTCATCTTCATCTTCATCTTCATCTTGGACCATACGTACAAGTTACAAAGGCGACACCTACGCCAGATTCAGTGAATTCAGCCTCAGCCTCAGAGCTTTCTCCAACGTGAAAGCTCCTATCCTTCCCTCCCACCCACGGGCTTCCAGCGCTCCACCTCCTGCAAACAACAACGGGCCAAGGTGAAATCATTCACGCGCCCCACCCCTTAACATCCATCAACAAATATCTTGACTAAATTATTCAAGTTATCGGACGGGCTCTGGCACGGTTTTTTTCTCATCCGAGTGCTTCTTTTCTTTACTCGCAATGTCGGAATCTAGGTAGGCTCGTCTCTTTCCGTGTTCACGAGTTTGTCATCGACAAGGCGAAGTACATGCGGTACAGACTGACAGAGTGCGCAATTAGACAAGAGCTTTTGATCTGGCTGAATGCTTTGCTACAACTCAATGTGACCAAAATTGAGCAATGTGGAACAGGGTACGAAGCTACCTTAAAGCTACCTGTGTAGCTACCGAAACTAACCTTGTCAACTCAACGGACAGCGCGGCTTTCTGCCAAATAATGGACTCTATATACCGTACGTTGTCACACACCGGCAGCTTTGCCCCAAAGCTACTGAGAACAAAAATTGACAGTTTCACATTTAAATAGTGAATATACCAATGTCGAGAGTCAAATTTGATGCCAAAACCGAATACCATTTCCTCCAAAATTTCAAAATACTGCAAAGTATGCTTCTTTACCTCCGATACGGCAACTGCAGTTTTAGAATTTGTACCTTCCGATGGTAGATCACTAACAAATACCTATTGACCAGATTCTTTCAAAGAGCACAAGATCGATCGCCCGGTTCCCGTCCAGAGTCTAGTAAAATGTAAGATGCAGGACAACCTCGAATTTCTGCAGTGGATGAAGAGATTCTGGGATCAACACTTCCCTGGGGGCGAGTATGACGCTGTTGGACGACGACAAGGACAAACTATGGGCCACTCCGGTCCACCAGCTTCCAGCCGTCCTGTCGCCGCCTCAAAAACGCGAGGGACTACGCCACAGGTAGCCGGACCGAGAACTCGAACGCCTCTGGGTGGGGCTTCCACTACTGCCCTTCAAAACGAAATCGCGACCTTGAAAGAGAGTGTTCTAGGCCTTGAGCGTGAGCGGGATTTTTATTTCAGCAAATTGCGGGATATCGAACTTTTACTGCAAGAATCTGTAGAGAATACCGACGAAACTAAAGATGAAGTAATAAAAAAGGTCCAAAGTATTCTTTACTCGACAGAGGTGAGATCCCAGCTCCAAAAGAAGATAAAGAAAAAGAAAGAGAAAAAAGAAAACAGAGAAAAAGAAAGAAAGAAAGAGATATATACCAAATTATTGATTTATGATACAGAAAGGATCTAACTTTTTAACTAGGAAGGGTTTGAAATCCCAGAAGAAGAGCAAGGTGGTCCTGATGATGAAACCTTTTAATTTTATCTTTTTTTTCACGCTCGAAGGCTCACTTTACTCGAAAACAACCTACATGTCGTCTATTATCCCTTGTCCTTGGGTGCTATACTTTCACATAGGTGTTGCTCTACCTTCTTTACATAGTTTCAACTAGTTTTTTGATTTTAATCCGCTAGGCATGAAAATAATCAGACCTGATGCAAATGTTTCTTCTATGTCTTCAATGGAGGAAAGACGTATGAATGAGGTTTGCGGGGTTTATAATCCAAAAACTATATTACAATATCAATAAGGCATCAATCCTGCCAAATCTGTGGCTTCACAGGTCAACATGATAATTTTTGAGGCTATTACTCGCAAGTTCTGATTCGCTAGTTGAATATTAAATTGGTGGTATTTGATAAAATGATACTCCATGCTTCAAAAGTTAAAGCCACCGCTCGAAAATCGAGCCCCATGAGAATGCCCACCACCTCCAAATCCTCCTCCAAATGGATTTCCACCTGGGCCACCAGCAAAATGGAAACCACCGCCTCCGCCTCCGCCACCTAAGCGTTTGGGTTAACAAAATATTATTTTGCGCGTTATGTTTTGTGGTACTTACCCATAGCTGCAAACAGTACGCTAGGGTCGATCCCTCCTCCCATCCCACCGCCTCCAAACATCTCACTTGGATCTGGTTCTATATCAAGACCCCGATCATAGCGATCTCTTTTATTCATATCTGATAATGTTTCGTAAGCTTCTCCAATATCTTTAAACCGTGCGTCAGCATCTGGATTATCCGGGTTTTTATCCGGATGCCATTTGATAGCCATTTGGCGGTAGGCCTTCTTGATTTGTTGCTCGTTAGCGTCCTTTTCCACTCCGAGAATCTTATAGTAGTCTTTGCGCAACGATTTTTTCAATTCAAGTTCAGCTTGTCGGATCTCCTTTGGAAGTGTACCGTCCTGCGGGTTTGATTCGTAAAGAGACCTCAGTTCTCGAACAGCATCTTCCCATTTTCCTGCTTGGCCAAGAATCTTCGCCCGTGTTCTTCGGGCTTTTGTATATGTAGGATCTAACTTAAGAGCAAAGTCACAATCGGAGATAGCGTCGTCGTAACATTTGAGCTATTGGTATTGAGAATCAGTTATCTTCGAGGGATCTATAACGATAACCGAGTGCCTGCGGCCAAGGCTAAGCTATTGATATCGAGGGAGTAAAGTTTATACCTTCATTAGAGTCATAGCTCGGTTCTGAAATATTTTAGAGTTCGTCCCTTTGTTCTCTGGGTCAACTTCAAGAGCCTCAGAATAAAGTACTCTTGCATTTTCATAGTCTCCTCTCTTAAATGCATCGTTTCCCATTTCCTTCTTTTTTTCTAACTCCTTGGCTCTTCTTAAGTACAACCTAGCTTCTTTCAAGTCTGGATCGCATCTTAGTGCCTCTTGGAAATGTTGCGCAGCCTTAGAGTTCTCTCCCTGGGCGTAAAGGATTCTACCACGCATCACCAATGCATCCGGGTCTTTAGGGTTCTGCCTTAAAAGAGACATGACCACATTTTGTGCTTCTCCCAAACTATTAACATTCCCAATCTTTAAATTGGCTTCTGCTCGCATCAATCGCCATCGCTTGGGTATCTCACAGCCTAGACCCAGGCCTTTCTCTGCTCTGTCCAAAGCGTATAGTGTCATTGAGCCGCTTCCGCTTGCAAGCGAGGCTTCAGCACTTTTGATATGGGCAAGCATTTGTTGGGGAGGATTTCTATCCGATGCTGAGAATTTCTTTGGAGCTTTAGATTGCTCAGACGATTGTGACGTTTTATCCAGCAAATCCAACGCTTCCTCAGGTCGGCCCATTGACGTCAGGATCCTTGACATACGTAACAGGGTTTTATCAACTCCCGGCTGTAGTCTAATCGCTTCCCTAGAGTCTTCTAAAGCCATATGATAGTCTCCATTTGACATGAAAGCAGCAGCTCGGTTATTGAAGTAGGTCGCATTGTTTGGGTCTGCAGAAATAGCTTTGGTGTATTCAGCTATTGCGGAGGGGTATTTTTTTTGCTTGAAATACTCGTTTCCCAGGTCTTTACAGACTTCGGCGTTGATCGGAACTGCTGCCACCGTGGCGGGTGTATCGTTCAGTGTTGTACCGTTTTCGACATCCATCGGATCCATTGTGTCAATGTGTGTTCAACGACTCTGATGAATATCGTCTCCAACCCTGGAACTAGGCAACTCGACCTATAAATTTTCGGTCTCCGGGAGACAAACCCACAAGGAGTAAAACCTAGATGGATCACAAAGCCTAGGTGTAGCTTGGTAGCAGAACGGTGTCGACGTGCCCAAAAAGTGAAATCTACGACAAAGTTGACGGTTTGTAGTTGTCTTGTATGGCGCTATGCTGTGATGTTGGGATGACTGCTAGCTGATCAAGCATTTGTCCCTAGCCACGGAACAGCCACGGAACAGCCACGACTGAGGCAGGTGAAAACGAATCTGGTCAAAGCGGTGCGCAAGAGTGACAACGATTAGTAAGCCTCCTATGCGCTGGAAAAGGGTGGGATAGAGGCAAAGTAAGAAATAGTGAGGATGTCAAAGACGAGTGCTGGAGCGATGGATGAGGTGTCGAGCTCAAATTCGTATCAAGAAATTTGTGTGTTTGATTAGACCTGGCTTGGGTTCGAGAAGCTTCCATAACCATGTTAACTAACCATAGGCCATCTAAAAATGCCAGGACGGCTGCTCGCAAGCGAAAGAAAACCAAGACTTCACTTGTTACTTGAATCAATCCGCAGAAAAAGTCAGATATTATTTGAATCCGTAACGGACCATATGATACAAATATAATATACACATCCATTAATGAAAAAATGAAATAGAATGCAAAAATGGCCAGCCCCGAATCCGATAATATCACGAATAAACCAGAATCCCCATGCTTTTAACGACCGCCAATATAAACGCCTTTAAAAGATCGATAGCCCAAATAACGAGAAGAAAAAAGACCAAAAAACATAACAGGATCAATACAAAGAGTAGAATAAAACAAGGGAGAATGCCATAAATGGGGGATAAAAAAAATTAAACATATTCTACCCAAAAAAGAATTAACGCCGAGTCAATGCTAACATTTATCTCCTGGGAAAGCTTCGAAAGATGGTGGGACATGTATTCTAAAGGACAAAAGCATGAAGGGAAAGGGGAAAACACTAGATGCAAAATTATTCATAAAACAACGACTCTACCTATTTCTACTATGTAGGTTGCTTTTTGACGCCTGTGGAACGGATGTTTCATACTTCAAATGCTGTCGGAAGATCTCGCTGTCCCAGGACGAGAGTCGCGAATTCGGCGTTTAGGAGTGCCTTTGATTTTAGGTGCCTGGTGGACATGACATTTGTACGCATGTCTGAACCACGTGGTTCCCTTCTTCTTATTGCTGATGAGGCTGATCCATTCATGACAAGAATGGCAAAGGCCTTCCCAAACATCTGGGTTACCATCCACACGGCGAACCTCCTGTGGCTCCATAAAGGCTTGGCCCGTAGCTGCGCTAATACCATGAGTGAAAGACTTATCATACCAAAAGGCAGAATTCTTAAGGACGAGCCATCTCCCAGGCTTGCAAATGCCGCACCATCCCTCCCGTTTATTCCCATGATTCCGAACCCACTTTGGTGTATACAAGTCTCCCTCGAAGCGGAGTTCTTGTTCGTGTGGCTTCATATCGGGGTCTTCTGGATTCATATCCTCCTCTGGTGGATCCAATTGTTCCTCAGCCAGAGCAGCATATAGATCTGGGGGATCGCTTATATCACCGTAGTGGCAGTGGTGGTTCACATTGGATTGGAGCATTCGCAAATGCGAATGATGTCCAGTGGCGAATGAGTGATCTACCTGTGATTCGAGGAGCGGCTGGGTAGGCAAAATTGCGGATGAACGATGAGGCTGGAATATTGAGCTGTTGTATGGTGAATACATGAGTCCCTCGCCATCGCAATGACCACTTGAACACTCATTTAAAGTATGCAGAATCCCTGCGTCAGATATGCTATGGAAATTTCCCAGCTCCAACGTCGATGCTATCGATGGTACATGGGCTCCGAATCCGCCAAATGGGCTATTATTAGGCAGGTTCATGCCTGTTGACCATCGCTTATTTCGATTCTCGATAGAATACGGAGTAAGCCGAGAATTCTGTCTTGGTGATGGCGAAGCTTTCCCCCGACTAGGAACTCGGACGAGCTCAGTCATATTCCGAGGGGACGGAAGTGGGGATGGGTTTGCAGTAGAACTTGAAATCGTGGCTACTCCAACGTGGCTATTATAAGGATCATTGTACGAAACATTCGTGCCATTATTCTCTTGCGACGATAGAATATTGTCATAAGGGATTATGTCTGCTGATATTGAAGTTGAAGCGTTAGAGAGTCGTCTGGACATCGAAGCTGTCAGGCTCTGGGCATCACAATCAGGAAGTGGCTGTGGGTAAGAGAATTTCGGATGTAGGTAAACACTCTGGGTCTCCAAGGATTCGCTCGCCGCGAAATCAGTATTTAAAGGTTCTGGATCTACCCCTCGAACGATAATTCCATCTTGCGATACTGGCCAAAAGCCAACTTTTGAGCGCATATTAGTATTCTTGAGTCAGGAAGAGCGCTTAAATATGCAAATTATATGTGGGTAAAAACTCACCATCATAAGATTGGACTCCCTGCTGGCTCAAGGTAGATTGTTGACTCGACCAGAGTTGGTTAGTGCCGCCGAACGAGGAACCGGGGTTGATTTCGATAAGAGAACTTTTGGTGGGATTATCGAGAGGCTGGGGTTGACCATGTGGACCCGAATGCCATTGATGGCCCTCTCCCATCTGTCTACTAATGTCGAAATATGATTTGCTAGGGAGACCTCGGAGGGTGGCATTCGCATCGAAAGGACTGCTTGAAGATGTTCTGTCATATATGCTATTTGAGGACGAAGTGCAATCACTGATTTGGAAGCAAAACGCCGTCAGGTATTGTAATCAGCACAACTTTCACTAAAATCATTATTTTTAAATTAGGATATTTCAGAGTGTGTTCTTACGAGTAGGCGGTTTCGTCCATATCGAAAGGTGAGTACATTTCTATATCCAGGGAGGGATAGTCGCTCGGTTCCAGCCAGTTTTGGTGCTTATTATATATGAAACAAAAATCCCAAAGAGAGAGAGAGAGAGAGAGAGAGAGAGAGAGAGAGAGAGAGAGAGAGATCTAGCAATATAGGGTAACTCGACGTATCCGGTAGTTTATATTCCCAGTAGTAGTCTATCGTATGGATAGTGCAGAACGGCGAGGGCGAGGGTCGTTGTGCGGGTATATATATCGCACGAAGGAGAGAAATCGGGGACCGGAAGGTGACTGAGAATGTCGAATTCGAAAAAGAATATTGTCGTAAGAGAATGATACGCTTCGAAGATCAAAACCAAAAACCGAAAGGTTAAAATTATTTGAACACCCGCAAGGTGTCGATGGTTGTTGCTGAGGGAAGGAAATTTGGAGAGGGAATGGATAGTATATTAAAATATAAAATAAAATAAAATGTAGATGTTAACGCAATGTGATACAAAGATGAATGAAATTCAAGAAAATGAAGGATAGTCGAATCGAGCCGTATTGATGGAAAAAAGAGAGGCATTCGTTATCGACATATATATACAATACGGGTCCGTAAGGTGCATATATAAAAATAACTAATTACACGCCGGGCTTCTCTTTTCTTTTTCTCTTTTTACTTTTTGTGCTTCCCCAAGATCTCGCGACCAGCGCCAACGAAACGTGCCCCTTGTCGCAGAAGACCAAAAAGAGGATGGTACCACCAAAGACGCTCGGAGGGAAAAGGGAAAAGAAAAAATGGGAAGGGAAAAAGACGAGTCTAACCGGATCTGGGGTTATGAGATGCAGACCGTCACCAAGAGAAAGAAGAGGAAGGAGAAACACCTGAAAAGAAAAATGATTGGGATCTGTGGTTGGTCTAAACCCATTCTGGCGAGAGGAGGGAGGTTTGCAGTCTCAAAGACATGTTGAAGAGCAAGCAGGCAGCAGAAGAGAAAACCGCGTCGTTTGAGCTGCAAGGGCTGGTTCACGAGCCGGGGCCCTTGAAGATCCAAACCGACTAATTACTGACCAGGGCACCTCATTGCTTTGGACTAGCCTGAATCCGAGTTGCTGTGCACACTTGCACCGCTACTTGGGACGAAGACGACGGGTGCGGTGGGTGGGAGGCAGAGGGGCGGTGCTATTTTTAACCTGTTCGCGAGACCAACCTAGCCGACAGTGGTGTTTCAGCATGCCCGAACGAGCCAGCAAGCAACAGCAATCGCGTGGGCGCTATCCCTCCCTGGTCCGTCAACAACAGGAATATCTATCTTATTTTATTTTTTCCCATTTCCTTTTTCGCCCGTCATTTCTTTTTCCTCCTGCGTCCTAGGTGAGGCTCACCGTTTCTTCTCGTTACGACCTCCCCGGCTTGCATCTTGCTTCTCTGGTACATGTGCATGCGCATGCGGGCCTGTACGCTCGCTCCCCTCTCGAAATCAATCGTCTTTGGGGGGGGGGGGGTTCTTTTTTAGGAAACTACCAAAAAGCTGTCAACTTCAAACATGGGAAGTCTCGCGCTACCGTAAATTGTTGGCCGACGGATACGGTCGACAGCTTGATAAGATGCCCGAGAGCGATGGCGGGCCTGGCAAACATGCTAGTAGGCCAAGACATGTCATTCATGCAGCCGTCTACTCACTCGTCATCTCATTTCCGCGCAAACTCTGCATCGATGGTAATCTCGCCTTCGTTGTCGACCTCTAACCTCAACTTCCAATCTCGAGATAGCTACCAGTATCGTCAAACGTTGGTTCTCCAATTAATACACCTCTGCCGTCATCGTCATCACGGTGTGGTTCGGAAATTTTCGGTAGCCCATCAACTATGCACCAACTTGCCCCAAAGCTCGATAACTTCCGATTTGGCCCATGTTGAACTGTATCGTGAAATGCATCCTCACAAGGCAGAGGAAAGATCGGAAGAGTTCACTCTATCGACCGACCTTCGTAGACTAGTCGACCCTCCCAATTGTGTCGCTCAAAGCAACCGGATCAGGCGATATTCGAGATGTTACGCACACTTCTCCGCGTTTTCCCCAATATAATTCTAAAATTAACTTAAATTACGTTCAGGGATGCATACTCACGCGCTTGATATCCGTGGATGGCACCACAAGCGACTCTAGACGCCGCAAGCTTACAGGCTCCTCTGAGCTTGCTTGCATGGGGCCTGATAATTATAGATGTAACACGTTTTGCGGCGCCAAATGCAATAACCCCGAAAATTTCCAGACTTGGTGCAAGGTCGCACTATCTAACCATATTTAGCTTAGTTGATCTCATCCCAATTTTCCGAAAATTTACGAAACAGTAATAATCGAACGATACCTTTGTAGAGCTTTCTTCATTTCTTTTTATTCCTCTGAGAAACAATCATAATCCGTTAAAAAGGCTTTCGTAAGATTTCTCCGATGCTGACAGGAGTAGAATAATCCCTGCAGTCATACTTTTAGGAAATTCTAGGTAGATAATCTAATGTTATATCCTTGATGATTCTCTTTCTAGATACCAAATTTCTTAATGATCATAGAGGCAAGTTTCGGAATCTCATCATCATGCCAACACCTCCCAAATTTGGAAGTCCAATCGGTGCTTCACCCCCGAACAATACCACCAACAGTTGCTTAAAGACTAAGTTATTACATTCAACTTGTTCGCTCTCGATTTTGATTATATCATTATTTATTGTCGGTCTTTGTTGCTTCTAAAGACCCCAAAAAAATGAGAGGGAAAAAAGAAAGAAAAGGGAAAAAGGAAGAAAAAAAAGAAATCTATAGTAGAGACTAGCTGGCAGCAACCTTAAGTGTATGCAAATAATTTTTGTTGGTTGTTATCCAGTCGTTCAAAAATGGTGAAATATATGCGAGATATCTTCCTTGTAGGCTCGAACTCAAACACGCACGTTTACATACAGCAACTACTCGAGTACTTAGGAGAGTAAAGGCTTTCAAGCATCCTACGAGCTCTCCTTGAAAACTTAAAACGAGGTAGCAATAAATATAACATTTAAAATAAAATAAATTTTAACACTAACAACCAATAAAAATGCTATCTCCGTAACATCATCCAACATTTCATAAATTAAGCATAAAAGTCGATATTATCTATACTCCATGGCCCCATAAGTCGAAAAATAGCTACCTAGATTTCATGTCGCCTGCTTGTCCTCTGGATAATCCACAAAAGTGCTCCTTTCGCAACTGCGACAATAAGATTCGATAGATGTAGATCTATGACCTAGTTCTTGCTCGCTGAATAGGGTGGAGTTTTGAAGTGTAGTTTTTGCTTGCTGGCATCTTGATTTCTCCTTCCATACCCAGGACTCCCATTCACTCAACAAGACTGACTTTTCAAGCCTGTTGATCAGCGACAATGTTACGAGAATATCGTGCCTGTACACACCGAGTTTTCGTCTTGTCAATTCAAGTCTGCGTGAAAAGGGTCGTGTGTTTGCCTCATTTCCTGTTCCAGCCTCATCATCTGTTAATGCATGAACACTGAGAAATTTTTGAAAACTTAATCAATCCATCTAACCGTTAGTGAAACTGATGAAATTAGACTTTGGGGTAAATACTAAGTCATACCATGGGCCATCAACCGCATTAAAGCGTGGCATTCCGAGTTGTGTGACTAATTCGATTTCTTGGATCGTAATTGATCTTTTCATTGTATTCGTCTGCACAACGCCAATTTTCCCAATGTAGGAGAGAGCAGCCTTATCATGCCACAGATCTTTTATAGTACCTGTTGAAACAACCAGGTTCAAGGCAATAGATATGCCTAATAAGACCAATAATATTAAGTTAACCTGGACAAATTTCAAAATTCGGTGTATCGCGAACGTAACACCCCGGGAGGTTACTTTGGCGCATTGAATAGCCATTGCTGTCAACCCACGAATCAAGAAACCCGAATATGTGAAATCCGGCATAATAGCCGAAGGTGGGCCGTGTGGGACCATCTGGGAGAGTCGAGTGCCATCGCTATCGTTGGTTATGGAGACCTGGCCATATTGATTTGTAATTTTATATAGTTTTGAATTGGGTCCTGCTTTGTTGACCTCGTTAGATATTATGGAGGCCAAATCTTGTGTATCATCCCGAAGGACCTGTATAGCATGATTGCTAATAGTGTCTGCAATAAATATTAGCTTTCATGCGATATGAGTGGCGTCGAGACCTAGTAAAAGACTATACCTTTCCAGAATTTTGGCTCTTTAAGCCATTTTATCCCTATCCAAAGTGAAATGCTGGCGGTATTCTTCGAAACTTGAGCAATTGCAATTGTTGTTTCTAAAAGCAATGATTGTGATGCCGGAACCATCCATGGTGTCTTCCGATCAAGCACCATATAATAGCGATTGTCTTCTAGAGCCTGTATGATCTGGGAATCTTGGGTGTTCGATGGTATACCTAGGTTAAATTACGTACTGAGCACCTAATTCTCCAGAATTTCCAGAATGGTGCAAACGAACCTTTTCTATTGGTATAAGCGAAAATTCGTCGGCCGATATATCCACTAGATCTTACCCACGGGCCACAAAGAAGTTCTAAATCCGATTATCATTCCAAAGGTTTAGTAGGTTGAAAGGATATTTAATAGTTGAGCAAGGAATATCCTAGTTAGGAAGACTGTACCTGATGAACGTCGCTTCGAATAAAACCCCGGGAATACTTGGGATTTATCGCCAAACACAAGACAAAATAAAGATTTCGCTGACAATGGGTAGGTCTCAGTAAAATACTGAGAGGTGCCTGCGGGTGGCACAATAGTCACTGGCTTAACGGGCGAAATCTGGCTCTGGAAATCCGGTGATTTGAGACCAGTGGCCTTTTCTACGAGATGCCTAAATTCACAAGTAAATAACAGGTAAATTATATTATTCCTTGGAAAACCTACCGCATCGAAGTGCCTTGGAATGAAGGGCTCGGGTTTGGTAATCGTTCTTCCACACCTTCCCCCATGCTAATTTCTTCCCAACTATCGCTTGTCGGGCTTTGTTGGGGCTCATTTTCCATTTTAGTTAAACTTTCGACAATTTGGTATAATGGAGTTGGTTCTTCCAGCCCAGCTAAGCTGACTAAATATCGAAGGCGCTTTTGAAGTAACCAAATAGGTTCCAAAAAGGTAGTCACAGCAATATCTTCGTCCGAAAGCGGCCCTAGCTCTTCAGCTTCCTTAAGATGCAAATGGAGCTGATCACTAGCCTTCCCAGGGGTGGCACGCACGCTCGTTATAAACTGCAGGCGTATCTTGTTCACAAGAACTAGGCCAAGGTAATGTGAATAGAAGTACATGGCATTGTAGGTTACGAAAACTCGCCCTGGAAATTCTTGGGCATCGTTTGGTTTCCAAGTGGCGCGGAAAACAAGTAGTAAGATCTCTTCACGGGGTACCTCTGAAAACAATATGCGGAATTGTGCATCGTGCTGACGAAGCTCATCAGGGTAATTTCTCGGATAATAGTCGATTTTAGCAGAGGATTGGGGCAAAGGAACTGCCGGTGATTGGGTCTCCAGATCCAATGACATTGCCTTTCTATGACTATATATTGAATCTGCAGGCGGCGAGGTAGGAGAGGCCAATATGATCTTTTCTTTGGCAGAACTAGTGTCTAGTGGTCGAATAGCATATTCGTCCTGCCTTCCAGAAATACCCCAATTCTAGTCCAGCGATTAGCTTTAACTGATATATGGAAAGAATAAAGGAATTAAGAAAAAACATGAGCTGGCAACTGAGCGGGCTCTCTCAAGAGAAACTTACCGATGTGCCCCATGAATTGGCCATCAATCCACCCGGCAGAGTGGACGAATAGTCAGACACAGCCGATGCAGCAACTGCTTGTTTTGAAAGACTGGTCGACATAGGTAAGCTCACAAGGGTCCGAGGAGCCAGAGAAGATATCCCAGCCTCGAGTAGCGGCCCGGTTTTCTGCAAATTAGAGATGTTTGGAAGGGCAGACGGGGATATCATAGGAGATATTGCAGTAGCAGGGACAGCGTTGAGAGGTAGTGCGCCATGACTCGCAGATATAAGAGCCTGTATACCACCACCCCCTGGGAGTGACTTGCGTTCACTACTGAGTCCTTGACTAGCATTAACATTCCGGCGTGATGGCATATCTAGTATTTGACCCAATCTCGAACTCTGAACGGGCGGCGATATATCGTCGCTTACAACCAGTGCGCGCTTGCCCAGTTCAGTACTAGCTCGCATTACAGGTTCCAAGTTCGAGATGTTAAGGGTGTTTGCCTTCTCTATCTCCTCTAGTCTAAGAGTTTGAGGGGAAGCAAATTCAGCGCTTGGTGGTGAAATTGCAAAAGCGGATACGCTTGTTGTTGTCGAAGATGAAGATAAAACGGCTGCACGTTTCGCTGCTTCAAAAACTTGGAGCCAAGTGGTAAGTTCCTGCTGCGTCTCTGCTTGGAGTATTATGCTTATACTATGGCAAAACCGATATTTAGCTACAGAGCGAATTAAACATTGGCAAGTACATACTCTTTGGTTTTTATTTCAAAGCAAAACCTGCGATCTTCCTGGAAAGCAGGCTTGACATTACAAAGAAGAAGGCCGATCTAGGAAATTATATTATGCTTTTACTATGGGATTGATTTATATGTTGTGAGATTTGGACGTACCTTCTCGGTTTCTTCCACACCACTACCTTTTGCACCCTGCCCTTGGAGGACCAAAGACCCAAAAATCCCATCTTTGACAAAACACCAGCGTCTTGTCCATGTACTTCTTGCACCCTGTTTTCCTGTAGAAGAGCGGATGAAGAGCCAACCTTGCTTTTCACTTACTTCTCCATCTTTTGCAACTGGTCCGACCGACTCTTTCCCCCTCGTTGTCAAGAAAGGAACGGTACTGCTAGAATAATCGTCGAGCTCTCGGGAAGGTTTGCTCACAAGTCTAGCTTGCTCTTCCATATCTCTGCGCGCCATTGCGAGCTCCTGCTTGAATATTTTCGCTGAATCTTCCATAGCATCGCTCCAACAGCGAATCCTGTCCATTTTAGACTCATACAAGTCAAGACTCAGCGAAAACCCTCTTCTGTACCTCACCTGTTCTCTCCATAAATCTGTTGTTACTCGGGTGACAATTCGATCAAGGCTAGCGCGCAGCTCAGGCGCCTTGACACAAAAATCAAAAGATGAGCGAATGTACATTTTACGGCTCTCGTGTAGCTGGAAGGCGTCTTCGCGGAGAGCAGAAGCTTCTTTGCCTTTTGATTGCCCTGCATATCGTTGGAGTAAAATATCGTACCGCTGTTGAGCGGTTTCAAAAGTGCGTCGACACTCTTTGAATTGTCGGACATCATTTCGTAAAAACCCAGTTAAGGGATCTATCATTTGGGGTTGCAATCGTTTTGAATAGGCGATTGCTACACTCCAAAACTCCCTTCCAGCCTCTGCGAACAACTCTACCGCAAGTAGAGAATAGTCTTGGTCAAGCATCGACTCGGAAACAAGGGTAGGTAAGGATAGTGCGAAATTGGTGGCAAGTGCTTCTTCTAGCCCTGCAGACCCAAGGAAAGTGTATATGTTAGACTGTGAGTCTGCTCTAAGCTAGGACGTTCTATAATTTTCAAATGAGACTATACCTCCTACTTCTTGACAAACTTTGAGCATACTGCGAACGTATGCTTCGAGCCATTTTTCAACAGCATCGACTTGTTCGCAAAAGTGTACCGCATTGGCGCGGAATGTGGGAGAATCCAAGGCCGACTCCTTGAGATTTACCGGGCTGGTGAACCGCTCGGTATTGCGTTAGCTGACTGAATAACCACTATTTACGCCCCTCGTACAATTTATGCTGGGGCTGAGAACAGGATGTTACGTATATTGTGCGTGAGAAGAAGTTGGATTTTGAGTCTTACATTAACGACAGTGGAATCGCCATGGCCAACTCAGCTCAGCTCGCTTGGGTCTCCTATACTTCAACGAAAATGTAGATCGGGGGAATCTTAGTCGCTATGGAATCGCCGCAGGCTTAGGGAGCCGTTCGACGGTAGTCCAATGATATATCTCTGATGACGAAAGTCCGCATGCGCATGATGGTTATGTGCACTCTGTTGCTCTCCGAGAAGGAGGAGAACGTGTGCCTTTTAAATGTATCTGGCGTTGTTGTTGCTGCTGCGAGCTTCGAGTTGAGACAGTTTGGCTGATCCAACCAGCCGGAACGAACGACGAAAGCGGGCTCCCGAAAGCCAAGCCTAAGCTGATAACTTGTTTCCTCCCGGTAATTGTCCAGCTCTTCATGTAATTGGTCTTTGAGTCTGGTGCTAGCCTCGGTTTCGTCCGGTACGGGGGACCAAATCGAAAGGATAACATGGCATGGCAAGTGGAGACCCCTTACCCAAAAAGGAACCCAAACCCAACGTCAGCTGGCCCATCTTGTGCGGCCCAGATGGGCGGATACATCATATTCTTGTGTATTTGAACGTACGCTCCAGACTATTCGAAACTATAAGTACTGAGGTGATTGCATATATACACACGTGCAGTCATCGCCTTCCTCTAATATATATTACTCCAAGAGAGTTCCCATCGCATCCTCCCCCCTTTTTTTTTTTTTTTTCGCTTCCAGCGTTTGCATCCGCCGTTACTCATCTAGAATCAGAACAGGAAGAATAACAATAATAGTCTTGCCTCTACAAACGATCCAAATAGAAAGACCTCATTCATTCTCTAGGTTAACATTAGGCTGCTCCATCCCAAGGCCGTCTAGGCGACTTCATCATGAACAACCCCCAAATCTCGATACCCTCCCATACCACGGAGGCGCTCCCGAAACCCCACACGGTTTACAATATTAGTGTCCGACTTCCCTTACGGTCATTCTCGCTTAAGAAGAGATACTCCGACTTTGATCAACTCCAAAAGGCGCTCATCTCCTCAGTAGGCGCTGCCCCTCCACTCTCTCTACCGCCAAAAACATACTTCAAGTCCACCGTCTCAGACAATGAGTTCGCAGAGGACCGGCGGAGGAACCTGGAGGACTATCTGCATGCTATACAGAATGACCAAGACCCAAGATGGAGAGATTCGCCACCTTGGCGCCAGTTCCTTAACCTACCTTCTTCCACCTCCAACTATGATTCTTCGTCTACAAGCATCGCTTCACATCTCAACGCACTAAGCACATCCCCACTCATAGATCCTATTCTATGGCTAGACGCTTACCGAGAGATGAAAGGCTTACTTCAAGAGGCCAGGTCTGAAATATCTAGAAGGGATCAGTCATTGTCGGCGTCTGACCAGCACGATGCCTCGGCCGCCGCCAAGAAAGCCCTCGTGAAAGTGTCTGGCTTCCTAGACAACCTGGATAGGGGTCTCGTCTCTCTCGCTAAAAATGCTGGGAATGGTGGGTTGGGAGAAGGTGAAATTAGACGTCGCAAGGATCTGTTAGCTTCGGGTTTGAAGGAACGAGACACTCTTGAGGTTCTAGCGAATAGTGTTTCTGGGAAAAGACTCCAAGGTAGCAGCAAGAACTCTCCCGACATTACAGTTACAAGCGAAGCTCTGAAAGCGGCTGCCGGAAATATTCGCAATAGGTCTGCGGGCAGAATATTAGGAGCCCCAGCTCCCGAAACCGACCGCACAAGACAGTTAGACAACACTGGCGTCTTGCAATTACAGCAGCAAATTATGAAGTCTCAAGATGAGGACCTTGAGGTCTTACTCAAGGCGGTGGGTCGTCAAAAGCAAATGGGTCTTGAAATCGGACAAGAGCTCGACGAACAGAATGATTTCCTTGATTCATTGGGAATCGACGTGGAAAGGTATTTTTCTTTAGTCTTAAAATCCTTCTATCAGGGTGACAAGCTGATATTTAAACTGTATAGGGTCGACGATAAATTAAGGGTAGTGAAAAAGCGAATGAAAAAAATAAGCTAGATAAGAGTATCTAGATTGAGCTACCCACTTGTTTAAAAGAACAATTCTGAGAGGAGTAAAGAAGCAAGATATTTAAGGTGGCTATATATGCTAGGTGCGAGATCAAGATACTTGCTATCGCAACTACATTGCATATATATTGTTCGCTTATCAACTAAGGGTTTCATTTGAGCAAGTCTAGTAAGAAAGAGAGTAGAAGAGTATATATGCAGCATCATAGGCTAGTGCATGGGTCATTTGATGAAGAACAACCCCTTCCTCTACAATTACGGAAAGTAAATCCTCCGAACTACTGGATGCCAGGCATTTATCTACCAAGTTTGCGTTTCTTCCGACCAGTTTTTTGACTATTGTCTCTTCTAGATGGATTCGGATCGTCTCGGCAGAGAGGACAATACCATTTTACTGTTTTCGGTGGCTCAGCAGTTAAACCTACGCATTCCATGTGAAACCATTCTTTTGGACACTGTACATAGTTTTAGCAACTCGTAAAACTTGAGAGTGAAGCGTCGCCTCGTCCAGAGAATAAGTACTCACATCTTCATTATCGCACCCAACCATTGTGCCGAAACTGATCCTATTACATAAACAATAAGTTGGTTCGTTGGGATCAATTGGCATGTCATCACCGGCATCGCCTACGGAAAACCCGTTAATAAATTTCAGATTTATTTCAGGAATCTACCGTAACTTACCAAATTCGCTATCCAGACTAGCCACTTCGGTAGCCTGTTGTTTTCGAAGTTTACGGCTATTTTGAGATTGGCGGACTTCTGATTTTTCAGGTGGCGTGGTGACATCACTTTGAGATAATGACTTTCTTGAAATATATTCGGTACCGTTATTGTTATTTGATAACATATGCTTACCGAAGGGCATTTCATCAGGTCCTATGGTTGTAGTTTGTATAGATGAGCGGCGAATGCTTGATCTCGGTCGAGGAGTCGATTCAGACCGACTATTATCAACTGTGTCGCTAGGGGCATGTGCGCCCTCAGGGCCATGGGCGGCGGCGGCGGCGGCGGCCTCCGCCTTTTCCCTTTCACGCTTAGCACGCTTCATTACATTTAATCTCATTCCCTTGTTGTCCTGGCTCCGTTTCAAAGCCCCAATGGCAAGACCCCCTGTTGAGTTATCCCCACCCTCCAGAATTCTTTCGACTTCTGCTTTAGACTTTCCAGTCCTTCTAGCCCATTTTCTGAATCCCCGCACGCCGCGTCCAAGCATTTCAAGCTGCTTAAGCATCATAGCATCTGACGGCTGCCAAGATGAATTTTTTTTCATTCGCTTGCGCAGGACCGCCAACTCTAATGGTTGTAACTCAAACCAAGGTAGGCGCCGTCCGTCCTCACTAAAGCAATGTGTAACAGACGACTTTCGGTCGTTTTCTGAGATTGACAGAGGTGGGTTCGGCGGGTCATCCCAGTCCGATTCACTGCTAGACTCCGGCAGAGCTTGTTGCACATAGGAAGAACCTGATTTAGAGTCTTTGTTTTTTCTGTTTGACGGAGCCGAAATTCGAGGCCTGGGTCTCTCATCCGCTGATCTCACCGTAGCCCTCTTCCTCGCAACAGAGGGCAACCGCATTGTATTGATTTGATTCCGAGAATTGCCTTGGCGAATCGAGGATGATGA
The DNA here is from genome assembly GCA_036971675.1 of Orbilia ellipsospora. NCBI lineage: Eukaryota > Fungi > Ascomycota > Orbiliomycetes > Orbiliales > Orbiliaceae > Orbilia > Orbilia ellipsospora. The sequence continues at coordinate 2,562,318 of JAVHJO010000003.1, forward strand.
TAAAGATGTCCGCCGCTGCCCGTCCAGTCTCAGGGTGATGCGCATTTGGGAATCAGATGAGTTGGAAGCCACACCCGGTTTGTTCTCTGGGGCTATGATTTGTCTAGGAACCACATTTATTTTCTGAAGGCGACGGATAATGTCCGATAGTCTGTTGAAATGTCTATCGACCTAGGGATTTTTTTTCAAACATGCGTGTTAGCCGGAGTGTGAACTAAGAATTAGGTGATCCTTGAAAAAAAAAAAAAAAAAAAAAAAAAAAAAAAAAAAGGTACCGTCTCATAGAGCCGGACCGCCTCTGCGACACTTTCTTCCCGGTCGGCAAGCCCTGCATTCAACGGATTTGCGATGCCTTTCCGCAGCTCTTTCACCCGCTCCGACAATACAACGGTTGGGCCAGCGTTCGAAGGGAATCCGCCGTCAACTAAGGCACAATAGTCGGTTGCGATCTCATGGACGGCAGCGGCGCACGATCCGTAGTCATGGTCGAGTTTGTTTATCAGACTCAAGGATCGGGTGATGTCGCAAGGAAGATATTCCGTGTCTTCTTAGGATGGTCAACAGGGCAGATCTACTGAGATGATGTGGTAAAAAGGGAATTGCTGCTCACAATCGATATACTCGGATACTACGGAGTGGGCATCAGGATTACGCCCAGGGGATGCGGGCGCCAAATCAATATCCATCGTTTCTCTCTATCTTTTTTTGGTAACAAAAAGAGTAGATTCGACAAGCCGCTCAGAGTGATGTTGAAGGATGGAAGTTGCTGGCAATAAATGGATGTTGAGAAACAGACGCGCTTCTCGCGATGTCAAGAAACCCAGAGCAGTCGGCAAACACTCCACCCCTGCCCGCGTTGTTCGGTTCTGGTCTCGTCTCGGTTTCTGACCCTCGGCGCTCGCAATCAGGACAGAATGATATTGTTGTGTTGCGCAGGGCAAACAACATGATGAGATGAAACAAACTGGGTCCCCGCTTGGTGGCATGAGGAGGTGCGATCTCATTCGACTGGGGCGACCGGGGTACGAATTTGATAGACCGCAGCAACAACAGACTCTGCTTTGGTTGTTTCGAGGTTGAACCCTGTCATGCACAGCATCTGCACTGCCAACAGGCCCTGTCCAATGCTTTGAGTTGGATGCGCAATGCACACGATGCGTTCGAGCATGCTTCAAATTCATGCTTCGTTCCCTTCTTTCATTCGCGATCCGGATAGCTACAGCTAATTAATGAGCTTGCCCGTGAGGCAAACCGAATTTTATGCACTCCACATTAGCTTATTAAAGTACTAGCAAGTATACCTCAAGTACTAGCTTAAGCGCTCTATAAAAAAGACCGCGTGCGCAGTTTTAGCTCGCAGTGCGAGCTAGCTAGTGATGAGCTCAAAGGTATCAGATTGAAACAGTACTCTTTCATTGTCAGCTATCCTAACCTTTGCATAATTGACATTATCACACCAAATCAGCTCCCACTTCCATCCAAAAAACCTCATCCTTCATCCCTACTCCTCTTATCATCCAACAGCACTCGTCGATTGATATCGCCAAAGTTTTTTTCTTTCTTAAACCTGCTAAGAAACCATACCTCGATCTTCCAACTCTATCAATCATTTGTACGCTCACTGAGCAAGCATTCTCATCCAGCAACGACAACAACAAAAAGCCCCTTCCGCGAATCGCCATGAACCCACCTATAGACCCCAGGCAGGGTCTTCCTATATATTGTCTACTCAAAACGGTTCGACGCTGGCCATACGCAAAAACACCAAGAGCCAGCCAGGGAGTTTTGAAAAGGTTCTTCGATAGAGACCCCTTCTTTAGCCAGCCTTGGGATATGTACGTTTATGCCCCTCCAAGCCACCAATTGCCCTCTGGACTACTAAATCACTATATGAATAGACATGTTGCGGAATCGTCACAATCCGGCAACGTCTGCGGAATAATCGTGCCTCTCGAACAAGTGAAAGCTTTCTTCGACCGAACTGAAGCCGAAACTGCTGTTCCCCTATCGGCAGCGGATCCAGATTTGATTCTCGACCTTGGACACGAACCCTCAAATGTGAAGATTCGCTTCATCGAAACATCACGAAGCTGGAATGACTACGAAAAACTCCTTAAATCACTACCAAACCAAGAACACAATACTACCAGTTCTACTGAACGTGTGCTGAAAAGTACAAAGTTGACAAAAGCAGAAAAGAAAAGGCGAACCCAGATGCAGAACAGACTCAATATGCTCAAGTCTGCTACCGAGCTTGTCGGCGCCGGGGGTGACTACGCCTTTTTCTCGATTGATATTGAGAGCTGGGAGAAAAACCATGACATCATCACCGAGATTGGTCTGACACGCTACCTGCCCGAACCAAGCAACGAGGCAATCGCCAGGGATACCGAAATTAGTAGCGAGCATATCATAATCAAAGAACACAGATTCTATAAGAATGGGGATTATGTTGCTGATGCTTCCGGGAATTTTGAATTTGGAAACACACGTTATGTGCCACTCGCAAACCTTAAAGCAGACATTGCATCATTTATGAGCACACCATCAACGAAGGAACGACAATTTGTTCTCGTAGGGCACGACGTCAATGTGGATATTGAATATTTAAGAAAACTCGGTTGTAATCTCGAAGCAAATAATTTCGCAATGGTTTTCGATACGGTGGAGATGTGGAAAGCTATGGCAGGCTCTTCCAACGGTATCAGTCTTGGGAGACTTTGCGCACAATTAGACATAGCTGCTTGGAATCTACATAATGCCGGTGAGTAACCAACATTGACGCTTAAGACAAAGGTGCTGATGTGTTGAGCAAGGTAACGATGCTCGTTATACCATGGGTGCATTCATAGAGATGGCGAGAAGGTTTCGGATGGACCCTGAAATGCAGGAGGTACAAACTTAGTGAACATACAAACATCAATTGGCCGAGTTGCCCTGAGGATTGTGATGGCGATAGTGTGTGATATCCAGCGCAATTGCGGAATGGGGGCAATGCGATTACTCTAGCCTTGCTCACTTTAAACATCATTATGCAGCAACATTGCATATATACTTGTATAGCTAGATCAGTACTTCGGCTATTTGAACATGTGTATTTCAGTGTTCGTACTGTTAATCTGGGAAATTAGATAAACCGTAGAGCATAGCTATACTGAGTAAGGGGTGATAAAATAATGAATTTGGTGGTCTCATCAAATGCACCAACGTGCCCTAAATTCACGAAAGCCGTCTAGCTGGATTCGATTCGAACCTAGAATATATTATGCGTTATAATACATCGGTTGTGGCATGCACATGTGCACATGGTGACTAGACTGCCTTATCTTTGCTTTTCCATAAATGGCAATAACTCTGGGTCGACAAAATTACCTAATTTGGAACGTTTGCCCGATACGCTAGCCCCTTCTTCTATCAGCTTTTTTTTTTTTTTTTTTTTTCCTTTCTCTTTTGCTCACCTCCGAACATATCATCGAAAAGTCACCCACTCCACCTCTTCACCACCGCTCCGCCCTCATTTCCGCCATCATCAACATTTCTTCACCGCCTCCATACACCCTAAAACATCATTATCCTCACCCTTCATCCCTCCTCCCCTCTTTCACCTCTCGCCCGCCTTTCTCCCCTTTTCACCTATCACGTCGCAGCGATCCCAGCGCTGTTTGCTCGCTACTATCTGCAGAACCGAAAACTGTCGCAGTTCCTCAAAAGGTATCACTAGCAACAGCTACCCCCACTTCCTCATTATCCGCGTTGAAAAGCACCCGAATGTCCCATGATGAAAATATTACCCACCTCTGTTGTTTCCATCTGCAAGCTCAATATTTGTTTTAACACAAAGCAAACGGCGAAATGCAAAAGAAAAATTAACATCAATAACACAACCAGAAAGGTACTGAACGGTTATACATCTACCTGAGTACTCAAAATATTTAACTCTTCGGAGGACTTTCAAACCCTTTTCGCTTGGAACGCCAATCAAAACATGCATGTGTAATTCTGAAATCAACTCAAGCGAAGCATTTTCAATTTATTATCATTATCATTATTATTTTTTTTTATAATAATAAAATTTTTTTTTTTTATTTCATCAGAAAAAAAAAGGAAAAAAAAGAAATAATAAAATAATAATAATAATGATAGTGATAATTCTTTGTCTCCTCTCCCCCTTCCCACTTCTCTCTTTAGATCTCCTGCGCACCAGTATTCCTTTCTTGTAATCGAAACTTCAGCTTACTCTGCTACCCTCGAACGACAATTTAGGTTCCTGATATCTTATAAGACAATAGCAGCCATAGTAGCTCTGAGAGCTACCTCTCGAATTCTAATTAGCTCCATCTTTGGGATCAACTTCAAATATTACACCGTCAGGTCTCCTAAGAAATATACCCTTTTTGAAACTAATACCCCTTCCATTACTCTATTTTCTTCCCGTCAATCAATACTAGAGTAAGCTTCCCCCAGTCCATAGCTATCCTACAAAATTCTAAGGCAAATTTTCATAGCCCGATCCCCAAACCTGAACGAAATCATGTCAAGCGAAGAGAAAAATACAAACACGGATGCTTCGAGCATCACAAACAAGCTTCAGAATGTTTCCTTAAATGATAACCCGGATCGAGAGGCTGAGGCAGGAGAGTCTACCCGAACGGAGGAAGAATATGCTCAGTCGCCATTGACTCTCCGCGCTATTGTCTCTTCCAAGGAAGCCGGTGTTATTATTGGGAAAGCGGGCAAGAATGTCGCAGACCTTCGTGACGAAACTGGCGTCAAAGCTGGCGTCTCAAAAGTTGTGCCGGGGGTGCATGACCGCGTTCTAACCGTTACGGGTAACTTAGAGGGCGTCGCAAAGGCTTACGCAATGGTCGCGCAGACACTTGTTGACAGCCCTCCAGGCGCAATTCCACCTACTCCATTAGGAGCCCATCGTAAGTGACCGATGAAATACACTTTTTTGATCACGTACCTATTAACCTTCTGCAATATAATTTAGCAGTTCGGCTTCTCATCTCGCATAATCAAATGGGTACCATTATAGGCCGTCAAGGCTTGAAAATCAAACACATCCAAGACGTTTCTGGTGTTCGGATGGTAGCTCAGAAGGAAATGCTACCTCAATCCACGGAGCGTATCGTAGAAGTTCAGGGCCCAGCGGAGGGTATCCGAGTGGCCGTATGGGAAATCGGAAAATGTCTTGTAGACGACTGGCAACGAGGCACTGGCACGATTCTTTATAGCCCCGCTGTCCGATCGAATACCGGCACTGGGGCAGGCTCCAGCTCGGTTATCTCCAATGGCGGTGTTGGTACATCATCTTCAGCTGACAGATTCACCAGCGATCGCCCCAGTCGTGGACCGGTTCGGACTGGAAATGGAACTGATTTCTCGGAGCCAGCCGCGTCGTTCCCGAGACGTGGGCATTCGGACTCTACTTCTGGAAACTCAACTCAACCACGTAGCGGCGAGAACGGAGAAGAAATACAAACTCAAAATATCAGCATACCCGCAGATATGGTTGGGTGTATTATCGGCAGAGGCGGCAGTAAAATCTCTGAGATTCGGAAGAGTTCTGGTGCCAGAATTAGTATTGCGAAAGCACCACACGATGACACTGGCGAAAGGATGTTTACTATTGTTGGCAGTCCACAGAGCAACGAAAAGGCACTGTATCTCCTTTATGAAAACCTCGAGGCGGAGAAGATGCGTAGGTCGCAGGGCAGCGGCCAGGACTAGAGGATTCTGGATGCTCTTTCTTCTCGATTTCATTGTCGTGTCTTCGCTCCGGACTACATTCCAAATCCTTACCGTTTTCACCACGAGAATTACCGTCACTATTGAACTATTTCATTAAAACCTCCTCGGTAAAGAATCATAAAAATAAACCTTAAAGAAAAAAAAAAAAAAAGGAGAATTCTGAACTGTGTTTCCATATCTACAGAAGCGCATTTCGTCCTCCTATTACATTTCACGCCCCTTCCGATTTCCTTTAATGCCCTCCCCTACTTCATATCCCTGTCTTTCTATCTCTTTCCGCAACTCCGCACTCAAACTATTTTATTCAATCAACATCCTTTCTTGACAGGTTGTCTGCTCTCAATTCAATCACGCAAGTAGGACTGTATAGTTTGAAAGCCAACCTTATCAACACTTCTCTACTTGCTTCCTTGTCTCTCTATCTACTTATTATGGGTGACTGTCTGTCACCATGGACATACAAGACGGCTCACTCTCGTGTCAAATGTCTGTTTCGGTCTTAATGGGGCTTTGAGAAACATTTGTTCGGAATCGTTTCGGGCCACTTAATTCGAAGGGTTTGGTGGGAAAAGAAAATGGAGTTTCTGGGTCAATTGCGTGGAATCTGTTTCTTAGGAGTTGGAACTTGTAAATCCATCAAGTTAAAATCAATGAATTGCCCAATAACCAAACTACAACCACGCAATAAAAACAGGTTTGCACTAAATATTATTTGACTGCCTGAAACTGGCTATGAGTCTGGTTAATATCATCTACCGTAATAAAATTTGCCGCTCTCTTCTGTGCTCAAAGTTGAGCGGGGATCTTCACTTGGAAGGACAAGTCCGAGTCTCTCCTTTCTAACCCTTGACCAAAAGTCTCTCCTCTCCCCTTCGGTGTAAGTCTTTAGCTCTTTAATGAATGAATCGTAAAGCTCGAAAACCTCCATTGCGATGCATTCTTCTCGAAGAACTTTCAAGCATTCTACCGCACGACCATATTGCAAGTCTGCTGCGCTATCCTTAATTATCCCCTTGATTACGCCGCCCATTTGCTGGACGAAGGGCTCAATATCATCTTTTTGTTTCAAGGATGCCGTCATTTGACGAAACTCGGGGATGGGGTTACCAAAGCTGATACGCCCAGATTTGATTCTCTTCTCCAAAAGCTTGCTAACATCTAGGCCAGATAAAGGCTTATCCTTCCCTACTTTCTTCCCTTTGGCCCTTGCTGGTATTAATTTGATATCCGCAGCTTGTCTCAACCGAGTTAACTCTTCCTCGGGATCCAATTCTCGCGGTACTGTCGAATAGCTAGTAAGAACGGGGTTGATGTCCGGAAGAAAGTCTTCATCGGGATTGGTCGCTCGAGAGCGGATGACCTGTTGTATTCTATGAAGGAGAGGAGAGAAAATGTCATCTGGCTGGCCAAAAGGGATTGAACCATCGTTTGCGCCTTCAATATTTGTAAGATCCATTGCTTCAATATAATCATTCATCGCTTCTTGGAGTTCTTGTGTAGGGATAAGACGATGCTTTTCAAGAACTTTTCCTGTCAAAGTTTTCACCGTATCCAAAGGGGCGAATTTGTATTGTCGAATATCTTCCGCAAATGGAAGCTGGACGTCCACTAGGCATTCGTATTCCGGCTCTATGACAGGTGCTATTGCTATCATGGTGGGTGGTTTATCATCTTTAAGAACGAGCCTGCCAACAGCTATTGAATCCAGTTCATAGAGCGCATGGATGAAAGAAGATAGCGCCATTATGGCTTTATCATTAACTTTTGACGCAACTATCATGTTGCTGTTAGACAGACTAAATGATCGGTCGAAGCTTGACCTAGGTATGAACCCTATGATTCTGAGGCTGGCAAACGTTTCGAATTTGACGATTTCTGCATCCTCAGCGCTTATTGGCACAATTGTTCTCCCGTAAAGGTACCCTTTGGCCATATCCTCGCGATCAATGTCAATTGACTGCCCTGGCGCACTTTCATCCTCAACTTGGTAGCTTCTTGTGTTTCGAATCTTTTGAAGATTCTCATTGGAAGCTTCCTCGGAGATTATCGCGAAACTAGAAGCACTTGGTGGTTTCGCCACCATCGTTCGCGGGTATCGCTCGACGTCAATGATGAGAGCAGAGCCGGGGTTGCTAGACTCGTCTCCTATTGTAAGACAGCCTCGGAATGATGGAACTGGACGTGTTTTTTTGATACGGGGACGCTGGATTTCCTCGATGGCCTCCGCTATCGTGCCAAATACACCATCGCAATCGTCACATAATCTTTTCAATGCGGACTCGTTTTCGGCTTTGCTGGAAGGTTTGTCTTCTTCTTTGAATCCAAACTCCGGATCGTCAAATTCGACGCCCAAGATTGTCAACTTGATACCCTGGTCTTTGATTTGCTGGACTATATCATCAATGCCATCGAAATCAAACCGCCCGTTCCCATTGGTTAGGAAAACAATGTTTCGAATATATTTGAGCTTCTTGCAATATTTTTCAATAATGTCGATTGCGACAACCAATGCCGAAATACCATCCCCATCCTCACTGTCGCTCAGATGTAAAAGTTTTTGGAGTTCGCGTATTTGAGGCATCAGGAACTGGCTCATTGGGCTAAGTACGCTGATATTTCGGTAGTTGTCGTCGCTTTGAACCAGACTATTGTCGCTCCCATCAGTTCGAAACCCAACGACAGCAATGTTATCTGTCTTCCGGCCATTGGATACTGTGGTGGTTATTCGATCCCACAGATACTTTAAAGTGTAGTCCAGATCTGATTCGGATCTACCACTGCGGGTTTGATTCATTGACGACGCAAGGTCGATGATATAGACGGTAGCTTGTTTATCTGCCATAGCACAAACTGCAGATGGCTAATGAAGAAACTATCGTATAGTCGCACGTTTGTCTCCTTGTTGCAAAAATTTCGGCCGACTATCTCGTAGTGATGATAGATCAGCTTTTATTCGCTTAATATTATTTTCAGAAGATACTGAGAGACGGCTCGCACTTCTATTCTCAGTATGATAGCTTATTTTCGGCTTAAATCCAAAAACGGAACGTGCTTACCTTAAGAACGAGGTACATCTAGAGTTCCTAACAGAAACTAAAATTCGGGCTCGATGATAAAATCTCAGCTTTATAGCTTCGAGTAGAAGAGAAGAAAGATGACGCTATGCACAACTGAGGAGCAGTCGATATATGGTTTAGTCAGAGCTTGTGTACCATCGTAGCTCATGACGCGTGCCAACGCGGTTTATGACTCCGATGGATCATCAAGTCCGCACGTGAGAACGTCTTTCCAAAGCCAAGCATGCCAAGCCTGACCTTCCGCACTCAAGTTTCCATAACTTCTTCATCCGGCGTCCTGAGCTCATGACCAAGTCGCACTTCTCCAACTCATTTGAGAAACAAAACGATCAGGCATACTAGAAATTCTTGCAAAGAACAACCAAAAGCAGAAACCAAATGAGCGCAATGTTGATTTATAAGCCTCGTGCTCTGTCGCTGTTAACGCGCAGACCCAAGTTTGCATTGTCGAGATCTACCAGCAATACACCACCGCGATGCATATACGATACCCACTCCGACTAGTTCTCTTGACGCTCTTCTCCGCAGCTTCACCATCGCCTTTGCCCAGTGAGAAAACCAGCAGCGCTTCACCAATTACTGCATCGTTTCCTGGTGATGCTTTCCTCCAGGCTCTTGCCAGCAATCCAGCTCCAAAATTTGCAACTAGGATACCCATTGCCCAAGCCTCAGCCACTACCCAGCACCAGCTCTCGCTACTCTACGCTGCTACTCTCACATTCAATGTAACATATCCTCGGAATTTTCTCGACTTTTCTCGGGAGTTTCAATATCCCACCTTTGATAACAAGCAGTGCGAGCTTGGGAAAGATACGAATGGAGTCTACCCATTTGCGGCATCAACTACCTTGAGTGCTTATTTCGAGGGTATCTTTCTAACCATTCCCGACTGGACAAAGGGCGAGATCTCACTGACCCGTTTCGATCTCTTTCACGCACATTTGTTTGCCAACCCCACCACGAAAACTGCTGGCGTTGTGTTTCACTCAAAGGAATACCCCGCTGACAATGTTGATACTTTCCCATATGACCTTGGATTCTGCCAGGTTGACTCGAACCTTGATTTCACTGACAGTATTATGCGCAAACGAAACTTGATATGGACAATCGATGCTGATAACCATGCTTCAATGTGGTGGATCGACATGGGTGTTAAGACAGGAAATAATGATGTTGATTCCATGTTGGATGGTGCACCTTTTTACACCCTTTATGAGGATAGTCTGGGGCATGTGATTGCCGATTTCTACTATCTCAAAGGTGAAGAGCTCGGCGTTAGCCTCTACTAGCTATCATTGAATGTATTTCAAGACAGCATCAGTTATTCTAAGTCGACACACGTATCCAGCTAGACCAATCCTATATTCAGTCATTTGTGAGCTGAATGTCAATCTACATATTGCCCACTCTTGTAGTGCAATCCTAATCCCCATAAATCTTTCAGTTCAACACGCACATAGCAACTACTTGTACTAGCAAGAACTTATCAAATGTTCTTTTTAATCCGACGCGCCCTCGCCAAATTCACAATAATCGGTAGGAACTTTTTAATAACCTACGTTTTACGTATGATATCATCGAGTATATTAGCATTACCGTGTAAGCGCAACGCTAGCCCTCGATGTGTATATGTGTATAGTCCACTCGTACATCTATGTCGTGGTATAGTAAATCTCAAAATAGCTGTGACATAATGTATCCAACTCCAGACACAAGCTTATATTGATCAGAAACGGATGTTTGAGCATATATATTGTAACAGAAAACGTTTTCCGGAATCCGATATCTTTAACCAATCGGCCCTAGAAACCCTTCAAAGTACCCATATATATTAAATCAAGTCTTCCCTCGACCAAGTTTTAACTTAACAATACTCAACCACTTGAATGGCTTCTTTTTCGGTTTCCCATGATCTTGTGCAGCCTCATTCTCGCCAATCTCAGCCTCTGGTTTCTGCTCTGGTTCGGTCCCACTCTTCTTCTCCTCGGCTGGCAATTGGTAGCCCTTTATTTCACTTACAAGTTCGAGCCACTCTTTCAACTCCTTGAACCTTGTCTCGACTTTTTTAGACTCCGAATAATATGCCATGTATATTTTACTGGCAGTATCCCATTCTGTAGAGCTTGATTCCGATTCCTAGGTATAGAGATTTGTGAGTAAAAAGGAGCTAAACATGTGGTCCGTCGCTTCATGATGCAAGACTTGAAAGTACACCAGAACCCATTCGGCTTGGCACCAGGGCCGTCTTTCATCCTTACAGTCTAAGGAGATGCAAGGTCTACCAAAAGCTCTCTTCCTCCAGCGCTCACAAAAGTCCTATACCCAGGCAATAGTATTATCAAAGAAAAAATAAAATAACGTACCAGGTTTGAGGAGAACAACGGTGGATTCTCATCCGCATAAGTTTCCTCAATTTCCGAGTCACTGGACTGTGGTTTCATGATTTTATACTGCACAGCGAGGTTTTCTTTCGTTTTCTTAATATATTGATTCAATATACCCTGATATCGCTTCAGTGCCATTTCGAAATCCCCACTATGAGCTTTTGCCTGGCGTTTATAGTCAAGATTCATACTCTCTTTCGCCTGCCGGAAAGTTTTGATAGCCCCTGAGGTTATACTGGACAACTCAGTAGCCAAAATATCTGGCTGTTTATGAACCTCTTCTATTTCTTCTATCGGGGTTTCTTCTATTTTAGATAGTATTTCCTTGTAAAGCTTTGATATTGATGTGATCCGAAGATTGATATCCTTGATGGCCTGAGGGATCGAGGACAGCTCAGTGGAGAGGTCGACCGCCTCAGTGGCAGCTTCGGGTGCCTACATGTCTGGGTGGTCAGTATGGCTTCCATAATCCGAGTTTAGACGTACTTACACTCATCTTTCTTGAATGTTATGTCGTAATTTCCTAGTGATTATTGCAGCAGGTTGGAAGGAAAAGTGCAAGTATCGATAAGAGGAGAGAACGAGAGAACCCTGGCCCTGAGAAGTGGATGCATATTAATAGACGTGTGGGTTCAATAACTGAAAATATCGAGGTTTCGAAGGCACAAATACTAGTTTCCTCCCGATTTTCTGTCAGAGCTTTATTGTCTAACCATAATAGCTTCGCATTGCCATACTCTAATAACTCGAGCATCGTATTGTCATCTTAGAGAAAGTCTAACCTTACTGAAGTCCGTTTTTGTATATTGCTCCACCACATCATGGAAAATAAACCAGCCTTCAAATCATACACTCGCGATTTTCGTGTTAATATCAAGAAAACCCCTGCGAAACGCCCCTGCTTGCATGGTATGGAGGTGATTGCACCAAAGCTGCAGGAACGCAGCACTTGCACAACAGGTGAGGCTCTCTCCAGTGCTGTTAAGCCAAATAATTATATCGGGTAAAGAATATTCTTGGCGAGGATCGCTAACCTTTGCTAATTCGAGTCCTGTGATCTTAATAGTGATATAATTCTAACGGTGAACACTAATATTGACAACGATTGACAACTAATAATACTAGAGCAAATTATAGTATCAATGAAATCTGTATACTCCCAAATTTCTAAAATACATTATAAAATTCTAAATAAATTTCATCTAGAAAAAAAACTATTTTAGATCCTAACATTTGGATAAAGGGTTTCTATTTTGTTTATTTTATTTATCTGATATTATCATCAGCCAAAAATCAGAACGCTTAGAAAGATATTCATTAGTATTAAAAATTTGTAAGTTTAATAAAATAATAATTTTAAAATTATAAAATTTAAAATAATTGTAGCGGTATATGTACAAGACGTCAGCCGGGTCGATACATACCATTTTATAAATATTATTATAAACAAATCTATAATATATTAAAATCATAATTAATTAATTATTAATTATACCTATATAAACCTATATATATTTTAGTTATAAACACTAAACTATAAATTTTTACATATTAGTATTAATTTTTGATTTTTAGGAAATAAATTTATTATTTATTTATAATTAATTAATTATTTTTATATGTTTATAATTGAAATTGTACCCAATTATTTAAAATAATTTTTGAATTGTAAACTTATTTTGTGTTTCTAATATTATATGTTTTATATTTTTATATTTTTTGTAATAATAATAATTATTTTTTTAACATGTTTTATTCTTACTGTTAATAATAATAATTATTAAATATTGTAAAGGTTTACAGCTCAGTGCTTATAGTTGGAATGTATGTAAGTCTGTATAAGTATGGTTGATAATCAATTAATTGTAATTTTAACATATTATAAATTTATTTATAATAATATTTATAAGGTAATATGTATTGATCCAACTAATGCCTTGTATATATACTATTATATCCTAACTTATAAAAAATATTTAAACAATTTATTCATAATATATTTATAATTTAATATTTATAAATTAATTAGTTTTATAATTTAAATTATAATAATCAAAAATATACCTATTTTATTACTAGATTATAACATTATAATATTTTTATAATATAATTAAATTTAATTATTATTATAATAGTTATAATTTAAATTAAATATATTTAATTATAAAATCTTTATTTTAATTATAAATATATAAATTAAATATTTATTATAAATTTAATAATATATTTCTAATTATTATAATTATATAATAATAAATATTAATTTTTGAATATATAATACTAATAATACTATATAATTATAAATATAAACAAAATATTTAATAGTATTTATAAAATTAAAAATTTAATATTTTTAATTAAAAAATAATTATAATTTTAAAAATATAAATATAAATTAGAATATTTAATTAAATTTCTTTTATTCTAAATTTATTAATTTTTTTTTTTTTTAATTTATACTCCCTAATTTATTTCTTTATTAGTATTATTATTTTTTAATTATTATAATAAATATTTTCATTATATTTAGTGTTAATTAATATAATATTATTATTATAGATTTTAATTTATATATCTATACTTTTTAATATTAATATTATTTTAATAAACAGTATATTTATATTATAAGTTTAAAGTTATAAAACAATAAATATATTTTTTATATATTAATAAATATTTTATATATTTAATATAAATTACCAGTTTTAAATTATATTATTATAATAAAAAAATTAATTTATATAATAGTATAATTAGTTAAAATATTTAATATACATAGTTTTAATATTTCTTATATTATTTATAATTTTTTACAGTTTATAATTATATTAGGAAATTTATAAATTTATTAAATTATAATTTTCTAAATTTATTTATTGTAGCGGTATACGTACAAGGCGTCAGCCGGGTCGATATGTACTGTCCTATAAATATTATTATAGGTGAATTTATGATATATTAAGATTATGATTAATCGATTATTAATTATACCTATATAGATTTATATACATTCTAGTTATAAATATTGAATTATAAATTTTTACATATTATCAACACTAGTTTCTAATTTTTAAAAAATGAATTTATTATTTGTTTATAGTTAATTAACTATTTTTCATATATTTACAATTAAAAACATACCTAATTATTTAAAATAATCTTTAAACTATAATCTTATTTTATGTTTAATAATATTGTATGTTTTATATTTCCATATTTTTTATAATAATAATTATTATTTTCCCAACACATTTTATTTTTACTACCAATGATAATAATTACTAAGCATGGTAAAATAAAATTAAACAAATACTAGGTGTATATATACAGTATAAATATCGCCTTTTTTAATTTATTGAAAATACATTAGTATCTGTGCCAATTAGTACCCTTATAATCTTACAATTTGTTACTTCTACTATTACAAAAGGTAAAGATTTTCAAACTATTATTAAAATTATAAATATTATTAATACTAATCTAATAAATAAGTATGATGTTGTTAAAATTATAATAAATATTATTATTTAAAAGTTTATATATAATAATATTTATAATACTTTTACAAAACTTATTCCAAAAGAAATAATAAATCTGTTTAAGTAAAAATATAGACTAAATACCCAAAATATTATAAACATACTTGAATACTACCTTTTCAATCTTAATATTTAATTTATTGGTTTTAATGCTTATACAGTTATAATATATTACTTTAAAAAGGTTGCCCAGATATAAAAAAAAAGAACTAACTTTTTTTTTACTTTATTTTCACAATCTAGTTTTATAAATGTAGCTAATGGTGTAATTAATAATTGTAGTAGAAACTACCTATATATTTATACTGTTACCTAGTTTGTAAATAATATTTTTAATAATATAAACACATATATTATTAAAAAGTTCTATAATTTTATTTTTTTAAATATTATTAGATATATTAATAGCTAAAGTTTCTATAAAATTATATTATTAAAAATTAAGAAATTAAAATTATAAACTTTTAATAACTTTTTACCATCTAAAAATTATTAAAAAAATAATTCTACAACTGTAACAATATTTAAAAATAATAAATATAAATTTAAATATAATATAAATACAGGAAATAAATAAAATAAAGATTTAATTATAAATAAAAAATTATATATTAATATAGGTAAAAATTCTAACACTAATATTAGCAATATGTTTTCAAAATAAAAAAAAAAAATAATTTATCCACCTTACAATAATTATAAATATATAAATTATTTAAAAAATTATTATTTTAAATTATACCTAAAATTAATATTTTTAAAATAAAAAAAAAAGAAAGTTGTTCTTTATTTCTCTATTCCTGAATCTTGTAATGTAATAATTATGTATAAAGCTAATATTAAAAAATTATTAAGTTTAATAATTTTAAAATTGTATGGTATATCAATTTAGGTGTAAATGACTGAATCTATAAATTAAAATCTATATTTAAATTTAATAATTATATTAAATTTAATATATCTAAACATATATAACTTAGAGATAATTTAATTGTATTTACTAAAAAATATAAAGAAGTAGTTATAAAAATTGAAATTATAATCTTAATAGTATATAATGTATTATTTATATTTAAAATAATTATAAATTTTTATTTTATTAAGAAATTATAAGAATAAAATATTAATATATATTTTATACTACAGGATAATATTTTAATATTAAATAATATTATTATTATAAAATTAATTTTTAATAATAAAATTGGTTTTTATATGCTAAAGAACAGTAATAAAAGTAGTATATTTAAAAAAGCATATAATAATAAAAAATCTTTTATTTATAAATTTATAATATTAGTAATTTATTAATTAATTATAGATTATATATTTTTAACTAAAATTATAAATTTATTATATTAATATAAAAAATTAAATTATATTAATTAAAAAATAATATATAAAATTATAATAAAAATTAAAATATTTATACTTTTAAATTTTTATAATAATTTATATTATAAAATTTATTTATTATTAAAAATAATAATTTATTATAATATTATTTTATTACTTTTAAGAAAATATGTTTTTTTAAATATATATATAATAAATTTATTTAAAACTTTTTTATTTTATAAATATTATATTAATATATTAATAATATTAAATAATTAAATTAAATATATATTTATAATTATAAATAAAATTATTTGTTTTAAATAAATATATTTTTTTATAAAATATAATAAATATTATATATGATTTATATAATTATAATATTAATAAAAATTAATATAATAAGAATTTTAAAATTATAAAAATATAATTTAATAATATTAAAAAATTTTTATAAAAAGAAATCTTAAAATTCTATAAAAAATATAATATTAAGATAGAACTTTTTTTTACATATATATATAAATAGAATAATACTACCAAAAAGATAATATATACCTTATATAAGTTAATAATAGTTATTCTAATTAAATCTAATTTATTTAAATTATTTTAATTTAAAACTATAATTATAGCCTGTTTTGTTAATAATTGATTTATATTTTTTAAAAAAAAAGGTAAAGAAATTTTTAAAATTTTAGAAATATAACTTAATGGTAATCCAATTGATTATACTTGTTTTTATTTTTTTGATTATCTTGTATACATTACAATCTTTAAAGAAAATTGAACCAAAATTTTTAATAAATATAAAACTTAGAAAAATATCTTCTTAAAATATATATATATATAATAAAATAATATAAAATATAGAATATATTAAAAAAAAAATTATTATTATTAAAAATATAATTTTTATTAATAGTTTTATACTTATAAGAAAAATTTTAAAACATATTTTAACAATATTGGATATTGGAAGAAATTATATATTAATATTGTTTTATTGTTATTCATATTTTTTAATTTATAAAATGTAGAAATATAGCGGTAATTTAATATTAAAGAGTTATAAAATGAGAAATAATAATATATTAATATTTTATTATTAAAAAAAGAACTAATATAAAAATTAAAATTTATAATCATTATAAATCTTTTACCTCCTTAATAATATAAGGTATAATTATAATTATAAGAATTTATTGTAGCAATTAAATAAACACCAAATTTTAATATTTCCACATTAAAACCAATAAAGGAGCTTGTTATTTTAAAACATAGTAATAAACTAAAAAGTATAAAAACCATATGTAATTTTCATATTACAATTATTATTAGTTTTAAGGATAAGTACTCACAATACCTAAAAAAAGCTAAGATTATTGCATTTATAGTTATAAAAAATATATCTATAAATTTAAATTTACTTTAATCTTATAAAGAAGTAATAATTAATAATAAAAAAATAATTAATTAAATATTATTTAAAAAAAATAATATTACTTATTAATAATAAAATATAGAATACATTTTTAAAAATACCAAAAAGTACTAAACTATTAAATATACACTAAATTTTTATTAAAAATATATAAATATAAAAATATTATATAAAACTAAACTTATAATAAAAAAATATAAATAATGTTATAAAATTTATTATATTGAAACATATATATTAATAGTTAATTTACATATAGTATATATGTTATTAATATTTACTATAGTTTTAAATTTAAAAATTTATTAATTAAATGTTAAAATTATATTTCTAAATATTTATTTACTTTTTAAAAAAAAATCCTTATTATAATACCTAATAATTATATTATTCTTAACAGTATAACTATATTATTATTATTAAAATTATTATATAAACTCAAGTAAATACCTTACTTATAAAATAAAGACTTTAATTATACTTTATAAGTTTAAAATTCTTATTCAAAATAATTAAAAATTAAATAAATAAGTACTTATATTTTTACAAAAATATAATTATTGTTATATACATCAATAATTTCCTAATCTTTTATAATAATATTTTCATATTTTTTAAAACCAAAAAGGCATTTATAAGCAAATATACTATTAAAAATATAAATAAAATATAATAATTTTTAAAATTAAGGATTAAATATAATTATATTTATAAATTATTATAATTAGATTAAAAAAATTATTATAGAAATATATTAAACTAATTTAACCTACTAAATAATAAATTTAAACAAATTTTTATAAACTTAAATATATAATTTTCAAAAAATATTTTTTAATTTATATTAATTGAAAAAAAATATAAAATTTATTATATTATAATTAAATTATTATAATATATAATTTATAAAAGTAGACTAAATTTAATTTATATAATTTTAAAGTTAAAATAATATTTTTATGTATTTATAAAAAAATATTAAAAATTATTATTTAAATTTATTAATATCTTACTAATACTTACCAATAATCTTTACATTATAATTATAATAAAATTGATTTAAAAGATTTTTTTTTAATATTAAAAAAATACAATAATATTAATTATATTAAAATTTATAAATATAAAATATAATATATAAATCTATATTTAAATATTTATATTTATTAATAAATAATATTATTTTATAAAAAAATAAATTTTAAATTATAATTACAAAATCTATTACTAAGGCAAAAATAATTATATTTAATACAACTAAAATAAAAAGAAATAATTACAAAAGATATTATTAAAAATTCTATTATTAATATAACTAAATATAATATTATTTTTACTTTCTATAATACTATATATAAACAATATTGCAACTATAATCATAAATAAAATTAATAATAATTAATAAAAAACTAAATACTACAAATATAATATTTTTAAATTTATAAAAAAATTAAATTTAATATTTTTAAATTAAAATATTATAATATAAATAAATTACCAACAAACATTATAACAAAACTACTACTATTTAAAATTTATTATTTTATATTATATACATAAATCTATTTAAATAAATAAATTTTATTATAAATTATATTTTATTTATAAAATTTATTAATAATATAAATAAAATTATAAAAAAAAATAAAAATAAAGAATAATATTATTTAAAATATATTATAGTAAAAAAATAAATTTAATTAAAATATTATATTTATTAATAATATAATTTTATATATTAAAAATTACATATTAATATCTATATTTTATAAATAATTATTATTATAGATTTTGGTATTTATACATTAACATAACCTTATAAATATACCAATTAGGCTATTATATTTTATAAAGTTAATAAAAAATAATATTATTAAATACATTATATATTATATTAATTACAATAACAATTTATAACTCCTGCACTACTTTCATTATTATTTACACCTGTTAAAATTACTAATTAAACTTATAACAATCTTATATTTAAATATATAAAAAATAGGAATATTACAATTACTATATACCTATATTATTATTAAAATTCCATAATACCTTTATAACAATAATGTCATTTAAGAAAAAAAGAGGATTATTAAATACAATATTATAAACTATATTAATAAAAATAATTACAAATTATAAATAAGTTTAAAAAACTATGATTTAATAAACCTATAAATCTTCTAGTATAATTATAAATTGTAAAAAATTATAAACAATATAAGAAATATTAGAATTATATATACCAAATATTTTAACTAATTATATTATTATATAAATTAATTTTTTATTATAATAATATAATCTAAAATTAGTAATTTATATCAAATATATAAAATATTAATTAATATATAAAAATATATTTATTATTTTGTAATTTTAGAATTATAATATAAATATACTATTTGTTAAAATAATATTAATATTAAAAATATAAATATACAAATTAGGATTTATAATAATAATATTATATTAATTAATATTAAACATAATAAAAATATTTATTATAATAATTAAAAAATAGTGGTACTACTAGAAAAATAAATTAAAAAGTATAAGTTAAAAAAAAAAAAAATATTAATAAATTTGAAATAAAAAAATCTAATTAAATACTTTAATCTACATTTATATTTTTAAAATTATAAAATAAATTATATATTAATTATAAAATTTTATAATTCTAAACTAAAAAGTAATATAAAACTCTAAATTTATTATTTAATAATAAAATAATATATATTATAACTCTATAGCTATAATAATAATATTGGGATCAATACAATAAAGTATTATGGTTTTATAAATATGGGATTACTATATTTATAATTATAACTAGATTATAACTATAAATTACAACTATTTTCTAATTAAAATTATAAATTACAATTATTTTTCTAATTAAAAATGTTAGATTTTTAATTTTATAAATATTATTATACATTCTGTTTATATTTATAATTATATAATATTATTAGTATTATATAAATAAAAATTAATACCTATTGCCATATAATTATAATAATTAAAAGTATATTATTAAATTTATAACAAATACTCAATCCATATATTTATAATTAAAATATAAATTTTATAATTAAGTATATTTAATTTGGATTATAACTATTATAATAATAACCAAACTTAATTATATTATAAGAATATTATAACATTATGATTTAATAACAAGGTAGATATATTTTCAATTATTATAATTTAAATTACAAAATTAATTAATTTATAAATATTAAATTATAAATATATTGTGAATAAACTATTTAAATATTTTTTATAAATTAAAATGTAACAGTATATGTACAAAGTATTAGCCAAATTAATATATATTATTTTATAAATATTATTATAAATGAATCTATGATGTGTTAAAATCATAATCAATTGATCATTAACCATATTTATACAGACTTACATATGTTCCAGCTATAAGTATTGAGCTGTAAACCTTTATATTTATAATTTGTATTTATTTTTATTAATATAATTTATAGTATTATATTTAATAAATTTTTTTTTTTTTAAATAATAATATTATTATAAGGGTATTATAAGGTTTTAATAATAATATAAATATATAATAATTATAATATTTCTATCTCCCTATATATTTAAATATAAAGTTATTATAAATTTAATTAATAGTTTTAATAGGTATAAATGGTAGTAGAAGTAGTATAAAAATTATATAAATATAAGTTATTATTGTAGTTAATATAGTATATAGTATATTTAATAATACTGCTTTTCTACCAACTTTACAAAATATAATAATTTAATTAATATATTTACAAGATTATACTAATATATAAATATTAAAATTTATAATAATAATTATTTATAAAGTATAAATATTAATATATAATTTTAATATATAAAATTATATTATTAATAAATATAGTATTTTAATTGGATTTATTTTTTTATTATAATATATTTAAACAATATTATTTTTTATTTTCATTTTTTTTTTTATAATTTTATTTATATTATTAATAATTTTATAAATAGGAATATAATTTATAATAAAATTTATTTATTTAAACAAATTCATATATATAATATAAAAATAGTAAATTCTAAATAGTAATAATTTTATTATAATATTTATTAATAATCTACCTATATCACAATATTCATCAGCAAAAAATAAAAATCTCAAAAATAACACCCTTGTAAAAAACACTAATTTAAATTATTTTAATTAAAATAAGTATATATTTTAATATTTGGAAGTAACGTCAGCCATATTTTTAAAAATATTACTAAAAATAGATCATTTAACCACTTTATTTTAAATTTAAAGTTTAAATATAACAATTTCACTCATTATTTAAA